>JAWNLI010000075.1:2681250-4010000 GCA_035042405.1 Drosophila demipolita
TATTAAACAATACAATCTATGGTTTAGAACCTATTCAAAATCAAATTCAAATTTTATTGTGTACATTTAGCATTGGAATATATATAAATATTAAAAGAGTTTAGGAGGCGACATTTCTTGGCAAGTTGGTAAAGGAGTTTATGGAGATTCCATTGTCGTTAAGCGTCAGCTCACTATTGAGGTGGCATCCACATGTGTTGCGGTTGTTTGTTGGTTCGATGATTGTGCCGCAATTATGTTGATTTTGTTAGCCAAATGAATGGATAAACAAATTTGGCGACACGTGCAGCAGCGCATTTGCAGATTTAAATAAACAATTGAAATGAGTTCAATTCGAATTTTTTTTCAATACATTTTTTTCTTTTGGATGTTTGTATGAGTTAAACTGTCGAGATGCGATTAATTTAGTTGGCTATTTTAATCTTGTTTCAAACAAAGTCTTCAATTTTTGCATATTATGAGCAATTTGTTGGTGTTTTTTTTTGTGTATTTATATTTTATTTGCCAATCTAAAGCTTTTTGCAAAAGTAATTTTGTACCAATGCCAACAAAATCATTTGCCAATTTTAAAAGATTTTTCGCACAGTTTTTTGTATGATTTTCAATTAGCCAAAAAATATAGATCAATCAGTCCAATACGGTTGATGTATTTTTTTTTTTTTTTTGTCAGTAGTAGCGATCTTCACACAGAAATAGTAGAGTGGGATACAGTATAAGAGTGGTAGAGCGAGTGTATGTGTATGTGTGTTAGGTATAAGACACACAGATCATAGTGGAAAACAAGTGGGAGTAGTCACGCACACACATATAATAAAAAAAGAATTTTGAATATAAGAAAATAAATTAGCAACACATTTTCGTTGATGTTAATTTTGTTGTGAAGGTTTTATTAATTTGTTAATTTAGCCAGTCCAAATAGATGAATGCAATGATTAAGCCTTATACCAAAGTGACCAGAGTTTTATCCGACATTAAAATGGTATACCCGATGCAAATATATATAAACCAATATTTAAAATAATACTAAATTAATAGATAATTTAAACGTCGTAAAACATCATAAGCTTCCGGTTAACCGTTCCAGTTCCGGGTAACAATTTCAGAGATCCAATCCAGCACTCAAGACCTAGCTTATGGCATATAATAAATCAAAAGCAAAAACACTTTTCCAATATAAAACTATCAAATGCATACTTTATTTATTAAGCTAAGCGTTCTAGCTTACATATATTAATAACATACCGTGCCTTTTAAAAATAATTCAGTACGAGTATTAAATTGTTTACTTAAGACTTACCAGAAACCTAAAAATATTGTGTTAATTTTTCTATCACTATTGTTATCGCACATATTCATGCAGCTATAATGTGCATAATAAATTCTTATTAAAAACTATTTTAGATATTGTTATTGATGAATTGTGTGTGAATAGTGTTAATATCACAAGTTAGTAACTGTACTGAAGGAGCTACTGATCTAATATGCGATCATTAAGCAACTTTTTCCGAAACAGTACCGACAGTTTTGGGTGTAGTAGTAGTTTTAGGTTTATCGTCTACAACTAAGGTAAGATCACTGTGAATAATCAAAAGAAGAAGAGCATACGAACATATTTTGTTTTTAGTGTTAAATAGAAATAACCGGATGGTAGAGCAGAAGATTAGTAGCTTGAAAGAGATAGTATACAGCATGAGTAGTGCTGGGAAATTAGAAAAGTAATTGATATTAGGATAGTATAAATATAGTTAGAGGACAGACTAGTAATAAATTGTTTTGATTAGTTACCCATTCAAAGACGTAGGCGTAGGAGGTGTGAAGTATGTGTGTATATGCAAAGTGTGTGTGTGTGTGTGTGTGTGTAGCAAATGTTGTGATTTCATGTGAACAATTATGCTTGAACATACCTGGCATACGTTGAGTTGGCATTCTTTATCGAAAAGCTATTCTGGCTTGGTAACACAAAACGTTGCACCCACTGTTAAGAAAGAGTGAAAATCAATGCGTTAGGTAATTGTAGATGAACTTATCTTCAAGTAGCGACTGGTAAAGCCCCCTAAAGTGTCTGGGGGCAGTCACGTAAATAGATAAAGTACACGTTGCACGATAACCAGACCAGTGTCACCACTATATTTATGATTGACTGCTTAAATAGTCAATTCACAAACTCGCTTGTAGTCTGGGCTATTGATATATAGGTGTCGCCGATCTGATTGTTACTTACCCGACTGTTCATCAGACGCTCGTTTCCCATGCAGGCGGCCATATGTATCACAAGATATAACACAAATAATAGGTACAATATAGCGAATATGCCTGGCACAACCAAAAACAAATAAGTTGCATTAGTGAATTAAGTCACTTGTCATTAACTAGATGAAATAATACTTACAGACGAGAGCCAAAATGCCGCCCGTAATTTCAAGTTTTTCCACTTGCGCGACGACAAAGTACAAATTAACGCCGATTACCAATATGGTTAGTAAAATGGAAACGATTTTGTTGCCACTATCAAAAGAGATGATATTAAAATACAATACAAATAGATGATTCACAAGCCACTCACATTCCATTCACAAATTCACCCATTATGGCGGCACACGATGTGAATGCTATGGTTGGGATGGCTGCAAATGGCAGCTGCAGGGACATGACCGCATTAATTATATCATTCATATGGGTTAGATCGTCTATATTACTGAAGAAAGCCAGACAGAAGGTTGGTATAATGGCAATGCAACGCGTGACTAGCACGCGACACCAGCGGGGCCATTGCAGATTAAGGAAACCCTCCATGGAGAACTGGCCCGCATACGTGCCTGTCATAGTGGAGCTCTGGCCGGCAGCCAAAATTCCCACTCCCCAAATGTACATGGCCGCGGCGCCGAATGTGCAGCCCAGGAATAGGCCGCCATTGTACAGATTCGCACGGATGTTGTCCGTTAATTTATCATTGTGTAGAAACGATGCCTTGGCATCCTCGTACATGGTCTTGTTCACGCACAGGTCCAACTAATTAGATGGAAGTTATTAGCGGTTAATTTAATAAATGTTAAAATTACGTTAGACTTACCACATCCTCATTGGTCTTGCCGTACATGCCATGCGCAAATACCGCCACAACAAAAAGATTTATAATAAAAGACACAAACAGTGCTATGGAAGCCTCAATGAAGTAATAGAAATTCGCTTCGCTCACTTTCTTTGGCTGGCGACGATCCACATCGCGAGACTGCAAGGCAAATATGATAAAGATAACTAAGTCGTATACTTAAATATAATTAATTTAAATAGCTTACCTTGACCAAAGCAGAGTGCAAATAGAGATTGTGTGGCATAATAACGGCACCAACCACGCCCACTGCCTGCAGAAGCACATCCGAATTGCAATCTGCGCACCAAGGCACAAACATGCCCTCCAACAATTCACCCTGATTGGGCGCAGAGACGATGTACTAAAAATTTAAAAAGAAAGAAATGAATTTTTAATAAAAGCATCTCGTCAATATGAACAAGTTATATTTGAATAAAGAGAATTGTTAAAAATATAAACAGGGATCTTCTTCTGTAGTAAAGCTGTATAGTGAAAAACATTTTTTGTATCAACATTTAAAAAATAAGATAAATATTTGTTTGCATTAATCTGTAAAACAAACAATTGTATAAACCGAAAATTCCCCATCGCATCTTGGCACTTTTTGTAAGCAGCTTTCTGATAAGCACTTAAAGATCAATCCCCTTTCACATAGCATAATTGGGAGTTGTCATACGCTTCCGGCAAACTTAAGTACAGATAATAAAATTCTTATAAATAATAATAATTGAGATTTCCACAAAGAAAGCCACTTATCGAATCGGTTACATAATTTACTTATTTGCAATATATATGTACATAGATTAGTCATCACCACAGAGCAAAATAGAATGAGAAAAACAAACAACGGCAAAAAGTTAATAACAATGGGATAGAAATGGAAATAGGGAAGGGAGCTCCGGAACGTCATAATTGAAATATATCCGCATGAGTTACGCCCCTGACAGACGTGCTGGACAATTGACTATCACGATTTGTGACTATAGAAAAAATGTCATAAAATGTTTTTTTTATCGAAAACAACAAAAAAAAAACCCGAAAGAGTGTAAAAAATAATAACTAGTTAAATATATATTTTTACTTAATTATATTCCGGACAAGCAAATAATTTGGGAACCACCTGAGAAGGGGAAGTTGTTCAGGGTAATCACAATTTACTTACCTCATAGCCGAATGAGATGGCCATGACAGTGATTAAGAAGCCAAATAGGAACTCCAGTTTACGTAAGCCATACTTATCCAGAAATAGGAACGTAAATGTATCAACAATGGTGATCAGAACGCCACCCCACAAAGGCACACTGCAACAAAATAGCGAATCGACAGTTTTAAACTGAATCTTAAATACTATGCATAAGAAAATGTAGACTTACACTTTATTGGATAACAGATATATGGCAATGGCCGTGCCAATGACCTCCTGCATGTCGGAGCCAATGATGGCAATCTCAATCATAATCCAGAGTATCCAACGCGGCAAACGTTTGTATTGACGATAGCACATCTCCGCCAGATGCAGACCAGTGACAACGCCCAGCCTATGTGCATACAGTATATATTAGAGATTTGTATATCGAATGACTGATAGCGACCAGCTTACCTTGCAGCCAAGCGTTGCATAAGCAGGCCCAATACGGTGGCCCATAACAGTACCCAAAGTATTTTATATTTTGCTGCGGCGCCCGATTGCATATCGGATTCAATATTGCCGGGATCTAGATACGCAATGGACATGAGAAAACCTGGGCCTGTGAAGGCCCACAGCTTGCGAAAACTGAAACCGATCTGTATATATAAAGTAACTTGTTAATTAAATATATAATCAATATAGTTATTTTTAACATACATTTACGCGATCATCGTCGGGTATCAGCACCTTTTCGTCACTAAAATAGGCCTGTTTCGCGGGCTTCAAATATGTGTTCTCATTGAGCATCTGCTTGTGAAGCTGCCTGCTGTGTCCGGCGGCAGCAGCTGATCCATTACTACCACGTGCACTATTATAGCCAGAACCGGAAGCCTGATCATCGCCAGCGTCAGCTGCACCGGGCTCTATTTTATTATGATATCCCTCGTTTGATGACATGCTGTAATATATTATAAATGAAATAAATAAGTAAATTTGTATACATTTTAAAGCTAATTTAAAGCGGAATTTAACAAAAATTTCTTTATTTTGACAAAATTTTCATATAATTCCAGACAAGCAGACATATAATTCATATAAACAATCATATTTTTAATATCTTTACTAGTAACCATTTGAGATATCAAAAACATACTCAACTGGCAGACGGCATAGCAAGTACCGAAAATAATAGTATTACAATTTATAGATAAAATAAAAAAATACCTTAAATTAACATTTTATGTTAAGAATAGGCAAGAAATATTCTGCATAATCATATAATCACATTGAACTCTTCAAAACAAATCAACTATTTAAAAATTATGTGAAAATATGAAATAATTATTTCTATCACTGTAGCCACGCTTCACTGTATTGCGATAAGAAAATCCAACATTTTTATTTGTTTGCATTTCGCAAGAAAATATGCTAATAGAACTAATAAATAGATTATACTTGTACCAAAACATTCAATTTGTGAGTTTTTTGTTGTTATTATAACAAGTAAATTGTGTATAAGCAAAGCAATAAACAAAAAAAAACCCGAATTTTAGATGACAATTTATACAGATGTGTGTGAGTAATCCAATATAAGTAAAACGCTGTATTCAAAATAAACCAATCACGTAAAGAGTTTTTTATAGTTGTTCCGAATGCAGAAGGTTACCTATTGCACAAGTTGCAGGTGAATAAGCGAAGTAGCAAATACGTTGAGATTTTGGTGTATCTTTCTGGTTTTGTTAATGAATTAAGCCCTATTTTTTGAAGCAAATGCGCCTCATCAAGCATTTTTGGCCAGAGCTCTGCACCATCATAATGTATACGCATAGTATAATATATATGGATATGCTTAGTGGTCTAGGCATATGCGGAGCTTGTTGTAAATACCGGTCGGCTGGTTTACCTTGACCCACGTTATGCGATGCAGCGCAGCTCACTTCACAGATATCTTAAAGCTGTCGACTTGTCGACTGAACTAATGAGCCAAATCAAATGAATTGTCTGTTCATATGTCATTTAAAGACCTCCACTAATTTGGGTATATATATTCATTTTATGGCAAAATTATTACGACTCAGTTGTGCAGTAGTTGCTGTCAAAGTTCTCTTTATTTTCAGACTACAGACGGCAATGGAATACTGCTTATACAGTTGTCGCAGTTTACTTTAACGGTAAAATGTGTTATTTTTCGACAAAGGAATGCTGCTTATCACCAGCTGTAATTATAAATTGATTTTGTGTTTTATTTTAAAACTCCTAAAGTGCAATAACTCGTTCAACAAATTTGCGGTCTCATATTCATATATTTATGCCACCTCTTCTTGCTTATCTCTCATAACTAATCGAAAAAAAATTTTTTGCTTTCTCATCTTATTATGAAATGAAATCATTTATTTTCAATCTATTCGATATATATTTTTGAAACCAAATTGTTCATATTCTAGATTGTCAAACATATCAAGTAAGTACTGTGGTTTTTATTTATTCAAACGTAGATTTCTCTGTATTCTTTCATGGGTAAAAAAAAAATTGCGTCGCAAAATGGTTGGGATGCACTGAATATAAAAATGTGTACATATAATACTTAAGTGGACAAAAGTCTGTCTCGTCAGCAATTCATGCTATTTTAACTGTGTGAAAAAAAGACAGTGGAATAAATAAGTAAAAATGTATTGGCTAATAAGAAAAACAAATACATCATTTAATTGGGGTCATTAGTTATTCCACCTCTATAAAGTTGGCACACAACAAACGTATCTAAACAAAAATTATAAATGTGCATATTTTTGCAATTTATATATAATTGCGTTTGACAGTTTCCTGAACTTAAGAACAAATAAATGCAAATCCGCAGATCCAAATATATAATAATTACGTTAATTGAATACATTTTGAAATTTGCATTATTGTTGAGCTGTGATATTTTAGATAAGAACAAGGCTTATCATAAAAATTATTTACTAGTTCTAATTGCTAATAAAATCATGGCAACTGCCGGCCATAACAGAGAGAAACCTTCTCTCTATCTCTCTGTGAGCACACATCTATTTCCTATCACTCTCTCTCTCTCTCTCTTTGTGTCTCGCTTGGCCAATGTTTTGTGCTCCTTTATTCTCTTCAGAAATATGTTCTTTTTTGGCGCACCTGCACACACACACATTTATAAATATATACCCAAGCAAACAAACATGTGTTGTGGCAAAGGAGAAACGAAACAAAAAAAAGGTGATTAGATGAGTACAAAACTGTACATTATAAAATGCATATAGATCAAAGTCAAACACACAGATTCAAAACGGCAATTAAAAGGCAATTAACTTAAATGACACGTACTTGCGACAACTCGATGATTGGTAGGCGGCAGTCAAATTACAAAATTAACACAGCTTTATAGATTATGGATGTATATAAATATGTTAGTCCAATTACACAAGGGAAGCCGAATGCAACGTGCGTTTATTGTTGCCTATTTCATGCTTTTTGCATAGCCGAATTTACGAAATTCCTTTCGGTGACGTTGACCGTTGTTCGGTTCAACTTATGGGGACGAGTTGCCAGCGTCAGAGGTTCAGCATTGTCGCTGCCACACACACTGCAATTCTCAATATTCGCGTCTTGTCTTCAATCAATCGCACGACCGTCAAACAATTTAACAACATCCGCGAAGCTTTCAATTACTATTTTTTTTCTGTTTCTTTTTTTATTAATTAATGTTGAGCAGCCAGCTGTATGCTTTTTCTTTCGCACTCACGACCAGGCTATTTACGCCAAACAGCTGCTCGAATTTCGAAAAACGTCGAACTCAATGTTAGTGCTGGGATATCGATATATCGACACATCGATTGCCTCGAAATTAAGTGTAGACAAACAGCTGTGGCCAAGCTCTGCGCGTCGTCGTCGTTGGACGTTGAGTGACTGCCAGACTGGCATTTGCTGCCCCTATATATATATACATATACAACACATAAGTGTGAGAGCAACAACGCTCACGGGTTTCACTGATAACGTCTATGAGAGCAAAAGCGAACTTGTTATGGGGGATTTTGTGATAATGCTCCTGGTTATATGTTCGATATATGCCTTTCAGATCATGCACTTGAAGAAGGACAACAACAAAGAACTACTTGCTGTGTCTAAAGTGCTTAGTCTTCCGTTATAATTGTGCCGCTATCAGTAGCAGCTGGTTCCCTTTTAACATTAACTGGCGTCGACTGATGGGGCACATTCATATATAATAATAAATCTTTAGATCATATCTCCCATAATTTTGATAGACAATATGAACAGTAACAAGAACGCTTATCGCTACACGCACAAGTAATCGTAATCCCCTTTAACATTCAGATGTCCCAAGTATATCGAGTAACTCTTTTTTGCAATCCGATTGATACAAGATCGCTATCAAAACAATGGCTTTTTTGTATATCAAACGACGCGAGGGGCTTGTACAAATTGTGACACAGTTGAAAGAACTCCAAGAAATCGGTTAACTTACATTTTTCTTTGTCATCTGAAACTGCACAATTGAAATAGGATGATTCATGCACATTTACGACAGATTAAGAATAATTTCATATAAGTGGGAAGTGTATTACTTAACCAGACTTACTGTACCATATGTTCCTCAAATGGGTATATTCTGTATGCACTTAAATATATCTACAGACGGTTTTTGAATTCTTGACAATGAACAATTCCATACGATTCTGAGCTCATTAAACTGTGTCATAGCAGATGTAAATGTTCCTTCTTTTACAAGTTAATTCCTTATATGTTTTCGCATTAATAAGGTTTTTAAATTTTGTAAACAATTTTTGTTTTAATGTTAACTTTTTCTGTGTGCATATTTAAATTTATGCTATTGGATATCTGATTTTTGATTTGTCCTTTGGATTAAAAAAATTCTGGTTGCAATTCAAATAAAATAATATTACATTTTCTTGTACAATTACAGACCAATAAAAATAAAGGTTTTTATTAATATAGTTAATAATAAACTTTATTATGCTTTACTTAAGCAAAAGAACAGACTTTTTGTTGTCAGTGTCTTTAACATTCATAATGAAAACATTTATAGACTTTATACAAGTGAACACACTTTTGACACATTTACTTAAAACATTCCAAAAACAAATACAATTATATATATAAGAATTTGCACAAACATTTTTAAAAAACTTTTTGCTATGTATAAAATGCATATAAATAGGTTTGGCATATTATTTTCAAAAAATACGCACGTAAAAATATAATAGAATGTAAAATACAATTTTTTAAATCGAATATAAATGATGTATATAAAAAATGGAATACATATTGCGTGTGGCGTTATAATGTGACAATTATTACAATCATTTGAATAACGTCAACGTCTTTTCGTTGTAAGTGCGGCAAACAATGATAAATGATATAATGACGAATTATGACTCGGTATTTTGATTACACAATCAGTATTTTTATGATTTCAACGCTAAGTAGTTAATAAAACTTGAATTTCTTCTGAAACTAATTTTAAACGGAAGCATTTTTTTGTTGAAGTCTGGTCCTCGCCAGAAATTAGGAGCTTTGATTAACAACTTGCACATAATTGGCCGGAAAGAGGCCATAACGATTTTTGCACAATCCACGCCACCAGCCATCATCGATCTTCTCGATGTGGGTGACAACATCATCCGGATCAAATGATATTTCATCATCATCAGCGGCTTGGTAATCATAAAGAGCAATTGCATGGGTCCCAGTATCCTCCAAGTAGTCCGACAAATTGTCCGAGTTGGCATAGATGCCCTCCTCGTTTGCCCCATTGGCAGCTGGTCCTGTTGATCCGGCTACTTGTGGCAAGGTCGACACTGACTTAACCTCAGCATGGTTTTGATAGATTGGCTCCGGTTCTGATTGAGGGATCGGCTCTGGTTGTGACTGCACCTGTGGCTGTGGCTGCTGCTGCTCTTTCTGCTTCTGTGGCTCTGGTTCAGGCGTTGGTTCCACGACTGGCACATGAACCGGCGATTGTGGCTCACTGCGCGGAGGCGTGGCAACAGTCTCAATCTCTATTTGGGGCACCACATCCGGCGGTGGTGCATTCACTTTCAGCTGTGCGGACGCAACAGGAGCTGCTGGTGCTGCTGTTTGAGCCACTGGCTGCTCAACCGCGGCGGGCTTAGCTGCTTCGACTGGCGCTGGATCCTTGGGTATGACAATTTGCTCTTTGCGTGCTGGCGGCGTCTCTGTCACGGGTGATTGCATCTGATTGAATGCACTGATAGCATTGCCAATGCCTCCGGAACGACCCGTCTGGATTGCTGTTCGGCTACCTTTGGCGGGCGGAGTGCGCGCCTTGTCGGCAGAGGGTAAGGGCGTGTTCTCCACAATGGTTTGCTTGGCGGCCTCCTCGCGGTCTCGCTTATCCTTAGCCTCGCGCAAGCGTTTTTGCTCCTCGGCACGCTTGCGCGTCTCCTCCTCGGAGTTCTTGGCCAAATTCTCGAATTTGGCCCGCAAGTTCGAGGGTTTGGCACCCTCAATAATGGGCTTTACTTTGTGATCCACCTGGCTGGCGTGCTTCTGGGGCGCCTCAATGTGATCCCAGCCAACGGCTGATTTATCTCTGCGATCTTCCTGTACTCCAAATTTACCACCAAAACCCTTGGAGTAATCTGCAAACAGGATAAGAGAACTGTGAATAAGGAGATTCATTAAAGATTAATCTGCGCTTACCCTTTTGGGACTCGTGCTTTTCCACCTTTTCGATGTGATCCCAGCCCAGCGCTGACTTATCTTTACGATCCTCCTGCACGCCAAATTTACCACCAAATCCCTTGGAGTAGTCTGCAAGTGATTTAGTTTTTACGTACTGAATACGGAATTCGTATAACATTACTTACCCTTTTGGGACTCGTGCTTCTCCACCTTCTCGATATGATCCCATCCGACGGCGGATTTGTCCACGCGATTCGTTTGCACGCCGTATTTGCCGCCGAAGCCCTCGCTGTAATCCACTTGCGATGCGTGCTTGTTCACTTTGCCCTGGTAATCGTGTCCCACAGCCGATTTGTCCATGCGATCCTTTTCAACGCCAAATTTGCCACCGTAGCCGTATCCAGCATTTTGATCCTTTAACAATTGCTTTTTCTTGACCAAGTCCGATTGCTCAGTCTCTTCGCGCAGCTTATCCATGCTGTTGTTGTTGTGGATTTGCGAATTATTATTCATAACGGTAACAAAAATGACTCACTCAATGGCACCGCCTCCATCGCGTCCGCTGCCATCTATTGTTTTTGAGCCCCAGCGCTGCTCTTGTTCGCTGACATCGTTCACGAAATCTGGATCCGTTTCCCAGTCATCGTTCTCGGCGGCGCTTGTTGCCTGAATCTGGTGACCGGCGCTTGCTTTCCACATACTATTAAGACTAATTCTTATCTGTGTTCAACGTTGTCAGAAAAAAGATAAAGACAATAGACAGTTCTTTTTCCATTTTTCTTGAATGTTGATAGTGAAAGGGAGGGGCTAAATCGCCGACTTCTTGTTGTAGCCATTGCTTATATACTTACAGGGTTTTAAACAGGTACCAAATGAACAATATTATGCCAAAAATGCTAATAAATTACAATATGATTTTGCTTTCCGAGTGTTAAGCTAATAACAATTAATTTAATACAATACAGCTGCACGGTACGCCTGACTCAAAACCAATGAGCTAATCGAAAAATCGAACTATTGAAATCGATTTGCATTTGTTCAAAAGAACTGCATTTGGCAGTATGATTTCAGTGTTGTGCAACATTGCAATTCAAAGTGCGCGCTAGCGAATAATTCCTTAACACTTCATAGTTAATTATCATAGCTTAGCTTTTATCTTCTTGATAAACCATATTATCAGCATCTATCCAGCCTCCACTTGCATGAATCATCTGTTTGAAATGTTATTGCTAATACAAACATTTATACATACAAACATAATTACATATGAGTGCGCAGATTGAGATCAAAGTTAACACAAGCTGGCGATTTCTATATCATCAAAACAAGTGCATATAACATAAGCAAGAAGAGAGGGAGAGAGAGAAAGAGAGAGAAATAAAGCTTTTTACTCACAAAGAACGGAAATACAATAACGTCAGTTATATGCTCTTATGCTCTCTCAGAAACCAGGGCTGCGACACTACAGTTTCACAAATAGTTTAAATTTATAATTTTTTTTTGTAAATGCATGTCGAATCCACATCCAATTAAATTATGAAATACATCAAAAACAATATATATAATTTATATTACTGGAACTAAAAAACTATTAGCGACAGTTCCGCTCTTTACATAGATTTCGCCACCTTACCGATAGCACTCAAATTAAGCTCTCTCTGGGTCGCTCTTGGATCCGATACACCGGCTTCTGCAGCGTATATAAAACCACAAGCCATACGCAAAACGATTTCAGTATTTAATTCACATCGAAAAGAGCTTGCAGCGTTTAACGGCAAACTTTGTACGTATTTTTGTGAGAATATCACTTGGTAAATTTTTAGAATTCCTCTCTAGTTGCTTTGTTTATTTTCGCTGTGCTTTCAATACATTTGTATATGTATATGTATATGCATATATATACATATTTATGTGCATAAGTCAAATGTAAGACGCCCATATCTGTTAAGACCGCTGTCAACAACAAATTCAAGTGAACAGTAATTAAGAATACAAACAAAGTGTTTAATTATGATTTTCTGGACGCGTCCGAAAAAATATAATATCTATACGTGGCAGCTATAGTCAGCAATGCTAAAAAAGACAAGCACTTTTTTTATTTTTGCTACGTTTGGATGAAAGATGACATCATCAAAAAATGTTTAAATGAAGCTGCACAGAAACTTTAACGTTGCTCTTTTTGTCAGCGCACGCTCTCAATGCGCTCTCTTCTCTGCTCTTATTCGCAGACGCGTGTGACTTTTCCAGGCAAAGTTTTTCAATTGGGTTTCAATTGAATGGGATGAAAATAAATACATAAGTGATGGATGCTTTAGTGTGGAATTATAATTGTGTTTATCAGACAACGTCAAATTGAGCTCTGCTCCGCCATTTTCTATTTAAGTACAGACTTAATATACAATCTCGAGTGCCAATCAACTCAATTGCCCTTAGTCAATCTGTTGTTGTACAGTAGAAACTGTGTGCATGTCCAATGCGACCGCATTCCATAACAAAAGCTTTTACAAAAAAAAAATTAAAACAAAACTCGATAAATACAATTGCATCCACAGTTATAATGTGCGTCATCAAGGTTTATTTTAGTTAGTTAGCTAACTTTCAAGATACAACACATTTTTATGATGTGATTAAAAACCTCAAGGTACAGTCATTCAGTCAGTCTTTATGTTTTTTATTTGTTATAAGCTACGAATACTAAATTTATTCACACATTTTCACTGTGTCACGAGCTTTCCGTTAGCTGCAAACAAAAAAAAAAAAACAACTTACAATCTTATGCTAAAGCTTTGCTAAACATTGCGGTTAACAAACCCAACTTTCCAGAAAATCCAGTTTCTTTTTCTGTTCCTCCCATGCTTCGCCCACATAAGCCTACTTTTGACGTCACAGTTAAGCAATCTTGTAAAACAGCTCATGTACTCACAGTATGATTCATGACATGAGACTCAATTAGATGACAATCAGATGTGATGAATCTACAAACTATTTATATACACAAATCATTTGTATACAAGTCGTAGAGTAGTTCAACATATTTTGCTCGATTTTGCTGGAAAATTACTGAAAGTTTTCGATAGTTTTTCCAAGCTCTTTTCTAGCTCTTGTTCATTTGGTTGTTGCGTGTTCCACAAAAGCAAGCCAATTTATGGTCATAAAAGAGAAACATATAAACAAATACTTCCATGTTTTTGTGTGTGGATACAAGTGTTTTATGTAAAATACACAAGTTTCAACCGGTTCTGGGTACACATATTTTTTTAGCTTGGGTGATTTGGTTACGGTAGGTCTAGAGACGTTGTTGTTGTGCCACGTCATTTTTTTCCTCTTTGTGAGTTTCACTGTTTTGTAAAATTTTCATGTTTGCTGACTTTCTTTTTTCTATTCTCATTTGAGTTTGATTTATTATTAATAACTTAGAAGTATATTGATTGTTTAAAAATATCTAGGTGTTTAGGGTTTCACATCACTTTAAGAGAAGTTCCCATATGTGGGCTTCTAGCATGAGCTCATCCCGTTGAGTTTGAGTTAGAACTTTTGTGAGTTGAGTATCTTTATTACGCATACGCAACGCTGACTGCACCCATCGTTGACTTCTTTCTTTACTTATATCTCTTTATCAGAAATGCGTGGTGCAAACGCCCATTTCTATTTAAAACTTTCACTTTTCCACTGTTCGTTGAACTCTATGAAAACCGCTGTAAAAAGAAATAATGTCAATTTGGCTGTTGTTGTCGTTAAGGCGCCGCTGGGGCTACGAGTCGTATGCGTAATGTGCTTCCCTCCCAATGTTTGGTGATGTCATGCAAACCGGCAGGTTAATGCGGACATAATATTTGTATTTTTTGACCTTGTATACCCATTTTCAGGCCGCCTTTAAAATAATTAAAACCCGCAGTATTCGTTAGAGCTGTGCTAATTATATTTTTATGTTACACACTTACAGGTTTAAATCACAATCCAAGAATCTAAACAAGAAGAGGCAATCATGAGTTCCGCTGAGTACTATCCATTCAAGGTGAGTTTATGAATAATTTTGAAAAAAATTGCCTGAGTTAAGCAAGTTTGTTATTATTATAAATATAATAGGTAATTAAACCATTACGTTTTAATCGATTTGCTTCGAGTAGTACACGACTCATTTTATTTAGGCAGATAAAAATTATAGGCAGAGCAGAACAACTATTTGCAAAATGTACAATGTACAATGTACAATTTGGGTAGCTGAGTCAAAGTACTTGTTATATTATATGTATAGATGATGGAGTGTTGATTACGTGCTCTGCATGCATTCATCGATTATTCACATTTTTTCATTTGTTCATTACGTATTCATTTCACTTGTAAAATAAATAAATAAATACAAAAGCTATGAATCATTGTTTTCTGATGGATTCTCATTCGAGTTGAATGTCTTTTTCTAAAAAATAAGTTTTTTGTGATATTCTGAGGATCTCAAATCTAAGTTAAAGAAACTCAATTCAAAACAAAAGAAGAAAAGGAGTAAAAAGAATTAAATTTTTTTGAATATCTTTATTTGTACTTACGCTGATTTTAATTTGGATTTGCAGTGCACACCCACCGTTTACCCCGCGGATCCCTTTGATCCCGTTGAGGATGCGGCCATTCTGCGCAAGGCCATGAAGGGTTTTGGCACCGATGAGAAGGCGATCATTGAGATTCTCGCCCGTCGCGGCATCGTTCAGCGTCTGGAAATTGCCGAGGCCTTCAAGACTTCCTACGGCAAGGATCTGATTTCGGACTTAAAGTCCGAGCTGGGCGGCAAGTTCGAGGATGTGATTGTAGCGCTGATGACGCCGCTGCCCCAGTTCTATGCTCAGGAGCTGAATGATGCCATTGCCGGTCTGGGCACCGATGAGGAGGCCATCATTGAGATTCTCTGCACACTGTCCAACTATGGCATCAAGACCATTGCCCAGTTTTACGAGCAGGGCTTTGGCAAGTCTCTGGAGTCCGATCTGAAGGGTGACACCAGCGGCCATTTCAAGCGCCTGTGCGTCTCTCTGGTGCAGGGCAATCGGGATGAAAACCAGGGCATCGATGAGGGAGCCGCCATTGCCGACGCTGAGGCGCTGCATGCTGCCGGCGAGGGAATGTGGGGCACCGATGAGTCCACCTTCAATTCTATTCTGATCACACGCTCATACCAGCAGCTGCGTCAGATTTTCCTCGAATACGAGAATCTCTCAGGCAACGATATCGAGAAGGCCATCAAGCGTGAGTTTAGCGGCTCCGTGGAGAAGGGTTTCCTTGCCATTGGTAAGTCATTCTTTGAAATTTTGTAAATATATATATATTTATTTACTTATATATTGTATTTGTTATTAATCGTTTAGTCAAGTGCTGCAAGTCCAAGATCGATTACTTCTCGGAGCGTTTGCACGACTCGATGGCCGGCTTGGGCACCAAGGACAAGACACTGATCCGCATCGTTGTCAGCCGCTCAGAGATCGATTTGGGCGATATCAAGGAAGCATTCCAGAACAAGTACGGCAAGAGCCTGGAATCGTGGATCAAGGTAAATATTCCTCCATTTTCTATGTATGCTAACATTACTAAATGTAACATTTGTGGTGTTGGGCACTGCTCTAGAAATGCACTCAGTAGCAAATAGTCGGCACAAAGTTAATCTACATACATACATATTCCCCCTACCTTCATTATTCGCTTGACCATATCGAGTTGTGAATGTTACATTTGCAGGCATTGCCAACAAGCACAACAAGCTACAGTTAAATTTAACAGCTTTGTGAAGCTTTAAAGCTTTACCTACGCTCTGTTACTTCCATAACTAGTAACTAGTATCAGAAGAATGTGTACAGTTTAACACCATGTTCACATAAAGTCACCCATTTCTCTCGCTTTCTGCTAAATGCAATTCCATTTAATTTTCCACTCCAGTTGTACACTCATATTTTGCTTATATTCTTACTTCATTTGTGGACATTAAACATTAAAACTTGCCATATTCTATATTTTTTAGGGCGATACATCTGGCGATTATAAGCGTGCCCTATTGGCTATTGTTGGATTGTAAAAAAGAACTCACTTATCCTCACAAAAAGAAAAGAAAAGAAAAACCAACAAAAAACTTTTCACTGTCGTGTCTGTTCCATGCCCTGAGCCTTATTTTATACACATATTGTACAAAAATTCGACTATCAAATCGAATAGCTAATGCGCTGATACAAATATATATACATATATATATATACTAAATATAAAGAAACTTTTATACACACTATTAAGATGTACGAATGCAAAAATGTGGAGCCTTTTTATAAGAAACCGCAGAGCATTTAATTAGGCCCTCAAAACTACAGTCTCATCACATGTTAATTATTATACATAATTATGCACATTCATTGCACGTAATTTTATCTACATTTTTATAATGACTATATATACATATATATAGCTTAAGGTTTTTTGTTAAACTTCTTACACATTTTTCGAGTCTCATTTGCAATGGTTTAAGTTACATTATTCTTTAAAAAATAAAAAACAAAACGCAACAATAAAATAAAATTAAATCAAATCAGACGCCATTTTGTGCTGTGAATTTTACTTGCGCATGCAAGTCTGCAATGTTACTAACAGTGCGCTGTAAGCGCTTAACATAACTTCTAAAACGGGCAAGCGGTTACTTTATAGCGCACTGATAAACTAAATACTACAACAACAACATTTAAAATGTATACAAAATAACGAGTTTAATGCTCTGTTCTTTTACGCTTCCCTTTTACGCAAATTACAACACTCGCACAGGAGGATGCAAACAGTGAAATCGGATATTTACTTGAGACTCTCGTCGCTTGGTAGAAGAGAGAAAGAGAAAAAAGGGCAAACCTTGGCGCCAAGTATAAGAGTTGAGTTTTCAACACTGCAATAGAAATGCCAAAAATATTTACATATTCAAAACGAACAAAAAAAAAGTTTAATAATCGCTGAAATTATTATTATTGTGATTTGTTTAATTCCCAATTATGTTTCCCATTAATAACGTCTAACGTCGAAACATCTGATATTTATACTCTTTTTGCGAATTAATTAAATTCAAGTTATTCATTTCTATATATATTTTGTATACATTTTATTTGTAAATTCTGCAGTAGTTTGCGCTTGTTATTAACAAAATAAAATGGAATAATTCGTTTGCAAATTATCAGTTTAAAACAAATCAAATATTTTTTTCTATTCATTCATTTACAGGATGATATTTCCGGGGATTATAGCTACGTGCTCCAGTGTTTGGCATCCTACTAAATGCAGTATACGAATTACACATTAATACAAAAATTCATTTCATCAATTGTTGTATTCTCTTTTTGATTAGTCAACTTTTAACTTAATATAAAACTTGTTTTCTTCAAAAATTAACTTAACTAAGTGGCATTTAATATGGATATTGATTTTGTGGTTTTTTGTTTTGTTTTGCTCTTAACTTAAGGCCAAATGCCGAAACCAATTGCATTTTACCAATTTGAAATACGTCAGAATTAGGTGAAAGATTTATTTGGCCACACGCTCCTCGTAGGCGGCCCAGAGGCGATCACTGTAGGTGAGCGCCGCCTTCTCCACATTGGCCGCCTGGAGAATGCCGCGTCCAACAACGCCAATGTCGGCACCACACTCCTTGATCACATTCTCGGGTGTGTTATACTGCTGTCCCAGCTTATCGACACTCTCATCGATTTTAACGCCCGGCGTTAACTGTATGATACCCGGAAAAGTAAAGCAACTGGCCGACTGACAGACGACTCCAGTCACAAAGTCGACATCGCCACCCTCGGTGGCAATCCTATTGCTGCTCTCCTTGTACTTCTCATCAATCAGATTGCCACTGGCCGACATTTCGGCCAAAAGGAATACGCCTCGTTCCTCGGCAGCAGTGTTGCCATCGAGCGCCGCCTTCAGGCCCTGCACAATGCTACGCCCGGGCAGTGTGTGTGCCGTGACCAGATCCGCCCAATCGGCTATTCTATGGATACCCTTGGCATACTGCAGGGACACTGTGTTCCCAATATCCGCAAACTTGCGATCCTCCAGCAGCAGGAAATTGTGACGTGCTGACAGCGCTTTCAGATTGGTTATGAAGCTCTCACTGAAGTCCTCCACAATGTCCACATGAGTCTTGAGCAGACAAATGTATGGTCCGCACTTGTCGGCCATGTCGAGAATGGCATCCGCCTTTGTTAGATCGGCGGCCAAACAGAGATTCGTCTTCTTGGTGGCCATCAGGTTAAACAGACGCTTGGCCAGCGGACTCTTGGCCAAATTGGCGCGACTCTCGTAGGTCAGTTTGGTGCGCGAGAACTCGTTGGCTGGTTGAAAGTAAAGATAATTATTATCAGCAATTATTATTTATACTTAAAGTATCCTCAGATGATTGCGCACTGGGCGACAAACATGGATTACGAAAATGGGATGGCAAGTAAACAATAAATGTTAAATCCATAAAACTATTAAATATTTTAGGAGTCCCCTTTTAAACCGTAGTCAAATTGCGCACATTTAATTTAACAAATTAAAATGTGAATAGTTGATTATCTTTTAAACAAATATTAGTTTGGTTAAAATATCTTGATAAGTAGAAATGATATGCCTAATAGATTTTTCTACAAGCAATTGTTGCTATGGCAGGTATATACATGTATATATAAAATAATTTTTGATCCGTCAGATCACAGATCACACAGACACTGTCTTTACATTTACAAATACCTAATTTCATATAGATAGTTTGAAAAAACGACATAGATAGATAAAATAGTTGGAATACAAGAATACAATTCAAATATGTTATCAGAAGAGCTAATAAAATTAGATACAATAATTTATGATGGCTTCAATTGCTGTGGTCATATTATATATTCGATATCAACTGATATTAAATGCCAAATAAAATCAAATTAGACAATTTAGGTGGAACGAACAGACTATTTATAACGACCTGCCCTAATTGATGAACTGATGAAATTGGGGTTGGATTTTGGCTCTGATGCTAACTGGCAGTGGCAAGCTAAACCTAATCAGACTACAGATTGGGGAAGGGGGCTTTGGCTGAATAAGCACGCGCAAATGTCATGTTTTCATTATCGTTTAATATCTGGAAGCTACCCCAGACAGACTTACCCGCCTCACGCGGCTTATCGCCGCCAACGAACGAGCCATCGCTGTTTATTTGCACTGCCGCAATATACTTGGCAACCGCATCCACCGTCGCCCGCTCGATGCGACCCTCCTCGTGCAGGGTGTTCAGCAGGAAGGAGAGCGTGAATAAGGAATGCATGCGAACGCCATGTTTGGCAATGTTGGCAACGCCGCCCTGTTCCCGATCGACGACAACCACAGCATCGGTGCAAACAATGCCCTCTCTTTTCAGATCACGCACCGTATCCAAAATACTCGAACCCGACGTGACAACATCCTCGACAATTAGACAAGTGTCGCCGGCCTGATAGATGCCCTCGATGAGCTTCTTGGTGCCGTAGTCTTTGGCCTCCTTTCGTCGCACCAGCATCGGTGTGTGTTGCTGCACGGAGACAATGGTGGCCAGCGGCAGAGCCGTATACGGCACACCGCAAACGTGCTTGGAGCTCAGCTGTAATTCCTGGATGTGAGCCACCAGCAAATCGGATACGGTTTGCTAACAAAAGAGTATGGAAAAAAACACTTGGTAATAATTCTCTCTCTGTCTGTGTCCGTGTTTCTCTCTTTCTCTCACCATAACATCTGGATAGCTGACAATGACGCGCAGATCAAAGTAAACCGGAGAATTAATGCCGACCTTCATTTTAAAATCGCCAAATTTAAATGCATTGATCTCAAACAATTTGACCGCTAACGCTTTCATTTGATCGGCACTCTTGGTCATCATTTTAATATGATTCCGTTTCGTTTTGTAAATAATTAACCTAGACTTATGTTCTGTAAATGGCCACGTTATGTACACGTGCGAGTTGCTCTTACAACTTTCAAACACGTCCGACCGCCGATGACAATCAACAAACATTAAAACCTGTGTGCTGCAGTATAAGGGGAAGAGCGGCTCTTTACTCAAAAGGCACTGCTCTCAGCAATGGGCACTGTAAACTTAACATGGCTGAGTGTGATGTTATGGTATTCCCTTTTATTGTGTACAATTTATATTCAAAATAATTGTGCATCATATGTGGTTTTTTGGTTGTAATTTCTGTTTAATAAATATTATTAAATGTTTATTTTTTAATAGATTGAAAAAATAAATGAATTAGAGCACATCGATTAACTATCGTTAACTATCGCGCATGACAATATCGATGAATAACAAATGGAATACTGTAGGGCGGGAAGCAACAAGTTGAAAATAACGAGAGTTTTATTACTTGTGTCCTTCAATCGGACAAATTAAACTCTTATCTTAAAAATTATTAACAAAAAAGAAAAAAAACACGTCGGTTTTTTATAGGTGATTATAATTTATTAGATTTTTTATCGACTTAAGGTATATATATATATAAATAAAATATTATTCAAGTACAAAGTTATATATACTCATTATTTTTATTTAATTCAAGTAAATATAATTCAAAGTGTGTGTGTGTCTGTGTTTTCTTCTTGCTATATTAGGTAAGTACAATTTACTGTGTTCTTGCTTTCCATTTGCCGCACATCAGCAGTTTTATCTACTTATTTATTTTTTGTTTCTTAAGTCAAGTTTTGTCGGTTGTTCATTGAATTTGGATCACAAAACAGTAAATGTCTTAAACGAATCGAAATTTTATTTAAATTAAACATAGTTAAAACAAAGTTTTAGTTGTGTAATTATAAAAATATTGTAGCTGCTGCTTTTCACTTCTGCTTCTTCTTCTTCTCTCCACTTACATTTCATTATTTCATTACATTTTTTTTTTTTTTAGCTCGAAAATACATGGGTATGCCTAACCTTAAACCAATGTCGTCTCAAACCGCGCGCTCTTTTCTTAATTTTTTTGTTTTGTTTTTTATTTGTTCGTCCACATCCTTGTCCATAACACTCGCAATTTTGTTTTTAAACGCTACGTTGCCTTAACTTCAGTCCTTTCGCAAAAAACCTAACCTTAAAATGTATTAAGCTTTTTCATTCTTAGATTTTCTTTTTGTTTTCATTTTTGTGTCCTTTTTTTGTTTTTGTTTCATCTTTCTTTGCTTGTTTTACTTGGTGTCGACACTAACATAAATACAGTACATACATATACAGTATATGTATTTCTGTTTAGTTTCCATTTGTTATATTTATTTTTTTATAAAAAAAGTGTTTACATAATATAAACGTTCTAATCGTCGCCTCGCTTTTTGCTGCCTGCTACCTAGTTCAAAATGTTCCTTCGTCGTTTCTCAACACTTGCCGTACTTCTAACTACAATTCTAACTTCATCTTTGGCCGCACACATTTTCCCTTTCCTTCCCATCGTTTCTCCTTTCTCCTTTCCCGTTAGCTTTGTAAATATGTAAATTGTAATACATTTCATTTAAATTCACTAAGAGTTGCTCGGACTGTGTGTGTGTGTTTTTTTTTTTTTAATATTTGAAATCATTTGCTTTACTGCCAGTTATACCTTCGCTAGACCAATTTTTGTGTAATATTTGAAAAAATATGTTTTGCTTGTTATTTCGTTTTGTTTATGATTTTTTGTTTTTGCTGTTTATGCTCTTTTTGTTTTCTTTATAAAATGCCAAAAATTTGTGCAAATTTCTAATGATTTTAGTTTTTTTTTTTGTTTTTTTTTAACTCTTACATTTTTTTTGTTTTGCTTTACACTAAAATATTTAACTTTAAAATGTACCATTTTTACTTTTATTTTTAAATTTAGTTTGTATTTTTGTTTTTCGTTTAGTTTCATTTAAAATATTGCATTTTTACTTTATATTTTTTGTTTTTTTTTTAGTTTTTTTTTTTTGTTTTGTTTGTTTGGAGGCTTCATCCCTGAGTGATTTAATTTCCTTTGTTTGTCATTTATTGCAATTTTTTCTTTATAAACTTATTGATTTATAATTTCTTATGTGATTTATATAAGTTATACTAAACGAAAAAATTGCGAATTGAGTAAATTTGCGTGGGCTTTGAAGGTTGCTTACTTCTTGATAAATTACTTGTTGGGCTTCTGTCTGACTCTGATTAGGATGATGTGTGGCACACACTGGACACATTCTGGGTTCGACTACGCAAATGTTAGCCATAATGTGCCAAATCTAATATGTAGTAACTGTTACTTAAAATTGTTGTTGTTGCTGTTTGTTGTTTTTCCTTGCTATGTATTTTGTTATTTCTAGAACTTTTGGCTAATACTTTTCTTTTGTTTGGCTACATTGGCCATTTTGTATGAGTTGTTGAATTGTTGTTGCTACTTCTGCTATTTTAGTTTCTTATTTGTTTGTTTTGTTTTTGTTTTTTTTTTCTATTTGTAATTAGTATTTGTACTTTAATGCAAGTATTTCAATTACTTCTTCTGTATTCAAAGCAACGCACAAAGCCACAAAAAACAGAGATACCCATTAAGGATAGACTGCTCCTTAAGCTGTTGTACTTGAATCGAGTACACTCAATATTATAATATATATGATTGTAACAAAATTAGCATATTTCAATTGTGTAGTAATTTGATAACTACACAAATTATGACACTACATCAATTAGGTATGCTCAAAAACAAAAATACAAATACTAAAAGTAATTTTGCAGTAATATTCAAATGATGCGTTGAACACCAAGTTTCATCAATTATTAAAGAAAAGTTTGTATTTTTTTTTTTTAATTGAAATTCAAACATTTAAAAAATATACGTTTACTTCATAATTGAAATACTTGAAATGCTTAGTGCTCAATGATCATTTGTGTGACATTTAAAAAACAGTAAGAAAACCGAAACCATTACAATTATTTTGGTTTTTTTTTTTAAATTGTTTTCTGATGTATGTATATTAGTTTGAAGCATTCGTATAACTATATGTAAATATGCTGGTACATCATATGATAAAACGTTTATTGGTATTGTTTAGACCTTTACATTAATCTCGTTAATCTCAAAAAATGCTATGTATTTGAACAGTAAATTACGTTTTCACTTGCACGAAGTGTTTGCACTTTATTTCGGTTATTGTTTTATGCCTTTCATTCATATACTTTATCCGTTTCTCTTTTCGTTTCATGTTTCCTTTTTTTTTTATATATTTCTTCTTTTTTTTTGGTATAAGTTTTGTTTCTCTTTTGCATTTATATAAAAAATATTTTTGTTTATCGAGTTTTATTGCAGTTATTGTTTTTGGTTAGCTGTTTTTTATGTCTTTTTTTTGTTGTTGTTGATAACATCATTTAGAGCTGCTCAGCGGATTGATTTTTTGTTGTTTTTGTTGTTTTTTTTTGGGGGGGTTTGGTTATATATAGGATGTATATATATATATATATAAATTTGTGGTATTGTATTTCATAGTTATCATTAGTTTGTTTTGTTTTTAATTTTTTTGTAAGCATGGTAAGTTGGCTATAGCTATAGAGTATGGTTTGTTTATATGGTATATTGTAGTTTCTGCGGTTGGTTTTCATTTATGGATAGGTAGATTGATTTAAACGACGACTGGAATTTGGGCATGCAAAGACGCAAGCTTGTATTGCATTATTCTGCTTAGTGTTTGCTTTTGCTTCGCTTTGAACATTACGTTTAAAATCTTAAAATTACATGACATTATTTACTTCTCATTTCTTTGTTTTTAATAATTTTCCAAATAAAGTATAAGACTAGAAATATATATATATATACATATATATATATATATCGCGTTATTCATTCCGTTCATCATTTAACTTAATTAATATGCGCATAAAATGAACTCATTTTATTGAAATTCTGAACTTATTCTAAGTACATTTATTTAAGTTCTTCCAAAAACAAAAACAAAAAGAAAATTCAAATTAGAAATAACAAAAAATTGCACATAAATGGATTTCTTTAAAAATGATTAGCTTACACATTAAAAAACTTTCGTTTGTTAATTTTTTTTGTTTCTTGTTTTTTTTTTTTGTTTATTTTAGTTTATGCAGCAAAGATCACAGATCCTCATAAAGAAATGAAAGCCAACTATGCGCATATTGAAAATTAAAAATATTCATCTTTTTAATTTTTTTCTTTTTCTTTTTTGTACATATAAATTGCTATACTTTGCTTAACATTTTGTGCGAAAACTTGAACTGAAAGAACCAAAGCTAAAGAACTGAAAGTGTTGTAAACAAAATTCAACTAATACTTGCATATTGTAGTATAATTTGTATTCATTTGTTTTTTTTTATACTTTTTGTTTGTTTTATTTTGTTACTTTGTTGTGAGGGTTATTGGATTTGGGGTGACGCTCAGCAGAACCTTCGGTAAACTCTTAACACATTTCAACAGAAAAAGCAGCTCAGCTTTTGGCAACAATTCGCAAATGTGGCAGCGATTTGTTGGCAACAACTAGGCCGCCTCTTCGGGCCTGAAATGTGTGTTGAGAGTTTACCAAAAGTCCTTGTACGAACCTCAGGAACCGTGTAGCGCATTATTCTGCGCAGTGCTGGCGCCGCTGCCATTCACATTTTGGGCTGAGACCTCCGATTTGACCCGACGCGCAATATGGGAACGCGTGTGTTTGCGCAAGTGATCCTTGCGATAGAAACCTGAAAGAGCAGACAAGGATCTATTAGCAAACGAGACCAAATGCATAGCATAAAATAGCTGTCTAATAAGCTCATCAAAATTCCAATTCTTTAATAAACTAAATAAACAATTATTCAATAAAATTCTCATTCTTTAAGCTCTTCAAACAATAAAATTTTAAAGGATATTCACAGCTTGTTAAATTTGAAATTTATTCTATATATAGAAAAAAATCATATTTCTTGATTTAGATATATCCAGATTCTTGATCAGACTCACCTTTGCCACACTCGATGCAGACATGCTTTTTCTCACCCGAGTGGATGACAATGTGCAAGGTGAGCTGTTCCTTGCGCTTGAAGGACTTCATGCAGATCTGTTACGATGAAGAGCAGAGATTAGAGATTAGAGATTGGGGTTGGGCACTCAACGATTGTCACTCACATTGCACACATGAGGCCTGTCCGGTATGTGGGATAGCTTGTGCCGGGTCAAATGATCCTTGCGCTTGAGCGCCGCATTGCATATGTCGCAGACGAAGCGCCGCTCCACGGCGTGCGAGATGACGTGCTGCTCGATGAGGCTGCGATCCGGATAGGCCATCTGGCACTCCGGGCAACAGTATAGCGTGGAGCCGTCCAATGCTTTCGTTTCACGAATTTCGCCGGGCTTGGGTCGTGGCTTCTTCTCCTTTGGCGGTTTCTTCTTTTTGGTCTTCTTGCCGCTGGCGGTTGTCGTTCCACTTGTGGCATTTGTTGTGCCCACCGCCGCAGTGCTGGAGACTGTGGCACCATTAACCGCCCCATTGGCATTGCCATTGACGCCATTGGTGGCCCCGCCATTGGCCAGGGCAGCGCCATTCGCGTCTGTCATGTTGGTCATATGGACGCCATGATCCATGCCCACCAGACCGTTATGGTGTGCACCATTTGCGCCATTGTTGCTGGGCGTCAGGGCAACGCCACCCAGCGCCAAGCTGGCCAAATTGGTGCCATTCTTAAGCACATCGCCGGTGGACTCCTTCTTTATTGTTTCCGAATACTTGAGGAAGTGCTGTATGGAAATTGGCAGTGTTGCGGATAGCAAATGCGATGAGTAGTCTACCGTGTTGGCCGTATTGGCCAGCGTTTGCCACGACTGATTGACATTCTGTAAGATTTGCTGATTGAGCACTGCGAAAACCAAAAATAACAAACACATATTTAAGTATTTTTTGTTTTTAAAAACATCCTTTTGCTGCTGGCGAATCTGGCTCTAAATCTGATTTCCTTTTTTATTGTATTCTATTTTAATTTGTAGTCTACTATTTTATGGAAATTTTAAGGAATGATTGTTTAAAAATGAACTTATTCTTTTGCTTTAAATCTTTAATGCATATTTTTAGATTTGATGAAAAAACGAACTCTTTAATTAAGTTGAGTTAGGATCACAAGATCATATGCACAAAGAGGATATTTAAGCAGAGACTTTTATCTTGATTCAGAGCTATTTTTCATAATGATGTTGGCAACATCCAGAGCCCAAATCCAGAACTAATACTCTCATTACACGCCTATCAACCACCCGCCCCCTCTCCCCATCCAACTAAAGCCATTTGATCTAAATATGCCCAGGCCCCACCGCAACGTGAGCAACTCATGCATTATCTAATAGCATCCTGGATAATTTTCTTGCCGTAAGAAGAGAAGAAAAACCTACCCCAACAACAAAACGCTTTGGCTTGGCAACACTCAACCCGTGTGTGCTTTTTCACTGTGTGTGTGTTTGTGTGTGTGTGGCGTTTCAGGCTCAGTTCTATTTTCTTGCAAATCCCAGGCTTCCTTTCCCTGTTATCCGCGCCCTCGCCTGCCGCACGCGCATGAAGTTACCGCCGTCAAGGACACATGACATGCAGCATCCCTAGCACACTCCTCGCACTCCCCCCACACCCGTCTGGTGGAATAAGTCTCATGTTTTCTGGCTGTGTTCTTTTTATTTTTAAGTTAATACGCCCACGTTGAAAATGGGTGTGCGCAAAAACTTTCAACTCAACATTAAGTAAACACAAATTCTCAAAACTTGTTAATAGGAAATACACACACACACACACACATCTAGAGAGTTCATAAATTGTTTGATAGCTACAATTGTTGGGCGCTCCAAAAAATATGCTACAAAAACTCAACCCAGACAGGGAGCAACATTTATTTTTCGGTTTTCTTCTCATATACATATGTCTATATATATGTATATATATGTCTAAATACTTTATTTAGCCGAAGCTAGCCGAGCTGAGGCGACAAGTAGCAGAACAGCCGCACACGAAGAATAATGTGCGTCCTTGAAATTGTAAGCCGTAAAAAAAGGTAGCAATCCCACCAAACAAAAAAAAAACAAGCACAAAAAAAAGAAGAGAGCAAGGAAAATAGACGTGTGTAACTCTTCCTCCCTCCAGCCACAACCAGCAAAAAAAAAATTAAAAAAAAAAATATGAATGTGGAACCGTTCAGCAAGCGTCGCCGACTCACCTTCTTCCCGGTCACGTTCAATTTTTGGATGGATTTTACCCTTATGATCCGCTGCTGCGGCCGCATTCAGAAAGTTCAGATCACTCTGCGGCTGAGAGTATGGTATGGATATATTTTGACCATATTGCATATTATTAGCCGCCGAAACTGTAAGATAACAAAAAACAAATCAAGAGGCATTTTAGTATGTTGAATATTTATTTATTTTAATTTATATTTATATTTACACATGCTTGAAATTGCGCTAGAATCACAGCCTTGGAAAGTTACTTTATAAATACTATATATTTGAGATATATTTGCTATATATGTATATATGTTTTTAATGCTATATTATTTTTATTATATTTTTGTAAAAACTGTTCGCAGCTAGCGAGCGACAGCGCACAACGACTAACTACAACTGACTGGGGCCTGCGTCTGTCTGAGCAGCAGCAGAAGGAGCAGCTACAGCTGGCGGCGGCGACGACACACAGACACACACAAGCACACCCATCGATAGATAGATATACGCACGAGGAGCGAGGATCGGGTGCCGGCAAAAAGCGGGTGGCTGTTCGTTTTATGCACGACGCCGACAATGTCCCACTGAAGCTCGATTTGTGTGTGTCTGTGTGTTTGTGTGTTTGTTTGTGTGTGTGTGTGTGTTTTCATGCATACACATACATCAAGTTACTGACTGTCTGTGTGTAGGCAGCAACAATTTGGTAGTAGTTGGCAACACTGGCACTGCTGAGTGACATGCGTGTGCCGTTGTTTTTGTTTTTGCTGTTACTTTTAGGCAGCTGTGGGCATGTCTGCCTGTCTGCACGCCCCTTCGCTCTACTCCACCCGTTCGCTTGCGCTGTGTGGCCTGTCGTCAACTCGCTGCCGTCTGCCAAGGCCACATTTTGCACCCGCACACACACACACACACACACACATACAGACACGCATTACGAGAGAGTGAGAAGCACACGTGCGGGCCACGCATACATAGGAAAAAGGAAATTAAAATTGAAAATACCGGTCCTAACGAAGCGCCTTAAATGTATGCTATACACACACACACACATATATATATATATATATATATATATATGTATGTATGGATGTATGTATGTATGTACATATCCCAAATGCGCGCGTGTGCGTCTTTGTGTGTATGTGTGTCTTTTCGGCATTGCCTTTTGCGCCAACGTTTTGCCGGGCGCTCGTTTTTATTAATAAATATTTTTTGGCTGTTGCCAATTGGCCGAGTTTTTCCTTTTTCTTTCTTTATTTTTTGAAATTTTTTCTGCAGTATTTTCTTAGCATTTGCTTCCTTTTTCCTGATGAAATGATTTCGAACACATGCGGCTGAGGGGCTGAGGGTGGGTCCCTGCCATAGCCGTGCAGCTGCGAAAAGCTTACAAATTTAATAATAATAACAGAAAGTGCCGAAATATTTAAAAGCCATATGCACGTGTGTGTGTGTGTGTGTGTGTGTGTGTGTGTGTGTGTGTGTGTGTGTGTGTGTGTGTGTGTGTGTGTGTGGTTGTGTTTGGTAGATGCTGTTCGTCCCTCGTATAAATTAACTTGTGACCTTGCAATACATTTGAACATATTTCCTTATGCTTTAATGCCTTTTGCGAGACTTTGGCGCAGTCACATAATAAAGTCTAGCGTACTTTTGAGGGCTAACAAATTTAATACGATAACCTCAATTAGCCACATTATACATGTGTTATGGGCGTGTGTGTGTGCAGACAGATGTGCGGTTACTTGGGTAAATAAAGGAAGCAGGCTAATAGGATATAATAAACGAAAGTAGTCCTCAAGGAGGATGAAGTTAAAAACAATTGACCAGGGAACCAGCAGAAGACATCTTTAAATAGACTCAAAATATTTTCCTCTGGATCTTTGGGCATTAAAAGAATTACATTTAATTAGAATCAATAATTATTCTTAATTGAATTGCATTAAAGGGCTATATAAAATATATGACTCATCCTACGTTTTTTTTTTAACACAATTTGGTTTTATTTTATGTTTTGGCTGCAGGTTAATATTCATTAATTTCCGTTCTGCATATTTGATTGTTTCATTTCCATTTGTTCGGCGGCTACTTTTATGAATAATTGAATCAATTAAATGCCATAAATATTTATTTTTCTAACTGATAAAGATAGCTATTATTTAAAAGAGAATATAAAGCTTTAGATTTATTTGAAATACCAACTCATATATACATTTATTTGTTTCTCTTTTAATGAATAATCAAAGATTATCTTAATGTTGAACCAGACCAGTTGAGTAGAAAATTTGATTTCATAAAATCGATTTAAATATTGTTAAATTCGACTGCATCCCAATACAAGGAAAAAAGAAAGTTAAGGCAACAAGTATAAAATATTAACCGAATAATTAAAATGTTTTGGACAATGAAAGTAGTTATTCAAATGCAAAACTTATGTAGCCGTAATTAATCAAGTCAACCCAATGAGTGAGCAGACAACAGACAAAATGAGAAGCACGGCAAGAAGGCCCCGAAAAGTAGACAGCGCAAAGTGACAGAAAAACCAACTGTCCATAAAACAAGGCAAACAAGCAACAACAACAAAACAAGACAAGTTGACAAAACAAAAACGACATGGAATATGGAACGGGTACAGCAGGCAGGCAGGCAGACAATCAGTCAGGCCGGAGCAGAAGCAGAAGTAGAATTCGCAGACGCACGGAAATACTGGGCTAAGCTTTGTAGTGATGCGAGAACGAGCAACGAGAACCAGAGCGACTGAGTCAAACTTCTGAACAACAACAAATCTGAAAGCATGCGCTCCATTTTCCATCATCAACATCATCATCATCGGCATCGTCATCGTCATTGTACCCGGCATTGTCGCTGTAACATTTCACTTTTCACTTCACTTTCACATGGGCCACACGACAGCAATAGCAACAGCAATAGCAATAGCAACAGCAATAGCAACAGCAACAGCAACGACCAGAAACAGGCACCAGGACGAGAACGAGAACGATGAGTACGAGAAACAGCACATGATGTTTGCTGCCTCTGCCTCCGCCTCTGTCTGCTTTTGCCTACCTCTGAATGCTTGTTGTTGCTGTTGCTGGTGCTTAGCAACGAGTTAAAGTCGGTGAAAACTGAAACACGGCCAAGCGAGAGTGAGAGCGCTCCCAACTGCGTAAAATTTGAGAGATTGAGAGCGGAGAGAGATAACAAGAGAGGGAAAGAGCGCGCGCGCCAGCTTGTATGCGTGTGTGTGTGAGAGAGAGTGTGTGATTCTGCTCTCTCTAACCCACAATATGGCGTCGTCTGTTGGGTTTGAGTGGCTAGCCAAAGTGGAACAAAATGGAAAGGAATTCGCTGGGTTTGGGGAACGTTTTGGAAAACATGGCGCTGCCGTCTGTATTCCTACTTTTAAGTGTGTTTATAGTGCCGGCCACACACAGTGAAAGCGTGAGAGAGCGCGCGCGCAACAGAAACACATATACGCTTATATATATATACATAGCAAAAAAATAGAGAGAGAGAGAGAGAGAGAGTGAGAGAAAGAGCGAACAAGCGAGTGAGGTTAGGAAAAACTGCAACCCCTATTAGAGTTGGGGTTTCATGCGCCCGCTTGTCTCGCTGATTGGGGTGGGGCTCGGTTTGGTGGTGGGGGTTGGCGTTGCGCCACATTGGGTGTGGGCCAGTGTAGAGCGACGCGGCGCCAGTCGCCAGAGTTTGAGTCATCAACGATAGCAACAACAACAGCAATAAGAGCAGAAATATCAGCAGCAGCAGCAGCCGCAATAAACCACAAGAGTGTTTCCAGATTCAGCTTTAAGCCTTAAAGCTGCCATATGATAGAAAAAGCTTCGCTTTTGGCTTCATTGTTTAACACATGCCTGCCTTTTTGGTCGGCTTAAGTGTTGTGCGGCTAACGAAATTACATCCACGTAAGGTCATATATCAACTGTACATATACAGTTATACATTTATATACATATGTGTATTTATATCTATGTAAAACACACACACACACACACACACCTAAAGTCTGACAGACTTATAAGCACGCGCATTTTTAGTGTTGCATAGCGTCGGGCGCTGTTCCCTCCTGCTGCTCACTCACCCTTGTGGTGGGGGTGGTGTAAACACAGCCAGTACACACTCACACTACCACTCACACACACCCATACACACACTCTCTGTTATATACACATAGAAGAGTATATACATGAGTGCAAATAATTTGTGACGGGGTTTGGGTGAGCAAACGTCCCCCCTCTTCCCAGACAGACCGCAATATTATCACATACATTTGTTTTGCTGGTCTTTTAGCTGGCATCTTAAATTTCTCATATTCCCATCATATATGCATATGCATTATGATCGCTTAAGTTGCTTGTTGTTGTTGTCTGATCATCAGCTTGCAAATTTTGAGAATGCAAATAAAAATAACATTAGCACGTTTCTAACATTTTATTCCACACACAAACAACCAGACGTCGCTCTCCCCAACTCTCACCACAATTTTCTTTTTCTCCCTCTCTCTCCCTGTTTGTGTTTTACTCATCCTTACCCTCGGCGTCGCTTCGTCATCGCCTAAGCGAAAAATCAATGAGCCTCAAATGTTCTTTCTTTTATTTTATTTTGTTTTGTTTTACTTTTCTTTACTTTTGTTAGGATGTGATTTGCCTCTAAATGGTTTTTGATGTTGAATATTATTCTGTTTTTTTTTTCTATATCTACTTAAAGAGTTTACCGCAGGACAAGATGAATTATGTAAATTGCTGAGAAAAAAATAAACAAATATTTAGCTAAGGTATTTGAATTACAGTAATCTTCAATGTTGTGAATTGGGGATTCGGAACGGAAAGTGTAAAACAGAAATAGGTTAAAAAGTTTGTTCTTTCATTTGGGCTTAAAGCTTAGTGAATTCCCAAGTAAATTACAATCTTTTGCACATTATGAATAATTTACACAGAATTTTGCTTATGTATATAGAAAATATTAAGAAAGTTATAGTTTGTCTCTATTATATCCGTTTTAAGCTGTTATGAAATATATCATAAATTCGTATTTTTATCTGATTAGAGTTCTATTTCTTATTATATTTTTGTATTATGATAAAACGAGTTTTAGTATATTACTAATAGATCGACAAGAATAAATTAACATAAACCTTCAGTGGATGGGGATTTTTAAAGGTGTAGTATTATTTTTAATAAAAATGTTTATATTTGAATAATATAAGACTAAATAACTATTTTCAGATATCAATCAAGTACAAAAATAATATATATTTAAAAATGTAGAGATTCTTTAAAAGACAAGTTAAGAGTTGCAAAGCTATCATAGTTTTCTGTTTAGATTGATTAGAACATTGCAGCTAGAAAAATAAATATATGCCAAATAGAGAAGTTAACATTTGATAACGGTTGCATTTATGTTATATTTGTTAAATCCCCGTCAGCAATCTATACTAATTGGTTGGCCAGCTCGCGTCTCTTTCGAGTTGATATCAGTCTGCATTCGTGGAAATGTGATTTATACAACAACGAAGCACGCTATCTGGGTCTGGGCTATCTATCTGCCGAAAACTGGACTCAAAGTTGATTTTTCTACGTTGTTGCAGGCGGCGTGATAAGCCAAGCCAGCTAATAAGCGACAAGAAAATGTGGTAGCTGGATTGGATGAGCAGGGTGCATGGTGCACGGGAACGGTGCGGGGGGTGAGTATAAACCGCCAGTCTACCTGAATTGGTTAGCTGCAACCATATAGATAAAAGAGCAACCCACACACACACACACGCACACACAATCAACGACAGACACACACACGCATAGACATATTTTCCTGTTGTTGCAGGTAACAAAAAAAATAAATGGAAAAAAATACAGAAATGAAATAAAATTAAACGCTAAACTGGAAATGTAATGCGTAGAGCTGAAAAGCTGGGATCAATGAACTATATGAAACCAGTGGCAAATGGCAGTAGGTATCGAGTTTGAGTTTGAGTTTGTGTTCGGGATTGGAATTGGAATTGAAAATTTGTTTGAGTATTTTATTCTTGTAGTAAGCAATAAATGCAATGTGTGCGGCACTGTTAAATTTATCTGTTGAAATGATTTGTATTAATAACGTTTTAACAATAATTTGTTTTAATAGCTTTTGGCAATTGTTTTAAATGATATAATATATAATTATAATAAAAAAATATACTTTTCTTTACATCAAGCTGAAACTCAAATTGCAAATAAAAAGAATATTTAAAACTGAGTCTGAATTTATAGATGGAAAATATGTATTAAAACTATTCATAGTTGATTAGCTAGTGGATTTTCGTGTATTTAATATATGATTCCATTTCTATAAATGATTATATAATTATGTTTGTCCCTTATAGATTTATCATAATTAAAAAAGTGAGCATTTCAATTTTTAAATTATCTGCCCACACTGAGCACAGGTAAATAGTATGAATAATAAAATGCAGTTGCTGTGGGTGGGAATTTAATTATGCAAGTGAATGCAACTAATTACAATTGATACAAGATGTGAGTGCATTGAGATGGGCTGTTGTTTTAATGTGCTTTCAGCTTATGTACTGTGTGATTAGGGGTTGGATGGTGGCGATAGGGGGTGTAGGGGAGTTAAAGGGGTTGGGATGTTACCCTGCCACAAAGAGTTGCAACGGGGCTGTATAAGGAAGTCGGTGCAATTAAAAAAGCAGCGACGCTTCCTTCCCTTCAACGGGGGTTGGGGTTGAAAACTGCGCACACGCACACACACACACACTTTTACACACACCCCCGTTTAATTGTGTTTGTGCGTGTGTGTGTGTTGAGTAGCTAACGACAGCAGAGAAACCCACCCCCAGAGCAATACAAAGTAAAATGCAGCAAATTCAAAAGTTATTTGAGTTCATTGCATTTTCAAGCGAAGCTAAGCAACAACAACAACAAGAACAACAAAAACACCAACAAGAACAAGAAAAACTGGCAACAGCAGCGTGCAACACACATGCACACTTTCACGCACACACACACAGTGTCAAACAGGGGTGGGTGGTAATGACTCAAAACATAGCGCAGAAAAGAAAAAAAAAATTACCAACGCAAAACAGCAACAAAAATCGTTAGATTCGGTTATGTTGACAGGCGTGCTCCGCTCACATCGGGCATATTAGTGCGGCGAACAAATTTGAGATTGGTTTGGGAATCTTGAACCAAACTAATAGTTGGGGTGGAAATTGTAATCAGCGATGTATATGATTTTTTTTATGCAACTCCTACAAACCCATATTTGCAAGAACAGAATCAAAGTTATAAATAATTTTGAAAATCCTTATGAATTGTTGTCATACTTATTAATTATTTTATATTTTACATCATTTGTATATAACTTAGCACATGAACCAATTAATAATAAGGTATAATAAATAATTTTGAGGTATCAATTTGATGCTATTAATATACAGTGCCTTCTTCTCATTTATAGGAATTTGCATTCAGGATGAAACCTTTATTTTTTGTTATAAAAATTCGCCTTTCTCGAACATTTATAATTTAATGTAAACTTAAGGTACAATTTCTTTAATAATATAGTATAATATTTACATTTCATACATTGGGTATGATCAATTCCTATGTGCAATTAAATGCAAATTCCTTAAATTCAATTAAACACATTCCCATATAAACATATTGTATGTATTTAAAATTTATGCGAAACCAAAATATTGTATTAATTTATCAAAATTTACAAACAATTTATCACATTTCAGTAGAAACTGGTTTTATGTCAGGTGGCAACGCCCCAGTAAACGCAAGATTCTTTGAATGCATTTTCTTTCAGTGCGAACTAGTTCTGTGAACGAAACAAAACGAATCACTAAGCGGCTGATTAGCTGTGCATGCCTGCTCGCTCTAACATATGGCACTTAGTATGCTGCAGGCCAAAGCCAAAGCGAATGCAAACATTTAATGCTCTTATACACGCCGATATGCTTGTTATATTCTTCAAATTGATCCTCCGATCAAAACAAGTAACTTGTGCTAGTTACAAATGTTCGAAAGACCCCAAACCGCGCGTTGTAGTGCATTATTAACATAGGAAAAAGCAATCCGACGCCGCTGTTTTTGTTGCTGACGCCAGCGCCGACTTCGCAGCGGCAGAGCCGACAGCAGCAGCAGCAGCAGGCGAAAATAAATCGATAAAAATAAAATAAATTTTTAGTGATTATGTTGTACATACAAACAGACAAACACATGCAGCGCATATACATGTACACATGTATATGTTTATTTATGTACGTTTTTATATATGTGTGCGTATGATGTTCACTTACCGTTGGGCACATTCTGATTGAAATGATTGCCATTGGTTTGATAGCGTTGGACATGATTATCGGTGCCCGCTGCAGCGGCCGCTGCATTCACCGGCGGCGTACCAAATGCGCCCGGTGTTTGTGCATCAAATTTAGCGGCAAACTGATGAATACCGGAGAAGGGGCCGCCAAACGCGGAGAAATTCATCATGACAGTTTATGCTTATTAACAGGCTTCACACACACACACGCACGTACACGCAAGCAGCATACGCACACTAACATACACACACACAGACAGGGAGACAGGAGTCGTTGGACAGTATGTGTAAGAGTGTGTGTGTGTGTGTGGGAGCGAGAATTGCCGATTGGTTTTTATTGGAGAAGCAGCGACTTTTTTTGGGGCTTGTGTAACACTTTCGCTTTTTGGTTTATTTTGGTTGTTTTCAAATTGCACTAGCCAACACTAACACTAACTTAACGATGCGTTGAGCCTGCGAAACTGAAACACGATCGAACAGCAGCAGAAACAGGCGATGACGATGACGATGGCGATGACGATGACTGTGCGGGGTTTTACAGCAGTGGGTGGTGGTGGTGATAACTTGGCTTGGTGTTGTTTTTGTTGCTGTTGTTGTATTAGCCGTTGTTGTTGCTACTCTTGTTGGTGGGGGTTGGTTTTTGGTTGGTGTGGCGTGGCGCACTCACTCACACACATACGATTGTATGTGTGTATGTATATGTAAGCGCGCGATTGTATGCAGCGCTTTGCTTTTTGGGGGTAGCAAAATGTACAACTTTCAATTTCGCTTAAACTAAACACACACATACGCTCACTCACACACGCACTCACTAACACACGAGGCGCGACCGCGACGGCAACGGCGACGACAGCGTCCACGGCGGAGAACAACAACAACAATAATAAAGTAGAATTAAACGAAAGTCACGCTTACAACCGGCTCGTCGAGGCTCCGACATCAAACTAAAAGTAACATTACAACGAAAGAAAGCGGAAACACTGGGGCAGGCAACGGCAATCAGGCGCTGGCAGCGACTGCGGCTGCGACGCCAGCGGCAACAGCGACGCAATGGACAAATGACAGTGACAGAGCAGAGCGCTCTCTTTTTTGTGTTAGTTCGCTAATACGTATTTATGTATGTATGTAAGTACACACTCACACATACGTATGTTTGGGCATGTGTGCGTGTTTGTAGTGTTTGTTTCGCTTTTGAGGGTGGAAGTTTTTCTTCTTCTCTGGAAAATGTGCGTTTACTTGAATATTCTTCCCAATGCGTTTCTGGCTGAGCATATGACACAAATTCAAACAATAACATTGATTAGCCAAATAAATAAAATAGCAATATAAATAAAATTGCGATTTGTAAGGTAAGGATGTAAATTTGATCAATAAACAATGGTTTTTCTTTAAAAAATAATAATAATAAAATCAACCAACGAAAATTCAATTAAAACTCCAAATCTTATATAAATTTCAACTTAATATATTATAATTATTTGAGGACATCAACTAGTCGACTAACTCCATGAAGTAAATTCAAAAACACGGCGTGCCTTGTATTTGTATTTTTATTTGGTTTACCAACTTTTGGGGTTGTGTGGCCATCGCCATCGCAGTCGCAGTGGCAGTGAACGACCAGTGCATTTATACAGATGTGTGTGCTTGTATGTATTTATCTATGTTTGTTTATACACGCGTTTGTATGTATAAGCATTAACGTAGCTGCATATGTAGGCATGTATATATGTGCCTACGTTTGTACATCTGTATGTGTGTGTGTATCGGAGATGTCTAGGAGCACTGAGCATTCTCGGCAGCGTCGCTGCATTTAATTCTGCTGGCGCTGTGCTTGTGTTAATGAAAGTGAGTGCAGCCTCAGCATAAGCACTTGTCTGTGTGCGTGAGTGTGAGGACGGGACGCTCTAATAAGAGAGCAGTAGCCGCAGCAGCAGCAGCATCAGCAGCAGCCTCTCAGCCTGAACGTCAGCCAGCATTTACAGCACTTGCATGCGTTTGTTTTTGTGCCTGCGCTTAGCCCTGCAAGTGTTTTATTATTTTCTGCCGATGCCCTACTGATGGCTGCAAATGCATTACAAAAATATACATAGACCAGAATATTTGTAAAATGCTTAAACGTTAGCCTTACTCATTATAAATGAAATAATAATTTAAATTACTATTTTATATACTTGTTCCTCATATACATGTGTACATCATGCACACCTCGTAAACTGGTTTGCAGCGCACGCAACAGTCGCATAGGCTCAAAGTTGGTGAAGCATTTTTCCTTCTTTTGTATTGTTGGTGTTGCTGCTGCTGTTGTTGTTTTTTCTTTTTTTCTGCTGTAGTCTTCCATTCGTTGACTTATTATGAGGGTTGGAGTTTTTGACTTTCCATGCGTTCTTTTTAGCCTCGCATTCTCTCATTCTCTTGCGCTTCTATCCTCCTACTGTTGGTGTCTCTTTCAAAGGCAATGCTTTGTTTAGCTGGGATCTCAGAGCACTTATTGTTACATGTGTTTATCTTTAATTTCTATGCATATTTTCCAATTATATATTTACTCTCCGGCCAAATGCACAAATACATGTGCATATGTGCATGTATGTACGTATGTAAGAATGAAGAGATGTCCTCTGTTTTTATTAGATTGATTAATTATTAGCTACATCATTATTTTAATTCGTTCGATGCAAGCATACATATCCATCCGTGTGTGTGTGTTCATTTGTATAAGTGTGCACATGTATTTATGTATATATCTTTATATGCAGCAGCTGCACAGACCCCCATCCGTTAATTACAAATATACACCATGCCAAGCCATCCCATCATCATCGATTACCAATGTATATAATATATGTACATAAGCGCATATAAATATACCAATACATATATGTATATATATATCCGCACATTAGTTTTCTGCATTTTGAAGAGCTGCTAATATGATTATCTTAGCCATGCCTCCCAATCATCTAACATTTCTCAAACACCACATGGTAAGGGCTACTCCAACTCTTTTCTCTTTTGAAAATGTCATCGGGGGTTATAAATCAGAAAGCTTAGCGGTTAAATAAAAAATGCCTCACTATTGCGTTTATTCAATTTTATTAATTATTATGAGCTTTTATCCGATGTTTTCATACAGAGTTAAAGGATATTTTAGGCATGAGTTATTCGAGAGAGGTGTGGACTTTAAGCCTTGCTAATTGAAAATTGCATAAGCATAAATGAGGTTTATAACGGGGTTTACGTTTCGTCGAAATCCCCTCGATAAGTCATTCACTAAGTAAGTTGCATGCTTCTCTAACCATCGAATATTGTCTGATTTTATATCATATTTGGCAAATTATATGTAGGTAATAAATATTCTATTTGGTAGTTTATTCTATGAAACTTAAAGTTAAGTCATTTGAATTCGGTCTGTATGAAAACATCAGCTTTTTAATGCATATATAAGTATATATTTATATATATGGTATGTATATATATTTTGTATATTGAGAGATTACATTTTATAAATATAAGTAAATACTTTCAATGTCATTTCATTCAAACATGCACCAAAAAACATACCACCTTCTCATACAATTGCCATTAATATTTAGATTAATTTACGTATATCTTTTAGCTATGTATTATTTATGATAAATGATTTGCTAAAGATTTGGTTTGTTTGTTTGTTTGTAGTTTGCACTTAACGAATGCTTACGAAATATTTTTATTATATGTATATTTCCTTAGATATCAAAATATAATATACACATAGTAAAGCCTTGGGGTTTTTTTGTGCAACTTTCTACACGGTGGTTGTATAAAAAAAAAATAACAAGAGTTATAACAAAAGTAAGAAAACTTTGTAAACCAAAATAAACATACGTCAATTGGCAACTTAAAAGTTAATATCACACAAAATATATTTTTATAAAACAGCGCAAATGAATGACTTAGTGAAGCGAATGTACATTTTACAAATCATAATACAAGGTGTATGCATATTGTATATCTATGGAGAGAGACACCAATGTATAACTATATATATATATAGAGAGAGAGAGAGTGTATATATGCTGATATAAAGTCTGTGATTTTTCAGCAATTTTGCTCGAGTATTCCAATATTAAGCATTTAGTTTCATGCAATTTTGCACAGATCTGGTTAAATTATTAAATATAAATATGCCGTAGAGTATATTTGTGTAGTTTTCGCGTTTAGTGTGGATAGCCGAGGGCAGCAGATAGTAGCGGCTCCCAGGCGCGATTAATATCCAAATAGAGAATTGTGCACTGCTCGGCGAGTGTTTCATCATCGTCCAGTATGGTTATGGGGAAGAGATCATTCTGTAAAGAGCAACAGATTTTATGCGATAAATAACAGAATACAATTAATATTAATATCAAATTAAACGCACATTTTTTGCCTGCCAGAGCTGCTCGAGCAGCCGAAGAAATCGCTGCATTTCCATGCTGCTGGCAAAGAATATAACCAAATCATCCAAGCACTCCAAGGGCGCCTCCTGGCAGGAGAACTCTAGTATGCACCACCAGGTCTCACTGTGCGAGGGTATCTTAATACCAGTCATTGCTTTTATATCCGCACACGTGAGTATCTCGAGGCCAGAGTTCTTCCCGTAAACGCTGCTCATTCTTTGCGATTGCCCGGCTGCATCTACAGCTGCAGCAGTTTTCTGCATCGCTCCTGCCGCATCCTGTGAGTGCTTGGTGGGCGTGGAGTTAAGCGAGGAACAGGAGCGCTGGATGCCACGTGTTGGTGTGCTCATCGGCGAGCTTAACTAAAAATATATAACAAATATTAAAAGAAAAGTTTTCTCATGCAAATTTGGCTTCTTACCAAGCTGCTAGTTTCAAAGATGCGCAACATGTCCTCATCGGGCATCAGCTGCTTGTTTTCTGCCACAGCCGGTGTCGTCTCCTCCACCTGCTGGTTGAGCTGACGCAGGGGAGCTGAGAAGTCCTCGCGCAGCGTTATCAAATGATTTTGTGTCACTATTAAAGTGCAGCCTAGCGCTTTGTGTCGCTCCTGCATCTCAAAAAGCTGGAATCGAGTAATAATATTAATCATTTAAAAATGTTTTAGATATTCCGAATATAGCTTGGAAGAACTCAAAGGTTGGACATGATAGAAATTATTTCTGATTTCAACTCACGCCACTGGCCGATTGTAGTAGCGCCTGTAGCCACTCGGAGGCCACATACTCATCGGGCGCCGCCATTTGCAGCAGTTCGCCTTTCAGCATAATCTCAAAGCAGTGCGGACGGGCTGATTTAACGGCACGCCGGGCGCCCTGACACTCCGCCAACGCCATGGCCCAGCTGGGTAGTTTCTGTGTGGAATCATTGAACATATACAGCACGCCAGCTCTAGAAATTAAAGTAAAGTTAGTCAAAGATGGAGTAGAATTGGTATTGCCACCCACTTAAGTAAGAAGTAACCCGGCTTCCACTGGATTTTGGCCGTTGCAGCTACCGTTGCCGTTTCCCGCACGCGTCTGTGCATTAGAAAACCTTTGATGTGGGGTCCCAGCGGCTCTTGTTCACCATCTAAACCCATGCCGAGAGCACCGCCCGCTGGCATATTGACCACCGCATAGAACATCCAGTTTTCGTCCTTGCCCACACAGCTGTTGGCACGCACAAAAGCTTGCAGTGGCGCCAAATGCTCCAAGGTGAGCTGACCCACTGCCGGCAATGTGGAGCCGCTGCGTCGTGCACACAGTTCAAGATTGGCGACCAGTGCATCCGCTGGATAGGGTCCGCCTGCAAGTAGCACTTGCTGCATGTCCCGCATGCTGTTGCTCAAAAGCACCGTATTTCCAAAAGGTCCCATCTGAGGAGTCGATTTATTAGTTTAAATATCTTCCTTCTACATTTGCGGAGTCCACTCACCAAAATGACATCCAGATCCTTGTAGGCCAGCACGAATTTGGCGCACAAGCAACTTCGCACCAGATCTGCCACATACAGCGTTTTGTCCGTAAGCAGCACCAGCACCGGCGTCATAAATCCCTCTTTGCTGTAACCGGTGTACAGCTTGAAGACCTGCAATGGTTCCAAAATTAAATACAAAATTGAATCTACTAATTCGCATCTAATAATTTACCTTTAGCAACAGCTCGTTGGGCTCTCGCAGAATTGATAAGTGCTTGCCACTGAATAGGTCAATCGATATTTCACCGATGCCCAGCTCGAAACGTGAAACATCTCCTGGCATCTCCATATCCATGCCGACGGCCAGTTCTCGTCGAGGCGAATTTGCACCCGACATCTCAATTTCCATTGCAATCTCAGCATTCAGATCGTCAATCAGTTCGTAGTTCTTGGGCCGCACTCCCCGCACATAGAGATGCGATCCTACGGATTTTTGCTCGCTGCGCAACTTATCGGCAAAGAAATCATTTTTGCGTATCGAGGATTCAAGTATTTTCTTTTGGGTTACATTGCGTAGAAAGCGATTAATGAGCGAGGTTTTGGCCGCCGGCCCAGATGGTTTCAATAGCTGGCCATAATCAACATCTGTATAGTCCACGATAACCAGATCGCTTTCCGTGGAGGGTCGCCCATTTGCCGTATCTGTCGTCGTTATAGTTAATATATCGTCAAACTCCTCGCTGAGAATGGTCGCCTTCGAGTCCCGTCCACTGCTGCCAGGACCAGTACCAACCACACTGCCTCCTGCTCCCAAATAACTGCTGGGGCTGTGTAGGCTGCGACTGTAGTAGTGGTGATTGTGCTGCTGCTGCTGGTCGCCATATCGCGGTGGCTGCCCACATTTTTTCTTCAGCGGCGATGGAAGATGACGTGACTGTCGCTCCACGCTGCCCAGCGCCAAGGCATGGACAGTGTTTTGTGCTTGGGGCTTGGGACAGGAATTGGAGTTGCTGTTGCTATTGTTGCTAATGGAGCTAAGCTCCGATATGGTGGATGAAGAGTAGGCAGAAGGCAGCTTGCTGTCTGGCATCGGCTGCTGCTGTGGCCGAGTCGTCTTTGACATTTTTGAAGCTGTAGAAGATTTATAATTATATTGATTAAGTAACAATCCAAGAAACATTTAAAATATTTGTGAGTTTGGTCAGAAAGTTTAAAAATCAAATTTATATTTTATGCAAGTCAAATGTTAAATAATGTTTAATATATCCATATTTTATATATTATAATTAAATCTATGCCACTTACCAAAATAACTATCAGTTGCTGCTTGTTGTTGCTGCTGCTGCTCCTCCTTTTCGACTGGTGTGTTGACAGAGCTCTCCTTGAGACTGCGAAAGAATTTGCTAAATGTCTTGGCTAGGGGCGCGTCCATAAAGGAGCTGCGACTCTGACTCGCTGGCTGGGCAATGGGCGTGTCGCGCTCCAACAAGCTGGCGACGCTGCTGTGCTGTGTCATTGACAGGGACAATGGCTGCGATTGTTGCGGCTCGCTGGTCTCGTAGGAGACGCCTGTGTGCTCGAAAACGGTGCTCTCACAGTTGATGATGAACTTGCTGCGGAATTCGCTTTGTGTGCTGGTGACAATTGGTGGCGTTGCAGCGGTTGATTCCTTATCGAACTCATCTTGACGTCGCAGCACGTGCGGCGACTGCTGGCTGTCCATTGGTGAGCCCTCACCGGGATTATCATCATTTTTGCGACGAAGTTGCTCGTCCACATTGTGCACGAATTTCTTGACGGACTGCGCCTGCTTGTTGCCATCGAGACTCTTGCTGAGAAACGGTTTGGCCTTGAGCGGCGGCGAATTGGGTGAGTCAAACTGCTTGGACTTGTGCTCGGGCGTCTGCTCCAGCTCGGGTACACACTCCACAACCGCCTGCAAGTCCTCGGAACCTTCGGGCACCCCACGTTCCGGCAGCGGTAAGGTGAAAATGCTCTTCAGCGAGCCAAAGATCATTTTGCTGCTATTGTCCAGCAGCTGATGCTTGATGTCGTGCACATTGAACTTCTTGACACGTCCATTGAGATCCTGCTCCTGTATGATGTTCGTGTGCAGTTTGGTTTTCTTTAAACAGCTGGACTTGGGCATCTTTTCCTTGTTCCACACGGATTTCTGCTTGGGACTGCCGGCATCTTCAATATTCGGCTCCGAGTAGTAGCAGTTATCGCCTGCCGTAAGCAATTTAAAGGAATGTGATTCAGTAAAGGAATACAGGATATGCAAATCAAATTGCCACTTACTAATTAGATTGTTGTTGGCATGACTCATTCCAATGCAATCGCAGGAGCTGCTTTTGGCCTGCTCATATTGTTTGCGATTGGGATTGCTGTTTGAGTTTTTGTCCTGCTCATCCGAGTCCAGACTAGAATTAGAACTGCTGCAGGCGCAGCGATAAAGCAATCGCTCATCCCGCTGCTTGTCCTCAGCTGGGGGCGCATACTCAAAGACGCCAGAGTTGTCATATTGGAGGCCAACTGGATCATTCGTATCATAGATATCCGTATTGCCATAGTCCAAAACATCGGAGCAAGCATTGCGATAGACCAGACGACGGCTGCGCCCGCCAGCGCCACCGCCAGATGCCTCTTCGAAATCTTGTCCCGCCGCACTTAGCTCAGTGGGTGCTTGGACGCGCTCCCTCTCCGCGCACCACGAATAGCGACCAGCAGCTCCAGCCACGCCCGCTGAATTGCTGCCCACAATGGCCAGTTTGCGTCCGTTTTTGTAGGTAATGAAGCCATGCTCGATGTGTATGTTGTCGGTGCGCGTATTCTTGAGAATGTCCTCGTGAAAGGAGACTCGCTTCTTGGGCGCTTTGGGTACCGCCGAAGCTTTGTGCACCTTGCGTCTGTATACGATCTTGTCTGTGTTGTCAAAGGTCGAACAGGCGCTTGTGGTCATAGTCTCCTCCGTTGCCACATTCGAATTGGTGTCCACCGGATCGCGAGAGGCCTTCACCGGCTGCTCCTCGTAGTCCAGACCCGTCTGTGAACTGATGGACTCGAGCATAACGTCGCTATTCTCGGAATCCAGCATTTGTATGCCCGAATCACTGGGCGTGCTGTCCTCCAAACTGCTGCTGTTCATGCTGGAGTTCATCTTGTCACCACCACCGTTGGGCGACAGCTTTGCGTTGACCTTGGGATATAGCGGAGACTCCATTACGACATCGTAGGCATATGTTGAACGTTGTTGCAAGACCAGAGTCTCTGGTGGATAAATACTTGTTTATCGTTGTGAGTTCAATAAGTATATATTTTATATATCTTATATGCCAATTAGAGTTGTGCTTTAATTATACAAAAACAGAGGACCAATTAAAACGATAAAACATTTAATGTCGATTTGTAATTTTTTGCAAAAGCTTTTGTTTCCTTATCTTACATTAAAATTCTTCATTAGTCGGTCAATAACCAAACAATAGAAAATTTAAATACCACCATTTCTTAGTTTTATTTTAATATATTAACCAAACTCGCTATTGACAATTTAATCTGTTTTAATCTGCTCATTATAATTTTACCTTTAAAATTATTAATGTTGTTATTGTGATTTTCCATATGCTAGCAACAATTTGGAATATTCGTCAGTCCATTGATAGATTTACTTTATCGTCTTTTCGTAATTTTCGTTTCGCAGAGTTTTGTGTATCTTGGTATTCTGGCAAGTAATCAATATTGAATAAAAATTGCACACTGCGCCGCAGCGGCATCACGTCACTGTGCAACAAAAGAGAGCACGGTCGACCCCACCTCCTTCTCTGCGACACCTCACCTTTCTCAACCCAGTCATCAACAGCCCCAAAATCTTAATGATGCCCTGCATCGTAAAATCCAAATCTGCCTGTTTTGCAAAGTTTACCTTCGACTTGTTGCGGAAATTCCATGTTAAACTTGTGCGATGCACTCTTGATGATTTTTATTGCTTATTTTTTATAGTTAATTTGTGGCTTAACTAATTTTTAGTTACATCTTTCAAAATACAAGTACATACAAGTAAAACAAATCAATATTTATCATAGTGCGCGGCGCTGCCATCCAGTTCGCAGGTTGGTCTAATGGGCAACTCTTTCGCTCAGCTGAGCGATTGCAACCAATATCTGGCAACATTGTACTGTTAACAACAAGTGAAATAAAATTGGCGGGCGTTTTTAAACGCATGTTTAATTTCATTTCCATTTAAATACTACAGCAAAGACAATAGGGACACAATAATTTATGGTTTTATTTGCTTGTATAAGATGGGGTTACGAATACGCAAACGCAGATTTGTCAATTATCAGTCAGGCATTACGCATATTCTACTTTTTACACTTGCACAGGGCATAATAACTATGTCGACACGTTTGCCGAAGAGTAGACAATAGTGTCAATGTTTGATTTCTTAGCTGTCTTCCCTACTTTCTAACTGGCTAGGTATTTTGGCTTCGACTAGTAGCTATCCGTTTGCAATTCTGTTGTTGTTTTACACATACCTTCGGCATGTCATTTTGAAAAGTACAATGGCAAAGAGAGGAATGCCAATGAAAACGAATGAAACCATAGAAATTAATTTATCACCTACCTTCAGCAGCGCACAGCACACCGTCTATATAACTCTTTTATTGTTTTGTTTTTGGTTTGCCGTATAAACTGAAAGAAAAAAAACCAATCGTCTTGCATTTATTAAATAATCCAATAAATTGCATTCAAATGTCACAATCGAGCTAGAAATGTTTAAGCGCTTTTGTGCATTTGAAAAATGTCTACCACATCAGAACAATGTGCCGTAAAACAATGAAACTGAAATATAAACGTAAAAAACAAACAAACAACACGTGAAACGCGCAAAACTAGGCAATACACAAAAATTAAATTTAGTAAATAGCCGTTATTTTAATCCAATATTTCGATATTGGACGATCGAAAAACGCAAACGCGCCGTGTGTTCAAAATGCAAATGCCAAACATAATTAGACAAATGAAAAAACATAATTTTCTGATTGCAGTCGCCATCTATTTGCATATATTTGAGAAATCAATTCAACAATGTAATTGTGTTCACGGTTTCAGGTAATAATTGATAAAGAATAAAAAAAAACCATTGCATCAGACAAGGGTGCAACATAACCTGAAAATTACATCGGTCCTCTGTTTTCTCATTCTAATTCCAATTGTAGAAACAATACAGAGAGTGCCGAGCTGGTTTCTCATTATGAATCGAGTCTATCGCTGCCAGATATATTGCCCATCCCATCGAAAACCTATGACAAGAATCGTGCACCAAAGCTGCTCGGACAGCCGACAGTTGTTTATTTCCATGTCACTGTGCTCTCACTGGACTCGATTAATGAGGAGTCCATGGTAACTGAATTGTCTGGGTCAAGCAACTCTGTCAAAACATTTTAGCCGATGATTTCGATTTTGGTGCCAACAACATAAATTTTTATTACAGACCTATGTGACGGACATATTTTTAGCACAAAGTTGGCGCGATCCACGTCTGCGCTTGCCGGAGAACATGAGCGAACAATATCGCATCCTGGACGTGGATTGGCTGCACAGCATTTGGCGACCGGATTGCTTCTTCAAGAATGCCAAAAAGGTGACATTCCATGAGATGAGCATACCCAATCATTATCTCTGGCTCTACCACGACAAAACATTGTTATACATGTCCAAGCTGACGCTGGTGTTGTCGTGCGCCATGAAATTCGAATCCTATCCACATGATACACAGATCTGCTCTATGATGATCGAGAGCTGTAAGTGCCAAAGTTGTCTGCAGTTCAATATTTGTTTAAAAAAACAATTGTAAAAACATTTCTAGTGTCTCACACTGTGGAGGATTTGGTATTCATTTGGAATATGACCGATCCGCTCGTTGTCAATGCTGAGATTGAGCTGCCCCAATTGGATATATCAAATAATTATACAACAGATTGTACTATAGAGTACTCTACGGGTAAGTTATTTGGAATAATTAAAAACCGTTATCTTAAAACACAAATGTTTTATTTATAGTTTTTAAACAGTTTTGAAAACAGAAATGGTTGCAAATCATATCAAATTTATGTTTAGAAATTTTTGCAATTGTTAATTAAAATCACATTTAATCGACTATTATTATTTATATATATTTTTTTTTATCTACCATAGGCAACTTTACCTGCTTGGCTATTGTATTCAATTTGCGTAGACGTCTGGGCTATCATCTATTCCATACCTATATACCATCGGCGCTGATTGTGGTCATGTCGTGGATATCATTTTGGATCAAGCCGGAGGCAATACCGGCACGTGTCACTTTGGGCGTTACCTCGCTGCTCACTTTGGCCACACAGAACACACAATCACAACAATCGCTGCCGCCGGTGTCCTATGTGAAGGCCATTGATGTCTGGATGTCATCCTGTTCGGTCTTCGTATTTCTATCTCTAATGGAGTTTGCTGTTGTCAACAACTTTATGGGACCGGTTGCTACCAAGGCCATGAAGGGCTATTCCGATGAGAATATCACAGATCTGGATGATTTGAAGGTGAGTTTTTTTGGGGGCACATAACCAAATGACTGTCACAAATTTGCTGAAACTAAAACTGTGAAGGGCTTCTTGCAGCATCATCATCGGGAGTCGATAATTGAGCCACAATATGATACATTCTGTCATGGCCATGCGACCGCCATCTATATAGATAAATTCTCGCGCTTCTTTTTTCCGTTCTCGTTCTTCATTCTGAATATTGTCTACTGGACGACGTTCCTATGACCTGATCTGGTGAATTTGGGGGCAAGTTGTTTAGGAGTTACAACATAAAATTATAAATACAAAGCGCATTTGTTTAAAAATGTATATAGAATGTAAAACACAAATGAGAATTGCAGTAAATTATATAATATACATATATAATATATTGTATATTATCGTATTGTATAAATAAAGAAAGGCGTTTATTAATTAAATTTAATTCAAAGGAAGAAATTAAGAAATGCATTTTAATTGCGCAACAAAGGTGGAATTATCTTTGGTATTTTTACTATATAAGTATGTATGTATAGATAGACATATAGCATATATATGTATATATAAAAAATGTATAAAAAAAGTTGCTAACGTGGATTCCTTTCCATTACTTTTCTTCATTATTTCTCGTCAGCAATATACGTATAATCACATATTATAGTTTCCTCCTTTATATTTGCACATTTACAGTACGATTTTTCGATATTTTCTCTTTTTCTTTACTATATATTTTGTTTAGCTTTTGTCGCTTACGTCAATTGTTGCTAAATATTCATGTAATTTATGCATTATGCGAGTGTTAATAAACAACTTTTGACACTAATTCAACTTATATATGTAAAAATATTTCGGTTATAAATAATACACACTGAGTTACTACAGATCCAGAGTAATACACGCGCTGACAAATAAATACTCTCGCACATGTAAAAGAAATACATTAATAATAATAATTATAACGTTAATTGGATTGTCCTACAACAAAACAAAACATTCAGCATACTATACACATATATATACATATATATATATATATATATATAAGGGAGCAAAACACTGATATAGCATAGAACAATTGCCTATACAAAAGCCACGAACGAGGAGAGCGTCAGGATTTAATTCTTTTTGTTGCTGTTACAGTTGGTTGTGAAGATTCTGGTTCTACTGCAAACAGGCCTGCAGCTTCTCAGTCCACTCCTGGGCCAGATTAGCATTCATTGCATAAAAGTTGTAGGTGCGCTTCGATGTTTTCAGCTGCAAACAATAAATATTATAATAAAAGAATTCCACAGAATACTTGTATGACTAAAATTCTTTTCATACAAGAAAAGACAATAAAATAGTTTGACTTACATCGAAGAAACCCTTTTCGTCCACGCGCTTTGTGCCAATTTGTGCGGGTTGGGCGGCAGTGACCGATTGCACTTCAGCCAGATCTGTAAAATATGTATATATGTAAATAATTCAACTTTTGAGTTTAATTCCAAGTGAGAGTACCTATTATGCCCTTGGGTGCTGTATCATCGGATGTGTCATAGTAGCGCAGCTGATGTTTAATTGAGTCCAGAACAAACCAGCGCTGTTTCCAGCCCTTGAGCAATGCGCCACGTTTATAAAGATGTCTAAAAGATTATACAAATTTTTAGTTATATGCTGTAAAAATATGTGGTAGGTCAAACTTACCCCTCGTGTGTCCGATTCTCGGCAACATTGCTGCTGAACTGATTATAAAAATGATGGCTGGAAGTGCGTGCGGTAGTTGCTGCACTGGATGCAATGCTGGCGGTGTCACCCTGCGACATGTTAACATTAGGTGGACCAACGGTGCCATCTACGGCCTTGTACTTGGTGCAGTTCTGCATGGAGAGTTCCTTGCACTTTTCATGATACGAATTGCCGCAGTCCATGCAACGATAGCCGACGAGACCCCAGAGCAGCTTCGAACAATGATTGCAATTGGTGGGCGTTGAGTATGGATGATTCTCAAAGCGATGCGGATGAAAGAATTTATCCTGATAACTACATAAGCGGCCTTTCATAATGATCTCAAGCGTGGAGCGTTTGTGCTGATGCGTTTGGACTAGCATGCTGCTGAGCGTGGTCTTGCGCAACATAGGCTCCAGTTGTGGTACAACAAGATTGTTCCATACTTGCTGCCACTTCTGTGGCAGATGGCCACGTTCCGTTTCCGCCTGCTTCACATCACTGAGCAGGCACACAAAGACGTTCGGATTGCATTTCTCAATGCTGTCATATCCTGCGCTGATGACCATGCGCTTGCCCTTGTTTTCGGATGCATCGATTTCGTCGTCCACATTCGTCACCTCCAAGTCATAGGGTGGTCCCTGTGCCAGCTCCTCATTGGTGTAAAAGCCCCACAAATCCAATGCCGCTACGCTATGCTGCGGACGCAGCACCACATCCTTGCTCGAGGAATAGAGGAAGTTGTAAAAAATTGGCGACCTATTATGCTGTCGCTCGATATAGTCAAAAATGGAGTGACCGATGCGATTTAGTTGTGACGGCGTACGCGGACTGCGCATGTCCAGCGGATAAACATTGCACTCATCATCCGAGCCATTGGCGGCGCTGCCTCCAAACATGTTCTTTGTGTTTAACGAACCACGTTTGTCCTCCATGGAGGCGATGCCGGAATCGTAGCGCTCCAGCTCGCAGTCGAAGAGGAAAGTCCGAAAGCGACCAGACACCACATGATAGGCCAGAAATCGCAAATAAAAATCATTGAACTCGAAACACATCGGAAACTGTAGCTGTAGCTGATAGACAACATCAAGAAACTGAAGAAAGGTGGGCGCAAATGCGATATTTGTGCTAGCATGCGACGGCTTCAGATTGCTGCGATGAGCAAAGCGATGCCCAAATGCCAGCCATTCCTTTTCGACGAGCACCCGAAAGCCATCCAGGCTACGATAATAGGGATCAAGGCAGAGCTGAGCTATGGCCGATAGCTGTGCTGTCACATCAGAGCCATCCTCCAGCGCCAACAATACGCTGCTCTCCTGCAAATCAATCAGATCCACCACAGCGCCCGATAGCTGCAGCAACGTTGAGATCTGCTGCAGCCAATCGGATTGCTCGACCATCTTGGCAAAGCTTTGCCCGTCCGAATCGTTTACATTATGCGACGGCATGCATGCGCGTATTAGTTTCTTGAATGCCGAGCGAGATTGCCGGATGTCCGGATAGTCCACGGGTATAAAATCAGCACAGAAGTCACCATTCAAGTTGGACTTGGCCTGCGACTTTTCACCTGTCAACAAGTTGGTAATTTTAATTATTTATTAACGTATGTATTTCCATTTGTCTTACCCAAGGTATAAAGCCGCATCTTGCGGAAGGCATGTACCGCTGAGTTCCTTTCATTGCCCTTCATGGTGCCGCCCTTGTTACCATACGCGTTGGATTTGTTGCCATCGGTCACATTTAAATTAGATCTTTGCTTGCGCATCATCTCTGGCGTTAGGGATTGATGATGATCCTCGCCAATACCGTGGCCCAGCAGCGAGCTCATCGAGAGATTCATACCCGTGTATTGACTCAGTGCGTCCAGCTGTGTTAGTTTGGGCATTGTATTGATAAGGGCCATAAAATATTTATCCTGCTCAGGATAATGTGTGACATCATGGTGCGTCATCGTATTGGCGCCCGTATTCTTAATCATGCCAATCACTGATTTACTATTGGGCTGTGCGCCCCGTATCAGCAGGGAGCCGTTGTTGTGCCGCCAGGTGGGTAGCGGTATTCGCTGCCCTTTAAAGCAGCGCCCAAGGTGGGTCATAGCCGCATCGCAGCACTGCACCGGCGCCACAATGATGGCCGGCAAGGTGCGGCAGGTGGCATAGTTCTCGTTCGCATTGCTAATCCGGAAGCCGAGCTGTGCGTCCGCATCGAAACCGAGACGTTTCCAGTCGCGCACATAGCTGCGGTCGCGCATGCGCTCAATATCCTTGGTGGTTAGTAGGCGTGGCAGCGCCTCGTTTTGCTGTGTCCCAAACTCGTCGGCATCCTCGAGCTCGTCGTCAATGGAGTGGGTCTCCAATGCATCAGGACTGCAGCTACCCAACTCATATTCGGGTACCAATTTGCGTTTGGTTTGTACTTTCTGCTTAAAGCCCGCTCGCTTGGCCGTGCGGAGCAGCGTCTTCTTCGCAAATCCCTTGAGAGTGGAGTATTTCTCCTTAGTCTTGAGCGGCACAACGCCCTGCAGCATGGTGCCATAAGATTGAAATGCAAAATATTCAAATTCATCGAACGGATGACGCGCTTTGTTTAACGTCTTGCGGAAAGTTTCGATTTGCTCCAGCGTTACCTCCGTGTCGAAGGCAATCTTGAGCAGCTGAAAGCAGCTGGAGCGCAACTGCAGACCATCTGGTAGCGTCTGATCCAAGTGGGCCAGATACAACATCGATATTTTCTTCTCCTTGAGCAGCGAGGCAATGGGAAAGGCGCGCACAATTGTCTGCTCGCAGAACAGTGGATCGCAGGGCGAACCCTTGAACACGATACGATAGTTGGTCAAGAATAATGCACCCTCGGCTGGGATTAAGCACTGGGTGTCATCTTCTCTGCCATCGGGCATCAGAAAACAGCGTAAATGTTCTGTGGCGAGCTCTTCTCCAGGCAGCAGGCAAGGCGTTTGTATCTTCGGCTTCTGCACATGTGGATGCCGTTTGGCCTCCAAATAAACGGGCTCCAGGGATTCAACGTGCATATGCACCACACCCGGCACCATATCGTGCAGATTGCGTATGTGCTCGGAAGTGACACCACCCTCGTTGCAAACGCAATCAATGAAACGCGAAATTGTCTTACCGACTGTCACTCCAATCTCCAAGGGATCGTTCTCCTCAAAACCCTCATCGGAATGTTCGCTCAGGCTATGCGAGCCCATAATACTGAAAGTAGACGTTGTTATTATAAAATCTGTCAAACATGGAAAGTAGTCTTCAACTATCAACATAGATATTAGTTTTTATTTATACCTATTGGAAACACTCTGGTTCTCCTCGATCCGAAAGGCCTGCTTGGGCTTGCTGGCCGCATCCACATTGACGTCGAGCGGTATCAGCAGGGAGACCATGCGATTGGCAAAGTGTATGGCCTGGCTGTAGAGCGTGGATTCCTCCGATTTGGCAAGCTCTGCCTTTTTCTCCTCCTCGATGGTGGGACTTTTGCGCAATTGCTCCGCTGTAATTTCCAATGCTGTTGGCTCCTCCAGTGGCACCTCGTCCAACACACAATTCGCTTCTTTGTTGTGTTCGTTCTGGCGGCGCTGTAGCAAATACAGAGCCTTAATTTGCGCCTGTACATCCTGGAAAAATGTCGACACCCAAAATTGCAAGTTTTTCCATATGACATGATCTTGGATTTGCGTATAGGCAAATTGCACTACGCTCATTGAGAGCTTACGACAGAATATGCTGGACATGGGCAACAGCGCAGCAGCAACAGTGTATTCATCCACACAAGAGGCGTTTTGGAGCGCCTTGTTCATAAAGCGCACAACCAGATCAAATTGCTGATGATCGAGCACCGCCTTATTGCCGTGCACATAGCCGAATAGCTCGCGGCAGAGGATGAGCCGAGCATCCCGATGCTTCAGCGTCCGCATTACAGCTGGCAACAGTTTGCGCGCATCCGCAATGCGATTCTCAAAAATGTATGACACACAGGTGCGCAGGACTTCCAGACGTCGTGCCGAATTGTGTACCGTGGTTGGCCGCACGTCTAGCGCCTCCGGCAATCTCGGGCCCATGGGTATAATTCTATGCTGATTGCGGGTGACATGAAAACGCTGTGACTGTCCATTCTTGCGTATGCCATCCTGTATGATAAGCTCCACCTTATCAGTGTTGATGCGCGGAAACGCGGGCTGATGGATGCGCTGGATTGCCCCCTCGGGTGGCCGCAGCACCTTCTGGGCATAAGCGGCTGGCACATTGGATGACTCGTTCTCGTACAGAGTGCGACCCAACTCCTGGATATGTGTGAGTATCTGTAAAAAATTGCGATCATAGGACTAACATGAAAACAAGACTAAGACAGATTTTATTAACTACTCACGAGATTTCGGTTTTGGGCCTCCGTTTTGAGCAGCTCGTTCATGGAGCTATATAGCTCATCCCATGCATCAGCGGCGCGCCAAGGCGGACCTCGCTCATTTACAAACGTGGTGAAGAACATGCTATCGAGGACACGAAACAGAAACTCGCTCTCGATGAGATCGCGTGCACCGAGAAAGCCAGCCTTGTGAAATGTGATCACTGTCTTCGGGTGAATGCGAATGATGGTCAGACAGGATCGATATCCCTGGAGCAACTGTGCGAACAGTCGCATGAATATGGCTCGCAGCTCCTTGTCCATGTGTGCCTCGGTTTTAGCCAGCGCTGATGGTCGCTCGTTATTGGGGAATGCAAGATCAGCTTGCGCCAAATTGGGAAACAATATCATGCCGAGCAGATCCTGCGTTTGCTCCCACAGCGGTGAGGGAAATATGGGCACAGGAGGCGTAAGGGCATCCGGTATGGTTACCAGGCCGCCATCCAAATCAACCACAATTACATCAAGCAAATCCGTTATTTCCGTCTGCAGCGAACTATGGATCCCCATGATAAATGGCGTCGGCGTTGAGAGCACCTCGGTAAGTGGGGCAGGGAGTATGGGTATATAGACATGTGTATAACGAAATGGATACATGAGCGCCACCAATGCCCTGCAGCTGTCCGTCAAATGCCAATAGCACTTGGAGTGAAAGAGTATTTTGTTTTCGGTCATCACGGCGCACAGCAATATCAGCACGTTTTTAATGCCCAGCTGTTTGAACAGGAAGTAAACACCACTGCCCGTCATCGGCAGCGAGGAGCTCTGCGGTGGCTGCAAGGACTGCTTATCACCGGCGCCAATCGAGAAGCGAACCTGTGGCCCGCCCGCGGGTGGCACCTGTATGCAGCCTAGTATGTTGCCAACCAGATTCTCCATTGCATATGGCAAGTTCTCAATGTACACCGTATAAATTGTACCCAGACAGTTCTGAAACATTGAGGAATATTAATATTAATAAATATAATAATGCTATTATGATGTGCCAGAGATTTAACAACGGCTTAACATTAATTTCTGTATTTCTTCTCAAATAGCTATATAGGAGCCATTAAAATGACTTCAACTACAATAATATTATTATATTAGAAATGTTTTATATGTGGGATTACCTTAAAAGTATCGGCACAATCCAATCGGGAAATGAGCACCAAACACTTTGGCGCATACATAATGCTTTGATGAGTAATGGGTTCAACGGGCGTCGCTCCCAACAGTCCGCGGCTACTGCTGCAGTTGTTGCCAATGGTCTCATCTTCGTCGTCCACGCTACGCGTTTGTGTTATGGCCAGCGTCTCATGGAAGCTGAGGCACGCACAATAATGCTTGTTCGCATCTATGTCGGTCAGCACTGATATGAAGAATTTTGGCTCTTGTTTCTCGTACGATAAATTCCAGCCCAGTGGTTGACAGAACTGAAAATAATATTGCGATGTGAAGAATGATTGTGTGTTATGAGCAATGCACAATAAATTTAGAAACAACAACTCACCCATTCGATGCCCTCGATAAAGGGCGTGTCGGGCCAATCTTTCTCAGGAAATCGTTGCACAATTTTGCCGCATATCGGCTGGCCGCAAACATTGCCGGCAGTTTCTGCATGTAAATAATTAATCATTAACGATATAAATATATATGTATATATATATTTATAAATATATACAGTGATTTTTGAAATGATCAATAATTCGGTATTTGTGGAGATTGGACTAAGTGTTAATAATAAAAAGTATGGCAATAAAAATATTTACTTATATGTAGTAAAATATGTCGTAATGGCAATTTAATTGTTAAGTAATTTTTGGTTTATGAACATAAAAACAAAGAGAATATTATAAGCAAGAGATCAAGAGATTAAGTGTTCTAATTTCGAGCCACAACTGTATGTGTTATATTTTACATATGTATACATTTATGTATATTTATAAATCAACCATTGGCACTCACTTTCTTTGTCGTTATCGTAGCCAACAATTACAAAGTAATCAGCGAGCCGGGACATCTCGTACGCTTACGCTGCAGCTGCACATCGCAGGCTAACTTGGGATCTTGGGGACTGCTTCTTTTTTCTTGTTCTTTTTGTTCTTGTGGTTTGTGTGCCGCCGCCTGATGCTTTCTTCGTTTGCCAGATCTACGAAGCAGAAGCGCAAAACGCAAATCGAATGAAACAATATTGTTGTTAGTGTTGTTGTTATACATGTTGTTTTTGTTGTTGAATCATTTTTTTGTTTTCATATACACACAACACAGCGAAAGCAATCGTAGACGCTTTGGCCGCCTGCCACAAAACTCATTTGCATAAAAATTAAGCTTTCAATTAATATAGCCAGGCATTTTGTGTTTCGCATAAGTAATTAACTCAGACAATGACGTCTGAACGCATTTCTCTTGTGCCACAAAATATATCATATTATAATAAAAAAAAACAATTTTAACGTTCACAAATTTTAAGCCACAACCACACCCCTGCACTAAACTTGTTGCCATTTGTTGTCTCGTTATAAGGTGAAGTGTTATAGAATTCATATATATATACCGTTTAACTGCTAGTAATTTTTCACGTATGTCGTCCGGTAATTTTATTATAAACAAATTACTTTAACTTTAAGATTTTTCATGCCTGCGGAATGTAGGGTTGTTGATATGCTATCGATATTTATAGACACGACTCGATATTAAGTTATAGTGTTACTCAACCGAGAAAATATGGCCTGTAGCATTACAGAGCACTAGCAAACGTGGCGCAAATATGTAAATTAAAAAATTTTATACTATTTCAAAAAATTATTATTATCAATTTATCCCTGATTTACAGCGGCGCTATAGCAGCAAAGGTACCGAGTTAATGAAGATGCATTTACTTATTGCACTGTGCATTTCAAACTGTTTTATCGATGTAATCGCATTAAAAACTTCTTGTATCGATACATCGATAGTTGTCGTAGTCAGTGTATGTGTGTGATTTTTTCCCTACGTTGTGCACATTTCTGTGCTATTTGTGCGATTTTAGCTACGATTTGGGACTTTTAATTGCAATTTTATATAATTAAAGCGGTGGCCAATTAATTATTGTGTGTGCTTAATATGAAAATACGTCGAACAAATGACTGCGTTTTGTGCAAATTAGCAGTTCCCACACTTTACCATTAAGGTGTCTTGTCGGGCTTCGGGCATCAGGTAAGCTCCATTCGCTCTCCCTCTGTTAATTTTTCTTATGCTCTCCCCATACAGCGTCTCCCTGTCACTCACTGGCACTTCCAAAATATTTTGCTCTTTCTGTCTTATTCTACACACAGCTGTTTTGGGCCAAATCTCAGACTTCTTATCAAAACCTGCAAGTCAAATACAAATTTGAGTGCACAAACGCGAATTTCGAGTGAATTCCAAATGTGTATCGCCGAATGCATTGCTAGAGTTGCGTTAAAATCAGGTGACAAAACCGACACATTGTGGTTCTTTTTGTGGGTTCATTAATGATTTTAACACACATAAATAATGCATCACAGTGAGCATTCGATATGAATAATTAAAGTGCATTGTCAAATGTATACTTCATTTTGTGCACTTTAACCAGTTACCTCAAAAATGATATCCTCAGAAAATTGGAAAAGGTCATTAATGTACGTATCATATTTGTATTATATATTTTTTTCATTATCTTTTATCATTGCTTATTTAAGATATGTGTGCTTAGAACAAATAGTATTTCTTTCAAGTGGTACTAAGTTGTCTTCTCCACATGTCAAAATTGACATGTGCGTTTTGAATACCTTCATAAATGAGTATATTCATGAAGTAGGCGTTAGAAAAAAAGTCGTTTGTGTAAATTATATTATTCCAGTTTGCTCTCATAATTCACATCTTTATGTGATCATACAAACACATCATTAATTTTTCTTATTTTTGTTTCTTTTCAAAAGAAAAAACCAAAAAAAAAAGGAGTAAGAATGGAGAATGAACAAGATGAACTCAGACACCGACGTATGCAGGATCAGCATCATGGCGTACCCATTGGCTACTCCGACGTTATGGTACAGGTTGGCTCCAGCGAGCGGCGTAAGTGAATCTCAGTCCGTTAAACGAAAATGTGTATTTTCATATGTTTAAATACTTTCCAGAACGTTCACCCTACATACCAGTTTACTTGCAACGCGAGACGCTGCCAGATAGTTATATGTTGATACCATCATATCTGCAGGCTTCCACAGATTTGCGACCTGCACGACAGCAGGCCGCAGTTCCGGCAGCCACTACTGCTGGTTTTGTGTCCATGTTTCAGTATCAGCCATCTCTAAACAGGGAATCCTTTGCAGAGCCGGCAAGCTCAACAGGCAGCCTCACTTCCAATAAGTGCTGTCAATGCAATAGTATGCGCGATGTGGGATGCCACTGTAATCGACTGTCGGAACAGGGCAACAACTATGTGGAGCCCGTGGAGCATGTGCATTCCACACAATCCAATAGTGGTAGTCCTGGCGTTGATGAGCCTACGCAATTCTTTGAGCTCAGTTCAACGTCTACGGCTGCCACGTCTACACTGTCTGCTGCAGCTAGCAGTAGTACTCGAGGCGACAGTGCTGCTGTCTCCCAGTTCATTCCAAATCACAACACACAACGTAAGACTGAAACTAAGCAGGAGCAGCAGCAGAAGCAGCAGCAGCAGAAGCAGCAGCAGCAGAAGCAGAAGCAGCAGCAGCACCAGCAGCAGCAGCAGCAGCCACCTCGTGCAAAGCACGATCACGACAACAACAACGTCGGTTCGCATTCAAGCCGCATTTGGCCCGCTGCCATGGATGATCATGCTGTTGATGAGCAGCTGATGCTGCAATCTGGTAGCAATACCTACGAGCTGCCCTCCAGTTCGCTGCTTAGCAGCTCTCACAACAGCACCAATACGAACAGCTCCTTCGAGGCAAGCAGCAGCAATAATGTGATGTTAAATCAGGTGACAGCCTATGATGATGTCACGTCCAGTGCATCGGATACGGAACATGTACAGTTTGCCAATACGCGTACCACCAATACAACCACAACGACATCTGCTGTGCAAAAGAAAAAGCATCAGCCGAATCACAGTCGCAATGGTAGTGCCACGAGTGAAGCAACTGCAACGGCATCCGCATCCGCATCTTCGTCGGTCATTGAACTAGACGCAACTCCCAGCACCAGCGCGCAGGCTCAGCAGCAACAGCAACGCCGGAACATCTATCCGCCACTTCATCATATTTTTAGCGAGATGGATGATAACAGCACCGATGATGGCTGGGATTTGCGTATGCACAATGCAGCAGCACAGCAGCCACCGTCAACGGCAGCAGCGTCAGGGGACTCAACAGGTACGCGACCGCATAGCAGCAATAGCAACGATCATGCGGATCATACGTATTACATCCGAGGTGGCTACAGATATAAATACATACGTAACCCCCCCACCTGGCCAACACCTTTGTCCAATTCCACCTCCTGCACAACTGCGACCCTCACCACTTTCAGTGTTGACTACGACGGTCCTGATATTTGTGGTGTGCATCGTTTGGCAAACGATGGTGGCGGCGACGCCACACCGACAGCGAGTCAAGAGCCGCGCCAACGACCCGCAGCGGTGCTTAAGACCTGCTACGGTTCGGGACTGGGCAGCGAAGTTGTGCGCACCTGTTCTAGTGCTCGCTCTTTGGATGAGCAAATACCCCCCGGTGGCAGCAGCAGCAGCAACAGCAGCAGTAGTAGTAGTAATCTCAACCTCAGGCTCAGCCAACCTCCCAAAAAGTTGGCACGTTTCGAGTCGCGCAGCGATGCCCAACTGTCGCCATCGGCCTTGTCCAGTCTGTCGCCAACGAACTTCTATGCATTTCAGCCGGGTCGTCATCGGCATCGAACCTATGCGGAAGTGGTAAGGACCCCTGACCGACAGGTATGTTAAGACGTTAAATATATATTCCTGATTATGCCGAAGATATATTTTATACTGCTCTAAAATCAACGTTATTTTTTAGGAGGCGCAAACTCAAACACAGCAGCCACAGCAGCAGCTGCAGCAGAGCGGTGGCTCCTGCGTAATAGCCTATGTGGGCAGGCCACGTGAGACTGATGGTAGCCAGATGGCGCAGGTAACACAGGAGCCGCCCAACAGTCTTCCATCCACCTCAACGGGCAGACGTCACAATTCGAATTCGGCACATGTCAATGCGAATGGAGATAATGCGGTGCTAACTGCGCCCGATCTACAGTTGCTGGATTGGTCATCAGACTCTAATGATGATGATGATGATGTTGTATTTGTGCACTCCACTCGCGAGCCAATACTCTCCATAGATCTGACTTCAGATGATGATGGCTTTGGTGGCAGCGGCGATATGGCGCAACCGCAGCCTTTGCAACCAATTCGGCATCGGATTCGCTCTCATCACCAGCAGCAGCAGCACCAGCAGCAGCAGCAGCACCAGCAGCAGCACCAGCAGCACCAGCAGCAGCACCAGCAGCAGCACCAGCAGCAGCAGCAACAACAACAGCAGCGGACCTCAGATGATGACGGCTTTGGTGGCAGCAATGATATGGTTTTGCAACAGCATCGCTATCGGCAGCAGCAGCAGCAACAACAGCAGCGGCAGCAGAAACAACAGCAGCATCTTCAGTTGTTACAACAGCAGCTACAGCAGCAGCAGCATCGGCAGCAGCAACAGCGACAACAGCAGCAGCATCATTACTTAGGCGAGGAGCCTCTAGCTACTTTTAGCCGAACACCTGTCGGCGGTGAGGTACTAGATCCAACAGCAACTGGCGCCACAACACAACCAACAGTTGCTGCTGCAACGCTGCTGCCACGTCCGAATTCAGCCAATGAATACGAGGAACGTCGACGCCAGCGTCCAGCGGCGGGCACCTCATTTGCCTTTTACAGCGGCGCTTTGGCCGACCGTGTGCCCATCAACGATCACAATTACAGCACCTACGACCATACACAGGCCATGGGACCGATTTTCAACTTTCGCGATCTATTGTCACCCGGATTTGGGGCCGACGGGGCAGCAGCAGCGGCGCATTCTCAACGCTATTTTCAGCCCATTACACCAACAGCCGCTTGGCATTTCGGAACGTTGCCGGAGGGACAGGCTCCACCAGCGGCGCCACCACCGCCGTCAGCGTCGAGCGTTGGTAATCCCGGCAATTATGTGCAGCTGCAAAGTATTGTGACGAATGTTGATCCCATTGATGTGGCACCAGCTCCACCATTGCCAGGCGTTGCTAATCCCGGCAATTATGTGCAACTGCAACGCATTCCAACGAATGCAGGTCCCGTTGATGTGGCACCAGCCCAAACATTGCCAGGCGTTGCCAATTCGGGCAATTATGTGCAACTTCAGCGCATCCCAACGAATGCTGGCCCCATTAATGTGACATCAGCACCCGCATTGTCTGGTGTTGCTAATTCCGGTAATTATGTGCAGCTGCAGCGCATTGCGACGAATGCATGTCCCATTGACGTGGCTCCAGCGCCACCATTGCCAGGCGTTGCTAATTCCGGCAATTATGTGCAACTGCAACACATTGGAACGAATACTGGTGCCGTGGAAACGCCAGAAACATTGACCAACGGACGCAGCAGTCCGGCTGCTTATTATCATCGATATCAACCGTTTTATGTGCCGCATTATACGATCACAACGCTGCCAGCAAGTCGGAGCAATGCAGTTTACCCACCGGTACCGCCGAATCCGCATTATCAGGGCGGCCTGAGCAATGCCACCGGCAGCAGTCGCAGTTCCCTCAGCGGCGCCATGAGCGCAGCCGCTGTGGCAGCTACTGTGGCAGCGGCACAGGCGCAATCCTTTCACGATCTTATCTCACTGGCGAATGTGCCCAGTTCGCCGGTGGCTAGCATGGAGACAAGCAGCCTAGATGATGACTATCACCATCGCAATCAATCGCTTAACATGCTCAGGCGTACCTCAACGCCGGTGCCAGTTGCTGTTGCCAGCACTGCAACGGTTGGTCCGCCACCAGGGCTGTCGACTATTGCTGCAGTTGCCGCTGCTGTGTCGCCGCCACCGCCGCTAGAGATGTACTCTGGACGCACCACAATGCAGTATTGCGGATCGCCGCCGTTTAGTCTGCGACGCTTAGATGCATATCACAATCATCGGCAGCATTATCAGCCGCAACCTCATCAGGGTCATCAGGCACCACAGAATCAAATGCATGCGCACATTCATCCGCCACATCGGGCTAGTGCAATTGTGGCGACATCGTTGACACCTGCACCACCGTATCCGGTGCATCAGAATCTGTGGTATCGTCAGCAGTCCATGCAGGAGCTGCACCGTCGTCATATGACGCCCACACCCATTGATCTCTCCTCCAATCCGCTCAATCTGACAAGCAGCCTGCGCACTCGCTACCTGCACAGCATCTGCAATTGCGTGCATGCGCGCAACGGGCCCGTCTCCAGCCTCGATCCCGCCTACTATCCGGCCTTCGATGCAGCTGTGCACCAGCAGCAGCAAAGCTCAGCCGCTGCTGCGCCCATTGATGCACATCAGCCACACCCGGCACCACCCCAATTGGGGCTACTATATCAGCAACAGCAGCAGCAACAACAACAGCAGCAACAACAACAACAGCAGCAGCAGCAGCAACAACAACAACAACAACAACAACAGCAGCAGCAACAACAACAACATCAAATACAAAGACGTCGCGCCGCTGTTCATCATCATATGTTCCATCATTATTCACCACTCCATCTGGAAATTGGCCTGGCCACACCCCTTACAATGGGCACATCCCGCATATTGATTGGACCACCGCGTCCCAATCGCGGCGCCACTCTGGTTAGTTATTTTGAATTATTTATAATCTTAACTTAGCCTTCGATATGCAAGCGAATGTGATCTGCTGAATAATGAAATGTTGTTATTTTATTTGCTCCGTAGGAGATTATCGAGCGCAACACATTGCCGCACAAATATCGTCGAGTCCGACGTCCCAGCGAAACAGACGAAGATGCTGAGAAGTGCGCCATATGCTTGTCCCTCTTTGAGATTGAGAACGATGTGCGGTGAGTCATTATGAATAGTTTAACCATGCTAACGACGAATGCTAAAGTTGAATTTAATCCATTTATAGCCGACTTCCCTGTATGCATCTCTTTCATACCGATTGTGTGGATCAGTGGCTAGTCACCAATAAACACTGTCCAATTTGTCGCGTTGATATTGAAACGCATATGGCGAAGGATGCACTGGTGCCCAGCTCCAGTGGCGTTGCAGCTTCTGCTGGGACTGCTGCCTTATGACATTGCGTACACGGCATCTTTATGTAAAATTGGCTTCCCGAACTCCACTGCAAGCAACGGAGATCCAACTTTTCAGACTGAGTTCGTCATGTTTTAATCATTCATGTCGGAGCCAAGCAGGAAAAACAAAAAAAAAAATTTCTAAATCTAAAAATTACAACAAAAAAAAAAACGTAAATTGGATTTGCAAAATTGTATGCGTAGGATGCACTGGTGCATTCTCAGCTTGAGTTTTGACACTGCCACGAAAAGCGCAACACTTGTAACTCTTTATATTCTGAGCTCATCAAATCAAGTAGAGGACAGACAACAAGCAGTGACAAGGCGAAAATTTCTTAAATTATTTAAACCAAAAATATACAAATTTGCAAAGCATAAAAATTTAAATCAGCCAGTTGGAACTGCGAACCCACCAAAAACAGGCGATGTAGCTGTAAAAATTTGCTGCGTTACAAAAACCAACCGAAAATAATTTAAAAAAAACAACAAAAAAATTGGCTCAGACTTTACGTGCATACTTATAATCTTACATATAAAAATGATTTGATCGGTGTTTTGGCATAATTATAAACATCATCATAAAAATTTCCTATTTTATAAATTATGTCCATTGTTTTTGTGAAACAAAATTATTGTGATTACACATTTTGTATTACGTATTGTTAATGTGCGAATGTCGCTTCCCAATGATTAAGAATTCATTCAATGTACCAACTGTAATTGTTATTGTAATATCGCATATTTTACAATTTGTCATGGAAATTATAAAGTGTGGTATTACCAGAAAATACGACAAATAACAACATTCAACTCAATTGCATTTTAATTTTAATTACCAATTATATATTTTACTTATTGAATTCAATTTGTTGCCATATTTGTAATTGATTTTGATTGATCTAAACTGATTCGTTGGAGTGGCGCGTTGTCTCACTTAAAACATATTTTTAAATTACAATTAAGTTTCTCTATTTGTGTATACCTAAAAACCAATTCAAAGTTGGACACAGGATACCAAATATTTATATAATTATAATATATTGATAAACATGAATTGCAAATCAAATACATATATTCAATATTACATTTTAATCACATTTGTAGTACTATTCAAGGCTCCCAATATATATTTTTGGTAAACAAATGCAAAGTGGTTTTAGCTTGCACAGTTTCCGTATCAAGTTTAATTTGACTTTGATTAGTAATTGGACTAAAAAGGACTTCGTGTGGTGTTTTTTTTTTATTTAGGTAGATGCTAACTTTATTAAGCTTTTACAGTACGATACTTAAAACCTACAAATTGTTGAGAAATGTTTAACAATGATATATGTATATATATTGCCAAGCCTTACTACAGATTTTGTATGACTTGAGATAGGCAACTTTATCTAGGTTATATTACTTGGTCCTGCTCCAGTATTGGTATCGTGCTCGCCATTGTCATCGTCGTCGTGTTCCTTGGTCATGTCTGCGAAGAAGTCGGAGGCATTTGTGCACTTGGATGAGGGCAAATTATGTCGTTTCTCCTTGTAGGCATTGTGCTTCTCATTATATTTGATATCGCCAAAATCCTCGAAATATTTCACATTCCAGAAGCGCACATCGTTGTTGTGCGACGAGGATGCCAGTAATTCGCCATTGCAATTAATATCCATCGATTCGATGGGCATATTATGCTGTCCGACAACACCCAAATTGCGATATGGTGCAATGTGGCAGGCACGTATAATTCCATCCTCGCCAGCCACACACGCAATCCGATCCGTAATAGGTACCATCAGACTTATGGGGCTCTTGATGCCCGGATACATGTCGCAGTGGTAGCCAAAGTAGCCCCAGTTATAGGTATAAAGACGTCCCTTTGAGGTGCCCGCCACCAGCTTGGAGCTTGCTCGATAAATACCCATGCAACTAAGCTCCTCCTCATAAGGTTCCGATTGTACATACAACTTCCGAGCACCGATATTGTAGGTGGTTAAATATCCATCGGCACTGGTCGCCAAAAGCAGTTTATTCTGTTCATTGGTCAGCATTTGTGTAATCTGATCCTCCACCTCCTTCAGCTCAAATATGGCATCCTTGGTGCGAAAATCCCATAGTTTTACAGTGCCTGCATCATCACCAGTTGCAAAAAGACGCTCGTCAAGCACAAGTAGCTTATTGATGGCATCATCGTGGGCCGTTTCGTAAAGTTTCTTAAGCTTTTCCGTTTCCATGTCGGTGACCATGACGCACTTGTCCTTCGAGCAAGTGATCAAACTGCGACCATCCTCGGTGAACTCTACATCCCGACATGCCTTGGCATGCACCTCAATGGTGCGTAAGAGTTTGTTCTCTTCGTTACCATACTCATACAAATGCACATCCCCAATAATAGTTGCCAGGGCAATGATATCACGCTCCGGATGAAAACAAATGTCTGTTATGAAATCCTCAAGCTTTATCTCTGGCGGCGCACTGCGTGGCTTCTTTATAGCCGCTATAATGGCACGCACCGTTTCATCTGTTTCGTCATCCTCATCCAAATGTGAATAATCAGAAGCACCACTTGGGCCCGATCCACTGGGTCCGTCACCATCATTTGTGGACTGACCTTTGCGCCGCTTGGCACTGCTTGCACCAGCAGACGCCACCTCATCGTTCATTGAGTCATCAGAGTCGGTGTCCTCAGCATTTGGATTGAAGCTACCATCGCTGCTGATACTATCATCTGAGCTGCTGGGCGCCCGATGCTGTGCTAACGCGCCTATATCCGCCAAATCGTATTCGCCATCGTCATTCTCAGACTCGAGGAGCACATTCTGTTCAAATTCAGCTATTACACCAACTACCATATTGTCATCAATATCGCTGAGCTCGTCCTCTTCCTCGTCCGATGGCGTTTTAAAATGCTCATGCCTGACAAGACTAGGGTTTAATATGCACGTCTATATTCGAAAGAAAGTTTATTACTTACGTATGCATAGTATAAATGGCCCAAACCCCTGATTTTTCCTTTTAATTTGACAAAGCACGCTTTTTTCCGCCAGAACAACCCAAATTCAAGCGATGAAAGAAGAAGAACACACAACAAACACATGCCTGACGCACAGCTGATGGATGGCATGGTAACAACAACAAGTCAGCAACAATCAAAGAACATGCCAGTTTCGACTATGAAGTACCCTATACCTAGTCTTGATGGCAACGAATTTAGTTTATTCATAAAATAAATATTTTTGACATAATTGTGATTGAAAACTGAATATTTATTGGAATACATAAGTATTTGTAGTTGCAATTACTAATGGTGTACCGTAAACTGTCCGCTTGCCCCCTCAATTGCCATACAGGGTACATCAAAAGAAAGAACAAGAACAGGAACAGTGCTGCCAGATAGGCTAGAAATTTTTAATCAATTGGCATCTAGTTCAAGCAAAGGTGTAATAAAGAAACGCACATACATCTCCTCCTCGTCGTCGGACTGCATCATAAAGTGCAGCTCTAGCAGACCGGTGTCATCCGTTTTGATCGCCACCTTTGTGGCCACTTGCAGGGCCTTGTTAGTCAGGCGTATTTGTTGACTTTTGTAACGGGCCACAGTTGTTGCTCGACAATTAAACAAAATAATCATATCACTAGACTTTGCAACCTCCACGCTGGATTCGGCCTGCATGACTCCCAATGTGGTGATTTTAAAGTGTGGCTTCAACGGCGAAATAGTGAACTCGTACTCGTCTGCCGCCTTATCCAGCTCGTGAAAAATGTGTGACATGTCGGGACCTCGCATAAATATTTTATTTAAGCTAGAGCTGTTTGAGTCTAGCTCATATTCCATGGGCTCCTCTACATTTGTAGTTTTGATGGAGCACTCGGTGCTCACCTGTTCATCGTCATGCGGCTCTAGCATAAGTAGCAGTGGTGCCCCTTCGCCCTTATACAACATTTTAATGCTGCAATCCGACAAACCAAAGAGGCTAAGGCACTCGGCGAGCACACTGATCTTTACACTGAAGTTTTGTGCGCCATCGACTTTGAATTCGGCAAAAAATACGGGCGCTATAAATAGTGTTGCCTGTATAGATTTGCCCTGCTCCACTGTGATGAGAAGTCCATCCTCACTAGCTTGTAGTGTGCCAAACTATATGCATAAGAATGTATGTTACAAGATGGTAAAATAATTAAGATTGTTAAGAGTTTGGCTCACTTCACTGAAACAGATTGCCTTGATGGATGAGTAGAAGGTTTTGATATGCTCCAATCGGCACACTAGCTTGTAATCTTCATACTGCGATTGCGTTAGCATTTTACGATTTTTAATGATACCCTTCGCGTACAGCAGCTTTGAATGCTGCATTAATCAGCATAGATATCGACCTGAAAATATCTAAACTGCGATAGCGTCAAGATCTGTTCCCTCGGCTCTGGATTCAATAGCTGATGCAAATGCTGGGCCAGCATATGCTCGCAGGTAAACGATATTTGATTGCAATTGTCGTCCAGCCCCAGTTGCTCGTCGCTTTCGCTTTTTGGCAGTTGCAGAACGCAGTGTTGAAAATAGCGACACTTGCAATAGTTCACACCAGGAATAATGCGCACAACCTGCGCTAAATTCTTCTTACTGTCAAATTCAACTATGCGACATAAACGATCTGGTGTATAGTAAATAATAATGCACCACTCATCAAGTATTCGCAGTGTCCTTTCCAGCAGCTCTTCGCTCAACAATGCGCTTAATTCTGTAAACAATTTGGCACGTTCCGCTGTAAGAAATTTTTTTAATTTATTATGTCTGGAATGACAAATTATTGTTTCAATTACTTTTAGTTATGCTGACGCCTTTTTGCCGTTGGTACTTATTAAAGACCTGTTGCACCAATCCGGGTAAAAATAAATCTCCCGTCGATGTTACTGCCTCACAATCAAGCGCCATTTGCGTACACACATATAAAATAGAAATATTTGCAACAATCGATTTATGCGAATTGCCGCGCAGATTTCGATAAGTGACGTCTAAACCATTTCGATTAGGGTTTCTTCTATTTTTTGTTATATTTATGAAGAGAATTTAATCAGTGATGGTTATATAGTATTTTTTAAATGGGTAATGGGTTGTGGGGCTATTAAAATTTTTCGCTTTCAATTTATTAGGTTTTTGTTGATGACTCGCATAATTGATAAAATCTGGCAACTTTGAGCGATTAACGCAAAAGACTGACGAGTGAAGCCCGCGTTTTCTCTTTTATATTTGTTTATAATTTAGTTTGTAACAAAAGTTAAAATACTTACTTTATGTTGTGCGTGTGAATACACAATGTCTAGAAAACCTAATAGTCTAAACAAACCACTGACTATGTCAGCATTCCTTGGCCTAAGCAAAAGCAGTCAAAGCCAATCGACGCAATCAACAAGAGAGTCAGGAAAAAGTTGTTATTTATGAAAAATATAAGGCATATATAGATAAAACTAAAGTGTTTTTTTTTTATTCCAGATATACTTGCAGCGAGGATTTCAAAACCAAAATTTTACAATCCTATTTATGTCGATTCATCGTCATCCGAGGAAGATGATGCGCAGAGTCAGTATAAACAGGCAAAGCACAAAGAACCAGATAAGGATGCCAATGAAAATTCACTTATCAAAAGGTATAGCTTCGATAATGTCCACCAATCGCCGCTAGCACCATTGCCCTCGAATGCCGTCGTCAACCCAATGACGCCCACAAAGCCAAACAACGCCTCTGGCGTCAAAGTAAACTTCGATAATTTGGATGAAGTGCTCAAACAAGATGCAACATACCAGGCCACATTATCAAAGCTCAATGGTCACATAAACAAGCTGTCCGTATCGCCACGCATACCACTCTCGTTGTCTCAATCCCCGCACAAGGTCAATGCTACAAATGTCAGCAACAACCTAGACGACAGTTTTGATGCGATGGTAAAGAAAACTGTCAAAAAGGAGCCATTGTCTGATTGCTCACCGACACAGCCATTTCTACCACCGGACCCAATAGCCTCCAGGGATGCACTATTAAATCTTAAGGAGAAACCTTCAGCTCCAGCTCCAGCAGCAACGTCAGCAGTAAAAGCGCAGTTACCAGCTACAGAAAAGCCCAAGCTGAGATTCGTCTTTGATAATTCATTGGCCGATTATTTACGAGATTTGGGACAATATGATATTGGCATAAGCAAGACGGATTTTGGTCAGCAGAATGAGGTAATGCTTAGAAGTACGATGGGTTTGTACAAGTCCAGGTATATTGAGCTAATGGAGAAGTACTGCGAGGTCATCGATCAAATACCCGCTTTGCATTTTAATAAAATAGAAGGCTTCGAGGCAAACACATTTCTCAAGCTTAAGGTAATGAGGCAAAAGTTCAAAGCACGCACGCAGCTGCTGGAACGACAAATAGAGCGTAAGCGGGAGGAGCGTAATGCGATGCCGGAGGAGCATGACTTTGATGCACTGGAGCAAGAGGAGCGTGAAATGCAGGCCGAACAGTTGCAACAAACTCCCAATAGTTATGCAACATGTCCCTCAGAGGATCAGTATGATGAGGAGCCAAATGATCTGGTGCTGATCACAACGCCCAGCAAAGTATCACGAATAAATAAACCAACAGCCCCAGCCACAGCTACAACAAAAAGCAACTATACAAATGGTGCGCCAGATGACTTGGACGATTTGGTGCCAATGAAAAGTCCTTGTCATGAGTCGGACGAGGATGATTACTTGGCTCAGAGCATTCTGTTGGATGAGGGAGAGCTCTACAGCTCCACACAATTTGCTGGAAATCCTCCCAAATCCGCCGATACCGCGAATGTTAAGGAAAAGCCCAAGTCTTGCGTAGATTCGGATGATGACTTTGAGGAAACCTTAAATCAAATCCGCGAGGAGCATGAGGCGCTGCGAGGACGCAAATCTGAGTATAATAATTATGCGTATGCTGATTTTGAGGCTGTTAAGGAGCCAACAAAGCCACCAGAGCCTGCCCAGCGCATCAACTTTGCCGCAGACAGCAAGAAGCCCATTGTGCTCGACGACGATGGATTTCCAGAGTACGATCCTGAGCTGTTTGAGCAGGCTTATGAGCAGGCATCAGTGATGGCCACTGTAGACTTGACTGCCGTGGAGACTAGGCCCAGCACGAGCCGCACATCCATCGTTCCAGCTGCTGCACAAAAGATTTCAGGAAATTTCCATGCCAATGTGCACAACGACGGCATCACCGGCGAGTTTGATGGCAAAAAGTTTGAGCATTCCACTCGTCTGATGCAGGCGCTCAGCTTTAGCTTTGGTCTGAAAAGCTTTCGCCCCAACCAGCTGCAGGTTATCAATGCGGCACTGCTGGGAAACGATTGCTTTGTGCTGATGCCCACGGGAGGAGGAAAATCTCTATGCTATCAGCTACCCGCCATACTCACCGAGGGAGTCTCTATTGTCATAAGTCCTCTCAAGTCACTGATCTTTGATCAGGTCAGCAAACTGTCTTCGCTCGATGTAAGATGAAAATATATTAACTATATGTATATCTCCAAGATAATTTTTTTTTTCATATTTATTAATTTCGCCTCGAAACCCCTACAGATTTGTGCTAAGAGCATGTCCGGCGAACAGTCGATGGAGGATGCTATGGCCATATATAGGGATCTTGAAGGGAATTCACCTCTGATCAAACTGCTCTATGTAACACCGGAGAAGATTTCCAGTTCGGCACGCTTCCAGGACACTCTCGACCATCTGAACGCCAATAATTTCATCAGCCGCTTTATCATTGATGAGGCGCACTGTGTCTCCCAGTGGGGTCACGACTTTAGGCCCGACTACAAGAAACTGGGCATACTGCGGAAACGCTTCCCCAATGTACCCACAATGGCGTTGACTGCAACGGCAACGCCACGCGTACGTCAGGATATTCTACAGCAGCTGAATCTCACACACTGCAAGTGGTTCTTGTCCAGCTTTAATCGCAGTAATTTGCGGTATCAGGTGCTTCCCAAAAGAGGCGCCTCCACGCTGGATGACATTCGAAGCTTTATACAGACCCTTCCGACTACCGCCAGCGGTATCATATACTGCTTGTCGCGAAAGGAGTGTGACGAGGTGGCCCACAAGATGAGCGCAGCGGGAATACGTGCGATGGCCTATCATGCCGGACTTACGGATACGGCACGTGAGTCTCGACAGAAAGATTGGATAACGAATAAGGTGCGCGTCATATGCGCCACAGTTGCCTTTGGCATGGGCATCGATAAGCCCGATGTACGCTTCGTGCTTCACTATTCACTGCCTAAGTCCATTGAGGGCTACTACCAGGAGGCGGGTCGCGCCGGACGCGATGGCGAAATAGCCGATTGCGTACTCTACTACAACTACAGTGACATGATGCGTCTCAAAAAGATGATGGACGGTAAGTAATATAAAACTATTGCATCCGTTTTAATCTACTTACATCTCCCTTATATCTCCAATTGCAGCGGATCGAGCTCTTCAATATCACGTGAAGAAAATTCACATCGACAATCTACACCGCATTGTCGGCTACTGTGAGAATATCACCGATTGTCGTCGTGCCCAGCAGCTGGATTATTTCGGGGAGCACTTTACCAGCGAACAGTGCCTCGAGAATCGCCGCACCGCCTGCGACAACTGCCTGAAGAAGCGCAACTTTAAGCAGATCGATGTGATCGATCAGTGCAGGAAGGCGGCGTGTGCTGTTCGAGAATTGTGCAGCGGTCGTTCACGCTTCACACTGCTCCATTTGGCGGATGTGCTTAAGGGCGCCAATATTAAGAAGATTGTCGAGGCGGGTCACAACAAGACACCACATCATGGCGCTCTCAAGGACTGGGACAAGGCGGATGTGCAGCGTCTTTTGCGGCACATGGTGCTCAAGGACTACCTCAAGGAAGATCTTATCTTTAGCAAGGACATACCGCAGGCATATCTGTATCTGGGCAACAATATCACAGCGCTCATGAATGGTACGCCGAAAATTGAATTTGCACTCTCACGCAAGGAGAGCGGCGGCACGAAGACGGTGGCCACCGTCTCAGATCCCTCTGCAGCGGGCACCAACGATTTGAGTCACCTGCACGATCGCTGCTATGCAGATCTGCTAGATTTATGTCGCACCATTGCTGCTGCCCGAAATGTGACCATGGCCAGTATTATGAATATGCAGGCGCTTAAGGCCATGGCAGAGGAACTGCCCACTACGGAGAAGGGCATGTGCGCTATTCCCCATGTGACCAAGGCCAATTTCGATAAGTATGGTGCAAAACTTCTGGAGATTACAAGTGGCTATGCCACCGAGAAGGAATGCCTGCAAGTAATGCACGACATGGAGGCTGCCGAGTCCGCAGCTCCAGCTCTAAAAACCCCACAAGCATCAAGCAGCTCCCGCGCTTCCTGGGCAGCACAAGGTGGCGACGATTTTGATTGGGGTAGTGCGGCGGCATCGCAGGGTGCGTCTGGCTCTTCGGGTGGGGGAGCACGTGGCGGCAAACGTAAGCGGGCCTGGCGTGGACGGGCCGCCACTGGCGCTACCAAGCGATACAAGGGCGCGGCGAGCGCATCACCTGCTGCGGCTCGCAAGAGAGCCACACCCACTAGGAGCAGTCGTGGAGGCACTGGAGCGAAACGAGGCGCTGCCAGAGGTGCTGGTGCCGGCGCTTCCAGTTGGATAGGCAAGAAAACAGGTACCAGCAGCGGATTTCAATTGATGCCGCTGCCAGGCTCGCGTTAGTTCATCATTTTGAAAATAAACAATTGTTTTTCTTATTTGGCTAACCAACAACAACAAAGTAAAATACTTTTTAAGTCTCCAAGCGGCAATTAAAAAAAAAAATAAGATGTGGTTTCGCTACTAATTTAGTCGATTTTTGCTCGCAATTTCTCATCAAAGTCATAGGCACCCATTGACCAAATCAAATTGCTATCCGTCTCCACCTGAACGAACTCTGTGGAATAGGTGTTCGAGGTGCTCACCATGCCGCCAAACTCCATTTGGGCATGATCTAAAAAACAAAATATAATCAATTAATAATTATCCATACATAGGGATATGTACGAAAACCCACATAGATTCCACTTGAGTCCTTGTGTGGTGACATTGTGTGCGGGACTGCCAAGTGGCATTAGAGAGCACCAACGTTGACTGGTTACTAGGTCGAGCGGAATTTGTATTGTATGTTTACCGGGCCGCAGCAGCCATGTTATGGAATCACTGCTCAGCAGATATACATTACAGTTGTCATTTTGCTTTTTGTACAATGTATTTAGATTGGCCATCACCTGATCCAGCCGACCGGAGCAGTCGTGGAATACTACCACATCACTGACCTTGCGTTGCGTCATTACCGGCTGCAGCACTGTAAAGGCTTTTGTGAAATCCGTGGCATCCTGATCGGGTGTTTTTATTTTCGGTATTGCTTTAAAAAATTCTACAGTTTCTTCAGTTATGGAATCAAAATCACCCGTTATAAGGTCTGGTGGTTCTATGATTCCCACATCGCCGTTATTTGTAATGCTCTTGTTCACTGGGAGCGACTCGGCTATTATGAAATTGCGCCAGTGATTGGAGCCGCCATCTACCGCGCATCTTAAGATCGCTGTGTGGAATAAGCATAGATGTTTAAAAACTGCTTGTTTTTAATTTAATTTGCATTTACCGTTCTTCCATAACTGCTTAACCACGTGCGCTGGAACTTGAATTTGCCGGTTAAGTACTATACAGACGTGGCCGTTGGGTCCCAGTGTAAAGGACTCATTGATTAAATTTCCAGGCATCCATTTGAACTCTTTTGGAGGTACGGTGTGGTCCATTTGTTGTCTAAAGCCAATTGTTGTTTTAGTGCAGAAGTAACGTGGGTGCACTCTAAGGTTGCCAGCCTGTCGAAAAATGCGGCTTTCATATGGCAGCGCCAGACTCGAAGCCGCGCCACGCAAAAATTTAAAAAGGGCATTTTTGATAACCGCCGCTGCTGCCATATTACGGCAGCGCGTGCCTTTAAATCGAACGAAATTCATAAAAATTTGAATTAATATGCTTGGCAGGACCTGACATTTTCAATATCGAACCCAAAAACAACATTAATGTCATAAAAGCCACTGCGACAACAAATCAACAAATCACATAGACCGATTATACGCGGTTTGCAACTCTGCGGCGCCGCAAACAAAATGGCTATGATTTTTGCAGACTAAAAGAAAGATTGTTTTTGAATTTTCGCAAATATAAAATGTAATAATTAATGTGGAATGAAGGAACACAAATGCAATTTCCAAGTGCCAAGTGGTCCAGTGCCGTTTAGATCATGCGTCTGAGATTCCTAAATGTCGAATGATGGCAAAGTGTGTGATTGGGTTTTAAAATACGAAAACTAGTTCTTATAAAACTTCACGCACACACGCAAGAGCACGAGCTACGGACAGGCTGCCAAAAATGGAAGGTATGGACCTGTGGACGTCCATGTTTTCGGCAGACTTTGAAGAGGCTGATGCTGGGCCAAAGAATCAGAGTTATGCAGACGAGTTTATGGGCGATGAGGATGCGGTCGAACTGGAGACTGCTGATGATAATGTTGAGGCAACGAAAGGACCTGAGCCAGATGACGATGCCATATTTGATTTTGAACTGGAGCCAATTGCTAGCATTGCGGAACCAGAAACAGCGTCCAGACCAACTGTACGATTGGCGCCACCAATGCCGGTTGCTCCGCCCGTTCGGCCCCAGCAGCATCATCACCCGTCAACGGTTAGCTCCACCTCTTCCTCCCTGATGGTAGGTCGCGGTGGTACTGCCGCGCCACCTACACGACCTACAACATCGCAAATCAATGCCACAGATGAGAACGGAGTACCTATTAACTATGAACTGGGTGTCATCTATATATGCCCTGCTTGTGGGGCCGAGTTCCGACAACAGGATATGTGGAAGCGTCACATGAACCAGACGCATCAGTATAACACTCGCCGTGGCCTCAACTTTGTTGGAATTGATAAGCTGTATCATCGGTGCCTGGAGTGCAACAAGCGGATTGCCATGCACAGTCGGGAAAATCTGCTCAAGCACAAGTTCACCCATTTGCCATATCGTTGCACCAAGTGCTTCATCTGCAAGCGCGAGTACAAGTACAGACAGGACCTGATGGTGCATCTGCGCATGGTACACTGTGACGAGGTAGTTGCCATGATGCGTGCAGGTGATGCAAGTGCTGGACGCAAGACCAGAGTCCGTGAGCCGCGCGTCGAGCAGCGTGCTCATGGTGCGTCTCGTATCGGGACGATTGGCCGCGGACCGCTTCGTGATGATGATGATAGTATCGAGGTCAAGAATGAGCTGATGGACAAGGAAGCAACGGCTGACGACGACGTGGATGATGATCAGAATCGCAGCTTCAACCATGGAAAGAAGAAGCGTGTTACTCAGCTGTCCGACAACGGCGGTGCCAGTGGCAGTAGCGGCAGCGCTTCGAATATCTGCGAAGATTATATACACTATTTGTGTCCCGATTGTGGCACCGACTGCGACACGCACGCTCAGTGGAGCCAACACATTGAATTTGTGCACGACTATGTCAGCCGGCGCGGACTCAATTTTCGTTGCGTGGACATGCAGATGCAGTGCCTCGAATGCAAGGAGGTAAGAGAAACATTTGAATTACCCCCTTTGCCGTAGCGATGCCTTTTATTATTAACTTTATTATGTGCATAGCTCTGAAAATGTTCTTATATATATCCAGGTTAAAAGCTCTGACCTTTCATAATCTCTTTAATTCCATTGCTTTCCACAGTTTGTCATCCCGAACACAATTAAAACACTGCGCGCACACAAATTCAGTCATTTGGCTCAGCCGGATTGGATGCGTTGCAAGCTGTGCTACCGAGGCTATAAGGATCATAGTGAGCTGGTCACTCATCTGCTCAATCACCATCATCTGGACACATTAATGCCCGAAGAGGATCAGGAGCAGCAAACGGTTAGTGCCAGTGTCGGCGATGATGCTGAGGATAACTCTGGCATTGGCAATGGCTGCGATGATGAATCCCTGTTGCAATTTGAGGATGTGCCCCGTCGTGGCGGTCGCATTGCCGACGATGATATGTTTGAGCCGCATATTGATTACCTGTGCCCGCAGTGCGGCCGCGAATTCATTGAGAAGAAGCACTGGCGCACGCATGTCGTCCAAGTGCATGGTATGAACAAATTGGCCAAGCTAAACTTTGAAGTCATCAATGACCGGCAGCTGAAGTGCACAGAATGCGACAAGATCATCACGAATGCCTACGGCATTCAGAATGCCCAACAACATCGGATTACTCATTTGCCCTACAAGGCATATGCACGCTGCCGCAAATGCAACAAATCGTATACGGATCGCAAAGGACTGGTTAAGCATTTGGCCACATACCATTGCGTCGGCTATGAGCCGCGCAATTCGGGTGCTGGAGGAGCAGGATCCGGTGCAGGACAGAGCCAGGTCAAGTCGCAAACGCCGCGCAAGCAAATTGTGACTATTGCCAATGAAACGTATGAGATTATCTATTTGGATGACGACCACTCACCGCCAAATAACAATAATGTTAATGAGGAGAATGATTTTGGCGAGCAGATGCAAACGGATGAAGATGACTATGCCACAGGCTGCACCAGCACACGGCAGTTGCCACCAGCTGCCACCACCGCGGCTGCCATTACCTCTGCATCCAATCAAAATGCGAATCGTTATAAATGTGTTGATTGCGGCTCCTTGTTTGCCACGCAGGCGGCGCTCAAGACGCACATTAGCGAGGAGCATGATTTTACGGACACACAGTATAGTGCTAAAAAGTTTGATAATGCCGAACACGCAGACGAGACAGCGCCAGCAGCATCGTCTGTGGCAGCCTCTGCACCACCCAAAATCTTTTCTGGCGGCTCCACAATCGAACAGAATTATATATATCTGTGCCCCTCCTGCGGCAAGCCATACAAGACGCAATTCGAGTGGCGTCGCCACATCAACGAGGAGCACAACTTTGATAAGCGGCAGTATTTGAATATGCGACAGCTGGACAAGTATCGCTATCAGTGCACCCAGTGCAAGGACATTGTGAGTAACTCAAAGCTAAAGGGACTCCAGGATCATCACTTTAGACATCTGCCTTATAGGCTCTACTTAAAGTGCCTCGTTTGCGGCACCTGCTACAATCACAAGCCCAACATTGCGGCCCATCTGCGGACGCGGCACAACATCATTGAGCGTGACACGCCCTGGCGTGAAATGCAGCCAAAGCCACAGAATGGCTATGATACCATCAAATACAAAGATAAGGATATGCCAGTCATGTCCGCGTCTACGTCAGACTCACCCACGCCTGGCAGCAGCAGCAACAGTGGTCGCTCACTGAAACCGCATCCTGGTTACCTGCCGATGCGACCCGCTGGCCTAAACACACTGGAGGATAGCATCTCCTATCACAATGCTGTCGATCTGGACTTTATCACCTACTTCTGCCCCAAGTGCAATAAGAACTTTGATTCGCACGCCTTCTGGCGCAAACACATTGTGGAGCAACACAACTTCAACAGCCGGCAGGGCTTGAACTTTCGCCAGATCGACAATCATCACTACCTTTGCCTGGAGTGCTACAAGCGGGTGACAGTCACCCACACCAAGGGCGCCATTGGGCAGCTGCAATCACACAAGTTCCGACATCTTCCATATCGCTCGTTTAAGTGTTTGACCTGCAGCGGAAAATTTGTGCGAAAGCAAATGTTTTTCAAGCATTTAAATCGTGACACGAATCGCTGCGACAGCGTAGACCATAATAACGAGGAACACATCGCTGAGCAGCCGGAGAGATTTTCATCAGCAAACGATGCAGCTGATGCCGCCTTGTATCGCTTGATGTGTCCGCAGTGCGGCGATAACTTCAGCACCAGCACCAATTCCCTCTGGCGCAAGCATATTAACACTCAGCATGGTCTAAACAAGCTGGAAGTGCTGCACATGTGCAAGCTGGGCGACGATCTCTATCGCTGCACTGACTGCGATGAGCAGCTGGAAACGAAACAGCTGCGAGAGCTGCAAAAGCATCGCTTCCGTCACTTGCCCCATGCCGCCTACATACGTTGCCAGCTGTGCGAACAAGAACAGCAGGATGAACAGGGTCATGGTCCCGTTGCAGCCGGCATGCACAGCATGAGTGAGCTGCAGCAACATATGCGCGATGAGCATCCATCGTTTGTGGAAAACGATGAGCAAATGCAGTTGTTCAACGATGCTGATGATCAGCCGATTGCAGTGGCAAGCAACGAGGCTCCCGACAATGGGTCATATATGCCGATGCCGCTTCAAATGCTTCTCGATGGCGAGGATGAGGATGAGGATGAGAACAGCCAAACGGCTAACAATGATACGTCAGATGATGGACCATATATGCCCTTGCCGCCGCATTTACTGGAGGAGGACGCAGACGACTTGGAGTTCGAAGATCAATATCTATTGAGCTAAATGCTTCCGAAATACTATGATCGCAGTCATCCACAGAATCTACATGACTCTCAACTGAAGAAAATACTCACTCATAAACACACATATATACTATAGAAAAGGTCGCTCGAAAATTTCAACTCGTATTTTATTTGAAAAATCTCTGATGAAAATTCTCGAACAAAACTTCGTTTTTAGAAAATGGCACGTAACCAAATATGTCCTTCAACACTATCTCTGGAACCTCAACGTTCTCATTTTTAAGTGACCAATGTATATTTGTTATATATACATATATATGTATATATATATATATATATATATATATGGAATTAAGTATTTATAAATAGTTTATGACACTCATTTCTCATCTAAACATTTAAGTAAATATAGATATAAAAGTGAAACTAATTATTATTTACCACACGGCCCGCTACCTGGTCTCACTCAAGTACACAATACCGTTAATAATGAACAAATTAAGAGATCTGGCATTTAACTAATCTATTGAATTATGTGAATTCCAAATTATCGACAATTTTTTCTAATTTAATCTGTAGTTTTTCGTTAAATACTATTAAAAAAGAAGCAAAATTGAACATTAAATGCGTTTATCTTTGGGTACACCTATTAACCCGCTTAGGGTTAACTAAACTCTTCGATAGAGATATTCGGTTAAAAAAATCTAAGATTTGTATTTTTATTAGTAATGGTGTTTTAATTTTTATTATTAATTTCGCCTAAGGACCCCCAAGAATGCCCCCACAATATTTTTGGATAACAGAAATGTTTTAAATTTAGAAATAAGTATGTATATATCATCGACATATTTGAATTAAATTTTTTGTTGTTTAAGGTGGTTTAGTAAAAGTGGATAAAAATGAGAAAAATCACCTTAAAGATTAAATTAATATATGTATATATATATAATACAGGTCGAGAATGCATGTTTGAGCATTATAGAAACATTGCAACTGCCAATATAATTTAGTTCCATGTTGTTGTAATCAATTCAATACAATAATAATACGATATGTAATACACACATATTATGTATGTGGTTGGAAGAACGTTAAAACTATAATATATTTTATTATAATGTAATATAATAAATAATAATAAATACTTTTGAAAAGCATAAAGAAATTGCACGCACGTAATAATTGCAACCATATAAATAAAATAATAATTAGAACATTGTTTTTCACTTATGTAATATTAAACAAATCGATTTGCTAAATACATTTTGTATGCGCATGGAATGAAAGTTAGCTAATTGACTGTTTTTTTTAAACAGTTTTTTGTTTTTCTTTTCGTTTTGAAGATTACAAAATTCAGTTCCGTTCTTCTTTGTGCACGCTCGCTTCACTATTCGACATTACATTATTTTCTGTTTGTATATATGATTATATATATATGTAAAACTTATGTTATGTGTGTGTTTAGTAACAATTTGTTTGTGTTCCATCGTAGTAGTAGTAGTAATAATATTAAATAAATAAACACAATGCAATTTGTGTTCATTGTTGTGCAACCTCACAGCGTGGGCATGTTGCGTCTACCATTACTGGTGCTGGAATCTGGGCCACCAGTTAGCCCATCTTGTTGGGCCTTTTGCTTGGCACGTCGCACCTTCTGACGCGTATGCTCAATTTGAAAATCCTCCACACGCAAATTGAGCCTCATCATGTTGTTGATAATAAACTCCTCCTCCATAATATGCTCGGGCGGAGAGCGCAGCACAGCCAATGTTTCACATAAGCCCGTACAAGTTTTGCGCACCTTGTGCCTGCTGAGCGATGCACCAATGATGACCAGTGCCACCTTGAAAATAACACGTATGCCCTCCGCCAAAAAGCAATCCCAAACACGCAGCAGCGTCTCCCATGGCAGGGTGCGCGTCATGGCGCACAGAAACCAATCGGTCATATAAAGCAGCGGCTCCACTTTGTGCTTCTGCAGATGACGGTAGACGGGCGGGCAGGTTTTCTTTAGCAGGCCCTCCAAGATGCCCGCATCGTTTTGTATCACCTCGAGTCCAGGTATAAAATAGTCTTGCAAATATCTGCAAAAAACAAACGTATGAATTTTTGTTGCAAAATCGAATATGAATTCAGCAGAGGTCGCTTAACTTATACTTACACATCGCATACGCTGACAAACACCCAGAAGGCATCCTCTGCCGGCAAGTGCATCAATAGAAACGCGGCTATTGGTGCTTGCGCTTGGCAGAAACCCACTTTGGGATTGTATATTGAATAGGCCTTGAGCACATTGAATAGCTCGATTTGGCCCACCTTCTGCTCGTCAAGAAACATTTCGTGAAACGGAAACTGACGATGTTTGTCCTTTTTGATCTCCTCAATGGTTGACGGATTACCAGGCTTCTTCAGCAGCTCCTCGTAGACATCTGGGTTCTTTTTCTTTAGTAGATAAGCGCCAGATAAATAGAACCAGGCTTTGGGACGCACCGACTTGGGAATACCTTTACGACATCTGTCACGTATCTGTAAATATTGTAAATATAAAATTAATAAATATTTCCTTTGTTTTACATATTGTAAAAGTTACTTTTTTGTAGTTCTTTGACATGTAAATGGACCAATTATCAACCATGTAGAGCCATTTTTTTTCGCGCGCTATGATTTGAGCCTTGGAGAGAGGTTCCTTGGGTTTGTCGCTGCGTTGAAATCCGCCATAAAAGCCATTCCGATCCGGACAACTGGATACGGTGGAGCACAGCGAGATGGTATCCAAGGAATGCTCTGCTGTTGCCATCTGTGTCGTCGTCGTCTGTGCTGGGGAGACTGATACCGAACTAAATACATAAATTATTATAAATTAAGAAACGCCCACATATTATAACAAAAAAAGTTTGCTTAAGTTGGGAGTGCTCAACTATAATATACCGCGATAGGTATAAATCATCTTGGTATAAGAGTCATGGTATAAGTCATCTTGATAAAAACAAAACACATTATGATTTTGCATCTTCACGGATTGGCGCTCACACATATTTACAGAACTTTATTATGCCCTTCTTACACATTTGTCGTGGGTGTAGGGTATAAAAACAGCTTAGCTTATTCGCACCTAAATATGTAGGCGGATTGAGAGAAGGGGACAGACTGCTAGAACTAGATCGAGAGATTGCAGAGAGCAGCACCCAATTATACTAGAGCCAAACAAAATTTGCATTATTAATTTGTTGGTTTTTGTCTGTGTGTGCAAGATGAAAGCTGACTGCGCAATTAAAGGCGATCAATGCTAGTTTGACAGTCTCTCAATCATCATTCTCTCAATTGACAAAGTTGAGCAAAATTTTGGACAAGTATTACTCACACATGTCGATAAAAATATATTTATATATATAAACATGCACGCACGGTATATGTATATCTTGATTGTTATTGTTTTTTTCTTAACATAGCTTTATCAGTAGTTGGTTAGATAATAATGCGTCTTGATAATATTAACATTTTATTTGCCCATCTATTTCCATTGGGAAGTAGCAGCTCCTCGGCGCTTGCACTTCTTTTATTATAATGCAAGCGGAATGGTGACACCATAGCAACTAAATTGAAAGTCGCCTATGCAAAAGCCTCAAAGCCAAATAAAAAGAACTGACTGGTTGACTGACTGGCTGCACAACTGTTTCTTAGGCTTAAGACAATAAATCGAAGAATTCGCCATTTCCTACGGCCAGTAAGAACTGTGAGAATTAGTCAACAACTATTTAAAGCTGTTCGACAGTAACCAAATAATATAAGATGTAATTAAATAAACAAATAAACTTTTAATTTATTTTTGTAACACTAAGATGTTAAATATCACAACGTAAGACTTAAATATATTAACATCCATGTAAGAGGAGAGGCTGAATTGAAAGTGCTTTAAACTTCCTTAATGGCATTAACAAGGAAATGTTGCGAGGCAGGCTCAGAGTCAATTGCAGTCTTCCTATTGCCAAAGCCGGAAGCTCAAATATAATCTGAAGCCTACTCAACTTGTGTTTGAGTGCTTAATGACAGGCAACAGGCTAATTGAGGTAACTATGCTGTTTGTATGCTGTTGCTTTGGGCTCACTGAATACCTAATTGCAAAACAAAAAACGAGCGAACGCGCAGAAAATGGGAAAACAAAAGTGCAAAGCAACAGCAACAGCTGCAGCTGCAGGGCACAAAAAGAAAGTCTATTGCAATTCATGTGTGCGGCACAATTCTGATGGAAATTTCTGATTTGCTGACGAGGTCATCTTTTGATCCAGTTAATATTCTTATCAGCAATGTTTATTTTATAACGCTAACTTCTAGTTCCACCAAGTACTTAAGGTAAACACGAAGGTTTCATTGACTAATAAATACACACACATTAACACATACACAGTCACGGCCCACCCACTAAACACGGCAGTGCTGCTCGTGGCTGCCATTTTGCCTACGCGCTCCAAAAACAAGTGACACTTTGGTATGTGTGTGTGTGAGTCTGTACAATACCTAGCAATTGTTATTATTATTAACAGCGCAACGCAACTGCCCCCGCCCCGCACCTTCCACATCAACTTTTAGCTTACCTTTGCGCGACTTGTTCTCGCTGGCTGTTTTTGTTGTTGCTACTGCTGAGCTGCTGCCGTGGAATGCGCAATTGTAACTTTTCACGTGAACTTTCTATGATTTCTTACGTTTTCTCGGATTTGCTTTACACTTTGCGCCCGCACAAGTGTGTCGTATTTATTGTGTTGGTCTAAACATTATATTCCAATTGGATTTTTGTTTATATCCTACACAAACTGGAAAGGGAGAGGTAGCCATCGAATAAGAAACTTGCTTTTCTTTCACAGTTGAAAAAAAAGAACAATATATTAGAGGCACAGTTTTAAATTTGGCACACAAGTTTCATATATTGTGTAGTTTAATTAGCAAAATTTGCACACAAACACAGTTAATTATTTCGGTGCTATGTTGGCTGTTGCGCGATATGAGTAGTCGAGCACATAGCGATGACATCTCGTTTTGATTTATCGTAGAGTGGATATGTATATTATCGATAGTGCATGTTAGATTCGATAGACCGCTAACAGCGATGGTAATGCACAGTGCGCTAACCTAATTTAACTTAAGCGCGTGGTTCAATTATGTTAGACTGCTACTGGAAACAAGTTGTAATAATTTTTTAAATTTTAATGTATACAAGGTTTTTTCATTTAGGTAGCTTCAAAAATATGTTTTGCGCTGTCGCCCAAGAAGAAGTGCGCCAAATGAAATAGCAGTAGGCATAGAAATGGCAATACTTGCACGACAATAAAATGGACAACGCGAATCCTAATTTCCCACCAAGAACCATCAGCGCGCACTCGAAACAGGAATATCAATGCCATAAAATTACACATGATGAGCAGCCTCTGGAAGATCTCTCGTCGATGTGGCCACGCAATCTCACAGTTAACACAAATGATGCACAGCAGCAAGAGGACCGGCAACAGCAGTTTCAATGCGATTAGTAATCCATTGATTAGCATCGAATAGTATCCAAAGCCTGTAAATCTCATGTAATAATGAAATCTATGCACAGCTGCAATATCGCCAATCACAAAGAAGGAGTACATGCTGTAAATCAATATGTACATGGCCATGGTTTGCTTTCGATTAATCTCCATTTCATTCTTCTGCCGTTGGCGCAGCGCCAATTGGAGTTCCATGGCTAGCAGCTGCATGACCAATGCTTCGAAGGATGTGCACAGCATCGCGTATAGTGTGCAGAGATTGTAGATGATGAGCTCCAGCGATTGCTGTCGACAGCGCGGATAGAACACATAGCTTAGATATGCACGAGCAATCAGAAGCATCATCCAAGGCTGCGAACTGTATATCAAATGCATCCCAGCCAAAAGCAGAACGAGTGCATTGCACAGAAAACTGCGTCTATGCATGGCACTGGAGAAGTGCAGCGTACGGAAAACAAAAGGACGCAAAAGTGTAAGGATTAGGCTGCCTAGAAACAGACTACGCTGCCAATAGCCCAGTGAGTCTGGCAGCCAGCATACCAATGTCAAACAGCAGACTAATAGTAGCCAAACAAAGAAGTTGATTGAACGCCGCTGGACAAATATGCAGCGATTGTTGTAGCAGGTGAATCCCACATAGCAGCAGGAGATGTAGCGGCGGTCAAAGAAGCCAGCAATGCAGCATAAGGACAACACAATGGGCTCCAATAGTTGGCGACAAGTTATAATATTGGCGGTCTTCTCGTGCGCTTTAACAGCCATCGTCCAAATAAGTCCAGGTAGCAACAGTAGCCCACTATTTAACCAGGAAAGACGCTGCAGCAGCACAAAAGTGAAAATCAAGAAGATTAATAGACGCAATAGCGACTTGGCCACCAGCAACTGTCTGCTCCTAGTCCTGTCAGAATGGCCAGTCAAACAGCGCAGCTGATGCAGCCATCCAAGGTAAGCAAAAGCACTGGCCAGCAGCAGGATGTGTCGATAATATTGCTCATAGTACTTGATGCACTGCAGCAACGAGGGCATAACGTTTTCGCTGTACTCCTTAAGCAGGAGAAAGCGCCGCTGATGCCATAATAAATGGCCAGTGGAAATGAGCTTATCCAAATGTTTGCAGTTCCTCCAATAGTTGGGCATCCAGTTGCTTAAGAAACCACGCTGATGAAGCCGCCGTGCCTGCAACGCCTGTTCGAGCAACTGCAGCGCATTGGTGTACATGGCATGGGCCTCGTGACTGCTGATGTTGAGTAGACCCACAGGTAGTTCTCCACGATTGTTAACTGGCGGCGGCAGACCCAACAAACCGCTCATCAGCGGTGTCAACTGGATGGGCTCCAAAACGTGCAGCGGCAGGCGCTGCTGCTGGTCATTAGCCACAAATGTGCGTCCAGGACGCGAACTGCTGTTGGAGACGCCAGCGCCCCAAATCAAGAAAGGAGTTTCCAGCTCCTCTTTGCTGTTGCCAGCGCGAAAGCCTAAAAAGAAGAATAGCCAGAGTGGATGCAAGTCAGTCGTAGTTCTTGAACTCACCCCACTCTGGTCTGCCATGATGAGATGAGATTAGCAAAAATGCAGTACGCCCATCCGGAAATGCATGCAAGAAATGTTTGTATGTTGTCCAAATTCCTCGTTGAGTGTAGTTGAGGTTCTCATGAAACATTTTAGTTCCACTTGCCACTTGCAAGCCCAGCAGCTGGATAATAAACACCAGACCCTTAAGATGCTGCAGCTGTGGCGCCTCGCTGTCAAGGAATTCGACGACTGCCTTAAACGACCACTCATCTAGCTTAGAGGAGTCCTCAGTCCAGTGCGAAATATCGGTGGGAAGCGTGTTCACTTTATTGATAGCCGGCAATTGTTGCAGCAACTCGGCGGTGGACCAGGCATAGCTGCACGTGCTTCTATTAAAGATTGTATCGAAGGCGTGGCCGAACAACGGCGCCAATGCATCTTCATAGTAACCAGAGAAGAGACTCACTTGCGCAGATCTGCAGCTGGTGACTGCCGGCGCATGGCTGATGCCCACCTGTCCCTGCTCCATGAAGATCTTGCGTAATTCCGGCACATTCCAGCAACGTTGCTCAAAGAATGTCTTTGCGCTCAGGCCGTGAGTAAGAAAAACCACAAGACGATTGGCTGGTGGCTGCTTCAATAGCGTCTCTTGCGGTTTCAGGCCGGACATGAGCGTGGATTGAAAATTGATGATGTAGACGGAGCACATCAGCAGCAGTTGCACAATCAATGCATATCCGTAGGCGAAATTCCACATTTTTCCTTCGACTCTCTTTTTTCAGTTGACAAATATAATTAAATTATTTTTTGATTTTCTCCCTTTAAAGTAAGCTTTGAATTTAACTGAAGTACTGCCAATGCCAAGAATGTATTTCATGTATAATATATATTGAATTATTAAATAGAATTTTGTTGCTTTGAGTTTGTTAAAGAATGAACATGAGACGCTGCAAAGCGCAGCTAATTTTTATGACAAAATATCACATAGCGACGACTTTCAAATGGCTACAGTTAAAGCTCAGCTGTTTTAAAATAAATAAACATCACATTCGTAAAAGAATAAACTTTCCATGGAGTCGTCGCCCCACAAACGCTGCAAAGCTCAGCTATTCTAGGAAGCATGTTCAAATATGAACATGAGACGCTGCAAGGCTCAGCTATTTAATTTTAATTTTAATGACAAAATATCACATACGGTCGACTTTCAAGTGGCTGCAGTTAATTAAGAAAACATCACATGAAGTCGACTGTCAAGTGGCTGGCTGCATTAGGTTAAGAATACATCTCTTGGAGTCGCCTTACAAGCGGCAGCATATGTATTTCGATTTAAGATTTTTGTATAAAATAAAGAAATGCTCGTCAGAGCAAACAGTTCGATTCTAAACGTTGTCCCATCGTGTTGAGTACACCCTATATGTGTTTCACACAAAGTATAAACATCACAAAGTATAAACACGCATTACGAGCGACTCCGTTAAAATAAATAAACATCACATGGAGTCGCCTTACAAGCGGCTTCATATGTATTTAGGTTTATGATTTTTGTATAATATAAAGAAATGCTCATCAGAGCAAACAGTTGGATTCTAAACGTCGTCTCATCGTGTTGAGTGCACCCATCAAAGTAAGCTTTGAATTTAATTGAATTACTGCCTATGCCATGGATATAGTTCATATATTATATACTTAATTATAAACAACTCTATAAAAAGTTTTTTTTTTTTCAGCAATGTGGAAACTTTTGAGTCCGCTGGTGCACATTCTGCTGCTCGGTTTCATTACGATTATCTATTTCCAAAAAACGATCATCAATGGTTTGCGACCGCAGGCGGTGCAACGCGATTTGGATTTGGAGCCGCCGGCGGACCGTCTGGTTGTCTTTCTCATCGACGGATTAAGGGCGGAGTCGTTTTTCAGAGAGAACAGCGGAATTGGAAGCCTGAGCAATTTGTATATGAAAGAAGGCGTTGTTGGCGTATCGCGTGGCAGTGCACCAAGCGAAGGTCGTCCTGGACATATAGCCATCTTTGGTGGCTTCAATGAGGATGCTTCGGCGGCCTTGACTAACTTCAAATGGAACCCAACGACTTTTGATACGGTTCTCAATCGCACAAGCGGCGCCACCTGGGCCTGGGGTGCCTCATCTGTGTTGGAACCTTTCAAATATTTACCAACCGATGGTGCACCATTAAATCTGGATATGCACACTCAATCGGATTTGCAGGGAAATAATTGGATTTACAACAAGGTGCGACATTTTCTGGCTACCCCGAATTCTACAATGACACCAAAGAATAAGAAGCCATCGCTATTCCTCGTCGACTTTGGAGATTTAATTAACCCAAATAATGTGCTCAGACCCGATACCGAAAATTTCCAAAATGTTCTCAACAATACAGAAACTGTTGTTGTCCAGTTGTATCAGTTATTTGAGCACACCTTCAATGACAGCCGCACGGCATATTTACTGACATCCGACCACGGCATGACCGATAAAGGTAGACACATTTCTGATAATAATAATTTATCTCTGAAATAAATTTATTTCATGAAGTCAGCTGAGAAAATATAACAAATTTTTTATTTTTTTTTTGTTGCAGGTTCCAACGGCGGTGGTTCTCAATATGAAATCGAAATGCCCTTCTTCTTTTGGGGCGCTGGTGTGCGACGTGCGGAGGAAGTGCTGCCAAGCAATGCCTCAGTGCTTATTATGCATAGGCTGGAACAAACGGAGCTGGCGCCGCTTATGTCCGCCCTCATTGGACTACCGCCGCCAATGAATAATCTGGCCATGCTGCCCGTGGGCCTAATGAATGTGAGTGAAAAATACGAGGCGTATTCGATGCATCTGAATGCCCTGCAATTGCTGGCGCAGGTGAAACGCCTATTGGAACAGCATCAGCGAAGCCAAATCGGGCAATGGTTGCCCAAATATGAGCGATTGAATGCACTTCAAATACGAAAGTATCATCATCAATTCTTCCGCCACATGAGGCTGGGCAGCGCTAAGCAAGCGATTCAGTGCAGCCGGAATATTATGGAGTTGGCTGTGGAATTTATAGAGTACCACAGGGTGTACTATCGCATTCCCTTGTTTGTGGCCTGCATTGCCAGCTATTTCGCCTGGTTCTACTACTTGGTGGCCAAACAAGCGCGTCCCTTGAATGCGCCCAAGCGGGACTGGATGACAATACAGACGATCCTGCTGTTGCTGATCGAAGTAATGGTGGCCCTGTTCTGTCTTTGTCATCGGGTGCCCTGCTGCACAAGCTTCTATCTGCTGGTGCCGCTGCCACTTTGGATTGTGGCGCTGCGGGAGCGCGGTTTGCACAGTTATTCGATGCGAGCGCCGCTCTTACACCTGGCCTGGATTGTGGGCAGTCTTGTTCTGCTCATCTCCATCTTCTACCACAAACAGCTCATTTCGCCGGCATTTCTGATCGTGGCCTGTGCGAATAATGGACGCGTCTTTACCCAAATGCCACGTGTCAAATTCTTGGTCTGGCTGGCGCTGGTTGCTCTCACAACTGGTCTTGCCAAGAAGTGTCCTGATTTTTGGCACAATAGCCCGTATTTACTATACCTGAGCATGCTGGTAACGCTGCTGCGTCCGCTTGTGCTGGGCGAGCGTCATGCCTGGCGCGTCTGGCTGAGCAATGGATGCGCCCTGCTGCTGGCCGCCTACTCCGTGCATCGACGTTTAATGGAGAAGGAAGTCGACCAGCTGATGCATGCCTCGGCGTGGATTTATCTGGGTTATTCCTTGATTTCCATACCCTACAGTGATACCAACTCGCCCAAACAACGTGTGCAACTGATCCTCTTCAATCTGAGCACCATTTACACAATGATGAGTGTCTCCTACGAGTCCATCTTCATACAACTGCTCTGCTCGGAGTATTTGCTAGGTGTGCAGGTGCATGAGGACTATAAACGGTCGTCGGTTGTAGACATAGAGGATGCTGAGGACAAACCGGATAAGTCAGTGACACCCGTGGAATATGTTCACAGCAGCTATCGCTATGCCCTGCTCATTCTGATCTATGTCTACTTATCCATGATTGGCACGGATCAACTGCCCAATATTAACTCACTTAATGCAGATGTTGGGCGCGTCTTCCTAAGCGAGTACTCCACTCTTTTGATTAGCTCCTTAATGGTACTGAAGCTTCTTATACCCATCATTATCATTATGTCCGGCATGTTGGCATTTTGTGCCCAGGCCCGACGGAATCTGTGCAGCATCTTCATTTGTTTATTCCTCATCTGTGATGCCATGTGTCTGTACTTCAGTTTCTTTGTGCGGAACAGCGGCTCCTGGTGCTACATACGCGATTCCCTCTCCCAACAGATCATCGTGCACGGAATACCCATGTTACTGGCTATATTCTCGTGGCTGCCCAAGCACTTCCTTAGCGCCATCCCATTGACCACGTTGCCCATGCTTTGCTGGAAGAGTACACCATACTTCCCTCGGCCAGGACAAAGTGTCGCTTAATTCTCGAAAATTAAGTTATATAAATTTAAGTATTAATTAAAGATGATTTGTATTAATTTTCAGTTTATTCTGTATATAAAAAAAACTGATTAACTTAAAAAACCTGAGATTTATTGTAATTTATTTAGAGATAATTAATTGACAATACTTTAAGTACATTTATTTTGTTTTTTTGGTAGACAACCAAAATGCAGTTTTTAGGCAGTTTTTTGCTTCAGTGATTCCAAGTGGGCCTGAAAAAAAGGATTTGTTGAATTGTTATCTATTCTTCAGTTATCCATGGGTAAAACGTACCTTTTCGGCCACTTTTAGCAGATTATCAAAGCTATTTTGACCCGTCTCCATGACCATACTGTGGAAGATCTTCGAGTCGCACTGAGTAAGCAGTTCGTAAGGTGAACCGAACTCCACCATCTGGCCAGCATCCATGACTATCACCTTATCGGAGTCCATAATCGTGTTCAGGCGATGGGCTATTGTCAGAACTGTGCACTCCCTGAACTTGTGTCTAATTGTCGTCTGAATGAGGGCATCTGTCTGTGGATCCACATTGGCTGTGGCCTCGTCCATCACCAGAATGCGATTTTCGCGTAGAATAGCTCGTGCCAGGCACACCAGTTGCCTCTGACCCACACTGAAGTTGGTGCCACCTTCGGAAATTTTACTCAAAAGTCCACTCGGGAGATCACTGATGACCGGCTTTAACTTGACCTCCTCGAGGGCATCCCAAAGCTTGGCATCGCTGTACTCCTCGAAGGGATCGAGATTGTAGCGCATGCTTCCAGTAAAAAGCACTGGTTCCTGCGGTATAATAGAGATCTTGCTGCGCAGATCCTGTAGTCCCATTTCGTTTGTGTCGCGGCTATCAATAATGATGGAGCCATCGTTGTAGGACAGGCGGAAGAGAGCGTTAATTAGCGAGGATTTTCCAGCACCAGTGCGCCCCACAATGCCCACTTTTTCCATGGGTTTGATCTCGAAGTTGAGTGACTTGAGCACATACTTGGACTGTGGATCGGGCACATATCGTAAACTGAGATCGTCGGCTACAATTTTGCCCTCCTCTGGCCATGTAATTGGTGGTTTTTTGTCCGCTTTTGATTCATAATCTCCCTCTGGCTCGATCTCATCATATTCTAGGATGCGTTCTACTGCAGTCATAGTGGTGTCCAATTCAGCCGATTGTGTCATTCCATACTGCACCATGCCGGCCAGGCTCATTGCCTGTGTAATGGCCAGGCCAACCTCACCAGGATTGTTGGGCGGATTAATGAAGTAATTAAGTACAATGATGATTGTGTTTAGCGAGCAGAACAAGTCCACATAGTAGCCGAAGGCTCGACTCGTGGCCAGAAATGTATAATACCCGGAGCTATGCAGATCCTGTAGATTATCAAATTCAGCAATGAGTGCCTTCTGTGCTCCAAGTGCTCTAATTGTGGTTAGTCCATTGAGTGATACGCCGAGATGCGAATATATCGGAGATCTGGCAACTGCCTCCAGACGTTTCACATCTCTCGAGGTCTTCAAATAAAACTCTCGAATATAGTAGAATAAGATTCCCAGTGCAATAGTAAGGATTATATAATAGGGATTCGTAATGCAGATGACTACAATGACACCAGCCAATGTAAGAAAGATTTGCACCACGTCCAGCAAAATTGTGGGCAGAACTTCATCCAGTTGACCGAGATCCTTCGAGAATCGATTCAGTATGCGACCCGACGGATTCGTATTGAAGAAATACATTGCTGCTCTGGTGATGCCACGGAGCATGGCATCATGAAGCTCCACGGAACTGCGCCTGGCCATCGTATAGAAGACCATTGGACGCATCACGCTGAGGATAATGCCAAGCACATTAAGTGCTGTGAAGTAATACATATCGATGGGATCGTAATTATCCGAGTTGTTCTTGTTCTTGTTAACCCTGATGCGAAGAAGAAATTGGTTATTCCATGGAGAGTAGTGATGAGTATGTGCCACTTACCAGTAGGAGAGAAACACGTCCGCTGCAGAGACTACCACTTGTGTGCCAATACATATGAGCACCATAAAAGACACAAAGAACCATCCGTTGCCAGCTGCAAAGTATTCCTTGTAGAGACCCAGGCTGACCTTGCCCTCAACGCGTGTCTCCTGTGGAACCATGACAGATTCCTGGACAATGGAATCGGCAACCGAGCCAATTGATCCAAAGCTATCGGTGCGCGAAACCTGACGGCTGATCCCTGAGGACAAACTCGTCTGATCGCCAGCATTACTCTTGTGGTCCTCCATCTTTTCTACATTGGAGTTGTTCGAGTCGGTCAGCAGTTGAGCAAAGTCCAAGCCACTCTGCTGCATTGAGGCATAGGTGCCCATTGCGCTAATTTTACCCTTGTCCATAATGACAATCTGATCAGCGTGCTCCAAGAACTGCAGCTGATGTGTGACCAGGATGACTAGTTCGTTCTTCAAATACCCTTTCATGCACTGATCGAACAAGTGGCGACCCACATGGGTGTCCACTGCACTAAGTGGATCATCCAATAGGTAAATGTCCGCCCGACGATACACAGCCCTTGCCAGACTGATGCGCGCCTTCTGGCCACCGGAGAGAGAAGCACCTCGCTCGCCCACAATCGTCTTATCACCTTGGGGCAGTAGCTCGAAGTCACGTTCAAGGGCGCACTTTCTAATTACTGTACGATAGCGGTGCTTGTCCAGTGCCAATCCAAAGAGGATATTTTCCCGGACAGTTCCCGTGAAGAGCCACGGCTCCTGAGAGGCATACGAGAATTTGCCATTGACTTTGAGGCTTCCCTTTTGGGCGGCCAGCTCGCCGAGAATCGATTGTATCAGGCTGGACTTGCTTGCACCGACGGGTCCAATCACAGCCACCAGCTGTTGACGACCAAACTTCAAGTTAATATTGTCCAGAGTGTTCTCAGTTGCTTTTTGGTCCCATTTGGCATGAAAGTCGTTGAATTCCACAAGTGTCTCCTCCTCATTGCTTTTGCTCTTGTTAATGTGTCCATTGGCATTTTTGATCAGTTCACCATTTTCCTTCTCATTCTTTTCGTTGCTGAAACCAGGTGAAGTAATTGCATTTGAAGTGTCCTGCACTTGGGTCTCCGTACGGTCCATAAAAGTCTGCAGACGCTTGATGGACACGGTAATCTCTGCCAATTGCGAAATGCTGAGCGGAAAGAAATTGGTGACGGCCCGCTGCAGCAAATTGTAGTAGGCGGTGATAAAGAATGCCTCTCCGGCGTTCAATACGTTGCCCAGCAACACAAAGCCCACCAGACTGACAAAGGTGAGAGTGCGGGATAAGCACATGCCAAAGGCAATTAGGATGCCACGAATATAGTTGATCTTCTTAATGCATATCATCTCCTTCAGGCGCATGATAGCCACGAGTTTGCCGACGGGCTTCTCCCAGGCATACATCTTGATCACTTGGATGCCAGAGATGAGTTCGTTCATCATTCGGACACGTTCGTCTGTGCGCAGAGCCGTCAGTAGCCGATAGACAGATGTCTTCTTCGCCAGGTAGGCTTGCAGGGGCAGAAAGAGACACATGAGTGCGACGCCAAAGAAGGCGGCGGGTCCAATCTATAAGAAACACTTGGAGATCATTCGGAATAGCAACCTGTACAATATTCTTACCTTTTGATACATAAGGAAGGTGACAACGATCAGCTCCAGTGGGGCCAACCATAAGAAGTGCACATTAATAAGGAGCATATCAAAGCGACCCACATCGTTTGACAGCAGATTCACCACCTGACCGATCGATGTATCCCCCAGAGCTGTGTGACTCAAGCGTAGCGCCTTTCGGTAAACTAGGCTGCAAAGGGCAACCCGCATCTTCATACCTAGATGCAACAGACCCAAGAAAAACGGATGTCCAGTAACGACCGCGAGCACCATGAAAATCATAAGACCCGCCGCATATAGCTGCGCTTTAAGTGGATCGGGATCCTCTCCCGAAAAGTATGACATAATACCATAGAGGCACAAGGGCTGGGTTACCCTAAAAAATAAATGGTTTTTGTTATTGGGTTTTTTTAAATTGTTAAAATGAAATTAAGTTGAATTTACTTTACTACAAATTCTCTGACCATCAGCAGTAATCCAGTGATAAATAGATGCCAGCCAAACACGCGGATCACAACACGCCCCAAGCGAGGCGGCTTGTTTTGTGCTGATCTTTGAGCAACTTCGGCATCCCAGGCAGCGCACAGGCGATCTCCAAGTGAATCTGTGGATAATTATGAATATGAATCTATATGAATTAACGTTAATAGAATAGATATGGAAAAAGAATCTAGTTTAGATCTAGTTTAGAACAACGAATTTCGCCACAATTATCTTAAACCACAATCTGAAGATAAATTGCAAGTCATTGCCGATGATATATTAAAGAATCATTTATCAGCATTACTCACCAGATTTGTGCTCTTTCAGTGGCCTGTAAAGATCTGTTTGCTCTAACGTCTTCTTGCGGCCCTTAAACAATACCGGAAAGACAAAGCTTTACGATTTCAAAATACATTGCATTAAAAATAAAGATAAAAACAAGGCTTTATAGAGTCAATAATAAATAAACATGTACAAATAAATATAAAACCTTATCGATAAAGGTTGTAAAATTGTAAAAAACTAAGAAAGAAAGTATATAACAAAATATACAAAATGTGTATGCAAAATATTTATTAAATAGAAAAGAAATGTGCTAAATTCAAAATGTATTTATATATATATATATACTACTTATATATATATATATATATATATATATATATGTGTATAATTGTAAAGTGATATCTGAAGGTTGACTTTAAATGAAAATTTACACTTCGCTGTTAATGAAGAAAATGATTCTGATATTTCTATAAAACTTGCGTGACATTTACATATCTTTAACAATATGTAAGATAAGATAACTAGATATGTTCAAGAAATTAGCGCACGAAATTATATTGCTCATTAAAAAATATCCAGTGGCATGTATAAATGCCTCGTCACTATTGTAGGTATATAAGACTCACCAAAGCATAAGTTCTGAAAATGGGTTAGACCGCTCCCGCGGATTTTCAGGTAGTTCATCGGCCTTTATTGATTGCATATTGCTTTCTTTTTCATATATTTTATCACAATAGAAACACTTAAGCTATCAGTTACAATTAATCACACATTAAATTATTCGCTCTGGGAGATTTTTAAAGCAGATATTTTTTTTTTAATTTGATATGAACATGTGTGGCTTCGCTTTTGCACAATTCTACGGAATTTGCTCTTCACTTATGCAAAATATTCCACTGTCACCTATATTATTTGGCAGTTTAATACTATACGTTTATCTTAAGCACTTCATTTAAAAGTGAGCACTTTCTATTTTCATCTTAAAACAACATACATTACACACTTAAATATGCAGATAATAAACGATTAAATAGTTTTTTTTTTTATTTTAACTTGTGTTTAGATTTTATTGCCAGACATATGGTGGCATAATTCACAGCCGTTCGTTCACTCTCCGGCCGCAGAACACGTTCTAAAACACAGCTGGGAGGCTTTCGCCTTTTATGTGAACTGACTGCGAAAACAACTGTTGCTCTCGCTCTCTTCCATTCGATAAGCATATTCTTATTCTCTGTGATTTTGAAGAAGCTTTCACTCTCTCAACTAGCTGACTCGTTTTGTGCTTTAATATTGAGCTTTGCATATTATCTTCATTGAGTGTCTGTCGTTTTCCCACACCAATTGACAATGTTAACAATCAAAACAGTTTATTAAGGTGCTAACTCATTAATAAGCTAATCGGGTAATCAAATATATCAAATATAATATGTTGTGCGCTAAGTGTTATGAGTTAATCTCAGATTTGTTCTTTTCGCATTTTGAGAGGTTTTAAAATCTTCATCGTAATCGATATGGATTCTGAACGAATTTTAAGTCCAACTGCTTTGTATGGAACTTAAATCATTTTTTACTGAATATGTAATGATGAATGAATAAGTATCGTTGTAGGACAAACCGAAGGATGTTTTAATTACTCTTTAGAAAAGTAAAGAATTTATAAGTGCCTCTGTTTCGCAATAATAGTCGATAAATATGCGTGTGTCTTCTTAAAGGCATTATTCAGCACCCATTCTTACGCTCGTAAATATGCATGTATATAAGATTAATAATATATTTAACAACTGGGTTTTTGCGCGCTCAACCAACTCCAATATTCTTACTTGTCCAGTATTAATTTAAAGTATTTCATAGTAATTTGTTGGTAATTAAAACTGAATTTTATTTTGTTTTTAAATTTTTATTAAATTGTTAAATTCTATTATAGTTAATGACTTAAGCTGAGTGTTTATTAAATATTTTAAAGAAAATTTTATGTTTTTTTACTCGTATAACAATTATTTGAGTAAGGCACGATAAAAAAATGCGACGCAGAGTCGTAAGGCAACATTGGATCCCAAGCATATATAGATATATATATATAAATATATATATGTATATATATATGTACATATATATATAAATATATATATGTACATATATATATAAATATATATATGTTCATATATATATAAATATATATATGTACATATATATATTGTATGACAAATTGAATTTAAATTGGTTAATATTTGTAATTATACTTTGACACACAAGATGATTAAAAAATACTTGAATACACAATTATAATAAAACCACATAAAAATACATAAAATTGCATAGAGTACAAAAATATGGACCAACACATAGAACAAGAAGAAGATCAACATAAAATACGAGACGTTATTTACATGGAAATGTGGCCTTAAAAACTAGACTTTTTGCGTAAAAAAATACGCCATGTATATGTGTCAATTTAAATAGAGTAGAGTATATAAAAAGGGAATTGTTGTGTATACGTTATATATATATAAAATAGAATTAAAATACTAGAGCACATTTCTAAGTGGTCTTCAGCTTCAGCTTGACAGCTTGACTGCTCTGCTCCATGGAATTACACAAGGATTATGTATATGTTCTTTTTCTGCATTTATCGGGTGGACATTGTTTTTACAGCTTGCGGTTAACTGAACTAATTGCTGGACGCATGACTGTTTACGTTCTTAAAGTCCTGCGTTTGGGTGGTACTGCGCAGCACTTCTAACCATCTGCAAGAGATAAAAGCATTAATATCAATAACTAATTAAATAAATATCAATTTCAGACTTGCCTGTTGTAAGTATGAGCGCTCTCCGCTCTAAAGAAGTATACGTGATTCTTGAAAGATAGCTTAAAGACGAACTCCTTTTGGACCGCATCCTGGTGGCCGGGCGGACCGACCGTGTAGCCCAGCAGCGGCAGACTGGCCAATGCAAACTCATCCTGATAGCTCTTGTAGAAATATAAACAGAACGACGTGAACACAACCCATAGCTTCTGCCAGCCGGAGCTGTTCTTGAATTTACGCAGCAGATAGCCGGACAGCTGATGCTCTGCCGCAATGAGATGATCGCCCAGCCCAACGGTGGCGCCACGATGCCAGCAAACGTGTAGAGCGGTGTTGCTGCGCGACGGTTGTGTCCGGTTCTGCTGCTGCAACTGCAACTGTTGCGGCGTCAACGGACCTCCGCACCCAGTGCTGCTGTTCAGGCTGTTTGTGCCGTTGCTCAAGCCGACCATGTCCAGGCCCTCCTCCGACGAGCCTGTGAGTAAAACGAAAAATACATATGATTAAAATTATGTTGGCATTTCTATTTGGAGAGAGCAAAGCTGGATAAGAGGGGATTTGCTTTCTTACGATGCTTTGCAGCGTGCTTTTCTTGCCAGTCATTATGATAAGAGAGTTAGATGGTTAGATAGATAGATAAATTGATAAGTATGATAAAAAGTGAAGTAATTGTTTCACTAACAGCCATTTGTTGAAATTGCTGACGCTTTGCTACTTTTAGCATGTCAATATAATAATCGCGAAATCAAAAAAAAAAAATTTTAAGTAACAAATACAAATCGCTGTCAGAGAAAAAATAGCAGAAAAAATTTTAGAAATATAATTCTGAATTATGGTAAATTGTGAGAGCAGAAGATGATTTGTTGAGATGTCGAATTTTGATAACTTATTCGGTAAAAGTAAACACTTTTGAGATACTCACTGCAATTTTTGAGTGTGGTCAGCTGCAGCTGCATGTTTGGTGGCCTGTTCTTGATGTCAGCCGCTGCCTTGGAGAGCTCAGCTAGCCACAGAGTCTTCTCTGCGGTGGTGCCAGCACTCACCGTTATGGCACACTGGCCCCCAAATATGGAAAACGTATTGTGCTCGGCATTCTCCGTGAGCAGGGAACGCACCGGCACATGTCCCAGTATGCGGAAGCTTTGATCGGCCGGCGACTTTGAGCCATAGAGCAGTATATCCGAGAAAAGGAAGAACATGCGCTGCTGTAGGCCACGCTTCGAGTGCTTCAGCAGGCATCCCTGTCGTATCAGACGGCGATGGGGCTGCACCAGCTGCTCGAAGCTAATGTCGCGCTGCAGCTCGCAGAGCTCAACAAAGTTGGCTGCATCGGGTAGCTGGATGCGTATCTGTTTGGTGGTGCGAATTAGCAGATGATAGACGGCCTGACAGTCGGCATAATCGATGTGCTCCTCGGCATAATAGTCGCAGAGGCGCTCCAACAACAGCTGATAGTGCAGTAGGCGATTCAGTGGCTTTAGCATCAGCTCACCAATGGGCAGATAACAAATCTTCTGCTGCTCAAACTCCTTGTACAGCTGCTGGAAGCGATTGTCCGACTCGTACATGTCGTTCATGCAGTGCAGTATGTCCTGATGCGTCTGCACATACTCATCGTAAATGGGCAATGCGCCCATGTGCTTCATCATGACGTCGCCAATGCGATGGGAGTCGTGATTCCCACGCCCCTCCCACATCACCATGCGATGCTCAATGTCGCGCAGAAAGAAATTGTGATGTTGGGCGAGGGAGTCGAGAAGCTCGAACAGCGGCTGCAGCTGCTCCACATCCTCGAGGCTGAGCGCCTGCCGCCACGAGCTGTTCAGCACATCCAGATCCTTTTTGTAGGTGCGCTCAGTCATTAGCAGCTCCTTGGCAAGGTAATAGCTCGGCTCGGTGGGCCATTTGCGTTTCTTCACCTCGATCTCGATGTCATGGCTATGGCTATGGCTATGGCTATGGTTTTGGCTATGGCTATTCGGAATTGGCAGTCCCCCATTGCCGTTGTGGCCATTGTGGGCGGTGGCGACGCCTGTGGCCAGCTCCTGCCGTTTGGCATGCTGTATCTCTGCCTGGATGACGTCATAGGTGCCCGCCTCGGAGCGCGACAGCGATGAGGATTTGTCCGAGCCCAGCGTGAGATCGTAACGATTCGGGGGCGTGCCAATTTCACCGCGTCTATCCAGCGACATGTTGCCATTGATGCCGTGGTACACATCTGCAATGCCCCAAGCAACCGCAAATGAAAAGAAAAATGTAAAACAAAAGTTAGAAAAATTAAAAAATAATAATTATAATAATAAAATTAATTAATTAAATGCTATAGGATATCTAAAAAATAATTATTGATTTAAAATAATTACAATAAGCGTTTAATTAAAAACGTTGCCTTTATTTTGATTAATGAAGTTTTTATTTTTATTTTATTTATCTTTCTATATAATAAATTTATGTTGTTTTTAATCGCTTGCATCGTGTATAGATTGTTTTTTTTTCATTATTAATTAATTTAAACATTTTCCATTCAATAAATTGTTGTTAAAAATTGTCTAAATTAAATGGGAGTTTGTGTTTGAGTGTCTTTTAGCAACGAGGTTTGTAAGTGAGCCGTATTAGAAAGTGTGGAACGATTTTAATCTTTTCATCATACTTAATGGCTAAAATTCAGCTAAGATTGTATTTGTTTTCACTATCCAAATATAATTTAACACTAAATAAACGTTGATTTGCACTTGAAGGAATTATTTCTTGACTTTTATTTTTGGATAAATTAATTGCTAGTCATTTCGTAAATTGGAAGTTGGCAATAATTGTTGTCTCCATCGGATAACAGAAAATGGATTACAAAAACATTGTAGAAAACTGTATGATTCATTCGAAAACATTTGCCTAAACTAACTAACTAAAAACCGGATAAAAACGACATCAAATATCCAATCTGCCATACTAAATCTTATAAATTAATTACACGCAGACAACAAACAATTCGAATTATGTAGATTTTAATTGATTTTCACTAAACCTAAACACAGTTAAACATATTCCAATAGAAATGGTTGATTTTTTTGATTTTAATACTTTTGATCCGATAAATATTTGAATTTATTGTACGTTGGGAGCGTTCCTAAACAACCGCATTTACACCCATAACATATCCAAGCTCCTCTTAACTTCCCTAACAATTTCCTAACGATTTTTCATCCTTCATCTTATTATTATATTTGAGGTTTTCAAAACTTAACAGGGTTTCGTTTGACTACGATAGATTTCAAATGTAATACTCTTCGATTTGGCATCTAATATTATTAATATATATTATATATTTTTGGTTGTTGTATTTTTAAAGATTTGTTGTTCTTATATTGGCACATTAATGTACTAGAACTAAAGCTAATACAACTTGTTCTTGGTGAAGATATTCGAATAAGAACTAATGGTTTAATCCATTGCTTATTAAAACTTTGCCATAAAATTCAAAACTTATATAGCACATGAACTATATAAAATATATATAAATAAGACATATATATATATTTATATATATATTGAATAAAAAAGGTTCAAGACTGACTTTTCTTTTCTTGTTTTTTTTTTTTGTCGAATGAAATAAATGCTTTAATTTTACGTAAAGACCAAAACTGTGTCGTAAGAGATCTTTAGTTGACCCAGATATATCTCAATATTGAATACTATGAGTGCATCCATATTTTGGAACAAGTAAATACTTTTGATTTTTGTTTGGCATTGCTGATAACTCAGATAACTCGACTTATATATGTAATTTGAAGCGTTGATTGTTTAACTGGAACTTATAGCATAGGTAATACACAATAATACTGATCGAGTACTAATCATATGGAATTAAAATACTTGTCTCAATCCACATTTACTATAACTGCTTACAACTTTAATCGCAAAACGTTTTCTCAATCTGACTTTTTGTTCATTGTATTAGCTAAATAACAGTTAAATATTTGGTATTATTCGATGATTAAACAGTGCATTAAAATTTTGCCAACTCGCTTGATTTTTGTTTGTTTTGTTTGTATTGTTTTGTGTGGAGCTGCAGCTTCTATAACATTTTATATATATATATATATATATATAAAGACTCTATATAAGGAGGGTACTCCAACTACGGTAACCACGTTCATCCACTGATTATCTCGATTATTCAATTTCATATATTTCAATTTTTCTTTAATATATATATATATATATATTTGATTAAAATTTTAGTAAGTTTGATTTTCTCGAACGCCTCTTTTTGGTTTATATAATGAATATTATAAGTTCCTTCATTTCCGGGTAGTTTTTTCTTTAGCAGCGATTATGCTTTCTTTTTGGATTGTAAGATATATATATATATATATTTGTTTTTTGTTTTTTTTTTTGGTATTTTCATTTTAGGTTTGTCGTAAATCAGTCTCAATTATAAATAAGTTATATACTTGGATCGTGTGTAAAAAATGTCGTAGAGTTGATTCTAAAAATTTGCAAGGCAACTGAACAAATGGGAAAAATGCTGGTGGTGCTGCTGCTGCTGCTGGTTTTTTTTTGTTGCTCCGACTGCATTAACGATCACTGAGATCATCCGAGTCGTGGAATTTTGGTGGCGGATCAACCCGTATGTCCAAACCACACGCATAGCGCTCGTACTCAATGGGCTCCGTCTCGTAGTCTGAGAGAAAGTCCGGATACGGCAGCTGTTGCTGTCTGGACGCCTCCGTTGAGATCGTTGAGCGAGTGGCGCCACGTCGTATTGTGCCCATGGCGCCAGCGCCGCTGTCCTCGCTCGAGTTGGCCAAATCATCGGACAGGCCGCCGCCGCGAGACTCGTACTCGCTCTCCTCGGGATTGCAATAGCTGCGTCCATGATACGGCTGTGGTGGCTGCTGATGCTGATGCACTGCAACACCCGATGTGCTGGGCAACAGCGAATCCTCGCGCTTAAGCTGTCGCTTCTTGGTGCGCGCTGGCTTAATGGGCTGACCACTCGCCGGCGGCATGGGATGATTGGCTGGCGCCGGCCTATCCGACGACATCGCCTGGTACATCGGCTTGGTGATGTGACCCAAGCGATCGTAGCGTGGAAAGCCCATTTCATCGACATTTTCGCTCATGTCCAGACTCTCGAACTTGCTGCTTGCTGCAGCGGCGCCACTGTACTGCGGATAATCCTCATAATCATCGGTTTGCTCGCGCTCCAGTTCCTCATCGAACTCGAGATACTGCTCATCACGCTGATACGAATACTCCGAACTGCCCGAGTCCATTTCGGGCATATAACCCTCGGAGCACTCACTGCTCTCCGCCTGCTCCATCAACGCAGCTGCATTGAGATTGGCACGCATCCGCTTGACGGGCATCTGTCGCTTCTTGCGATAGCCACGACTACGCAGCTGCTTGGCAGCATCCTGACCGCCGCCACGGATATCCAGCGAGCTGTCCGTATCATTCCCGCTGGGTGGACTCTTTAAGGCTGTGGCGACAGCAACCGTTGCCAGCTGACTGCTGGGTGCGTTTTTGCGCGGCGGCTTCTGCACCAGTTGATTCGGTGGCGACTCCGAACTGAGGCTGCTCGAATAGTAGGGTGAGCAGCGTATCAATTTATCTGCTCGTTGCGGCATTTGTGGTGAATTGGGTTCGGTGCTTTCGCTGTTTAGGGTATTTGTTGTGGTTGTCGTATTGGTGGCCGACGAGGTGGAATGCGGATCACGTTCCTCATCGATGCGCATGGGCAGCTCCTGGGAGGATTGCTGCGATTTGCTCAGCATGTGCTCGTGAAATGAGCTCGATTGCCGCAACTGTTTGCTTGTCGTTTTAAATTCACGTATCTGGGTCTTGGACAGCGTCTTGTCGTCGTAGCTGTGATGTTTGGCCAGTGGTTTGGGCGGTGGTGCACCCACATTGCCAGGCAGATCGCTGGGCGTCACAATCGGCGGCACACTGGGCACTGGCGGCGGTGCCGGCTTTGCGGCTGCCTTCTTAACCTGGACCTGGGCAGCTGCTGCTGCTACCTCCTCAGCCTCGGCAGCGGCAGCTGCCTGCTCCGCCAGTCCCGGCTGTTTCATCTTATTGAGCAATGCCTGCATTATGGGTCGCGTCACCGCCGGCTTGGGCTTTGTGGGTGGCTGTGGTGCGCGTGGCTTTTGGCGCTGCGATTGCTGCGATTGTTGTGTCTGGATTTGGGTGGTGGTCTGGTGGCTGCTGGGCGCAGGCGTGTGCAGCGGCACAAACTCCTGGCTCTGATAGCGTTCGGTTAGCTTCTCGGTGTGCGCATACAGACGCTCCACAAACGGTGATTCCGACTCGGAACAGATCTCCTGGCTCTGATACAGCTTCGACATCATTTCCAGCGAGCGGCGTTTGCGTGCCGCCGCATTTGTCTCCACGGGCTGATCGGCAATCTGCTGGTGATCTGTTGGTTGCGTGTTGCGCGTCGGATTGCCATTGCTGCCACTGCGTCGATGGATTTGGGGCAGAGAGCAACGCTTCTCCTCGCTGGGCGAGCCCAGGCCGGGCTGAACCCGTGCCTGTTTCAGCGGCAAATACTCGCCGGGCACAACGCTGCCACCGACCAGGGTGCGACTGCTCGACGTCGACCATTCGCTGATCGTGTGCGCCATTTCCGTTAGGGTTAAGGTTGTATCATCGCTGCGCGTCGCCGAGGTGGGCTCACTTAACTTATCCGTTTCGGAGTTGGACAACATGTCGTAGCGTAGTCCATCGGAGGAGCCATTGTCGCCGCTAAACTTGTGCGAATAGCTGCCGCTCTGCTCGTTGAGGCTCTCTGCGGATTTGTTGATCGAGCTGATGCTGGATTTGGTGTGATTGGATTTCTCGCTTTTGGCACACGATTGCGTTGAGACTGCCGAGAGGCTGTCCGAGCCGGACAGATTGGCATATTGACGCACCGTATTCGTGCCGGTCGACCATTCGGAGATGCTCAGCCCGATCGACGTGTCCTCCGAGTGGGAGCTGTGCGTGCATTTCTTTTGCTGCAATCCCATGCGCACGGTGCCATCGATATCGGTGCCAATGGAGCTGGTCTCCTCCTCGGAGTGACTCGAATGACTGCATTTCTTGCAACTGCCGCCGCCACTGCTCAAGCGTGCCTCATAGTTGCGACGCACCGTTGTCTGATCATCCAGATACGTGCTACCCGACAGTATGTCATCAATCGATGTATCCGAATTATTCGAGCCGCGAGACATTTTCCGTAACTGGGCATCCGTCGACAATTGCACCTTGATGGTGCCCGGCATGAACACATCGTCGCTGGAGAAGAGTTCATCCTCGGATAGGGGGCTGCGTGGTGCTGGCGAGCGTGTGGGTTGCGCCACAATCACCTCCGGGCTCTTGGAGCTCTTGCGCACTCCAGTTCCGGCTGCCTTGGCTGTTGGCTGTGTGGATGAGGTGCTGCAGCTGACATTGAACGAGGAGGATAAACAGGATGCCGCACTCAATGTGGAGCTCAGGCAACTAACGGTATCCAGTTGCAACTGCTCGCTACCAAAATCATTATCCTCGAAGGCGGCGGACATTAGATAAGCGGTATCTTCATACGAAAGTACCTTGGCCACATCCGGTGGTCCTGCTGCACTGGTCGCCGCCTCCTCCTCGAGCATAACCTTGTCGGGACTCTGCGCCTCGCTTGCATAATAGGTCTCAATGCTCTCGACCACAATGGGCGCATCGATTGTGCTGGAGGGCGGTGAGGGCCAGTCAATCGAATCTTGGGATTGTTGGAACGCCATGCTGGCCTTCCAGCAGAAGGATTTGGGCACCGGCTTGTCCAGATCTGGCATGGCATAGATTGTCTCTGGCGGTTTTACCGGCACATGATCGAATGGTATTTCGGGTAGCGGCCAATCCTCCGAATCCTGACTTCCCGCATTCGAGAGACACATAAGTGTGTGGCGTTCCTTATCCTCGGCCAGCTGCTCATCGACGTGTGTGACCGAAAAGCGACCAGTCACCATGGTGGGTGATTTCGGTTCGTGGCAACTGCCAAAGCTGGACAACCGATCTGCCGTTGCCGAATCGCAGGGTATTTCCGGCATCTCTGCCGAGGTGCGACGATCTGCATCCGATATATAGGCGAGATTTGTATTGCTTCGCGAGTCCGAACTGAGACTGGGCTGATGATCCGTTGAACCGACGGACTCATCTCGCATGCTAACCGAATGTGTTGACGCCTTGCTAACGTCATCCTCCATGCTGGACTTCTCCGATGCAGTGCTTCGCTCCGAAATCCTCGATAGAGTGCGACCCAAAGTGAAGCCCGTATTGTAGCCAATAATATCCGTGGGATTCACACCAATGCCCCCCAGCGTACTTGTCATGGCCGGATAGCCAAAGGTGGTGGGAAAATCATTGAGATCATCCTGATAGCTGGTGTCACTCTCCTTCTGCTCATCGGGTGAGACTTCCTTGATGTCACTGTCCGAGGAGTCACGCAACGGATTCTGTGCATCGTAACGCTCATATCCACCATCGGTTTCCACATGATGCCAAGGATCATCTGTGCTCGAACTGTTCGAACTCTCGATGGGGAATGCCTTCCATGTGCTCTGCTGCTCCTTTTGGGCCAAGTCACCGCGTCGCTGAGCCGCACCTAGCGAGCCAGAGCTGCTCTCCGTCTCAAAAGAGCCGCGCGACTCAACGCTCCCCATTGATCCCTTCGAATCGAAACTGGATTTGGATTCCTGCGAGCTGCGATCACTGCCAGATTTTCCAGTTTCTGCCTTGGCCACCAATAACTTTTTGCCAGCGTTAGCGCGTGCTGGTTTCTCGATTTTAGGCGGTCTACGTGAGCCGCCCGAGCTGGACTCACTGTCCTCGGTTCTTTGCAGTATTTTGGCAATGCGTTCCTCAATGGGATCCAGATAGCTTTCGGTGCTGATGCCCAAATCGATGGGACTTTGTTTCTCCAGTGTTGGCGTTGTGGGTTTCTTCACAATTATCTTTAGCTCGTTGGTTGGTGTCTGCTCATTGGAGTCGGTGGGCGTAACATCGCCCTCTTTGGCCGCCACATCCAACTTGAGCATGCGCTGTTTTAGTTCCAGACATTTCTTGGCTTCCTCGTTGCCAAAGTCTTGGGATATGCCCAAGGGTCGTGCTATGGAGCAGCTAACACTGGACTCCTCTTCGACGGAGCTCTTCTCCTTGCCGACGGACAAACTCCAATCCTGCTGTCGCTGCGGACTTGTGTCCTTCTCACCGCTGGTCCAAGAGTCCGAACTCTTCGATCTGTCACTCTGCTTCTCCAGGCTGTATTTCTTCTTGCTGTCTGACGTGTACTTCTCAAATGTTTCGAGCACCGACTTTTCAATCATTGGACTCGAATTGGGCGGCGTAACCAGTATATTTAAATCGGATGTGGGCGTGGCACAGTTGGAATACTCCAACGGAACGGCATCCTCCAATGTGGCTTGTGTCTCCAGTATATTGCGATCCGGCTCCAAGGTACGCGGCTCATTATCTGATGTATCGGAGCCAATAAACTCATCGCACTCGACAGTTATCCAGGAGCCCGTCTCATCGCTACGACTGCGATCCAAGCTCAAGCGATTGACATCGTGACGATCGACTTTGAGATGACGTCGCTCCGATGAGTTCTCATCCTCCTCGATTGAGGGCTCCTCGCATTCAATGGTCGGCACACGATGTGGATAACCCTCCGGTGGCGGCACTGGCGACTTGCTCGCCGGCGAATGACTGTCATCCACCGACACAAACGAGTCGAGACTGTCCGCTGTGGATGCCTTGCGACTGTGGGTGCATTCACTGTCGCGAGTATCCTCCGATGGTAACGAACGCTTGAGTATCTCCAGAGAACGACGCTCGGAGATCACTGCCTGCATATCGATGTCCTCGTGGACATTGTATTGATGGGCGAACATGCGACGATCTCCGATTGCACTTCGCACAACTGGCGTTGGTTTCTCTTCGGCCTTCTTCTTGTCGTCCAGACTGCGAGCCTTCACATCGGTGCCCAGATAATGATGCTCAGCCGGTTTCTCCAAGCTACTCGATTTGCCATCGATTTTCTTGTGCACAACGCTACCCTCGATTTTCTGTTTGATTTCCTGCGCCTTTGCAATTTTCTTTGGGGATTTAATCATCATGTCTTCGGGTAAATCAGATTTCTCAGAGTCCTCAAAGGATTTGTTGCGATCCTCAAAACTGCGATTGGCCTTGTCCAGTTTGTCAGGACTGCGACCCTCGTCAAAGCTGCGACTGAATTTTACCAGCGAAGTGTCCAGTTTGCGCGGTGCCTTCGCAATGAGCACATGATCCTCCGCCTTGGACTTGAATTCAGTTTCAATGATTATCTTATCGCCTTCGGTCTTCACCATTATCTTATCCTCGGGCGCTGGAAAAGCGGGTAGCGTATCCTTGACCGGACTCAGCATTGTTATTGTTTGTTTCATTGCGGACTCGTACAGCTTTTGTTGACGCTCCTTGCGTTTGGCAATGTCCGCTTCTGTTTCCTCTTGGGACTTACTCTTGTCCTTGCTCAGGCGACGCATTTCAATGGAGCGCGGACGCTCCTTGGGGCTTGACTTCTTGCTACCTCGGCCATCTTTGCCAGCTTTGATGTCATCGGCGCTGGTGCGTCTCGATTCCGGCCGGCTTCGCGATATATGCTTGCCCTTGTACGGCTCCGATGTCTTCAGTTTACCCTTGCCGGTGCTCTCGATGCTGCTGGCCCTCGAAACGCCGGGCGATGTTTTGCGTGAGCTGTTTGCGGAACTGTAGGGTGACCAGTCGGTGAATCGATACTTTGGTATATTCAATATGAGATGATCGCCACTTTTGAGCTTCATCTTTGACTTGCGCTTGTCCTTGATCTTGACGCCTTGCAATGCAATCTTTTCAATGTATTTCAATTGATTGAGCAATTGCACCTCCTCGCTGTCAATGGTCACAGCGCTGAGCAGTGAATCCCGTCCATTTGCATTGTAGCTGCTTTGTGTGGGAATTGAACCGGCACATGAATGTATGCTGTCTGCCAGGTCATCCTCCTGCTGTGCAGTTTGATTCACTTGCTCGAGCGATTTCTCCTCAAGAATTTCGCCTTCCTCCTCAAAGCCAACGGTGTCGTCTTTCGATGAGAACGCATTCATCGGTGGCAAGCGATGCAGGGATATAACTGGCGTATCCAAGCTCTTCGTCCGTCGTTCCGTTGTCGGCGACTGCTGTGTTGCCTGCTGACGCTGCAGGGAGACCGAACCCTCAGACAGATTGAGTCTGGCATGGGCAAACAAGATGGGAGCGTGTCCCTTCGAGCGCATCACTATCGACGAATCGATTATTTCCTCAATGAGCTTGACCTTAGACTTGGCCGTTTGTTTCTTTAGCGTATAATCAATGTCGGAGCCGGTGATCTTTTCCTCATGACACGTCTCGTAGATGTCATCATTGCTGCGAAAGAACTCGGCATGCTCGAAAATTGGAGATGGAATATTTTCATTGCGTTGATAGTCATTGGTGCACTCGTCCATGCGTCGCATTGGCAGTTGCGGCTCATCCTCTGACGATGGTATCGATATCGAGCGTTCCGATATGCGACGCAATTCCGTAGCATTGGCATACTGTGGATCGAGCTTCTGGGTGTGATAGCGACTCTCGAGATCGGCCAGACGGCGACACTGGGGCGGTGAGCCCTCGATCTCTGTGGAGCTCATTGTCTGTCCCCTGCCCCAGGCGGCCGATATGAGGCGACTTTGCTCAATGCGCAAGATGGGTTCGATCTCTTTGCGCGACTGCGGCGGTGAGAACTCCAGGCGATCCGGTATGGCCTCAGCCGAACCAAAGACATCGTCCGAGTCCAGACTCTCATCGTCCGATGAGAATGAGGTAATTCGTGTCTTACCCTTCTTGGACTTGCCCGATGGCTTTGTCTTGGGTATCACCCTCGGCTTGTTGGCCTTGCGCGCATTCGCCTGCAGTTCCTTGCGCAGACTCTGGATTAGCTCCATCTGTTTCTGTTCCAGCTTCTGTTGCTGTTGCATGCTTTCGGTTCGCGAACTTGTCGCCGAATCGCTCTCAATTTGACTCAGTTTCTTGTTCAGTTTCTCCAGCGTTGATGCATCCATTTGCTTTGTTATGTCCCGCTTGGGTGACGACAGCTGTATAGTTGGTATTGTTTTGTCTATTTCGAGTGTTATCGGATCCACTTTGGATAGATCAATGTTTTGGGTAAACAGAAACTCTTTGGTCTCTGCCGGCAGCAGACTATCCAATATGTCTGGCAAAAAGTCAGCCGGGCAGGGCACAACGACAGCATTTGCCTTGGGTGATTTCGGTGACTTTGGCGATTTCGGTGACTTTGGAGATTTTGGTGATTTTGGGGATTTGGGCTTATTATGCTTCTTATCGCCCGGTGAGGGTGCCGTTCCGTTCATAATGTGTCGCTTGTGCAACACATAGGGTATATCCTCTTTCAGGACCTTGGTGAAACGTCGCTCATAGTCTCGGAAGAAACTCTTTGGCAACTCAAAGCCAGTCTTGGGTAAATCTACTTGACCGGCTGGCTGTTGGCCACCATCAAAGCATTTGGGTATCTCAAAGTTACCATGAGCCTTGCACAGCGGCGGGGCGCTTGGTATTTGCTTATAGATGTAATCCTCATCACTCGAATCGGCTGGCGTTAGATCTATGGATTTCTGATGCATCAGGACATGACGACGGGAATTGCTGCCGAGACGGGCTCGATTCGCCAACGAGTTGGGATCGCTCTTGGTGCGCTCCACAGTGGCATGGGTATAGTTCAGTGGCACCAATATGGGATTGTATTCCTCAAAGTGGGTCTTTGCCATTAGCTCCTCCTTGCGTGTTATTTTTTGATGCGCCACACGCGCCTGTTGCTTCTCAAACTCGGAGATTAGTTCGGGTGTTAATGGATATTCTGGACTTTGCTTGCCCTTATCATCTTTGGGCTGACCCTCCCATTGCTTGGTGTACTTTTGTATGCACTCAATTCGATCCTGATCGAAGCTAAAGATATTCTCGCTATCCGAGCGCCGTCGAAATGCGGAGATTTTGCATGACTGTGAGTTGCTCTTCTTGATGGGCGCCGTTTGATCGATAGAGTCACCCGTTTGGATATCCTTCTCCATGCAGCGCATACCAGACGCCGGCGTCGATACAGTTTCGGGTGATTTACTGCCAAAAGACTTGGCATTACGTTCAATTTCCACATTCTGCAAACTAATCGAATGGACCTTGGAGGTCTTATGTGTCTTGTTACTCGGAAACGTGGAATATGTGTCGCGACTGTCGTAAAACGAACTGTTTGCCGTCGAACTGTGCGTGTCGGACAGCAAACAATCGTGACTCTTGACCTTGGGCCGTGTGGGGAGGGCATCCGTTTCGACGACTGGCTCCACGGCATCGTAGTAGTCACTCTTTGACTCCTGGCTGGATTGTGCAAACTTTTCGTAGAGTTCCTTCTTGTTGAACTGCTTGACCTTCTTGCAGGTGGTTGTGGGCATCTCGTAATTGCGTCCAAAACAATCGCCGACTAGCGACTCTTTGGAATCCTGACTGGATGCCACGGATGTTTTGCTTTTAGTTGTCTCGCGCGATTTCTTGCTATCCGTGTGATAAAGGCTGTCACGGGATTTCTTACTCGAGTCCGAGCTACGTGAAATTTTTGTCTCAAACATTTCGCTTTGACTCTCCTGACTGGAGGTACGGGTTAAAGCCTCCTGAATTTTCTTGTAAAAGTTGCCATCCGATTTGACGGAGAGCTTCTCGCGTGGCAAATAGCGCGGATCTTCAGCATCCCAAATCTCATTCATAATATCAGCAGCCGATTTCGATTTGACATCGATGGCTGAGCGATATTTGGGCTGCTCAGAGACAGACTCATCGTCGCTGGGTATATAGTTGCCAGAGTCCAGTGAGCAGGAGCGCATATGATCCTCGGATCGACGGCGTCCGCTAAAGAAATCAATGTCATATTTCTCGAGCAGCTCATAGCTATCCTGAGATATATCATCCTGGGAGCCAGTGTAGTCCAGCTGCTGTCCATGATGGCGTTTGTGCTCCTGTGTGGTGTATGTGCTGCCCGGATAACTGGATGAGTAAACCTTGCTTTGCGGAAGTGGTGAAAAGTCCTGATGCGCATCAATTGAATGATTCTTGATGACGTACAAGGAATGCCTTGAATCATCGTAGCGCGTAACTGGTGAATCAATGCGATTCGAAGAGAGAAACTCTTTATCAAAACCTGTCATTGGTTTGGGTTGTTCGCGATCATAGTAGGTGCTGCTGTAGCGTTCGAACAGATCCTTGCAGGAGCTGCTCTTTAGCCAGGACTCACGCTCCACCTGATCATAGATGTTCTCGCCATCCGGATCATCTTCCTGATCCTCCTCATCGTCCATGTAATGCACTGCGGCCTGCTCGGGCTTAAGAAACTGTGCGGTGGAGTACAGATTACCCGATGCCATTTGATACTCGAGCTTCTCCGATGAGCTGCGTCTTGGATGATGTGTTATATAGTGACTATCATACGAATCAACCGAGTCGACGCCAGACAACTCCGAGTTGCGGGGCAGCGAGTGTGTGTGTCTGGAACTCTGCGAGTCCATTGAGGGTGTTAAATAGTTCTCGGATTGGGCGAGTTTTACCCGTTCTTTAGTTGGTGCACAACGCTTTGTGCCAAAGCCCGTGCCAAAGTAGGATGAGGAAGACGATTCCGATGGATGATTGAGATCATTGTGATATTGATAGTTCAAGCTGTTATAGTTACGCTCCTGGGCGGCGGCATAAGCCGATGTGCTAGGCTGCTGTAACATGGGCATTGGTACGGGAACGGACACGGCAACGGGCTGAATGCCCAGCTGCTTGGCCCGGGTATATTGTAGGATCGTTTGATCGATGAACTCATCGCTGAAATGCTTTTCGCGGGTCTTTGACTTGGCCTTGCGATTGACCGTTGCGTAGATATCGTTGCGATCATTGAGATTTAGATGTTCGCTATTGGAGATCTTGTGTTCCATTTGAGTGCTGAGAAAATCTGGATATTTGTAGTGGCCCATATCGTTGATGTCAGTGTAGATGATGTTGTCGGTTTCCGTTTCGGTTGAGTTGGCATTGGCGTTGGCATTGTTGAGCATACACTGTTTAGACATCGAATAACTGGTACTGCTATAATGGACTGGGGTGACAGTTTGAGATTGGGACTCCTGTGAGCGATGCGGCTGACGACGGGCATTGGCCATGGCCATGGCTGAGGCCGGTGAGACTGCCGCCATAGTCTCCCGATTGATGGTAGATGCTGTCAAGTCCGAATCCGCTTCCTCCTCCACCAATTCCTCCTCCTCCTCCCCCATAGGCTCCTCCTCCTCCTCCTCCTCCCCCATATCCACAGGCTCCAGCAACTCCTCCTCCTGCTCCTCCAATTCCATGGAGCTGCTGAGATCCACCGAATGGCGACCCACAGTGCTGCTGCTGTTGATAGTGTTGTTGTTGTTGTGGATGCTGTTGATGTTGGTGTTGATGCTGATGAGCTGCGGCGAGGCAGGGACATACGCTTGGGATCCCACTGAGACTCGACGAGGCGTGCTGCTGCTGTACAAGTGGGACAAGTGGCTCAGACCTGAACACGCGCGTAATTAAAAGAATTCAGCATTAGCACGATGGGAACAAATGTGATCCCGCATTTAACCCAAAAACAAACCGAAAACGTATCGAACTCAACTGATGATCACAAAAATAAAGGCTGAAAACACTGAAAACATAATAAAACGAGATTTTTGGGCAGTATTCTTGAGGCGTTAAAGCCACTATGAATACTTTAAGGATAAATAATACAGTTAGAGCTAAAATAAACTTAAGTAAATATCGTAAACACTACAATATAAATATTAATGATGTGGTTATAATTAAAATTACTAAGATTATATCTGATTTACAATTATAATTTTAAAAATCATGTTGATGAAAATTCATCTTATTACAAACTTAACAAAAATATATTATACATAAAATTAGAGTGGTAATATTGAAGAAAAAGAAAAGCAGGACTCACCTATATTGTGATCGCCTGGATGCGCACGAGCCAGATCGGGAGCGCGCTGTGCCAGGCTGCTGCTGTGGCTGGGTGAAGTCCACGACTGCGGAGCCTGTGGTGAAAGCGAGCGGTTCGAATTCATTTGGTCCATAGCCGCTGCCGAGTGGTGTTGACGTTCCGCCGAGCATGCCGCTTCCTCCGCTGAGGTTGGCGATTCCGCTGCATAGTTCTTCGTCTGATAGATCTCCACCTGGGCTGCTGTGACCTACAAAATTGATAATAGAAATCAATATATATATATATATATATATATATATGTATATATGTGGTTGGCACTCACTTGAGAACGCATGTGGTCTGTAGGATTGTCGCGTCGGCGATCCAAGGTATCCGCTGCCTTCTTCGTCAGAGAAGGGGTCGTCGAGTCGCTGCATTGATTGCGATAGTCCCATGCCGCTGTAGCGTGCAATACAAAAACAAAAGCACAGAGACAAAATAATATACAAATAGTATGGCAAATCATATATATTTTTATATATATATATGTATATATATATATAAAGTGATATTAATTTATCGCCATGGCTACACATTCCGCTAGCAAACTCTTTGAACTATGTACGAAATGAAACGATAAGCGCATAAACGATAAATCAAGAAATATAATAATCGAACAATTAATCGAACAAAATAAATACAAACCAGTGTCAATTGGGAGTAGGGGATTGGCTGAAATGCTGGAATTCACATACGTATGCGACTGACTTCGGCTACTAGCATTCAGTGGCCCTTGCCGGAACGACTGAGACCTGCAGCAAAAGAAAAGACAAGAGGATACCACGATTTTATTTTCACATGCTCAGTTTTTTGGTTTTTTTATTTTTATTTTATTTTTTAGTTAAGCAATTTAATTTATTTTCTTTTTAGTTTTTTTTTTGTTTTGGTTTTTCCATTTTTAGTTATTTGTTTTGGTTAAGCACTTTTTAGTTAGATTTTTAGTTGAGCTTTGGAGGAGCTCCGAAAATTGTTTTAGTTTAGCATAAAGGCAATTGCATCAGTTTAAGGAATTAACAACAGGATATTATTAATTAAAGCAAAAGTTGTTCAAATTGGTTAGTTAATAGAAAATAAAACTTAAAATTAGACACACACATTGCAAACAACATAAACTAGTTTAGCTAAAGGAATAGGCCTAGCAGTTATCGAGAAATGTTGCTCGGAAACATGAACCTCATTGGTAAAATATGGCAATACTTTCAATATCGAAACAAATTGGCTATATATTTGTATATATATATATTTATATATTGTATATTATTGTACAGACTAAGACACTTTAGGGGTTTAGGTTAGAACACAGATATATATGTATTTAGCTATTTACTACACATTTAGGGGAGTAGTGGGGCAAACAAAGGTTTTTTATAGTTAACTATGTGAATTGTGTACAGTCTAAACAAAACACACATGTTTACAGGTAGAAAAAGAAAAGCAGCAAAACGATGCATAAATCGTTTTGCGATCAAACTAGAGACTAGACTAAATACAACACACAATATGAGAGGGGTAAAGAGCTGTGATGTGATGCGAATGAGATTCAGTATACTAATGAAGGGCTTGCGTTTGATGATTACTTGAGCTTAGATACGATAGAAAAAGGCTTGGATCGATTAAAACATATAAATATGATATATGAAATTAGTACGCATAAATTATTTGCCAATTGCCAAACTTTGTATACAAATAAAGACTTCTGATTGTCTACATTGTTAAGACTTTGAATTAATACACATATGCCAAATCATAAGAAAAACACAAAATAAAAAGATTTTTTAGTTTGAAATGCTTTTGTCGTTTGCTTCTGTACAATTTACTACGAGATTTGCTTTTAAATCTTTTCGTTTTGTGTATATATATATATATTTTTTTTTTTTAAAGATTTAGTTTAGTTTTGTGGTTTGCTTTGCTTTTGTTTTTGATTTGTACTTTAGACCAATTGGTTTTTTAATCCTCTTCTCTTTTCTCTTTGACTTGGCGCCACAATGTGGCCCAAATCTTATGTGGTGTTTTTTTTTTCTGGAGGGGAAGTTGTGGGAATTTTAAAATTGTTTTTGATACAAAAATTATAATAGAAGTTCATAAGCAAAATTCAGTTGTAAAAAAAACAAGTTAAATAAAATGAGCACGCTGATGATTTAAAATGTGTTCGGATGAGTTTCTTTATAAAATGGTATTGCTGCACAATAAAATTGTACACATAATCAATTGGCATAGTTTTTTGAGGGTTGATCATTTGGTTATTCATATGGGGAGTAGTATAAGCTTGAATTTTATATTTTTTGATTTTCAAAAAAAGGGTTAAAAGTAAGCAAGGCTTTAAAATCAAGTTCAATCGAGTGTACTTATTTAATAATGTATAAAAGTGAAATAGAAATATTGTATAATATTAATATTGTCATGGAGTAAATCGTTTTCAAAATGCTGAAATGCTATTTTTACCATGAATCAAAATATAGCAATATATTTTTTATTATCATATTTTTTCTTATGGTAGAAACAGCCCTTGAAAATTTAATCAATAATTAATGCAATGTATTAAAAATCAATTAAGATTAGAAAACAAATAAATATTGTTTGCATTATTATGAAATTCTGCTTGCGACTGTTTGTTGTGGTTGCGTCAGTTATTATTGATGTCTTGTTTTACTTATATAACCTACCTTTGGAAGTTCTGACGTTTTACATAATTCTCGCGCACAAATTCAATGATTTGCTTCTGTGTCTTGCCACTGTAGCTGTAAATTTAAATAAACGTTTAATTCAAGATTTTGGACAGAAAAAACCAATTTCACATGCTCACCGAAAAGAACTGCCGCGTGAAAGTACACGAGTTTTGCGCCTTTGCGTGCTCTGCACGGCAGTGAGGCGAAAGAATCCGTGGTTCTCGACGCACTTCTTCCAAAAGTTCTTGCACTCGTTGCGGCCCTCAAAGAAGAACTCAACGGTGTCTTTGTAGTAGCCCTGTAAAAGAGGCAGGAAGACAATCAATAATCAGATCTAGTAATTCAAGGCTTCCCACTTACGTAGCCCTCGGGATGCAGCTTGACCAGAAAACGTTTGCGTTTGAATGAAATTTTGCGTATCTTGGCCCAGGAGAAGGTATTGATGCGCGTTATATTCTGAAAGACTGTAATACCCATGTGCGCGACGGCCAGATTGAGGGGCACACCCTCCACATCCTTGGCGGGATGCATTTTCATGCCATAAAGCTCACAGCGACGCGCTGTCTCCAGCAGATTGAGGTCAGCCTCTGCCGGCGATTGGCCACTGCAATAAAATAAGAAAATTACCTGAATTAAGAAACCCGAACAACATATAATTTGTTGTATCTTACAAGTGTTTCTTGTGATTCTCCATGATCTTACGCTGCATGGTGGCATCCTGATGTGGCACAAAGCGATACGATGACAGATACGTGTGATCTGGATAATCCTCGGGCACATAGTCGCCACACGATGCCTGCACTATGTAGCTGGCCATAAGAGCCGCGGTATTGTCATTGCACTGCAGACTGCCCGTGGCCAAATCGCGTTTGATTTGCAAACAAAATAGATATCTAAAATGGAATGGAGTTGAAATTAAACAATCTTTAGCTTAAATTTGTTTGACTCATGTTACCTGGTGTATTCCTCTTCCAGCTGTGCTGGATCTGGTGTGTAGAACTTGATGCAGAATCGCAGCACTGGATCGATGAGAGATAGACCCACCTGACGATTCATGGGCTTCTCCAGATCCAGCCAATATTTGGTATGTGTGGATATTTCCTGATACTCCAGACCAAAATAGTCCGCTTCCAGCAAGTTAAGCTGGCGACAAACCTGCTCAAAGAGCACACGACCCAAAGCCTTGGCCTGTAAGCAAAACATATTTCATAATTAATTCAAAAAAACACGTTTAAATTAAAGTCCAAAACACGCTTCATCACGCAATTTGCCAGAGTTTTTCTGATGTCAGGAAAGTTAAAAGTCAAGGATTCGTTTAAATAAAAGTCACAAAAGTTTCGTGCAAAGTTGTTATGCAAGTTAAAAGTTGTGTTTTTCAAATGTCAGCGCCTAATGCACTCGCCTGACTTTACTCACAGCTCGGCCTATTTATAAAAAGCAGTTAAAAACTTGGCAACTTTGCGACAAGTCTTAGCGCCACATAAATCACCAGCCTCAAAGTTGGCCTGGCACTGTGTATGGGCGTGTGTGTGTGTGTGACACACACAATTTGAGTTGATTAAAAATGCCATTAGATGGCGCTAAATATTATATATGTGCATATGCATTTGTTTTGAACTCGAATTGCGCGCTGACCCCTCCCCGCCACGCCACGCTCAATTTGTCCGCTGGCAAAGAGCGGAACGAATTACATTTTATACAACAAACTAATTGCTGGCAGCGACGATGCCCAGCCAGTCCGACGAGTGGCCCAGTTAGCAGTCGCCAGTTTTGGGTTAGCCAGTTAACTCAATTGAAATTTATTTAAACACACAATCAGCCGGGCAACACCCACGAAGCAATGGCTGGCATCTGGCAGCGTTTGGACTATGCTCGTCTAATCTGAAACGCAGTTTAAATTTCAATAAGCTTAACAAGCAAGGCCAGCGATTACTCACGCCCACAAGGCCCACAAGTTGCCCAAATTGCTGATGTCGTGCGTAAATTGTGCGTAAAATTGATTACAAATCATTTGATTGCTGGCAACGTCATAACAGAAAACTAATTTCTCAATATTAATGAATGAAATATCTGCTGATTCTAATTTAAGTGATAAACTCCCGCATTTCATTGTGAATGTCTTCCTTCCAAACAAACGTTAACTGCTTGAAATTTGGATTTCACTAATAAGCCACTATAAATGAGAAATCAACTCAACTTAATATCTCCTTGAGCTGTACGTCAATTTGGTAATAGGTAAAGGCCTCAACACATGTCTAGATTAGTGACAATGTGGCATATGTAACATGCTAATTTGGGGCTGAAACCAACCGCAGGTCAAATGCGACTCGACTCGGCACGATTGCTGAACAGCTGCTACACCTTTGAGCCATTAGCCAAATCGAAATGTTAACGTTTGCTCCTACTACAAGGGGACACTTTAGCAGGAACTGCATATCATTCGAGTAGCAATCAAGCAAAGTGCTTCCTTGCCAATTCGATTTCAATGTGTGACCTTGTGCGAAGTGAAATGCTATCAGCCAACAGAACGTGTCAAAATGTAATTAAACTCTGCCCCCCCTCCCCCCGCACACTCCACCTTTCTTATCACTCTTCGTGTTATTTGAATATTTCATGTGTCAGTTTTTGGCAATACACCATACAGCTAAATGAGTTTTGGGTGTGGTCCTATCTTGGCCCTAACAACACAAAACTGCCATCAATCATACATATATTTTTATGTATATGGAAAATTATCGCCTATAAATTTTCACATTACATACATACATACATTAGCGTCATGAATAATGCTTATGCGGAATCTTGTTGAAAGGGTCGGCCCTTTTTTTTAATTGAAATGTGTACCGAAAGCAGGCAACGAGTTCAACTAAAACAATGAAATAACAAACAGTTTTTCCGGCACACAAAGGAATAGCAAAGCTGATGCATTTTTTATGAGAACAGCAAACTACACAAAAAAAAAAAGGAAGAAATATTGTGAAAATAAAAACGGAAAGTTGCGCAACATTTTCACGGCGAGTTGAGGTCATTGGGGAAATATGCTGATGAAGTGTGGTGCAGCGAATTGTGGGCAGAGATTCGGATTTATTATGTAACCGATACTGAGCACTATAAATGTGGCAATGCCTTGCATATTTATTTGACGATGCTGTGCATAGCAACTATGAAATAGTTCAGATAGTGGAGTTGACAGCTGTGCTATATCTGAACTTATGATGAACAACAGCTTGAAAACCATATCTTTCTGAGTATCAAGACTACACTTAAAAAAGTTATTGTATGTAGTCCGCTAAAAACAAACCTAAAACATCTATAAATTTAGTTTTAAAACCATACAACAGAAATAGTGTTTATTACTTGAGCAGAGGCACTTAATTCAGTATTTGAAATGTAACTCATTTTTTTTATTTCAGACAACTCAATACGAATCGTAAATTGCAAGCCTTTCATTTAATTACCATAAATGGAATAAATTTACTCGAAGTTCGCTTTATAATTGGCAACATAATGTGGCAACGCTGTTGGCCATTAATTTTAAAACTGTTGTAACAAAAGCACAATTGAATTGTCGCTGAATTCCCTCCCTTCAGGCGGCAGTTTCACAAACAATTCATGATATTTACACAACTTTTCTCTTGTGGCGCCACACCCTAAACGTTGCACGGCAGCAGTTGCAACTAATTGCTAAACTATAATGAAATTTACACAGGCTTTGGCAGTTTACACAATAACAACTGAGGCATGTTTAATTTAATTTTGGCATCCAACAGCAGTTGGAAAACAAGAAGCAAAAGGATCGCTGAGGCAAAAGATAAATGTGCGGGTTTTCCCCAAGAGAGGAGCCAAGGAAAAGCTTGGCAGCTCCAAGGAACTGTACTTGCTGCATTTGCTGAACCGAAGGGAATGACAAAGGGGGGTGGCACAAACCCTAACATCCAACAATGGCCCAAAAAAACCACACCCGAACTTTGGCATTTTCCCTGGACGAACTTTTATCTAGGGTCGCCTGTGTTTTAGGCCAATCCACTAAACCAATTTGGGATTTTCAGCAACTACAAACAGCCAATTAACTTTGGGCGCGGCGCGTCAACTAAGCATTGGCAAAGGATTTGTCACAGGAAGCTGCTACTGAATGCAAACAAGCAACCAGCCAACACACACACGCACACACCCATCACACACATATTTGTGTGTGTGCTGACAATTGGCTCTCGTTCAATTTGTCGCTGGAGCTGCAAGTGTCATCTGGTCTTATTCCGCCCGCAGGTGTTGTTCTCCCTTGCATTGGGGGCGTGGTTTGCTGTTCAATGCTCTAACTACAATGTGATATGGCTTTTGTTCCTTTCTCTGTTAACACACACCCATACACACACACACACACACATGGCAGTTTGAATCAGCTGCCTGGCGCAATAAATTTACAGACATGCGGGCTCAATTTACCACACAACTAATGGAAAAGTTTTCCTAAAGTTAGTTTTCTGCTTTTAAATTTATAAACAACTGAAAATGATGTAAATATAGTAAGCTAAATAAACAAACCTATTATCAACAAATTATTAACAAATAAAATCAGATGCTTGTCAAGCAAAGAAACAATGTTTAAATTTGATTTTATTTATTGCAACAGTTCTGTAAAACAGTTCTATTGACTGATATATGATATAGTAATCCAACCGAGTCATAACCAACCTATGTACTATCTTCAGCAGAAGCACATCAAGTCTCAAGAATATTAAGAAAGTCATAATAACTTAGTTTGTTCATATTTTAACTTCAACATTCAACATATCAGTAACTTTATTTGCTCTATTCGCCGCAGCTCCATCGGATGGGAAAGAACACAATCTTCCTTATTTAATATATATAACTTTCAGACAGTTAATATATGCAAAGGTAAGTAAAAACTTTTCTTCTTAGCTCGAGGAACAAGTCGCAAAGGCATTAAAAGCACTCAGTCAGCATTCAGCAGTCAGCTTGATATCACTTCCCAGCACATCAAATGCCAGAAAATAAATTTTATTTATAGTTGAACACTTGCCCCCAAAAGTGCAGCACCTGCCAACGGAGACGACCTGCCGGCACATCAATCTTTGGCAACTGCAACTGTTGTCCAAAGGGAAGCCAACCAACCAAGCATTAAATGAAATTGCATTAATATATAAAAGAGTACTCAAAATACATACATAAAGTTAGATTAGTTACAAAATGTGGATTTTGATGTAAATTATTATTTATAAGGGTCCACTCCGAAGTGGAAGTGGAGTTGCATACATAAGAGATTAATGCGACAAGTGCTATATGGGCCGGCGCACAGGGGGCGGGCTGTTGCCAGTAGCCGGGTGTGGCAGGGCATTCACAGCGTTTGGCTGACGGCCAAAATGTGTTCGGGGCCAACAAGGGCACAGAGTAAGCAGGCAACAGCAGGCAGGCAGCCAACAGCTGAAGCAACATAGAAGCTGCCCCGACAAATCAACAACCAAAAAAAAAGAACATAAGAAAAATGCATTTTATTTTCCCTTCTGGTAGCTGGTCGGGAGGAGGAAGTGGCTGCGACTCTGCGTCCCTGCATTTGCCGACTCCAAAAATAAAGTTTGTTTGTTGGCTTTTATTTTATTTAATTTTTGTTTTTATTTTTTTAGTTTTGCTTCTGGCTCAGTCTGAGGTTCATTTGAGGTCTACGAACTGTGGCCACACATAAACCAGACCAATTCTTGTCAATGTTGTTGTTGTTGTTGTTGTTGTTGTTCTGTTCGTTATTGTTGCTATTTAGCTGCATTTGACCGTAAAATGCATTAATGCAAACACAGGACGAGTGCCATCCCTGCTAAATGTTATTGTGCTCTTCTTTTGTCGGCAACTGCATTTGCCGGTTGTGTTTTGCTTTTAGTCATTTTGGGTTTTGTTAATGGGTTCCTCTTGTTGTTGTTGTTTCTGTGTTGTGTTCCACTTCCTGGCTCCATTAGCCCAGCCAAGCAAAAGGCTTACTCGGTTTTTAGTTGAAGTGGCCACGCCCTGCTTGCCCTCAACCCCAAACACAAACCCAACCCCCTCTCCATTACACAGTAGACACACATTTTAGAGGCTTCGCTCACTTTACAATATGTTGAGAGCGGCGCAAAGTGGGGCGAAAAATTTGTTGTTGCAACAAACGAAAAAATTGCTGTTACTTACACCATTGATATACCCTGTAAGCAGCCAAGGCACAGGGGAGGATGTGCATAGGCTTGCAAATATTAAAAAATATATTTTTACAGTTAATAAAAAGCTTTCAGATTAAATTTACATTTTAAAAATAAAATGAATTAGTTTTTAGTTCATTGATTCTAAAAGGATATTTTATAGTCAAAACTCTCTTAGCTATAGTTTAACTACACTTTTGAAGCTATTGTTGTGGCTGCTGCCGGCATTGTTGTGTCTGTGCGGGTGTGTCTGTGCGGGTGTGTCGGTGTGTGTGCTGTGTTGTGGTGCTTTTATGTGTGGGTTGCTCTTGGTATGGTTTGGGCTTAAGAGTAAACCCTTGCGAACCAGTTGCACTTGAGGCGCTGCGCCAACTGCAAGTGTTGAGCGATTTTTAAAGTGCCACAAGCAAAACTTTTTATAGCATCTGCTGCCAGCCAGCTTACACCACGGCCAATCAGAGCAACCACCCACAAGTTGCACCACCCTTCTTTTTTGCACACTAACATTGCCGTCAACGGCCACTGCGGACTTATTAACAATTGAAGCACGTAACAAATTTGTTTGCCAGCAACATAAAGCACACAAAACACACAGGCACTTCAATATTTATGTGCGCACAACACGCTGCGTATACGTAACGCTTGTGCAATCTATTGACGCGAACGCTCGGACTACAGCTTTATAAATAGATGGCGAAATGCAACCCCTAAACTAAAGCCACCAAGGCCCAATTACTATAACCAAAACTATAATCAGTTTGTGGTCGAGTCAATTTATGTGCTGTTAAAGCGTCAGGCGCAAAATTGGTCAAGTGCATTATTAACGCAAGTAAAAGTGTTATGAAAATTAAAAATATATATTATATATATAATATATACATGAATTTGTATTGTATATGAGATGCTTTTTAATATCTTATAGAAGTTGTGCAAATGTTTCAGACATAAAATGAATTGTAGACTATCCCAATTAAAAGGGATTTTGTTATATATTTTTTAGCTGCATAATAATTTTGTATTTAATACTCTTCTCAATGCATTTCAATATTTACAGGGTATTTTTCGGTCTCCTGAATGGACTTTGCCATTATGTGTGTTATATAATATATAGATGGGTCAGCAAAACGTTAACCACACTCATTTGGCCATTTGTTGTTTTTTGCGGCTAGTTGAACAAGAATGTTTTTGACGCATGCTTCATAAAGTTTGGAAAAGTCTCTTTAAATTTTTGCATAACAAAACTAGAAACTATTCAATGGAAATACTTACACTGATGCACACATTTTATTTTGAAAATTAAAGCATAATTTTTATAACAAAAAATGTTTTTACTTGTACCTTTCTATGACATTGCACTTTTCGTTTTCCTTAATTTATTTAAGTTATACAACATTGGCGCATTTTACTCAGTCCTTTGTTAAATCGAAATTCGCTTTTTATTGCAGTTGAGTGGTTTTTCTTTTAGCTGTCAGCTCCTCAGCATTTTCTTTAACGTTTCATTCGCCATGACACAGAAAATTTTCTTGGCTTTTATTTTGACGACAATTTATTTATCTAACAAAAGGCTTTGTAGTTGAATTTTATATGTACATAACTGAAAATATTCTTAAGAGCTTATCTCGCCAAATGGCTAAAGTGCAAATAAAAAAAATAAACAATACAATGGCGCTGCGCGTGTGGCAATTGCCAAAGAAAAGTCGACAAAATTGCTGATAATGCAGCGAAAAATGAAACTTTTTAATAGAATTATGGAAAAGTTGTTGCGCACTTTGCAACCAGAGGCACCACGCAAATAACTGAAGCCTTAGCATTATTTGCCTAGAGCAAGCGGAAGCCCCATAAAATTTAATAAAAACAAAATCAAATTTAAAGGCACTAAAGTAAATTGAAATTACTTCTTCTTTGCTGCAAGAAGCTGCAGATACTCTGTTTATATTGCTCTTCTTGTCTTATTTGTTTATTTATTTTAATAAATGCTGCTTTGACACTCACCTGAACTTGAAACATAGTAACCGAATCATCCAGCATTTGTATGCGCACTGTCAGCTTCTTGCCGCCGCGATGTCTGGGCGTTGAGGGGGTGCCATCAACGCCGCTGGGTGTGCTCAGCGAGTGCGTCATGCGACCGCCTGCAGCTCCACCTGTGCCGCCGCCACCACTGCTTAGGTCATAGTGACGTGATCCACTAGCACCACCGCCTCCTCCTCCTCCTCCTCCTCCACCTCCACCTGTGGAGCGTGTTACTGTGCCCATGTCGGCAAGTGACATTTTGTAAACGAGAATTTTGGTTACCGCAACACGGAGACGTCTGCAACTACTTCTGCTGCTGCTGCACTTACTCCAATCTTTGTGGATCTGTTGATATCATGCATAGACATACACGACTCTTTGTCTTTTTGTTGTTTTAAATGCAACGACTTGGAATGCTACTGGGTTCGTTTCTTTTATTTTTCGATTTGCTTCGGTTTGGTTAATTTATAAAGCTGTTTTTGTTGGCTTGCACAATTCAATTTGATTCGTTCGCTTCCAGAAAGAGCAGAGAAAAACAACAACAATCGAAGAATTAAAGTGGAAGCTACAACTTCATGCCACACATCTGCTTCACATTTGACTCAGTTCATCAAATTTTTCAAGTGTCAGTTGTTGTTGTTGTTGTTTTCGATTCTTGTGTTTGGCATTATTTTTGTTGCTGCTCTTAATTGAGTTCTTGTTTCGTGTCGTTTTTGGTTTCTTCATTAATATTTATAACGCGCATGTGGACTCGATTTCCTCATCGTTCAGCAGCTGACTGTTGCCTCATCTTGCTGCAACGATAAAAGATAAGAGTTAGTCATAAATGGACATAAGAACCAAAGCCAACAAAAACGTTAAGAGCTCATAACGATAATCTCACAGCTATTGCCAGAGAATTCATAATTTGGGCACGGCTCTAAGAGAATGATGACAAATTTGTACGAAATATTACGACATACGCATAATTTATAGGATCTATTTAAAGAAAAGTGAAAGCTTTGCTTTGTCGGGTGTAACCGACTGTGGCATACTCTGCTAACAAATGTAAAACCAGCTAATATGATTTCAACTTCCAGTGAATAATGTTTATGACAAAATTTTACAGAACATTATAACTGAGTATTGTTTATTCTACATTGCAATATCAAATATAAAGTAAACAACTAATATTTCAGATATTTCAAAATAAATAAACTCAAATACTAATTGAGGGTTTCGTTTTGATTTAGTTTTTCCACAAAATAGCTATTAATAATTCTTCAAGTTATTTATTAAAGTAAATTAAACTAAATAAAGTACTAAACATGGAAAGACACTTTATTTTCAGCAGTATCAAAATTTACGATTTTAGCTTTGAATTACAAAAACAAACTCTGAGGACTTGACACTTGAGGGTATCCGTAGCCAATATATCACATTACTCTCACTCATCCTTTATCTCTCTCTCTCTCTCTCTCTCCCTGGCTTGTCTAGCAGTAACAAATTACCGTTTTTCTGCTTACATTCTGCCCGTTTCTGCGTTGGCATCAATCATCATGCAATTAGCGCAGAGAGAGAAAGAACAGAGAAAACGACTAGAAATAAAACTGAATGAAACAGCAAATGCGAGCTTTGTCTTTAGCTATGCTAATCATTCGAGAGTTATGCATATGCCAAAACGTGTCTTATGCGGCTCGGCAATTGAACAAGTCAAGGCAATTTTTTTTTTCCCGTCTCTGTTTCGATTTTGGTTGCTTTATGGCCGGCACATGACATGTGCGAAGTGGCGACAACTTTGACTTCAAGTTGGGAGAATCGTTATCTGAGCAGCAACTCAGTAGACACTGATGGCAACTCACTGGCTGAATGGCTGGTTGGCTGGTTAAGTGACTGAATGACTGGTTGAGTGAGTGAGTGAATGAGAGACTGAGTGACTGAGTGCTGGGTCAATGAACGTTGGAGTCGTTGGTTGATTCAAGTGTTATCGATGCTCAAACATATATATTATATATATGCTACTTAAAAAGAGATAGGGCGCAGATGGTGCACTCTCAACCTGACTACTGTTCGGTTCATTAGATCACATCGTAAATTCACGCATTTCACGCCCCACTCGTAATGGCCGAGCATCCTGTAGTTGCCTGCCAATTGACAGCGGGCCACTTCCGCATTCAAATTTACGAGCTACCCATAAATATGTTAAACTTTGCCGGTTCGGCTCCAACTTAATCATAATTTCATAATTGTTTTTTTTTTTTGTTTTGCTTCGTTTTCATTTAATTTTTTTTATGCTGCCCACAATATAATTGGCGCCAAACTTCTTCTAGCTTCACGCTACATGCTTTTTCATGTAGGTTTGCGTCTCACGCTGACATAACCTCAACATCAACTTAACTTCTACTTTAGCTTTAAGCTTTTCAACTTTCCGGTTTGGCGTAGGCGCGCCTCACGTGGGGTGCCCATTTACTCCTCCGTTTATCTCTCTCTTTCGCTCTTTATCTATTTTTCCACTTTATTCAATAGTTTACTTTTGAATGGCCAACATTTGTCACTGTACGCATTTACTTTGTGTGCCGTAATTTTTCCAATTTTTGTGGGTCGCCTGCGATAAGCTTATTTATTTTCACAGGTGTTTTTTTCTCTTTGTTACTCTATTTTCTCATTGTGTCTTTCTCTCTCTCTCTCTCTCTCTGTCACATAATATATTTTCATTTGAGTTTGCTGTGCAACGCTTAAATTTTTGATGAGTTTTTAATGTTGCATATTGTTTGTGACAGAAAATTTTTATTGGGTCATTGTTTGGTTCGCCTTGGCTTTTTTCTACTTTTTTAATTATTTACTGTCAATTTTGTTGCCGAGGAAGTGGAAGAGGAAGAGCACAATATGTTGTTAATGTCGCCCACTTGATTTTGTTCAGTGTGTCAGCTTTGCTAATGGAACTTTGATTTAATTATTTAAGCCGTGGGTTTGGCAAAGCCAACTTTTGATTTATTTTTACTTTCCAGATATCCTAAGATAAGTGCATTAAAAAAGATATTTTTGGAGAAAACAAAAAATAATTAACGAAATATGCTTACTACCCTTTTTGTTTTTGTCAGATTTTATTTGCTAAATATTTTCTCAGAAGTCGTAGGTTTTGGTAAATCTTGCTTTTGAAGCGGTTAAAACTGGAACATATGGAAAGCATAAAAATAGCAAGTGCCGGCAGGCAAGGCTAGGACTCTTGTTAAGCTATTTCGAGTTTCCTTGAACCGAACCCATAAAACGTCATTAAGAAACAGGAAATTTGATGTCACTTGACAGCATGTAAAAGCAATAAAGTTTTTAAGATGGGCCGCAGGTGTAAAATTCATTTTCAAGCTTTGCTATAAAATGAGAAATAACTGGGAATGCATAGTTGTGAAAGCTCGACTAGAAAATACTCTGAGTTCAGATGTAAATGCGATAGAAATCGTTATTAAACATTAATGTATATTTTTTATTCGATATTGTTTTATCAGCTAATGAATATGTCGTTTTTTAGAATGCTTAGTCTTAATCTTCTGTCTTTTGTTGCTATCAGTAACAGATTTATTGAAGCATCACACGGATATGGCAAAACAGGTCAGCTTTTAATACTGATCATGACTATATATACTCAATATAGTCGACCATGCTTGCCTTCTGCCTGTAACATACTTTTGCACAACTTCAGTATTGCCGATTTAAAATTATTAATGCGTTCAGGGTACAAAAACGACTAGAGGAATGTAAACTTATAAACTCAGTTTGACAACTCTGAAGGAAAGTTGCTGTTTATGTATTTAGCGAGCCATCTAACCAAATAGGCGTTGATGTGCCTGCAGGTTTTATATATATCCTAATATATATATATTTATAAATGTGTGTGCGTGAATATAATGCTGCAGGCACATCATCGCCTATTTAGTTGGATGGCACGCAAAATATGCGATGCCGGTGGTTGCCTCTGCCACATATGGCAACTAGCGCTGACACAGTTGGGCAGCCAGTTGACAGACCAAAGTTGGCTAGTTGACAGTTGCCTCGATAACGGTACTTTAACCCATTTTATATGTCTAAGCAGCGAGCTTTAGTGGCAATGCTAAGCTTTGCTTAAACTGACAATTAAAACGATTTTATTGCCAAGCGTACTCAATTCGGGAAAGCGTATTCAATATGAAAAGCCAAAGAAAAGGAGGAAAGATACTCCTTTTATATATTTTCCATATTTAAAAAATATTGCCAGCTGCTGCTTTAAGATTTAAAAAAAATATGTGCTACCTTATCATTAATAATAAGAAGGGTTACCCTAAGTTTGACATATATGTAACAAATTTCAATTGAATTCATGTCTATATACCAAAATTAAAAATAATTCTAATCTTTCCTACTGAAAATTAGTTTGATACTAATTTTCTTGAATTATATTTTATTTATGGCAATACGACTATTTTCAGACATTCATATTTTGTAGAAAAGATGTAAACAGTAAACAAACTCCAAGATAATATTATGGTATTTACAATATTATCTACTAAAATATAGGTTAGGTAAGCCTTAAATTGTTCAGATCGAATTATTGCCACTTACTGGTTGCTCTCTGGCAATCAGGGGTCTGCAAGTGGATTACAAGAGCAAATTGAAAACGCAAAATCAATTGACAGACTGTGCGTTAGAATTTTTCTTGATTTGTCAAGACTTTGGTATTTCCCATGCACAAAAGTGGTTTGGCTAGCGGTGCCTTAACCCATTTCTCGTGTGGAGATGCATTTTGCCGACCAGTTTGGTGATGAGCTGCTAACGACGACGTCAACTTCTTCTCCGTCGTCGGCAATTGTGTCATTAATGATGGTTATGGTTCTTTGGCTGTTTTATAGTTAAGGATTAACTGGTAAGACCGCATTCTATGTGGGTGACCGTTATTCGCCTAGCAAATGCAATTAAAATCGGCCAGAGATAAAAATGTGTGTGTTGCCAGGCTGAAAAACAGACAACGCATTGCTGACGCAGAAGTTTTTTGCGCCACATGTGTGTGTTTTTGTGGTTGTGTGTGTGTGTCTGAGGGTAGCGTTTTTATGAACACACACACATGTATATACACATATATATCATATCATAAAGAAAGAGGTCTGTATATGGAATTGAAACGATAAACAAAGGCGAACGATATACAAGAAGAGCAACTGTTTGGGAACCCTGTTTTTAAATACATATTTTAATGAACTGCACAAAGAGCAAAGCAAATGGTTGACTTTGAAATGCACTGACTGACAGATAGACAGACACCGACAAAGGCACAGACGGATTGGGAGAGAGAGAGAGAAAGAGAGAGTGTGAGAGAGCAGCAGTGCATCCTTTTATACATGCACACGTATATCGTAATTTATTTTACTTTGCATTTTATTTTTAAACCCAACAACAAGTACAAGAAAAGCACTGTAAATGGAGTTGGAGTTGTCATGTGTGTGCTGGCATCAGTTGATGCCACTGCTGCATGTGTGTGTATTTTAGCTGCCTACGCAAACACAACCATCGCCAGTTGCCTTAGTGAGTTGTCTTTTCGATGCTTGACTTCTACATCTTCCCATTTTTTGTGTGTGTAGTTCATATTGTATCTGTATATACAAATGTGAGTGTATATACAAATAGCCGAAAGTATTCAAGTGATTCGTCATTCATTTTGGAGTCTGGAATTTTGTGTGTTCCACTTAATTGAGTTGCATCGAGATACAAGATGCATAAATGTATGATGCGACATTTTAAAATAGTTTAAATTAACAAGTTAAAATTAATTAAAAAAAAGAGTTAAATCTGTAAAAAGGTTGGGAGCGCAGCTCATGGATTCGTAGAAGGGATCGCAGAGCTTAGTCCAGATTATGCAGAAACAGTCAATCAAAAAGTATGAAGTTCAACAGTCACTCGGAAATAATTAATCAGTCGACAGTTCAGCAGTACCCGTGATATTAACTCTTGAAACTTTAGCCCATTATTGATTTATGTCATAGTTAGTTAGTTGATGTTAATGATGTTAATAACAACAACATGAAGAGTTTTGTTAGCATGCAGAACAACTCATAGAAATACGAAAGAAATTAGCAAAAATAACTTCAACTTATGAATCCAATGTTAAAGTCACCGCACTTGAAACGTTCCGTCAACAAACCGCAATTGAATATACACACACACAAATACATATGAAAACGTTGTTTGTGTGTTGCTTGTCTGTGGAAATCAATTAGTATTGTCAAAGCATTTCTAAAGGCAGTGGCCAGCGGTCCCAACGACAAGCAACACAGGCACATAAAAAAATTCAGATATAAAGCTAAATACAGTCAGTAGAATATATATTCGTACACCGATTTGTCTTACAAGTGTTTCTTTTTACCGCACCGTAAACATATTTGGTCGGAAGAATATTATGATTATATGATTTTCGTTAAAACAATTCGATAAAATAAGTGGTAATGACACCAATACCAGAAAGCCTTAACAAACATATTTGCCTTATATTTCTTAGTGTTATTTTATATATATTGTATGAATAGTTTTTGATACTATTTAAGATTTTTATCTGTGCCAAGATAATATGATTTTCGTTAAATAAATTCGATAAAATAAGTGGTAATGACACCAATACCAGAAAGCCTTAACAAACATATTTGCCTTATATTTCTTAGTTTTATTTTCTATATACTGTATGAATAGTTTTTGATACTATTTAAGATTTTTATCTGTGCCAAGTGGACTACATATTAGTCATCGCAATAGAAACATTATTTTCATTGCAAAATGAGCTTCCAGCCAAGTTATAGAACAACACAAATTAAAGATATGAGTGTACGAATAATTATTGGTTTGTGCGTTTAAACATATACAAACCAGTCGGAAATCCAATGGCCACCAAGATTTTTTCCAGCGATCAACAGCCAATGAGGAATACAAAACATATTCAAGTGGGCAGATTGATAAGATATTAACAGTCAGTTGAGTGTATCCACTCTCTCCCTATCACTCTTTCTCCCATTTGTGTTCAGTTTATAGCAAAATTATAACTATTTGCTGCAGATACAAAAGCAAAATAATGTCATAGAGGGAAGAAAAAAAATATTCAAGTGCTGACAACCTTGTCGCATGCAACTTGACTGACATTTTAACAAGCACGTTCAAAGGGTTGCAGATACACACACACAAAGGCACAGATACAAGATACAAGTGCCCAAGTATCTGATGGTCAGAGGCACACACTCAAGTTGAGCTCAATTTGTATGCAGGCCGAGTGCTTAGAGCAGTTACTGAATTTATGTTTATTAAAACGGATATGGAAATCGTTTATCGATTTCGAGCCGATGAAAATGTATACATATGATAAACAAAAGAGAAATAAGAAAACCTGTTTGCAAGTCGCGTGCCAATTTTAACTTGTACAACGCTTTTCAGTCAAGCTATCTCAAAGACTTGACTACATATATTTATATAAATATATATATATATATATATATAATATATTCCTATTTGAAGCCTTGGCTAGCAAATTCCATTTTACAGAGTTTAAATTCTGTGTTTTCTGACCCACTTCATCTGATTGATTAACGAGTTTTCTAATCGATAGTTATTATAAATAATTTATAACAATGAATTCAATAGGATCAACAACAACCAAATCAATACGAGTTTAATTAAAAATGGAGCGCAAGCAATCAACGTTATATGAACAAATATATATATAAATATATATATATATATATATTATATATTTGCGTGTATACATGACTTGTAATGTTATTAGAACATTTTATATGTGTCAACAATAAAAATGTTCTAAGCGAATTTCAGTTTGCACAATATATTTAATTTTATTAAGACTTGTTAAGACGAATTAATTGCTATTCGTCACAAATTCAAATTCATTAAAACGACAACCCAATTACACAAATACGCACCTACAGAATTCGAACGCTGATGTCAGCATTTGTGATAAAAATATTGCCAAAAATAGAAGTAAAAAAAATTCGTCGCAATAATCAAGAGCTCTGCAAACAAATGTTATGTTAACATGCTGCTTCTTCTTGTTATTTTACACGCTGACTGCGAAGCGAGTTGTCGGTTCTTATCGCTCCCCCCTACATAAGCACATATCATCCGCACACACACACACACACACTTATAAACTGATAACGAAATGCGCTTTGCGCTTTGGGAGTGTCAGTAGAGACAGGAGAAACAAACTAAGGCAGACAAGCAACGGTGTTGAGTGCTCATCGTTTATCTTTATGTGTGTGTGGCTTTGTGTAGTGTGTCTGGAATTCATCGTGTATTGTTGTTGCTATTAGTCGCCACTGAACACGAAAGCCCGCTAAGTTAACAATACAATTGTAAAAATATTTGTCATCGAACGTATCGCCAATATTTGGTTTCTTTCTGTTTAAATTATGCAAAAGGCGCAATTGAAACATCGAAAAAAAAGGAAGAAGAAGCTTTGCTTACCGTTGGAGTTAAAGAGTTCGGATGGCGTGGGTTGCGTTGTTTTCCTGACTGGTGCTTTTAAGTTGTGCGTTGTATGTTTGATTGGCGCGACAAAAGCTCATCTCTTCGAAATGAAAGCGAAAATGTAATGAAAAATCAACAGTCTTCAGCAAAACGCTGGCAGTGTGGCAGAGAGAGAGAACAACTGAGCGTGGCTCAGAGAAAGAGAAAGAGCCTGAGAGAGACTGAGCAAAGAGCGTGGGAGCAACAAATGCAATGACCTGAATTCAAAGAATTTGTGCAAAGAAACACGTAAAGGGCGATAAGAAAAGTGTGTGTATGTGTGTAAAAGGTAAACATCTCTAAGGAAACACCCAAAAAAACGACAACAAAGAGTGTTTACAAAATATTCCATCAAAATGTTAACTGTAATTGTAGCCTGTGCCTCTGCGCATGTATTGTATTGTTGTATTGGTAGCTGTGTATTGTGTATACATATACGCAACGTCCTTGTGCCTAACACAATAGTTCGAAGGCTAAAGGGGGAGGAGTAGGGGACTGTGCGAAGAGGACAGCGCCACCCTATTTACTGTTGTCAAAGTCTACACTTGCCTTTGCCTTTGGCACAGTGTCCGTGTGATGCTGTGTATCTGTGTGTGCTTGCGTGCGTTTGTGTGTGTTCTGGAATTTTGCGTACTTATTGAATTTTCCTTTAAATTATATTTGCGACGCGAACGAGTTGCGCAAATTGCAGAACATTCTTTGGAAATTTTTAATTGAATTTGAAAAACTGGGCTGGGTTTTTTGTTTTGTTTGATTTTTTAATTTTATTCTGTTTTCTAATTGCTGCGCCCTTTACACATACATACACATGGAAACGACACTCACACACACAGGCTCTGAGTTTTCCACTGGTGCAAAAAAAGGTGAAAGAGAAAAAAACCAGCAAATGGCAAAAAACACATGTAACTTACAAATAAACACTTGAACATTGCACGCACGTAAAATATTTTTGTTTGTCAATAGTTGCGTCAGAGCTACGCGCACATTTTGTTGACAATTACTTTTTTTCTTGTCAATTTTAGCCCGTTGCAAATTGCATTTTTATTAGCAATAGGTCCGCGGTGCATTAATTTGTACGAACTGCTCACGACAACGCCATTTTTACTTCTGACAGCTGTTAGAGGGGCTTAGAGATGTTTACTTAAGTACTTGTCTTGCATATCGGCAGCTGCTGTTAACTAAATATCGATAAGTTTTGTTAATGCTGTTACTTTAGCAGTCCATTCATAACAGAAAAAATCCATAATACACCTGTTGTCTCCTGAGCAGTTGTTTTTTTGTTTTTCTTTAAAATTGAGTAGAAATAGCCATTATAATAAGATGGAACACTGTTTCATAGTACGTATTTATGGTAAAAGTATATTTTCTGCTTTTACTGCCGCCATCGCTTCTAATTTTGTAGTAACGCGAATCGATAGACTGTATATCGAAATCGAATAAAAGGAAATTTTAGATCATCAGTTTCGAGACCGCGTTTTTTAAAAATACAATTTCATGATTTAATAAACAAATGATGCAAAAAAAAAATTAATTAAGCAATAAATCGCGCATAATATGCATGCAAAAGTATTGTTAAATGACCTGCTTATAAAAATAACAATTTGAGGAACGTAATAAATGCATTTTTATGCCAAATTCATTTCTTAGCCTTTGCCTTAGCCTTGGATGCAGTTGCTCCGCTTGATTTTTTGGCAGCTCCAGCAGCCGTCTTCTTTTTGGCCTTGATCAAGCCATCAAGCTCCAGATCGTCCTTGCCCTCATCCTCATCGCTAGAATGAATTGCTCCCACTACGGCGCCATCTTCATCCTGTTCGCCGAGAAGATTCTCCTCGTCATCGCCAGCGGCTTCGGCGCGCTTCTTTTTAACGTTGGCCTGTGCCGAATAGGAATAGGCCATCACCTCCTTGTTATAGGCACGTGTGAGAGCCGCCTTCACACGTCCATCGATGGCATCCATGGGCGACTTCTTTCCCGGCCAGCTGGTCAGCTCGATAAGTGAATCCAGATCCTCGCGCAACAAATGATAATCCTTGATGACATCCAACGCAGCTGAAACACCCTCCTGCCCCTGCAGCGCCAACGGACGCACAATGTTCGCCAGCAGATGTGGAGCATATTCGAGACGCACCGATAGCCTCGATGCGGAAGTGCAGACACGTGTATGATCATGCAGCTCCTGCGCGAGGCGGGAGCGTTTGTTGCTCCGCGAATTCTTGCCCAGCCAGCCAGGAAAATTGATCTGCCCAGCAAATTGTCCACACATATATTCTCCAGGAAGCAGGGAGCTGAACACTGCCTGGGTGGGCAACAGGCTCCAGGCGGAATTGGCGCGTATCCGCTTATCCACCAAATCGCCCAGACTAAGTGCATCCGCTGTGGCAGCCACCTTGGCAAGGATCTCATTGCGATTGCCCTGCGGCAACACTTGCAAATAATTCTGCTGAACGAACAGTGGAGCCATGCTGTAGTCATGGAAGAAAAGATCACACTTGTCGTAGATGCTCATATGCTGGTGATCACTGGCTGTGAACACTTTGCGCACCACATCCCACGGTCCCAGTTTGAGATCCTTGGCTGCCACCGCCTGTTGTTTTCCACTCTCCGGCAGCTGTTCGCCGGCGCTGAGCAGCGCAAGATGATTAATGGTCTGGCGTATATCGTTGTTGGTCGCTGCTATAATCTCCTCCAGCTTGGCGGCTGGCATTTTAAGTTTCTCCTTGTAGCAGATACTCATAATGCGACCCTTGATCTGCTCGAGACGTGGTCGCTGGAAGCGCAGATCAAAGCAATAGTTGACAAGCGAACGAATCTTGGGATGATTGCGATCGTTGCACATGCAAATGATGGGTATGGAACTGTCTTTGATGAGGGCGATGAGCTCCTGCATGCCGCCGCGATCCTCGTTGCCGGCCATGCCATCAACCTCGTCCATGATGAGCACATGCTTCTTGGACACCGCCTGCGACTGTCCATTTGCATAGCCATATAGCGACTTGTTGCCCAGCAGACTGGCCACCTCCTCCTTGAGCAGACGCTTGCTCCGCGTATCGGAGGCATTGAATTCGACGGCATCGAAACCAAGCTCCTGGGTGACCAGCGATGCCGTAGTTGTTTTTCCAATGCCGGGCGGACCGGAGAGTAGCGCCGCCTTGTAGAAGCTGCCATCATCGTTCTTGGCCCAGGGATTTGGGCGTTGCGGCTTCTTTTTGCCATCGTGGTGCACATACCACTTGGTCAGCCAGTTCATCAGTCTGTTGTGGAAGAGCAGAGAAGCCTTTGAGATTTCTTAAAAACAAAATCATTTTTGGTTACTCACTTGTTGACATTGCTGGCGGGTCCTGCCTGGCCGACAATTTCCTTAATGGAACTCGGCTTGTATTTGTCTACCCAGGCCACGTTCTCGCTGATATCACTCACATTGTTGTGGTTGGACTCTATTTTGGGCACAAGCCTGGGGGATTCCAATTTCTCCTGCTTGATTTTGACACTGGACTCCTCTTTGCGTTCCTGTTTCACTTTGAGACTGTGATCTGCCTGTTTGGAGCTACTGCTACTCTTCTCCTCGTGCTCCTCCTTCTTCACCTTTGAGCTGCTGCTCTGTTCCTGCTCCTTCTTCACCTTTGAGCTGCTTTTTTCCTCCTCCTTCTTCACCTTTGAGCTGCTGTTTTCCTCCTCCTTCTTCACCCTTGAGCTGCTGCTCTGTTCCTGCTCCTTCTTCACCTTTAAGCTGCTTTTTTCCTCCTCCTTCTTTACTTTTGAGCTGCTTTTTTCCCCCTCCTTCTTCACCTTTGAGCTGCTTCGGTCCTCCTCCTTTACCTTTGAGCTGCTTTGGTCCTCCTCCTTCTTTATCTTTGAGCTGCTTTTTTCCTCCTCCTTCTTCACCTTTGATCTGCTAATTTTCTCCTGCTCCTTCTTAATTTTGGGACTCTTGCTCTGCTCCACCTTGACACTCTTTGTCTCACCCGATCTCTCGCGTATCAGATCAAACAGCCCATCCTCGCTGAGTACGCTGACATTGTGCTCCTCGGCCTGGACTAATTTCTTGGGCCCTGCTTCCTCTCCCACCACCAGATAGTTGAGCTTCTTGCCCACGACAGTCATGACCCGACCACCGAAGTCCTTAATGACCGAGGCGGCCTCATCCCGCTCCATGGACTCGAGTATGCCGGTGACCAGAAAGGTTAAACCCTTCAGGCAATCGGGTGCACCTTTTGGTATCTCCTTGCTGCCCGGATTCAGGCAGCTGCTGCGATTCTTGAACTTCTGATAGAGCACAGCTGCCATTCGCTTCCGTTCGTGCCGGTCTTCATCGGTCACAATGCTGCTCTCCAAATCCGACGTGGGCTTCTCCTTCTTGACACGCGGCGTGGATGCCTGGGGAGTCGTTTTGGGCTTCGGACTGCTGGCCTTGGTACGCTTGCGACTCGGCTCGGGACTGGGCTTAGAGATGGTCATTGCGGGCGGTGGATCATCGAGATCCACTTCCATCAGACTGCGATCGATGGCCTCATCCTCCATCTCAACGACACTACGCTCCTTTGGCTTGGGCGCCTCTACCCGCCGAGTTTCGCCACCAAACAGTTGAGTGGGATCCACTTTCTGGCGCTGCTTTGGAGCATCTTTAAGCTTGGCGAGCGATGGCTTTTTAGCGTCATAGCCATTGTCATTGCTCGGCGATTTCGTTTCCAGCGCTCGACGTGACTTCTTCAGCTCCTTGCCGTGCTTGCTCACCTGGGGACTGGCGGGCACTTCGTCTTCGTCGCTGGAAATGGCGAGTGCCTTGCGTTTTTTGGGTGCCGGCGATGGTTTCGCATCCTCTTCGCTGGTCTTCTTGGCGGGCATACGCTGGAAGAACGTGTCTATGCCCTGCGAGCAGAAACAGCTTCGTATTATACTCTAAGAACAGTTAGAAATTTTCCCATTTACTTACGCGCTGCATGGCTAAATTAATTCAGCATTCGTCTAGCAAAAAAAAAGGCGCACTATGTGTAAAAAAATGGGGACTATCGATTTATTAAGAGCATTTTTATCGTCTGAGTGTGACCGTTTGCTTTCGTTACTAGGCAACAGCTGTAATAGCTGCACGCTGCTGGCAATGCCATAAATGAAAATCAGCTTGTGTATGCATGCAATTTAACGTTATATTCAATTTAATAGACAAACTTAAGCTGCCAATAAAAAACAAATTTTACAATTAAAATTCGTTTTAATTTCGAACAACAAAAAAAGGAATGGCTATCTATAGCATGCAATGGACTGTTTTTTTTGTTAAAGTTGTTAAAGAAAAAAGCCAAATCAACAACGAATGTTATAGAACTCATTTTAGCGGACACTTTAAATTTAAATTTGACTTTAATTTACAGCAGCCACAAATTGATTTTCATTGATTTAACATGTTATTTGACACATGTCGTCATCAATCATGTGCTAATGCCATCTAATCAAGTCAAATCACATCATCAATGCTTTTTCACAAGCTGTTTTGTTTCATTTACAGGGCATTAAAAATTCGCCACCCTCAAGACCCCCCAACTATCACTAACTGATTACACGCGCAATTAAGGGTTGTGGGAAGCAGGCGCCATTACCAACTACTCCCCTCTCTCTATCACCCCTTACCCAGTAGCAGCGACCGCTTTTGTGCGGCTTGCGGCTTGTTGCACGTGCGAACAACAAATGTTACCCATGAGGGCAGTTAAGAGCGATGAGCGTTACTTAACCTTGTTGATTAAATTAAATATTTATAAGCATAGGCTACAATTTCATGTTAACAATTTTAACAATTTAAAAATAAACAAATTTTGATTCATTTGAACTATTAAATTATTTTTAAAAGAGCTGCCAGTTTCTAATCATAGTATAACATTTAGCTTTTGTATTGCAGAGATTAGCAAATCAGCTCTGCCAGTACCGTTTCGTTAATCTTTCTTTAAGAATCTTGAATAGGAATATTTTATTTTTATATATAATAAAATTTGTCTAAAAATGCATATGTTATTACATATAAAAATGCGTGTGTTCTTTCTTGTTTGTTGTTGGTGCAAAAGGCGCGCAACAAGTTTAAAAGTTGACACAATAACAATTTGTGCATTCATCGATAAACCGCAAAGGGGAGCGCGTTGAAGCATATAAAAAAGAAGAAAAAATAATGAAGAAAAAGGGTTGTACAATTGTCCGCCCACATACAGCCAGCCAGCCAGTCACATGACAAAGTTCTCACAACTACAAGCCGAACAACAGCAACAACAAGACACATGAATATAAATTAAGTTGGCCGCGTCAAATCGCCCAAATCGCATTTAATAGCCTTTAAATTATGCACAAAAGTCAAAAAGCAAATAGCAGAAGCCGGCTTTTCTCCCTTTGGGGCGGATTTTCTTGCCCAGCAAATCGCATTTATTACATTTCGCATCAGATTACGTGACGTTGATTGTTGGCAAAGTGTTGCCAGATTTTTGGTTTTTTTTTCTTGTTTTGCAGTGCATGACTGTTGATAAATTCCCATTGGGCACAAGTGCGCGCGCGTTTGCGTATGTTGTGTGTGTTTGTCACTAATTGGAAAATGGCGTGTGATTGCGAACACTTCTTTTCTAACACTACCCCCCGACAGCTCACCCCTGCGGGTGTTTGCTTTTAGCGTTTATCGATCATCAGCTATGCCTTTGGCTTTGTTACACCCCCCACGCCTTTTTTGATAATCGCCTACACCTACATTCTCTCTCTCTCTCTTTGCATCATTATTTTTAGCACTTTATTGCAATGCGAACTCTAATTCACCCCCTCACACTCACTCCCTCTCTTTCAAAAACACTCTCTCGTTTTCGCCCTTTCTCCTTAATCGTGATTAATTGTTTTGACGCATTATTTTGATTTGATATTTATCAAAATGTCGCAAAACTCGCGCTTAGCCTTTTATTATGTTTATTTAACTGATTAATTTTGGGTGACTTTTCGACTACAATAAGCCTGCCTATGCTAAGTGGGTGTGTGTGTTTTTGTGTGTTTATTTTTTGGCTGTTCTCTTATGAAATTCACCAAAATTAGATTTGCATTCGGTTTTTATGTTAATTTCTGTGTCAGCTAAGCGAAGTGAATAATTTGCATTTCCTGTTGGAAGAGTTACAACTAATTATTGGAGAAAATTGTGAGCATTACTCATGGGAAGTCTTAGTATATGATTTAAGTGTATGAAATATAATAGATTATTCAACTAAAGTCTTGGGAAGCAGGCTGCTAAAATAAGTATTGTGTAAAATTACTATTAATATGGCTTGAATAAGCTTATTATATTTCAAAGAAGCAAAACCTAAAAATGAAATGCCTAAATGCTTATGTATATATACAAATGTCTTCAAATTGGGTCAGATCTATTTATTAATACGCCCAGGAAAAATATAAAGTAAAACGTGATAAATAAGAAAAAAGCATACAACTAAAAAAAAAAATTTTAAACTTAAGAAATATATGAAAAAAATTATGAATTATAAATTTAAGAAATCATAGAAAGGTATATAAAGAATTGACAATTAAGCCTTGTTTATTTATGACGTATGAATAGGCATAGCTCTGTGAAAATATGATAATATGCATGATAATAGCATATTTTAGATATAAAATCAAGTAAATATGTTTAAAAATGTCAAATCGACTTTGATTCTTCGACATACTTTAAAGCAACCGAAGCCAAATTAAGTTTAATTCAAAATCTAATTGGTAAATAAGCATAGCTAAATGATTATATTTATTAGAATATCTTATGTACCATATAGATTTAAGATTGACAAAGATATTTAATTGAATTTATATATGATATTTAAAATATTGTCTCAATTAAGAAACTTTAATATTGACAAATCTCATCCAAAGTTAAGTTCAAACTAAATGTAGACACACTTAAATATGATAATTTGGATGATAATACCATATATATTCCTTATTATAGATATAGACGTAATCCCTTTAAGTAATTGTTCCTTGGGCATTCTGCAAATGAACCAATAAACAAATCACTTTAAATTTGACATCCCTTAAACCACCCAAACTCAAATTCAGTCTAAATCCAACTAAAAACATAAACTGGCTTATTTAATAGTTTATAATATGGATGATAATACCAAACCATTTTATACATATTGAGTCAATCCAATGTCTTCAAGCAATTGTTTCTTGGCCATCATTTAAAGCAACCAACACCGACTCCGCCTTCAAGTTGTATTTCAAGTGAATTGGGAGAATCCATGTTCGCTTTAAGGACAGCAGTTTGCCAAACTACACAAAACTTGGTCGTCGTTTTCATTGATTTCAATTTGCTTTCGTTGCGACGCCATATTTCAATTTCTGACCGTCGCACAATTTACAAGCCATAGCATGTGTCTCCAATGATGCCCCCAACCCCCTCAGTCCCCCGCTCCCACACTCCCTCTGGAGGCGTGTGTGTGTCTGTGTGTGTGTCTGTGTGTGTGTTTGTCAGCAGACAGCAGAGGCAACATTGAGCGAGGGGCTTAAGGAGTGGGAGGGGGCGGGGATTGGTTGGTTGGGGGGCAGTTCAACAGACGGACAGGACAGCTTAATTGATGAACAAAGGCGTTTGGGCCAAAGTTTTGCTTAGGCGAGAGAGATACGAGCCATGTCTGAGCAGAGACACTGTTACAGCGAAGTTAGCAGTGAGCAGACGTGTGCTAGGTGTGTGTGTGTGTGTGTCTGTGTGTGCGTGTGTGCAGTCATCGTCTCCGGAGGACTTGCAGAAGTCGTACAGAATATTTAACACCCGCTGCGCGTATTTATGGGAGAATGAACCTGTGTCTTCAACATCGTCGTCGTCATCGTCGCTGTAGTCTCTCCACCATTTTGTCTAAGACGCGGGGGCAGACGGACAAGGCGGCCAGGCGGGCAGTCGTCCTCTAACTTGGTCTCTCCTTGGCAGATTTGCAATTCCAATTGGCGCGACGATGTCGTCGTCGTCGTCGTCGTCTGCCGTTCGCTCTCCTCATCACTGATGATTAGTCCTCAACGCTCTGTTCTTGTTGTTCTTGTTGTTGTTGTGTTTCCATCTCTGTCTAGTCCCGGGCAGTGGGTGCACTTTCTCAATGGCCGCCTCAATGTGTTTGGCATTTACCTGTCCACTGTTTGTCCTGCCCACCGTTTAACCTTATTTTTATTGCATACACAACGCAATTATTTGTTTTATTAACTGTTGAACATGGCCTTTTCGGATTTCTCATGTAACGTTTTTGTTTCTCTTAACAACAATTGTAAATTGTATTTATTATTGATTGGTGCTTGGGAAAACTTTTGACTTCTGTGTGTGTGGCATATCTAGCACCATCGATCTATACTCAATACCTGGTACATAAATGTTACTTTGTAACCACAATTAACCATTTAAGGTGTTTGTCCGCCACTTGAAATTTGAATTACAATTAGATTTGTCATGGGAAAAAATGTTAGAAATGTCAACAAAAAATTATGAAGATTGCCTGCATACATAAATAATAATAAATAATACGTAAATAAATATCCAAATATTATTACGTTATAAACAAGTTTTAATTATAAATAATTTTTGTTTCACAACTGGCTGCAAAACTAAATATTCCATATTTAGTTTTTTATATATATTATTTTTCTATATTTTTATTATATATATATTTTTTTTAATATATTTTTTTGGTTTGTTCTTACTTTACATAGGAAACAAGAAAATATTCGTTGACTACGTTAATTAATTTTGTTTCTTTCTTTGGCATTCAATGCCAAAAGCAAATTTATTATAAATTAATTATAATATTTATGAATCTTTATTATAAGTTAGCTTAAAGTTTTAGCCCATAATTAGGCATTTTTTTTATCTAATTAACTTTTGCTAGTTTGAAAGTTTGTTTTGAAAGTTCTTCTCTCAAATATCTATAACAAACTAATCTTAACTTATATTAGAAATGTGCAATGTTCAATTAATTGTTAAATATTTATAGCTTATTTTTATTTAAATATTATTGTATCTCTAATCAAATCTTTCAAAATAGGGTTTCTTTACATGTTTCTATGCAATTTGATTGCAGAACTAATTATTATGTCTTGATCAAAACCCAATCGATTCCCAACTCGATCTTCTCTTGAATGCCATGCTCAATAATTATGTCTCTTTCATATTGAAATTGAGTAAGTCCACAGCTCTATGACATTTATGGACTCCATGCACCAAAGCGTATCTCAGCATCTTGCTGCAGCTCGGATTACGTATGGATGTGACATGAAAGCCACCGTTGGTACTTCAAAAGAGGTATCAATAATTTTTAATTGAAACTTAAATAGATATCATATCTATCATAAAATTGACGAAAGCTCCGCCACAGGAATCGATGTCGCCGCAACTGCAACTGCAACTGCTTCCTGCCTCTGCCCCGCACCCCCTTCCACACTAGATACACTTATATATTTTTAATGCCGATAAAAGCGCATGTTCGACATGCGACTAAACAAGGCACAGAACATGGCATCATTACCACCAGGGGAAACGAGCGCCATGTTTGATGATTAAATCTTGGAAATTTTAATGATGCCGACGACGCAGCCGTTAAACCAACAACAACAACAACAAAATCAGCAGCAACCGTATGCTGAACAGATGCAACCCAAAATTCAAAACTCAAACTCAGGTGAGATAGAGATAGGGAGATGTGGAGATGTGGAGTTGGGGATGTGGATGGAGATGGAGAGACAGAGACATGGAAATTAGCTGACGATCGTTAAATGAGCGGCAATTTTCGGAGACGCCAAGCAGGAAAGGATCGACAGCCATCGGTTCGGTTGCAGGGGATCGGTTTTCATTTGACGCGCTCTCTCTCTCTCTCACTCTCTCGCTTTCTCTCTCTCTCTAGCAAAACGGCGGCTTGATTTTTGATTGTTGATATTTTTGTGATATCGATTCGAGTTCGATTTTGGTCTGTTGATTAAACCGACTATCAAAATATCCATAAGCAATTAAAAGACTTATGACAAGTTGAGGGACTCTCGGCCCGTGTCCCCATCCTCGACTAGACTCTGTTCCGTTGCATATGCAGCACAAAATTATGGGACATTAATTGGTGACCAAAAGAAAAAAAAGAAAGAAACAGAAAAAAAAATATATAAATAAACGTGAAAAAATGGATACAAAATTATGAAAGATATTATTGCATTGTCTGGTTGAGTGGCGTAAAGCGTTTTCCTCTTTCTTATATCACATTTGGATGTGGATTTGTTGTTGTTGTTGTTGTTGCTGTTTTTTTGGTTCTTTTGTGTAACTGGTTTTATGTAACTGCGGATTGCCTTTTGTACCTCTTCTGGTTGTTTGTGTCAACCCGCCTTATTGTTGACGCTCTATGGCATATAGCCAGGGATTATGGTCTAGACTATTGAATATGGTGTTTATAAAGCGAATACGTGTGATAAACTCAGCAATTAATTGCTCGAGTTGGGATTGTATTGCATTGAAGCCACCTAAAATATGATTTTGGGTGCATAAGAATTCTACGTTTGAAGTAGAAAACAGAGAATCTTGGGTAGGCACTGAAAAAAATGTGCTTACTATAGTTATAGTAATATTTAAATGATTGTTAAGTTATTGAAAAGGTAAGAAGAGATTTACCAAACTTGGAAAATGCATTGGGTTAGTATTTAAACTATTGAGAGAAGTCATTCTAAAAGCGATATATAGATTATTGGGGTTAAGTGGAGTAACCAACATGAAGAATTTATTAAGATACAATTATTCTTACTAGCAGAAAAGTTGAAGTGAATCACTTCATTAACAATTCTCTTGATTGAACCAATCTTCAAATAGGACGTTTAAAATCCAAGATACTAAAATATTTTTTTAAAAAAAAGGTATATTGAAGAATTTAAAATTAAGAGTTTCTACAAGTTTATTATCATTTTTGATTATAGACTATTTGTGTGAGATAAAGAAATTTATAATTTTGTTAGATTTTGTTTGTCAAAATTAACTTATTTTGTTAGATTTTTTATGTCAAAATTAACTTATTTTGTTAGATTTTTTATGTCAAAATTAACTTTAGTTGCTTAAGTAAATAATTGCTTAATTATTATACCAATTCTGGTTAAAATAGAGTCTGGGTAACTTACAGACTGACCATATGCCAAGAGCAACTTTTACAAAATTTTTCTTTTAATAATGATACTATGAAGAATATTGAATTTAGCTTAAATAGTGGCTTATTCCCAGTTTGAAATGTGGCATATATGTCAGAGTTTGAGTAGAGCTCATTTTTGTTAGATTTCTTATCTTATGCAACGATGTGCGGCTGATAATTTGATCATCATTGTGCCCCTTGGCTTGTGCATATCATGGCTTCAACTACAGTCTCTTTCTCTCTCTCTCACTCTCTCTCTGCTGCACGTTCACAGTGAGGCATAGAATCACAGGTCGTACATTACGCACATTCGATAAAAAAAAAAAAAAACAAGAAAAAGGCTGCCGAAGTCAAAGCGACTTCAACTTCGTCGTGGAAGTTGAGTCTTTGACTGGATTGCATTCTCATTCGGCAATCGCTTCGAATGTTTTTTCTTTTTTCTTATTTTTTTTTTTTTTTGGGTTGTGGATTCGGTTTGGGGTTTGGAGCGAAGCACACGTCGCTGTGTTGTCAAGTTTCTGAAGATTAATTGAACAATCAATTTAAAATTTTATAGGTTTTAAACTTTTCATTTCTCTTACACGATTTTCTGTGTCTCTCTTAGAGTTTTGCTTGTTGTTGGCATATAAATTTGTTTTCTTTGTATCTGTGGAATGGTCGGGCCAATTTAAAATTATGAAATAGTAGCGTTAATGAAATATAAACTTGTGTGTATTTTTTAGCGCGTTTTTTTTTTTGATTTTTGTTACTTTACCTCTTTAATGGGGGGAACAAAAGTGGTATAAGTTAAAAAGACAAAGGTTAGCTTAGGAAACAATTGCATTAAGGGAGTTGCTATTAAAGCTTGCAGTTTTTGTGTTTTTTATACAAATCTTATAATTATCGTTCGCAATGGCATACTTCCTGCAAAACAATTTACATAACATCCCTTGCTATAATATTTTGATGGCTTCGATTAACTGCCCATAAATGTTTACAAGCCGCATGAGTACTAAATTGTTTAGTTATTATATGCTACAGTCATTAAAATTAAAATGAAAATACGCCGACTTGCAAATATGACGCAAATTCAGATTTTATAGGCAACATTAAAATTATTTACTTTAATTGAACAGATTGCTTTACTTGAGCAGCTGGATGAGTTGGGCTGTAAAAGCATTTTATACACAATTTCTTACCAATCCCAGGCGCCATTTTAAGCTTGAAGAACTCTGTTTTTTTAATGAAATTATTGATCGTTAATCACATCGATTTTTATAGACTAGAATGCAATGCACTGTTCTTCTAAGACCTATTCAAAGTCAATTCCAAGTCTTGTGTGTGTGACGATGCCAACACCTACGGTTTTTACTGCATTTTTCCCAAATGATCCCTTCGATCTTTCTGACCATTTTCTATTGTATTTAATTTATGCGCATTTTAAAAATTGTTGTTTTTTGTGCTCTATCTTTTTTTTTTTTGTGTGTGGCGCATGCGCTACAAATTTTTATCGGTTCCTTTTGAATACAATAGTTTGTTAAGATTTCGAAATGCAATCGAAATTCAATGGATGTTCATAAAACTATTAAACTGACACAACCAAACATGTTTATAGCTACACCCATCAAATTTGTATAATTCTTATGCACGAAACTATTCAAAACGACATTTTCAACTTGAAAGGGTAGGAAAAACTAAAGAATATTGACAAGAAAATCGATAGAAAATAAAAATATAGAAATTATTTAGATTTTATGAAAGACAACAATAGATTGGGCGGATTAATCAAAGTTAAATTTGTTGTATTTTATATATATGTTTTAGTTTTCATTTTACACACTTTAAATTTGTGTAATTTTATTAAACAGAACAAATTAAAATAAAATTTGATCTACTTTTAAGGTTGGAAAGTTTAATTATATTAAAACAATATGTACAAAAAAATTAAATGACTCTAAATAATAGTTTTAATTTAGATTTATCAAAAATGATTATATTCTTAAAAAAACTCTATTTATAAGCTAGTTATACACTTTCGATTCCTATTAAAAAACAGCGCCAGATACTGTTATACCCTAATTTCGAGAAAAAAATTAGCATATTGATATTCGCTTTTGTTTTAGCCATTTAATTTGCCATGTAAATAATATCGTTTATATGTATACAAGTATTTTCTCTCCATTTTCCAACCATTGGCTGGATTCTTTTATGTAAATTTCACTTTGCCAACTTTTACATTTCAATTTTCCACACTGTCACCCTCACCCCATGATAGCATCAAATACCCCAACTAATTAATGAAAGTAAATTAATTTATACGTAAATTGTTTTGTTTAGAAACTGTCTCCGTACGCTTTCGACTTGGAGTTGGAGTTTGTTTTATTTTGTTTTAATTCTGCATTGGGGTTCGGGTCACCTTTATCTCAATGGCTTTGTTCGTCTACGCGCCCTGAATGCCTAATGAGAACTGAGAGCGAGCCAAGTGCTATGTATTTTCCCTTCTTTCCGGGTTCTGAAATTGGCTTTCTTGGCTCCCTTTCTAGCAAACGTTGGGTGTCAAGTGCTGTTTGGGTACAACTTAATTCGCCGTGTAATTGTTGATTTGGTTTCCAACTCTTGGTTTTACTGGAACGTGGGAGCTTTACTTGTTGCCATTCAAAACAGATAACTGTCTTTTGGATGGGTCTTATCGGCTTTGGAACTTTTGCTGGGCACAATAATGCGGGAGTTTCGAGTTGGAATTAAATAATTTCAAGTGTTAAAATGTATTTTATTTGTCGAAATAGTTATTTCGATAGTTGAAGAGCAATTTATAAAAGTTTGTGATACCTTTTGAAAACAGTAGAATTGACAAATATTGATAGCATATCTCTTCACAAGTCAAGTTCTTGTTATCTTAAATATCATGTTTTGTATTTAAGCAAATTAACATTTAATTCGTGCTAAAGAAAATGAAAAAGTCTCTGCTGGAGTTGCACAAGAGAAAGAAAAAACACAAAGTATATAAATTCCTGGTCAGAATTAACAACTGAGTCGATCTTCGATTTTTTTTATATAGATGATATAGATATTTCCAATTTGGAATATAAGTTCTCGTATATCAAAACACAGTTCAAGGTTATTGCATGTCATCGATAACATCCCATCAATATAAATCGATTAACTATACTTTGATCGACTGTAAGCACAAAATCAGCAAACCAACTATATATTTCCTAATATCTCCTAGTCCAGCACTCACGACTAGAGCAATCTGACCTGTTTTGGATTTGTTGGCCAAATTATGCGTCAAGTCAGTTTTGATTGTCCTATTCGTACATCTATTGAAAAGATAAGCTTGGCAAATTGTTCAGCCAGAGATAAATTGAACTTCAATTAAGTTCAATGCCACGAAACAAGTTGTGGCCACAAGCCTAGCAAATTGTGCACTCTACACTCGAATTATGTTCAATTATGTAATGTGCCACCAACCAACAATGTGCAAAAGGTCATTAAGTGCTGATGGCAGATGTCAAGAGTCGGTTTCTGACCCCATTATAATGTTGGCCAGAACAAGCGCATAAAGCAATTATTTGCATACTATATACGGTGGGGGGGGAGGTGGAGAAAACCCGCTAAACAAAGAGCGCAAATTGCAAGCGATGAAAAGATGGCCAAAACAGCACAAACAGGATAATAATGAACGCATTCACCTGACCCAACGACCACCCACAAACACTGCCAGCCAGTCAGCCAGCCAGACAGGCAGGCAGTATTTGAGTGCATTCATTTATTCAATTGTGGCCACTTGTTAGTACAAAGCCTGGCCAAGAGAAGGGGGGTTGGAGCGAGAGAGAGAGAGAGTGAAGGGCAGAGAGCTGCCACACAATGGCTAGCAAATTTGGCCAGCCACATTAACTCATTTGTTTGGCGCTGATTGTCGTCATCAGCATCAACATCATCATCATCATCAACATCAACATCAACATCATCATAGTCGTCGTCATTGTCGCTGATTTGTATCTTACAGATACATAGCTGGTTGGCATTTTCTTCGTAGTTCGCAGTTCGTCCTTCGTCCTGGACTGGCGCTGTCAGGCGCATTGAAATTGAAATTGGAATTGTGCTGGGCCGAGAGCCCAGCTCCATAGAAACTATGAAACGCAACGGCGGCTCGTGTTTTTATTGTGTAACTGACATTTGCTTTTGTCCGTTCGCATCCATAAGATACAAAGATACAAAAGTGGTTTGTGTTCGCTGTTATGTTTCCATTCCAATAAGACGCTTAGTGCTTGGCTCTTGTCGCTGATGATTGCGCATAATTGGGTCACATGCTTGTCAGGAAAACGCGTCGGAGCTGTAATCCCCCCGCCAACATCCCGCTACTCCTCATCATGCAATTTTCTGTGTGTGTGTGTGTGTGTATTTGGTTTTGCGTGTGTGTCGGCGCCTGTGAGTGAAAAATATTTTTCATTAAAACTGTCCGCTTTTCTTTTTGCTCCAATGTCCTCTGCACTCTTCTCCCTTGCCCCTTTTCCCTCCACTCTCCGTCTCTTTCGTTCAGTCTTCCTTGCTCGCTCTTTAAATTGCTTTCTTGGTTTCTTGTTGCTCGGCAACAGCAGCAAAAAACTTTTGTCATTTATTTTACTTCGCTCGTTATTTTTACACTAACATTTTTAACAACATATCTGCAAATTCTCTCATTTTGCCAAAGATGTACAAATATTTGGTTAATACTTTTTTAGACTACTTTGTTTTGCTTTAGCAGTTTTAACTATTCAATGTTTCTTACACTCTTACTACTGAAACAGTTGATTTTTACAAATTGTCTCTCTCTCTCTCTCTCATATTATATCAATTCTTTGTGTAGTGCATTTTTAGCTTCGTTTACTGTAAATTTGTCTTTTCGCTGTTTATCTTCCTCTTTGCCATTTTGTGCTTCTGATTGCGTACAGATTTTTTTTTTGTACCGATTTTTATTGTGCGGCTCGTCGTTTATTTTGCAGTGCATAATTTATGCCTGGCCTCTTCTCTTTCCACTTTTCCTTCTTGTGTTTCTCTTCCTTCTTCTTACCCAAGCCGTGTTGGGCTCTCTTCTCCGCTCAACAGCATCCCCAACAGCGCCCCAATAGCTCTTTTGTCATCTGTGGCGTCGCCATTTTTTTTTGCGCTTCCTGTGCCTGAATGCAGGCTCTCGACACTGGGACACAGGATGCTTCTTGTTGGCCTGGCTCTGGCTTCTGGTCGTGGCTCGGTTGCGGGTTGAGTGTCCAGTGGCCAGCGGAAATGTATTTACACCAAACGTTCGTAAAATGGCGGCCATAAAATAAAGTTTTAACGGATGTTTACGCAATGCGCATGAATTGTTCAATATTGACAAGACAAGAAAGCAACGATTACTCATCCCAGCAGCACAGACGGCAGGCAGGCAGCAAGTATTGTATAAACAGACCTATTGAAATTTTAATGATCAGCATCTCTTAAAAAAGTCATATGAAAGAAATGCTGGATGAATGGATAATTACCTATAATATCTTAACTTAAATATTTAAGAAATGGGAGGAAAATACTTAAGTATGAGAGAAGTTTATTAATAGAAAACACAAACGAACATATAAATATTTTATGTCTATTTTAAATTAATTATTAAAAATTAATAAAAAAAAGGGCCTATAAGGATCCGTGATGTTTAATACGATATTACAATTTCAGCAACTTCTAAATAGTTCCTTTTATAATAAGCTAAGCTAGGTGATATATATTTATCAGTTTATTTTTTTTCTACATCAAAATTTAAATGATAATTTATTGAGAACCTGAAGATGTATGTCATACCAATTTGAAACTTACGAAGAATCCCATTTATTTTTACAGTTTTTGCTAATTTTGCTGTCGTTTAAAATCCATCTTACGCTTAGATACAACTGGGAAGTGGAAGCTCTTTTATCTTTCATCGTTTTGAATTTGAGATCATGCTTATCCCACTTGCACTTGTTTACCATCAACAGAAATTATCTATCTCATTAAGATTCGGTTGCTTCGATGGCCTCTCAAATGAAAACCGCAAATCGATGCAACTCTCTACTGCAATACATACCATATATATATATATATATATATATATATATATATCTGTGTGTGTCTGCTTGTTTAAGTACCAGCAGTTTCTAAGTAACTTGTTACTGCTCCTTCGGAGGGTTCCTTCTAGTCGTGGACATGTGCTAATGACAACATGATTATGGGCTGCCAGACAAAGCGAGCAGCGGCAGGCGACATGGGACGTGGTACGTAGGACGAAGGATGAAGGACAACGCCCACACAGTTATGACAGTGACACTGACAGAATAACCTTCAGCGGGCAACTAAGCGACCGGCAAAGAGGGTTGGCCACGGTAGCTGCCAATGCAGAATCTGCCCAAGCTAATAATTGCAAAAGGAGATGTCGTTGCCAATTTCAGTGCTGCGACCCTTGCGCGATTGAGAACTTTACGCATAATAAATTTTTCATTCGTTGTCATTAAATCATTGCGTTGGGCTCTCAATGAGATGGTTAAAGCTCGAAACATAACTGTTATGTCGACTATGGAATACCCATGAAAAAAAATTGTAAGTTTTTTTGACTTAAAAATTTTACTCGATTTGTAATTGAAGTGTCATCTTCAAGATGATCCAATGCAAAAGTTGAAAAACTTTTATACATTATAAAAAATTTATACACTTGGCGTCAAGGATAACTTACTATAATATTCAGAAAGTATCTAAGCGGATCACTTGGTATTTGGGAAACCTAGGGTTCTATTCTTTATTCCAGCGTAATTTTTCGAATACTTAGAAAACATTCGTTAATTTTGCAGGGTGTTTTTATAACTTAATATTAAATTTTGTATTATTTTTATTACTAAGGTTTACTTTTTAGGATTTTACATCTACAAATATTTTAGATATAATTTAAATGTTGAGAGAAGTATTTTAAAAATAAAATAAAAATTATATGTGCTTAATTACATCAAGATCTAAGTTGAGATTAATCGAAATATATTCTTTAAACAGGGTATATAAAAAAAAACACATAATGACAAGCAGCATGCTGCAAATGTCAGTGCAGACAGGAAAACGGAAACGTATTGGCGCAGTGAGGAAACTTGGCGCGATGGCCGACGCCCCAAAAAATTTGATAAAAGCGTGCAGACAGAAAGAGAGACACATAGAGTAAGAGAGAGAGAGAGAGAGAGAGAGAGAGAAAGGAAGAGGGATGGCAACAAATGGGGAGCAAGTATCAACAGAGATTCGCGTTTCTTTTTTTTGCTGGCCTGCCCCATTATTTCAGCACATGCAGCAGTACAGCAGCAAGCCGGAAACGGATGTGGGTGCAAACAACTTGAAGATGTCTGCCAAAAAAAAGAAAACTAAAATAGAGGCAAACTTATATGAGCAATGGTATAGGGAATGCGACAAAAAGAGCTAACAGCATAAATTATGCAAAGTAAAAAAAAAATACCGAAGAAAGGCAAAATGGGATTTGATTAAAATTCATTTGCCGCAATATGATAAATGTCGTTGTAAAAGACATCAAAATCAAAGCAAATCACTTGCAGTCGACGGTCGACGATTTTTAATAATGTATACACAAAATTCCCCCCCCTCCTCCCCCTCGATACAGTAAACGCCCAAAACTCAAATGCAGTCGTTGTCTGGTGGCAAGGATAGAAGGACACGTGGCAAAGTCATCGTCAACGCACGGCACACTTCATAAATTTTGGCAGCGAGCAGTTACAGTTATGATTGCCAAAGTCAACGACAACAACAACCAACAACGAGCCGGATGTCCGCCTCCCCACCCGTAAACAGGAAGCAAAGCCTTGCCAGGCAACCGCAGCAGCCGAAAAGTAAATACGGAAAGATTTGCACCGGGGCCAAAAACTCTAAAAGCCTCAAGCAAACAAACAAACCCAAACGCCACCCGCCAACCACCCACTACCCTCTACTCTAAACCCGCGTTCCGCCGACATCTATTGCTTGGGTTAGTGGCAACATTGTAGCCTGGCGTGGATTGGTGCGCATGCCGCAATCAAATCATCTGCCAAGTTTTATGATTTATTTAACTTTTTTAATTGACTTTTTCCGAGCAAGCCAACAACAAAAACAACAATAACGAGAACAGAAACCGGGACTGGGACTGGGATTGAGACAGGGAGAGGGACAGGGACAGGGCCAGGAACAGGAACAACAACCCCAAACAATACGGCTGCGTGTGAAAGGATAATGCAGGGTCTTCAAACCAGGACTCTGACATAGACTTCACTTGCAGTGGCTGCTTTGCTAGGAAGTGCGTCATATGAGCGGATATCGAGGTGTGTGTGTGCGGCTGTGTGCGAACGTCTGCGTACGTGTGTGTGTGTGTGTGTGTGTCGTGGGTGTAGTCGACGAGCGTTTGTTGCAAATCCGGTTTAGTCTATTTATTTGAATGCCTATTTTTATGCTTATCCGGTTGCTTTAACATTTACATTACTCACTTTTTTATTTTTTTTTATTTTTTGTTCTTTTTTGCTTTTCATTTAACGCTTAAAAATGCTTTTGATTTATGTTATGGTAATTGCCGGGATCTACGGTGAAAGGAAAAGAGGAGTGGGGTAAAGTGTGCAGGGGGAAACAGGGGGGCACAGGGGTCGTTAGCTAAGTAACTCACTGTACAGTTGCTTAAACAACCTTGGCAGAATATCAGGGGAAAAATACTAGCTTAAATTCTAATGTTTTGTTCGACATTTGAGCAAGATGTGTTCAGTGGGTGAACTTCTGAGCGGTTTATGAAATACTTGAATTGTGGTTAGATAAAATGAATCAAGGAGAGGTGGCTAAAGCATTAATAATCAAGAGAAATTCTCTGCTGTTCAAATAAATGTTTACAACTTGCATTGTGTGTTATGCGAAAAAAGAACTTGTGATTTCAATTTGATTAGGGTTAAAAATTGATGGGTATATTTGCGAACAAATAAGTATTTTTTAAGCAAATTTTGTAATATTTTATATTTCAATAACGCCAGATTCTTTACGTTCTTTTTAATTAATTTTGTCTTTCTTTTTCATTTTACATATCCCTTTTTATTTAATATAATGATACGATTTTTTTGAAATTTTAAGCTAATGTGAATTATTTCTAGGACTTATTTAATAAAAATAAAACATAAACTATATCTATTCATTATGATTAATTTACTGAGACAGGAAACTTCCAAAATATTGTTTAAAGTGAAAGCTAGGCTTTAAATTAAATACTTATTCTAAGACTAATATTAAGTAAGTTCATTAATATTTATTTCAAATAATATATAATACACAGAAAATTCTGATAGAACATTTAAAATTCCATTTGACAATAAATCCTGGCTGAAGAATTAAAGGAGTTTAAATTTAAACTATTTACATTAATTAATCGCAGTGCATTGATAAGGACTTGGGTCTTCTCTCATCTGGTTCTCATCCTGCTCAGCATGAAGCAAAATGACTGAGCGTTGACCGTGAAGCTGGTTACTAATTTGACAGCCCACAAGCGCCAGCCGCCAATGCAAACCCCCACCCGAAAAAATACCAAATCTCATTGGATACACAAACACAGATACAAATACGAAAGGAGAAAAAGATCAAATCGAAAAAGTCACTTGTCAGTGTCTGGTCAGCCACGAAGGGAACTTTCAATTTCTGGCGAAGATCTCTTCGGGATCTGCAAATATGATTTATGAGGCCACAACATTTGATGTATACATTTTAAGCATTGTTGAGACACAAAAATGATTTTGATGGACATTTAACAAAACGACACCAGTCTCAATCCACACTGGACGAACCGCAGTCAAACGGCTAAGACAGCTGAAACCCCAGAATTTGTTCCTCCAAGCAGAAGCAGCAGCAGCATCCAACATAAGCAACAAGAATCAAAAAAAAAAAAAAAAAAAGTCGACATATTTCATATTTTATTTATTATTTAGAAAGGGTTCGTTGCATAAATCAAAAATGAAATGAGTACGACATAACAACACCAAAGTCAACTCCAGCACCAAACCGAGTCCAACTTCGAGTTCCAGACGTAATCGCAGTCGTCGATGTTGTCCAATGACCAGCAACCAGCATATAAAACTCCAAATGAAAATAAAACCAACGCACAACTCTCAAAAAAAAAAATACAAAAAATAAAAAATTAAATATAAGTTCCCACATGTTCACAATTTTTATACACATTACCTCTCGAAACCTTATGGAAACCGGAAAAAAAAACAACGAAAACAAACCAAACCCTCAGATTTGCAACTAAGGCATAAAATATCATTCATTGAACAACTGACGCAGCTTTGATGCGCCAATTTCTGCACTGACAAAACTTTTGACAGCCTCAAAACGATGCTTGATAAATCGACAGAACAACGAATTATGTGAGAAAAAAATATAAAAAATAAAAATATATGAAAATTGATTGAAGCTGCACATTTGGCATCGATTTGCGGTTGAGTCATAAATATTATTTATAATTAACCAATATTGTTGATAATGAGTCAGCTTATCTGGGTTTCGCCGGCTTAGTTCTTAAACAAAGCTCTTGAAATAAACTGACAGAATGTATGAAAAAAATATATTTTAAAGAGTAATAGCTGGAAAAATATATTTTAAAGAGTAACAGTGGGAAACATATCTTTCAATTGACCTGTGGTCAAATTGATAGTTAAACTCTTAAAGGAAAAATAACAGTGTAAAGTAAAACTTATTTAAAGCTTGTATTTTTGCCAGTAAACAATTCTTGTTTATTTTAAAGTAAAATAACAGCTGTTGGTTATTTTAAAGTAAAAAGCTGTTGGCTAAAATTAAAGTTGTATTTTTGACAATTACTAAGAAACAAAAAATCACTTGATTTTGCGCAGTGCATTTGTCTGTGACATGAAAGGGTCACATGCCACATTCAGCAGCAGCAGCAACAACAGCAGCAACAACAACAAACAGTCAAATGTTGTGTTTGGTATTTTTGCGTCACGCGTTGTTCAACTTGTTGTTGTTGTTGCTGTTGTTATTGTTGTTTTTTGTTTTGTTTTGTTTTTGTTTTTTGTTTTTTGTTGCTGCTGCTGCTGAGGATTGCTTGCGCCTGCGCACACGCCTGAATGCGACGCGACGATATCAGTGAAATGATCGCAATCTCAACACAAAATTTGTGTTTGGCGCAGACATTTTTACTGCGCCTGGAATCAGGAACGCTGGACCTGCTGCTGCTCCTGCTCCTGCTGCTGTTGCTGCTGCTGCTGCTGCTGTTGTTGTTTTGTTGCTGCCCCAAAAGATGATGAAGATGAAGCAGCAGCAAATCTGCAAGCAATGCGACCAATCTACCCCTGTCCAAGCCTCTCCGCCGCCCTCTCTCTATCTCTCTCTCTGTCTCTCTGGTCTGCCACCAACCAAAGCTGGCAAGCAACGTCGTGTTGTCATAATGAATGGCGCAGCTTAAGTCATTTCATTTTGGAACTCAGCCTGTAGCTGGAGCTGGAGCTGCAGCTGGAGCTGGAGCCAGCTAACTGCGACCTGGCATTGATTTTTTTTATAGTTCTGCTGGCGCCACGAAATATTAAATTACGCGCTGCTGTTTTGTGGTTAGTCCTCAGACAAAATGAGGCATAAGACTTGATTTCTCTCACTCTGTCTCTCTCCCTCTCTCTCTCCATCCTTATCTGCGTTCTTGGAGACATTCCACATACGCCGTGTGCGACGTCAGCTCTGAAATTAATAACATAAACATTGCTGCTGCTGTTGCTGCCTTTTTCGTCTTGGCCATAAAACTTTGGAGAATTCATTGAAAAAGTCCAATCGCAAAAATTGAAATTCCAGCTCGTAGAATTAATAAGTTAATTCCGTAAACGCCCAACCTCAGCTCCCCCTCCGCTCCCTCTCTCTCTCTATCTATCTTCAGCATATTGAAATGTTTGTTTTGCATAATTACATTGGCGCTCTTGTTTGGCATTTTATGTTGGCCTTTTTATGGCCATGGCTAATTTCATGTGAGCAGATTTTATGATTCTATGTGAGCCCAGTTGCTGTCTGTGGATTACGTGCAACTTGAGCGCCTGCCGGTCCACAATATGCGGCTCATTACAAAAAGGTTAAAGTTGAGGCCGTTTTACGACTATGAGTTACATACTTGAGCATTGGCTTTGCAGCTTCCCTGAACACTAATTGCTTGGTTACTACATTAATAGGTTTGTGTGTTAAGTGTGGTAGTTGACAGTAAAGAGTATTTACAGTTCCTTAAAAAAAAAAATACAGTTGAATTTAAAGTAACCGTAATATACTTTAATATGATTGTGATACAAGTGAATGCATTAATTTGTTTATTAGGCTAGTTTGTTTAATATGAAAATACCTTTACCTAATGTTCGGTAAAATATCGAAAGAAAAGCGAATTATATTATTGTTAACATACATATATATATATATATATAAATAAATAAATAAAATGAATAAAAACTTAAACTGCACATAGTTTACCAGAATTTATATTATTTATTTAGACTCTCTAACGAGTTAATCCTCTGCCATCAAATTGGGTATAGATAATGACAAAGAACACATATAATTTATTGGTGATTACGTGCTGGATATAAATAATTTACAATTCAAATGAGAATCGCAAAAAAAGGCGTTAGCTGGTTTGTATGAGATTCATAGGAAGACTGCAGCTGCATGTGAGTATTTCATAGAAAGCTCGATTCGCAAATGCTTGCACTCAATCATTACAATTATGGCTGACACTTTGACTTCTCTCTAAGGTGAATAAACATATATACCTATATATATATATATATATGTATGTGTGTGTGTGTTTGTGCATATATGTATATATATTTAGCAGAAATCAAATAACGATAAAAAATCACACGAATATTAATTCGCAGAAATACAAAGACCTTCAAAAGGAGCCCGAGTCGAGTCGAGTCGCAGCCAGAGCTAAACGGTTACCCCTTTTGCCATTATGAAATTTATAGTTGCGGTCTGCCTAGATCGCAGTTAGCTGCTGGCCCGCTCCTCAAACCCAATGCCCAATTCCCAATGCCCATTCTCTCTTGCTCTTTCTACTGCTGGATACAGCTGACCAATGCTTTTGGTCGTGTGAGAATGCCATAGCTGTAGCTGTAGCTGTAGCTGTAGCTATGCCTGGTGTTGGGCCACATGTGCCCCAAAAAAAAAACCAAATAAGAAAGAAAAAAAGCAGACATAGCTGGCTGTTTGCCTGTGCTCAACCCCGAGTTCAACTGTGATGCAGCGCAGCGCAGCGCAAAAAGCACTTTAGCCCAAAACGTAGCAACTACTGGCCAAAACGCTTGGAGTCTAATGCCAGTTACTACAGCCGGTGCTGATGCTGATGCCACTGCTTGAGCGCGAGACTGCGCTTTGTTTTTTCTGCTCTTTTTTTTTGCTTCTTATTATTTTATTTGTATTTTTTTTTTTTATATTTTTTTGTTTTGTTTATGCGAGCAACTTCCATGGAAGTGGCTTAAGCCAAATGTAGCAAATATTTGTATATATATACGAGTACGAGTATAGACTCCACACTTATCGCCAAACAAGATCAATATGCACGATATCAATATGCTTTGCTTCGCTTCAATTCGCCTCTGCCTTTGCCTGCTTTTTACTTGGCTTGGCTTAACTTGGCTTGGCTTAAATTTGCCCTGGCGTTGTTCCTTTTGCTCCGCACAACAAACAGCAACAAGGAGAACGAACAGCACAACAACTTAACAACATACAAGCGGGGGAGCAAAGCTGAGTAAGGCATCTAAAATTGAGCAACATATGATGTGGGCAAATATATATATTGCAATATATTAATGGAAAAATTCAGAAAGTTTCAATTGGTTGAGACAGTTCAATGTAAATATTGATGATCAGAAACTAGAGAGAGATATAAAAAAAACATCGTCTTGAATCAAGTTGGTAAAGTTTGAGGAAAATTCCTTAGGATAATATTGACTGAAAACTGTCTAATAATCTTTACTATCACAGCATATATAGATTATAGCTGGACAAGTTTGCTGATAAATTAAAAATCTGTTAAACTAAATTGTTTGATTAATTTACTTTTGGGGATTTCAGCTTATACGCACTTTTGTCAATAAGAAAATACAAAGAAAAACCCTTTCTTAAATGTGAAATAATTCTTTTAAAATTAATATTATCATAGGAAAAGAATAATTTCAAATTAAATCAAAATAAATTTCAATTAAATAAAGTTATCTACCCGCTTCTACAGCATTTCAAACCCTTTTTTAAGCTCTACTTTTTTTTACTGTTGCTTCATTTTTTTAAACCTACCATTTGAATATGTTTGATATATATGTGATATATGTGTGTGTTAGGATTCGTATGGTATTTTTCATATGGCACACACGACCGATGACTAATTGCTTAACAAGTTGCTGCCACAAAAGCGAAACCGAAATGTCTGTCAACTGATGGAGATTTGTCGCGCTTGTCAATATGATTAGCCAGTTTCAATTTGCTGTCTAGCGAAATTTCGCGGAATCAAAAAAAAATATGTGTATATATATAAAAAATAAAAACGAATAAAAAGCCAGCAGAAAATATGCAATGACTGCTACACAAACATTTTGAATGCCCCAAACGATAAGGCTAAAGTCAACATTCGACAACAACAGCGATGATGATGATGATTGCAGTAGACGATTGTATTTCATACTCTAGGAAATGGTATCCTAAATTTGTAATCCCATTTTGTAACAATCAGAATTATTTCAGAAGCTCAATTTGAACATATAGTTATAAAGATATGATATGATATTAAATTGTTTATGAGGAATGGGAAGAAAACAAAAATTATGCTGGAAGCCTGTCTTAAATTGCTTACTTAATTTCTGAACTTTTAAATTAAGTGGATTTTGAGAAAGTAGATAGGAGAATGTAAGGGAAAATTAGTAAGCTGGAGAAAGTAATATGCGATGAATGTTACGCCTAAAAAAATATTTCCACGAATTCTCTATTTTCTTTTATTTTTATATATTTATATTTATGGGTTTCTTTAATCAATTAAAATTTTCAAATTTTGCCCTAATCCTCTTTTGTATTTTTTTATACATATATTTAATATTGATTGTTAAACCTTTTTACCAATACGTAGAGTGTACCAAATGTCGCCTATCTGAATTCCGCTTTATTTATTTGGTTTGGTTGCATGCAATTGTTGTTGCACTCTTGTGGCATTTGCATATTTTGAATGTTCGCGCGTTTGTTGCACGTTTTACAGCGGCAACAACAACTGCGAAATGTTATCGATGATTGCGAGGGAACGTAGCTGGGAGCAGAGCTCAACTCTGGGGCACCATGCCAGCCATGTAGCTGTGGGAGTAGAGTGTCATGATGGTGTCTGGACCCAGGACCTTTTCATAGTTATGCTGTTGTTATTGTCGTCTGTTTGGTTATTGTTGTTGCTGTTGTTGTTGTTGTTGTTGTTGATGTTGTCGTCAAACAATTGTCACAACGTGTTGGCATTCACACGAACTTTATGTTTTGTCAACACCTCACAAATGTTTGAACTGAAGGAATTGGCGACCGAGCGCGCTCGCCCACTGATGTGTCAAGAGTTAAAGCTTGACTGGGTTATAGCCCATTAGGTCAATCAATGCCGTTATCGGAGGAGAGTGAAGAGCAGTCGAGGGCGGGCGGGCGTTTAAATGCCAACTGCTGTTTTGGCCTACCGCATTGCACGAATTAATAACAAAACATTTCTCGAGTGCTGTCAAAAATTGCAGCGGCAATTTTCAATCAAAGTCGCAATCATTCGATTGGCATTCCTTTTGTCAGCTCCAAAGCCGAAGTCGGAGAAGTCCATTGTGAAAAACCAACACCCGTTCTGAAGGGTTCCTCAACAACTGCAGGTCGCAACAAAAGCATAGCTAATAATAATGAGCGGAACCAGCGAACGACGCTGCATCATTGTATCTTGGACTGTTCCGCTCCCCCTCGCACTCTCTCCTTTTACCATTTCCTTTATCATTATTATATTTATGGCACAATTTAATTTTTTTCGCATATAATACATAAAAAAACACTTGTGCCTCGCCGTTGCTGACAAGCGGAATATCTTTTTTCTCGCGATCGATCGCTGCAACTCCATGGCGATCGTTCGCTGAATAGATCACTCAGTCCCAATGAATTATTGATGGACTGACAACAAAACAAAAAAATCATACACAATCCAGTGAAAGAGACAGCGAGAAGTGCGTATCAGAGAGTGAAAGAGAGAGGGAGATACCACAAGGGGCAACTATAAGCTGTAGCTTTGACTTTAATGTGGCAGGCGAGCCGATCGATACGTCCAATCTTTGTGACTTTGTCAACATTGTGACTCGCTCTCGTCCCCCCCCCCTTCCCCCCCTCACTCCTTAGCCAGCATTGTGATATATTGTTTCGGTAGCATTTTGTTAAACGTGATCAATTTTTAATTACCCATCAGCCATCGATCGCTGATCGCTGATCACCGATCGCCGATCGTTGTTCTTGGTCCTTTCCTTCAATCGCACCGCACAAATGCAACCTGCACGTTTTGTCGCATGTCATTCAACGATTTATGCTACCCGTTCGGCTCCAATCGAGCCGACTGAGCGACTTTAATAAATGTATCTTGCCGCTTTTGGCCGCAAGTTGCAGTTTCGCTTCGTTTATATTATTTTTGTTTCGTTTTTTTTTTTAGTCAGCAACTTGCAAGTTGAAGTTGTCTGATTGAGGCTACTTTTGTGATCTGACTGGCCGCTTGGCTGGCTGCCTGGCGCTGTGTGTGCGTAAAATTTTTAATTAGCTTTGTCTAATTAACACTTGGGCACAGAGAAATGAACGTGCTGTCTGCGGCCCGAAGCGTGCCACCTCCAAAGGCGTGAAGATCAAAGGGTAAACGGGGCCAGATTTAAACGCTGGAGGAATATCTCTACTAAAAAAAAAAACCCCCAATTAGTTTAAGCCCTCGTAGAAAGTTTAAATGTGAGAGTCAGAATATTGAAGAAAGTGCTATAAAATGGGATTGTGTGTGAGATCCTACTAGACGCAAACAGTTTAATCATAGGAATACAAAATTATTGTTCGTAGAAATTCTATATAATCATTTAATTAGATAATAAAAGCAAAGATAATATTTGTGAATATTTAAGCAAAGGAAAAGGGAGGAAAAAGTTCGAGCTTAGAATTTATTCTGTATCTTCAGCAAAATGAAAAAAGCAAAGTTAATATTTCTAAATATTTAAATATATATTTTGATTTTATTTAGAGCCACAATAATAAACTTACAAATTACTTCATTAGCAATAAACTTATGCAACTTTTTATTCTAATTCAAACTTATTTCAGCTAGTCCAAATTTTTATTTCAACGACAAATATCATATTAATCCAGATAAGAATTCTAGATGACATACAAGCCATATAGCCAAGTTACCTATGCTAAACTGAAGATTTTTTTTTATATATATGTTTGCTATAAAATCTAGTAGTACTAATTAAATATCTCTTAAAACATAATCTTGAAACTGCCAATATTCAGCTTTGCTTTCTTTAATCAATAAAAGTTTTGGTGAATATGATTTGAACTACTTAAAATAGCCAACTGCAAAAGATACTTGCAGCACGTTTTTCCAACACTCTCAGTGTTCAGCCTCAGTTGCAACAATAACAAAAACATAGTTTCTACAAAGTGTGGCAAGAGAGCACTAAAGACACACTAACAAGAAGAACATCAAACAAAATCCACGCCCATTTTGCCACCAAGCTACGGTTTGTGTGTGTTGCCTGTTAGCCAGGCCAGAACGATTGCCGATTGCCCTCGGGGGCAACTACGGTAGGCAGCTAAATTAAGGAAAACGCCCACAGCACGTGCCAAAAGGAGAACAACAGAAGGAGCCAACTCGGAGTCCAAGAACTCAAAAGGGCAGCCAGCAGCCAAGCAGCAATCAGCAGCCAAGTTGGCTGCCTGGTCCAAACTTTTGTCTGGGATCCACTCGAACAATTTTCGCCACTTGAGTTTTGTTGTAGTTTCGTTGGCCGCATCACCTGCCTTGGCAGCAACTCCTCTTGCGGCAGCTCCTCTTGCGGCAGCTCTTCTTTATTTATTTTGGTGCACGCTCAGCAACAAATTAAAAAGTAATTCACAATCGGTGCATAATTAGCTGCTAAGTGACACTAATGGGTGCCCGGGTAACGGATCGGCCTTCTAGTTGCCTCCACTAGCACCTCCTCAAAACTAATCCCTCCCTCCGCATGCCCTGCTGCCCGTCATTGCACTGATGCACTTTTGGGCGCGTTGTGTGGGCAACCAAAGTTTTTGGCTGCAGCCACTTTACATTTTTAATACCCTTCAATTGGGCATAATGACTTTGACATGCAGTTTGTTTTAGTGAAGTAGAATTTAGTTTTTTTTATGTGTCTTTTCATTTTTCAGATTGTTAACTTCTATTTTTCATTTATTTCTTTTGATGAGCATTTAAACTTGCCTTCTTATAAATAGTTTTCGTAATATTTCTAATACTATATTTAATATATATTTCAATATTCATATCACTGCTTAAATTAATTGTGTTTAGATTCATACATTTTCTATATATTCCATATTGTTCAAATAAGCCCAGCTATCATATTTATGACTCTCATTTAGTAAAAAAAAAAAATATTGTTATATTTTTTAGGGCATTCAAAATTCGGCTGTTTGACATTTGTGTTTTCCAAAACTTATTTTTACCTTAAAGTTTTTTTTTTTTTGTTTTTTAAGAATTTTCTTCTTGTTGCAGCTAATTGAATTGTGGCCAAGCACATGGCTCCGAGCGGTTGCCTGGCTCCCTTTTGGCTACCAAATTGTTGTCGAGCAGTTGTTGTGTGTGGCATCGGAATGAACCCAAAAATTGATTATTGTGCTGAAAGCAAAGGTCATTACAATGATGAAATTTATGTGTGTATGTTGAGTGATAACTCAGCTCCATTTTGCTTATGTCAAACAATGAGCACAACACAATGTAACACAATATATAAATGTCGAGCTCACACAGTCACATGATAAAGTTGCCAAAAAATAAAAATAAAAACATTAAATCAAATATCAACTGTGCGCTTCAATTAAAAGCTAAGTTGCTTAAATTATAAATATTATTCCTGCCCACAGCACATGTCTCTAAATTCTTCTACTCAGCGTCTTAATTACAAATATAATGATGAATCTGCACAGCTGAATGACAGTGATGACAATGATGCAGCCATCTCCAGCACGGAGGATAAGAAGTCCACGGACAAATTGGATTCAAGTCCCCAATCAGATCAAGACAGCAATCGAATAACTGAAGAAAATCCCGTGCTCAATACTCAAAATAGTATACTATTTCGGAATTTCGTTCGAAAAATTAATTCACAAGAAGAGCTCAAAAAATATATTCCAGCTTACATATCTACGGGAAATTTCGATATTAAGGAGAAATATTCAAGAAATAGAGAACAAACCGATTCTGAGCTCAGTCAAATGTCGAGCTCAACGAATGACGAGTCGAAAACATATAGTCAAATTTACAGCGAAATCTGTGAGGAGTACAGAGTACGTGAGGCAAAGGCTGAGCAGATTCGTAGAGTATTTAAAAACAAAATAACCAAACAGCAGCAGGAACAGTCCAAATACTCCAGTGAATCCAATAGAAACAGCGATCGTACAGCTCGATGGGTTTCCAACTTGGGTCCACCGTACAAGGATGACTATTATACAACGGAGACTTCAAGTGACAGCGCTACAAAATCCGAGAGCTGTCAGCAGTCTGTGAATGATTTTCGTATTACCAATGAGATTTCTTATCAAAATGGAGCATACAAAGACGTCCAGGTTGAGGCGAACATGGATAAACTGAAGCCAGCCAAAGGGATCCACGAATATGTCCCAGTTCTTGTACCTTTGAAATTAACTAGGAATCCGAAATTCCTGGCAGAAAATGATAAAGGAAAAATACAGAACTATATGGAAAAACGTGATTGTAGTGAAGAATTTGAAGCAAACAGTTCGGAAGTATCTACAAAACGAAAGACCCAAAAGACTAGATCTATAAAATCTGATCATGTAGAAGAATCTGAATTTTACACGGAGGGATCCACTAAAAGCGAAACAAACAGTTCATCCAAAAGTAGTAACTCGATTATAATTTATATTGAAGAACTAAGAAATAGAAGAAGACAACTTCCAGATAGTTGGGCAAGTGTAACTAGAACTGAATATAGTCGTAAAAGATCTCAAAGGTCAAACTCATTCAGCAAGAGAGATAATTTTCCAACTGAATCATCTGATGGTTATACACTAAGTGGCCATTTGAGCGTTAGTAGTGATGACTACTATTTGAGCAGCAGAAGCTCACGATCTCGGATTCCTGCAGCAACCAAGAGATATGAAGATCGTGCGAATAGCCCCATTCAGGTTATATCGGTAAGCAATCGGAGAACGGATCCCATAACTGAAGAGGTAAAAAAGTATGATAATGGAGCAAGTGAGTGGAAGGAACCAGAAAGTGACAGGTCCACTAGGAGTGCGCTAGTCAAGTCGCAATCCATTTCAAGCACCCACAGCGAAGACAAAGCTGTACAGTATCCCAGCGGGGATGAACTAGGGGAATTAGCAAAGAGTTCGCGGAGCGATACGGATAATGTCAAGTGCGAATCACTCGACATAAGATCAGGTGATGGCAGCTCAAATGAAATTGGCTGCAACTCGCTGCCAAGTGGGAATGGCAGCAGCGACTTTATCGTACCCAGCTTTGAGCCCATGAAGCGTTTCTATCGACGCGGCCAACCGTGCACTGATGACGACAACGTTAATCCCATTGACGATGACGATGACGACGACTCGGAGTCGGTGAACTATGAGAATCATGTGGAACGCTTGGCCAAGCGATCGCTGCGATTTTGCACCAACTATTATGCTAAGGGCGGTCAGCTAAGACCCGCCTCGGAAATGGTGAAAATGATCTATAACTCGGAAATGGAGTTCCAAGCGATGCGGCACCTCAAGAAACGTGATAAGCTGCAACAGTTGAATGCAGTTGAGTGCAGCAACAACTAACCCTGATTGCGCCCGAATTTCAATAAGGCTACACAAACAAAAAAAAAACAGATATTATATTTTTTATATTAAAGTTGCAACTTGTAAAAAACTAAAAAAATAATTTGTTTTATTGCACACGAACTCAAACAATGGGCAGGCGAGCAAACTATAAAGAAATTTAAGTGAAGCTGTTGGCCAACTGTGCACAGCGAGAAAAATTTGGCAAAAAACTTAACTTTGATATCTAAAGTAAATAGTTTTGAATCAAGCGTAAGATTTACATAAATACCATATACTTGATGAATTACAACGCATTTTCTCTCTGTGTGTAAATGTATGTTGCACGTTGGCAATACTTGAAACTTTCAGCGAGCAGGCAGCCGCCTTCAAGTCTGGTCCTGCACAGTGCATAAATCAGTTTTAGTGCAGTCGCAAGGGTCTTGCTGAAGGCTCAAGTGCTCCAAAGAGCAGGGCAGCCGCTTGATGGAGAGCAAGAGATGATGGCGGGGAGCGGGGAGCGTTGGCGTTGACGCTGACGTTCCTCTAGCATAATTAGGCTCTTGTGGCCCTGCCACTGGCTACTGTTAGTCTTCAGTTGCGATGGCAGCACATTCATTTTCTTCACACATACTAAATATGCAGCGCTGTTGTTTACAACATCAGACTCAAGATTTAGTCAGCATAGACATTATGTTTCGGATCTGGGGGTGTTGCACTTGTTGCAACTACTGCTGCTGCTGCTGCTGCTGTTCCTGCTGCTGTTGCATATCTTCCAATCCAATGTTCCCCTTTAATTGCTAACTAAACACAAAAATTTTCTACCCAAAAGTGAGCAAATATTGTTTTAAGGCACATCAACATATTTCACCTGTCTAATGAAGACTCTCAGACATTGACTTGCCCCTCGGATTTCGGATTTTGATTGTATTCCTTGCCTACAATTTACAACGATGTGCCGCTGGATATGTTTATAATTTACGATACCAGCCAAAAGTGTAAATGGAACAGAGATAGAGTTAGTGAGAGTGAGAGAGATAGAGATAAAAAGAGAAATGTATATTTTTTGATAGTTTTACAGGTTGTGTAAATACACTTGAAGAATGCTGCAACTGAATGTCTGAATGTTGCAACGCCCAAGAAATTATTAAGTTCTTACACAATATTTTCAATTGGCAAATATCCAAGTGAACTATTAATTATTGTTAGAATGCACTAATAACGTATTTATAATTAAAGTCTAGAATGCTCATTTGATACTAGTGGATTATACAAATAAAAATAAATTATACTAAAGTCTGTTGAAAAAAATATATAAAAATGATATAATTAAACAAATGTTATTTGCAGGTTACTAAAATAAAATGTGTAAGTAAAATCATATTTAAAAATGCTTAAAGGCATTAACTATTAAAGATCGAGGAGTTACCATTTTGAGCAGCTAATTGAGGCTAATAATTTTTCTGTTAAAAGATATCTTGTATTAATCCTTAACATATTAATATATATTACATCAATAGCACCTGTTCTGAACCTTGTTTTTTTAACATACAATTTCATAATCACAGAGTCCTTATTCCTATGACTACTCCACCCTCCTCTTAGCCACTTCCCACACGTACTGTTCAGTTGAAAACCGTTCCCAAAGTCATCGCAATCCATATCACAGAGCAGCCACACGGCATAATTTAGACAATTCCCTTCGTTTATTATGAAAAATGCACTCAATTTATATGACTTGATTATAAAGGGTCGTTGCAAAAAAAAAAACAAAAATAAAAAATAAAAATAAAGTGAAAAAAAGCTGTGCTATATTTGCTCAGGCATTGACATAGAATTCCCAGTGCTTAGGCAACGGCCAAATGGTCAATCAGAACAACAACAACAATAATTGCTGCAGGCGCACTCCACGCCAATTTATTAAAGCCAACACCAAGTTGGAGCCAGAGTCGAAGTCGAAGTCGAAGTTGAAGTCACAGGCACAGGTACAGGCACAGGTACAAGGCTGCCACAGTTGAGAGCTGGGCTTGGAACTTGGAGCTTGCAGCTAATATGAAAAATGGCACGAAATGGCAGAGTCGCATATGCAGAATGCATAATTCATTTAACATTTTGTAAATCATTTGTTTGAATAGCACGATGACGATGATGTAGTCTGTGGCAGTCTGTGTGCTACGGGGGACTAGGGACTAGGGAAGCCAAAAACAACCTGTGTGAGAGCAGCCAATCCAAGTCAAAGAAGAAACTAAAATAAAAATAAAAAAAAATATGCACAGCAACAAGAACTGAACCAGCACTCCTCTCTGGCCAGTTAAACTATTCGTCTGCACTGACAAATCGGCCGCAGAGTTGTTCCCTCTGTGCTCGGGACGCCAGTTCATCTTTGGTTGCCAGTTCCTTAACACAATGGTGCTGCATGACGCGGCGCAAATATAATTTCGCAACTGTCTGCACATGGGCCAAAACGAAACGAGACACACGATGATGCCCAACTCCAGGCACAGTTTCTGTCTCAGACACAGTCGCATTTCAAGCCCAGTCCCAGTCCCAGTCCCAATCCCTACCTTAGTCATAAGTCACATGGCGGCTGCAACGACTTTTTGGGCTTGGTATATATACATTTTTTTTTTTATTATTTTTATTATTATTTGTACATTTTGCGTTTTTGATTCCTGTGAAATTTGCATGCGCTCTCGATCCTGGCGAGCTGCAGCTCCAGCTCCAGCTAATTTAGTTTTGTGGTCTCTTATTGAAAAATTACAAAGTTTCTTCTTTTTTTTTTGTATTCTTTTCATTCGTTTATTTTTTGATGTGGATGCCATAATGGTGGGCCAGCTGTTATGGGCTGGTTTGCATTTCTTGGGAACTTGGGAAACTCTGTAATTTTAATGATCTTCGCCGCTGACATCGTAACTCAATATATCGCCATCTGATCGTTCCAGACAGCTTGGAAGCAGCAGCGTCTTCGTACTATCAACAATTTATCATTAATTTTGTATATTTTTTTTTTCTCCTGCACTTTGAAAACTAATTAAGTTTCTGTCCTGTGTGTGGCCAAGTCGAAGGCGTGTGTGTGACTGAGTGTGTGTGGAGCTATTGTAATTTGGCTTTGGCGTAAAATTTTGTATCAAAAAACTATTAGCCAAGTGTAAATTCCATCATTAAGTATTGTGGATTGTGGTGCCAATGCGTCTGCCCCGATCGACGAACAGCGCGGATTGTGCTGATGATTGCTGGGAGCGGCTCATTGTTTTCATCGTTTTTTATAAATGAAAATTTAAGTTGCGTGGCTTTTTAATTTACCCAAGTCTCAAGTCTTTTGTTTGTCTCTTGCAGGCCAAGGATAAATTTGTTGTTGTTTGGCGGCTTTATAGATCTTAACCACAAAACAATTCAGACTAAGGCACCACAATTTTTGGTTAATCTCTTTGAATACAAACTCTTTGCATCCTTTTAGTGACTAATAATAATAATAATTAAAAACAATTTTTTTTAAATATTAATTAATTTTGTAACACAAAATTATTTTTTATTTATTGTGCCATATCAGCGTTTATTAATTAAAAAATAATGTATTCATTTTTCTCGATTTTAATAAAATTAATATAATATAAAAGTTTATGTAATAAAATTATTTTAAACATTATATTAGAAAAGCAATTTATTTGTTTTTAAATATATCTAGTTTTCAAATTGTTTTTATCATATTAGTTGTTAATATGAAGATTATTACCAATTGTGTATCATCTAGGAAACCCGCCAAACTTCACACAGAGTTATGACCATTGTGTATCTGGTCAAAGCCACATTTATTTAGCATAAAAAAAATTTATGAACTCTCAGACAAACTGTATCATTTTTCACAGTTATGCTGAATGCAAATTAAAGCTGCCAACAACCGCACAAATTAGCTGACCACAAAAGCCAAAAAATAACAACTATAACTATAACAAGTCAAAATTAATTTATGTTATTTAAAAGTCACTTAACTTTTTAGAGACCAACCAAAAATAGGCAATACAGCATACGGCAAATGCAACAGCAACAGCAACAGCAACAACAACAACAACAACAACAAAAATAACAACTACAACAACAACAACAATAAATATAATGAGTGCAACAACAAAGCGTGCAAAATGTTTGCCTGTCCTCAGCTGGCTGCATCGCTGTCTCCGTCGCTGTTGCTGTCACAGTCGCTGCCTACTGCTAGTTGATTCGGCATACCCCTCTCATATTGTTGCCCCCCACCCTCCACCATACCATACTGCTATTGGGTCCTATGAACACTCGATGCCAGTTTCCGACGTCAATTTATAAACGCGTTCAGTTTAAATTGCAACAAATAGTCGCTCATTGAAACTTAAATTGTGCCGACACAAAGTGAACGGTTGACAGTGTGTGTGTGTGTGTGAGAGAGAGAGAGAGAGCGATATAGAGTGAGCACACAGGCCGGCCATGCTAGAGCGAGATGACATGCACAGATATATAGTTCAGATACAATGGGTGTAGAGCTTTGTGTCAACAAGTTTTTTGTCTGTGGCGCTTTTTGGCCATTTTTGTTGCCTTCTTTTTTTCGCTCTTTTCTTTTAGCCAGCACACAAATGTTTGTCAGTTGTTGACGTTGCTTGTTGGTTTTTGTTGTTGTTGTTTCTGTTGTTGTTGTTGTTGTTGTTGTTATTGTTGTTGCCGTTGTTATTGGTGTGTTTTGTGTGGTCGCGGCTTGATTTGTTTAAAGGTTTTCTATGTCTACTTTGGCATGGGAAAAAAATTGTATGCAGCTGTGAACGAGAGATCTCATTGACTCGGCCAAGTTTTGGTTAGATTGAAATAGATTTGGCATTTAAAGTGAATTAAATGTGTAGCCGAAACAGTTTATTTAGCTACCGAAAGCTGTAAATTTTGGCTTACTTATTGCTTTAGCTTTAGTTGTGCATTAATAGTGCAGTGAGTAGGTTAAAATTGCAAGTTTTAGTAGGTAGAATTATTGAAATCCAAGTCTTAAATATGAAAGTCCTTTACTATTTCCCTCATTTTTTATTGGCCAAATTTTTTCATTCATATTTAAAATATAAAAAGAGCTCATCAAACAACACATATTTGCACCATATTTTTATTTTTGTTTTCTACAAATCTAATCTTTCTATCTCATCCAATTACATTACTTTTTTATTTAATTTATTTTTGTTTTATTTTATTTTATATCTAAATAAATTAGTTGTGTAAACTTAAATAAAATTACAGAAATTTCTTTGCTGCCTTCAATTAAATGCTCTAACTAGATTTGTAAGACATCTGCCAGGCTCTTGCACTCTTGGCCAGTTAACTAACCTAATCCGACCAAACCTGTTGGCATTTTCTTCGAACATGTTTGGGAAGTTTCGGCAGTCGCATGAAAAAATTATAAAACAAAACGAAAAAGTTTGATTATTATAAGAAAGCCGAAAATAACATACCCTAGCAAACCTATTAGCAACGAAAAATATTGGTCTATAAAATGTGATATATTATTTTGAATTGGTAGATTTTTTCCCAAATGTAAGCACGTACCAAAAATATGGACATATTGCAAGATTTATTAATATAGCTGGAATCAGACAGATGCACGGGCAACGCTAGTAATGCTGAACGAGAATATATATAACTTAAGAAATCTTGTTACAAATACGACTAAAAAACTAGACTACCTTTTGCAATGGTATACAAAATACAAAAAAAGGAAATTTAATTGCTTGGCACAACAGTTTTATGCCTGTTTTTCTTTAATTTCAATTCGAGGCTCACACTTGCAGTGAGTGCCGCAGCTCCTCAACTCCTCAGCTCCTGGGGGTTCATCAATAGCCAGCGGCACAGTCGTAGCCAATTTTTTCAGACATGCCATCGCAGCAGCAGCAGCAGCAGCAGAAGAAGCAGCAGCAGCAGAAGTAGCCGCAGCGGCAGCAATATAATTTCTTTAGATTAATCCAATCGATTTCTATTCAATAAATCAAAATATGAATTCGTTATGCTCATACAGCGCAGCTAACAGCTTGACTAGCCACAGAGATGGGGCAGCTACCTCTCCTATGGCTAGACAAGCTATTTGCTGCCCCTTACTCATACACAACGGGTATGAGTGTGTGTTTGTGTGTGTGTGTGTGTGTGTGTGTGTCAGTTTGAGGCACGTAACAAATTGTTGGGTTAATTAAAAAAACATAAATCGTTTGATTTTTGTTACTTTGTGGAGTGCTAACAACCGTGGCCGGGTTTGACGGGCCTTTCATCACTTACAAATATATTGTGTTGCCAAAAAAAAAAAGAAAACCCAAAATTTCACTTTAGGGGTCACAGTTTAGCATACTCTTCCAGAAAAACTTTGACTACGAATAAGAAATTATATTTATAATCAATTTTTTATACTCTTCATTAGTTTGTCATAAAAATATTTAGATATTTCCAATTAGTGCATATTATGCCACCATTTTTGCTCAGTGTAATTTTTAGCTATTTTGTGCTAATGTTGAATAGCTGTCGTAATGATTGCTATTAAGATTATATATGCCTACTGAAACTAGATACCCATAGTTTTTTTTCTGGAACCGCTGTGCGAATCAGAAAAACCCATCAAAACAAATTATCAAATGGAATTTTTATATAACTTATTCGCTGCAAATAAATAAATATTCATGATAGAGCTCCATTAAATGCAAAAAAGCGACATTCATGAATTCAACTAATTAACTGATCAAAATTGCAATAAAAATTTGCATTTTAAATTTGTATAAGAATAGTAAAATACAAAATACTATTTTTATTACCGATCAATTTTTTCGCATTGTAGGTGTTTGGATAAACGCTAAATTGCAAAGATATCGAAAACTTTAGTCTTTTAATTTTATAGCCCAATCCAGAGAAAAAAAATTAATAATTTAAAATTGTTGTTTTTTTGTATAGTTTTTGTTTATATTTATTTTTCGTGTGTTGGTTTCTTTTTTTTTGTTGTTTTTACTTTTAGATTTACTTTGTGTACACTTAAGCTTGGGAAATCTAAGGCCAAAAAATGTACGTATGTTTAAGTGTAGCTCTTTAAATAGACGTTTTTTTACAGTGTATTAGTTGAAATTTTTACATTTTATTTTAGTTTTTGTACTAGAAAGCTGGAGGAGCTATTTTTTATATATATATATTTTTTTTTTATTTGTGAATTTCAGTGTTTAATGTGTGTGTGTGTGAAAAGCTGCTTGAAAAATTTGCTAATTCTTAATAATAAAATAGTCAATATGCTTAAGTAATTTATAATATTATATATATTTATGTTATTTTTTACATTTATAGTAATTGATTTTATAATTTACAATAAATTTCAATTTTTTTTTTGTTTGCACCACTAAAACAAAAGCAACTACAAATCTAACATTTAAATAGCAGAAAATTAGGCAATTTTGTTGTTTTTTTTTTTTGTATATTATTTTTAAAATACATAATAATAATAGATTTTTAAAGTACTCTCAACTCGATGATGAATTTTGTGTTTTTGATTCTTTTTTTTTTTTTTTGTGTTTGTTTGTTTTTTGTGTTGTTTAGATTTAGTTTATTTCTTAAATATTTTGTTTATTATTTAACAGCAATTTTTCAATTATCAGGTAAAAAGTTTAAAGTGCTTTCTTCAACTTTCAGAAATATTTGGTTTTCACATTGCGCGACAAGCGCCAAATTCTGCAGCCGCTGACAGCAGAACCAGTCCAACGATGGCGACGTCTCCTCTGGCGGCACACCGACCACCGCCTGTGCTGCTGACGGCGGCGGCGGCTCCTCGGGCCACCAGTTCTCCCAATCTCAATACGCTGTCGCCGCGCCTGGATGCATTAGATGATGATGATGATGATGGTGTCCGAAGTGATTCAATGGATTCATTGCCTCCGCACTGCCCGCCGGCGCGGCCGTATGATACCAATCGCTGGGCGGATGATGCTGTGCCGCCGGATGATACAGTAAATGATGATTATGATGCCCGGTGACGGCCAGCATGGATGCCGAGGCAGCTGCACCGGGTGACGCAGCAGCCGCTGCTGCAGCCACCGTGCTGCCCGGCATCTGATGATGATGGTGATGATGATGCGAGGGCGGTGGTCCCAACGGTGGCGGCAGATACGCGGACGAGGCCATCAGTTGCAATGCAGGCGATGATTTCGATTCCGCATGCAGCGACTGATGTGCGGCAAGTTGTTGTTGCTGCTGTTGCTGCTGCTGTTGCTGTTGTTGCTGCTGCTGCTGTTGCTGCTGCTGCTGCTGCTGCTGCAACAGGTGGGAGGCATTGCTGCTTGCTGTGCTGCTGCTGCCGGTGCTGGAGGCGCCCAAATGCACACTATGCAACGGATTCGGTTCCGACTTGATGGAGTGCGGGGATGATTTAATGCCGCTGCCGCCGCTCAAGCTGCTGACGCCGCTGCTGCTGCCGGCGCTGCCATCCAAGCGCGTCGATGGCGGCGTCTGGGCACCGCCCGTCACAATGCTCGAGCTGGAGCTCTCCTCACCCTCGCTATCATAGCCATGCGACGGTGACTTCTCCTCAATGTTGCCATGCACCTGCAAATCAAAAGAAGCAAAAACAACGCAAAATGTTGCACAAAGTTAGTTCAAATTCAAAATGCAAAACTAGAAGCTGCATGCAACAGTTAATCCTTTAAACTGGACAAGTGCTTACCTTCATGTGCTTGCGCAGCGAGGAGGGATGTGTGTAGGATTTATCACAGCCATTGATGCGACAGTTGTAGGGCTTGTCCGAGGTGTGCACATGCGAGTGCTTCTTGCGGTCCGACGAGTTGGCAAAACGCCGATCGCATCCCTCGTGTTCGCACTTGAAAGGCTTCTCCCCTGAAAGTCGATAAAAAACGAAAAATGAAATTGGTAAGAAATTGTTGTTGTTGTTGTTATTAATATTATGCTTGGGGTAGTAGTTTAAACAAAAGATATGGTCAATGTGTCAGCTCTCGGGGCGCAATAAACGACATTATTTATGTGGCAGGCATAAGCTATATAAAATATATATTTGTATATATATATACACATCGAAGACGCTATAAGAGACGCCCATTTATGAACTCGAAACACAACGCGACTCAATATCAATACAATTTAATAAAGGTGGGAAAAACGCGCAGTCTGTCCAGGCATTTTTATAGAGAAAAATCATATAAATTATGCGGGATCAGGGCATTGTTTGAATTCGAACAGACGCAGTCCCAATTCCAGTCCCAAAAACCTTACAGCGGAAAATTCACCTGTGTCGCTGTTATTGTTGTCCTTTTGTCGGGACATGTGAAAAACTAAACGGACAACGGGTCAAAGTGAGTGTGTGAGTGTGTGTGTGTGTGTGTTTGTGTTTGTGTGCGTGTGTGTTGCTGGAAAAAAGGTCAAAAGGTTAACATCTATTATATACGAGCATTACAGCCATCTGTATAACACCTTTTCCAAAACCAGCAACAGGCCAAGGTCTAAACATTTAAAGGTTAGTCTTTAAGATTGGGCGATATTTTATCGCTTATTAGAAAATTATGTGTGTGTGTGTGGAGTTCCCCAAAGGAGCCGTATAATAATGCATTTGAGATGTGTAAGCGATAATGCCTGGTCATAAATAATCAGTCATATTTAATGAGATCTAACCCATAATTTGGCAAATATGTGTTACAAATATGTGTTTTGATGGTCATATTTAGATAAAGCCATAATCACAGGCCAGTTCTTGGAATTGGTATAAAACAAAAAATGTAATAAATAATTTGATTTGATTAAAATTTAATATAAGCATTTGACAATTATTCTATTAAATGACAAGCTAAATACTTCTTAGATAGTGCTGTAAAATGCTTAAAAATACTGAAATAACTTAAGATGCTATGCAAATAACACTACAATCTATAAAAAACAAAGAAATTGTTTGGGTTTTCTTCAAAGATATTAACATCATAGAAATTATTGTTCTTGGACAACATAAATGCCTAAATATAGCAATAACACATTCTAATGATAGGTTCACAAGTTCTTTTGGGCTATTATCAATCTAATGGCCATTTTGTATAAGCTCTAATCTGCTGTGAGACGAATACAACAACAGCAAGCGCCCACTTTGGGGCACCATCAGTTTCAATAAGTTGCACATAAACTTGATTCAGGCAGAAAGCACTTCATAAATGAAAGAAGAGGAAAAATAAAGTTGAGTAAAATCCATTTAGCATATGGCATTTATGTGCCAGCTAAGCGGCTATTATAAGCGTCGCCTTATGACAATTGCAGCTAAGCGGCTCAGTTGGCCACAGACACAGCCGCAAACCCGCAAACCTTGCCCTCCCCCCCCAGCTCCAGCTCCAGCTCCAGCTCCAGTCCCAGCCCCAAAGAGCGACCCACACACAGAAAGCAACAACAACAAAAACAACGTTGACAATAATCGAACATTTTCACACCTTGAGCTTAAAGCGGACATAGTTATGGGTTAGGAAGGGGACAGTTCGCTTGATTGGGCTGCAAGAGGGGAGTACCGCATGAAAAGGGTAACAAGGGGGAGACGGGGCACGAGGTGGTTGTCGACTACACTGAAAAGCTGCGTTATTATCTGTCCCTTGGGGGCTTTGTGTATGCGCCATATAAAAAGACATCCAGCGGTGCTCTTGGACTTTGCTTTCTGACACGCTCAACAAGTTTCAGTTTTGTATTTATTATTATTATTTTTTTTTTTTTGATATATTTTTGCTTTATGGTTTCTTGTTGGATTCATTGTTTATTGTTTGTCTGACTCCCTTGTAATTTAATACTAATTTATGTGCCTTATTACGCGCATTTGCATAAACTTTGAGTTTGTTTTAAAAACTACCAAATGAGCCATCGTTGTGAATGGCGTGTCGCATTATTTGCCTTCAGTTTCAGTATATTTGTTGTATTTTTTTTATTCGATTATTTCCATTAAATTGGTAAGAAAAAAATTTAACAGTCATAAATATGCGTATTACCCAAACAATCACTCTCTCAGACACGGGCTCAATTATTTTGACAGACCGAATCTACAATAACAAATTGTTAGAAAACAAGCGCAGCGAATGCATTTCGATCCGATTCAAAGATCTACAAAAATAAAGCATTCAAAAAATACACTTTTAAATTGCATTCCCAAATGAACACAATGAAGTCAATTTCAAGTGTCGGCTTTAAATGTGTACTTTGTAATAAGCGTAAAAGGCGCTAACTTTGAAGATATGAATTGAATTTTTTTATTGAGTTCAAATGTTGTTTTCAAATGTGCCAATTTTAAAGAAACGAATTGAATTTTTAATTGAGTACAAGATGAGTACAACAGAAAGCAAAACTGTTCAAATATGATTAAAGTCTTTTACCTTAAAGTGTTTGAAAAATGGAAAAGAGTTATGAAAAAGAACACGGATGAAGAAAGTAATGTTCCACTCTATAAAGTTTATTAATTGTTAATCAGCAGAGAGAGTCGAGTCGTTTCTTAATATCCGTATAAATAAGCCGAGTTTAGGAAGTCTATTGAAACTTATCGAAAACTGCTACCAATTACATTATAAGATTATTTATTTAGAAACATATATATATAAAAACTATGATTATAATTCTATATATACTCTTGAATAACTTTCCAACAAATTTAGAGCTATAAAAACTAGATAATTAAACACATTATTTGAATAGAAATAGATTTTCCACTAAACTTATCTGCATGTGCAAAGCAAATGTTATCTGCCTAAAATTTTCCATGCTGTTCTCAATGCTAATTACCTCATTTTAAAGAGGCAGCTGTCTTTTTAAATGTTGTTTTTTCTTTGCTCTTTACCTTTACACATATCACGCTGTTTTAGATACGCTTCTTATCAGTCTTATCACCGTTTTGTGTCTTTTGTTTTTAAGAGTCAGTCAGGCAGACAGACAAGTCAGCCATAACCCATATGGGCAACTCCTGGTGCGCTTCGTGGTCGACACTCAGCAGGGGGGAAGGAAAGTGCACGGCACGCGCTTGCTGCCCAAAAGGGAAGGGTTTGTGTACCCGCTAAGCAATCGCATAATTTTCACATTTTATAGCGAGATGCGCATTTAAAAAGAAATGTGTGCATTTAAATATTTTATTACTTTAAGTTTTTGTCCTTAAGGCCAAAGAGAGACGGAGACAGATCGATAGCGAGAGAGAGAGTGAGAAAAATGTAGTAAGTGCGAACAGTCATGACCAAAATCGTAGCCCATTTATAAAATGTCAATTTCAGAGCCCAAAGACATTTCCACACTTTCAAAAGGACGTCCGGGCAACGGGCTGCGAAGTCCATGTAAATCCCATTTAGGCTGTGCGCATTGGCAAACTTATTTGAATATTTCAATAAAGTAAATCCCAAGCCTGTACATAAAAGCTCACCGACACAAGAAAAATAAACCAAATAACAAAAAAAAATGAAGCAAACTTCTGAAATAGGCCGCGCCAAGGCAAGCTATAGAAATCTGCTTTGCATATTTTGCGGTGCCTACGCTCCAAACCCTTCCCAACGACCGCCCAAAAATGCCCCATTAACTGCGGCCCAAATTGTTAATTTCCTAGCGGAAAAAAACGTTTAACATGGCGCCTGGAACGCGTGGAACTGGCACAGCGTCTGTCATGGCGTCGTTCCCATCGTTTCACGTGTACAGCCGCGTAAATATTCTTTGTTGTTGTTGTTGTTCCTTTTTTTTTTTGTTTTATTTGGGGTGGTTCAGTTTCGGGGGTTGGCATTGCTTTGTAATCTGTTTGTGGGTGGCTTTAGCCAAGAAAATTGTACATAGGCGAAGTGTGTGCTTCTGTATATGGAGTGAAATATATATATATAGATATATGTACGTGTATACATTTATAATGTGGACTATGTGCAGAAAAACATATCACATATTTTGGGCTCTTATGTAATGGTAAAGCTGCTGTCATTTGCAGACACTGTCGAGCAGCCCGAAACTCAGCTTCGGTACTGTGTCTAGGTCTCTTCAACGTCTGACTCGGCAAGCGCTGTGTGTGTGTGTGTGTGTTTCGTGTGGGTTGTGGATGTTTTACTTTGGGGCGTTGTTTTCTGCTCAGGGCAAAGTCGCAACAGCAAAGAAAAAAAATGGAATTTTGTTAAACGTTTCTTAAGTGCTTTTCTTGGATGGGGAAAATGCCTACAATATGTTTTTCATTGTTGTGCTCGGATTATGCTCCATGCCAAAATTGTAAATGAAAAGCAAAGCAAAGACAGAAACATAAAGCAAAATATGCTTGTTGTGCTGGAAAATGTATTTTGCCCAGAAAGTAACAAGCTGTTTGCTAAAACAAATAATAAATTCTATCACGCTCAGGAAAGTCTAACATCAAAATTACCCTTAAATATAGAACATAAGTTAAAATAATTGTTTCTTATACAACAATAAGGAAACAACAAGTTGAATTTCCTGTATTCGAGCTGTGCGTCATTTAGAGACCACTTGCCATACCCACCTGCTCTTGGAGCAGCGCAAATTAAGCATCATTGACAGTTGCTGATTAATTGAACCTGAAGCAGGTTTTTAATTTTCAACCAGTCAAAGGCGGACAACAAATAAAGAAATGAAAAAAAAAGCACAACAAGCCGTGGAAAATGAAAATCAAATGAAGCATATTTTCCGCAGGAGTGCATATTATATGCAACTGTCGCAGCCAGGCACATTAATTAAAATGTCATTAGCAGACGTTACTAACAACTAACAGAGCGTTAACAGAGCGCTGTTAGCGCTAGCAGACCAAGCACATTAATTGCTCCGTTAAATAATTGCTGCGAGCAAATGAAAACAGCTAAAGAAAGACAGAGAGAGACTGATATAGATAGAGAGCGCGAGCGAGAGAGAATAAGCGGAGATAAGCGGCAACATCATCGCTCATGTGTCAACAACATGCAATGCGATATGATTATTATTATCTAACAATACAAAATAACAAAACAGCAGCTACTTTTTGCCTGTCTGCTTGTCTCCCTACTTTATACTGTCGACTCGCTCCCACCCTCACACACACATACTCTCTCTCCGTCGCTCTCTGTCTCTATCTGGTAGGTTGTTGACACTCTTTTGCAGGAGTATTTGAAAAACCTTTGCTCATTGTATTTGTTGTTTTGTATATATTTTTATTTTTTCGCTGTCGCTTCTTTGCGCCCTTTGTTCTATGCAAAGCCGGAAAAAGCCAAACCCCGATTTCCTGGTTTACATTTCAATGGGCAATTTTCTTCCCCTATTTTCGGATTGGTTTTTTCATTTTCCATTTTTTTTTCTACTTTTTATTTTTGCGAGTGTCCCTCTCTGTTTTGGTTGTTGGGCAGTGACTGTTGATGATGATAGCATATTGTTTTTTTTTTCAGGATGTCCTTGGAGAGCTGACAAGCAGGTGGCAGTCAAAAGTATTGACTCACGTGGCAATGTCGAGTGATCCTGATGAGCAATTAGCTGTTAGATGCGACCAGAGATAGTAATTGAGATGCTAGATAAATATATATTGGGTGATCAGAAATTGCTTAAGTTACAAGCGATTTTCAAGAAGTCATCATGATTGGAATACAGAAGGTTCTAAGTAAATAAATAGATTCTCAGATCAGCTATGAAGAAAGACTTTAAATATTAAGCAGAATTAGGTTATTATTTTAAGAAAACTTAAGTCATTTCTGTTCGACCCATATATTCAATTTTCCCACACACGAATTTCCTCTTCAATTCTAAATTTTTGCTTTGAATATTTATAACATTTGCCTGCATTTGATGACCAAATTAATGGCAGACGAAATAAATTATTAATACCCAGCTCACCGCGTTCATTATTTATGCCTCATAATAATAATAATAAAATAATAATTTAAATGCAATGAATACTGCTTGTCAGCAGCAAAAGCAACAGCAACAGCCACAGTCAAATACAAAATCCTTCAGCCTGAGCCGGCCTGGCTGCTGCTGCTGCTCATCATCAGCATCATTATTATGGTTCAGCAACAGAGTTTTGCACCCCTAAAAATGGAAGTTACCTATTCGCCTGGCCCTGGCCTTGCCTGGCCTTGCCTTGCCTTGCCTCACCATACCCCTCAGCTCTTGTGCGGCTCTATTGTTTGTTTGTGTTTGTCAAAAACCGTTGAGTGAATTGCGTAATGTCTGTCATGATTTATGATTTCTGCATCCCTCCTCTAATGCTGACCCATCCTCGCAGACACTACAAAACGTCCTCACATCACCATTCGCTATTCGCTCTTCGTTATTTGTTGTTTGCAGCTTTGCGCCGCTGCCGCTGTCAAGTGATACGTTAATAATTGACATTGGGGTCACTCGGGCCCGACTTGGCCTGTGGTTTATTGTTGCCAAATAGTCGTAAATGGGAACTTTTTTTTTTGGTTATCGTTTTTGTTTTATGTTTGTGTGAAACAGTGATACAAAACAAATTTTACACTTGGCTGACGTTTTGGGTCTGGTCAAATGAGTTGCGGCACGAGCAATGAAAGATCTTCAGTAAGACCCGAAATATCCGAAAAGATATTCTTGAAATAAAATTGTCAGTTACAGTTTGCGTATTTCAAGCAAAACTAAAAGTGAGGTTTACAGTTGCAATTTAAAAGTAGATTTAAATTCTATACCAGAAAATGTATTCTATTTAAGTTGCCCTTTAATTTAGTTTTGCCTTTTCTCATTTAATTTAAACGTCTTCCATTCCGTTCTCGTCTCCTTAGCCGTAGTTTTGTGTTGAAGCAAAGGCTCTGGTCGCAAAAGGGCCAACACATTGCGTATACACAATGCGATTGCTCATATGAGCCAGACAACTACAACGGCTATTAGTAAAACAATGACAGGCAACAGCCTTGCTGTACATGACCAAACATGGGCCAGTTTGTCTGGTACTCTCTCGACTATGTCTCTGTTTTTTTTTTCTTCTCTTTTTTCTGGAATTTTTTGTTTGGTTTTTTTTGCAGCGAACAAATTTTCGACAAGTTTACCAGGCGAAGAGAACGCCTGGAACAGCCCGAGAGGTGTGTGTGTGTGTGTGTGTGTGTTACAAACAGATATCTAAATGCACACACATATATATATATATATGTATTTATATATACACACGTATTCAAACTTATTCGTACAAGCGCAAATGCATTATGCATTCAAATTGCATTTGAGCTGGCTGGCAAAAGTTTTTGCCAACCAAGTTAGACGGAGGCACTGACACTAGTGTCTGCCTGAGTGAGATATATTTATATATATATAAATATATATATATATATATGAATCTTGAGTATGCATTTGCGTCGTGGCACCTCGTGCAGTACATACATAAAATTTGTACACAAAACATTTTCTGATTTGCCAAGAAATTTGTAGACATTAGCATTACTTGTTTTTAATGAATTTTAAATGTTGATGTGTGCATCTTATTATTAAACTTTTAAGACCCTTTGACTTTGCTTGTGGCTTGTAAAATACTTCGTAAAATAGTTCATTATAAGCAAGCAAATTAATAATTATTAAAAGAATTTCAAGTTGCTTTTTGATTGTCTGTGACTATTAATAAATAAGTTTACACTACACTTCTATATCAGTAATGTGTTTTAAATGACTTTGATTTATTTTTATATATAATTAACACATAGTGGAGCATTATTATAGTCAAATCTTGATTAGCATGAAGCATTGTAAAATATGTTTAATTCTGCGGTTTATTCCATTTGGCTATGCTAATTGATTAGCTGCGAGGCATGTTTGGCATATGCCAACATTTTGTTGCCAGCATGTCTGCCTGCAATGCAGAACATAGAAAACGAGGCATAGAAATTCAGCATAAACACACACACGCACACACACACACACATATATACACACGCTGACAAACTGCACTCGAATGACAAACGAAGCGTAGACAATAAGTAAAAGTAACACTAAGCCTATTGTCTGTGGCCCAAAGTGCATACAAACAAGGCGCGATAGAGACACTGGAGATGTGCAATCCATAGTTGCCCATGGTTGACAAAAGACAAGACGCTAGGCAGGATTAGCCCAGTTCGAATCCAAATCCGAGTTCAAATTCGCAGGTAGAGCCCCAGGCACAGAGAAGGCCAGCTGAACCACAACGACAACACTCATGAATGAAGTTTGCAACATTTGTTTGCCTCTTGCTTCAAACTCACTCGCAAAGCCGGCAAAAGTTGGCGGCGTCGGCGTCGGCGTCGGCGTCGGCGTCGTCGGCTTCCACACAACACTCAAAGAGGTGTTGCTTTGTGTGTCCACCGACGAGATGAGGACAGACTTAGAGGAGTTCGATTCAGTTCAAATCATCACATTCAGTCGGAGATTTTTGCTTTTTAGCGCTCTTTAAGACTTTAATCTGTATGGATCTTTTTCTCTCTCTTTCCCTCTCACTCACTCTCACGTTTGCTGTCTCTTTCTGTCTTGTCTTTAGCTGTTTGTTTGCTGTTGTTTTTCTGTTGCAGCCATGTAGAAAATCTCTTCTTTGGTGTGTGAGTGTGTGTGTGTGAAATTAAAATGTCATCAAGATTGTCATCATTGCTTATTTGATGTGACAACTGGTGAAACTGTTTCTTTGCGTTATACTCAACGGATATCTGAACACTGTTCAAGTTTAAATGCTGTCAATTTTAACAAGATTTGATCCGAAGATAAACAATCAATGACATCAGCGATCGAATATTTGTAAGAAGATCTCAAAGTGTGCCAGAAAATCTCATAGGAAATTCATTCTAAAAAGTGAATACCAAAAAGTGTTTGATGAACGCTTTGTTTTTGAAGTTGATAACTAGATATTAACATGTATTTTTGGAATGAAACAAAACTGCGCTGAAATGGATGGAATGAAACACAGATATTTCCAATTTTCACACACACACACACACACACTCGGCACACATTTTTTGGCAAGTTGTCAAAATTGCTTAATGAACACATCAAAACAACGAACAAAATTGCATTTATGTTTACAGTCTGTGGTAGTAAAAAATATCATTGAGTGCTAACAAATTGGTCGACGCCCCAAAGCATATTGAAAGTATCGCATCTCAACGCCCCAGAGGGAGAGTGTTACCGCAATGGCTCTCGATCTCGATGGTCGACTTAACAGTCCAATGCGCTCCCTGTGCACCCAAAAACCGTTTTGAAATTTGAGCAGGCTGAGAACTAAAACCAGCAACAAAAACCAAAAAAAAAAAAAATTGGCAAGCAAACCGACAGGCAGGCGACCTGGTCTTGAGTTTGATTTTGCGCGTTGGTCCTGGATCTGGGCCTGGGCCGCATACATATCTGTCAGATACAAGTACTTTTTTTTTTTTTTTTGCAGTAGCCGACGCTGCAGTTGTCGCTGCCGTCGGCAATGCGTCATAGCCAAAAAAAAAAAAAGGCTGACTGTTTTATGGCGCGTTGGCGGCTGTAATTTTAGACCAAAAACTGAACTGAACCGAGTGTGTTCGCCTGGCTGTCACAGCATTCAAAACATTTGACAGGCGCATGTCAAGCAAGATTTGTGTTTTACTTCCAACCCAGCCAACTCACAGCTCCCCCCCATTCTATTTAGTCATATTTGCCTCTAATTGCATTGACAATGTTTTTACAATAAATTGCGTGCCAGTTAGCCAACAGCCAACAGCCAACAGCAGCCGCAACATTTGGGTTAAAACAATCACAAATTTATGCTTAAATAAACTTCAGAGGCGTTCGTCTGTTACAAATTTGTCATTGTATACGAAAAGCATAAGAAATATCTGAGAAATTCATGTGTAGCATGCAAAGCTAAGCTGATTTGACAAGCACGCTTATAGCCAAATATCGTTTATATGAATATACATATATATATATATATTTATATTTATATATATATATAAAAATATGTATGTTGATATGTAGTTGATCGCAAAAATATTTTCATTTCAGCTTGAAGCTCTTGAGCTGGGATCATTTCTATATTATACACTACATTCGCAAGAGAGTTAAAAAAATAATAATAATAATAAAATATAACAATAAAAAAAAAATAATAATTATGTAAGTTCCTTTTCCAAAAAAAAAACTTTATATATATTTTGTACAAGAACTACATGTGTTATTACTTCACTTAATTTTTCAAATTTAAAAGCAGCCTTAAATAATTTTCTTTGTTTTTTTTTTTATCACATTTAAGAAGAAATTCCTTAGTTTTGTTATATTTTTGGTATATTTTGCTCATTCAAGTTTCAGTTTATATGCCAAAATTCTATTACTTTGCTTAGAATAATTCTCGCAGATATTTTCTTATTGAAAAAAAAAATACCTTCTTAATATTCAGCTGAGCTTAATTATTATAACACCTTTAGAGCATTCGCTGTTCAGCTCAGAGCGAAGTTGGCGTGTTCCGAGTTCCATCTTTTTGGGACTGTTTAACATTTTTGCTGGCATATGAATAATGATTTCATTTTTCCCATAAGCTAATTTATACAAGTGGATGTGGGGCATGTGGGGCCCTTGGTGCGATTTAGAGGATTAGTCAGGCTTGCTTTCATAATTCTCGAAAAGCAGCTCGGCCACTACCACTACCTGTACCCGGTCCCAGTGTGTGTGTGTGTGTGTGTGTTTGTGTATCATCTGAATGCAAGGTATAAAAAATATGCAAGATGACAGTTTAATTTTATGGTTTGTCTGCTGCTGATCAGTTCTTTATGCGTTGAAATTTTATTTTTATATTATTTCATTTTTTCCTTGTTTCTTTTTTTTTTGTGCCCGACAATCTGACCAGGCCGCTGGACTGCTCTGCTTTGGCTCCTGCTTCTGCACCTACTGCTCCTCTCTACTCTTCCTTCGGCTCACCTACACATGCACATAACTCTTTGGGTTTTGGGGAATGCGCTCTGGAACGTGGCTATTTTTGGAGGATTTGTAGTTGTTTTTTTGTTTGGTCTTCTTTCCTTTTGTGTTGGGGCATCTAAGGAATTTAATTAATTTGAACGCGACTTCTATGACAAATGGGCGTGGCTAAGCGGCAGTTATGCCGAAAAGCGCGCTTAGAGCATGCTTAAAAATATTTCAAGTGTGTGCTAATAGTTGCCCAGGCAACAACAACAACAACAACAACAACAAAAATAACAACAACGAACATTCAACAACAATGGCTGCCAGCCGAAATAAGCCTCATTTATTAACTAGGCCCGCTGCACGTCACAATAAGCTGCTTAGCCACTGAACCATCATAGAGGGTGACATCTAAACAGATAGTGAGGGACTAACAGAGAGTGAGAGTGAGAGAGTGAGAGAGGGAGAGGGGGAGAGAGAGCGTTACCGAACATTATGCAACAATTTAAGAACTCTATAAATATTATACAAAATGGCTACTTAGCTAATAGATCGCAACGACCAAAAAGGGTTGACAAAAAAAAAAAGATAAAAACGTAAGTGAAAATTTAACCCCTGCCGGTTAAATGAAATTATAATGCCTCAAAGCATACACACACACACACACGCACACAGTTACACTTACACACATGCATATGATAAAGAAATATGTATAAAATTGTTTTGACATTTTCAAAAAGTGCGTGGCATAGTTCGCATAATGGTTAACAACAACCCCTGCTCAATGCATAAAGTAGCTACTCGTTAAGCGGAACGGCTGCACACATCTGATCTGTATGTATGAGATAGGTTGGGGGAGAGGGGTAGAGAGGGGCGGGAAGAGAAGTTGTACTGTTAAAAAGGGTGGTGCTAATTATAATGCATGCATTAACTAAATTAATGAATATGCATTCATAGATGGTTGCCATGATGGCAATAGAAAATGCTTTATGTTGCCATTTCCTGAAGGCAGGTAGTCCATAAAGATGATACAAATTGGTTCGTCAGGCGATCAGCTAACGAGTTGCAACATGGCTAATGATATTTTGAATAATTGGTCAGGCGATTGTTAACACGAAATAAAAAATGCAAATGCTATAAATACGATGTATGAAATTTTTACCTGAGAAACCACAACTTGAAGATAATTGCTACAATTTAAGTGAAGAAAAATTCCCAAGAAATGACAATAATTTAAACATAGATTTGTTAAAAAGTCGATTTACTACATAAATTATTTTAAAAAAATGCATACAAATATTATATGTACATATATATAAATTTTTGTTAATTATGTTTACTAGCTTAAAAAGTATGAAATTGAAGAAATACGATAGCTTTAAGTTCAAGTTGTACAATTTATTAAAATGCAGATTTTGAAAACTGTAAGTTTAAGATAAGTATTCATGCAGTAAACGCAACATAAAATATAATAAAAGTGAAAAATTTGGCACTTTTAAATTTAGTTTTCTAGTTCTGGCAAGAGCAAGTAAAATTGTGATAATAAAATTATATTTTCAGCACAGTTTCGCATCCGCAAAACTAAACTGAGATGCAGAGTCAACTGTCAAATACTTGAACCACAAATGAAATTTATTTACTTTTTACTTTTTGGCCGGCAACTGCCATAAATCTGCAGCTTCGAAGGCTTCGTTGTCATAAAAATAACATTTGAATAATTGCAGTGCCACCTCCTGTTGATAATCGAGTGTCATGTTCAAAATTGGTCACATTTGGCACTTTTAATTGAGCGAAACGAATGCAAAACACGATGAGCTCGATGGCCAGGGATAAACCAGGTTACACAAACGAGCCAATGACGAATCTCAACGGCACATTCCGGCTAAAAATGCATTCGTCATTAGCCCAAAACGCTGTTGTGGAAATTCACTCAGCGAGTGAAATAGACGAAGAGACCAGAACAGATCAGACCAGACCAGGACAGAGCGGACGAGGACAGACCGTTCGAAACTCGGAGCGTAACTAATTGATTGTTCGTGTTTTAGAGAGCAGCAGTTGAAATCAGCACGAGACTCGTTTGTGGGTGATACCAAAAATCAGAGGTCCTGTCGGGCCAGGGGGCAGGAGTGTGAGTGTGTGTGTGTGTGTGTGTGTATGTCAGGTAGTGTGTAGGTAATCAGTCCCTGGAGCACAGCGCAGGTTTTTGCCTTTGCATTGTTCTCCAATGGCAGCGAAAACAAATTCTGAGAACTTAAGCAGCAAAACAGTCAAAATTTTATGCGCAAAAATATAAAAAGTTATTTTCGTTTCAACTCAATCTGTCTGTCTGGTTGTCTTTATATCTGTCTGTCTGTTCGTATGTCTGTCTGTCTGTTTGTTTGTCGCACTGTTGTCTTGTTTGTTTGAAAATCGTTGAACCCGCAATAAAGTCATCAATCATTGACATTTGCAGCGTTTGATATCTTGTCTCGCACTCTGACGATAGAATTTGAAAAATTATGTTCCTGGCGCCGAGCAGGGAAAAAAAACCAAACGTTAACAGCGCAAAATGTTGTCGAAGTTTTACAGCTCTGTAAGCTAAGAATATAGATAGCAAAGGAGCAAAAAGCTAAACCATTAAAATAATATGCCAGACGTTAACAGCGTGCTGTTAATTAACAGGCTGGCGCGTTGCAAGGAGGAGCATATGAAGGGGTTGAGTGGTGAGGCACATAAAATGTTTGTGCAACAGCTACAACACGAGAGTTCATAAAAGACTCATTAAAAAAGCACTTGAGCTCAATTAAATCGAGTGGCGGAATCAGGAAGCAGAAGCTAATCAACGTTTACAAGGGAACGCTGCCAGCAAGGACATTGTTAAATGCACAACGCTGAACTTTGCCACAGCACCAACAACAACAAGGAGCTGCTGCACTTGCCATAAGAGGGGGGCTGGGTAACATAAACATAATGAGCTTGGCTGGCAGCATCAACTGCAAACTAACCACAAAGTTGTTAGCCATTTGGGGCAGCTGTCCGCCTGTTCTCCTCGTCTGGCTTGTCCCTCTCTCTCTCTCTCTGTCTGTGTGTTGTAGGTGTTAATGAATAAAGTTGTTGTTTGTGGTGTAGCAGCCGCCGCAGGAGTGCAACGAAAAACGAACAGCAACAAAAAATCACTTGAGCTGGGCAGAGTGAAAGAGAGGAAGACAGCAACAGAGGTTGAGCCATGTAAAAACCGCACACAATGATAAACGCCATTCATACAGCTCCAACTCTACACACACACACACACACAGGTGCTGGGCAAGGTGTCAACTGGAGGCAGCAGACATAACGTTGATTGTTCTGCTCTTACTGTTTTTTTGTTGTTGTTGTTGTTCCTTTTTTTTGTTGAGAGTGCATAGATTGCAGACAGCAGCAGAGTCAACGAAGACGAGCAACAGAAGTGAAGGATGAAATGAGAGCGATGTGTAAAAGTTCGGACAGGCTGACATTGATCTCTTAAAGGTGAACAAAGCGCAGTTAGTAATTGGGAAAAGACAACGAGTTACTCAAAGCCAAAGTAACTTGAAAATAATCACAGGTCATCGAGATTTCAAGTCAAGGTCCAAACGGCTTTTACACACAGGTTTTTTTTAAGTACAGCAGCCTGTTTACAAGTGCTGACAACAAGCTTTACAGCAGCAGCTATTCAAAAAACAGTTATGAAAACTAATAAACTTGACATGCAAAAACAATTTATCATTACTTGAACTATGAACTACGCCAAAGCCAAAGCCAAAAAAATAAACCGAATTTACTCTCAGGTTTTTTTCTATACAAATGTTTTAATTCAATTTATAAAAATGTATATGTACGCGTATTTACGGTTATGTTCCACCAAAAGCCGCCAAAAAAAATAATAAATAAAGGGAGAGGAAAGCTAAAATTAAAGCAAGCAAACTGCGTAAAATATGCGAAGCAATATAAACGCCATTTTGTGGATTTGGATGTGGATGTGGATGCGGCTGGGCTGTGCGTACGTGTGTTATAACAGTTGTGTTGTTGGTATTTTTGTTTTTGCTTTCGGCTGTCTAGCTGACTGCCTACCCTAGGCCGTTATCTCTTTGTGTGTGTGTGTTTGTGCGTTTGTTTTGTTTGTTTGTATGCATAGCGCGCTTTTAATAAACGCAGCCCGTGCTAAGACCAAACAAGGATAATACGACGCCTCCTCTTACTCGCTCTCTCTCTTTCACTCACTGTTATGTTATTGCTGTTGTTGGTTTGGCTTTGATTTTGGCATACGCTTTCATCGCCTGTTGTTGTTGTTTTTTTGCTGCTGCTACGTCTGATTGCAGCTGTTGTTTTTGCATTTTCATTATTTAGTTTTGGCTTTTGTGTTTGTTTTCGCTTTATTAAAACGAGTGGCGCAATTTTAAAGCAATTATGTGTGGGTTTGCCACTCGGATAACGTTCGTTGCGCTCAGCTGGTTGTGTTCTCCACTAAGCAAAACAATGTAATAAATGTTTTTAATAGCTGGTGTAATTGTTTTTAATGCTCACAACAGTCACTCAAAATTGCATGTTTATAATGAACTAAACACGCTTCCCAAATCCAATCCAAAATCGGTTAATAATACAGCTATCCAAAAGCCATCGAGTATTATTATAAAAAAAAGAATAAAACAATAAAAACGAAATGCAAATAAAATAAATGAGTATCTGAAGTGTTGACATAAAAGCGCACAAAAAATCAAGCAATAATTCTTAAATATATTATACATTCTATAAAAATCTTTTATAGTAAATTGAGAAAAAGAACTAAAACTTATTTGATTGACAAATCATACTGAAATTTTATATTCAGCACTTTTCGCTTAATACACTGAAACGTAGGTTAAAAAATGCAGGAAAAAACGCAGTATTTGGACAAGCTAAAATCCAACTGAGATTTCGATCCACAAACCCGAAAGATAGAAATAAAAATCAAATCCCCCCACACAAATTTGAAATGAATATTCAAAATTTAATGAGCTTGAAATTTATACACAATTGAAATACAAATCATTTGAGTTTTTTGTTTCTACTCGTTTTTTATTCGACTTATTGCGGTGTTTTTAACCGACGAATTTCTTTTGCACACTCATTGAAAGGTAATTAAAATGTTTGAATCGATTTTGAGGCCAGAGACGCCATATTGAAAACCCACTGTGCGTATGTAATAATAATAATGATCTTTTTCTCAATTTCTTGACTAATTTCTAAGATGATGCAGCACAAAATTATTGACCACATGATTGGCTTACAGATTTGTTTTTGGTTTTTTTTTTTTTGGTATGGGGGTGTGGGTTTTTTTGAAGTGACCGACGGAAGACACAACTTCATTAGAGAATGGAATTGAGAACAGCAGAGGCCTTTAACCCGAGAAATGACTGCCACTTGACTTGAGATGTACACACTAACATTTATATATATATATATATATATATATACCCTCTACCTCTCCCACACTCTTTCGCTTTCTCTTTCTTTCTCTCTCGCTCGCTCCTGTCTGTTGGTTGCCCTTTCTTACGCCCCGCATATAAATCAAAATTCAATCAGCAACGATTTTGGAAACTGTTAGCTGCCTGGCTTACTGTTTGTTTTTATTACATTGACACACACACACAAACAAACACTTGAGTCTATGAGAGAGTGTGTGTGTGTTGACACGTGTCAAAACTTCCGTTTGTAATCGCACGGAAATACTTCTAGCCACTTCGTGCCCTGCTCTCCAAAATCCATTCGAAACTGGGGTAAAATCACAAAAATCAGTGCAATTCATATTCAGAGAACGGGGCGCGAATTCACTGTGTGTGTGTCTCTGTGCGAGTGTGAGAGTGTGTGTTGTGGGTAAATATTTTTGGGGTACGCAACTCGCCATGGTACATTAAACTTTTGATTTAGTTTATGCAAAAGCGTTGATCTGTGGCACAAGTAATTTATGGGGCACAGGCCGACATTGTTGAGCTGCCGAAATGATATGTGTGCCGCTTCTCAAGTGAGACGGTCGAAGAATTGTTACACTTACAGAGAGATGTGCGATAAGCGACGTGCTGAAGAGGTGTCGAATGAGATGCACATAAAGATAGACAAAGACAGCGTCAGATTTATTCATGAGCAGACATTAAACACAAGAATTAAGCATCGAAACATTTAATCTAGAATTTAAGCAAAATTTGAGCACAAATGACCTGCTTTCCAAGCAAACTATGCGTTACGAGATTATAAATATGTAAACTAGTATACGACAGATCATATGTATAATTAGTTTAATAAGAGCACTAAATATAAACTTTTGGTAAAAAACAATCACTGCTGTTATTAAAAAATTTGATTAACACTAAAAATGCAGTTTTACTTGACTTTCTTCTATCTTTTTATAAAAAGTTTGCTTACAGAATTTTACCATGATTTTCTTGCGGCATTACAAATTAATTTTTCAAAATTGGCAGGCATAAAAAATGTATATATTAGAATTCGAAAAACCTAGTTAATAACAAATTCTACAAGTCAACCCATTAAGTTCTTTCTTGTATAAAAGTATTTTCTATAATTTATTATTGAATTATTCAAATACTAACGCGAATAAAATTAATGTGAATTCACCTGACATTTGTTAATATAATATGCTACCGAAAATTAGGAAAGGCTTTCAATGACTAGAAACAAATCACCTGGTTTTTAAGCTATTTTTTTTAAATATTCTTAGAATATTCAGCTAAAATATTTATTAACTATAATCTTTATGAGATTTTTGAGATTATTGAAAACTAGAATAAAGTCGACTTCGAGTCAAATATAGAAGAATGAAAATGTTCAATATTTTAGCAAAGAAAAAATATTGTATAAATGGTTTTAAAGATTAAAACAACTGCAACTGTTGGGAAGTCAACAGATAGAACAGAAGGATAAATCGGATATCCTTCGGCTAAACCGTTGAAAAGTCGAAGTCAAGCCCACGTCGACTTAAACCAGATGCCAGTAAGAACAAAGATTGTTTGGTGATCCTAAACAACTTGAAGGGATTTGCGCGAAGGGCTTAGCCAGGTTGCATGTACAGGTTACGATCGTAAAGGACTTAGGACAGGTAAAAGTGGGCGTGGGCGTGGGCGTACATACAGATGTGTTTGCACCAGACCCGGTGTTAAGGGGTTAAACCCGGTAAGGAGGAGTAGTGCTACTTACCCGTGTGGGTGCGTTTGTGTATCTTGAGGTTCTCGCTGCGGGCAAAGACCTTGCCGCAACCGGGATGCGGGCAGGCGAACGGCTTCTCGCCGGTATGGACGCGTATGTGATTCACCAGCTTATATTTGGCCTTAAAGGGACGACCGTTGCGCGAGCAGCCGATCCAGAAGCAGGCATGTGTGGTACACTCCGGCCCGCCCACATGCTCCACAGTCAGATGCGTGACGATCTCGTGCATCGAATGGAACACCTTGTTGCACGTTTTCCGCCCGCCAGCTTGCGTCTGCTGCAGACCCGGTTGATCCGGATCAATCCACAGGCATTGCATCTCCTGCTTAACGCTGGATGCCGCCGTTGCGGGCTGATGTCGCATATACCGCAAAAATGCACCAGCTCCCGCCGGATGCATTGCGGACATCGCATGATGCGGATGATGGGCGTGTGCGGCATGTGCCGCCGCCGCATGATGATGTGCTGCATGCACTGCCGACGGAAAATTGCTGTGATGATGATGCTGGGCATACGGATGTGTGGCATAGTCTGCCATGCGCATCTGATGCTGATGATGGTGATGGCTGTGGAACGCATGCTGGCCAAAGCTGCTGCTCAGCTCCGCCGCCTGTGCGGGAAAACTGGAGAAGAGCATCGAATCTGCGGCGCTGGCAGCTGTCGGCGCTGTTACGGCTGCTGCTGCTGCAGCAGCGGCGCCAGCATAATCCGATGCCTCACCACGTCGTCCCAGGAGGAAATCTCTGGAAGCATAGCTATTGAAATGACCATAGCCAGAGTTTTGATAAGCCGCCGCTGCCAATGCAGTGGAATCAGCGCTTCCCTCTAATTGTTGCTGCTGTTGTTGTTGCTGTTGCTGCTGATGTTGTTGTTGCTGCTGCTGCTGCTGTTGCTGCTGCTGTTGCTGTTGCTGCTGCTGTTGTTGCTGGTGTTGCTGTTGTTGTTGCTGTTGCTGCTGTTGTTGCATGTCCAGCTGCTGATTGCTGGCAGTTGTATTGGGTGACATGCGCAGCCCATAGCTGGCCAAATGATGCTGAGCGGGCTCAATGAAAGCGTTCATCATCATTTTGCTGCCTCGACAAGTTTACAAGTTTTCAATTTAATTTGTATAAATACAATAAAAACACAAGGGGCTTTCGCACGTAACTCAAGCGCCCATCACACACAACACCAAAAAATCACCAAGGGCACACACTAAGCTAACTATGTATCTATATCTATATTTATATTGATTTGATTTCTTGTTGTATGTATTTAGCTTTCTGTATTTATTTGTTGCACTTAAAGCGAGCGCGCGCGTTTCTTGGTTTTTATTTTGATTCTTGTTTTATTTGTTAATTTTTTGCTCTCTTTCTCTCTCTGTTTGAAAACTCGCGCTTTAGCAGAACGCGAACACCGGTTAGCGTCTAAACGTCACAAGATTCGCAGCAGGACTGAATTGTAACGCTATGCTCAGAGTCCCATCGCGAACTGATTTTTTCTCTGCGCACGTTGGGCTGTGCCCAATAAACCAGTCTACGCATACGCACACACACGCACGAATACGTGAGCAACCACCAATCGAAGGCGTGTCTAAACATACCACATAACAGTGTCGAGCAGTGTGGTCGAGTGTGAATAAGTGAGAAGGCGTGAGAGAGAGAGACAGCAAGAGAGAGAGAGCGAGAGAGCGCGCAATAACATTGTGGTGGGTTTGTCATAGATTAACATAAGGCAGGTGGGCTCGCTGTTATTCTGGACTCTTTACCTGTATGGGGCATGTGTGGAGTGCCTAATAATAATTTTTAATTAATCAAATAAAAAATATATCTACTAAATAATTAAATAACTAATAAAATAAAATTTAAATGTTACTTCAGGTAATTACAACTTGCAAGTATACTTTTTCTCATTTCGTTTTTTCTTTTAATATTCACATTCAATTTATTATACATTTTGAGTCTTAATTAAGATAATACGATCCTCACTACATGTTATATGCTATAACCCACAGAAAGTGAGAGAGAGATAGAGAGCGAGAGAGAATCCTCTGTTAATTTACAGTCAGGCTTCGGTTGTGTTCACACTCTCTCAGTAAGAGCTGGTTTGTGGTGTGTTTGCAGTGGTGAGTTGCCATCGTTGCTGCCGCTGTGAGTGCGAGCGTAAGGCATATACAAAATGGCTGCACTGCCAGCTAAACTCAACACGTCAGAGCAGCAAGAATAGTTGTACAACTTGAGCAACACTCCAATTGGAATTGGTAGGTGTATTGCCATTCCACTCGTACACACAGCAACCGGTTTAATAACATATTAACACCCACTGCGCATTTGTGTGTGGGTGGACGGGCGGGTGAGTGGCGCTTGGGGCGTGACATGCAGTGACATGCGCCCAACGCAATGTCCTGCCATTGGCCTCCCCGCAATGGCCAATCGAAAGCTCAGCAGTATGCAAGTTTCATGTGAATCTTTTGCGATTGCACTCACTAATTACAATGCTTCACATATTTATTTATCAGATACTTTCATCACGGTACGCCTTGGCATCCATTTTCCTTTTTTGTTTAGTGTTTCTGGTTATGTTCATCATCTCCGGCGCCATGTCAATTTTCAGTTACGTTTATGCTGATTATTTTATTGATTTTAATGATTTTAGCCACATTTCTCAATGCGCTTTTGTTTATTTAATTGGAAATGAAAAACGTTTTTCCACGTTGCATAATGAAGTCATAAATATTCATTAGACGTCGTGCCGTTCCGATTGTTTTTTCTTAGTTTATGGAATTTTAAATAAGCAAAATCTATGTTCATGATTTCGCCCATTTTTTGGTGCCAATTGATGGGCCACAGTTTTCAAATAGTTTCTTCTTTTCGCCTCGCTAAGTGGCTCAACTAATTGCTTTTCGATAATGATGCACATTGTTAGCAATTATTTAAGTTTGCTTTTTCGCCTTCATTTCTAGTTTATTAAAAGTTTCTATTTTTTGGTATTCGAAGAGGTGTCAAAAATTGTTGAGATGTTTTGAAATAATTTTTCATATTTTATGAGTTATAAGTTGCAGGGGGGGAAGTCTTAGATTTAACACTCAAATCTTTTAGATTGTTTATTATTTTTTTAATGAGTAATGCTTTCATTTCTCAACATTTTTCTTAATGTATTTTTGAAAGCTTAATCTATGATTCTTACTTTCGAAGCAGTTAACTTTCTATAAATCTATAAAATGCATTAATTTCTTAATTTATAGTGGCTCTAATGCAATATAATTCATTGTGCCTTGTTAACTGATTCCTTTTCTGTTGGCTTAAATCTTGTAAAAAAAATATATATTTATTGAGCTGTTCTAGCAACTGCTGCTGCCGTTTCTTATATTGCGGCAATTAAAAGTCGCACAAATTGTGACATTAAATGTCATTGGGCAATGGCCATCAAATTGGCCAAACGAAGCGGCTATTAAAATGTCAAAACACACAGCGCTCGCAGCACAGTTGCTGCCCATTTTGGGTCTCGGCAAATGCATAAAAAACTGCACTATTCGAAAAAACAACAATAAGAAAAAGAACAACAACAATAACTTGGGGGCCCAACCCGTGGCGCATCAAGCGGCTGTTGTCATTTGAAATGAAGCCATTGCTCCACATTTGCCAAGCAGGCGGTGCAACATAGAAGAGACGAGCACTTGAGGCAGCGGCAGGGCATGGTTGGCAGCTTTCGCCACATGACATGAGATGTTGGCTGAGATGGGTATCAGCAGCAATGGGCCAAGTGGATTTCTAGCACATGGCGAACGAGGCGCATAAATAATGCAGTAGAAGCAGCCACTTGAAAATTGTAAAAAAAAGTGCAATAAACTTGCGATTGAATTTTTGTGCTACTGCATCTTTAGCTAACAATAAGCAGAGCGAGTCAGCAACAAATTAAAAATATTACAAAACCAGAAAAATAATGTAAATAAACATAGGGTAAAAGATGGCTCAGCAGGGCTCCCCGCTCTCCAAGCGAGCGAAAAGGGGCAGAAACAGATTGAAAGCGAACGAGCAAAAGTTCTATGCAGAGAAAGGTCAGGCGCGAGTGCGCCCTCTAGCGGTGAAGTCACGCAACTGAGCCAAGTTTTGCTGGCCACAAAAACGCAAACATTGGGCGTGTCTGGCCCAATGGACGCAAACACGGACACGAGTCAAGCCAAGTTCGTTACGGGGGCAATCCATGCGACCCGGGGACACCTTTGGCACATGCCGCGATCACCAGCGGTGCACGGGTTTGCGCCTGGGGTTTCGACTCAAGTGTCGCTTACTCTCGCTCTCTCCCTTTCTCTATCTCTCTTTCTCTCGCTTATGCTACACGAAGCTGATGGAGTGTGTAGTGTAAACGAAGAGAGTGTGTGTGTGTGTGTGTGTGTGTGTGTGGAAAGCGTGGGAGTATTTCTATACATCGATTTGCAAATTCGATTTGTGACTGACTGCAGCTCTTCGTAAATGTATTGGGAAATCCAGACTAAAGAATTTCATTGAACTTGCACTAAATGCCGTGAAGAATCTCTGTTATCAAAATATAACATCTTCATAATATATGAAACTATGTAGAGCACACAAATGGCAAAGAAAATGGAAAATCTAATTACTTTTCAAGTCTTGGTTATAGCTATTATATATATGATAAATAAATATGATATATAAATATGATATATAAATATAATATATATAAATATTAAACTAAATGCATGAAAAACTAAATCAAGACTTAATTCGTATGCCGTTAAAACAAGGAGAATAATCAGAATGTGAACTTATATTCTGTTACATTATCTCGCTAATAATATTTTAATAAGCCCTTTTCGACATTTTTAGTGGATTCCAGGGCACTACACAAATTTCACTTGGGAGTTCTGGATGTAAACAAAGCATAGGCTTTAATTAGGTTAAAATTAATAAAGTTTCCGTAGTTAAATAGCTAAAAATAAATGTACAATATTTGAATTTCTGTGAATTCCTTGAACCCTTTTTACAAACTGATCTTTAAATTATAATATTTTAAAATTCAATTAAAAAAAAAATTATAATAATGTGTTAACTAAAATATTAATCCTAATACTGTTTGATAAGCCTGACTAATCCTTTAGAAATCACTTCAACAAGCCAATTTGTTTGCAATGGTGTCACTGCGAAATACAACAACAGGAAATTTAAATAAAGCTGACAATTTTTTGTCAAGTATTGCGAAAACTGCGAAAAAAAAAGATAAAAGAAAATTGCATTGATAGAAAATGTACACTAAGCTGGGCCGTAAAAGGGCGTGATAATGCGCAATCCAAGCAGCAAATATGATGGCGAAGTGCTGGAGGACGCCCAAGCGCAAATCCCGTCCTGGGCAAATACCGTTTATAAAGTCAATTTTTTTATGGCCAACCATTGGTAACCGGAACCAGGCAGGCAAAAATCGGCGACTGCAACAGGAAAACCATTTGGAAAATTATGCGCATCATAAAATTTTGCAGAGTTTTTCCGGGCAAAAATGGCACAGAAAAATGTTTTCAGTTTCGGAAGAACCATAAAAAAGTGTATCTGTGACAGGATATAAGGCGAAAGAAGAAGAAGAAGAGAACTTGGAATTGACAAGGTCGTGTGAACCATAAATATTTACATGTCATAAAAATCAAGGTGAGCCCACATCCTTTTTCCGCAATGCATTTTCCATTGAATGCGCACACGGCCGGACCTTGAAAGTTTATGATATGCACACACACACACACAGATACACACACACATAGACACATACAGGTACTAGAACTAGGAGCTGTAGCAAAGTCAAGACGTTGGCCAAGTCAGTCAACTTGGCTGCAATGCGCTGGGTGTGATTTATGACCTGTTACTTACTTCTCCGCAAATGCTTCGCAAGTTTTTCATTTGAATTATGCCCAGAATTGTCTATCTATATCTATTGCTGCATCTTTAGCTGTGACTGTGCCACATTTTCGACCAGCTTGTAAATTATGCCTACAGCGTTGACGTTGTTGGCCAAGTCAAGTTGTTTCTGTGGGCGTTCAATGCCAATTTTGGTGTATCTACCTGGCTTTGAGCCAGGTATCGGTGTCAGCATTATGTTTTGTATTCTGGGCGTTACAACTGCCCATCTAAACTAGCCTTTAACTCTTTGTTGGTCCAATTATGTTGGCCACTTCGGGTTAAATACAACTACATGTTCCCTAATCCTCGGTCTTAACTGTTATTTGCTTACCCTTTGACTTTTTACAATCGATCGGGATCGGGTTAGGATGTTTGTAGTTTTATGGGAATTATCCAGGAAAAATGCGCAGCAAAAAAACAGAATACATTTTGGCTTTGTCTCTAGCAGAAGCTGGCTATAAAATTTGGCAATAAAAAATTTTTAACCCACTTTACAGGGCCACAAAATATTCTACACAAAAATCAGTTTAATAATCATGGAAATTATTTCCGGAAATTTGCATTGGACAACAAAATTACGGTCCTTATTTCAATTTTGAAATGGTTCATGGCACAAAATAGGTGAAACAATCGCATTTTCATATCAATACATTTGCAATAAACTGAAAAAACGTTTCTGAATTAGTACCGAATATTATTATAATAAATTTACAAGGCATAGAAGATATATTAAAAAATATACATACTACTTACTAAGCAATTCTTTAAAATATTGCCTGTCCCTTTTTTCAGGTAGGCAATTAAAATGTATAATTTGATAAGAAATTCAAAGCTGAAATTTAATTTAACTTTATAATATTTTAATATAACATTAATAATTTCAAGCGAATTTGTAAAGATTATTAGTTTCAGGAAATGGATAAATTTTATTTTTTACTGAATACATACAAATTTGGTGTTTTAGTTTTTGGAAAGACTGTGCTTTCTCTGTTCATGTGGCAGGCATATTTTTAATTTATGTGGCAAGGTCGTGAATGCAGAAACTTTTACCGTCGCCGCTGTATAATTAATCGTTAATTATGGTCGTGCAACAAGCGCTCTAGTCACGCCCCCACACACCGCCCCCATTGGTGTGGTAATACAATTCAAACATACATACGCCCCAACCCATCCCCCCTTCTGCGCATGCTGTGTCTAGGACATGTACACAGAAGCGTTAATTAAATTTCTGCATGGCTTCGACTTTGGTCTTTGGGTTTTGGGCCGCGCAGTTGGCGAAATGCAGCGAACGGGGCAGTAAATAAATACTCATTTAATTTATGGTTTTAATTTTTATGGCTACAACTTTGCGGCCATCATCATCAACATCAGCAGCAGCAGCAGCAGCAAGAGCAGCCAGAGGCGGTGGAGGAGGCGGAAGAGTGTGGAGCAGCTGAGGTACAGCCACATGGTAAGACAATTTAGTAGTTTGGCGAAGCGTGGATGGAAATTTAATAACTTTGTTTATGCGCACACTAAATCATAACTAATGAGCGCGACTTTTGGGCCACCTCAACGGAAGGAGGAATGGGATGGGATGGGATGGGATGTGGGGGGTGGGGGGTGGGGGGCAGGAAAGAAATTGCAGCAGTTGCAGCTGCAAAACTAACATCAATGACAACCAAACCGATTTGATTTACGTCAGAGCAATGGCAAAAGCCAGCAGCAACAGGGACAAAGACTTCAGCAGAACCGGAGCCAAACAATGCGCAAGCCACTAATTTGACTTGAACACCTACAAGGACATGGAAATGGAATACGAAATACGGAATGGGAATGGACATGGTCCTCAGTTAGCTCTCAAGTTGGGAACCCAAAAAAAGGCGACCACCAACTGTTCGGCCTGAAGGCAAATTGCAGTCGCGCCGCGGGTGCACGAGCAACCAGGAAGCAACTGAAAAGCCAGTTAGATGCGTAGCCCAATCCAGGATAACCAGGATACCCAAACAAATGGAACGCTTCACAAATTGTGCTGCCGCTCATTTCAATTTACTGATATCTTTGACATTTGCCCAACACACACACACACACAGAATGCCTCTTGGGGTCACTCCAAGAGATTATTGTGCTCGTTGACAGCAGAACGTGCCCAAGGACATCGCAAAGCAAGTCGTCACTATTAGATATGCTATAAACAGCAGAAAATCGTCGAATAAATATTTAATATTAACTTTAATAATATATGCAAGCTCTCACTTAATTAGTTAGTAACTAGTTGTGTTATTTTTTTACACGTTTTAGTAATTACAGCTGCAAATACGGGCAATATATTGTTATTGAAAATAATTGTAGCTAAAAAAAATACCCAATTTTGCTATTGTACAGGGTACAATTATTGAAAGTCCGGCATTTGACAGGTAATCAATTGAGTATAAGTTTTCTGTCAGTCTTTCAAATTTGTATTTCCGGCGGAAAAGTTGGAGCTAAGCTTTTAAGTTCTATCCGATTTCATATCATACGATATCACATCACATATCTTATCAAAATTAAACTCAATGGTTGTCTGTGTCGGCAGAGCAGACAAAGTTATCGCTCGAGGGGCATCTGGGAATAAAAACTATGCCATAAAATTATGCTGGAAAAATGTTTCGGGGCACAGCCCACGAAAACAAAAATGTCAAAGGAAAATATGTTTTAACAAACAAAAAACAAAACTAACTAAAATTTACATATTAAAGAGGGAGACATATGATAAATGTTATGCTCGATTAATAATTGTTAACTAAGCCAGTCGATAAAGATCCAGGTAAAAAAGAAGACACACAAACACATTAAGAATTTATCATAATAGCTTGAAAACAAATATAAAGAAGAGAGAGAGAGGGGGGGGGGGATAAAACCCTTCACAGAGTTGGCGTCAGCGTCTGTGAGCGCTTGGCTAATAAAATTGTTAGACAGATAAACGATATGGCGATATAGCGATAAGATATGTTAGTCTTGCCTCGAGTCATCATTTGTAATCAATAAAATGATATTAAATGCATCGACTGTGCGCGCTGCAGATGCGCGCTTTGAGATAGCGGCTCCGCAAAGCATCCATAGAAGGAACCGCAAGAAACCCGATGACCCTCTCTTCGAATATGTGCTGCTGCAGCCCGACCACAAAACGGCGGCAAGTGTAAACACGTGAAATTGTTGACAACATCTCGGGGCACGTTTATGGTGCCAGGGCTCGTTTTGTTTTATTTCTTATTTGGCCTTATCAACCAAAAAAAAGTTCTCTCGGTGCGATTTTATCCTGTGGCACGCTCAGTGGGTGGCTATGTGCGAACTAAACCTCAAACTCAAAGGCTGACTGCCTGCCTTGCAAATCTCAGCTAATTAAGTTTTAACGGCACTTGCTAAATATGCGAACAGCTCTCATTCTCTCCCACTCTCTCTCTCTCTCTCTGTCTTGTTCTTCTTCTCCTTTTCTATGATCTTTCTGTGCATTGTTTTCACTGGGCGTGTGCGAAAATTGGAAAACATTTTGCTTGTTTGAATTTAAAACGGGATTAAATTGATTTCCCGCTACTCGACGACTTTTGCTCAGCCCAGGTCAGTTCGGGTCAGGTAGTTCCACACATTTAGTGCTGCGATGAGCTCAGCAAATTGTGTTTTGGCAGCTGTGCCAATGAATGATGGCAGGTTAAAAGGTTGCCACGTGTGCCTCTTATCTATTATTGAAATGTTCCGTCGAATCATTTTGTGTGTCTTATGTGGAAAAGACTGCTGGAGACCTCTTCAAATAAAGTTTAGTCTTAATTTTTGCAAGCATATTGAAGCGATTATAAGACATTTCATCAGATTTTACTTTTTTTTAGCTTGTTTTTGTTTAAATATATTGATTTTAACGTAGTTTTAAATATTCAGTTTTACAGATATTATTTTTATTTTATACAATATAATATATAGTGTAAATAAAAATAGTCTACAACTTTAAGCTTCAGCTCTAAATCTAGTAATTTAATAAATAAAATATATTATTTAGTAACTGGCTGATTTTTAAGTAAGCTTCGCTTGGATTATGGTTAAAGGTGTGTTTTGAAAAGAGGAATATTATTTGTAAATATTTATGTTTACATATCTATCAACTTAAGCTAAATATTTACATTTGAAACTTTAAGAAAATTAAAGAAAAAAAAACTGTATCGAAATTATATTGATTAAAAGATAATACAAAAAAAAAATCATATAAGCCGACAAGAAAACGAAAAAATAGTTTGTGCTAAATTCGAATATTTTTGTTAGCTTTTTAGTGACTCTCGCAAGTGTACGACAACTTTAGAATTTTGGTTGGCAGAGTTGCCAAGGCATGCGAGCAAAAACACTTGAGGCGGAAAGTGTTGAAGGGCAAATGGCCAAACGCTTTGAGGGCCACTTAAGGGCTTAAAGGAGTAAAGTCATGTAGAAAAGCCTAACGACTTCCACTTGAACACTTTTCAATGAAAATTATGACGTAAAGTCTTTCGAAATGTGCAACGAATCAATCCGTTCACGAATTGCGCATTTGCAACTGAAAAGCTGTGCAAAGTCGGGCCTATAATTACAGCCAAGCGGCAAATATCGAAGGCAGGAAGTTGTCAAATGCCAAGGATATGCCATATGCATATATATATTCAAAAAAAATATATATAGAGCGTGAGAAACTTTACGGCGAGGACTGCTGCTTGTTTGTTGTTGTTCTTGTTGTTTTCTTTTCTGGCGGGCTTTTGCTGCAGTAAAGTCATAAGAAGTCAAAACGGCACCGCAAATAATTACACACCTTTCCCCCCTCGGCAGCCACCCCGGCAAGAAGTAGGAGTTTTAGATGCGGGCTCGGTACGCTCCTGCTCAGGCGCCCATTACGCGCTTGCAGCCAATTGTCCAACTTCCGGCCGTATCCGATTTCCAAGTCAAGTAAATGTCAGCGTCTTGACTACGTGACTACGTACATAGAACTAGCCACCACCACCTCCCTGCCAAGGGGCAAGGATGCCGATCGTAATTGTTCAGTCAGTCGACACGCCCAATACGCGAAAAAAGAAAAAAGCAAAAGGGGGTAGGCGTACTGAGGGGCAAATGTGAAGGGTCTGCTGCGAGGCGTTGTCCCTCTATTGTTGTAAAACTCTTGAATCTCGTACTACAATCTGGGCCTTGTTCTTTGCTCAGCTCTTGGCACTAATGAGGGTCCTTTGCCGAGAGTCCTTCTGCCATTGACACATTTTGCGCCGCTTTCCTTTTGTGTGTTGAGGCAAATATTTTTGCTACGAAACTTGAGGCAAATCTTGAGCATTTCTCAAAGCGCATAAATATTTATGCAATGAAGTAAAAATTTTAAAGTTCATCGAGAAGGGCTGATTTCACAGCGAACTCAATAAATGATTTTCGCATTTCCTGGTTGACAACAAGTCAGTATTTATTCAAGAGAACTGAACATTTCAATTGAGTGCCTATAATTTAATGGATCTGGTTACTTTTTCCACGGAATTATGATGAAAAAATTATTGAGTGCGCTTACATGAAGTAAAAGCATTTTTGATATAAAAAAAAATCCTGCTTAAATTGTAGAGATTTATATGACTAATATTGTATACCTATTTTATGTTAATAAATAATAGCAAATGTATTTAAAATTATTTAGTTTTTATTTTAATTCAGAAATCTGGCCTTGGCCAAACTGAAGATGCTACTATCTCAACTTTTGTGAAGTCGTTTCAAGTGTTATATAAAATACAACCTATTATTCAATCATTATCCTCATCAACATCCAGCTCTAAAATACATGGAACTGTAAGAGCTTTAGTCAGTAAATAATACATCGATTAGTTGTCCCTAAATTGAATTCAATTTAATATAACAACGTCACAAATGAGTGTTAACAACAAAAGGCCCATAAATTAATAATAAAATCATACGATGATTATACGTATTACAGCCTACTTAATGCAATTTAATTGACACAGCCGCAAAGCACAAATAAAGACGAGCGAGGTGGGAAACGAAGGCGGATGGAGGCGGAGCATGAGCAGGGGCAGGAGACGGAGATGAAGTTAAAGAAGGGGCCAATAAATGCTATTAGAGCTAAGCATATGGTACTCCAATGGATTTTTATTGTTTTTGTTTGCTGCGCATTACAGAAAACAGGGAAACAGGCTCAAATGTGTAAGCAAACCCCAAAACCAAAAAAAAAAAAAAAAAGTTATGCCCTTTTGGCATTTATGGCACAAAGGCCACCCACTTAAGTGTGAACAACAAAAACAAGAAAGAAAGAAAAAAAACAACAACCAAGTTAGCTAAGAACAACAACAACAACATCAAGTTATATATCGAAATCCACCCCCGGTTGGTAAATGGCAATGAATTGAAATTGATACACCCCCAAAATTTTAACGCCGCATTGAGAGAAGCCACAGGGGAGCAATAGCAACAGCCACAGTAACATCCACAGCAGCAACAACGGGAGCAGTAATAACAACAACAACAACAGCAACAACAAGCAACAACAAGCAACATCAACCAAAAAGGACAACAACATCTCACGCATGTCGTGTGGATGTGCCCGAGCATAAAGGACGAACACCAAAAGCCTGTTGGGGGCGGTGGCTCTGACTATGACTATGACTCTAGCACTGACTCTGGATGTGGTTACTGTTGTTGTTGTTGTTGTTGTGGCTGTCTCCCCACAACGCAATTGGTGGGCACAGCTCGTGTTTCGTGTTGGTCCTGTTGGACTCCCCGCTATCCTGGCGTCAGGGACCATCATCATTGGCGGCATTGAAGCTTATGCTTTCGGCATCCTTTTTGCCCAAGCGCTTAATTCAATCAAATCCATTTGCCCCTTCCCATTCACGAGTGCGTCATTCAGCATCCCGTATGCTCCACGGGAAATTTAATTACTCCCGGATAGAGGATGTAGGATGTAGGATATATATATATATATATATATACACCCGATAGTATGGTCCCCTTTTTAAAATCCAATAAAGTGTCGCACAATTAAGAGACACGGATATCCTGCGGAGTATCAGCCGTATCCTTGGCCCTAGCAAATAGCGTTTTTCAACATTTGCAGTCTTAACTGATTGTTTTTCGAGACGAACATTTGTCAAATTATATAGAACTCAATTAGTTGGTAATGTTGTATTAATCATCAGCCATAATCAGCCAATTAAGAACTGCCCAAAGGGAGAACTTAGTAGAACTTCAATTAAATTGGCCTTAGATTAACGGATGAAACTGGGAAAAATAAGTGGTACAGCTAGAAAAATTAAAACTTATATATTTCTCTGAAATTAAATTAAATGAAATACTTAAATTTTGAGTGTTACTCGATGTTTTTTATTTATTAAATTATGTAACATAATATTAAATTCTCACCTAAAAATACAGCAATAAATTTCGAACAACTCACATTTCGAATTTCTTGCCAAGTTCTCACAATGCACACCCTTAACGATTACAAATTGGTAATGGACCCATAAAAAAAAACAAATAACAAACAATTACAACAACATTTAAACAACGTAACGCCCAGCACATAAAACAATAAGAGAGGAATTCAATAAAAAAAAAACACCGAAAACACAGGTGTTTTTCAATTCACACAATTCCTGATAAATATGAACGTCTGTCCCAAAGTCAAACAACAAAAACAAACATTTTTCAAATATATATATATATATATATGTATGTGTGCTGCAGGCACGAGTCCCTGTCTCTGTCTGCTTTTGTGTGCCTCGAATGATGTCTGTTAATTAATTTGGCCAAAAAGGCAGCAGAAGAGAAGGCAGCTCCAGCCACAGCCGCAGTCAGGTGAAGGATCATGGAGTCCACTCGTCTGTTTTGGCCCTTTTGGTTAAATATGGCAGGCAATATTTTAAACTTAATTAATCAAGTGTGCGATCCGTAAGCTGAATACTGCCCTCTCGCTCTCTCACCCCCACTCTCGCCCCCTCTCTCTCTCTCTCTCGTCACTGCCACATGATGATTGATGTGTCGAGTTAAAATTGATGCTAAAGAGAATAACCAAGTCCCTTCTAAATCCATCAGGGGCATAATTGGAAGCGTTAAACGGAGGCGAGCAGACAGATGCCAGCATTTAGTGGCTCTATTAGGCCAATTCGGCAAGGTTCGCCCTATCAATTAGGGTCCCTCCTCTCTTATCAGCGGCAGACTACCCACATTTCCCATGGCAGCAGCTAAACGCAGACAAGATAAGGCGACAAATTACCTGAATATGGTTCCGGTCGTTCCGTTCCGTTCCGTTTCGTCGCTTCTTCTTCTTCTACTACTTCTTTTACTTGGCACTCCGGTCGCGCATGCGTCGTACGTGTCGTGTACGCTTGTCTGTAATGTGACACCTTCGTGTGAAAATTTATAGCCCCCGATGGCCCAAGTTGTGGGCTATAAATAAATAAATATATTGCCACAGGCCCACATACCAAATACCAGATAGGATAGTATATGGCAAATTGCACTAATTCATCACAGCAAAAAACGCACATACACACACAGACACACACACGCTTAAACAAGTCGTAAATGCAAAAGATTAAACGACTGAAAGTTACCCTGTATTCATCGCCAATATTTGCTTTATAACATTAGATTTACCTAATATACCTAGTATCCATAATACAAATTTTCTTATAATGGATCTTAAAGTATCTCCTTGTTTCCCTGATCTCAACTGCAAAATTTTTAGCGTTGTATATTGTATATAAATTTTAAAGTAAGTAATAAAAATTTTCATTATTTAAAATATGGTTATTTGAAATATTTTAGTATCAGAGATCCCAACAAATAGTTAGATAGAAGCTAATCAATGGTCGAAGATGTGATACTCTGTACTTAAGGCTAAGTGTTCTTAAGTACTGCACTCAAGTCTTATGCTTAAGCTTGAAGAAAATGATCTAAATTGTTAAGAAAGAATACAATAGCATATTATATAATAGTATACAAAAACCAGCACACCAAATTTGCTGATAATTATTCCGATAATACAAAAGATGGATTTCTACGACTAAAACAATTGAACTGTTTTTGCTTTTCAATTTTCAACTATCTGCTATCTTCCACTTATAGCACGCGCAGATACATATCACCTCTGCCAATAGATATCCGAATAAAGGGTATATGAAATAAACAATCTAATAGACAACCCGTCGCCATTGACGTATTACAAGACGTCATGCGAACCTTGTGCGTTGCCAAGGGATAATACTTTGCTCTGCTTAAACAATATTTATGTAAATATACCCTAGGCAGTAAGTTAGACTTATGCAGCATAGCTAATCTGTACACCCAAAACAATATCAACTGAGTAGTGTGGGTGAGGGAGGTTTAGAGGCGGTGATTAAGTGACTTCCAGGCCCTCCGAAAGCTGATGACAAATTGAGCTGCATTTGTGGAGCACACAGAGCCTGCAGATTGTTCATATTGTGCTTTTGTTTTTTATTTTCTGTGTGTGTGTGTTTTTTTTTTAAATTGGTTGCGTAGACTACTTGAACTCAGTCGGAGTCGGAGTCGTCGCAGCACTTAACCCACTGAGTAGCCCATTAAGAATTATGAAAGTGTAGCAAATCTTGAACGAAAATTTTACTCTCTAGATGCGCTACAATAAAGTGGAATAAAAGAAAGTGGAAGCTGGGCCAACGAAGTTAAAATCAAGATTTGTATTTAAATATGATTTGAAAAAAACAGTTGTGATTTAATTATAAGAACTGAAAGCATTAGATGTGAGTAGAAAAATAAAAAGCTAATAGGAATTCCAACATCAATCAATCTCAAACTGTTGGTATTTATTTAGATTCAAAAATAAAAGAGAAGCAATTAATTATTAACAATTATACCCACTAAGACAGTGTTATATCTCTTCTTATTTGTATTTTAAATGAAATCTCTTTATAGTATATACAGACCCTATATACCCTATCCAAATCAACGTAGCGCATGTCGGCTTTCATCTAACTTGTCATAATCAAACCAATTTCAGCTCAATTTTTGCTCATTTTGCGGTTTGCGGTTTTTTGGTTTTGCTGACATGACCCGCAACAACACAAAACAACACGAACAACAACAACAAACAAGAATAACAACAGTAACAATAATCAAAAGGCCACCCTCATTTTGACTAATTTATTTGATTTTGTTGATATGTGAGAGCAAATTGTCGTCTCATTGCGACTTTTGTTTAATCAAAAGCAATTGTTCATTTCATGTTGTGGTTGTTTATTCAATTATTTATGTTTCTATACCCTGTAGACATTAAAAACAATCTTAGGCTGATTAGCATAAAGTTGTGAAATTCCAAAAGATTCAATTTGACATTTGCAGCTACCCCTCATTTAGCTACACAATATTCCTTAATCCTTAATTTAAATGTTATCTTTTACCCAATTCAATAGAGAAAAAAAAAACACAATTATATATTAAAATGAATAAACTTAGTTAATTTTAAAATATTTACTGGGCATCTTCTGGTCGAGCGAACTCTTTTTTTTGTATTTATTGTTTTTGTCTGAATTATGCCTCGTGATTTTTGCGGTTACTTTGGCAACCTTTGCAAATGATTTCCACAGGAAAAACGTGTTGAGAACTATTTTTTCTGTAGGACTTAAATATAGATATAGATATAGATATAGATATAGATATAGATATAGACATAGATATAGATATACATATAGATTACAGAATACTTTAGTCTATATTAGATCATTAATTTGACCCATCACTGGACACTCCATTAATATTATCACAATCTATGTTATTAAAAAATAAAAAACCAACAACTGAAGTCTAAAATGTTACTAATTTAGAGAACCATAACTGATTAAGCTGATCAAAGACTTGACAAAAACTGAATGCAGGTGAGACAAATAGAAACACATTAGGAAATTATGATTAAAACAGTTAAGATAATGATGTTGTGGAAACATAACGAATATGGAATACTCTACCTAAACAACGCTTTATAAAGATAAATAAAGCATGATTTGCCACAATAATTATATGTCAGTAAAACAGAACATAAAAAAATGGAAATTTTTCAGATTCAAGTCATTGTAATTTTATAAATTGTTACTTTTTGCATACGTTGTAATGATTATATTATTATATTTCGCCAGCTCAAAGAGTATTTCCAAAAGGCCACAAATAAACGAGACAAAGAAAAAATATACAAAAAAAAAAATGTTGTCATTAATTTACGCATAAAGTTTTATAATTTATGACAATGCGAGGTGTAGCTGGAGCGCCGGCGCACCAGACTGCACAAGAAAGAGAGAGAGAGAGAAGGTGAGGAGACAGAGAGAGAGAGAGAGACAGGTAGAGAGAGAGGAGAAGAGGGCCACAAAATGGTCAGCAAATAAAGTTGATTTTGAAGCTGAAACCGGCTCTCGGACTTCAGGCTGTGGCTCTGGGTTTAAGAATCTCTGGAGTTGGAGAACGGTGCAATGCGGCGTTTATAATTATGTCTACGCATAAAAATCACATAAATTTGTGCATAAATGCAACAACAACAACAACAACGAGACCTACATAATAAATGATGGCGCTTAAAATTTTCAACATCTCTTTGGGGACAAAACGTTCGACATTTGAAGCGGTCCCAAAAAAATATAAATGGATTGAAAATACAGAATATGGTCAAGTGCTGCCCGCCCCATTCCCCTTTAAACTGTCCATCTTATGAATGAATTAATGCATTTTTTTTTTTGGTTTTTGGTTAATATATTTTGTGTTTTCCATGCAACTTTTGGCCATATAAAAAGTGGCCCGTTGCGCATTTGTGCTTAAATCTTTTTGTGCGTCATTAATAAAAATCGAAGGAAAAAAACATATTTGAGTTTTTCGTGAACGGTTGGTGTTTGTATTATTTATGATTGTATTTCGATTTAAAACGACAGGCGCCATATAGCGCCGTCCTATAAGACGCGACTCGTTATTGTTGTGCTTAAGAACGCAGGCATTATGATCTTAAGTCAGTCAAATGATGATAATCTTGGCAAAAAAAAAAAACATCAAATGATGCCCATGTAATGCTGCAAAGATTGATGGCAACTAATACGGACAGCAGAAGAGATCCCAGCTGGTGGTCCTCTGCTCGTCCAGCTCTAATAGTTTTCATAAAGTATTTCATATAATGGAATGCCCTCAAGTTTAAATTAATGCTTTTTCCTGGTCAGCTAGCAAAGTTAATGGTTGAAATCTAGTTAAAACTAACATGTTATAAATATTATATTGTTATTAACTTCAAGAAGGACCGCTTTTTTATCTAACATAACGATCGCATAGTCGTACACTCAACAAAAATCACAAAGCATTTGATGCCAACTTACATTATAACTCAGAAAGTGGGAAAAGTCTTTCCAAATTGGAGAAATATTCATTTTACGATGGTTTTGTACATTTGGTGTACAAATTTCTAGAATTTCATACCATACTTTTATTGATGAAAATCATGATTTATATTTAGATTGAAATATTTCTAAATTAGAGTTTTCCTTGCGGGCAACTTAAGCTTAAGCTACTTTTTGTCTTAAACCATTTCTTATGCCACCCAGCAGTTGGTTGATTCTCACGCAGCGTCTCCATCCAAGATCCACATGATGATTCATTTGTTGGCCAAGTGCAACGTTTCAGCTTGCTTTTGTTTTTGTTGTTGTATTTTTTTATATTTGTTTTCGTTGCTTTTTATATGTTTTACTCGCACCGAAAAACTCCACTCAGTTTTGACATTTATATTTATTTCAACGTGCGCCAAGTCTGAGTCCTCAATGCGTTTTGAGTTATAACCAATGGACACGCGAAGGTGGCCAAAACGAAACTCCTACACACACAGCAACACACACATATATATATCTTCATGGGTTGGAATCCCTTGCAATGAATGTAGATGTAGCTGGCTGTGGATGAGCGTGCCGCTGGCGCTTTTTCTTTCTACCCAAGGAATGCGACTGCCACATATAAAATAAATTAATAATATCGCACACTCTTCTCATTGCTTTTGTTGTTGCTTAAATGGTTTTTTTTTTTTATTATTTTGAGCAGAAATAAATGTCAAAAACCAAAGCAAAATAAGTATTTCTGCAGGCAGGCTTTCCTGGTCATCTCTGGATTCTTTCAGATGCGTGTGCCAAACTTAGGCGTATGTGAAATAAAAACAAATAAAAAACAAACTTTTCGTATATGAAAAATTACACAGCTGAATGATAAATAATGTTACTCAAACTGAAAGGCATAACAAATTGTGTGGACGCAGCAAAGTGGCCATAAAGTAGATGTGTGAGCCACAACGGCTGTGAGTGGACCAGAGAATACGACCAGCACCAGGACTTAAATAGCAATAAACTAAAATGACGATTAATAGACCCAGGTTAGGAACAGTAAAAATTAAGTGAAAGTTGAGTGAGAAATATTCGAGTGTAAGTAATATGATACAGCAAAGGATTTAAGTTGAAATATTGAGAATCTTATAAATTGAAGAATCTGTGATATAATGAGAAAGGATAAAAAGTCTAAACAAATTTTCAAATTGTGAAATTGTTTAAAAAATATGTAAATCTGAAAAATATTTAAGGTAATTAAAAAGTAAGTAAACAGATTACTTTTGAAAGAAAGTAAAGTTTATTTATTATAGGAAATCAAATTATTCTTGTAATTAGCAAGTAATGAATTATAATTGAAAGAACTTCGGGATTCAAGGTAACACAAAAATACCAAACAATTTATTGTAATCCGTAATGATTAAAAAAATAGAATAGCTCTGCTGATCCTGTAAAGCTCCAGAAACTGTTGCTATAAAATCGCGACAATTAGATGCGTGTTCGTAACCATGACAGCTGCTCGGTTATTGCAAATTAAAGAATATTGTATTTTTAAAATTCAATAATAAAAAAAGTACTACTCTTCTCAGACATCTACTGTTGCTGCCGCTCGAGAATCAACGCAAATCGCAGCGTGAGATCGGCGGAAATGGTGAAACAGCGAAATTTCACGCCTTCTTTAACAGCGTTTATTAAAAGAGTATTACATGAGCGTCGAGTAGTGTATGGCCCATGGCAACTAACGGTGGCCCTTTGCACTCCCAAAAAGTGAAGAGTCAAATCATAGCAATGGCTCGGCCAACCACCCACCGGGGGGCCCGGACGGTCAGTGGCGGGCCCCGAACATGACATCTGTGATACTTTTTTTTTGCGCTGACAAAACCGACAAGCAACAACAAGCAATAAGCAACAGCATCAGCAACAACAACAATAATAGTTGCCAAAAGCAATTAGACAAACTAATAAAGGGAAACGCATAGAAAGCCGCACACACACACACATGTATACACAACGAGAGCCGAGAGAGAGTAGCAGAAGCATCGACCGAGAGAAAGAAAGAGAGAGAGCGTATGCTCAATGCCAAACCCCCAATGGCGTTTGCTGAAAAGCAGCGCTGCAGGCACGAGTGCACAAACGAGAGCGTGCGTGAGGGAGAGCGAGAGAACGCGTGCTAGTACGAAACGCAGCAGTGAGAGCGAGTGCAGCAGCAGCAGCAACAGCATTCGTTTCACGTTGTTGCTGTTCCTGCTGCTGCTGCTGATGTTGTTGTAATGCGTTTGTTATTTCACCTGGGGCGAGGCTGAAAAGTGCTAAAGCGAGGAAGCCAAAAACTCTACAGTTGCGCCCTGGTGTTGCTTTGTATATTATGTGTACAAATTCAAATACATAAAACACACACACAGCCATACACACATGCGTACCTTTCATCATTTTGATTTCATTGAAAGTTCAGCATATGAATGTAATTGCGTTTAGAAGTGCGTGTACTTGAGTCAATTTTTTTCGTTTTCTATTTCCATCTCACGCTCTCGCTCTCCCTCTCTCTTTTGTTGTCGATCTATTGTCGGCTTTTGCCGTTACAAATATGTGTTCAAAGCAAAGTCATGGTCGATCACAATAGCTATAGACACGCTAATATAAAGTATATATATATATATAGTCTTGCCCTTTCTAATGCTCAAAAATTAGTTTTCTGAAGTGGCTTTAGTACTAGGCCTGAATTGTTGAAATGCTTGACTTGGTACTGAAGTGAGTGGAAGCAAGTTTTCCCAAAAAAGAAAAGAGTTTTAGATGAGCCTAATGTTTGCGGGGGGCCCTGCATTACTTACGAGGCAGGGCATAGTCTCGATTTAAAATAGTTCAGTTTGTGATTATATTTTGTGCATGTCTGGTAATATCACATATTACTTTTACCGCGCCTAAACATTTCGTTCAAAGAGAAAACATAACTAGCACAATTTTATCTTAAAAAATGTAAGTGTCAGTAAAATCTTATTTTTTAAATTATTTTACATTATTTGTAAACTTTTTTTTTCCATTTCGTATTTTGAAATAGCTAAAGTTTATAATCTCAAAGTTTTACTACTTTAACTTGTTTTTTATTAGACACGGTAATAAAACATTTATTGTAATAAATATACCCAAATCAAATCACAAAATTCTAAAAACAAATTAAGGCTTTCGTGGCCAAAAATCAACCTCTCCCTTGTCTTTGTAATGGCTGCAAAGTAGTACAAAATGAACTTTGAGTAATCAGTAATAATTGCATTACAAATTCTACATGGAATCCATTGTCGGCACTCCCAGTGCTCAAGCCTTTCTCCATTACAAGCTGTAATAATTTTAATTATATGCATCAAAGCGAGACCAAGATAAAAACAAAGGCACAAACAAGGTGACAAGGGACAGACAGGGACAGTCTGGGTAGGGGTAGGGGTGGTGGAAAGGGGGAATCCGAAATGAGTTGCAAACAAATTACGCCACAGAAATGAGCTCCAGCGGTGACAAATTACAACGAAACAAAGACAACGATGAGAAATGATGACAGGCGCAGCCCAACGGTAAAAATGACACAGACACAATATTAAAGGAGTGACTGAGACAGAGAGTGTGAGTGAAACAGGGTTGTACTACAAATCTGCAAAATTTTGAGCCATGCTGTGTCTTCCCTCACGCTCTCTCTTTCAGTCCACATAGAATTCGCAGAACTTGGCGAACTTTGATTGCATAATTTGTGAATGGGATTCAAAGAACAGCTGCTTCGACAAATACAAATAGGTAAAGTGCCCCAGGCACCACTTCCGTTTCGCACCTTGGCACGCGTTGTCCTCTTTTGGGCCACTCTAAGGCTAGCTTCACCAACTGTTTCCCGTTTCCGCTTGCCGCCATTAATACCTGGTCTATTAGGGGCCAAACGCATGTTATTTTGTCCTAATGCATTCGTACTTGACCTACGTAGTCGATGCCCGCCCCCGCTGACACTGTGAGGCATGCCTCATGCCGTGCTTTTCATTTCCCTGCTGTCTTATGGGCCACTTTCCTGGCCCGCTTGCCGCCTTGTAGAGCCTTTTGGTTATTGGGTTTTACGCTCGGATTTACATCTGTTTGCATTTTTGTTTTGTTTTGTTGCCCTTTGATTTTTCGCACAAATGGGCGATTTGTTTTCCATTTTATTTGCTTCTTATTATGTTGCCACATTTTCATTATCATCATTTGGGTTTTCCGCATTTGCGCTATATTATAAAGTCATTTCAATGTGTGAACTCTATTAGCAAATGGCTTTTAGTATTATATGAGACACATGAAAATCTCGGTAGGGTGACAGCCATTGGAATCAATGAACTCAACTAATTCAAATTATATTAAGTATAGAATAGGATTTTTGTGGTTTTAAGCTGAAAAAGTTGACAATTGTGGATTAAAATCACGATTGAAATTAGGAATTATTATTTATAGAAAAACTGACAGCTTTAGTTTCAGCGGTGATTTAAGTTCTCGAATAAGTTTAATTTATTTAAGTCTTAAATTTCTGGCTAAGATATTTATTTAATGATTTTTATGTATATTTATTTTAATTATTTAAAATCTTTTACGAATTTTCTTTCTTGCTCCTTTTACTCTATGAATAAAAAACATCATTGCCTAAAATAATTGCACATTAAAAGGGGACATGAAGCAAAAATCGATTTCAGATAATTATATTAACATTAAGGCAATCAGCCATAGAATCAGTGAAGAGTATAATTGTTAAATAAAAAAGATATAACTTAAATTCAAATTAATTTCAATTATTGCCATTTTTTCTAAATTATAATCTAAACAACGTTGAGACTCTCTTAAGTTAAGTTAATATGTAGTGAAGGCAGCTGCCCTGACTATATTCATGAATGTATTCATCTACGGAAAAGGCTTATGGCAGATTCGCTGCTTTTGTAATTATACAGCGACCCCTGCCCTTTTGTTAGCCCATGACATTTGACAGTTTTCTAAATCAAACTTGTGCGGTTATTAATACCACAAATTTACCATTGGCAGGCAATGAGCTGCAACTAATGCCGCACAACAGAACACAACACAAACATAATACACAATCAAATCTTTCTATTTGTTTTCAGAATCGTCACGAGGCTTTTGTGTTATTTTTTTCGCACTCCAGCGTGAGTCTCCGGAGAGGTTATAAAGTAAAAAGCGAATGCAAACAAACAAAAGCGCAGCAGTCTACACAGACGTCTCTCTCTCTCTCTCTATCTCTCTCACACACTTTCTCTTTCTCTCTCGCTCTTACAAGTTACTGCTCTCAATCACTGTTGTTTTTGTTTTACGTGTGGAACAATGGACCCACTACCATGTCAAAAATCCGACGACAACGCCGGCACTCGCTGCAAATTTGTTCGGCCGGTAAGTGAACAATTGGCTTGGCCATGGCTCAAGGCCCCGTTGCTTTCATCTCCCTCTCTCTCTCTCTCTCTGTCGCTCTCTCTTTCTCGGCCTCTCTTTTAATTCTGATTTGCATTTCCGCTTCATTAACTACACACACACACACACACACACCTACTAAATAAGTACACATATAGGGTTTGTGCTTCAGTTATTTTGCATTTGCGTTGTATTTTCATTTGGCGCGCAAAAGAACCTACAACAGATTTTCGAATAAAAAACAATAAAAATAAAAAAGGGGCGTTTATTTTCTGCCCACCGCAAACTGCGCAGTTCAATTGCGTATGGAATTGAGAGTTGCCTTTTTAACCGCATTTTGTATTTTTTTATTCATAATTTGTGTAACTTTTACCCGTCTTTACAAATTACAAAAACTCATTAGCGTTAATTTCGGGTTATTTATTTTTAGGCTTTTCGTTATTTATGGTATTTGAGTAACGCTTGCAAAGCACCCGCAGCACAACAAGCCGCACAATCCCCACTCCCCTCCCTGTTTCATTTTCCTATATTCATAATAAAACTCATCTTAGAAGTGCTTAGTTGCTCATCTTTTCAATCTAATTTATTTGTATTCATTTTACTCAATACCCAAAATTAAGGAGTACATTTGTATTGAAATGTTGTAGGATTATTCTGCTTTTAATAGTAAGCAAATTAATTGGTTATTATCCTCATACTTGGAGGTTGTATTCTAATCGGCAGCTTGGATCGACATTGAATTCGAGATAGACGAAATTATTTACATAATTTCACTGTCCTCAATCCCATCCATCTTGTCAGCTACGTCAGGCATTGGATGTCCAACTATTTTGATTGGGAATGCTATGCCAGGCAGAAGACATTTGATGAATTTGTAGTGCACAGCACCGGAATTGGCCGGATTGATTTTTGTCAAGTGCTTCCGCGAAAACTTGCACAAGCGATCGTTATTGAAAAACTTAGGATTTTCTCCCAGTTTTGTTTTCAGCGGCTGCATTTGAAGTTCGTATGGAGCAAAAAACTTGAGACGCTTCTCAGCGACAATTAGTTTCCTCATTTCACATCTGCCGCACATTTCTACGAAGTTAGTCAGAAACTCACAAGCATCTATATAGATCGTATTTGAGATAATTTGGTTCGATGCCAGCCGCATGTAATTGATTATAAGCTGGCTCAAATAATGCTCAAAAGGCGAACCCATGATGAGTAGTTTCCTCTGTGGCTCCAAGTAATTGAGCACAGCCTGGATTACACTCAGCAGCGTTTTCATCGATACCTGCAAAATTTCATCAGCTGCCTTGAGAATCTCTTGAGTTGCAACAATGCCGCTAATTACGATTTTATTCATCTTGTAAGCATTCATTTTGTCTGTAATTTTTAGTTATTTTTAGTTCCGTTTTTTGAAATATTTTTTATATTTTTTTACTCACTTTCAGAAATGGAAAATTTTTTTTAAGAAAATTAATATTTGATATTCACAGATTATTTCTCAGCTTTTGACAGGAAAAGTTTATCTTAACGCAAACAATATTGTCGATAATACTGAAATGATTTCAAGTTTGGTTTCCACTTATGAGAATTGAAATTAAATCCATTTTTAGCCTGCTTCGATTAGTCTACTTTTTACATGCGATTTGTGTGTTTGTTATGATTATCATCAGCCATTGTGAAATACAAAATGTAAAGAAAAAACTTGCAATAGTTTTTTGTTATATTCTAAGCAAGATTATGCAACATGCAACAGAAGGCGTTTTCGACCTGATAAAGCTTAAACATTCTTAAACAGCATCAAAAGCTGATTCTATTTATCTATATCCATCTCTAAAAGGTCGATTATTATGGATTGTCTGTAAAAAATATTGATTATACGTTTTTATTTAATTTGATTACCATTTGCAGAAGAACCCACAGTGTACCAGAAAAACAAATAATCTTTGGCAAGTTATGAAAGTCGCACTTGAATCATCTATTAATTTTTACATTTATTCATATGCATTTTCATAAATAGTACTACTTATTTGTCTTTACTTGTTTATCACAAATTTAACCGTGAAATGCGTTATGTGTTCAAATTCAAAATCTCAACTACTAAATATTTACAGATAATTTATCTATGACACATACATTAATTTTGTACTTTCGCTACTAGTTAAAACTAATTATGTTTTTCAAATTATTTTTTTTTTCATTATTGTGTTTTGTTGTTCATTGGGCACCGCAGCGTTGATTGTTATTAAAATTGTTTGCTTAAATCAGCTCATTAATTTAGCGCTCGTTTCTGGCTCTCTTCAGTCTACACAATTTTCCGCACAGTTTATGTGTTGCATTTTCCAGCACAAGAAAAACATTGGAAAATGTTTCACACTGTGCTGCAGTTTGCAGCGCATAAATTAATGAAAATTCTAATATGAGACTAGAGCTACATAAAAAAGAAAGAAAAGGGTTGTCTTGCTTTCGTTGTAAAGAAAAAATATGAATTATGATCAAAGAAGTGAAACAAGTGAAAACATTATGAAAATTCTACTAAAAACCACAACAATATGACAAAGGTGCAACTCAGTGGGAGAATGTTATTAAAATGTTATTAATAGGAGGAAACAATTATCCCAGTCAGAACTTCAAATTATACAATTTGTACAACTATTTCATTGTTTAGATAAGTTTCGAAAAAATATTATAAAAGAAAAATCGAAAAAAAAAAACTTCATGAAATATTGAAGTTGTTTCTTCAAGATGAACAGACTAGAATGTAGCAGTTTTAATTTTGAATAAATAAATAAATAAGAATTGCCATATAGTAGAATTCAGAAGTATTATTTTTAAAAATATAAATAAATTAGAATAATTGGAAATCAAGTAATAAAATGAAATAGTAACGAGAATAGATAACTTTTTCATATATCTAACCTGTTTTATGGCAAACATGAAATTGACCAACACAATCAAACAAGCAAATTGGTAATACAAAAGCAAACCACAAAACTAATTAAATACCAATGCTGCACATATGTAAACCGAACTAAGCCAAAAAACCAAAATGGCCGTAAAATCGGAAATGAGTTTTGTGTAACCGCAAAACAGATGCACTTGTTGATAATCATCGAGTTGCTGTTGTTATTGATGGAGATGATGATGATGACGATAATTAATAGCACTAATTAAAATGAACAAAGCGGAGCAGAAAACGCCATTGCAATATTGCATCGCAATGGCAAGAATCGAAATTTCAACTGCTCCTGCCACATAAAAGCCAATTAATTATTTTTATGGCTACTCAAGAAATTGCAGTTGTTTCTCCTCATTTTTTTTTAATGCCAAGAACGAAAAACGCTGCCCGAAAATAACCAACAGAAGCCAATACACAAATCGAGTGTATGTGTGTGTGTGTGTATCAGTGTGAGTGTGTGCCAAAGGGTTTCAGGGCTCAGGGTCTGTCTGGATAATAAAAAATTATGGCCACGATTTGGCGCACTCGAGGAAAAATGCGCCACTGACCAGGCCAACTGCATGCACAGAAACCAACAAACTAAAGCAAAAACAAAACCAAAAAATATAATGCCATTTTTCAGAGAGTGTGACTAAAAGATACCCTGTAGCAAATACAACTGATCATTAAAAATAATGTATAAAATGTCCACACTTTATTTAAATAAGCTTCAAATACTTGTTTTACAAACTACATCATTTATTCTAAAGAGGTATTTGGAACAGTTTTTAAATTATTTAAATACATGTATAATTTTTACTTGGAACTTTAAAATATGATTAAATTAATAAGATTTTGAAGAATAGTTTTTTTTTGTTTAATTCAATGTTGGTTTGCGGCTTTCTAAACAGTGTTCTGTATGCTGGGTATTAAAAAGTCCAAGCTCATCCAATGGTTCCAAAAAGATGGCGCCTTGCTGTGTATAAAATTGATCAGAGGATTCCCTGCCGTTTGAACTATGACGCGATATGTCATCATATTTCCGCTGTGGCAGTCTCGGCCACTTGGCTCTCGTTCTGGGCCATGTGTCCTGTGTCCTGCTTCTTGGTCTTTATATTTTGTTGTGGTTGCTGCTTTTGCTGTTGTTGGGTATTCATATTTTTCACTTTGTCGAAGGTTTTCCATGCAGTGCGCAAGACTGCAAATCCAGTTGCTCTGTTGTCCGCTTGTCCAGTTGCCATGTTGTCCAGTTGATTTGTCTGCCCCCTCCCCCTGCTGCTCAGCCCTATTCGTGTTGAATTTGTGTTTAGCATTTGGGCAAAACATTTATTACTCCGGCTACCGCAAAATCAATTTTCCACATAACTTTTTTTCGAGCTGTGTTGCTGTTGTAGTTGTTGTTGTCGCTTTTGGCCAACTGAGCAACGGTGGTCCTATCAAACCATTCGTGTGCTTATGGCCATTTTCCCTGCAATTTTATTGGCCGCTTGTCGTTCTGCCAACTTCTGCCCGTCGTTTTGACTAATGGCCGTTTCGTGCCACTGCTCCTGTCGACGTCTCTTTTTCTTCTTGGGCACTCTGTCATTTGAAAATTATTTGTTTTGTCATATTTTTTTGCATAACTGTAAAATGCTTTTTATTTTCTTTCAGCACTTTGCTATGATATATTAGGGTGAAAGTGCATTTCACATTTTCTTTTTGGACGAGTTTAAATTGTTACCAAATTGAAAATGGCTTACTAACGATGCATATATAATTTTCTTATAATGTTTTTTAACTTTATTATAAATGAATAAGAAAAAACGTAAAAGGTTTAAACTATATAACATATTTTCATTATTATTATAATTCATTTTACTATTATGTTATTTAAATCTTGTATTTGTATTTGGAAGAAAATTGCTTGTTGAAAAGCCTTTACTTTTCTTAGATAGTTTTACAAAAGTTTTAAAAATTGCTTCTTAGATTTAAAAATGACTTGAAAATTAAATAAAATTGATATAAGTTTTACTAGAAACAAGAAACAAGAAATATGATAAAAAAAAAATACGTATTTATGAGGGATTGTAAATTCTATAATGTTTATGTTACAGTTTCTCAGTACCAGTACCTAAAATCAGGCATATTAAAAATATATATTTTTAATATATCTTTTGATTTTCTTTATACATTTTTCCTAAATTTTCTTGTCTCTATAAACATCGTTGTTATCCGTTTTCGGGTCCCAGCAGTTCATTAAAAAACTTCATTACCTCATGTTAAAAAGCAAATCAATTTTGATTTACATGAAACAACAACTGCAACAACAACAAACCGACATTCATACATATATCAATATATGTGCTCGGTCTTATTGTGAGGCCCCCCCCCAAATGGCGCAGGCGCATATTGTAGGGGCTGGGGATTGGGCTGCCAGAGCTGGCCAACGAATCGTTCCATCATTCCAAAGTGTTGATGATGGAAAGTGTCCCACTGAGCGAGCACAAAAACAACCAAAACGAAACACCAATGCGGCCAGTGTGTCTACAATGGACCATAGAATATGCCAGAGAATAGAATAGAACAACAACATGAACAACAACAACAACAACAACAATAAACGCTAATAATGCTTAATCAATGTTACACTTTACAAAAAGAGATAGAGAATAAAATATGGAAGTGAGGGTTGGAGCGCTGCTCTGGCACCGCACAAAATATCTAAAATGTTGAACTTCATTTGTGCAATGATTTATGGTTATTTCATTACCAAAAAATAAAATAGAGGAGAAAATTAGAAAAAAAAAAAAAAAAAACCTCTTCAGAATATAATTCACACCTGTGAACAAGTTGAGGCCAAATGAAATGTAATTGAAATCGCCATCGAGTTGAAGAGAGGTGCTTGGATTCGAGTATGTTGCAAGTGGGGAATAATACAAATCGATTTGATTTTTGGGCATTGAACAATTCGTTGAAATATTTGAAAACAATGCGCTAAATTTGTTGCGCACAAATTGTTGTGCGTATGTGGAAAAGTGTGTGTGTGTGTGTATTCAATAATCATTTATCTTGTGCATTGGATTTCTTGATTATAAACAACAAACGTAGAGGTCCATAAATTATTTAGATTGCTTTCAAAGCTTCATTAGCTGCCAATGAAATCGATTAAAAGTACAGCTTATTTTTATTTCTCATGTGATTTACAATATTAACAGCTATAATTGTTAGATCCATCGTTGTCTGTCTTAAAGCTGATGTCATATTTCAATTTTAATTAGAATCGTCTAGCGTTTGAGGATATTAAATCACTTTAAATGGGTTTCCTCGCAGTTTCTCAGTTCTTTAAGATTTTGGCTTCCTCACACCAATGTCAATTTATAAATATCATAAGAATTTTATATTTAACATGTACTGTGTAAAACTAAAGTTTTTCGTATTATTTGAATATCATATATATATTATATGTGCAACTCGTAGATTTCGTATCTTTAAATTTTGATTGCTGTTAGATTAACTTAATAATTAATTAACATAACTTTGCTCTAACACTAGCTTTAATTTTAATATCCAGTATAATTTTCTTATTAAATGTGTTACACAAACTAAAATATATAATTTCTTATACAGCATCCCAGCATTCTTAGGAGACTAACTTCGTTCTGAATGACCAAAACGACGCATTATTTCCAATTACATAAATTGGTGAAAAGCCTCAAGTTGTGCAATAGTTGAAACATGCGTAAACTTACAAAAAAACGAATAAAAAGTGACAACTGATTAACTACTTCCTACAATATAAATAATTAGTGGCTAAGTGAATTTAATGCAAAATCTAAGCTGCTCTCACAACTTAAGTCGCATTTGATCTTGGCGGACTTAATTCATATTTAATAAGGCAGCTGGTGCTTTCACAGCAGGCAGTTATTGTCATGCTTGAAATCATCTCATTGAATGTCAAAAGCGATTGCGATAAAGTTCCTCACTTGCTTTGTTATCGCACGCGCTTCTTGGCGAAAAGCAGCAGCAGCTGTGGACAAGATTTCAAAAATTACGACTTTTCAACGGTATGCCACATGTCAATCCACAGGCTACGCTCATCAAGATTTTTGTACGGCCATAATTGAGGTTAGGCAAGAAGGCGTACGTGTTCTGGCAAACAAAAAAATTATATATATAAAAAAAAATTAAATAAAAAGTGCGCCCAGCACGAGTTAAGAATTAATTTAGTGAAAATAATTTGTTTAGTCGTGCTGCAAAATTGCATAATTGTCAATGGTTGGCCACTCTAAACAGCTATCGCTCTCTCGCTCTCACTCACTGGATCCTTAATGAGCGCACGACGGCGCAATTGGATGCGGTTTGTGGTAAACGTCCCACGTGCGTTCGTTCAACAAGCACTGCGCCATTTTGTGTCACAAACACATTTGCATATTGGAAAATTATAGCCTGCACAGTCACCGCCCGAACAGCAGCCATGTGTGTATGTGTGTGTGAGTATTTGTAGCTGCTCCTGGCTTTTGTGGCTGCGGTTGCGCAGAAGGCGACGCGCGTGGCTGCATGGTGCCACAATGGGAGGGCGCCTCTGTCGACGATGACGATGACGACGACGACGACCCCCAAGCGACCTCCAGCCGCGAGGACTCTTGACTCTTTTTAGCTGGCAGAGTGGCTAGCGAGGAGCAGGCGAAACGAGTGCGCGCAAAACAAAAAAAAAATGCATCGGACTCTGATGAGCTGTAAAACACGCGTTTTCATAATGTTATTAAAAGTTCCGTCAATGACCAGTCGTAAGGGATGGAGTGGGGTGGCGGAGGGCGCTTCAACTGCCATTTGACATGCCAAAAAACACTTCTGTCACAGCAGCAGCAAAAGCAGCGACAGCATCGCTAGTGCAACCCTGTAGGTGGTTGTGGTTCTTCTTGTGTCGGTGGAAGACACTCGTGCCTTCATCCGTGGTTATGGCACAGGCTCGTAAATTGTGCGCCGCATGCGCTTTGGCAATTATTTAGCCATAATAAACTTAATAACGATGCGCGATCTATGACTGTAAATTGGCTATTTGCGACAACATACAGTAGCTGCACTCATTTAATTTCAATTTTCTAGTTATACTTATTAGCAATAAGTCACAAATGGCATTGAGTTGAGAGATTTTTTTTTATTCCATTTATTTGAGTCAACGTATTTATTTCTGCTATTAAATATAACGAGCTGCAGCTAAGGCTGCCAGACTGTTTGTTTTTGATTGTCCAAAAGGTCCATTATAAACTTGGTCACACTCATTATGCTCAAAATGGAAGCGCGAAATGTACGCACTCATTAGGTGTTTCATTTAGACTTAAATTAATAAATCGAATCAAAATTGGTTTTAAACTTTACAAAGCAGACTAATTATGCAATCGTTCTAAAGACAATTGAATTTGAATGAAAAAAACAATATTTGTTGTCCAGCAATGATTAAATACAGCTAACAGTGTGTACACACTTTAAGCAACAGCAAAAAATGATTGTTGGCTGCTTCAGCTGATTGTATCAAATAAAAATAAACATTGAATATAATTAATACTGAATATTAGTAAAAGTTAAAAATAGAAAATTATTCGCAAAAGAATATTACTTCCTAATTTATGTGTATTTTGCGCATTGCATGATGCTTCGACTCAACAGTTGCGCAACTGTTGAGTTCTCACGCATGGTGAATAAAGACGGACTACAGCTGCTGATGAATGAACAAGCAGTAGTAAGGTGTAAAACATAGCAAAACGTAAAATTTCAGCAATCGCAACAAAACAAATGCTTCAAAAGAAACCAAGATTAAACAAATTATGTAGGCTGCTGTGAACCCATAAAAAAACAATAAAAGCGAGCGCATATGGCAATTGTGTTCAAAACACAACCGGTAAATACGACGAGAAAGCCCAAAAAAAAAAGGGAACAATGGCAGGAGGCAAAGCAGTAGTAGGAGTATGTTGAGTGTTGAATTTGTAGCAGTGTAGTTGTACGAAGCAGCGTGGAATCAGCAACTCGCAAAAACTGTGATGTGAAGAAGCAGCACCAAAATACACACTTGCAAAATAACAAAAAAAAAAAAAAATAAAAAAAAATAAAGAAAGAGAATACATCAAAACAAACATTTCGATTTGTTAAGAAAATGCGTTAATAATTGTAGCAAGCAAAAGACAATTAAAACACCGGGCATGTTAAAAACGCTGACCGAGCAGCAGCTGACGGAGCAATCACAACAACAACAGCAGCAGGAGGTGGCAGAGTCTGCCGCAGGAGGAGTTGAAGGTGGAGAAAGAGCCAAAGCCAAAGCAGAGCGCAGCTGTTTCAACCAGCAATAATAATAATAATAATGTTGCTAGCGGCAGCGGGACAAACAGCGCCCTACACCTACGAATCGAATGCGGCCCGCAAAATTAATAATAACAACAATAACAGTAGCAGCAGCAGTAGTAGCATCAGCACCAAGAACAATGTCGGCTCAGGCAACAGCACGAGTACACCCACCACTGGAGTATCTGCAGGAGCAGCTACCACGTGCAATACCAGCAGCAGCAGCAACATAGCCAGCAATGCAGCCACAGCGTTAATGAAAACGCTCTCTGTGCGTCTGCATCGTGGCACCGAATTCATTAAGGATACGGTGCAAAAGGCACTGGTCATGTCCGCCACAACGCCATCGATTGCAGCGCCGCCGCAAGCACTGCCCAAGCAACCGGACACCAGTCACAAACTGAAGCGTAAAGTTTATGGCACCGGTGGCATTATGGGCACGTCGGCAGACACAAGCCTCGCCAGTCGTCAGTTTGTGCGCAGCCAGCCATATATCAAGCCGACGCCAGCATTTTTGCGTCATTTTGCTGTGGCGCCGAGCGCCTTGCATCGTTCGGCCTCGGCGCGCAAACGAAATCCCAGCACTGATAGCTTACTCATGGACATGTGCCTGTTCAAGCCAATTCGTCCCATGCCCATAACGCCAATAAAAATGTAAGTGCCAGCTTCGGTTTTAGTAAATCTTTTCAAGTTGTATTCAAGCATTATAAATTTTTCATCGTTTAGAAACAAAGCACGCGGCTTCGAACTGAAGCGACCCAAATTTATGCCGCCTGCTTCCAATTTATATAGTGAGGATGAAGATGAGGATGACGACGATGACGATGGCGACGAGGAGCAGGAAACACCCAAGGAGCCGGTTGCACTCAAGCCAAAGCTCAGGTAAGTTGGACTTACAAATGGGAGCACTTTTCACTAAGATAATTTGCTTGCAGCACACTGACATTGCCACAAAATGTAACTGCATCGGCTTTTGTGCTACACGAAGCTGGCAGCAGCAGCAGCAACACTCAAACCAAGGACAACAGGAACACACACACCTCAGGCTCAGGCTCCATTGCAGTCACAGTCGCAGAAGATCCAGTAGAGGCAGACGCAGTTGCAGTTGCAGCTGCAACTGACCCCTCGGGCAGAGCCAGTGCCAAGCCAAAAAAAGTGGCCACCAAGCGACGACGTCGTGCGCCCCTCTTAACGGCCAGGCGACGTCGCAAACCAACAACAGTAGCAACAGCAAAAGCTAAGGAAAGTGCAACCAAAACAGCTGCTGCACCAAAGCGCAAGCGACTCACTGCAGCAGCAGCGACTGTCAGCACAACCATATCGCCAATGCTTCACTCGCCGCCCATGACTCGACAGCGTGCGCGTCTACAGATCTCCACCAGCAAATAAGCGCAGCAGCTTGTTACACACATACACACACCAATACACTCCCACACACAACACCCCCATCTCTTTCAGATAGGTACTTTTTTTAATGAAGTTTAGTCATTGGAACACGGCCGGCCTCACTATCTGTAATCCGATGACCAAAAAAATACTTTAAGAATGCAGAGACATAAACACCAACAAAACACACACACACACAACAACAACAACAACTGCAAATCCTAAGTCTTTTGGTTCTAGTTACTGATTATGTCGTAAGCGTCTTTCCATTGTTGTTTTTCAATTCGATTGCAAATGAAACCCAATCAAATCCAAATATTTACTTTAACGAAAATTGAGTGGAGCATTTTGAATTGTTTACGTAATCGTTTCCATTGTCCAATTTGTGTTCTATGTTTTAAGCTGCTGACAAGTATTTCTCTCTAAATTGCTGATGAATTATATATGTATCTTTAGTTTCTTATTTGTAAATGTGTTTCGTTTTCTGCTTCACTTGTTTCCTGTAAAAATGTTTGGTAAACTCTACGCTATATAATAATATATAAACTGGTCTTCAAGACTGATGCATAACTAAACGAATATTAAAAACAAAAAAAGGAAAGAAAAGAGAACTTATTAAACGGCAACTGATATGCAACTAAACCCTTTAAGAATAAAATAAAAAAACAACTTTAAACGTAAGCAAAGTATTAAAAAATAAAACAAAAAACAATATAAAACTTCAAAATATAAAAATGGAAAAAAAAAAACAAAACAAAACCAATACAAATTGTAAATTATAAGTCATTCCTGATCATTACATTTTGTTTTACATTTAAGTAGATTGTATACAATTTATGTTTATCGTTTGTCGTCCGAATTTTCATTAAAATCGCAAAATGTATGTATGTATAATGTATTTAAATTGCCTGTGAGGCAAAGTGAAATGCAGTGAAAACGCCACAACTAATATTAATTTCGTACATTCAATTAAGTTTGTTAAAATTGATAGCTTGGTAAGCAAAGGAAATAATTCATTCTCTTATATATAAATAACAAAAAAAATCTACATACAAACATAATATATAATATATCTGATCATTGACTATAATGCATATGCCGGTCAAATCAACTGTGTGTTGTGATATGAATTAATTTATAAATCAAAGCGAAAGACAGCAAAAATCCGTTTGCTTTTAATGCCACAGAGATGTGAACGCAAATTGACAATTGTCCCCCCCAAATTAACATATTTAAATGGAATTCGAAAAAGGAAAATGAAAAACCTATAATTATATATACCTAAGAATTGAGATACCAACGAATTAGGCAACCGAATAAAACTCACAAATTATGTATTAGCACTAAACCCCCTAAAAGTTTTAGCCGATTCCAAAATAACGGATTAAACAAGAAAATAATACACACACACACTAGAGCAAAATTACTTAAAACACACACCGAGTTATGCGAGTATGCGTCAATAAATCCGTAAAAAGTTAAATCCCACATTTTAATTTATATTTGAGATAATCAATGAAGTGTTAATTGAATGAGGAATTTTGGTATATAAAACTATTATGTACTCCTTTTTTAGTTGTTGCTGATCAGATCAATATAGTCTGAGTCAATGCAGACATTTTCTGTTGTTTCTAAATTCCTACTAAAATCGACTTCTTTGTCCTCATTTCGTGCAGATCTTAAATGTCATCCATTAGTTGTTGTTGATTATATAGAAGACTATGAATAAGAATTCAGCTATTGAACATTAAGTCGTGTCCAAAAGTCTGTGTTTTCTCTCAAAACTTCTCTTAGGAAATCGAATATTAGAACAAACTTTTATCTATTCTTTCAGCATATTTGCATTTCATGCAGATCTTAATCTATTCATAACTTCTCTTTTTCATGTTAATACCAAGAATCAGAGGTTTATAACATAATTGTCTTAAATGGTATTTTAATTAGCAATTCCCAATAAAGTCAACTTTCACATTTTTATATTCAACAGTTTTACAATGTTTAATATTATATTTTTCGCTTGATATAGAAATCCGCAAAGAATATCAATTTTAACGTTCACTCATCGATCATTTTGGTGGGCAGAACATTCCACAGATCCTGCAGCTTGTAGCCATTGGGTATGGCTTCCATGGCAAAGCCCAGCTCCTTGCAATAGATGGGTTCGGCTGTCATCTGATTCGTTGGCAACGTTCCCAGGCAGCCAGCGGCGAGATACTTGCTCAGTTTGGTATTGATTTCGCGTTCCTGACGCTCGTCCAGCTCCTGATAGTTGTCGATCTTGAATTGTGTGGCATGAGTGGCCTCCTCGACGGCGGCAGCCAAACGCTGTCGTGCATCCTGCGGATCGTACTGAACGCCCAGATTGGGCTGATCCTTGTAGATGGCGTGCAGCGAGCACAGTTCCTTGAACAGTTCATTCAAACGCTCGACGGGATCGATGCGAAAGCCCAGCATATAATTGCCGCCCGTCTCCGCTGTCTGTATAACCAAAGCGGGTCCATATTTGGACTCGCGAATGCGTAACTAAAAGCAAATCAATTTGTGGAGTTGGGATTCAATTGGTTATTGGGACTGACAGACTAACTCACGTTATCCAGCTGCAAATAGGGCACACTGATGTTGAAGGTTTCGTTGGCATCGGCAAACCACACCAGACGTATATTGGTCACAACAAAGCTACCCAGATTGCCCTGATCACTGGACAGATTCCAGACGCCCTGCACCTCGCTGAACACCCGCTCATCTGGCAACAGGATCAGTTGACCCGCCTGCACAATGGCGCCTCGCAATTTCAGATCACGATACAGAAACGTCCGCTGATACAAGCTGTTGGAGAAGGAAACGTTCACGATAAAGTCATAATAATCTTAGTCTTGATTAAGTTAATCATGGTAATAATTAAATACTATTTAACCAAGTACTGATTGCCACCTACTAATGCACATCAGAGACGCTGACAAAGATGGGCTGATCCCGACGTGCCGTCTCGCCGGACACATCCGTAAAGAGAAACTCAAAACGGGTCTCATTGGCAATGGCCAAAATGTAGAGCGCCTGGCTGGGAATGCGGTTCTTGGTATGCATGTGCACCATTCGCGTGCTCGTATTGGCAATCCGAGCATAGCCTATGGCTGCAAGAATAAATGGATTATTAGATTAAGCTATATGCATAGTTCTCGCAAATTGGGTGAATTTTTATCTAAGTTTTTGTTTTCATTTTACGTACACAAATTGAACTTCTTGTGGACGAGTGAATGCCAAATGATGCGCAAATTGGTGACCAGCAGCTTGCCCGTATCACCTGGATTGCCCTTGCTGTCCTCTATGTGGCAAACCGTATCCAATATTTTCTCACCAATATGTAGACGATTGTGTCTGAGAGGGATTGGCCAAAGATAAGGCTGGGATTGAAATTAAATTGGCTTACTTACAAATGCGGTATATCGAATTTGACTTCCTTATCCTCCCAGAGCAGCTCGTGATGCAGTGCATCCACCTTGCTTATTATTTCCAAGCTTTTGAACATTTTTCCCACAAGTTTTTTCAATTGTTTGTTGTGTCTTGTGAACCCAAAGAGACGTTGCCAGGCAACGATTTGATATCAAACAGCTGATTATTTGTATGGGTTTTTAAATTTTATAATAAATTTGATATATATATAAATATATTTCGTATATTTGACTATAATATAGCTGTATAAAAAACTTATGCATTGTTAGTGAAAAAGTTTTGGTCAAAATGCCGTTGCGTTAACTGCTATTCGGCTTTCATTTGAATTGCGTTTAAAGTCTTAAAGGGTATGCACTTTTAGCCAGGCTAATTAATGGAAATGTAATTTAGAATTTTGCCAAAGTTTTTAACTTAAATCTTAGCAACATTAAAAAATCAAATACACACACACACATACACACACACAAAAGGCAATCGGTGCATCAAATACCAGATGATAAAACAATTAAATACTATTTACAAAATTAATATTTCCTTCACATAATTATCTGCGGCTCTGGCACACTGGCCGCGATGCTCTTGTGTGGCAACACCTGGCCACCGTTCACATACAGTTCATCTTTGACAATGACATCCTCGCCAAGCACTGTGATGCCCTCGATGCGCACCCAGCGACCCACAGTCGAGCGCCAGCCGACAATGCACGAGTCCAGCCAGGAATGCGAACGCACAATGGCGCCCTTTAAAATCGTTGAGCGCTTGATGCAGACACCATCTTCGATAATGACATTGGGTCCAATTGTCACATTCGGACCGATGCGACAACCCTCTCCGATTGTAGCCGTTGGATCCACCAGCACATTGCCGACAACGCCGGGTCCAGTGTACAGTTTGGGTGATTGCTTCTGACGCAGCGAGCTAAGATAAAGGCACATGCCTGCAAGGAAAATAAACTTGGTTAATTGTTTATAGACAGACTACAGTTACTACATTCGTATATATATATTTATGCTATATTTGTCTAAACAAAGATAGCTAAGAGCAACTAAAAAGCGAGAGACAAACTGAAAAGTTCAGTTTTCTATTTTTAATTCCAAAAAAGGCCCAACAGTGGGCAATATATAATCAGCTATTTATAAACATGAGACGCTTTTATCAGCAATTACTGGTCATTAGTTCTATCGATGTATAAAGCATTTAAAATTGATTTCCTGCTACTGACATTGGCTCCAAGAAACCTGATAAAAGTCACATTTTGCACGAAAAGTGATTAAAGACATGTCGCAACAAAAACTGAAAATTTATCTGATAAAAACGAAAGTGGGCCAAATGAAAGAAAATATGATTCACTGAAGTTGAGAACGCACCGGTTAGAAAGTCTTTGGGCTGCCCAATGTCCATCCAGAAGCCGGTGAGCTCCATGGCATAGAGCTGCTGCTGCAGCGCCATGTCGGGAAACACCTCCTTCTCAATGGACGTGGGCTTCACTTCGATACGTTCCAGCACCGATGGATTAAATATGTAAATGCCCGCATTGATTTTGTTACTGACGAACTCCTGCGGCTTCTCAATGAAATTCTTGATGCATCCCAATTCATCGTAGAGTACAACGCCATATTTGGAGGGCTCCTCCACTTTGGTGACAACAATGGTGCCCTCTTTGCCGTGGTTGCGATGGAATTGCACCAGTTGCTTAAATGGAAAATCACAGATCACATCCGAATTGAGTACGAAGAAGGGTTCTGCACTGGCGGACAAGAGGGGCTTGGCCAGGGCCAAGGGTCCAGCTGTGCCCAGCGGTTCCCTCTCATGTGAAAAGATTAGCTCCACGCCCAGCTTATCGGCCTCCACTTTTAGCTCCTGTTCCATTTGCTCCGCTCGATAGCTAACCGCCAGAATCACCTACAAACAAATATATCTTGTTTATATAACTCTTTTGCTGTGCCGGAAAAGAAAAACTCACCTGACGACAACCCGCATCGACGAGAGCCTCCAGTTGGTGCAGCAAAATGGGCTTATTAGCAAACTCCACCAGCGGCTTTGGCGTGCTCAGTGTGAGCGGACGCAGACGTGTTCCATATCCGCCCACCAAGATGAGGGCCTGAGTGCCGTTGCCGGCCGCTGTTTTTGAAGATCCGCACATTTTTCTTTTTTTATAATCGCTGGTTAATATTTTATTTGGGGACACGTCACAGAATCAACAACGGGCGAAATTGACTTAGATCAGTTGGCGATGGTTTTGCGATGACAAGCGCTACAGCAGTGTTGAGTTTTTGGTTTGATTCTTAAACTGTTAATTAATCTTAAGCACTTATTGTTGTATATTTGCTGCTGATAAGCCGCTTGTTGTTGTCTTGTTGGCGCGTTCCTATTGGGAGCGTCGCTGCAGAGGCTGGGTGTTAGTAAGCCTGGCTATCGATGTCTATATCGATTTAAAGTATTTCCCAAAATTTAAATTTATTCAACACAATAATTTAGAAGCAGCTTTTGTACTGTTTTTGTGGTTTTTGTTTGTTTTTCAGTGTAATAAAATACAGTTATTATAATTAGAGATGTTAACTGTGTATCGATATTTTTTGCCTACAATTTCATACACGATATATGTAAACATACACGAATTACGGCATACAAATGTAATATTTGTCAACTTACAATTAATCCAGCATATGTATATGCGAGTTATGTAGTAATCATTCTGAGAAGTTTATCCCATTTTATTATGTTCATTAAATTGGTTCATATCGATATATATTAGGCTGCTGCAATAGTTTTTGGTAATATTTTACGCTAGGCTCTTCGGTAATACTGATTTTGAGAACAGTGTGACCTGTGCTGTTGACAGCAGTGTCGGAGTCGGAGTTTTGTTATGTGTGGAAATAAATAATAAAACAGAGAAAAGCTGTGAAAATTGTGCGAATTATTCTTAATTAATAGCTTGAAAGGTAAGTGTAATAATTGAGCTTATCGACGTAGACATGAACGGTCACAGTTATGTAAATGCGAAGGGTATAATTGTTGCGACAGTCAAGCATCAGCATAATTTGGGGCTCCGCTGGCCACTCACTCACACACAACCTTACTCACACACATATACAGAGTCAGACATGTACATACACACACATATTTGTGTATTTCGTCGAATCAGCAGCCTCAACAGCAGCGAGCGACAAGCAGACAGACAGAAAACAAAATGTCGACCATTTTGCATTTGATTTTGATTGCTTTTTTATTCGATGTTTTGTAAACGAATTTATTGCAACCAAATAACTGACAAAAACATATAACCAAACAGTGCATTGCGAATTAACACGAAAAGTGCAAGCTAGCTGAAAGCGATTACAAAATTGTGTGTGAGTTGAAAGCTTCTTCGATATTGATTTTTACAATGGCATTTGGGTAAAAAACGCAAAGAAAATTGTTCGATACGTGCTGACGATTTGGAGTCAAATTTGTGTGCATTTGTGGTCAGTTTTTTGTAATTTGGATTCGAATTAGAAAAATATATATGTATATATTTACACATACAATTGTTGAACGAACAGCGATGATCTCAAATTGGTTGGCAACACTGATCACCAAACAACAGTTATTGTCGAGTGCCCCTAGTTAGGAGTGTATGCGGATATATGTGTGTGTGTATAATTTGTTAAATTCTATTTTGCATGTTATCTCTATATATCGTTATGTACATATGCATGTGTGCTTTAATTTTCATAACTGATGCGCGCAGCATCTTGTTAAGTTTTTACTTTCTCTTTTATTTTTGCTACGAGCGAATGGCAATGTCTAAATCTGTGCATATATATATAAATATTTATATTTGTGTGTGTGTGCGTGCCTCCCTCAATGCAGCAAAATCAGCAGTCACGTTGAATTTCATGCGCACACCGTATTTTATTTGTATTTAATTTTGGCTTCTTGTCAGCTTTTTATATGCTTTGTTGTTGCTTTTATATTTGTATTTGTTTAGCTTTTATGGTCACATTGCATTGAGTTTCTCTGAAGGTGTTTTGTTCTGGTGATTGGCAACTCGTGTTTAATTTTTTTTGCAAGTAATGACTTGCAGCAGCAGTAGTAAGAAAAGAAGAAAACAACTCTGGGCACATAATGATCAGTGTTTGATTTAAATACTGCTTAAAAATACATATGAAATATACTCATGCCGTTGTGTGACGTCATTATTGACATTTTAATTTAGAATCTTTGATTTATTGCCTTATATAAAGAGTTTGACAAAGAGACCTGAAAACATCAAGGTCATCTTAAAATATAAAAATATCGATAGCTTGAGATAATGTTATTGTCAAATATAGAGCAAGAGAATATATTGTAAGAGAAAATGGTTAAAAGGTATAAAGGTCGCGTGTGTTTGCAGGGTATGTCAGCAAGCAATATGGCAACGCTGTCGTCTCTTAAGTCAACCTTGAAAGTTGATTGAGCTGCCAAAGGGAAAAATTTTGACCCCAAGAGTCCCAATGCACAAATACACACACACACACATACATGCAACACTCCCGAGCCGTCAATTGCCTGCGCCGCCTACGGATCGCACATACATAATTTGATTTCCGTTTCTGCTGCTGCTGGCTCTGCTGTTGAATGAGGAGCAGCAGCAACTCCCGTCCTTACACCACAAAATGCTGCCTGCCACTTCTTCAACTTTGCCGTGCAGCAGACGCCTTCCTTATTTTTTTTTTTCCAACTTCAGTGCTGCGAATAAAAACAAAATCCTGTTGTGTGTCTGTCTGACGTCGGTTTTGTATGCATAGCAGCAGAACGTGTGAGCTTGTTTATCTGTGTGTGTGTGTGTGAGAGAGAGAGAGAGAGATAGAGTGCGTTTCATTTACTCTTTTTACACTCGATACCCATTCCCTTTCCATGCTGATTTTGTTCGCCCCCCCGAAAAGCCAAAACAAAACTCGAACTTGCTCTCTGCGCTTTGTCTGCCCATCGCCTGGCTGACTTTGTTAGCCGTATATATATATATATAAATATATATATATATATATATATATATACATAAACATATCTATATAATATATATATATATATTTATATGTTTTTATTTGTGTATGAGTACGCCTTTGTACATTGAACTCTCGGGTGCCAGGCACAGCACTGGCAGCGGTCTTATTACTGGACTCTTCGTGTTACAAGTCTGTCCCGTTCCTTACTTGCACCCATTTGGAAAACAAAGTATATTGGTTATAAATCCAAATTACTACAGGTGGCAAACAAAAATATATCGAATATGTATAATTTTCTTCGAATTCGACAACTATATTTCACAAAAATATATCAATTATATAAATATTGTTTGATCTCGATGAGCATTCACAATTGTGCTTGTTTTGGATATAACGATATCGATATATATATATCGATAGATATATCTTGTATAGGGTACAAATGATTCGTCGTTCTTTGGATTTGGTTGATTTTGCAATCCTTTTTCTTGATGTTGACTTGTATTTCCCTACTTTTTTTTTTTGTTTTTTTTGGCAGCCAGCGTTTGATTTTTGTTTTCTCTTTTTCTTTTTGTTTCTGGTTTGTTGTTGGCACGCATCAAATCCTCCCTTAGCGATGAAGTTCCGTGCCAAAATGCTGGATGTGCTTTATATGCGCGAGTTCCAGGCGATAGTTGCCACATTGGCCAAGCTAGCCAAGGATTGCGTGATGATATTGGGACAGGAGCGGCTGCATTTCATTGTTAACGAGGAGCACTGTTCGACATCGTCACCGCTCGTCTGGGTGACCATTGCGGCCAAGGATTACTTTCCCGAATATAAAATGACACCAGCAGCAGTACGTACCGGTGACGACGAGCAGTTTATTGTGCTCGTCATGTCCGCCACACATCTGAGTCGAGCGCTCGCCGTGCTCCGCTCGGGCACCACCAGCACTGTGCACAGTTGCAAGCTAAAATTGAAGCAAATTCAATTTCCCTGCATCTCGGTTATTTCATCGGTTGTGTCGCCAAGTTCGGCTGAGCCGCGTGAAATGGTGCATGATGTGCCCGCCACCATAATACCCGCCAGCGATTGGCCCGCATTTATGCTGCCCAAGGTGCCGGCCACTCAGATTGTGCTCGGCGTGCCCTCGCTGCGTCTTTTGCGAAGTCTAATTGACAAGCTGAAAAACATTTCGCCAAGTCTGATATTCCATGGCAGCACCGTTGGTGAACTGAATGTGGTCTCCGAATCAGAGATGGCAACGATAACGTCGCGTTTCACTCGACTCTTACTACATAAGGGTGAGGGGGACTCCTGCCACCAGCCGACTGAAGTCTCCTGTTCTGTGGATTCGCGTAAAATGTCGGCGTTTTTCAATGCACTCCAATTGCCCAATGAGGAGATATCGATTGGTATCGATAATGAGAATTGCATTTGTCTGCAACTGGATATTCGCAGCAATGTCGTCTTGCATTCCATTCTGCCAGCTGTTTGTGTATAAATTAAGTGCAAATAAATGTTATCGATATTTCGTCGAATAAGCAAATCTGATGAGCAACCAATATTAATATGAAAATGTTTGTTTTTATTTGCTGTTTTCATTTAGGAAGAGGTGAAAGAAACCGGTAAAAACGATTTCCGAAATATATATGTAAAATGTTATTGATAGCGATATGCAAATTGTCAGGCAACATCGATAAGCGAAAGTATGTTTTTTTTTTTTTGTGTTGTGTTGTGCGCTTTTCGCCCCAATTTGGCAGCGACGTAGTCGGCTGCTGCGCAGGCCGTGGCCTGTTTTTCTGTGCAGCGGCAGCGACGTCGAAAAAGCGCTCGCTCTCTTGAGCTTGTTGCATTGCCTGAGTGTAGAATACACACATTTATATACGTATATATGTATTTAAATGTGTGCTGTTGTTGTTTGTTTGCATATTTATTGTGTATTTTTGTTACTGGTTTTACAACCGCATCTGTTTGCTCACTGGCAATTGCAATTGACTTGCATTTATAGCGTTGTTGTTGCTGCTGTAATGCGCTGCAATTGCAGGTGAGTAGCTTTTTCAAGTAGGCCAGCAGCGACGCCGACAGCGCCGCACTCTCAACGCTGCGTGGGACGCTCAAGAACATAAAAATAACTGCTCTCGTTCGAAAAAAATAGTACACAGTTCAACAGCCATTTTGGTCTCGGCTGCAATTGCTACAAAACTAAAAAATAAATACGAATCCCAAACGCCGCGAATCCACAGAATATTAATAATTAACAAGAATGTGGTCATTTCTGTGTTCTGAAAAAAGGAATGTAAATTAAATGATATGAGTGTCGTCAAAGTGATATTATGAATTTCTTGATCTCATTGCTGGGAACCACTATATTTAAATAAATAATGGCTGCCATTTTTATGAAGCATTTTTTGTATCCCTTGTCTCGCTTCGCTTCTTGGCTGCTCGTTTAATTGTGTATTTCAAAATAGAGGTTCTGTGTGTGTGTGTGTGTGTGCATGCATGTGTAGACAGGTTACCTAGCGAAACAGAGAGACAGACCCTATTAGAAGATTAGTCACAAATTCACAAAACAGCTGTTCATCTATGTAACCCAAGTTGAACCTTTCACACACATACACACAGGTCGATATATTGAAACATTCGTGCGGTCAGCTGATCGTTTTAATATCAATTTCGCTCTAACAACCGAATCACAAATACCAGAAAATAAAAGAAAATATTCCAGCGAGCAACGAGTGCACGTTCCAACCCCAGAGAACTACTTGGGTGCAAAAAGGAAGAAGAAAAAGAGAGCTCGTTTCTCTCTTACTCACTCTCTCTTTGCTCAACAACCATTGCCATATTGAGTGGAATTTCTATTTCCCTTACGGCAAAGAAATTTGTTCGAGTCCTCATGGAAAGTTATTGTGTGCTTTGCAAAAAGGCGCATTTGTTGCGTTAATTTTTTAAGTGCGTCGCACTTTGACTAAAAGAAAAAAGTTAGTCGAATGGCTGCTTAGAGTCGGTTTGTTGACCTCATTGCCAGTAAGTGACAAGGGTTGAGTGACCCGCTTAACAACTGAGCTGAGAGGCGCTGAGTGCTTTTGTGCTGGCTATTAATGTCTCTCATATATTGGATATTAATTCTAAATTGACGCGTATTAATTGCAAAGTTAAATTGCTTAGCTTAAAAGCATATTGGATTTTTATATACATTTGAGTGATAAGCGTTAAACTCAAAGAAATTTCTCGCCTGACTCACTCTCACTCATTGAGTTGAGCTCGTTTATTCGTCGGACGCCATTATTGACGTTGTCGTTTCTGCTGCTGCTGCTGACTGTCAGTCGTGAGTTGGTTTTGAGTGCGTGCACAGCTGAAAAATGTGTTCGTGCCGATGAGGCAAACGTTTTTTCTCTCTCTTTTGTGTTTTTCTTTGCTATACAAGATATAAAACTGTGTGCAAGTACATAATATACAGGGCATTGCTTTCAAAAAAGGTGCAGTACACTTTATATAATATGCAGAACATTATTAATAAGTTACGTAGTCGCGTTTTTCACTTTTTTTTTGGGTAAAGAATTGTGTTCTTAAATAGCATGTAAAATGGTTGAAGCGCTTTGGGAGCTGTGCATTCGTCGCTTAATTTCAACCATTTCTTTTGCTCTTCGCTTTGCTTGCGTTATGTACGGTTATACGTTACATACGTATACATTTTCTTTATGGTGTGCGTGTGTGCGAGATTGGGGCTGCTTTATTGTGTGTGTGCGTGTGTGAGAGTGCGAGCGACTTATGTGTTGCTGCTTCCCCTCGTGCGTTCTCTCATGCACAAGCCGAGGCAAACGAGAACGTCGTCGTCAACGTTTACGTCAACGTCGCTGCTTTAATCTGCTCTGCTCTGCCCATACTCCCTTTTTTTTTTTTTTTTTTACATATTTTTACTAGAAATCGACAGTCAGTCGTCAGCAAAGGTAGAGGAGCGCAGCGCACAGTTAAAGGAAAAGTAAATATGGAAAAGTAGTAAAGCATTAATAACTTTTCGAAATGCACTTTAATTAAATTTTTGAGAAAAAATTATTTTACTTCTCGCATTTCCAGTTATTTTTGTTACTATGTAAATGCATCAAATTCGTTTGTTCTTTCCTTATATAGTTTTATTCGCTATCGTTGTGTTTATAACAGTAAAGAAGTTTTATACTGTGTGTGTGTTGGTGCCAGTGTTTAAATACGCTGTGTATGTAACGGAATTAAGTAAATACCAAGAATTGTAACTTGTATATGGCTGTGCTAATGTATATAATTAAAGTTATATATTTATCGCATATTTCTACTTATATTTCTTATTTAGTAGCTGCGGCAACAAGTAGTGCAGCTTTTGATATATTCCAGCTGCGCAATAGTTATATTTATTTTAAGTGGAACAGGGTTCACACTTAATTCCATATATCGCCAATGGCCATCAAACAGTTAGACGTTCAATTAGGCACCGCCTACTTTGTGCAGACCTTCATTGCGTGGCAACTACAACAACAATAAATAACATTAACAATGGCAAGGTTTCTAGTTAATTGTTGCATGCACTTTTTTTACCTTGTATTTTGCTTTTATTTCATTTAGCAATAACAGCTGTAGGGTTGCCAGACCGTTCAAAACCAACCTTTTATTGAAGCAAGTGCTTCTTTATTTATTGCGTTCTTTACTTTGTTGACCTGCTGCGCGTCTCGGAACAAAAATTTTATTTGAAGAGTGCGCAACGTATAAATTTTCCGATGCAAGTTACTTTACTTTTTACGGTTAAGTTGCCACAGTGACGTCGACGGACAGGGGGACCCTTTACTTTGTAGCCCCAGCAGCCTGTAGAAAGCGCTGCTGTTGCTGCCCACACACTCAAGCACTAACACACACACGCACACCCTACTTTCCTATCGTTCTCTCTTTCGCACACGCGGCTGTTGCTCAGCTGTGCGTAGGCCACAAAGGCAGTTTCGTAATAGAAAATAGAAAACCAACATAAAATACAAACAACGAATATGAATAATAAAAATTTCAAACAAAAAAAAAACTTGACGAGGCAACACTGTTTTGTATGCTTGCAGCCCCGTTACGACGTACATTGTCGTTGTTGGTGCTGCTGCTGGCGTCATATGCTCGACTGAGTTTACACACATACATACATATATATGTATATGCATACAAATAAGTTACAAACAATACAATAGCACGCAGTATAAATCTACGGGGTAGGTGTTTAATTTTGGCGCTGCAGAATGTGGAGGAGGGGGTATGCATTACAGAAAGAGTGAACAAGCAAGTTTAGGGTGTGGGGAGGAAATTGAAACCACAACAAATATTGTTATCAATTATGTTTGCCAACAGGGTTGACTACGAGTCTAGTACAAAAGCATACTTACATATACACATACTCAGATATATAATCACACATAGACACATTATGTACAATTGGAGGCCCTTTACATTTGTCAATTACTGCTGATAAGAAACATTGACAACAAACTATAAGTGAATGCCATATGTTGGAGTTGCCACCACACGCAAGGAAATGCTGCTCTCTCATACACACGCAAACACACTTAGATATGTCTGTATCTACCATTTTCGGCCTCGCACATTTTTCATTTAGTGTGTTTTTTTTTTTTGGTGTGAAAAACTTGTGGTTTCAACTCGGACAAAACAGCTAAACATATAAAACTAAAAAATAGAAGCAAATTCAAACAAATTTTCATGTAGCGTGTGTTGACGTCGACGTCTTTGCTGGTTTCATTTGAAGCGACCTTGCACTCAATTCGTTTTTGTATTTTTTTTTATTTTCCTCAATAGTTGTGATTGACAGTTGGTTTGCACTCGATGTTTGTTGAATATCGTGTCATATTTTCTGTAATGTCGACAACGTCACATAAACACACACACGCGCATAAACTACGCATTTATTTTGTAAGTGTAGCTGGCGACTTTGCTGCCACCGCTGACTGCGCTGCAAAGGGCGAAGTCACCGTCATCGTCGCCAACACGTTTCGGTCGCTGCTGTTTGTGTCTGTCTGTCTCCCAGTCTTCTGCCTTTGCGGCGCATCACTGCTACAATTGCTTGCTTTGCTTTGCTTGTGTTTTGCTTTTTATCTTTTATTCGTCGCGTGTGCTTATTGTATTTTCAATATGTGCGTCTGTGTATGTGTATATGCGGGATCTTGCATTGGGTTCTCGTAGCGAAACAAGCATGACAAGTTACACACACACACTCAAGCGGAAACGAGTTCGTGCTCGTCGTTCGCTCACTCGTTGACTCGCTCGCACATATATAGGAAGAAGGGGCAGTCAGCCAACTGAGCAGCGCTGCTTACGAAAACCAAAATATAAACAAAACGGCCGAGAACAGCTGATTAACAGCACAGCATGTGCGCGCTCTCACTTTGTGTAAGTGTGTGAGTGAACTGCTCCGCCTCGCAGTAAATAATTTCCACTCAAAACAATTCGCTCATAATCATCTGCGCACAGTTTACATGCTCACTCTCTCTCTGGCTCACATGCACGTGTTGGTGGCGACTGCTGTTTGCAAACAGCTGTTAATTTATTTACTTATTCGTGTGTGTTTACTGCGCACATATGTTAAAAACTGCTCAACTGTGAGCGAACGAGCGAGTGTGTCTGCCAATGAGTGTTTTGTGAATGTGTGCTGCATTCAGTGGTGTATTCTTTTGTGTTGGTTATCAATTTCCTTTTCTGCCTGCTGTGCACACAACGTTACCTGTTTTCGTTTGCCTTAAAAGGGGCAGCAAAAATCTGCGATTACCCTCAGTGCGGCCGGTTTTTGTCACATGGTTTTCCATGCCTGTTTCACACACACATACACACCCTTAAGCACTTCCTATTCCTCGTCTTCGTCCGCAGATCTTTGTCAATTTTCGTTTGGCTGCCCATTGAAGCAGTCATCATTGGTCAGCATCGAGTATTTTAGTTAGCTCTTATCTTTTCAAAATCAAATTTCCTTGCTATTTTTAGTCTGAGCGCTGAGTACATTAAAAAAACCAGAAAATTATCCATATCATCAATATAATCTAGTAATCTTCGCTAACAATGCTGAGTTATCGAGTATATTTACAGATACATCAAAACAAAACAAAATAAAATTAACAATAACTATTTACTTTTTATTATTACAGAAAACAAAACTTTGACGGCAATAAACTAACAGATAAACGTCGGGTCGTGCACTCAGAAAAAGAACTCTAAAGAAGAACGCTAAAGTCAAACTGAGCACACGAGTAAAATATATATATACAGAAATTTGATCCGAAGGCTCTCTATTCAACAAAGCAAAACTTAAAATAGTGTGGTTTAAACATATAAATATATTATTTTCGGTTGAAGTAGCATATAAATATAAAAATAGATATATAAGACAGATGATTATGATTGCAAACAATTCTGAGTGAAGTTTGTGGCATGTTAAGTGTGTTCGATGCCAGTGCGGTTAAGTGTCGTCTATGGCCGAGTCCGTTAAAAGTCAAACGCTCTCTGCATTGACGGAGGGGCAGCTCGACGGTAGTACAACAATAACAGCAGCAACAGTAACCGCAACAACAACTGCGTCCCATTCGCAACGGCGATACAATAATAATAATAACAATAATTACAATAACAACAAAAGCAATAATCATAGTAAGAAGAAACGCAACAATACAACAACAGCAATAGTAGCGACAAAAACAATTGCTGCTGCTCCTGCCACATCATCCTCCGTCGCCACCGCAGCCGCTGCCACCGCCAACGCCAACTCTGCCGCCGCACGTCGTTCGCGTAGCAAGGGTCGCAGCCTCACAGCAGCAACAACTACATCAGCACCAACAAACATTAAAAATAGCAACAAGAATAACGCTGCCCCTGAAACTGCCCCACGACGCTCAACAACATTTGGTGGGTCGCCTAACGGCAACAACAGCAGCTTCAACAACACCGATTGTACCTTTTCGACGGGCAGTCGCAAGCGTCAGCATCAACTGCAATACTACAGCAACAACAACAGTCAGAATCGTAATAGCAGCCACTGTAAGTAAATGTTATTTAAGCTGTAAGCAATTTGATTCTCACATTTTGTTTAGTCTATTTTGCGTTATCTAAAAAGGGAATATTTATTTGTTTGCTATGGATTTGTTTGAAATTGATGCAGGGTAAGAAGCTATCGGTTCCCAGAAATATAAATATATAAACAATTAAAAAAATTATATACAATAGAAATGTTTACATAAAAAAAATATTGTATATATACTTCGCTATCGACTTTAGATCATATTTTTGTTATCGATAGCAGCAGTCAGTCAGCTTCAAGTTGCAATCATTTTAATTTCATTTGTCATTCGTATGAAAAACAAGTACAACAAATAAATAGCAGGAAAAACGCTTAGCAATCTTTTCTTTGTTTGTCGAAATTAAAAAGACGTACTATAAAATAGGAGGAGCGACATAGCTTTTTGTCGAGCGACAGAGCTGTTTGGCATTTTTTCTTTTTTTGTATTTGGTTTCTCTAATTTCCTTAAATTTATAAGCAAGTCACTCTTTTTGAAACAATAAACGTAACTAAAACTTTGATGTTATGTCCTTTTCAGTTGTGCCTCCCGGTGAAGATCAGTTCGTGGGGCAAAGCTCGCAGCTGATCAAGAAGCGACGCGTGAAGCAGCAGCAGGAACAAGATCACCTCCATCCACAGTCGTCACACAGCGAGGCCGGCACAAGAGAAGCAACATCAAAGGGAGCAGGTGCAGGTGTAGGAGCAACTTCATCGTTTGTTACTGCAGGAACAGGAGGAGGTGCCGCGGAGCCAGTGTATAGTGCATTGCAGCAGTACGCGACACCGCTGCGTCAAGCATCAGGTGGTGATTGTGTAGCACAGCGTACACGCTCCAAAACCCTTTCGCCCGAAGAGCTGCCCAGCACCAGCAGCGCGGCAGCTGCCCGCCAAAACAACATCAGCAATAACTACAATACCAGCAACAACTACAATAACTGCAACAGCAAAAACGCCAAACAACAGCAGACAATTGAGAACAGCAACTGCAGCAGCAATCACGTCATTGGCGTGACGCCACAGCGCGGCGCATCTGCCCGCGCAGCATCAACAGCAACAGCAACGGTACGCGGCTGCAATAGCGGTAGCAGCAATAGCAGCAGCAACACCAATTTGCTCAACTATTATCGCAAAACGCGCAAAGTTAGCCACTCGCGCGCCAAATCAACAACAGCAACAACTGCAGCAGCAACTGCTGCAAGAAAACAGGAGAATTTGGTAGGCAACAACAGCAGGAGCAGCAGCAGCTCACGTCTGCAGGCTAGCAGCTCAGCGTTAATTGCAGCCGCTGCAGCAATCGACGCTGCCAACGATATCAACAGCAGCAGCACCACCAACAAGAACAGGACTAAAATCGGCATCAACAACAGCAACGTTGTTGTTAAGCGTTTGGTAGGCAACAACAACAGGAGCAGCAGCAGCTCACGTCTGCAGGCTAGCAGCTCGGCGGTAATTGCAGCCGCTGCAGCAATCGACGCTGCCAACAACATCAACAGTAACAGCACCACCACCAACAATAGAAATAACATCAGCAACAGCAACGTTGTTGTTAAGCGTTTGGACAAGAAAAAGAAATACACCAAGAAACGAAAAAGTCTTCGTAACTATCAACAGCAACAACTGCTCGTCAAAGTTCAGGACGAGAAAAAGGATAACAACACCGGCGATATCAACGAGTTCAACGAGACAGAGAACGGCTACGTCGTCAACTTTGTCGCGAAGCAAACAGCGCCGTCGTCTTTGGTGACTGAGTCTCAGGCCCAGGCCAATAATAAAGTAGACGAGATCGTCGCCGCCTCTCCCGGTGTTAATAGTGCGGAGACGCTGTGTGAGGCTGCCGGTGCTGACAGAACATCCGCTGACGAAGACGAGGAGCCGGAGCAGGAACAAGACGAGGACGAACAGGAGGAGGAAGTGGATCCCGAAGAGGAGGAGGTGGGTTTCTACGAAATAGTCAACTCGGCGGATTCATCATACGAGGAAGACGCCCAAATCGTTGCCGAAGGGGACGAACTCAGCGAAGAGGAGGACGTTGACGACGAGGAGGACGACGATATTGAAGAAGACTTCGAAGAAGAGGAAGAGGATCTATCAGAGGGTGAATTCGCTGAGCATATTATTGGTGAACTTGGTGATCTAGGTGAGTTCCATTCCCATTCTCTTTAAATATTATTCACACTGTCATACAGATAAAACACACAAATATACACTTGATCGACTAAAAAAGTTATGCTATTTATACCGTAATGTTGTAATATATAAAATATTAGTGTAATCTTTGAAAATTGTAGAATATATGTTATGCAACAAATTGGTTGAATTTTTAACTATATTAGCCAGGCTATAAAATGGTATAATATAGGTCAAATTTCAGCTGATTTATAATTTAACATATATAGTTTGGAATTCATTTCAAGAAAATCAAAGGTAATTTTCAGATCCATATAGATTGATCGTTTAACGATACAAATAAGAATCGCAGTTTTTCCAATTTTTATTTTAAAATTCTTACTGATTAAAAAAGTAAAGTAAACTTTTAAATTTAGAGTTTCCATAAAATATTTATTTTATCGATATGGCAATCAATATTGAATTGTTTCTTTGCTCCTTTGATTAATCTTGATAGTGAATTCCAAGCAAATAACCTACATATATATATATATATATATATATATATCAGAGCTAGGTTTTTGTGTAGATATTTGATTTTTATCGAATTGCTTGCAAATTTTTTTTCTCTCAATTTGTTGTACATAGAAAAATTTAATTTTATGTTTTAGTTATGCTTTTAATTCCGAATCTAATGCTCTTTTTCCTTTGTTCTTATAATTTGCTCAAAATATTAACAAATGACGGGCCAGTGTTGCCACACAAAATCAAAAAAAAAAAAACGGTTAGAAGTAAAATAATTAATTTGCACATATTTTTCGAGCTCAATTTGATAAGTGCTCGAATTTCTTATCAACAACAACCAAAAACAACGAAAACATTTCTTGATCAATTTGAGCTGCGTCACGCCGTCTACATGCGCATTTATGAGTGTGTGTTAATATATATAAACATATGTATATATAAACATGTACATTGCTTTGCAATGCCAACGCACTCTGTCAAAAGGCAGTTGAAACTTTTACGTCGCTCTGTTTAGATCGATAATTTTAGAGTGCCTGTTATATTTTTTAATAGAAATCGAAGCACAAACTAAATTAATTCTGTAGCAATACAAACTCTCTTATACATGTGTGTATATAGACGCAGGTGTGTGCTTTATCAGACTGGCTGCTGTGCCCTTGCCTCTCCATCCACATTAAAACGACGGGACTCGCATTCATTAAATATTAACCGACAAGCACAATACCAAAACAATCCCCCAATACTAATATTGTTCGAATCCAATCATATCCATTGTTCCGAAAAAAATACGCCCTCTAATTTCCAATATATATATATATATATATATATATAAATATATATATGTACATATATACGCTTGCAGAGAAGTGTGTTATAATTTTGCGTCGTCTACTTCCTTTCTTTACTATATATACTATATATACTTGGACGAAGTGAACGCTTATGTGATTAAGAAATTATATTGTATATTAGTCGTCGTACATATATACGTCTGCAAGAGTATCATTGTCTTCGGCAAACCGACGATATAACTGTTCATTATTATTTATTGTATCCCATATATATTGTTTTGTCCTTTATTATACAATTGCATTTGCATTGCATTAAGAAAATACCCTTTGCATATTTATTTCGCTTATTGACTATGCTAAGAACGTCGTCGTGGCTAGTGCTGAGTCCAGTTCCCAAGAAAATATGATTTTCCCCCAACTGCCGTTTGTTTTTTTTTGTTTATTTTGGAGCGAGACAAAGCTAAAAAGTTTATTAAACTCTTGTTTTTGCACGTTGCTGTTGTTGCAATTTTTAATGTGATATATATTTTATTTTATTTGATATGCCAAATTGATATATATATAAATTGCCAAAATCTGTTCTATGTACAACTCACTCAATTAATATGTGTGTACGTTTAAGTGTATATATAATCTATATATATATATATATATATATATAAAAAATATATATTTCATTGCTGATGCCTTGTGTTGTTGATGATGATGATGTTGTTGTTTTTGTGCAAGAAAACCAAATTATATATCTATATGTTTATATATGATTGAAATAAATAATTAAGGAAGAATTCAAAGCGTCGCGTCGCAGTGTGTGGTGTGTACTCTAGAAAGAGACAGAAAGAAAAAGAGACAGAAAGAGAGAGATTGATAGAGAGGGAAAATAATTTATGTAGCAGCAAAAGCAGCAGCAGCAACAACAACAACGACAACTATTAGCAGCGGCAACAACAAAAGTGCAGCAACCACGAAAACGATGGTCAACCCACAGCAGCAACAGCAACAACAGCAGCAGCAACCAAATTACAAAAAATAGGAGCAGCAAAAGCAACAACATGTTGCTGCTCTCTTGCAATATGTATAGAACTTGCGTGCGTCGTGTGTGCGTATGTGTGTCTGTTCTTGCATGCGTATGTGTGTGTTTGAGTGTGTTTGTGTTTCCCTTATACACACACATACAGCACAGACTCTGGCAGAAGTAAACAGCAGCAGCAGTTACAACAGCAGCAGCAACAACAGCAGCAGCAACATCATCATTGTCAGCGACATGATTAGTTCTCCCCAATTAACCCCTTCGCTATCCTCCTCACTACTCCTCCAGCCTCACCCCCTCTAAAACTGACCTTATTATGCGTGTGCCCCCCTTTCCCAATTCCTAGTTTCTTTGCATTACATTATTCCAAAAGCAACAACAACAACAACTAACGTAGTAGTGTAGCTGCAAGCAAAAATAACAACAAACAAAAAAAAACAAATCATAAAACAAAACCAAAATTAAGAAACAAAGCTGTTTAACTGTTGTCTCCCACTACTCTACCCCCCTCTCTACTTGTGCCGCCCAACAACAACTACAACAACAATCACCTCTGCAACAACAGCAGCAACTGCGCCACACTCAAATCGCAGCCACAGCAAACGCAACAGCAGCAGCAACAAACACACAACAGCAACAACAAACACCCACAGCAACAACAATAATAATAACAACAACAACAGCAGCAGCAAACCGAACAAAAACACGCTGGCAACTTATACATCAACAGCAACTGCACCGACAGCAGCAGCACCGTCGGCAACACCTGCGCAGACAAACCACCAAACACCAGCAGCAGTAACTGGCACAACAGCAACAACAACGTCCTCCGGGTATCAGCGTGCCGCCCCCCCTGGCCAACAAATTGGCGGCGGGGCGGCACGAGCCTCACGCAGCAGCGCCGCTGGTGTTGGCATTGTTGATTATAGCGTGCTGCCGGCAGCAGCTGCTCCTCACATGACGCCCTTCGTACCACAGGAACAACAACATTCGCACCCGCATCAACAACAACAACAACAACAGCAGCAACTGCCGCCGCTGCAGCCGCACCCGCAACAGTTGCTGCCAGCGCATCAGTTTGCTGCTGCGCATCTGTCGTCCTTTGTGACACCCACGGCGCCTTCAACGCAACATTTTCAGGCAGCTGCATATTTTACAGCCGCTCAGCAACAACAGCAACATCATCATCATCAGCAACATCAACACCACCAGCAACAGCAACAACCACAACAACAACAACATCATCAACATCATCAGCAGCAGCGACAACAGCCGCATTATTATCACAGCTCAGCTGCTGCTGTCGCTGTGCTCAATCTGCAACAGCAGCAGCAACAGCAACATCCACAACAACAACAACCACAACCACATCACTATAACTCCACAGGGCCGCCGCAACAATCACGTCAATCTGCGCCACCGCCCATTATCTATCAGCAGTCACGGTACGCCACAGCAACATTTGTACCGCCACCAACACAACAGCAACAACAGACACAACAACAGCAACACACAGCATACACGCACCAGCAGCAGCAGCAGCATTCTTCACTGCGCCGCAGTTCACGTAGCAAAACGGGTTCTTGTGTGAGTTCTGCAGCAGCCGCACAGCAGCAGCAACAGCATCATCTGCAACAGCAACACCAACTGACAGCAGCTGTGGTTGTTGCGCCCGGCACGGCTGCTGCAGCTACAATACAACAACAGCAACAGGCTCCTAATCAGTATCAATATCATCTGGGCGGAAACACGGTGGTTGTTGCTGTGCGTCAGCAACAACAGCAGCAGCTCGCCGCTTTACAGCACCAGCACCAACAGCAACTGCATCAACAAGCGCTACAACAACAGCAGCAGCAACAGCATCAACATCACCAACAGCAGCAGCGTGCAACTATAGTTCAGCCAGGCTTTTTGTTCAGCTACCGCGGCAGCAATCATAATCAGCCACCACAGCAACATCAGCAACAGCAGCAGCAACAACAGTTGTCGCAACAGGCGACGACAAAAGCGACGACGCACAGCAGTGGTAAGTGGAGCAGGATTTATGAGAGGCATATGTGTGGAGCAATGGAAAACTGCGAGCTCAGCAAGGCGGGACGGCCGGCGATCTTGATCTCGATCGACGTTCATATATATTCCTGACAATTTCTCTTGATTTATTTGTTCGTCTTATTTTGTGTTTTGTAAGCCCACCACACATACGCACACCAAAGCACTCCACGTTCTCTCTGTGGGTTAGGATCATGATTAGGATTAGGATTAGGATTAGGATTAGGATTAGGGAGTCGAGCAGCAGCAGCATTAGGTGTGTTGTTGTACTTTGTAGGTGCGTGGTCTGTCCGTCTGTTTTTTGTTTTATATGTATACATGTTTTGTATATATAATGGTCTCGGTCTCGGTCTCTTGGATTTATCTGGTACATGTAAATTCTACTGGTGTTGGGTCATCAATCAATCATTTAATCAAACATGCAAGCAAAAAATCAACTAGAAAAATTGCACAAAATAATCGGATCAGATCTGTCCCAACCCCATTAAATAAATCTGATAGACGATCGATAAAACAATCAAGTATGATTTTATCGATTGTCCTTTTACATTTCACACACAAGTAATTCATTGTAAATCATATATTTATTGCCCCTTTCTTTCTACCTGTGCCACCCTGTGCGCCACCCTCTGCTGCCGTCGCGCGTCGCTTTGCTCGCGTTGTCTGGCCCTCTCTACCACCCCCTATACGCACCCAACCACAAATAAATAATAGCGGCTCTAATTTCTCTTTTGCATTTCTCTCTCTTTCTGTGGGTCTACCCCTTTTACCGCGCAAACCGTTATGTACAAACCAACAAAAAATTCTTCAAATTAGCAGCTTCGGATGCTTTAACATATAGTTTGATGGCACAACAGCAACAACAACAACAAGCGCCAAGTGGACCGCCGCATGCAGGTGGACAGCAATTGACGTCAGGTAAACAAACTCCAATAAAAAAAATCACAAACAAATACCATAAGCCCACACCCATTCAACGCACACATTCACACACATCAATTATAATTGACTCATGCTTTAATTTTCGCTTATAAAACACGCACACAAACAGGGTGACTAAGGTGACAGGGTGGTAGCAGCAGGCACACAGCTTTGGTTTACAATTGGATTTTGATGTTTGATTTTCGATTTTTACACACCAACGCAACACTCTAACCTATCGCTAACTTATCGCTAAATTCCTTTTTATTGTTTTATTCTATGTCAGCTGTTCGCTAGCTCTCTCTCCCTCTCCCTCTCTCTCTCTCTTTGTCTCTCGCTGTGTATTTTCCGTAATATTTAAGTGCGATTAGCACTGTATTCATTTATTGTTGTTTTTATTACATATTGTGTAGTTTTAAAAGAACACAATTATTTCTGCTATAATTTGGCTAATTATGTTATTTTTTTATGAACTCTATTTTTTACATAGTTACCAATTCGGCAAATCTCAGCATAGTTGCAGCCGCATTGAGCGCCGCACGCGAATCGGCGGGCAACGTTAACGTTAGCGGCGCCGTGGGCGCCAACAACAGCAGCAACGCTAGCAGCGGCGGCGGCAACAGCAACAACAGTGCCACGGCTAGCGGCAGCAGCAATGTAACAACAACAACAACGGCTGCAGCAGCTGCATCAACGACATCAGCGGCAGCTGCTGCCACTGCTGCGGCTCAGGCTCAACAAGGACCAACAGCGGCAGCCGGAGGAGGAACAACTGGCGCTGCTGCAGCCGCTGCTGCTGTAAATGCTGCCGCTGCAGCTGCCGCCGCTGCAGCAGCCGCCGCAGCAGCAGCAGCGGATTCAGAGAGTGATGATAGTGAAGTGGGACGACTGCAGGCGCTGCTGGAGGCACGCGGTCTGCCACCGCATTTGTTTGGGACACTCGCGCCACGTATGTCGCACATATTGCATCGGACAATTGGCAACAGCAGCACCTCGAAGGCGAATCAGCTGCTTCAGGGCCTGCAGTCGCACGATGAGTCGCAACAGTTGCAGGCCGCCATCGAGATGTGCCAAATGCTTGTTATGGGCAATGAGGATACCCTCGCCGGCTTTCCCGTAAAGCAGGTGGTACCGGCTCTCATTCAACTGTTGCGCATGGAGCACAATTTTGATATCATGAACAATGCGTGTCGTGCCTTGGCCTATATGCTGGAGGCATTGCCACGCTCAGCGGGCACTGTGGTGGACGCTGTGCCGGTGTTCCTCGAGAAACTACAGGTCATCCAGTGCATGGACGTTGCCGAGCAGAGTCTGACCGCACTGGAGATACTCTCGCGACGACACAACAAAGCCATTTTGCAGGCGAACGGCATCAGCGCCTGTCTCACCTACCTGGACTTCTTCTCGATTGTGGCGCAGCGTGCCGCTCTTTCGATCACCGCCAACTGCTGCCAGAATATGCACGCAGAGGAGTTCCATTTCGTATCGGAGAGTCTGCCACAGTTGGCTCGTCTGCTCTCGCAGCAGGACAAAAAGTGTGTGGACAGCGTTTGCACAGCCTTCTGGCGTCTGGTCGAGAGCTTCCCACAAGATGGCAAGCGATTGCAGCAGATTGCCAGCGCAGATCTGCTTAAGAATTGCCAGCAACTGTTGGTGATGACACCGGCCATCCTCAATACGGGCACCTTCACCAATGTGGTGCGCATGCTCAGCCTGATGTGCGGCGCCTGCCCGGACTTGGCGGTTTCCCTGTTGCGCAACGATATTGCTGCCACGCTCCTCTATCTGCTCACGGGCAATGCTGAGCCGGCGGCAGCCACCGCCAATCATGTGGAGCTGGTGACGCGTCCACCGCTCGAACTGCTCGAGTTGACGTGTTTGATTGGTGAGCTGATGCCAAGGCTGCCACTGGATGGCATCTTTGCCGTCGACGCACTTCTAGATCGACCAACACTCAACACCCAGGATCAGGTGCAGTGGCAGTGGCGTGATGATCGCGGTGCCTGGCACAATTATTCCACCATTGATTCGCGTCTCATTGAGGCGGCGCATCAGAGCAGTGAGGATGAGATCAGTCTGAGTACCCTGGGACGCACCTATATGGTTGATTTTCATGCCATGCAACAGATCAATGAGGACACGGGCACCACACGGCCTGTGCAGCGCAAATTGAATCCAAATTACGTGGCACCGGCGGCAGCTGGACAGGACTTGAGCACAACTGGTGCCGCTTCCACATCTGCAGCAGCGGCCAATACCAGCAATAATAACAACAATAATAACAATAACAACAGCAGCAACAGCAGCTCAAATCAGGTGAAACGTCGTCCTTCGCTAGATGCGCGCATCGCTTGCTTGAAGGAGGAGCGCGGCTTGGCTGCCGACTTCATCAAGCACATCTTCAATGTGCTCTACGAGGTGTACAGCTCGTCGGCCGGGCCCAATGTGCGCTACAAGTGCTTGCGCGCCCTGCTCCGCATGGTCTACTATGCGACGCCCGAGCTGCTGCGTCAGGTGCTCAAGTATCAGCTGGTCTCGAGCCACATTGCCGGCATGCTGGGCAGCAATGATTTGCGCATTGTTGTCGGCGCTCTGCAAATGGCAGAGATTTTGATGCGACAGCTGCCTGATGTCTTTGGCACACATTTCCGACGCGAAGGCGTCATCTATCAGTTCACCCAGCTGACCGATCCCAGCAACCCAATCTGCGCCAACCCATCACCTAAACCCGCGGCACTTGCTACGCCAACGGCAAATGCGGGCGGCTCGCAGAGTGCACCCGCATCCGCGAATAGCCTGCAGGTGAATCCCTTTTTCATGGACAATGTTACTGTGCCTCCAGCATCTGCCTCTGGCGGCGGTGGCTCGAGCAGCGCCAGTGCCACGCCCAGCAGCTCCAAACATCAATCGTATAGCGTGAAGAGTTTCTCGCATGCAATGAATGCACTCACAGCCAGCGCCAATGCGGTGACCAAGCATCAGCATACAGCAGGGACAGGAGCAGTTGCGGCTCCCCTGGATGCTGGCTACAGCTACAGCAGCTCTGCGCCCTGCTCCTCGTCAGCCCCGACGACGACCACAGCTGGGGGAGCTGGACCAATGGCTTACTTTGTGGGTACCACATCAGGCGTCGATCCGCGTCAGTATCTGAATTTCCAGCAGCCAGCAGCGCCGTTAGCTGCAGCCCAACTGGAGTTGATGCCCACTGGAGGAGCATCAGGAGTAGCAGCCGCAGGCGGCAACCAACAGCAGCAGCAGCAGCAACAGCAACAGCAACAGTTGCCGCCATCACAGGTGCTCTATCAGCAGCAACAACAGCTGCAGCATCATCTGAATCATATGACTGTGGCTGTCGCCTCCACCAGTGCGGCAGCAGCCAACAATAGCAACAACAGCAACAACTCCTCCTCGTCAGCCTTGCAGCACAAGATGACGGACATGCTGAAGCGCAAGGCGCCGCCCAAACGCAAATCGCAGAGCAGTGGACGCGCCAAGTCCAGGCAGGAGGATGCCGCAGCAGCGGCTGCTGCAGCCAGTTCGGCCAGCTCTGCGATGCATGAGCTGCTCACCCGTGCCACCAGTAAGTATTATATCTACAATATATATTTCTGCATCTATATCAATATCACCTCTGATGTTGCAGGTCTTGGTAGCGGCACAGGTGGTCGCAACACGCCCAACTCTGGCGCCGGTGCGAGCAACTCCAAGTCACGCTTCAGCGCTGGTAGTGCTGGCAATGCCGGCAGCAGTTCAACCAAAACCTCATTTCTGTCCTCGCTTAATCCGGCACGATGGGGTCGCCAGACGTCTAATCATCACCACCAACAACAGCAGCAGCAGCAAGCTTCTTCGCATCATGGCCTGTCCAAGGATGGCAACCCCAACAGCAGCAGCTCAACAACTGCCGCTTGCAGCTCGGCCAGCGGTGGCCTGACCTATTCGACCGGTCCGGGAGCACAGCATGGTGGTGCTGCTGGCATGCATGCCGCCGCTGTGGCGGCCAGCATCAGTAAGAGCATCTCGCATGCCAATCTCATGGCAGCGGCGAATCGCGAGCGTGCTCGTCAATGGGTGCGCGAACAAGCCATCGATTTTGTCAAGCGCTACACGGAGCAGGAGGTGCGACGTAATAAGGCCCGCGAAAGTGAGGGCGGCAACGGTGCAGCCACGGCTGGAGGTGCAAGTGGCGCCGGTGGTACGGGTGGTGGAGCAGCTGCGGCAACGGCAACCACATCGCTGGCCAGCACCACTGTGTTGGAGCGTCTGTCGAGCATATTGCTCAAGCTGAACGGCAGCTATCACGACTGTTTGGATGCGCTGCTCGAGCTAAAGACCATTCTTCTCGAGAGCGACATCTCACCTTTCGAAGTGAACCATTCGGGCCTGATCAAGGCTATGCTCAACTACATGACCAGCGAATCAGGTCTGGTGGAGCGCGATGCGCGTCTTCGCAGCTTTATGCACGTCTTTGCTGGCCTGCCGTTGGAGCCGCTGCTACAGAATGTCGGCCAGCTGCCCAGCATGGAGCCACTGGCATTTGGTGCCTTTGTGGCCAAGCTAAACGGCTGCGTCACCCAGCTGGAACAATTTCCGGTCAAGGTACACGACTTCCAAGCAGGACCCGGTGGCCGCACCAATCAGAGTGCTTTGCGTTTCTTCAACACACACCAGTTGAAGGTAAGCTTTTGTCGACTTTTTCATTTAATTTATCTTCTTTTATTAATTATGGTTTGGCATTCGCAGTGCAATTTACAGCGTCATCCGCAGTGCAGCAATCTGCGTCAGTGGAAGGGCGGCACCGTGAAAATCGATCCACTTGCTATGGTGCAGGCGATCGAACGTTATTTGGTAGTCCGTGGCTACGGCGGCATTCGTGCCGATTCCGATGATGACAGCGAGGAGGATATGGATGATAATGTCGCTGCTGTCGTCATGACCCAGTCAAGTTTCAAGCACAAGCTGCAGTTCCTCATTGGCGAGCATGTGCTGCCCTACAACATGACCGTCTATCAGGCCGTGAAGCAGTTCTCGCCGCTGGTCAACGAGCACAACGAGACGGACAACGAGTCCGAGATGCTGCTGGGTGAGCACATACCAAGAATTCACAATGATTCGTCAAGTAATCCATTCTTTCAAAACTCCACAGGCAACAGCAGCATTTGGGTGCAACAGCACACCATCTATTATCGTCCCGTGGAGGAGGAGAATGTGTCCACTGCCAACAACTCGTGCAGCAGCAGCAGTCAGTCACACAAGCACCAACACCAGCAGCAGTCAAATAGCAATGCAACGTCCAGTTCTTCGCATGTGGCAACCACATCATGCTCATCCTCATCATCAGCAGCCACTTTGAGTGGTGGCGGTGGCGGTGGCAAAAAGTCACACAAATCGAGCAGCAAATTTATGCGCAAGAAGACCGAACTGTGGCACGAGGGCATTGCCCCAATAATGCTGTCGCCGCTGAAGACATTCCTCAGCAGCAGCCTGCCCGGCGATGTGGTGACCGTGCAGGATGCCTCACTCGATGCTCTCTGCATGTTGCGCGTCATTTACGCCCTCAATCGCCACTGGGAGCATCTGTATGGTTGCGTTGTACGCCAGAATATCATTGCCAATTCGGAGTTTGTTCATCCAAAGATTACGGCCAAAGCAAATAGGCAACTGCAGGATCCATTGGTCATTATGACAGGAAATCTGCCGCAATGGTTGCCCCAAATTGGCATGGCCTGTCCCTTCCTCTTCCCCTTCGAGACACGCCACTTGCTGTTCTATGCGACCAGCTTCGATCGCGATCGTGCCCTGCAGCGTCTGCTGGACACCACCCCGGATCTGAATGCAGCCGAATCGTCGGAGCGAGTAGCTCCTCGTCTAGATCGTCGCAAACGCGCCATTTCACGTGCCGAACTGCTCAAGCAGGCGGAGCATATCCTCCAGGACTTTGGCAACTCAAAGGCTCTCCTAGAAATTCAATACGAGAATGAGGTAAGTGCACCAAAATATGTTTATATGTTTTTCTGTTAACTCCTTTGTTTTTTCTGTAGGTGGGCACTGGGCTGGGACCCACACTAGAGTTCTATGCTCTGGTCTCCGCTGAGCTGCAGCGCACAGATTTGGGTCTGTGGAATGGTAGCGATAGCTATCGCCACAATTCGTCCAATATTGCGGATGTGGTCAAGTCCAGCAGCGCTATGCTGCACATTGAGGATGCACTGGAGTCGGACACAACAGCAGCAGCCACTGTGGTTACCAGCACCACAACGACCACAACCACACAGGCAACGACAACTCCACATCTGACCCGCTCCAGCAATCGCAGCAGCGCACTGCGCAATCAGCAACAACCACAGCAACAGCCACAGCAGCAGCAGCTGTCGTCGGAGCACAGCTCTTCGAGTGCTGGAACGAATGATAACGCTTTAAATATGATCATTGCACAGCAGTTTAGTGATATGGCAGCCACTGGAAATAATGGTGGCACCACCAACAACTCCTCCTTCCCTCATGCGCTGGACCAACAACAAATGGCAACAATCACGACAACAACAACAACAGCAACAGCAACAACATTGCAAACAGGCTCAATGGTTAGCTATGTTCATACAGCGCATGGCTTATTCCCCCTGCCGCTGGGCAAATCCTCCAAGTTGCCACAACTGACCAAGGCCAGGTCCAAGTTTAAGTTCCTGGGCAAATTTATGGCCAAGGCGGTGATGGATAGTCGCATGGTAAGTTAGCTAGCCCAATAAACCAAGTAGAATATATATATATACCCCATATACATAAATCTAATTTTTGATTTGTATTCCTTAGCTGGATTTGCCATTCTCGCTGCCGTTCTATCGCTGGCTGGTCAGCGAGGAGCACTCAATTGGCCTGGCTGATTTGATGCGCGTTGCGCCCGAGGTACAAACATCATTGGTGCGTCTGCAGGATGTGGTGCGCCGGCGCGAAGATATACAGGCTGATCCCAATCAGGATGCCATGGAAAAGAAGGAAAAGGTAAGTAAACAACAAAGATTCATTAATTGAGAATTATCTATGATATTTTGTCTGCAGATGGATCAACTGGATTTGGATGGCTGTCCCATCGCCGATTTGGGCCTGGACTTTGTGCTGCCCGGCCATGCCAATATTGAGCTCTGTCGTGGTGGACGCGATACACCGGTAACTGTGCAAAATTTGCATCAGTACATCTCACTGGTGACCTACTGGTTCCTCGTCGAGGGCGTGCAGAAGCAGTTTGAGTCGCTTCGCGAGGGTAAGCATTGTTATCCCAAAGATGTCTTATCATTTATCTTATGAACATTTACTTAATTATGTATTTTGTTACTGTTGCTGTTTGCAGGCTTTGATTCCATATTTCCCATACAACGCCTGCGCATGTTCTATCCAGAGGAGTTGGAGTACGTATTTTGCGGCTCGGGTAGCGAACAGCATCAAAGCTGGGATCTCAAAATGCTGCAGGACAGCTGCCGCACCGATCACGGCTTCCATCAGGAATCTCAGGCCATACAATATTTGTACGAGATACTTGTCTCCTACAATCGTGATGAGCAGCGCGGTTTCCTACAGTTTGTAACCGGTTCTCCGCGTCTGCCGACGGGTGGCTTTAAGGCACTCACCCCGCCGCTGACCATTGTGCGCAAGACATTGGATGGGAATCAGAATCCCAATGATTATCTACCATCTGTGATGACCTGTGTCAACTATCTCAAGTTGCCGGACTACTCCAGTCGTGATGTGATGCGGCAAAAACTGAAAGTGGCTGCCAATGAGGGCAGCATGTCCTTCCATCTGTCTTAAAACCCAATATTATACACAAAGCAACGTGAAGAACCAACTTACACGAAATACACACAAACACATATATTGATACGGTACGATACACACACAATCCAAATATGCCTATACATATTCAATATAGTACTATCTATCTATCTATAGATGATTATAGTAAAAAAATCAACAAGAAAGAAATATAACAAAATGGATCAGTATAGCAATTGGATAGCAAGCAGCCCAAATCACAAATCAAAACACAATCAACAATTAATAACTTTATTTGAATGTTTGCACAATTTGCAATTTCCTTCTAATTTCTCTTTTTCATAATCTACAATTACAAGTAACAACTGGCCAAATTTCAATATGTTATCTTTCAATATATTATATATACATATATATATTTTTAGAACATTTGCAAACATTTGGTCGATCATCATATGTACAGGCTCAGGTTTTACCGTGTACTGTTGCCTTTTGTTTCCCCTTGCCGGCCCTCTCCCTCTCTCTTCACCCTTTTTCCGTCAACAAGTGGGTGCATACAATCATATATACATCAAACATTAATATGTACATTGCAAAAGGACAACAATGTAAAAATGCTATTTAAAAAATAAATTAGTAAAGCGTAAGAAACCGGAAATGAATTGTTTACGAAAACGGTTATTATTATTTCATACTTTATATATTTCATTTGTTTAGTTTGTAATTTGGATTTCGCCCTAGTTGAAATTTGAATTTCGAATCCAATTTTGTTATTAAGTTTTTTGTTATGTTGCAAACTGTGTTTTTGCCGGCGTTTCGAATGATTTCTTTCCTTAGCATAAAGTGTGTGTTTCAATGGAAACGCTTATAACATATATTACATATATATATATAAATACTGATATACATATATATATATATGGATATGGAAAATGTGAAAGATGAAGCAGCAGCAATTTAGTTTTCCTGAGTAAAATACCATCCCAATCCTTTAGCCCCATTAAAAACGCTATATTATTATATGTAGAAATGGAATGAATTCAAAGAGAAACGTAAAAATAATGAACGCCCACCCTTAAAATTGAAGTTTATAAAAGATAAAATAAAGCATATATATATATATATAAATATATATATAAATATACATAATATAAATATATACATTTAAAGAACACACACCTTATGTATCTAAAAAAAACGCCTCTAAAGCATATATTCTGCAAGCTGTGTTAACTTATTATCATAGCCAACAAATGAAGCCACAGAAAGAAAGGGCAAAAACCAGAATTAAATAAAATGATCTATACAAAATATTTTAATTTAAATCGAATGATGATTCATACAAACAAGATGAAATGAAGTTTTCTAGCGATTAGTTCACATTACAACATTAACAATATCTATAAATACATACATACATATAAATAAATATATAAATAAATAAGGGGTATACAAATACTAATTCGTAAAAACCTGTAACATTACATAACTGTATCTGTAATTGTATTGTATTTAAAACATATGCAAATACGATTTTTGTGTCTGTTCAAACAAACCTAATCGATCGATCTATATTATTACAAATATAAATACGATTTATCAACTTTTGCAGTACTGATCATAATAATAATAATATTAAAACCATAATGATGATGATTTACAATTATAATGATTATACAAATACTGAAGATTACCGCATCAAGTTATAAATAAACGAAAAAGCTAGCATTAAATTATCATATAAACATTACATAATAGTTACAACAACAACAAAAAAAACAACAAAATTGCTATATTACAATGAAACAAAAAAAAAAACAAGGAAATAAAACTGATGAAAAAAAGAAACAAATATTTGACAAAATGCTGATTTTTATTTTGATGGAGAATTCCCAAGCTGAGCTGTTTATCCAACTGCCAGACAGATTTCTAAAGACTAAAATCACCTGACCACAAGTTCTTTGTAATGAAATGAAACGTCTGATGGAGAGCTAAAAAAGATATGTAAATAAAAAGAATTCTCGTAATTATTAATTCCATAATTTAGAATCCACTAAATATCCACTAAGTAGAATCACTAAAAGTAGAATTGAGCGACTATTGTACGGGATAAAAGGCTGGGAATTCAGACACAGTTATTCTTTCATTGCTAAAAAAACTGAGAGTTAAATAACTTTTTGTATATATTTAGAAAAAAATGTGTAAACAAATGTGAAATGTGACTATATAAACCCCAGGTATTTAGGATAGTTTTATCAGTTATTTTACAATGTTTTCCCTATTTGTGCTTAGCTTGACGGTGTCTTTGGCTTTTGGTCAAACAAACTACTGCCAGCAGGATCTCTGCATAAGTGGAACCACGCACATTGCTTGTAAAAATAATGGAATAAGTCAGGCCTTCTAAGGATCTGTAAGAAGTATTCCTTAATTTCTAATTTTGAACAATTTTTATTATGTTTTGTAGAGTTGGTTATCAACCTGCCCCACAAGTCCTGCACCGTACCTTATCGACATGGACCAACCGCTGATCAAGCATACGGTGTATGCCCACAATGTTAGGCGCAATCGTATAGCGCTGGGAAATCAGCTTGGTTTTGATACGGCTACTCGTATGGGTTATACGCGTTGGGGTCAAGAGCTGGCCAGCTTGGCCGAGTTTAATGTAAAGCAGTGTATCCGCAAGCATGATGAGTGCCACAACACCAATAGATTCCCCAACAGTGGACAGAATTTAGCGCATTTTGCCTACGAGGGCGATGTGTCCTCCAAAACCAATGAGTTTCTCATGTCGCAAGCATTCACGAACTGGTGGCTGGACAGCGACTTTGCCACTATGAGAGACATCAATGCGTTCCCCAGCGGCAGCAATGCAGAGTAAGCTAAATTTCTGCCTTTTCTGCAACCAAATAATGAACGTCCAACTTGTCCTTCCACAGTTTAATTCAACGCTTTACGCTGATGGCGCAGCAGAGGAATATCATTGTAGGCTGTGCTGCTGCCCGATTCTTTAAGGATAATAAGAATCATTTCCTGTTTGCGTGCAATTATGCCTTGAACAATGTAGTGGGCGAGCCCGTCTATGTGACCGGACCTGTAGGAAGGGGCTGCCAAACGGGCATAAATATTTACTACCCGGGTCTGTGCAAGTTTGACGAGTTTATATAAAATATAATATATAATATTTAATAAATATATAAAAACATATATATATACATGTATATTGAAAGCACTACATGCTGAGTTTTTCTAATGGAATTTATGGATCCATAATTCATCCATAAAAACCAAAATTTCGAATTTCCATTTTTGTTCGTACTACTTCGAGGTAAATATTTAAGAAGATTTTGCAAACAGGACATACGATCTTATGCCATAACTCAGCCATATCATTTAAAAAAAAGCGAATACCTTTATTTGAAGTCTCTGAAGGATTGGCACTTAACCATTTCAACGACTCGAATTAAACAACTGCAGGAGTTGCCACAAATTGGTTCTATGCGCCCAGCTTCGATCACGATCGTGCCATGCAACGTCTGCTGAACACTACCACGGAACCAAATGCAGGTGGATCACATCCTCCAGGACTTTGGCAACTCGAAGGCTTTGCAAGAAATTTAATACGAGAATGAGGTTAGTTCATCAAATTATGGTTATATGTTTTTATGTTGACATTGTTGCGGTCCAGACAGGCCACAGCAACAACGCATCATAGCACAGCAACAGTTTTAATCACTAAAGGCTGTCTCCTTGGGGAAGTATGGTCTCCGCTGCTCTGGAGTCTGTAAGCAGATGAACTACTTAACAGACTTTTCACCAGAGGTATTAAATTTCATGGCTACGCCGACGATAATACAGCAAGATGCAAATTTGAAGAGACTCTCTGTGACATAGTCCAATTAGAGTTAAAAATAACGAGTGACTGGTGTATGGAGGTTGAACTCAACCTAAACCCTACTAAAACGGTCATCGCCTTCAACCCATCAAAGATTCTGCCATTCGTGCAGAAACTGGGGTTGATGGAGGAGCTATAAGTTCAGAAGGGAGATCTAATAGGTCGCAGTGTAGAACCCCCAATTTATATATATATGCTAAAAGCATATGCAAATACGATTTTGGTGTCTGTTCAAACGAAACTAATCGATAAAAACGATTTATCAACTTTTGAAGTACTAATCATAAAATAATAATAATAATGATTTCCAATTATAATGATTGTACAAAAACTGAAGATTAGAGATTCAAGTTATAAATAAACAAAAAATCTAGCATTCAATTATCATATGAACATTACCTTATATAATATAATTACATAATGAAACAACTAAAATAAACTAGCAAACAAAACTGAAGAAAAAACTTACAAATATTTAACAATATGTTTATTTTCACTTTGATGGGTATTTCCCAAGCTGAGCTATTTACCCAACTGTAAGATCTATAAAGATCTAAGATCACCTTATCATAAGTTTTTTGTAGATAAATAAGACATCTAATGGAGAGCTAAGAAAGATATGTAAATAAAAAGAATGCTCGCAAATTATTAATTCCAGAATTTATAATCTACTAAAAAGTAGAACCGTAAATTTTATTGTTTAAACTATTTTTCAGAAATTAGTTTTCGACTGGGAATGCAGACACAGTTGTTTATTTCATTGTTATAAAACTAAGAGTTAAATAACCTTTTGTATAAAAATAAATAGAAACTAGTGTGTAAACAAATTTGGAACTATATAAACCCCAGGAATTCCTGATAATTTGATCAGTTACTTCACAATGTTTTCCCTGTTTGTGCTTAGTTTGACGGTGTCTTTGGCTTTTGGTCAAACCAACTACTGCCAGCCGGATCTATGCAGCAATGGAACCACGCACATTGGTTGTAATAATAATGGAGTAAGTCAGGCCTTCTAAGGATCTGTAAGAAGTATTCCTTAATTTCAAATATTGATCAATTTTTATTTTGTTTTGTAGAGTTGGTTATCAACCTGCCCCACAAGTCCTGCACCGTACCTCATCAACATGAACCAACCGCTGATTCAGCACACGGTAGATGCCCACAATATTAGGCGTAATCGTATAGCTCTGGGAAATCAGCCTGGTTTTGATACGGCTAGACGTATGGGTTATACGCGTTGGGGTCAAGAGCTGGCCAGCTTGGCCGAGTTTAATGTAAAGCAGTGTATCCGCAAGCATGATGAGTGCCACAACACCAATAGATTCCCCAACAGTGGACAGAATTTAGCGCATTTTGCCTACGAGGGCGATGTGTCCTCCAAAACCAATGAGTTTCTCATGACGCAAGCATTCACGAACTGGTGGCAGGAATACAACTTTGCAACTATGAGCGACATCAATGCGTTCCCCAGCGGCAGCAATGCAGAGTAAGCTAAATTTTTGCCTTTTCTGCAACCAAATAATGAACGTCCAAATTGTCCTTCCACAGTTTAATTGAACGCTTTACGCTGATGGCGCAGCAGAGGAATATCATTGTAGGCTGTGCTGCTGCCCGATTCTTTAAGGATAATAAGAATCATTTCCTGTTTGCCTGTAATTATGCCGTGAACAATGTGGTGGGTGCGCCCGTCTATGTGACCGGACCTGTAGGACGTGGCTGCCAAACAGGCATAAGTATTAACTATTCGGGTCTGTGCACGGTTAACGAGATTTATAATATTTAATAAATATATATGTAAAAAATATATATATAAATAAATATATAAAAGCACCATATGCTCAGTTTTTCTAATGGAAATTATGGACCCATAACACAGGCTAACTGCAACTCCATTGGAGTATTTGATTGATGTAGAGGAAGGTGAAAGATCTGTGATATGAAAGATTTGAACAGCATTATTAAAAAAGCTATTCAAAACAACTTGACAACTGATTCAACTGAATCTATACAAAAATTAAAATAATAATTGTTATATTATATATACCTAACCAAAATTCAACCAACAAGCTACGCGCACCCACGCGCACCCACTCTCAACCCATCAAAGATTCTGCATTGGAGCTATAAGCTCAGAACGGGGCACATTAGATCTAATAAGTCGCAGTGCAGAACCCCCAATTTAAAAGCATATGTAAATACGATTTTGGTGTCCGTTCGATACGATTTATCAACTTTTGGAGTACTAATCATAAAATAATAATAATAATGATTTACAATTATAATGATTGTACAAAAACTGAAGATTAGAGCGTCAAGTTATAAATAAACAAAAAATCTAGCATTCAATTATCATATTAACATTACCTTATATAATATAATTACATAATGAAACAACTAATATAAGCTAGCAAATAAAACTGAAGAAAAAACTAACAAATATTTAACAATATGTTTATTTTCACTTTGATGGGTATTTCCCAAGCTGAGCTATTTACCCAACTGTAAGATCTATAAAGATCTAAGATCACCTTTTCATAACTATTTTGGAGATAAATAAGACATCTGATGAGCTTAAAAAGATATTTAATAAAAAGAATGATCACATATTATTAGTTCCAGAATTTAGAATCCACTAAAAAGAAGAATCGTAAATTTTAATGCTTAAATTTATATTTTTCAGAAATTAGATTTCGTACGCGAGAAATGGCTGGGAATGCAAACACAGTTGTTTCTTTCATTGTTATAAAACTAAGAGTTAAATAATCTTTTGTATAAATATAAATTGAAACAAATGTGTAAACAAATTTGGTACTATATAAACCCCAGGTATTCATGATAATTTGATCAGTTACTTCACAATGTTTTCCCTGTTTGTGCTTAGTTTGACGGTGTCTATGGCTTTTGGTCAAACCAACTACTGCCAGCCGGATCTATGCAGCAATGGAACCACGCACATTGGTTGTAATAATAATGGAGTAAGTCAGGCCTTCTAAGGATCTGTAAGAAGTATTCCTTAATTTCTAATATTGAACAATTTTTATTTTGTTTTGTAGAGTTGGTTATCAACCTGCCCCACAAGTCCTGCACCGTACCTTATCGACATGGACCAACCGCTGATCCAGCACACGGTAGATGCCCACAATATTAGGCGCAATCGTATAGCTCTGGGAAATCAGCTTGGTTTTGATACGGCTACTCGTATGGGTTATACGCGTTGGGGTCAAGAGCTGGCCAGCTTGGCCGAGCTTAATGTGAAGCAGTGTATCCGCAAGCATGACGAGTGCCACAACACCAATAGATTCCCCAACAGTGGACAGAATTTAGCGCATTTTGCCTACGAGGGCGATGAGTCCTCCAAATCCGACAAGTTTCTCATGTCGCAAGCATTCACGCACTGGTGGCAGGAATACAACTTTGCAACTTTGAGCGACATCAATGCGTTCCCCAGCGGCAGCAATGGAGAGTAAGCTAAATTTCTGCCTTTTCTGCAACCAAATAATGCCTCTTCAAATTGTCCTCCTACAGTTCAATTGAACGCTTTACGCTGATGGCGCAGCAGAGGAATATCGCTGTGGGCTGTGCTGCTGCCCGATTCTTTAAGGATAATAAGAATCATTTCCTGTGTGCCTGTAATTATGCTGTGAACAATGTGGTGGGCGAGCCTGTCTATGTGACCGGACCTGTAGGAAGCGGCTGCCAAACGGGCATAAGTATTAACTTTGCGGGCCTGTGCACGTTTGAAGAGAATTATAATATTTAATAAATATATATGTATAAAAATATATATATAAATATATATTTACATACTCAGTTTTTCTAATGGAACTTATGGATCCATAATGCATGTATAACATGAACGTTGAATGCAATTCAAGGTGATTCTAACGCTAAATGTTAATTGACAATCTATAAGGCTCTTGCCGACACTTTTCTTTGCCACTTATGTGCCCCTAAAGGTATGCAGTATTTGTTGACATTGACGAAAACTTAGCCAGTTCAGCAACCTTTCGAATGTCGATGTCGAATTTTTTATTCGCTTCCCAAAAATGGACAAAAACCATTTTAATCCACACACAAGTTTTTTTTTTATGTTTTTATTATATAAAGTTAAATTATATTCTGAAAATGTAGGCTAACTGCTAACCATGGGAGTATTTGATTGAAATAAAAGGAAGGTACAAGAACTGTGATATGAAAGACTTGAACAGCATTTCAAATTAAAAAAGCTATTCAATACAACTTGACAATTGATTCAGTAACTAAAAACCTATACAAAAATTAAAATCGCAAATGTAAAATGTAAATGAATCTTTTAATATTTTTCTGTACCTTAATTTTTTTTAATAATCCAACCAACAAGCTATACTTCTGTGCCGGGCACTTACCCCACTTATCGTAGTTAACAACAATCTTTTGTTGCCCGGTTCCGGGCATTGCGAGAAAGAGAGAGAAAATCAACAAGGCAGTTGCCATAGGAAAATAAGTATTTTTTTTTAATAAATGTTTCTAAACAATACTTTTAGAGCTGGATATAGTATTAGATTCAGCTTGAAATACATTATATTTTAATCATATAGTTAGTGACATTGCCAAATTGTTAGGGACCAACATGAATCGAACGGACGACATGAAGAGCAGCTCGCTGGACGAGTTCAAGCTGGAGGCGATGCGCTCCATGGGCTGGGCCGTGGACGATGATATCCCAATGGCCAATGCCGAGAATCTGGCCATACTCCAGGAAATGGTCGGCATGCGGGCGGATAAGTTCATTCTCCAGCAGAGAATCGTTGCACTGGATGATCGCCAAAAGGTTATCGAGCGTCACAAGAAGAATATTGAGGGAACGCTGCAGCAGAACATTGTAAGTCTAGTGGGGATTGGCGGGGGGGGGGGGGGGGGGGGGGGAAATATATAGGAAACAATTAACAATTCTTCGATTTGCGTAGACCTTTTTCAACTCGGTTAAGAACGATGTGCTGAAGGAGGCACATCGCACACAACTAGTTATATTGGAGCGCAACAAGCTCAAAGAGGATGTGCGTCAGAATCAAAAGGAGCTGGCCGAGTACACCGAATATGCAGAGCATACCTTGTGTAAGTAACTATCCACTGCATTCCAAGTCGCTATTCAAAGTGTTTTGTTTTCAGCTAAAATCACAAAGAACAAACGGGAAATTGATGACTTGACGAAACGCATCAAGACGGCCAAATCAAGCCTGGTGGATTGGGCTGAGGCCATGGAGGATGGCAATAAGGGCTATCAACTGATCGATCGCTACTACCAGGATGATCAGCAGCGAGCACGTGAGCTGAACACACGACGACAGCTACTCCAGGCGGACATCGATAAGCGGCGCAAGCTGATCGTGATGCTGTACGTTGAGCAGACGACGCTTGAGAAGAATCTGGAGAGGACCGCCTGTCTGTATCGGGAGGCGCACATGGAACGCCGTCAAATGGTGGAGACGTGGAAGCAGGCAGTCAGTCAGATGACGCAACGGGAATTCGAGATACAGAACAGTGAGGGGGAGTGCTCCCGGCTGATCGAAGAGGCAGAAAGGATGGCAAGAAATTATAGCTATGCCGATGAACAGCTGAACGATGTTCTGGAGAACAATCGATTAGTGGAGCAGGGCATTGAGATGCTGAATGTGGACACCTCAGAGTTGAAGAACGAGATTCAACGGCTAGTAGATGCCGCATATCTAAAGGACCGCGAGATTCAGACACTGCGACACGAGCTGGATAATCTCTCGAATATGGTGCATGGCCAGCGACTCGATAATCGCAAGCAGCTCAAGTTCCGCGATAGCAAAACGGCCGAGATTGAGAGCTTTGGGCAGGTGCTGCTGCAGATGGAGGGGCGCCTCCGGTCAATTGAGGACAAGGCAACGGACGCCAATCAGCGACTGCAAATTCTCGATGAGATGATGGAGGGTGAGGAGGATGCGCTGCGTGTGCTCAACAAGGAGCAGCAGCGTTGCAATGAGCTCCTCTTTCGCACACAGCGACAGTTAACGGAGTTGAGAGATGAGGAGAAGACCTATGTTATGCAGAATAATTCGCTGCAGTCCACCCTGATGGCGGTGAAGCGGAGTCAGCGTCAGGTGGAGTTGGAGTTGAAACGCCTGACGGAAATTCACTACGACATGTCCTTCAAGTATCTGCAGGTGGAGCGTAAGCTGGCAGAGTTGCGGGGCAAGAACACCGATCCGGAGACGGAGGCGCGCAACCAGGCGACGCTCGCCGAACTGGAGCAGTATCTGGCGAAGCTGCAGCGTCGTCTGACTTCCACGGAAGCCCAGAACAAGAAGCTCAACTATAGCATGAACGCATTGGTCATTGTTTATAATAACGATTCTAAGGACCTGGAGCTAGTCAAGTTCAAGATCAAGGAGGCGCAAGTCTACTGCGAGGGCACCATTAAACGGCTCCGCATGAACCGCTTCGACAACTCCGAGTTCGTTGTGGAGCTGAGTCTGCTCAAGATGCGCTGCTGTGATCTGCAGAATGTCATCGATAAATGTGAGAATGGCACCTACAGCCTCAATCAGCATCGCTTGGCCTTTCAGCGCATCATCAAGGATCGCTTTGTGGAGCTGCGCAGCCAGCACGACGTCTTGCTGCTCAAGCGCAAGCATCTCAACGAGGAGCTGAGCACCCTGCGTGCCGATCTTGGCGAGCGCAAGAAGCACATTGCCGCGATGCGTGCCCGATTCGAGCTGACCTCGGCACTATTGGGTGTCAACGAGGATGGCACGGTGATCACGGCCACCCAGCTGAAGGTTGAGAATGCCCAGGAGCGACAACTGCTCGGGGATGAGGGAGATGCCCTCAACAAGAAGGTGCTCAAGGCCGAGAAGGAGGTCGTCGCTCTCGAGAATACGCTGCGTCAGTTTGACAAATCCAATGATAAATATCGCAAGAATCTGAAGACCTTTGATGTTAATTCCAAAGGTAGATATGATACCAATGATAAAGCTAGTTTTTACTTGCCCATCTTCAATTGCAGATGAGCTGTGCCTCGAGGAAGAGTTGCATAGGCAACAGGAGAACTGCTGCCACAATCTGGAGCAGCTAAAGATGTTGCGCTGCAAGGCGGAGCGTTATGATAGCAAGATCGAGGCGCAGAAATTGGAACAGGAGCATGCGATGCACCAAATGGAGATGGAGAATCAAAAGTGCCTGGAAGATGCTGAAGCGCTGGACAAGCTGAACAAAGAGCTGCAAGAGCAGAAAGCCAAAATCGATCGAGCCAATCGCGAGATACACACCTTGATCAAGGACATTAAACAGAGGGCGATCAGTACTGAATATCTTAACTTATTCGAGCGGGATCTCAATCTGCAGGAGCTGGAGAGTCGCAATCGAAAGACGTTAAATCTGTTGGCTGACATGGCTAACAGCGACGACGATGGCCCAGAGATAATACACTTTTTGCTGGGCAAGGGACTGAAGCTGCCACATCATTTGAAGCCCACACGCAGTTGCGTCTCCTCGATAACCACCTCATACTCCTCCCTCGATTGCTACTCGGTTAAAGGTGGGCTGACAATTTGTTGTGTTTTCGACTTTATAATCAATATTTACTTTACAGGTTACAGCGCCCGCTCCTCCACCTCAGAGGCCAGTGTGGGCAAAGAGGAGAGCACCTCGGCACGGATCAGCGTTGTATCCCTCGATTTTCCACCCAAAAAGAAATGAAAGATTCATCCAAATTCCGTTTATGTTGTGTTTTATGTTTTTGGGCTTTTGAAATATTAATTTCTGAATGGAGTACACTCTCTTCTATCCACGTATTCCTGGCTACTCACGTGCTTCTTTGGCCAACTAACTGTTTACAAATCGCACAGCTAAACAGAAACACCAATAAAAAGCGCAGCAAAAAATAAACTGATTTGAAAACACAACCCATAAAAATAGCACAAAACAAATCGTTGACCAACAGAAAAAACAAACAAAAAAAAAAAAAACAAGAGCACAGAAAGATGTTTTGGGTATACTTGATTATAAATAGAGACGAATAGTATACAGCCAGCAGATACCCTTGAATGCTTCAATGAATTGAGAGAAAATACGATACCCTATTTAAAAAGTCTATGAATTGTTTTCAGCTTTTACACTCAACAAAATTATTTTTATTATCAAAGGGCAACAATTTTTTTTAACATTTAAGAGAAAATCTACGTAAGTATTTTGTATGCCATGTAAAAGTGAATTTTCTACTTTAGTATAAAATATTTTTCATTTTGATTTTTATTGTAAAAGCAAAAATTAAATTAAATTTTAGCAAACTTCGAAATATTCTACTGATTAATATTGATTAATTTAATTAGACTGTCGCAGCATCTAAATGTAATATTTTCGTACCAAGCCCCAAAATTATTCTTTGTTTCATATGCAAAATCCATTTGCTTAAGCAAATAAAATAGATTTAAAATATGTCACTTTTCTGCATAGCAATCTTCATTTCCATCCTTTGTCGAGTGAGATCAAAACAAAGAACCGAAAATTTCAATATTAAATACTCCCACTAGACACAAAATGTGGTGCAACAAAGAGAAAAAACAAAAAAAAAAACCAACAACAACAACAACAATACGATAACCTGTTGTTCTTGTTGTTGTTGTTTTTCTGTGTGTTTTTTTCGGCACTGCTCGTATTTTCGAAATTCGGGATTTTCTTTGGTGCTCGCCGTGCTGGTAGCGCAATATTTTCATTATTTTCGATTTCGCCCAGACGAACAGAGGCAACGTTGTCGTCGTCTCCGTCGGCACAATTTTTTTTCAATATTTTGGTTGAAGGTATTTTTAGAAATTATCTGAATAGGCAAAAAAGGAAATTCTTTTCAAGTTTTGTCGGTCAAAATTTGTTACAAAAATTTCTTTCATATTGAAAGTAATCGCGATAAAAAGAGTGATTCTAAACTGCCCGTTTTAACATGTGTTCCACATCGGTGCTGTGTCCTCTGTGCGCTGTGCCCAGTTTCAATAGCATTGATGCACTGCAGCAGCGTCTGATTAAGGCAGCCAATGGACCCTTGGCCTGCTCATTTCCACACTGTAAAGAACAGTTCCTGGGCCTGGATAAGTTAACCATACATCTGTTTAGTCACACGAGTCTAATGAACAGAGTGGATGAAGTTCCAGCAGTTGCAAAAGTTCCAGAAGCTGTACTTAGTTCGCCACCGCCGCCTGTTGCAGCGCCATCTACTCCGCCCACCGCTGCAGCGCCGAAGCGGCGTGGCAAAAAGTCACGAGCGAAAAATGTGGAACCACCGCCCCAACCACCGCTGCCTACTACACCGCCGGCCCGCTGTGACATCTGTGAGTTTAGTTTCCGCAACGACGAGTTGCGCGACATTCACATCCGGCTGGTCCATGAGAATGGAGTGGAAAGCACGGCAACGCAACCACTGCAGCAGCAGGAGCCGTACAAATGCCATCTGTGCTCGAAGACGTTTCGCATGAAGGGCTCGCTGCGTGTCCATCTCAAAGTGCTGCACACAGTTGGCAGCAGCTCCAACAACAACAACAGCAAAACCACTTCGAGCAGCAGCAATGGCAACCAGATGCTAAATCCGACACCCAAGATAAGCATTTGCGATCGCATTCGACGCAAGGAGGCAACAGCTTTGGCTAATGGCAACACCATCACTTCAGGCAACACCAACAACAACAACACAAACAACTCCAACAGCAGCAACAACAGCAACAACAACAACACCCAACCATATGCTCTAAGTGGCGCCATTTGCATGCTGAAGCAGGACACCACAGGTGCACCAGAGTCAGCGAACAGCTCGGAGTACGGAAGCACGCCCAAGAACTGGGAGTGTGATGTGTGCACCAAGCTCTTCACCACCAAGTACTTCCTGAAGAAGCACAAGCGACTCCACACTGGCGAAATGCCCTATACGTGCCAATACTGCGCTCGCACCTTCACCTTCCAGCAGTCCTACCACAAGCATTTACTCTACCACAGCGAGGTGAAGCCGCACGCCTGCAACATCTGTGGACGCGCCTTTAAGGAGCTATCGACGCTACACAATCATCAGCGCATCCACAGCGGCGAGAAGCCCTTCAAGTGCGAGGTGTGCGGTAAGTTAACAAGGAAACTTTTTAGAGTTGAAGCACGGACGGACTCGATACGGATCAGAGAGATATAACACTTAGCATTGGTATAAAATTAGACAGGACTTTAATATTTGTCGATATACCTTATTAAGATTTGTGTTTTTTTTTTTCATGTATTATTTTTTTTCCATAATATTTGGGTTATCTTAAATTAATTTCACGCACTGATTTTTGTCAAAAAGTTTAATGCCGATCTGATTTTCTATTGGATCTTCGAAACTAAGCTTGAACAGATTAATAAAATTTGTAACCTTTACACATCACCCAAGTTAATTTCTTTAAGTCGTATCTAATTCTTACATTTATTAACAATCAGAAAAAAATGGAAATAATCCCTAATTGCTAAAAAAAAAATAGTGTGAGAACTTAAACTTTCCAGGAAAGAAACTGTTCCAATGAAAGCAAATGTGTTTATTCCATCTGCAAAAGTATAGTGAAATGGCAGCTCTACCGATTATTTTGGAAATATAATGAAAAAAAAAAAAAAGAGCTTTTAAAATAAAAATAAATTTTGTCTGTTCAGAAACTACCTCTACCGATTATATTCGGTATATCTTGTGTTATAGAATACAGAAAGAACTAAGAACCAACTAAACTAAAAATAAGCATTGATTAATGAGATGGGTCTATAATATAGTCCCCTTATGGATTGCAGGCTGATAGTATTTAAAAATAAATAATAAAAGTTAGTTGCAATATTTGCCTAGCAGTTGCACCTTAAATTATGCCTTAACTTGAGAAAACGGTATTAAATTGAATAACTAATTTATAATAATAAATAAAAACAATATCCTTCAACATTCGCAGGTAAATGTTTTCGGCAACGGGTCTCCTTTCTGGTGCACACCCGCATTCACACTGGGGTTATGCCCTACAAGTGTGAGCAGTGCCAGAAGACTTTCCGGTACAAGGTCTCGCTGCGCACACATAAATGCGCTGCTGGCACTGAGGAGGCGCAGACGCCGGAGCAGCTGATCAAGGCACTGCTGGAATCGAACGCGGTCGGCGTGTTGGGCCATGTGCAGACAGAGCATTCGGCAGCAGGAAGTGGGACAAGTGCTGGGGATCAGGAGGCGTTGCTCTCACAGACGATCGATGACATTGTCGTCGAGAGCTGCCAGAAGCTGGGCATTTGTGGCGTGGAGCCACCACAGCAGGTAATCCTGGACAATGGCAATGTGCACTTCGATGGCAGCAATTCACCGCTGCAGCAGCTGCAGAATTTGCGCCTCTACTCGCCACCACAGCAGCCGGAGCTGCCCAGCTCCGATGGGGAGCTCTTTCGCCACTTCCTCATGGATGCCACGTAGCTGACCAGAGATTTGCAATTAGCTTAGTTTTTTTTGTTATTGCGTACATTTTGTGTATTGTTCTGTCTTAAATTAGAAGCTGTAAAAGTTTGCGAATTATTGTTATTATTATTGTGTTTATTCCTCCTCGGAGCCGCTGCCAGAGCTCGAGCCTGAGCCGGACCCACTAGGTGATCCACTTCGTGATCGGCTGCGCGAGCGGGAACCGGAGCCAGAACGCGATCCAGATGCACTGCGACTGCGACTGCGTGACTTTGATTTCGACTTAGATTTCGATTTTGATTTTGAGCGGCTGCGTGATGCACTGCGACTGCGAGACTTGTGCGATCCAGCTGGCGTATTGGAGCGCGAACGTGAGCCGCTTGGCGAGCGGGAGCCAGACTTAGAGCGGCTGCTGGCCCGTGAGCCTGAGCCGCTGGCCGAGCTGGAGCGGCTACGACTACGACTATGGGAACCACTGCCGCTGCCACTGCCACTGCGACTACGTGTGCGTGAACGTGAACCGCCAGAGCGAGTGCGGGAGCGAGATTGTCGCTCACGTTGCACCTGTGCATCGGGCGCTGGCGTTGAGGCGCCAGCAGGTGCTGCCACTTCGACAGCTGCAGCAGTTTTTGGTTTGGCAACCACATCTGGTGCAGGCACCGCCTGCGTTTGTTCCTCATCCACCTCAATTTCATCATCCTCCTCTTCCTCCTCTTCGCCGGGCACCTCCAACTGACGTTCCCGATAGCGTTGCATGCGATGCTCCATGGCATCAAGCGGACGATGCTTAACAACCTGAGGAGGTCAAATAATAAATATGAGAAAACATATTAACTGATTTGGACAATTGGAAATTGGGAATTTTAATACGCACCAGTTTCGTGTTGTTCGGCTGCTGTCCGACTTTGACGCGTCGCTTGTTGAGACGCACACGCGTCTCCAGTTCGTTGTAGTAGATGCCGTCGGGGCGCATGACAAAGAAGTAGTTCTCCTCGTAGCCTTTGGATGCTTTTGTCTTGACGTTCCAGTTGTATTCGCGCGCAATTTTGTACTCGTATTCCTCATCGTCTTTGTAAAGCTCGCCCGCGACAAAGTCGGTGCGACGCTTCTCGAGCGTTGGCTCGGTCGGCAAGAAATAGGCGACAAACTGTTCACCGCTCTCGTCCATCACACCACGAATCATGGCCTGCGACATTTCCTCCAGCTGTGCGGGCACATTTTTACCCTGTGGCGCCGGATCGCTGTCGAAAATGACCTGAGCGCAGGGATACTTCCAATTGGTGAAGTCGGGGAATATGGGCAATACCTCGACCGGCACCACATTTGGCTTGGAATAGTGCTTGGTGATGTCGCTCTTTGTGTCGACGAAAGTCTTCTCGATGGCCTTGATCTGGGCATCGCGATCCAGATATAGCGTTTCCTCGCGCAGCGACTTCTTAACATTGTAGCCCACCTTGGCCTCGATATTCTCTAGATTCTGCGGCTGGAAGCGCGTTTGTTCCGTCGATATGTATTCGGATTTGCGCAACCAGGACACTGTGCGTGAATGTTGGCGCGATCGCACCGAATCCGTTGGCGTCATTGTCTCCTCCTCGAGCAGTTTCTCATCCGCCGGATCCAGTTGTGACATTGAATCCGCCTGGTAAAGCTCGCGATTAATGAGATCCACTGTGACGCCTAGATCGTGTTCCGTGAGCACATCGTACTTAAAGTTGCGCTCCAGCGATGTGGGATTATACTGCACAAATCGATTGCTGTCGAACGGATACTGCAGAAACTTCAGATCGAAGGGAATATCCGGCAGATTATTGCCATATTTCACGCGGCAAATAATCTCGGACCTGCAACAAGTATCGCATGATTAGAAAGAAATTGTGGAAAGCTGCCTTTGAGGGATACTTACTTGCGCTCTGTTTGACGCTGCGGTCGCTTCTCCGCAGCGCTATTTAACGCCGAATTGTTTATAGTGGGCGGCATCTCTCTATTTTTCCACTGCAATTCACTAAAGTATATTAATGTTTTTTTCAGCAAAGTCGACGCGAGTAACTTCAGCGTGACCAGAGGTCACAAAACCTATAAGCTATTACTTTGTGGCGGCATGTCGATAACTCATGCCATATTATTAGGAGCAATCCGTGTCTGACAAAAAGGTGCATGCTACCATTATTCGCTGGATATTAGCAAAAACTAAATATTACAAATGGAAATTTCGAGCTAAAAACGCATTAGGAAAATTTTTGTATGTATAATTAATTTTGATCAGACTTTAAGTGTAAAATAATGGATTGTTTTAAATGTTAGCCCTGTTTTTTGCACTAATAAAATAAACTAATTATTTTAAAAATAACTTATGCAAGGAATTAATTAATAATTATTAATTCTTCACTGAAATACTGAATAGTCACAGAAAAAAATTCTTTATACTATACTATAACGAACTAAATTTGTAGGTTCAAAATCTCTTGCTTTAAGTAAATAATTTTTTCTTCTTATAAATTTATTTGATCAGCTACCAATGCTGAATTTGAAACATTGGTTGATAAAATGTATATCTGTTAACCACTACCAATACATAAAGGCGCTCAGGTGATTTAAATCCCTTTAAAAAATATTTCGCATCAAATGATTTAAATTGCATTTAATAACCGGGATGTTTTGAAAAATATTTCACAAGTTAGCGTGACATAATTTATTTTGAATCAAATATTTGTCTGGTTTATCTTATTATCTTTTATTTGTGTATAATAAATATACTTTTCTAGTTGTCAACCCAGGGAGTTTCTGATATGAGCATTATCCATTTAGGTTGACATAAATGCTGAATGTTGTGAAAAATATATATGCAAATAAACATGGCAAATTATAAATGTAAATAAAGACACAACAAATTAATTAAATTAGCAATTCTGTCGAAATAAAAATAAATTAATACAATATCACAAATATTTTCTTTACGCATATTGTTGTCAACTGTGTGGTTGTTTATAGGCGACTCTTGATTGAAAGTTGTCAACAACATCGCTGCCAAAAGACGACCAAACAGTCAGCGAGTTCAATAACAAGGTTAAACGCATCCCCACACTGTGAATCCCCCTGCTTCAATCCAAAATGGTGCATGATTTACACTTGTCTTTGTTGTGTTGTCAACCTTAACAGATCGCAAAATAATCGCCTTAAGTAATTAGCATATATTCAACAAATGATCAACACGAATCCGCAAAGTCGTGTTGTTCATTTCAAAGGAAACACATACAAAATGCGAAAACCAAAGTAAGATAATACTCTTAACTGAGTGTAAACAAAATTACTTCATAAAAGGTTTATAATTTATTTGTCCACAAAATTATACTTATTACAGTTTGCTTTAAATCAAACGCTTGTTAGAATTGTTTTTTTGTGGTAGATGTAGTAAGAGTTGAAAAACAGTTACACTGGAATTTTCAAAACTTTATCTTCAATAAACTTTCGTTTGAAGTCAATACGAATAGAAACACAAAAGTAACAGACATATATTGAATAGATTGATTAAAATAATTTTGTTTTTAATTTTAAAATTCGATTTATTAGAAAACAATTATCAGACTTAAAATATTATCACGGCCAAATAAACGTGACAAATTTTTTTTTGCGCTTTGACAAAAATGCTAAAGGCAAGCTTAAACTTAATTAGTGACTTAATAATTGAAAGTTAATCGAATGCATCGTACGATGTAAGACTAGATAGAGAATAAAAAGAAAGCCAATCAGATGTGGTTGCTAGAAGAAGACAGACGAACTAAACCGTATAATATATTACAGTCAATCAGGAAAATTATTGCTTTAACTAATCGAAACTAGCCCCGACATGAACAAGTGCAAATTAACGAAACATGCACGGCGCGTGCAATAAAATTTCCAAGCTCGTTAAGCGTCTAAGACATCCATGCACCTTCTTCGTGTTTCGTCGGCTGGCCGAGTGGAAAAAACGAATCGACCGAGCTCTGCTGTTCGGCCATTGGCAGCATTCTGCGTCATTGACGCCATCGGCGAAAAACGATCGTGCAATCGCTACTCGTTGATTTGCCGATTGTCTAGGTCTGATCTTATTGATGTTTTATTTGTTTTTTTTTCTCTGCTGGCGCTTCTGTTCTGGGTGTCGGTTGGTTCGCGACCTCAGTCCGTGAGTTGAGTTCAGTTTCAAAAACGGTTTTCATTTCGCAACAAGTACTAAATTCTTAAAGCAAATAAGCGCGCTGTTTTCGTTAATTTGCGATCACAGATCGCAGTTCTTATAATTTGCTGTTTATTAACATAAATATTTGCTTAATATTTTATACAGTTATCATATATACAAATATACATATGTATATAATCATTTCTTTTGATGCCAGTTGGTGACATTGTTGTGCAAGTGTGTGAATGAGAGTAGAAACTACTCGAGCCTCAATTTAGGCACCTTAGGTGAAGTGTGAAGAAAACCAGCGAAACGATATTGCGATCAGTATCCGTTATATGTGCGCTGCGAACGGACTTCGATTTAAATTCGATGATCAAAGAAGAGTAAAAATCTCACTCATAGAATAAGTGAAAAGGAATAATTCTAAATTAATGATTTGTAGTGTTTAAGCCAGAGCAAATAAATATGATACCAAGAATAGCAAACTGATCCTGACTGGATAACAGGGATCCTCAAACAACAAATAGGTAAGTGACGCTCGAATTTTAGATGGAAAACGTGTGATTATTAATGTGATTTATTAATGTATTTTCTCAATCATTACTACCATCACAATATAAAATGCCCAAATTATTAAATAATGATCTTGCTAATGATAGTATAAAATCCTTTACTAATATAGCGTATAGATTAAGTGAATTATATATTTCATATATGATTTCATATCTTACAAGGAAAATCCCAAAAGTAAAGTTAAACTTTTGAGCAATCATCATTAGTTAACTGACTGACTAAATTACTACTGAATAATCACAATAATTATTGAATAATACTGCAAATTTGACAGTAAAAATAGAATTTCACGATTTGTTGTAATACATTGATTAAAAAACCATTTATATTTTGGTTTATTGCACTTGAAATTCATACAACGTAATTCTACAATAGTCTACAGATAATCAGGCCTAGCAGTTATAATATCTTCCATATAATTATTAGAGCGCTGTCTGTGGGAAAACACAGGCTTCGGGGGAATGTACAAATATATATATATATATATACATATATTAATATAGAGTCGCGCGATTTGCACATGCCGCCGATCAATGAATTATGCATTAAAAGCATCAAAAGAAAGATTTGTTGTTATTATTAATTGTACTTGTGCACAAAATAATACGTGATGAGACTGATACACACTATATATCTTACTTTACTTTATATATTTATATCTAAATTGATGAGTTACTTAACTGATTGAGAACAGATTAAGCAAATGCTGGCCACAGAAAGAACACCGTGTAGTCAATTTAACCAAGATATTAGCATTTGTAACAAGCCGGTTTCGAAATTTCCCCACAGTTAAGCAAGCATCCATAATGAACTCTATCAATTAAAATGATTAATAGAGAACAAAACTTAACACGCCTACGTCATATTAAAGATATTTTTTCTCTAGCAGAGGTTATTGACTAAGTATAAAAATCGATGCTTAAATTTACTGTTTTAATTAATGACTAATTCCAGCGATGGAAATTATTTTAAAGCAGCATAAGATTAATTGGTGGTGCAAATTAATTAGCTGTGTGTATATTAAATTACGTAATATGGGATTTATGCGGGATTTATGCGGAAAGTGGGTTAGTTTCGTTTTTTTTTTCTTTTCTTTGTTGTGCATTTTTTCTGTTCTTGTTATTGTGCCCTCTTAGCTTCACGTGTATGCAAATTATGCAATTGCAAAAAAACACAAGAGAATAAATTAGATATACGTATATTACCGATGCATAATTCAATGTAAATTAGCAAATGGTATATTAAATCACATTTGTGGGAAATTTATATGTTCATGCTTGACTTATTTAGCACATCAAACTCACAGCTAAAACTGTATGCATTCAAATCAATAGTTGATGACATTTTAAATATTGAAAGCATAAAAGAGCAAATTAAATTAATTGACAAAGTAATTATTTCTGAGAGAATACAGTTTGCAATAAATATAAAATAATTGTATTTGGCATGCATACTAAATTTCTTATCAGTAAGAAAGGATATCGAAGGCAATTTTTAAAATCGAGTGCGCGAAGTGAAATATAAATATATAAAAAACAATTTAAAAATAAAATATTATCTCAGCTAGGTAATTGCGACAAATAAACTTAGCTAATAAAGTGTCGATACTTTTATTTAATGTACTAATCTAGATATCAGTCAGAATCTTAAAAATTAGCTAACTGTTTGAACAAACGCCTTTGTCAAACGTGATGCAAAGAACGTGTTAAGCACATATATATATATATATATATATAAATATATACATGGTCTAAAGCTAGATAAGTCTATGGCTTATACTGATGAGTTTTATAATTTCTAAAAAGCAAAACGCATAACAAATTTTTCTGAATTTAAACAAATAAATGCTTGTCGTGAAATACTAAACAAACAAAACCGACTGCTACTTGAACGAAAGCAACATTAAATTGAAAAAAACCACAAAAGCCTAAAACAGCAAGCATACAAAAATAATAAAACACTTAAACAAACGAAATTAAATGAAACGAAATGAAATGAGAAACGCGAGTAAAGAATTGTTGGCTAACACGGCGTATGAGCAACGTTTTATACACTGAACCCATTAAAAACTGAGAAAAGGGGTATAATGATTTCGGGGAAAAGTCACTATGACAGAGACTTAAAATTTTGAAAGTGTATTTATGAGCGCAGCGCAGATCAGTTTTAAGTAATTATGTTGATAACTGAATTTATTCTCCTCTTTTAATTATTTTAAAGAGGTTTGTTGGGAATAAAACTAGAATAAAACTGGGTACAGGATATGTAGTAGTCGACTACAGCATTCTGAGTTGTTCTGCTTATATTTTATGGTAATTTTTGGCACAGAATAAGCGAAGACGTAATATGTAGAATACCACAAATGAAATGTGTGTGTAGTTTTGGCAACTAGTGGCAAGGAACTAACATACTATCAACTAAAACGCAGAGCGTCAAGAAATTCTCTCTCTCTCTCTCTCTCGCTCTCTCTCTGCATTATGTTGTATTGATCTTGATCTTGTTGGCCAAGCGAGTAAACTTGAACTTGACTTTGAGTACGGAAATTGCAGTCGAGTGCAGAATGCATAATGATCATTTGGGGCAGCATGTTCTTGATGAATGGTCAGCTATAAATATTCATATTGGTGTGGTCGGAGAGCCGAAGGCGGAAATCTAGACACTTTGCCACTCAGCAGCAGCAAACATTAGCAGCCACCGCAGTAGCCACAGCACCACCAACCACCACAAGCAATGTTGGCCCTTACCTCGGCCTCAGTGCGTCACAGTGCGCTCCGAGCGTTCTTTGGTTATTCTTTTTTTCTCGTACTCTTCGATTGTAAATCAAAAAAAATTACGTTTTCAGACACTACACACTACAAAAATGTATTGTCCGTTGTGTTGACTTGCTAATGAAAACATCAAAATTTTCTACGATTATATAAAGTGAATTAAACACCTGCAAATTACACAATCAAAAATTGTAAAATACTCATAAAAATAGTGAAAAGTGAGTGTTTGATAAAAAATAAAACAATCGGAGTTGTACAACAAAATGAGTTTTATACATCCCGATGCCAGCCTAATCTTGACTAAGGGCAACACCGAACGTGAACTTGAAATGGCAGTGGTGAGGGAGGTTGAGGTGCAGGAGGAGGGGCTGCCGTACGAGTGCGCTGCAACTGCTACCAAAGCCAATAAAAATCAATGCACAGAGCTGGGTGTGCAGTCTCCGACCCCAGCACAGTCTCCATCTCAGTTTTCTACACGTGCCAGCAGCTCGCCACGCGACCGAGTGGAGATCAGGATTACGATGCTGAAAGTGCAGGTGATTCGTTGTAGTCCATAAATGTAATGCTGCGTCCGGGTTTCAACTGTATTCAGTTATCATATATTGGAAGCGCAGAAATCAGCCCATAATTATTTTAATATGTGTGTAATTATTTAAGGTGTTGAATTACAGGCCACTGCGCCCTCTAACTTTATACAATGGAAAACATTTTGTTTTTTTAATTATTCATTATAAACTCAAACAAAACAAATAACAATAAGGAATATGGCTAGTTTTGTTACCATCAATAATTTTAAATACCTAAATTATGTATATCTAAAATTAGAAATTTAAATTGTTTTTTTCGTGATGCGGCCAAAAGATTTCATTCATAAATATCAATTCCGCTAAGGCGCAATTCTTTTTTAATATTTTTATGAAATTTACATAAAGTAAACAAAATTTAAAGGCCGACTTCTTGAAGACACCACAAAATAATGTGTTTAGCATAAAAACACAATTGAGTATTGCCATGGAAATTTGGAGAAGGCATTTCTGAAAAGCTTTTAGTATGGCAACTAATGACGTCGACTAGAAAGGAAATTCTCCCTTTCAACGGTTATCAAGTTTCCTATTTGCCCTTCAAAGTTACGTTGCCGTGTATTTATTTATTACTGCAACTTAATTTATTACAGTTGCAGCTTATGACAAAACTTGAGATATCAAATGAAGTAAGATTTCCCAAGGCCATGGTATCCACAAGGTCTTACAGCTTGAAGGAATAATGTGCTTTTCGTGTCTCTAATTGCAGCGCCAATTTGCATAGCTAACTAGAAAAGAATAGCGTTAAAAGGACGCATTTGACAGGGGAACTCAGACAGGATATCTACACACGCAGGATACAAATGAGGCTACAAGTTGTAAGCTGTAAATAAATTGAAATGTTGCCAACTTGTATTCGATGATTACGTTTGAGTTTTCATTTCCTTTACAATTTTTTTGCGCTGTTTACATTTTATTGTACACAACTTGTAAACAAGTTTCGGTGGCACGGGGCGAATGCGTAATCTAATTTGTGAGCTGCACGTGGCAAAAGCTTACTTTTCGTATCTGGCTGAAGTTGTTGCTCAAAACTTGTTAGCACCTGAGAGAGTGAGCTGGTGAATTAGATTTGTAAATAAATAATTTGACGATAAATAACAACAGGGAGAACAAGTGCTGCTAAATAAAAAAAATCAGTTTTGCATGTCTTAATAAATAAATCATTCAAAAATTTGATTGGAGGCTGAAGGGACTTCAATTATATACATTGCATTACAATTGACATGATGAATAAATCTATCAATACTATAATACAATTAGAAAAAGTATATTTTAAGCATTTGTGATTAGGAATGGAGTTTCATATTCGTATAAGGTAATTTATAGTAGTGTAGTCGATTTTTGTACAATTAAATTAAAATAAAATGAAGCCTGTAATCTTGCCAAGCAGTACGATTTTATTTCCACTTTTAAATTGTTTGATTAAATTTTTGGTGAAGTTTCTTAAAATTGCCTCCGGCTGCTTCACAATCATTGTCAATTTGGCGCCTTTGTCAACAGACTATTTTCAATTTACAATTTCGTTTGAGCTGCGTTCCTTTTGAGATTAAATTGCTGATCCTGAGATTTACAAAAAAAAACCTTAAAAGTTTCCCTTAAATTAAATTCTTGTATTACTCGTGTTGTCGCATTGAAAGATGTCCATGAATTCCATTCGAGATTCTTAGCTTAAAGTCTTTGTTATGCAATGGTTGTTGACTCATTTGGTTCCTTACACATTTACTGCTGTAAGTCATAATTCGAGTTATTTTGCAAAACAAGAGGAAGTAATTAATTTCATTATTCATTCGCGCATTGCACCTGGTGACACGTGCGTCAGCAATTTAGCAATTTGTTTGGGGCTTGGTATTTTCAAATTGCTGAATTCTGTTCGAGGGGCACTATTGGATGGGGTCTATTTCTTTCAGTAGTCCATAACAAACAAAATTGAAGCCATGCACGAAACGTAATTTGCATTTAGGCGAACAATGGCAATAATTTACCAAGAGTTGATCAACAATAACTATTGCAAAAACAAATCAGAAAATGAACACAACATGGGGAAAGTGGGCACAGTTAAGCTTCCCGAGTGGGTTGTGCACAACAGTTATGTGTGTATCAACATCGGGCAATGAGAGTGAAAAACGTGAAAGTAACTTTTGTTTTTTTTTTTTTGGGCCAAGTTCAAAACTTGGTCTTGAATGGAGCTAGCGTCGACTCCGACTGCGTTGTGTGTGAAAAAGCTTTCCCTTTCGCTTAGTCTTCGGAAAAATTGGCAGAGAAAGCCGAAGTTCAAAGTTGACACGTTTTGGGATCCTGAGCTTTTAGCCGCATTTCGGCAAATCAGTTGCGCGTTAGGCAAACGGCAGCACGAGTCAACAATTTTGTGAATAGCGGACTCACAAATTTAATTAACATAAAATTTAATCACGTCTCGTTTTTAAATGTGAAAAAAGCTTAGAAAATTTTAAGTTTATTAAAAAATAAATATTTGTTTGCTTTCCAGCAAGAGACAAGTTTCAAAGTGTAAAAAAACGTGTCAATTTTATGAAAAACCCAAATGTGCAATTATAAAATATTCAAATAAAAAATTCTGATTAAAATTCTTAAACCAAATATATTATTGTATTTTCAAAATACAAAATTATTTGTATTAAATGAAGTACGCTTAAGCACTTGAGAAATAAATACGCAGATCAAAAGCGCATAAATATTTTGATAGCCACAGCTGTGGCCAGGACTGGCATGTATGTGTGTGTGTATTTGTGTATGTGTCGGGTGTGTTAGCTGCTGTGAAAAAGTGAAAGTGCTGCCATTTAAATGTAATGCCGCTTATAATTGACAATTTAGCGGGGTAAATTGGCGCGCTTCCGTTTGCCGGTCGACCCTTTCCCACGATGCCCACGAACATTAGCAATGGCGGCGATGGCAGCGGCAATAAAACCAATGTTGTGATTGGTCATGGTCAGGGTCTGCTCGGCAATGTGACCCACAACAGCAGCAACAATGGCTCCTCCAGTGGAATTGGCAGCAGTAACGAAAAACTGGCAACGCAGCCAGCAGCGACCCAAAGCGATGAAGTGCGAATCGCAGCTGCCGACAATGACGATGATCAGGATAACGCTGATGATGATGAGGACGAGGAAGATGATGAGGATGAGGATGAGACAACGGTACTTGCATTCTTAAGCTCGATATTAAACTAGATACCCAAATCAGCTAAATTGTGGAATTTTTCATATCTACTGTTTGTGCCGGCAGCCAAGTTAAGTCGAGTGGCAGTTGATATTACATTATCAGGATTTTTTCCATTTGCCTGGCTCTAATTAGACCCTACTCATGACCAACTTGGCGTTTGTTAAGCCTGGCTGCGTCAGCTAAATTCATAATTAAATTGCAGCTAACACTTACATTTATTAACTTAATGCTACACTCTGAGAAATATGACATTGTATTTAAAAAATTTATTAATTTTAAAACCTTATTACTGAATAAGTATATTTACAAAAACGAGTGGTTTTGTTCTCTACATTTTCTAATAAGCAATGAATAAATACTTTTAATTTGCAGGTTGTTCTTCCAATTAATTTTTATATTCTTATTTTATGATTAAGCATAAATGTTCAGGATTTCACTTATACAAACAAATTTACAGAGTTTACTCATCAAAAATCAGAGCAATTTTTTCTAAGTGAAAACTAATTATTTCCATAATATTTCAAGCAAAACAGCGGCAAAAATCAGCCGGTTTATTAAACATCAGGCAAAGTACCAAGGAAAATGTACAAAAAATTTTTATTCTAATCGATTAAATTTATTAAACAGCTGTGACAGAGTCGTTAATTTTTAACTGCTTAATTCTATTCAACTGAATCAATTTTGTATAATGATACCTATAATTATACCATAAAGTGTTTTTTAATAAGCACTTTAAGGTTGCTGTTAATTTTGTAGTGCCACTGCAAATCACAATTTAACGCTGCATTAATAGTTGATCTTATGATAAAATTTTGAGTTAATTAAATAAATGAATTATTTTAATGTAGTAAGTAGGCCATGTAAGGTCACTTTTTTGTGTCCTTTCAAACAACTGTTCCAGCGAGCGCACTACAATAAATGCCTAGTTTAGCAGAACATTACCTGCATGTCAGTTAACAATTAATCACGTTTTATTTTATTTAATTCACTTTTTATTTTTTATATAATACACATTTTTACCCTCCACAAGCACGACCCAGCGAGACTAATGAACCTTAATGAGAAGCGTGGCTGCGGCGTAAAAAATTGCTAAGCGGCGACATTTTGGGGAAAACTGACCCGACAATAAATTTAAATGTTTAGCTTTGTGTGGACTGGATGTCTGCGTACTAGGAGGAATATTTTTCTTACAATTACAATTTTTTACAATTTTATTTCCAAAATAAACTTTGAGTTGCTGTTTTAAGTCAATTTTGTCAGGAGAGCTTTGTCTGTGCAGCTGTTTTGAATTCAAATTACTTAATAGTGAATGACATCAGCGAAAAAAAGTCAAACAGAAAACAATACAAAACCAGTTGAATTTCACGATTTGCCATTTAAGTGTTGTGACGCAGTCGTATACGTAATATTTGCATAGCTTTTTAATTGCAAGCTGTGAGGGAGACACGTGCCACGTGCCACGTGGAAATCTCTTTCTAATAAAGTAAAGTATCTAAAAACTTTCTAATGCATGTAAAGTTGAAGCAAGTTTCGGTTAGTTTTTTGTGGACTATTTTTCACAAATTTGCAACTTAATTTCACATGGGATTCGCGTTCCTTAAGTCTATATAAACTAATCACAGAATCTGATTTATACAAATTGTGTTCTTGGTAGTTTTTTCTTTTAGTTCAGCAGAAATGCTTGTGCCCTACATGCAGAGTTCATATAATATATATATATATATATGTAGAGTGTTTGAGAACTAAACGAATTGAATATTCTTGACACATAATAGCAAATATGGGAAAAGTGGCAGCTCAACTGCTCAATGCTCTTTTCCCTGTACAAATAAAGTTTAAAATAGACGGAAAAACCCGTCTTAAATTTATTTTATGTATTCAATCAACATTTGGTGAACTTTGAGTTTAAAGCGATGATTAAAACTGTAGGAGTAATAGATTATTAACGATTTAGACGAAACAAAATTCGAGTTCAGCTTTGCTAATGTGAAAGCTAATTACATGTTATCAAAAATTAGTTATTCACTTATATTTAATTAGGCTCTTTGCACCCACGTTTGACATTTCAATATTAGCTGTGTGCAAAACAATTTGCAGAAGGTTGTCAAAAGCTGTCGAAGCTGCTAAAGGGAGACAAAACAAATTTGCATAGTTTTGTCTGAAATGAACCAAAACTAAACTCAAAGCTAGCGATAAGTACGGAATTAAGCGTAAATTGCGCATGGCTAAGAGAAAATAGAGATTTTTCGGGGTATTTGTTATGCTAATTGCACAGTTGGAACAGTTTCACGCACTGAAGCTGTCCCAAAACTGTTATATCCAAAGTATTTCATAAAAGGCAAATGTGTACAACCACACAAATAAACAAGCGCGCACACACACACAAGCACACTTTCATGTATATGGCCATAAAGTAAGAGGCAAAACAAAAAAGCAAAACTGGGACGCTTTTATGGTACAAACAAAATCCTTATTGTCCTCCCCAATGCGATAACAAACCTGATGGGCAAACTTTATCGACTGAGGACCTGACCATTTAGTCTGCCGCTTGGGCTAGGTCAAAGTTCATTAGACAAAAGAGCAAAGGCAAACTGAAAACAGGGATAAAGTTACAGCTGAGCTGGACAAATGCTAATTTAAATTCAAAACGGGAAGTGTACTTAAACCATTTAATTGCCTTTATTTTATGGAGTGCCTTTCGATTTCAGCTGCTTTTTTTTTGTTGTTTTTTTCTCAGACAGTTGCTTCACCCCTGGATACATTTTCATTTTAAGTGCTGTGAACCCCGTGGCGAGCAATGAACTTAAGCCGATTTGCGGTCAGGAACTTTAAATATTTTATTATAGAGGACAAACGGAATCTATCAAAAAGATACAGTTTTCGCCTTTAATCAGACAAAAATTGCTGAGAACGCTTTGAAGTTAGATGCAAAACAATTTCAACTTTGGATTTGCTTAAGAATGCGCCACAGAATTCCAAATAAGTTGGGTGAAGAAAATAAAAGCATAAGCAAAAAGCAACGCCTCTTTTATTTGAGTGTGTGTGTGCGTGTGTGGGTGTGTGTATGAATATCTGTGATTTCGCTTGCTTAAGCAAAATTACATAAATTAAAACGACGCATTTACGTGATTTTCGTCCCTCTGCTGCTAATCAGCAAGAAAAGACGCGACACGCGCCACTCATTTGAAACTTTATTCAGTGGGCCTGGACAACGAAATTTGAGTTAAGCAAAAGAAAGTGAAACCAATTTATCAATGACAAAGGAGTCATGCATAAACAATACTCCAATTTTAATTGCTAATAAATCACAGCCCATAACTAACAGCTTCACACAACAATTTTAGCTAGCCGAGATAAATTGCACACGCCAAATGATATTAAATATTTATGCTATGTGAAAAATTTATCCTTGCAATTGGCAAATTAGATTGATATTTAATGTATGCAACTGAAATCGATATTTATTGCACGCAAATCACATTGCCTTAACTAAAAGAGAAAGAGAGAAAGAGAGAGAGAGAGGGAGAAAGACATTTGATTCTTTTTAAACCTGTAATATCGTGAGACAGTTCATCCAAATCATGCCCAAATGCTTTTCACAAATTGCCGCAATTTATCGCTCACAGTTCTAAAAGAATTAAGTCAAAAAACTGGCCAAAGTTTATTTACGAAACAATTGTGTAAATAAATGAAAGGAAAAAAGCTGCGGGCTTTAGCAAAAATACTCCGATCAAAAACAATTTGTGCCCAGTTCACAGTTGGCAACAACATTAAAAGCCAATTGAGCTGTTTGCCATAAAATGTATTTTATGACTGACACTTGCAAGTGGCCCTTTGAAATGATATAAATTATGTTGCATACTTTTCAGCGGAGTAGCACATTGTTTTTTAGCTGTCCTGCAAATAAAAAATTCAGTGAAGTTAGTAGACCCAAAACAGATGTTAAGTACTTAATATTTGGTGACAACAACATTATTTAATGCACTTAAAATGCAGTTAGTCTGGCAAAGAAAATTAAGTAAGAACATTAATTTTAAGCCTGACTAAGCAAATTGTAATTCAATTTCAATATTTGCCAGCGCGAAAATTAAATTTGCTTTAGGCCACGATGACAAAAATATAATAATTAAATCGAATAAGCACTTACCGTTAAATTTGTTTGCTGATTTTCCAAAAAGTTTGCGTCATTTGCCACTTACTGTTGAGACTAAAAGGATTTGCATTGATTTATGGGTTTTCGACATGCAAATAAAGTGAATTCAAAGAATTAAGAGCTGAAGTAAAAAAGGATTACCAAAATGCGGTTGTGTAGCTTGGAAAAAGTTTACTCATCAAAAGTTGTGATTTATTTTATGACTTTTCATGACAAAAAATCGACTGCATAGCAAATAATTAATTAGGGATGTCTGCGAGTATTTCCCTCAAGCGACTTAGTTTAAGCTTTACACGGAACACAATCAATTCAATTAAAAGCAATTTGTAGTTTTAGCACGCAAATCATTTGCTTTGATTTCGAAATTTGCATAGTCAGCTTCAGGCCAAACATTAACAAGGCTTACGCATGAGGCCTAATTTGTAGCGTTCGAATTATCCATCAATAATTTATGGTTTATTATATATATACAAATGAAAGCCCGACCATCTATAGACGATATCAAGGTTAAATGATTCATTGTTTTCTTTTCTGAGCACGAAACACGAAAAATACTGTTATTGTTTTTGCATAGCTAAAAAGCAGAAAAGAAGCACAAAAATAACAACATTAATATAAAAAAAACATACCCATTTGAGTTATAAATTGTGTGTTTTCCACCAAATGCTGTTTTTTTGCCTTGCTAATCAACAATATCAAAATAATCCAAATCAGAACGTTTAGCTAAAATATAGAAAACGGCACAAATGCCGACATAATTCTGTGTAAGCCAAAAATGTGGGGTATGGAAATTATTTGAAGAGGGATAAATAATGCAACATATTTTTATACGCTCTTTGACCCAAACATAAATATATGAAGTTTATTTGGATAAACAAAGAAAATTAACTACTGGCTTTTTGGATTAAATGATTGCTTTATAAATATAAATTTAAATACTCACGTATTTATAAGAAGACAACAAACGTGTCAGAACAGTAGTCCTTAAGGATGCTCTGCACTTGCCACAATATTTATTACAATAAATAATACTGTAACTTGTCAAATTCCAACTAAAACCATCAAAAATATTTAAGCCTTCTTCGCATTTAAATAAAAAAAAACTCAATTATATTCAAGTGTCGAAGGCCAAGTGAAACCCTTCAACTAATAATAATAGACACAAACAGCCTAAAACTGTTGTCCCCTTTTGTTTCATCTATTTATTTTTTGTTTTTGTGAATCCTTGATAACATTTTTGGCATGTCTGGCAATAAAAAAAATAGTTGAATTGGTTTTTTTGGGGCTTCCAATTTGTCCAACTGTGACACAGCTGCATATAAAGTGTTTCCACTTCAATTTAGCCACGAAACTTAATGCTCTACCAATGCTCATAATAGCATTTATTATTATGTTTTTTATGTTATAACCTTGAAGTTAGCAAAGTTTAGATTATCTAATTCACGTTTGCTCGTAAATAATATACGAAATGAACTTCAGCTTTCGAAATCTAGCCAAACAAAGTAATTAGAGAAAATAACAGCTGCACAAACAAATTTGTTGGACAACATCTATCTCAAATTATATCAGAAGCACATAACTGAAGACAATATATACATTTTTACTATTGGCATAGCTCATTATTTAGTTGGTTAAAGTCTTGTGTCATAAAATATTTTCTTCGCTAATTTTGACATTTACGTTTTAGTTCTGCGAAATATTTTCTTGAGCATCTCTTTTATATCAAGTTTATATTTTGGGAAAAGCATTCTGCTTAATTATAACTAAGATTGATGATTGAACTTCATGGAATTAAACAGACATACAAAAAAACTATATTAAGCTGCTAATTATTTTTCTTAATTTGATTAGTTATTTCTTAATAAAAGGAAATTGGGTGTTTTCTTGATTGCTTTGTCACATTAGCATTAGTTGGCCAAACCTTCATATATTTATTATTATTATAATATTTATTTTTTTCAATCGATTTTCAGTGTATATATTTTCTGTACTGTTATTCAACACGCATTTTGGCACACTCGCACACACACACACATAAATAAATAACAATTTCTCACATAAGACGCATACGCCATGTTGAGCCAAATTGCTCTGACAGCTTTTCTGGCGCCAAGTTTAGTGTTTGAATTAATATGCCGCTCGGATCCAAATTTGCATACACGTGCCCCAACTTGCAACACATGCCATAAATCAACGTCAATCAATATTCCAAAATGTGGAAGCTGCTTCTATTTATTATTACCAGTTCATTGCAACTCTTTTGCTTGATCAGCTGTGCGAAAATCATCTAATAAAATATTCAATTGTAATCATTATATTGGCCATAAATAAGTTCATCGCTCTTTGACTGTCAATTGTCAGATTTATGGCTAATTTTAAATAAATAATATCAGTTAACAACCTTTATAGAGGTGAATACTACTTGTTTGAGAAATGTTTATTATTTGCTGAATTCTGTTTTAAGAAAAGTTTAATATGTTCTTATCTATATACATCTATCTATATACTATATACACATCAGTCCATTGTTAAATTCTTCTGAATTCATATAGATAACTGATTTTGTTTGGCTTTTCTTGAGTGATTTAACCTTTTTTTGATTCACAGCTTAACAGCCTTAAAGGGCTTTCAGATAGGTGATTTTATGTATGCATAATCCTCAGGTTGCTCTGCTTTGAATACAAGATGTCAACAGTTTAGTGCTTTCACATGACATGGGGAAAGGGGGGAGGGTAGAAAGGGAGATGTTGAAGAGGCGTTTGCTTAGTCTTTTTTTGATATGCAGCTGTTGTGCCTTTGTTCCACATTGACGCCATGGTTGTCAACGGCAGCTCAAAGAAAAACACCTGAACAGGTGAGAACACTCCAAAGCACACACACCCACACACTTGTTAGGTGTGTGTGTTTTGTGTTGAAAGGATATGCTGGGCACGTCCGATGTTGTTACTACCTGGCTGAACAATTAATAATTCATTTGGCAAGTATAATGGACAAAGGTTACGAGAGCAAAAGAGCAACCCACATTATATATATATAGATATATCCTGGGCAACCAAAGATAACATCATCCTGTGCTGCTGCCAATTCGCTCTTACTGAAGTTTAATATGCCAATTAACTGGGTTATGCTCTTAGCCAGCTATTAAGCTTTGTCCTTTCTGACTATCATAAATCATGGATGGAAACAAAAAGAAAAAGCCATCATCAAAACCTTTTCAGTAATTTAACATTGTTTTTTAGTCTATCACATTTTTTGCTGTTGCACTTTTGACTGGGTTTAAACTGATTATTCCATGTATATATTCCTGTGACACTTCTCATAATATGCAAATAAAATAGTCAACGATTCATGGAAGTCGACAGTGTTAAATATTTAATACAACCGTGTTGAAAGGATTGCCAAATATGCGAAGCTGATTTTTGAGCCTAGTTGACAGCTGATACCCATTAAAAAATGGGAAAAAGGGTTTAATCAAAGTTACATAATTATTTTTAAAATACCCTGACATATAAATTAAATAAAAATATGTATAAGTATTCAATAAAACTCCATAATTAATTTTAACAAAATAAATGTAAATAATTTATTTAAGCTTGTTAAAATTCTTAGTTAGAGCTTTGCACAAGGTAAATTTAAATAACTAAAATACCACAAAAAAAATAAACAATTTTTAATTATTTTAAAATATTAAATAGTAAATTTTTCAAATTCTTTAAAGAAGGTGAACAGCAATTTCCAAAAGTTTCCCAAACAGATCATCGACACATTCGCAATTAAATAGAAAATTTCCAGAGAAATCAATTTACTTTCACCATAAAAAAAAGCAATCTTTGGCAATTGGGAAATTCCTGGAAATGCACACAGCATTAAGAACCACAGGTCAAGCAGGAAATCCCCTTAATTGACAGTATATTGAATTGAACTGGTGGGCATAATAAAAAAGTCAATGGGCAATGTTAACCCAATTGTTATTGAAATCTGTAGGGAAACAAATCAAATGGGGCTTATGGCTAAGAACTCAGCTGGCCAATGTGACATATACCTAATGACATTACATACAACAACCTAAGAGGCGGATTCCCAGAGGAGGCAACATAATCAATTTCCTGCAGGCCATAAATTGATTATTATTTGCTTGCAAAAAGCAGTGAAGAGTGCAAATAGTTGATATTTTTTATTATTAATAGCAGTAAAGTAAAGTATGGCGAGCAGAGGCGAATTAATAAGCAGAACAATAGCTCAAAAAATATCATTAAGGGAGCTGGCTTAAAACCAACCCTCTGCGAGTCATGTCAATCATCAATTCCCGAGGATTAGGGAGCCGGGAGTAAGGTGTAAGGAGCCAAATTGCCAATATCAAAGTGAAGGCAGCTTTTGAATTATTAATGGTCGGATTATTTGGATTTTTTTGCGCATATTAAAATGCAAATCAAAAGTATTGTTTGCAGTGACAGGCCTAAATATCCGTTGGGAATTGCTTTGGCATCATATTCAAATATTCCACTTTAGGGTTGGTCTAATACAATTATTAATGTATTTTCTTTCATAACTCAAACATTTACTCAATACAAACTTTTAATTTTACAAATAAAAATGTAAGGTAATTGTAAAAAGAAAAGTAAAATCTCCAACAAGATTTGTGATAAAAGCCCAGGCAATAAAAGTTACATAAACATTTAACAAACTTAATTAATAAATCGCTGTAGAAAACACCTATTTTGCCAATGTGTGTGTGTGTTGGAGTAAATGTTAATGACGCGTTGACAGGCGAGTGCCAGTTGGACAAAGCCACGCCCACTTGGGACAAGCCCAATAAATTAGTAAACCGCTTGAAGTAACTGTATAAATGAGTAATACATATTGAATTTGTTAAACAATATCAACAATTGTCTCCACACTTCTCCATGATGCAATGCGTCTGGTGCGGCGGGTTCAATAGAACTACTTGTAGGAGGAACGGTGTATTGAACCGTCACGTGACCACATGCAAAACCTTATAAAAAAAACGTAAATTTACCTGCTGCTATTTACATGTTACAACTGCCAATCAGCAAGTGCTCGGCATTTGCCGTTAACCGTCAAAACCATTGCTGTTATTTGCGCAGTTGTCCGTCCGAATATATAAATAAGTCGATTCCAGCAATCAGACTGAACAATCAGCCGTTAAACGAACCAATTTACATATTTATTTAACTGATTGTAAATATAGACCGAAAGCTTTGTGGCTCTTCCCGCAGAACTCTAGCATATTTCTAGGCTGATTATGAATGGCAATTCTTGTGCAAAATGCAAATTATAATTATATTTTAGCATTCTGCGATTTTGTCACTGAATTTATTTTCTAGCACAGCTTTTCTTTTGTATTTTAATATAGTATATAATATAGTCCCCATATGCTCATAAGGCTGGCATGAATAGAGTCCCAATATTAAATAATTAAAATTCTATTAGCATACATAACGTAGCTGACAGATGCGCAAATCCGACTCTATTTATTTTTTTATATACATACCAAGTATAGAAGTAGGTCAAAGAGCAGCATGGTCTACAACAACAACAACAAAAAAGAGACGCACAGCTGAAAATGTGAGCAATTGTCATATATATAATTTTTGAAATACATACATATAGCTTCAAGGGTTTTGGGTCTCATTGTTTTATTGTATACCTTTTTTATACACCTTATAATAAGAAAAAAAGGGAATAATGGTTTTGAGCAAATGTATATGTCAGGCAGAAGGCAGAATTTATTTAACAGGTTGATTTAGGGTATATCGTAACGAGCACACTCGACTACTACTACTACATTTATACTTGTATGTTTTTGAGGGGCTCACTTATTCATGCAATGAAATTTCCGAACAAAAAGACTTGACAAACTTCAGAGTTGTGAAAAATGAGTTTGTAACTTAATAAAAGTTTTTAAAAAGTAAAAGATATTAATTATAGTCGCTTTAAATGGGAATGGAGAAATTTGATTTACCAAAAGATATGTAACATTAATTATTATATTTACTCTATTTAATATGCAAAAGTTTTGTATTATTATTGATGTTAATGCCACTGAAAGTCAACTTAATGTCACTTCTTATGCAATCCTTTGTTAGCCCACTATATTGTCCAAAGTTGCGTGCGAGGAGTGCGGTTAAATATTTACAGCATATTTAATAACTGTCGTGGGTCGCCGCAATGGAAAGTACACAAAAATAAATATTGCAGTGAATGTTAAAATGTAAAAGGGAACGTCAAAAAAATCAATAAGAATGCATGAGCCGTGGGAAATCGACTGAAAGATATCCTGAAGCCAGTAAATAAACATTTCGAACTGAATAAAATACAAACATGCCTTTCTACTTATACAATCGCTATCGAAAATCGATTTATATCGATATATGTGAATTGATGAAGACTGCGATCACATTAAATACACTTGATCTTCATGTGAAATGCGAGAACTTATAATCTGTGTTTAAATTTTATAATGGTTATAGTCTTCAAGTTAGACAGTTATGATTAAATTGACTCCACGATTGAATCAGATCCGTAATATATACATATATATATATATATATTTATAAATATATATTTATATACCTTATAGGTTCTTCTGTCTGTTACGTACTGTTGCACAACTTCATTCCATCCTTTTAACACATTTTAAAAAAGGGGTATACAAATTCTCCATATTCAGTACGTGTAAGCAGGGCAGAGTGCGCCCATTAAGAGTCTGACCTGGATGTTGCCAAGGACATGTCTGACTGAAGCAGCTGCCGGCTTTCGACTTTTGCAAAAGGTTATCCTGAATTGCAATCATATCATTGATGACCAGCTTGTGACTGGGGGTGTATGTGTGTGTGTGAGTGTGTGTCTGATGTCTAGTTTATTTTAAATTACCGCAGTGTCTGAGTGTGGCTTTGAGTCTGAAATTACGCACTATAAATATAGATTGGCCAACGCAGAGCAATGAAGATTCTGTTTTGCTTTTGCGCAAATGCAATTTGTATTCATTAATCCTGGATTCAAGGGGCTGCATCTCAATGGATGCTAGGGGCACTTGATACCAGACCTGGTGTCCCGTTGAGAGTGAATGGCAACTGAGTTCCAGGCATTTGAATCCCAGACGATGAATGCTCAATAAATGCACTTGAGTCGACCACTTGCCACATATATCAAACTCTGGACATATTCAAGGGAATTTTCCCAATGCCTGTACAAAATAGGCATTTCAGTTATTATACTTATGCAGACATTTGTCTCAAGAGTGCAAATGGAATTATATTAAAGTTTCACTTGAATCAAATTTAAGAAAATACAATTTTACTTACTTGAAGTCGAATTAAATATTCAATCAAAAAATTCGTAATTGGTGCCTAATTGATTTTAAGCTAGGTTAAATATATAAACCACATTTTTTTTGCTACTTAATTCAAATTTTAATTTTAATATTAATGCAGTCACTTTTAAAAGGTTAACTAATTAATTGAGAGACTAATTTTCGCTTTTATTATTATTGCTTTTATAGTTACTTTAAAATTAAAAATGATTTTACCTAATTTTAAATTGAACTATTATTTATACCTTTATCGATTAAATTGATTGACAATAAATAAATATTTAAAGATCAATACCAAAGTCGACTTGTAACCTTTTAAGACAAGGGCAAATTAAATTTAAAATTAAGCGGAACTTGATGAACTAATTTTAGTTAAAATTTATTTAATAAACTTGAAATCATCTGTTAAATTTTTTATAAATGATAACAAATCATTTGCATTGTTAATAATTATTTATTGATCATTTTAAGCTAATCTCAATTTTGACCTATTCCTTTGCAGGCTGAATCTCCACTACTACCCCTGCGGGAGGACGAAGAGTCGACGCCTCATCGAGCCAGCAATTCAAACATATCAGTAACAACTGTCAAGAAAAGAAACGAAACCGTTGCTCCAGACACGCCCAGTGCCACGCCCAACGAGTGCCGCCGACGCAGCTCGCTGACCAACTTTCCGCCAACGCTTCACATCCAGGAAACTATCGAACCCAACAACAACAACAACAACATCAACAAAAACGAGGAGGAGTTTTACACACAGACTCCAACGCACAAACATACGCCGGATTGCAAACATTATCCGTACGACACTTTTGCACGGCTCGAGGGCAAATCAGACAGGCCAAATACAAAAATGCAGAGCAAAGTGGATGCAGTGGGTCGCATTACGGGCCATTGGGGCAAATGGCAGCTGCGCACCGTGCTGCTTATCTTTTTGTGCAAAATACCCTCATCATGGTTTATGGCATGCATTATATTCACGGCACCGGCACCACGACATGGTGAATTCTTTTGCAAACCACCCACAGACTTGGGTGCGCAGAATCAGACGAAGTGGATCAAAGTGTCGCATCCGCAAAAGGAGGAGAAGGAGGATCAGGAGTTCAGCATTGATTTCTGCAATGTGTACCAGGATGCGCAGGAGCATGCGCATCATTACTACAAATACGAGAACAGCGCCCTGGAGCCGCGCGTCTGGGAGAAGCCACAAAACCGCTCCAATGTCATACCCTGCACAGAGTTTCAGCACGAGAGCAACTACCAATCGGTGGTCACCCAATACGATTTGGTTTGCTCGCGCGACATACTCGTCTCGGTTACACAGTTCTTCCACTTGTTTGGTGTGCTCACTGGCGGCATTCTGGCCAATCATTTGTTAAAATAGTAAGCCTGATTTATCAAATTTACCATGGTGTATTTTCCGAAAACTCATCCACAATTTTCATTTGATATTCTGCAGCTTCAGTCCACGCAGCGTTATGCTCTTTGGCATGATCACCCAAATCTTATGCGGCAATTTAACGGGTCATGTCGCCTCCTATGAGCTGCATGTGTTCTTCCGTTGCCTCTCAGCTGTCTGCTGCGCTCAAATGTACACCGCCGGCGGGATGATAAGTAAGTTTGCCAATAAACAACACTTAATTAAGCGATATCGATATAACTGCAACTGTTATTGTTTCCAGTGGCGGACATCACGGGCGGCAAATATCGAACCTGTGTCTCTACACTGTTCGAGCAGTTCTGGTCAATTGGCGTTATGATGTTGCCGGGTGTTGCCAGTTTCTGGTCCAGTTGGTCACATCTCTACATGGCGATCTCCTGGCCCACCGTGATACTCATCTATTTGTGGCAGTAAGTAAATTTTCTATTAAAAATTGGGTTTTGAATTTATAAAAAAGTAGTGTTAGTTAAATAACATGTGTTGGCTGCACAACTGGCAATGCTGTAACTGATAGTGTGGTGAAATTAAAGATCTATACTCACCTAGTTATAGCAAGCAGATATTGTCTGTAATATTGTAATTTTTAAAGATTTAACATAACAAAGATTTAAGATAAACAAATTAAACCTTTGTTTTGTAGATGGATTCCCGACTCGCCACGCTGGATGATTGCTCGCGGACGTGTCCAGGATGCCAAAAAGATATTACTCGAGTGCGCCGAAATGAATGGCACACGCCTCAGTCTTCCCCACGACATTGATCAGCAACTGGAGTTGCAAGCGCAAACAGCAATGGATGCCCCACCGCCGCCCGGCTGGTGGAGCATCTGGAAGGGTAAGAAGGCTGTGCGTCACATAATCTGCGTGCATCTGTCCTGGTCGCTATACATCGTCGTCTACTACGGCTGCCTTCTGAACATTCGCTCCTTCAGTCGGGAGCATCTGTACATCAACACATTTGTGGCTGGGTTTAGTGAGATGATTGGCACTTTTATTGGACTATATCTGATATTGAAATCGACCCGTAAATGGCTCTGGGCAGGCATATTTAATATACTGGCTGGCTTTTTTGCCTGGTGCTGTTGGCTGGTGCCGAAGCCGGGTGTCGTTACACTGGATGAGAATGTGGCCATGCTCATGGTTACAGCTATGATCTCCAAAGTGGCCATTTCCACATCACTCTCCATACTGACGACAAGCACCGTCGAACTGGTCGATCCCGATAAGCGCAAGATTCTCGCCTTCTCGACGATCTGCTGGGCTCGTTTCTGGCTGCTGGGTGCACCGTTCATTGGTGCCTTGGTTGTCGTTGGCCAACTGATACCACAGACATCCTACACCGCCCTCGCCATCATTGGCGGCATCTGCATGTGCTTGATCAGTAGTCCACGCACACACCCCATCTCCAGGCCGGCGTCGCCAGTCTCGCATGTCGCCCAAAATATGGCCACACAATTTACGGTTATCGAGGGCATGGACAATAAGGGCTATGAGCCCAGTTCGAACTCTAGTCCCATCTGTGCGACGAACAGCTTTAAAAAACTGGCAACACCACAATCGAATCTACCTCCACAACTAATGCCTGGCATTTGGACGACAAAGATACACGAGGACGGCTCCCCAATGTGATATCTGTATACAAAGTGAGGTTAGGGCAACAACTGCAAAAAAAAATTGATTTAGAACATTTGATTACTGAAACAACAAATCAAAATAGTTCAGTTTAGTTATTTGATACACTGTCTATTTATGTGCTATATATATATACAAATGCACAGATGTAACTATCAGGTATATTCAAGAACTAAAAACTTTTGTAAATGCACGTTAAAAAATAGAAAAGAAAACCTTTTGCTATTCAAATATCAAGCGCTATTCGCTTCGAACAGTTTTATTCACATGCCCCCAATTTACAAATGAACTCAACTTACAACCACAAAATGAAGAAAAATAGAAAAAACCTAAAATAAATGCTCAAAAAATGAGAATACAATTAAATATAAAAATATTTAAAAAAAAAAAATTGCAAACATAAATTTTTAAGTAGTCAATGTTTTAAGCTTTAAACTATATATATTTATATATAATATAAATACTATTTGATTTCAATTAGAAAAAAGACGCTCATAGGTAACAAACATATATGAATGAAAATAATGCTAAGTTTTAGAATATATTTGCAAAATAATTTTGATCAATCGTAAAGACACATAAAAACCACATACCAGTTCTGGAAGTAGTAATAGTAGCATCGTAAGACAAATGTGGAACATGCGGAGAGTATAAATCCCAGTATTAATCTGAATGTGTAACTTATATCTCAAATACCACAATGTACATACGAACATAAATATACGTAAATACATATATACGCATTGTTTCCTATTAATTAATTAAAAACCAAAACTGATGATAATATATGTGTACTTACAAAGTCCTCTTGAGAACCCTATAGCTGTTCCACATTTAAGTGATTGTGTTGAAAACACCTGGAGAGAATTACATGAAAAGACATATAATTAGTTACACTTAATTATTTGTTAATTAATTAATTAATAAAACAATAATTTTAAATTAAATTCAAATTAATTCATTACCGTTATGTATTATCAAATGCAGCAGAAAACAACAAAGCTAATTTTATATTTTATTCAATTAGTAGCTTTACAATATTTAGTCACTTATGTACTTAATAACTCTGGAAAAAAAACAAAACATACAAAATTATATTTCATAATGATAAAAATTTTAGTAATACATACGCATAAAATCTCGATAAATGTTAAATGATTATGGTTATTATATGAAACGAAATGTTATGCATGGCAACAAGAGCAATATTTTTTTAATAAAGCATACCAAAAAATTATAAAGAATTGTTTGAGTCGATAATTTCAAATGTAACAGCCTGCAAATATATGCACCTCGCTGTGACAGTGACACCATAACCGTTTGCAGATTCGCTACGCAGTAGTTGCACAACTGTTCAGCTGAAGGGGCATGTATCGATGCTTAATCAATTACAACTGTGTTCTTTATATATGCTTTTATCGATATTTCGATGTTAAGTAACAGCTCTGTTCTTCGTAATAGCTATTTGTAATTTGTAATGTTTGGCCCAATTGCAAATATTTAATTAAATTAATAAAAATGTAATTATTATTTACACACATTTCCCCGCTTTGCGACTAACAAATGAAATATAACGGTGGTTTTACAGAAAAATATAGGTGCGCTGTTAATAGCAGTTCAGTGAAATGTTAATGTTATGCAGGCATTATTCTTCTTCTTACTTGCGTCTGACTTCAAATTGTAGCGGCATTTTTTACGACGCGCTTTAATAAAATTGTTCTTATTGTTGAAACTTCCAGCTAAAATAAGCTACAAATTGTTTATTGTTATTGTTTTTCCGGTTATACAAAATCTGCTGGCTATGAATTTCGATGAGCAAGAGATTGAGGATCCGCGACAAATGAATTTAAATCTCTCCAATCGCAGCGTGCTCAAGGAACTAAATGCAAACGATGGCGGCACAAAGGTAAGCGCAAATGATAATTCATCAATTAGCGTTGCTGCTGCTGCGGCAAGTGCAAGTTCGCCATGGCAAATTAAATGTGCGCCGTTGAGCGGGCGTGCCGCTAAAAGTAATAAAAAAAAACACAAATTTTGAGCGCATTTAGCCGACGTTCACTTTCTAAAACATATATGTGTGTGTGTGTGCTTGTTTGTTTGCGCTCTGCAGCTTCTGCGTTTATTGGCAAGACCGCTGTGATCGATGGCCTGTTGCTGTGGTTGCTGTCGCACTGCAACCCAAATATGTGTCCATTTTGTTGCTCTTGCTTTTTGTCTTTGTCGTTGTTATTTCTCCTGCTGCTTTACATTTCATTTGCTTGTTTTTATTATTATGACGCTTTGCTGCTGCCGTTGCTGCTGCTGCTGCTGTTACTGGTGCCACAGCTGTTGCCTATCTGATGTTTCAGTTCGTTCTAAAAGTCGCGTCGATCGGACGTTCACTAACAAAGTTCCCAACGCGCAGTAGTATTACTTTATCACTCACCTCACTCCCCCTGGCTCACCACAAATGGGCAACAAGTCGGCCAAGCTATCGGGCAACGCCAGCGAGCCACCAACGTTGGAAGATTGGCAACAGAATACGGTATGCAAAGCTTGTGCGCAAAAAGAAATATACCAAATATATTCGACGGCAAATATGTATACATATAAATATCCATTAAATGTGCCATATTGCACTTGATGAGTTCAATTGTTTTTGCCGCGCTTCACCAGTGTCCAGATGTGTCAGAATGGCTGCCAAACTGAAAACGGTGTCGAGACAACGTCAGTGCCGCCGCCTGGCAACTATCAGCCCACCACAGTGAGCGATCGCTAATTCAAATCTTTAAATCAAACTAATTTTGTTGGAAATGGCGGTTAAAAGTTTTTTGACTGTGTCAATAGAAATACTATTTTTAAATATCATGTTTTTCTTGTGACTTTTGGGTGATAAGAAGTCTTTCTCTCAATAAGAAGTATGTTTAGTAAAACAAACAAGAAACAGGAAATTATTGCACAGAAAATAATAATAATGAGTCAGTATTCAATACACAACAATATTGTTAAAATACTTAAACATAAACAAAAAAAAATAATTTTTGACATCAAATTTATAAAAATATACTTTCTGTTTAGGTTGTGAAATGGACATTTTTGATAATAGCGAGAAAAGCTTATGCTGAGTTGGATTTTCCCATAAATCGTTACCAGTTCAGTCGCAGCTTCCTCTTCGCCAGTAGAGTTCATTGACAAGTAGCTAAAGATGCGCCTCAGAGTTGAGTCTGTTGTCAGTTGTCTGGCCGCCTGCCTGCTGCCTCCCCCACATTAGGCGCTGCCGTCAACATTTGTTTTTCTCTATTTATAGGTTAGGTTCAAATTGCCTGCTCCCCCTATTGTTATTGTTGTTGTCTTTGGCGTCTCTTTGCTTCTTTGATTATTTGATTTCGATTTGTTTTGTTACCCTTTCACATGGACAGGCAAAAACAGTTTTGTGTCAGGTTTGTTATGCAAAATTTACACTAGAATAACTGACACCTAATTATTTTATCATCTACTGATTTCCCCAAATTACATGCAATATTTTTTGAGTCTTTTGTAAGTTAAAAAAAAGGCGTTATGACTTTTTTTTACTTACTCTTATTTATATTTTGTCTGAATTTATACAGAGTACATTCAAATCGCTTAATATAGCGCTTCCGATTGTGGGGCGTATACCTTGAACTACTCATTTTTAATGAGTATGAATTTAATAAGCTGTGATTGTAATTTACACTTTTTTAAATTAAAGGATTTCTTTAAACAAATTTTAAAATTTCCGCATTTAAAAATGATCTATTTTTAAATTCAAGTTTTTTTCTTGTCCATTTTTAATGCGAGGCCAACTTCCTTATACATTTTCCAAAAGTTTTTGCACTTGGCTGCAACATAAAATATTATGTTCTTTATTTGCCCCTTCTTAACGGTCTAATGTTGCAATGTTGCAGTATGCGTTGCAACGTATGTTGCAGTATATGTTGCAACGTTGCAACTGGGCAAACATTATCTTTGTCACCTGTCACGCATTGTTGGCGGCTGCTGCAGCTGTTTAGCACTTGCCTCGTTCTCTTGCCTCTTGTCGCATGCCACTCGTTTCTCGTCTCTTTAGTTCGTCATGGCTCATCGTGTGATATTCAGTTTCTCTCAAAATATGCAAAATCAGCAACTGTCTGCGAGGGGGCGTGACGGGTGAGGTAAGGGGTATGTGGAGCACTTCCTCAAGTGCACGATGCGCAACAATGGTCGCTGCGGGATTGCATGTCTCTCCACATGACACTTGGCATCCACATGGCACATTTTACAGGGTGTTCGCCCCACCTTTTTGTATCAGTTGCTTGGCCTGCCAAATGTGGCTTTCTTTCATTAGTTTAACCCACTCGCCCTATTTTTGCACATTCTATATCTCTCTCATTGTCTCTAGCACAGTGTCTCTTTCTCTCTCTGTCTTTGCCGACAAGCCGTTTTCCGTTTTGTGTACATTTTTTATATCGTGGCGTTTTTAGTTGGCTTTGCATGCGCCTCTAAGACGGTTGCATTGTGCTATTGCCTTGTGGCAAGATCAATTTAATTGGATATCGTTTAATTAAGCGGCTTAAGAAAACTTAATTGCATTGCATCCCCAAATGTAACCACCCACACAACGGAATACTTAACAATTCAAGCTATTAAAAGGCCAACGAGAGATCAGTGATAAACAATTTAATTGAAAAGTGGGAATACATATATAGAAAGGCAAAGTGCACCGTTATTATTACGGCATATGCACTTGCCACTTCAAATTAGAACTCTTTCTATAGTCTCTTCAAATATTTAAATTCTTACTTACAAATAAATCTTTTTAAATTAAGAAATAAACATTTATCATTTTGAAAGCTGCATAATAATAACTGCAGAAAAATTTATATTTATCAAAAATATATTTCTTAATAAGAGAAAACGTTTCGAAAAAGTAAAAATAATTTTGATAATAAGAAATTAGAATCAATATTAATTGATGCAATTTTTTCTGAGTGTATAGAATAAGGATTGTTGAATTAAAACATAAGCAAACCAAAAAAAAAACGATATTAAGTGAGTAAGATCAGTAATAAAAAAATGAAAATGAAAGAAACTACAAGTCAAAAGAGCAGCCTTCCAACGATTATCAAATTGGGAGATTGAGAGGAAAAGAGTGCGAAAGTGAGAGAGAGAGAGAACAACAACTGATAAATAATTTACTAACTAGGGGTTAAGTTAGTCCCACAAGAAAGCAGAGAACACATGAAATGTGCACAGAATATTTTGTGGATGTCATTCGAATAAGCAGTGACTCTTCCTCTGCCCCCCTCTCCCTCTCTCTCTGTCTCTCTCCCTTGCTCTCTCGCTGCCTGTGCAGCTCTCACAAAATGAAACGAAAAACAAAAATATTTTTAAATTGATTTCAAACAACGACGAAACGTAGAGCCAGCAAGACACAAACAAACGGCACAAAATGTGGCGTACACATTACAAAAAATAATAAATACAAAAAAAATCAGAGCTATTATTTAACGATGAACGCAGGAAAATTGAAAATTTTCAAAGCAGCAAACGACGACAACAAAGTAGGCGCGTCTGTCAAAAACACAAAATCGTAAAACGTAATATTTATAGAGCAAATAGTTTGATTGTTTTTCGTGCACAGTGCATATATTGTGGAACGCGCAGTGAACCGTTTAAGGCGGGACAACATATAAAAATACAAATCATTAAAAACATCTTGGCAAACTCTAATCGAGCGTGGCACGCAGGCAAAGTGTAATTAAAAACAAACACAAAATGGATTTCCTATCGAATCTCATACAGCATCCCATCAGCGTGCCGCTGCCCGAGAATAACATTGAAATCGAAACTGAAACTGAATCTGAAACTACGCCGAGTAGTAGCTCCTCTAGTGTGGCAACGTCAATTGCTGCAAGCGGCGGCACGACAAAGCCCACGTACACCTCTACCTCGCAAATAAGATTAGCGATGAATACTACGGATCTGGATGATCTGTTTGATTCGGCTGCACTAGAATTGGATACTTTGGAAGAGCAGCATAAACAAATCATTGAGAGTGAAGTGGCGCCTCAGGAATGTGCTGCACAGCGATCGGTGCTGAAGCCGAACTATCCAAGGGAAACCATAACACAGCTGCTCCATGATATAAATCTGAATTTGGATAAAGTTAGTGCCCATGAAATGGAACACTTGCAGGCAATGAGTCTAGAGGTATGTGTTGTGAGTGAGTGAGTGGCCGATTAATACTTTGTCAACTTGTGGATTGTTTTCAATACAATACACTAGGTGATATACCTAGAGGTATACATGGAATGCGAGAGGGCGTCGAAATTGTTATATATATATATATATATATATATATATATATACAAATAACAATATATATTTATATATATATATATATGGCGATCTAGAGCAACTGGCTGAGAATAGACAATATGTGTATTGTGTTAAGTTAAAATTAACGTTATGTGTGGAATTTAAGTTAATTTTGAAAAGTTATCGCTAAATGTTTTAAAATACCTAAATTGAAAACTCAATTTTTCAATCTAGCAGCGACATTTATAAATTATATAATTAATTTGCGTTGTCTATGCGAATTGCATTTGCTATATAAATTTGTAAATGAAATTGTAAATCTTTATAATCAACTCGGATTAATTCTAATCTAAGTTTTACAAAATGCATTTGAACTTGTTAAAAGCTCCGCTTTCGTGTTGATTGGAATTAAAATTGCTAATAATTATGCTAATAATTCAGTTCACCCACAAAACGCAATTTGTCAAAGCTAATGCTAATTGCCAAAGGTGCACCCCAATTTAAAAAAAATATATATATCCTCACGCTTGCCCCATCGCTCACAACCTGACTTTAACCTTGTTGCTTGCAATCGCTCTAATTAAATTTCGCATGCATTGCCGACCTCACCGGCAGAAGGGGGAAGCAAACACACAAACGAACGGACGGACGGACGAACGGACGGTCTGATGGACGAACAGCAGCTGACTGCAATTGGACGTAGTGTAGAAATCGCCACACGCTTAGATTTAATTCCTATTCATTTATTTTTAGACACTGAACCCCCATTAAAAATGGTGAGAAGAGTTTAATGGTTTTGTGCAAGTGAAGATTGATATATAAAATACACAGGCATATTATTTACATAAACCTGATCCAACGGTAAAAGTTGCATTAAGATATATATTATATATTTAACTACTATCAAAAGCTGGCTACGTGGTATCTGCTTGACGAGCTTGCTCAACTTTAGTGCATTGTATCTTTTTTGTTTTGCACAGCAGACGCCGCCGCCGCCAGGCGAGCGACCCACTTACCCCAGTCGAACAGAATATCTCAACCCCCTGCCTGTCCCAGCCACATTTGCACACTCAACACACACACACACTCACACATATCTCACACATATCTCACACCATCTTGCTGGGTGCTTTAAATTGAATGACATTTGCCTAGCCAGGCGACTGACCGACAAACGAACACTTCTCGGCATCTCTCTACTATGTGTGTCGATGCCACACATTTGCTCAGGTTGTCTTCGAGTCGGAGCTCTTTATATAATATATATATAGTATGTCAAAAGTATGCTGACTTAATTCCACTTGTCTTGAGCTGTAGTGGAATGCACATAAGTATGACCTATACCTTTAAAGTAGTATTATGTAAGCTCTATTTCTTTACACCTTGCCATTTTTTAGTTATATGCAGACCTAACAGCAAATGTGCTCTATTTTAATTTGTTAAGCTGAGCTTGCAATAGTTATTAAATTTTTAATTTAATCCACTATTTATTCAAAATAACATATTAAAGTTAATGAAATTACGTTCTCAAAAAGGGGTTAATATCATCCCCTAGATTTAAATAAATGCTTCAGAAGTATAATAAAATTAATGTGTTCCACAAACCACTAATTGATAATCAAGTCAAATTTTTAGTTCTGTTATAATTTCTTAAGTATGCACAATATAGAATATTATTTATTCGTGTATTGGGTACATCACATTGACGTTGTTGCACCCTTAGGGTTAGCCCAGATTTGCCCAGATTGTGGCCTATTTTTGTCACCAGCTATGCGGCCCGCATCTGCTGCGCCTGCCCCCGTTACCAATGGGGCATGTCAGCGGTTCATGTAAACAGCCTCTTCGAGAGACCCAACGTGATTATGATCATGATGATATTTCAAAAAAAGCTGTCGGCTTGTTTACGTTTTGGTTGCCAATTATTTGGATTTGTTGTTTTGCTCCGCTTAATTTATTTATTTTTCATAATCTTTTCTTTGCCGAAGTCGAGTCTCACATATTGCGTTTTTTCTCGTTGCACACGCGATATGTTTTGAATTAAAAAATGTACATTAATTAATTCGTGATTAACATTTCGTTCATTTTCTTCCCATCGTGGTGTGCAGCTCAGTCCGTTGGCGGTGAGGCCGAGTCCCAGACACAGCATGGATCAGCAGAAGGCGCTCATCTCAGCAATGCTTTGCACCTCGCAGCCAGCCACGCCCACAACGCCCAACGCACTCTGTAATCCATTTGGGGGCGAACAACAGCCAGTGATAAAGTTTACGGGTCTGCCCGAATACGATGAGACCCAAATACCAGAATTGGCGCCACTCAGCGTCGACATGGAAGGTGGTGAGCCAAGTGGTTTAATCAAAAAATGTTGACAATTTAAATAGTTATTTATTTATTGCACTTCAGCTCATTTAAAGGCGGATGCTGCTACGCCAAAGCTTAGCTCCACTGTGCTTAAGGTCAACGAGCAGGATTACAATTCGGATTCGGATGTCTATGCCGAATGCCTATCGCTAAGCAGTGCCAAACTTTCGACGGATCAGTCCGAACTGGACGCCTACTCGAGTGCCCTGAATGAGGTGCTCGATCATCATTTGCCCAATGCAACGGCCACCACACTGGAGAATACAATGAGCGAGGCGGCGACTATTTCTAGTCACAATGATAGTTGTGAGCCCATGGATGTGGATGACATAAATGAGACAATCGAAATGTTTAAGGATGTTCTTGCACCCGATGATTGTCAACTGCTGCAGCAGCATATGTCCACAAATGATATGTTGAGGCAACTACAAATTGAGCAATTGGAGCCAGAAGAGCTGGATCAAAAGCAAACAGTTTCAGCTTCAATCTCACCTATATTGGAGCCGCAGCAGCAGCACCTTGAGCAGCTGCTGCTGGAACAGACAGCAGCAGCTCCAATTTCCCCAGAATTACCCACAATGCAGGTGCAGCAAGCAGCAGTTTCACCCAAAGTTGAAGAGCAACTAGTGGTGTCTCCACTGCTGCCCTCCTCACCGCCTATACCCACACATCGCTCGAAGACAGCTGAGGAGTTGGCGGAGCTGAGGATCATGGCGGAATTTGCAGAGCCAGTGACAGAAGGAGGAGAGCAGTTAAATGTCACTGATAACACTTTAGATCAGAATCAATTCCCAGCTAGTCCGAGCTTAAACATTACTCCAGTAGTAACCATGGAAATGAAACCTACACAATTTCCAACGCTGAAGCTAAACATAAGCAATCAAACATCGCAGGAAAACATATCGGCGCCCACATCGCCCGCTTTTCCCATCAAATCTCCTGCTGGGTCACCGGGTCACTTTCCACGCTCGCCGCATGCGCCGCCCGAGCACGATGAAATCGACTACCTGGAAGAGGCTGTCATTGAGCCATCGGCTGAGCAGAGGTCGCTTATCGTTGACGATTTAGTCAAGTCACCGCATCCAATGCAAGTGTTTATATCGGCGCCAAGTGTCGAGCAGTCCGAGGAGGCAGAGGAGTCTCCTTTGAATGGCACCTTTAACAGCTCCGCTGTGGTACTTAACGTGAAAAGACGTGACACCTACGGGTTGCCTCTGGATAAAGACAAGGAGTTACAGCGTCGCACCTTCTCAGTGATTGAGCCCCAAGACTCGGAGCAACCAACGATGACCATTGAAAAAAATGCATCGCCGGCTTTGGAGGCCACCGAGGCTAACATTATGGGCGATGAGCTGGAGTCCATGGATGTGGATGTTTCAATGAGCGTGGACACGACACTCTCAGTGGAGCATCAAGCCACAGAAACGCCCTCACCATTTAGGCAGCGGAAGGTGCACTCTCCTCCCTTGCCAACACCTGAGCAGCAGCATCCGGAGCAAGAGCCACTGCGTCCATCCCCGCCGCTGCCGGCACAACTCAAGCGTCCGTCTATCCACAAAGAGCTCATGCTCGAGGAGCAGACGCTCTCCGTTAAGGAGCAGCTGAGCGTGTGCGATGAAAAGGATGATGTGTATATGGAGCACTTTGGCGCCATGTCACCCATTCCGGATGATGTCTTCAAGGCACCCCATACACCCCAATACACCAGTAAAATCGCCAGCAGCATGGCCAGGAGCAACAATCTGGCAACTGCCTCAGTTCCAGCAGCTGCTGCTGATGATGATCCTACTGCCGGCGGGGTCCAATTTAATGAAGACGAGTTTCACGATGGCGCCAGCAACAACAACAGTGAGTAACACGCCCCCAAAAGGCTACTCTTATTAACTTATATGCATAACAAAGATGCAGTAAAAATATTTGTAATCAAGTGTCAATTTATTTTAAACATATAAAAAAACAAACACTTGATCCGTGAAAAAACGGATATAAACTGCTTTTTTATAAATGTAAGCACACATATATATACACCTTTACATATACATAATTACAGTTGCGTAAAAAAATAACACCACTACGACACTAAATATTTTCAAAACTTAAAAAGTTTTTATATATTATAAATTAAATGTTTTCCTGGAATTTTTTTTTTAAATCATATATATATATTTATATTTATATATTATACATATATAAATATATATATATATTTTTTTTAAGAGAGTGTAGCGAAAAAAATAAAAGCAACAGTAACGCTTTTTATAGAAATCATTTAATTACCACACCTATACATTCAAGTATGGGTAAAGAAAATAACTTGTAGTGTTTAAAAAAAAAGTATAAATATATTGTCCTAAAAGCACATGTTGAAAGTATTTAATGCAAATCAGATGTATAGAAAAACTTTGCAAATTTAAAATGACATCTTTGAAAACATTTCTTGTTAGAAAGGTGCTATTATTTTTTTTTGCGCAACTGTATATAAATTGTATCCACATTGAAACCTTATGCACATCACCTCAAACCGCTTGCATCGACAGCCTGTAATATTCGTGACCTCAGCGCATCGGAAGGGTGAAAAAAGAGGAGTAGTTGCCGGGGAAGAGACCTTGTTGGCATTGGCATTTGAACTTGAAATGTGGGCACAAGCCAGGGTCGAGTTTTTAGTTTGTTGTTTGCATGCGCCGTCAGTCAGTCAGCCAGCCAGTCTGGGGCTGTGGCTGGGACTGGAGTAGATAGAGGAGGGCGTCTAGCAATAAAAATAAATCACCACATGCAAGGCAATGAACCTGAACTTCAATACCACAACATAACGGCGCACACACACACACAAACCGGAAAGAGAGCAACAATAACAACAACAACTGCAGCAAACTCAACATCAATTAAGCGCATAATTTTTGGCTACCGCGCAGCTATCAGCATGTTGTTGGTGCTTTTGTTGTTATGGGTGCATTTTAATGCAGGCACTGGTCTTCGAAAATGCCGCATTGCCCCTTAGCTTACACACACAAACACACACACATGCTAAAAATGAGTGTATGCTCTTGCTGTATTACGCTCTCAATTTGACAACACTTTGGCGCGCTCTCATTTTCTCTCGCTCTCAGTTTGCACTCAAACCCTTATCAGTATGCCGTAATCTTCGGACCAATTTTAGAAACGCAAAGGTCTACAATGTGACGTCACGCTGCCCAATTGATGAGCGGCTGTCTGTCCATTATTTTTATTATTTTTTTTTTGCGTTAGTTTGTTTGTCTGCCCCCGATGAGAGCATCCATATTTTTGTCTAATTAATGCAAGGCTTTGCCGTTGTTCATCTATACAAAATAATGTTTTATAAATTGTGTCAATTTTTCGCTAACTTTTACATTTCATTTGCTTTACTTGCCATTTTTGGATCTGCTATAATGAAATCAATTTTTGAATTGGGCGCATTAATCGTTATCGCTGACTTAAAAAATGCAGCTCTGGTTTCCAATACAAACACATTAGTGAACATCGATGAAGTTCATATCTCTTTGGGCATTCATAGAAGCAAGCCTAATTTGAAGAGAGATGGAAGATAGCTACAGTGAAAATAAGCTAACACTGACCGTAGTTCTTTAAAATCTTAAAGAAGTCTGATTATAATAACGAATTGTTGCCAAGAAATATTTAATAAAAATTCGTATAATAAAAATAGATATATAGATATATTTTACTATTCCATCAATATTATGTTATGCATCATTATGTTATCCTCATAGCGCAATGCAACTGTAGCTTTTCGAATGCATTTATTCGCTCTTAGTCGCCCATGTTTTTGTACTCTCATACATATTAGCACTCAGCGCGAAGCATGGGAATCTTGCATAGAACATGCCCATGAAGTGTTACTACGTTAGTCAGAAAGAGAAGACAGCCCCAGGAATATACAACGTGTACACAAATGCACTCACACATACACATTTAAAATACACTCTCATCATATGACACAGCGATGCTCTCTCGGCGCTGGCGCAGCGCACTTGCTCATTGCATACGCGTCACTGTCACAGTCCAGTCAGAACCAAACCAAACTCGCTCTCTTCACTTTTAGTGTATGTGTATTTTTGTCTATAAGTGTTTGTGTGTGTGTGTGCATTTGTAGGTCTAATTGAGTGCGTGCGCTGGTTTTCTTATTGGCATCAGAGAACAAAGTAAGCATATTAGCATTCCATTTCAGTTAGTTTTCAACTTTTGACGCTGTCGCTGGTGCCACCGCGGACGTCACTCTACCTGCCACCAAGTCGCTAAATAACATTGTCTGCGCCTTTCTCACGTCGCCGTCATTTTATCGGAGTACTTTCAAATGTAATTGAAAAATGTGCAAAGAAAACAAATATTTAACATGTTGCCAGCATTTAGCAAAAGTTTTGGATTTGTGTCCCTGTGAAAATTGCTTAAATTTGAGAAAATGCAAAGCAGCTGTATAGTGTGTGGCCCAGCAAAAACAACGTCGACAACTTGCACAGTTACACAAAAGTGTCAATGACAAAATACCAAAAACCAAAAAAAAAAATAAAGCATAAATAAAAAGGCACAGATGAAGACGTAGATTGAAGTAAAAAGTTGTTTTTTCTTTTTCAAAGAGAGCGAGAGCGTAGTCGTGTGTGTGTGCGTGTCGAGCTGTGTTGATGAGGAACTGTTTGTCAGTGTGTGTGTGCGTGTGGGCGCTGCGTGGTCATGGTTAACACTGCGAGTATTTTAATAACTGTAGAAAATGCAAAAGTTGTCAAGAAACAATAGACACACTGACAGACATGCAATTAAAACGCAGTGCACTGTGAAAAAAACATTGCGCTTAATAACCGCGCGCGCGAAAGAGAGAGGGCTCTCTGCTTTCTCAGCAAGTTCCTCTCTCTCTCACTCTCTCTGCAACATACTCTTTTTCCTTTTTCTATTGTGTCTTGATGCATTGACATCAGTTTGTCAATTATTTTATTTAGAAAAAAAAAAGAAAAAGCAACCCATTGTATATTGGGTCTTCTGCTAGTCGTCGCTGCTATTGCATAAAATGACTCAGGAAAGTCGCCGTTGCGGCTTCGTATTTTTTGTTTCGTTCTGCAATTTTATATTTTGATTTATAATTATTGTCCGTCTGCCTTATCAGCTCGCCCTGCTGTAGTTGAGTGACCTGCATTCGGCATGCCATAGCTTTATTTTTATTATGTATCTGCGGGTTCTTATTTTACTATTTTTTTGGCCATTCCATTGGGCATTAGTTTATATGTTGGCCAAAATTATGCGGCTTCTTTTTGTGACACACCTCAATTCATAACTTGGTTTGGGGAAGGGAGGGAATAGCCTCTTTCTCTCTTATTTCTTTTTATAGGGTAGGGCCACCTTTGAGTCACATGCCGCAAAGTTATTTAAATATCGCCTTCCCTTCCTCGTTGTAATTTTCCTTCCGCTTTTGTTTTCAACGCTAAAGCATCAAACGAACTAGAGAGAGTGAGAGAGAAATAGAGGGAGGAAGAGAGAGATTCAACTGAATGTTGGGGACTATGTGCGCTACAAATATTCAAATAATAAGGTCCATTAGAGTGGAAAACACAAAACAAACTTGCAGAGCATTTGGCGAAAAAGGCGAGAAGGAAACAAGAAATCGTCATATGCACTCATCACATATTCTCGCAGCGCATTTTAAAGTCGTTAATGCTTAAGCGTCGTTTTTATTGTCATTTGTGCTAAAAATGCTCTTAATCTATCGACTAATCTACACACACAAGTATTTATAACATATTGTATTATGGGACAAATTATAAATTCTGATGTAATAAAATATATTATATTATGTATTTCTGTGAAGAATCGTTAATGTAAGGATCACAATTATTTAGAAAGTAAAATCAGCTCTAGTTCTAATTTGAGAGGGAATAAATACTGAATATATCCCTAAATCACATTTAAAAAACATTAATTGATTAACTAACTTTATTTTTATCTTTCTATCACCACACCAAACCAAACAACAAATTAAAAACTATAAACAACAATAAAACAAAAAACAAATGCACGCGCATGCACATACATTATATATGTAATCTTAACATACAAAATGCACTCACGATCCACACACAAAAACACATATAACAGTAATACTGAATTCATCGGACTTAGACTATTTATTCACCAAAGGCAGCAACAATGTGCCAATCGATCGCAGCTCATTGCTATTGAAATTCGATCCACTTCTGGGTGCTCCGGTGCCAGTGAATCAACAATCGCAGCAGGAGCAAGCGCTCTTCAACATTCTAAGCAACATCAACAAGAACAACAACAACCATAACAATAATAATAATCTAACACGTGCTTTAAGTCCCACATTGGAAGAGCACGAATCGAGCATCAGCAATCAGTCCGGGGAAATAACAAAAGTGAGTTGTTTTTATTGGAATGAATTGAGTAATATTAAATATTTATCATATATTGGTCTTTGTTATTGCAGAAGCATGCTAAAATGAGTGTGGACGTTATTGATAACGATTGTAACAAAACCTTCGACAATTCAACGTAAGTGAATATGGCTTTGGATCGTATATGTTAAGATGATTATTATTGTATTTTTAGCCTGAACTCGGAGGACAAAGCACATAAATACCACAATATGGATGAACTGGAAAAGAAAATCAAAAATGAAGTGTAAGTGTTGAACATTTTAATGAGTGGAAAGTATTGTCTAAATATCTATTATATGTTGCTCCTTAGCACCCGCTCCGAGGACATTGAAAATAAACTCAAAGAGGCCGAGCAGCGCGAAGAGGCGCTCGTCAAACGCATTACGGAAAAGGACAAAAACAACTCAAAGCTCAAGTGAGTGAATTAAGACAAGTTGCTTAAATTTCTTCAGAAATAACTTACAAACACTTACAGCGGCGTCATTGAAGCTTACGAGAAAGCCATTGCTGAGCTAATCCACGACAAGGAGCAGCTGGTACAAAATCATGAGAGGCAAATGTTGGAGGTGCAAACAGATCGTGATTCCAATTATACACATTTGATGTCGCTGGAAACGACATTTTCCGATCTCCATGTGTAAGCACTTTAAATAGTTGTAGTCTTGATATTCATTTTAATTACTTGTGTTATTCATGCAGTAAATATGAAAAGAGCAAGGAAATGACCTCACACCTAAAGCAGATCGAGGATAATCTGCTGGACGAAAAGAAGAAAGTGATGGATAAATTACGACAACAGGAGCAGCGATATGAGCAAATGAAAAGCCATGCCATGCAGCAAATGGAAATGTAATATAAAACTTAAAAAAAAAAATATAAAAAAATATGTCAGTTAATTTCCTATCATATTTTACAGTGCAAACAAAAAGCTGGCAACCCTTACGAAAGAGCACACGGATGAGGTGAAAAAGTTAAAAGCCCTACTCAAAAAGGAGGAAGTGTCACGCATCTCGACGGCTGAGCAGCTGCAGCAGAAATCGCGGGAGAATGCCGATCTGCTTAAGATATGCGAAGAACTCATTTACGACAAGGGACAAGGTGGTAGTAGTTAAACTTCACCCTAACTAGGATTGATAATTTTGCGGCCTGAATGTATTTTCATATATATAATTTAAGCTGTAAACGCGCACACACACATACACATACTCAAAACACACACACATACTTACGGCATGTGGAACGCATGTGTATCGCATGTTCTTTACTCTCTCTCATCACATTTTGTAATCTTTTGTTGTGTGCTCTCTCACGAATTGATTTGGGATACTCATATTAAGTCTCAATTCTTATGCTGTCGTCTTTAGAATCAAGGCCTCTAACTATTCATAAATATATATATATATTGTACTATTTCTAGATTTTTAGTTGGCGTTTTCTAGTTAACAACAACAACCAGAACAATCTACACGTCCCCGAGCAGCAAATGAGTTCCAATCACACACACACATACATGATATGAACACACGCCTTACTCTGGTTCCCCCAACAAAATGTTACTTTTTTCTGTCGAATCTGCCTTTTGATTAAGTTCAATGATATTAATCGCCCTGTTCTCACAAGTAGTTTTTCATGTCAAATTCCCAAAAAAAAAAAATCGAATAAAATGAAAATGGGTAAATTACGACAACTAAAACAGAAACAGAATATAAAAAAAGAAATGAAAACAGCGTACGCTTGAGGAGCGCCTTTATTAAATGTCTAAGTTTACAATTAGTTTAATTTAAATTAAAACTTGTAATAATTGTATTAGAGCATATTTAATTCTGTATTACATAATAGTACTAAAAACAAATGCATAAAACAGAAGCAAGAAGAAACTGTAACGAACCATTAAAAAAAAAACATACACAAAACAAAACCTATTTATATATTAAAAGAAAAAACCTTAAAAATAACATATTATCTAATTTTTTATTGTTTTATCTTATTCAAGCTTGTTACATATGTTTTTATTTGCTGAGAGCACTAAGAGTGGTTGCCTAATAAAAATGAAATAGTTCAATTAAACAAAGATAAACAGACAACCAGTACACCTCCCCTTGCCAACACTCACGCACCCAAACACACAGAAAGCAAAGCTCCACAATTTTAAGCAACTTTTATATTGTAGCACGCTTTTTGTAGAGTAATCCGCCTCTGAGAACTTTAAATGAATTTTACTTCCATTTATTGACATTTATTAAGCTGTAAGAACTCAAGAAAAAACAAAAAAAAAATGGTTAACACAAAAAAACAAAAAGAACGTAAAAAAGAATTGTATACAAAATTTGTACCCAGTCCATGTAATCGATTATTATGCTACTAAACCAAACCAACCAACATATATATACTATATATTTTTCTAAAGTTGTAGCAAACAAAACTCGCGCTTACACAAAAAACAAAAAGAAAAACAAACAAAAACAACGTTGAAAACTTGATAAACGCAAATTAGTTTTTGTTGTTCGAGATTTAATATAAAGACAAAATTGATATATATCAACGCGCTGTAAAAAATACACATAAATACACATAGTATTAAAGCATGCACACACACATGTATGTGTGCCGAAGCATGTGCATGTAAAGGTGATGAACAAGTTGCATAAATCAATAAATAACATATGTACGAGTATAATTGCAAAATCTGAAATTTTATTAAATTCAAAAACTACTTGCTAAGTTTTGCTTTATGCAATGTGCCGCATAGACGTCGAGGTGGCAACGCCAAACGCAGCTGAGCAGCGATCTTATCATATCATATTGCTCTCCTGCTCGCACCCGCGTTCACTTGTTAATCAAAGCAGACGCAGAAAAACGCGAGCAAAACAAAACAATTCCTGTGACAGATGCCTACATCTAAAGCCAAACAAGTGGTTCTTACGTAATCAATTCTTCCAGCAATGAATTTCGCTGGCAAATTTGTGCTAATAACCGGTGCTAGTTCCGGCATAGGTGCCGCAACAGCGCTAAAATTCGCTAAATATGGCGCCTGCCTGGCGCTCAACGGACGTAATGTGAAAAACTTGCAACAGGTGGCGAATGAGTGCAGTGCGGCTGCTGGAGGTGCTATGCCAACACTCGTTGTGGGCGACATCAGCAAGGAGGCGGATACGGAGCGAGTGTGGCGCGAAACAATGCAGCAATTTGGCAAACTGGATGTGCTGGTCAACAATGCGGGCATCATTGAGACGGGCAGCATTGAAAACACCAGCCTGGAGCAATACGATCGCGTGATGAACACTAATCTGCGTGCCATCTATCACTTGACCATGCTGGCCACCCCGGAACTGATCAAAACCAAGGGAAACATTGTCAACGTGTCGAGTGTGAATGGGATACGCTCGTTTCCCGGCGTGCTCGCCTATAATCTGTCCAAAATGGGCGTAGATCAATTGACGCGCTGTGTCGCCTTGGAACTGGCTGCGAAAGGTGTTCGTGCCAATTGCGTCAATCCGGGCGTAACTGTTACCAATCTGCACAAGCGTGGCGGCATGGATAAGGCCACCTATCAAAAGTTTCTCGAGCACTCGAAGACCACGCATGCCCTGGGCCGACCCGGTACCACCGATGAGGTGGCCAACGCAATTGCATTCTTGGCCAGCGATCTGGCCACCTTCACCACGGGTGTCAGCCTGGCTGTGGATGGCGGTCGACATGCCATGTGCCCGCGTTAAGTGCAACTGCAGCAAGTTTTTCAATTAGACAAAGTGGAAACCCCGTTTTGGAAAATTTTACCAATACAACTTGAAGAATCTTCCAATTTTTGTATATTGCATTTTGAATGAATTTAAGACTTTTTCAATAAGAAATTTCCACTTTGAATGGTTTTTTCTTATATTTTTGTCATAATTTAATAATTTTTCAAATCTATCTAAAATTCTCTTGCCCAAAGCCCCAAAATAAATTAAGATTCTCGTCTAAATCCAAGCAATAGAAAACTCAAATCTGGTCAAAGAATATTTGATGCATTTATTTTATGCTTTTAAAATAAAGCTGTACTGAAATTAAATGTTTTTTTTAGTGGTCTTTCTTTGATAGTAAATTGAAAATAGAGATCTTTATTGCCTTTATTGGTGGTTTAATTGATGACAAGGCCTGCCTCGCTTAACTTTGTAACAAGTTAAATCAATAGGTGGCGCTCTGTTCTTTCTGTCGGTCTCTGAAAACTTAAGTGTTAGATAAGCATTGTCAATTTGTGCCAATCGAAATCAAGCAACATCGATAAGTCCTTGTGTTGTTTTTGGCGCTCACAGCAAAAAGTTGTACAATTTTGAATTGAGCTTAAAACTAATAATTAATTTGCTCATTAAATTTAATTTTTAAAAAAGGCAATTGTTTGCTTTTCTTATCAGCGCGGACACATCGCATGCCGTCCGCCATCCACGGGAAAATTGGCGCCTGATGTGAAGCTTGCCTTATCGCTGGCAAGGAATGCAATTGCTGCAGCTACCTCTTTAACATCGCCAGGACGACCCATAGAATGTGTGGCCCTTGAATGTTTCAGTAACTTTTCATAGGTGGCCTCATCCATGCCACCGCTCTTGTGTATATTGGTGACAATCAGACCCGGATTAACCGAGTTCACTCGAACTCCCTTTGCAGCCAATTCCAAGGCAACGGAGCGCGTGAACTGATCAACGGCTGCCTTGGACACACTGTAGGCGAGCAAGCGGGGAAACGATCGTATGCCATTCAGACTGGAGACGTTGACAATGTTACCCTTGGTCTTGACCAGCTCCGGGGTGGCCAACATGGTCAGGTGATAGACGGAACGCAAATTAGTGTCCATCATCCGATCGTATTGAGCCAACGATGTACTCTCAATGGTGCCCACCTCACCGATGCCCGCATTGTTCACCAGCACATCAATGTGTTCATGCTTCGCAAGCGTGGCAGCCACAATGTGCTCCACATCCGCCTCATTGTTCATGTCTGCCTGCAGTTGCAGCGCAGGAGAACCGCCTGCTACTAGAATCTTATCTGCGGTTTCTTGTAGTTTCTCCACATTGCGTCCAACGATGGTGAGTAGGCCGCCAAGGCTGGCCAGGTGCACAGCAGTACCTGCTCCAATACCAGAACTGGCACCGGTAACAATAATCACTTTACCCTTGAAACTTGGCATGACGAATGTGCGATGCAGAATGTGAACTGATCGAATAAGGCATTCAATAATAGATTCCAGTCTGATGCGATAACAGAATCGATAAGCACCTGCTTCAAAATGTGCCTTCGATCAGCTCTTCAAAACTTTCAATTGCAGTACAACAAAAATGTGGTTTACATAAAACTAAAGAAAAGGTGTTAAATTTGAAATAAGCAAAGTGTAAAAATTTAAAGGCCTTTATCCGTTATCGTGGAATGTAGAACAACGTTAGGACCTATGATAGCAAATCGATAGTCACTAAATTTGAAAGGTGTATTGCTAGACATACCCTTAAGATATTCGGATAAAAACTTATTGAATATAAAAACCCATATCTTACCCAATTGAAATCGACTAAAGGATTTTTTTCTTTTTGTTGTTGGTGCTCTGTCACAGCTCAAAGTTGTGAAATTTTTTGTGATAAAAAATATTGATGAAAACTGCGAATTAACTTGCTTATTATATTTATTGTATCAAAAATTCCAATTGTTTGATTTTCTTATTATCGCGGACACATCGCATGTCGTCCGCCATCCACGGGAAAATTGACGCCTGTCGTGAAGCTTGCCCCATCGCTGGCGAGGAATGCAATTGCCGCAGCCACTTCTTTAACATCGCCAGCACGACCCATGGCATGTGTGGTCTTCGAATGTTCCAGGAACTTTTCATAGGTGACCTCGTCCATACCACCGCGCTTGTGTATATTGGTGACAATCACGCCTGGATTCACAGAATTCACACGAACTCCCTTCGCAGCCAATTCCAAGGCAACGCAGCGCGTGAACTGATCAACAGCCGACTTGGACACATTGTAGGCGAGCACGCCAGGAAACGAACGTATCCCATTCACACTGGAGACGTTGACAATGTTGCCCTTTGTCTTGACCAGCTCCGGGGTGGCCAACATGGTCAACTGATATAGGGAACGCACATTGGTGTTCATCACGCGATCATATTGAGCCAACGATGTATTCTCAATGGTTCCCGTTTCAATGATTCCAGCATTGTTCACCAGCACGTCAATGCGACCGTGCTTGGCTAGCGTGACAGCCACAATTTGCTCCACATCAGCCTCATTGTTCATGTCTGCCTGCAGTTGCAGCGCAGGAGAACCGCCTGCTACTAGAATCTTATCTGCAGTTTCTTGTAGTTTCTCCACATTGCGTCCAACGATGGTGAGCAGACCGCCAAGGCTGGCCAGATGCACAGCCGTACCTGCTCCAATGCCAGAACTGGCACCGGTAACAATAATCACTTTACCCTTGAAACTTGACATGACGAATGTGCGAAGCAGAATGTAAACTGATCGAATAAGACATTCGATAATAGTTTCTAGTCTGAAGCGATAAGTGTATATAAACATCAGCTTGGAAAGCTTACATCGATCAGCTGTTCAAAGCTTTCAATTAAGGCACAAAAAATTTTTTCTCACATAAAACTAAAAAGAAATGTTAAATTTCAAACAAGATGCGCTGGTTTTTTTAAACTTAGATGTTTTATTCTTCTTTTAAAAAAACGCTACGCCCTAAGCACGTAGACACTGCCGATGCTCTTGTTAAACCTCGTAGCCGTAGGATTTGATTATCTTGTTGAAGGGCTCGGCCGCCTTGGCAATGTTCTCGCGCGCCTTTACCGTCAGCTTCTTCATCTCTCTGTTGTGCTTGAGGGTGATGTGGAGCTTGGCCTTTCGCTTGCGCTCCAGACTCTTGATGACATCCTGATAATGCCAGCCGACCTCGTGCGACAGACGACCGACCATGCAATATTTGCGATCGGACCGCAGAGTCAACACACGCATCGCAATTGGGACAACGACGCGACGACGCTTGTCATACGGCGATGGAATACCATCAAAGACACGCAGACGCGCCAAAGCAGCCTGGCCACGCTTGGTCTTGTGTGGGATCATGCCTGAAAAGTAGACGAAAACAATCACATTTAGTTGGTAAATCAATAATCAATATAGGTATAAAACTATTTTTGGCTGTTCAGTTCTTCTTTGGTTACACGATTTCTCTTTCAAATAATGTAGGTAAGTATATAATAATCATCAATTAAAAGCCAAGCCGTAGTCGTAATAATCGCTTGATATAATAAACGTACCTGCAATTCAAAATAGGCAGAGTTAATAAATGTTTATATTTATAATAAGGTAATTCAATTCATTTGTTGTCTGTACTCAGATTGTTTTTTGTTTACATGGTTTCTACGTTCAAATAATGTAGGTAAAAATGTTTAAGCATCATCGAAAACACAACAACAAATAAATGAATAATTCATTTTTAAACGCACCTCGCACCGCCTTGTAGAAGATTCGGGATGGGGCACGGAAGTGGAAGGGGCCACGAGCGGGATTCACGTTGCAACGTTTACGCAAATAGGCCAAAAACTTGATTTTGTTCCTGTAGAAGTGGCCGGAGAGGTTCAACTCCTCGCAGCGCACCACGGCGACCTTACCACCCTGCAACAGGTACTTGGCGACAACGGAGGCCAGGCGGCCCAGTAAATGGCCTCGACCATCAATAACAACGGTCTGCAGAGAAACAAAAAGTCAAATTAAAATAAATAAATAACAATTGGTGCAAATGTGAGGTTAAGTTGAGCGCAGCAGGGCATAAACAAATGAGTGCATGCATATTTATTGGCTGTAAAATACAGTTTGTGCAATTTTAAGCATTTGGGCCACTTTAATTCTCACATGTTTTAACAATTTTCAATTTATATTTTTTAGGACAGCGTTTGGGCACGTGTACACGAACCCAACTTTCGCGCACTGAAAACAACGCCAAAACTCTGTTGAAATATCCATTAATGCGCATTTGAGAATAGTGCATGGTTTAAATAATGTTTTGCACACATTTGTTGTTTTGCGGAGATACGTTAACATGGTTTTATTTGCCAAATTTGTGGCACTTACCCTGTTCGTTAAACCAGTCATGTTTAAGAACCGCACGGAAAGAAAGCGGAAATCGCTTTGACATCTCAAGCGTCATACGGCAGGGTTGATTTTTGACATTCGCACAACGACAAAATGCTCATTGCTACGCGCATGCATATCGATAAATCATCAATAGTGTTTAAAATCGATTGTTACGCATATCGCGTTTTGTGGTTATTCACGAGTTGTACGTTTACGGTCAGTCTGCAAAAACATTTATTCTTTGGTGCATTTTTAACTGCGAGCGGAGCGGAACATTGTGAATCGCGCTTTTGCCAATTTGTTTACATAAAACTAAACAAAAATATAAATAAATACATCTTGTGAAAGACCTGCCAAGCAATCATCAATGGCAATGGAATTGTAACGCGCGTGCTGAGTTCAGTGTTTGTGCTAAAAGTGTGTTAAGCACATAAACAGAATTGAGATTTGCTGATTCTGGTACATAGCCCCAACACCCCCTTTGAAAATCATAATACCGACAACAGATAAGCAATAACATCCAATCAGAAGCAGCAACAGAGGCAGCGGCAGAACGTCGACGTTTTCGGTTGTCGACAGGAAAAAGTCAACACCTTAAAAGGCAAGTCTTATTTTTTATTATAAATACATGTAGAGCATGTAGATGGTCGAGCGGGGGTGGATGAGGGAGAGGATGTGCATAGACACAAGTCAAATTCGAGTCATGTGAACATGTGTGTGTGTGTCTGCTTGGCATAATAATTACTGTTCATTCTATCGTTTTAATTAAATGCAATTCACAAAAACAATGTCTGTCTGTATACCTGTCGGTGGGAGCTTTTTAGTATTTCTGCCTTGCGTCTCTTCCTGCATGGCTGCCTGTCTTTTGACATTTGCCTTTCCCCCTATTTTGGCAGCGGCAGTTTTTATCCAACGTGCGGTTAACATTTCTTTTTTTTCTGCTTTTGCTAATTTTTAAATTAGGTCAATGCATGCGTGTACCGATTTACTTGGCTTTTCAGTCTCTCTCACATGTATTTTTGGGTTTGCTGTTGTTGTTATTGTTGCCGAACCAGTTTCTTAACCTTGTTTTCCTTTCCAAGTGCAATTGGCGTTTGACTCTTGCTTTTTTGACAATTTGAATGTTCTACTTTTATATGTGTATGTGTGTGTTTGTGTTTGCGTGCTGGTTGCCAATGACAACTTAATATAACGGCTTTAATGAGATTTGCTGAATTATGTGTAAACAACATGCAAAGCAGTCGAACAGAAGAACATTAAATAAATATTCTTTTTATGATATTTTTAAGCATACATATATTTTTTTATCTAAGGAATGAGTGTTAATTTTCAACGAAAACTCTTTTTCTGCGTCGCAAAAAAAACTTCTCACATATGAGCCGTGCATTCGAGTAAGTGAGATAGGGCAAAGGGTGTTTTCACGATTTATTTAAATTCCAGTTAGAGTTTAACAGCTGTTAAGAGCAGCCAGTGATTGCAAACGCGCTGCTGATTGATCTGTGCAAAATGTTTATTAAATTAACAAAAAATCAAACTAAATGTAAGTATATAGTTATAATGTATGTATATAAAAAGTTTATGTCTCATTGTATTTTGCAGATGTCAAATCTGAACTTCTATGAACTGCTCAACACGAACGCAACGGCAACTTTTGAAGAGCTTAAACACAATTATAAGCAATTAATACTACAATGTCATCCAGATAAATTACAACAACAAGATATAACTGTAAATTCCAATGAGAGCGACCCAAATCGAGATAGCGACGAGAGCAATTTCAATGCGATAAACGAGGCCTGGAACACGCTGAAAGATCCCATTAAGCGTAAGCACTACGATGCCGAATTATTGCAGACGAAATTTCAAACGGAACACAACAACTACTATGCCAGCATAACATTTAACGATATGCAACGCATTCCAGTTGAAATCTTTAAAGAGGAGCAGGGTAAAGAGAAGGATGGAGAGAACACTGATACAGACAAAGACTGGAACTTTTCCTATGCGTACAATTGTCGATGCGGCGGTCAATATTTACTAGATGAGTCACAAAGAAGAGAGGAGCTGGAAGAGAGAGTAGCAAGTGAAATGATTGTGGAGTGCAGCGAATGTTCTCTGGTGATTGTTGTGAAACACCAGATAAATAAGCCGTAAAATAAATGCATATGTTTGTAAAATTTTTGTACAGATTTATAAAAAAAAACATTATTGCAATATTGATTTTGATTTGAATTTTTTGACTTTTTAATTAAGCGCTTATTGGTTCGGTTGTTGTCATCTTCGTCTCTGTCAGCTAATCGTTTTCTTTAACCTTTTTCGTTGCCAAGCTGATATATGTATCTGTGTGTAAAACTGGTTGTCTTTTGCATATATTTAAAGCCCTTCCTTTGTTTTGACATTTCTGTTTGACCAACAACAAAAAATGATGTAATATATATCACATAGTGACACACACACACACATCATTTGTATTGCAGTCACAGCACAGCCCACAATATTTTTCATTTCCGTTGTACAAAATCTTTAGCCAAATAAATGTCTTTGGTTTTTATTTTGGTGGTGCTTAGTTGTTAAAATGTTTTTTATGCCTTTGACGCATGTGAATTGTCTTGGCGCATTATGTGGGTCACATTAAAATTGGCAAATGGTTTTACAAAAAAAACTAATGTTACATGTTACCCTTTCCCCTCCCATCCTCTCCCCACAAACCGTCGCATTTGAACAACAAACGGCGGATTAGACGAAAAGTTGCGTTTTATGCGGGTTAATGTTAAAAAAGCTTCTTCGGAAACTTTGATGCTGTTTGAAATCTGTTGCTTCAGTGGTAATATGGTTATAATGTGTATATATGCACGTGACACTTGTTTACAGTTCCACATTTTTGGGTCAAATGAAAAGTTAGTTGACTTTTATAGAGTACTGTGGTCCACTTTGCATATAAAAAATTTGGAATACTAATTTTAATTTTAAAAAAATCTACAGATGTTTAAAACGAAGCAGATAGTTTATTCACTAGAAAGAAAAATAAAACGTAAAATTCCAACTGGAAGTTCGAATGAAATTAGATTTACTGCTGCCAAAGCTTCTAGCTCAACCGTTACGTTAACTAATCACTTTTTGAACAAAAACAGAACAAAGGTTAAGCGCCTTAATTTGGTATATTCTTATGTGCGTATGAATGTATGTAATGGTAATTACTGCCGTTTTTTTTTCTCTATTTTATTTTTGTTTTGGGTGAAGCGAAATTCAATAACCTCGCCTGGTTTTTTGCCGGCTTTTTGTTGCTGATCTGATGATGTCAGCAACTGCAAAAACAACACAAAGTGGATATGAATATATATACAAATTTGCAACAAAAAAAACACACATGTACAAGCTGATTGGAAATTCATTTGTTTGTTGATATCATTGCAAAGTAATTTACATATTTGCTTCTTTTCATTTTCTTGGTATGTTAAAAGGCTCTTTGCGGTTTGCTACTGTAGTCTCGGTTTTCCCCCTCACTTAGTGCAAATAAGTAAGTGCGTGTGTGCTTTATTGATAATTAACGGTGTCTGAGCTTTCGTTTTCTTGATAGAGCATCGACTCGATTTCCAGCAGCAGCAGCACGTTAATTATGCCGCCTGACGACGCCGAGGAAAACAAAAGCGAGTTACAAACACACACACATGCAGATATGTTTGAATGTGTGTGTGCGTTTTATCTCTTTAACATCGCCCACTTTAATAACCTTTTGACACACAAAAATTGAAACGCTTTAGCGCATTTACTGTCTGTCTGTCAGTTGTTCCTCTCTCTCTCTCTCTCTTTCCCTCTATATTTCTCTTTTTGGTTACGTCTTGTTGTTGTTGTGTGATACGCGCAACGATTTTTATAGATAAAGCTCACTGGCAGAAGTGCATACAATGATGGCCCACACAGGCACACATACAATTCCAACTCTAAACTCTAACTGTTTTACAGTGCTTCCATCTACCATCTCCATCTCTTTATAGCACTTTCATTTCGTTTTCACTGCGCATTAAAGACGCTCGAGCGGCTTTAATTGCTCAAGAAAATTGCAGAAGCGAACAAAAAGTAAAACACCGGCTCAACGTAACAAAAGTAACAGAAAAATAAAAGCAATAACAACAATAGTAACGGAGAGTGCATGTCACACGTTGTGTGTGAGTGCGTGTGTCTGTATGCATGAAGCGTGCGTAGAAAGCTCAAGAAGTTTTGTGTCTAAGGAAGTTAATTGTCACATCAGACAGGCAGGCACACAGGCGACAGGACTAAAGCTTCCAGCTTCTAACACTTCTGACAGGCCACTCACAATTCCAGTTATCCAGTAAAAATAATAAAGATAAAGAATATGCAATAAAAATAGTTGGCTCAATTTCTTCAAGTACTAATTAAAATGCTTTCCTGTAAAAGAATATGGTTTCTTTCATTCAGATCCTTCAACTAGAACACCGTTCTTGGAATGAATCACTATGCAGTTTGTCGGGCAACAGCTAACGATTCATAGTTTATTTATTTTTTACTAATTCAGCTGAACCGCAAAAGTCATATTCATAAATAAGTGATAAACGCAAACGCAGCTCGCCAAGTGCTGGAGTTATTTTTTCTGTTATAGTATTGTATTGTTTTTTTTTCATACTTACAATCTTTTTCTGTTGCCTTATCTACGCTTTACATCTTTCTTTCTTTCTATTTTAATTACACAAAAGCGCCAATTAATTGCGGCTGTTTTTTTGTTTCAACCGTTTACTGCTGCGAGCTGTTGTCGAGCTTAGCTTTAGTGCCCATTTCATTCCTTTTGTGTGTTCTTCCAGGTATGTGTTATTGTGGGTTGGTTGTATTCGAAGCCAAGTGAAAAGATGGCAACAAGTAGAGCAGTCAACAGCACAACACAATTAAAAAAAAAGCAATTTAAATACACCTAACAAACTGTTTATATGCTTGGATATGACTAATGGCTATTAATGAATCTTTTACTTGCAGACAAGAGCACGCGTGTATTTGCACGCGTAACAACGACTTCAATCTGGCCGAAAGCAACTGCACCATTTCCAATAAATATTACAAGACTGTTCGCCAGACAAAATCGTCCGGGAAGCTAGCACAAAAGATGGCGTCCACTGGTGAAATTTGGCTGCAGTGGTTCTCCTGCTGTTTCCAGCAGCAGCAACGCTCACCCACCCGCAGGCCGCATCATCAACGTTTGCGCATCGATCGTTCCATGATCGGTAATCCGACGAATTTCGTGCACACGGGTCACATTGGTTCAGCGGATGTAGAACTATCCGCGAACCGACTAAATGCGATCTCCACACAAATGCAGAGCAAGGGTGGCTACGAAACAAACTCGATACACTCGTTGCACGTAAGTCGGACTCGCTCTTGGAGTCGAAGTCCACCTTGATGAATCATCCATTCTGGTTGTTCTTTGTTGTTTGTTGTTAATGCTAGTGTTTTGTGGTGCATATTTAATGTGCGAATCACGATGATCGCAATTCGAAACGTTTGCATCATTTAGCACCAACAAACGAACGTACGCAATTGAAAATGACAAGGTGACGATTTTGTGTGGAGCTCTGGCGGTTTTGGTGGTTACATTGGTTTTTATCCAGATTAGAGCCCAAGGTGTTGCTGCTCAAAGTGTTACATTCTATAAAATTCAACAATAATTGCAGCAAATTGATTTACTACAATAAGATTTAAACAAAAAAGTTGTTGGGCATAGTCCTAAGGCAATAAACCCTTCCAAATCGTTTCCTCTTTAAATAAATATCAGATGAGGTAGAGGAATCCTTAGGTCAAATCCTAGTAGAGTATAACTCATTAACCAAGAAAAAAGCAGCATCCCAAAGCTGGAGGAGCACTAGGACTAGAAGGCGACAGAAAAGATATATTAAATTTCAATGCAAGCACCCCAATATAAAAATCAATATTTAAATAAATTTATTCGTTGGTTTTTTCACTCGTGAGAAAAATTTGACGATGACATATTTTTTGAGATGATATGTAGGATGAGACAATATACAATATAGACATAAACAATAAAAATTATGATTTTATATAAATAGATGTGAAAGATAAATAGGCTTGAAATAAAACCAATTAATATTGGTTTGGCCATGTTAAATAGCTGCAAAATATTCAATTTTTATTTATTTTATAGGCGTTAAGAATTGAGTCAACTTGTTAAACTTGATTGACAGTTGTATTGTCTTGTCAAAAAACAAAAGAAGAAGAAAAGCCAGTTGGCCGAGTTCAATGCACTTTTAGAGACAATAATCATCAGGTGTTGTGTATGGAAACGATACACACCCAAGTTTTAGAACAAAATGTTCAATTAAGTATTTTTTTTGTGGTATTAGTAGCACACCAAAGTAAACACAGACTTTTTCATGCTATGCACCCATTTACTTGCTGCCCGGCAAACTGATAAGATCTCGTTTCACTCCACTCTCCTCTGCCCGCCCTTGATGTAAGTGGCAAACAATACCAAGTGCCCAGCCCCCCAGTAACCCCCCAAACACAAACCCAATCTCAACATAGTTCCAGTTTAAGTTTGTTGTGTTTACGCTCTACTACATCGCTTAAGCTGCAGACAACAACAATAGCAACAACAACAACAACAGAAACTTAACTTTTTTTTATAATTGTTTTACATGTTTCTTTATATTTTTTACAGGCCTGCTGATGAAGGAACACACACTCACACACACACACAGACAACACTGGACTGCTAAGTGCATTTTGTGCAATTTTCTTCAGCACAACAACAAAAAGCAAAAATTTATTATAATTCTTTGTTAAGCGCGAGGCGTTTGTTATCAGCCGGCGTCGACGAGGGTGACTAACAAAGCAGCAGCAGCAGGAGGCGCTTGATGAGGGTGAGTTGCCGCCGAGGGGCAAAGGGTGCCATCTGACTAACAACGCCAGAAGAAACAGCAGCAAAAAGCTACTGAAATGGGTTCCATACACACACACACACACCCTACTAAGGAATGACAACAACCGCAGCAGCAGCAAAACTAAATTAAGTTCCACACGCACATACACAATCTCCAAAGGAATAACAGCGACAGCAGCAGCAGCCAAGAGCAAATAAATGGATTCCACACACACATATGCCACAAATCAATAGTATTAATGTGGACTCCATGTGTATCTCCATCTGTGTGTGTGTGTTTGTAGAGAAAACAAATTACCCTATAAGTCGGCTCCATCTAGATTTATGTTTATATATAAGTGTGTGTGTGTGTGTGTGTGTTTGTGGAAACTAAAACTAAAAGGAGTATGTACCATTTTGTAGACTTCCAGTAGCTGCTGACTGTTTATTTTTTTGCCATTTTTGTGAGTATTATATAGATGAAAAATCGCAAAAGGTTAGCAGGCAGCAGTGCATTTTATATATATATTTGAATATTCATGTATGTAACAGTTTTGGTTTACCACATATTGTACTTAATGCCAAAATCAGGACACATGCAATCAGCTAAGATCGTTTTTTGTTTTGTTTTGGATATTATCTATATACATTAATATTTACATTTAGAATTTCCGATTGCATACAACACGATACATTTCCAAAAAAAAAAACAACAATAAAAAAACTGCCTTATTTCGTAACGCGCATTTCCAGCCCAACTTGGGGCACGAGATCTGTTGATCTGCATATATATATATATACATATATACGTATATGCGTACCCATATTGTGTGTGGTTGTGCGTGTGTGTGTTTGTAATCGTCACCTAGCCAAGCAATTTTACAAAGCTGATTTAGCATTTATATATAATGTTATTAACTTTACAATGACAACAAATTGTCGCACAATCAATTTTTCAAAAAATAATAAAATAAACTTTAAAATGTATAATTTATGATATTTATAAAATTCAAATATTTGTTTACAAAGCAAAAAAAAAAAAAGAAAATGAAACATAAACTTTATAACTACTTTTTTAGATACATTTAGTATATATATACATATTTATAAAACGAAACCGAATAACCAATGCAGAATATAGTGTTTAATGTTTTGCAAGTAGAAGAAAAGAAAAAGTACGAAATGCGAATGTAGAACTTGTACCTTTATAGAATCCCTAATCAAATGTGCAAAAATCTTAAAAAAAAAAAAAAAAAATTAAGAAATTAAATATATAGAAATCAGTTTTTAAAAATCAAATGCAGTTGTAGATATTTGACTAAGGTGAACGTTTTATTATAACAAACAAATATAACAAATATAAAACCATGTGTTTTGGGTTGAATGCGTCGCAATTTGTACGCCGAATAGACTAATTGTATAAAACATAAATATTTAAGCGATAATTTATGAAAAATATATTAAAACACAAAAACAAACAACATTCTTCAACGTGATTTTTCTTTTATTTTTACGGCAACCGTTTTTTTTTTAGCACTGCTCTTGATATAAAATCACACCTTGAATAACAACTAATTCTCCCATATTGAGCAAGCCAATTCGTTAAGGTCTCAGATTATCAATCTTGCAATAGTTTGAATCAAAATTTTACGAAAAGGTTTAATTATCAACACTTTTATTTAAGATAATTAAGATACCGAATTTAATACGCTAAAATCTAAATATTATTATGTTTTTGTCAACAAATAAACAACTCTTTTATTATGTTTCCTGATCAAGTTGATCGTATTGCTTAAGGGATCGGTGATTCTAATTATTTTAAAAGATTTGTATTTTCTAACTTTATTGGTGAGGATGATATCTTAATGATGACATTCCTAATATTATAGAATGATTATGATTATGATTCCATATATTATAGAATGAATGTGTGTAAAGAGTAAAAACAATTTTTTTTTATTTTGATGCCTATACAATTTATTAGCAACCTAAAAGATGAAACCAAAAACGGTTTTTCTTAGCTTAAGTGTATCTTGAATTTAGGAGGACTAATCATCGTTATCGGTACCACTGCCAGATCCGGAGCCGGAGCCACTGCCACTGCCAGATTTGCTGCCGCTTTTATGGGATTCATTATCGCTGCCACTGCCGCTACCAGAGCCACTTCCACTGCCACTACCACCGTCATCCGCGGCATCGCCACTCTTACCACTGCCCACATCGGATTCGCTGTCCGAATCTCGGAGCGCTTTGCTGGCTTTCGCCTTGTTGACCTTTTTGCTGCGACGTGCCTCGAAGTCGGAGCCCTCATCCTCGTCGGAGGAGTAAATGGTGGAGGCTTTCTGCTCGCCGTGAGCACCACCGCCGCCGCCGCTGGAGCCCTTCTTGTAGCGATTCTTGATGGCGCTCAAACTGATGGCATTCTCATCGTCGCTACCATCGTCATGCTGATAGGAGTTGCCGCCACCGATTAGTGGCTCGCCGGGGCCGGCCTTTTTCTTCTTGGGCTGCGCCTTGTGCTGGGTGCGCACAGCCAGCCGCAGTTTGGCCTCCTCCTCCTTCAGCTGCGAATAGCGATCCGTTGTTGGATCCTTGCCCACTTGGGTGAGTATCTTGATGCCGCTCGTCTTGGTCGAACGATCTGCCAGCGACATGGTGATCTTCTTGTGCGTGAACGATTCCGTAGAATGCGGCCGGAACGTTAACTTGGTGCGGAACACCGACTGGCCCTGCAGACCCGTGCCCTGTCGTATAAACAAATGATTGTGATCACCGACCAGGGGCTGGCGATACGCATCAAATATCTCGTTGCCCAAATGGAGGCTCATGCTTCCGTCGGACCAGCGCACATAGCGAGCATTCGACTCCCGGACCATTTCGCCCTTGTTGTTCATGTACTCGCGCCAGCGAATCGTGTTGCTCACCTTGAGCTTGATGCGCTGGCGGCCTTCCTCATCCATGGTTTCCTCCTCGTCGATTTCATCCTCATAGGTCTCCGGGTCGAAGGGATGCGTGACGACCGACAAGAAATTGGGTAACTTGATGAAATGCTGCTCTTTGCCAAGATCCGCCGATATGCGTGGAATTTCCACATCGATGCGTGTTTCCGGCAACGGTTCCGGCTCATCTTCCTTGACTGTCGGAAGCTGCCGCTGCTCGCGGGAACGTGAACGACTTCGTGACCGACTGACAGAGTGACTGCGTGAACGGGATTTGCTGCGGCTGCGACTCTGCGAACGCTGCGGACTTGGCTTGGCAACTGTCTCCTCGTCGTCACTGATGTCATCCGCATCGCCAAAGATATCGGAAGCGGCAGGCGCTTGCTGCTTGGGCTAAAGAAGAACTAGGAATCTTAGTTAAGCTGCAGATAAATCGAAATAAGGATTACCCACCGCCTCATCATCATCGCTATCGGTGTCAATTAGGCGCGACTTCTTTACTTTTGAGGGCGTCCCCGAATCGCTGCCGCTTTTCCGTTTCTCTGCATCCGAGCCACTTTCTCGGCGGGGCTGTTTCTTTTTCGGAGCGCCAAAGTCGCTGCCTGAACCCGAGCCGGAAGCGCTTCTGCTGCGCGAAGTACGGCCAGATCGAGGTGTGCCCGACTTGGAGCGTGGTGTGCCCGGCTTGGAGCGTGGTGTGCCCGACTTGGAGCGTGGTGTGCCCGACTTCGAGCGAGAGCGGGAACGAGAAGTCCGACTGCCACTGCGACTCCGACTGCGACTCTTGCTCTTTGAATTGGCACGCTGATCATCGATTTGCAGATTGGGCGAATTGGAGCGCGACTCCGGATGCGAACGCTTGCTATGTGGTGTGCCACTGCGGGATCGCGATCGAGATCGTGATCTTGACTGGGTGCTGTGCGCCGAGGCGGGGCTTTGAGGCTGTGCCGGTACAGATCGTTGACTGTGCTGTGAAGGGGAGCGCGAACGGCGACTACCAGCTGAACCGGACCGGGCGCTATGCGGCGAACCGGAACCAGAACGCGATCGAGAAGATCGAGAGCCGGAACGCGAGCGTTCACTGCCGCTGCCTGATTTGTGACTGCGTGGCGAACTATACAAGTTTAAAGGTTATTCCTTAAATGCTGGCAATAAATCATAGGTGGCAAACCTACCCTGGAGCGCTGCCTTGGGGCGTGGCGCTGCGACTGCGGCTGCCACTGCGACTGGAACCGGATCCTGAACCTGTAGGAATATCAATATAACGTACAGCTGCTCCCGAAAAAAATTTTGTATTTGCATTTACCGCTGTCGTCATCTGAATTCGCATCGCCCATTTTGCAATTTTATGTTTTATATGCCAAAATGACAAAAATTGTAACCTTTAACAGAAAACCACACGACCAGTAAATAAATAGTTTAAATAAATGTATAAAGGACTATTAACAATTCACTTAATATTTAGCTATGTTACAAAAACAAATTGCACTGTTTTGTAAAACGCCGAAAATATGTTGATGATATTTCGATGTGCTTTGTGTTCCCAAAATGTTCAAGGCAACCATGTTGCTGTTCCGACCACCACTACCGCATAACTATCGTGTAATATCGATAAGTGTATGCTGCATCGATACTCATCATCCGTCTCCGTCTTTTGTGTGTTTGTATTCGTATGTGACGAGCCACAAAAGTTTTTGCGGAACATTTTTTGTGTACATTTTAAGCGTTTTTCGAGCGCTCAAAAATTGTTTATAGAATTGCATATGCAATTATTGGGCATTTGCCTATTTTCAAATAAAGTGCATCAAATTGTGCGTGGCGTAAAAGGTGCGCAAATCGCGAAGCGAATTTACCCCAAATTCGCGTTCGGGTGAAATTTCAATGAACTGAGAAAACAAAGGCAGAGAAACACACACACACATACACAGTGAAGTAAGAAGAAGCAGTGGCAACAGCGCAATAGCAAGCAATTATTTACTTACAATAAAATCAACATATTATACATAAACGAAGGCAAAACAATCCAACAAAAAATATAACAAAATACCCTTCGAAACAAATAAAGAAAACTCTTTGAGACTCTTTGAAGCTATTGCATTGAACATTAAAGTCCTAGCAGCAAAAAAAATTTTGTGCGTTCACCGCTTTTCTGCAAAAAGGAGGAAAGCATATTAAAAAAAGGAAAAAAAAATATTCAGTACTCCTTCTCTCGGGCACAAAGCACGACGGCAATAAAGTTCACCACAAATACAACGCGCGTGTGTGTGCGAACATACATAGATTGTATATATATATACGGAATATATTTAGGGACGAAGACGGCGCGGAAAAATACTAACCTCTTTCTCTCTCTCTTTCACACACGCCGCTTCGCACGTTTCGCTGCTAACACTTTGCGCATCAGTGTGGGTGCATGTGCCAGTGTGTGTAAACCGTATCCCTGTGCATGGATCCTGAGTGTGCCGTTGTGAGTGCCATTTATTAGTAGCTGTAAAAAAAAAGTGATCAAAAACGGCAACTGAAATTCACACACAACTCCAGAATAGTAGGGACGCCAGTTGTGTGACAACAACAATAAGAACAAGAACGCAACGGCGTTAGGACGACGACAGCAGCGTCAGCGTTGCCACAGACGACTCAATCCCAGTCGCTTTGGAATGTTAGATGCGGTGAGAACAAAACATTCAGTGTATGTTGTTGTTGTTGGTAATAGCAGCAGTAGTCGGCAAACAGTAGAATTAAAAGTGGAAGAGGAAGAAGAGGCAGCACCAGCAGCATTATCATCCAGCGTTCATTTAGGTAAGTAAATAGTCAAATATTTTTAACAAATTTCTTCATCTAGTCTATTAGTTGCTAGTTGCTTTTGATTTTGTTGCTGCTGCTGCTAAAAGCTAAAGCTCTTTTTCAAGGCTAGCCCTGAACACTAATTGGCCAAAGTTGAATTCGCACCCGTAGCAGCATTTTGGTGTAAGCGAAAACAGTGTTGACAAACGGCCATTGGTCAGCTGATGAAGTTACACACATAAATCGAAACAAGATCAGAATTCGCTGTAAAGCAAATCGGGCAAACAAATGTGTACAAGAGAGAGAGAGAGAGAGCACTCTTAAAACGCACAATAGGTGCTCAGCACATAAACACAATAAGAAATAATTATATTCGGACAATAATAAATGCAGGGTCGAGAGATACCTGCAGATCAGCAACACTTAAGCACTTTGTATTTTGTGTGTTTAATTTTACGCATTACACACACAAATTGTATCCTTCACCACTTGCCCTTTGTGTCGGCCATTTAAGAGCAGAGCAACAAAAACCGCACCGCATCCTGTTTCTGGTTTTTGAGACGCCAGGCTAAATTGATACAAATGGATGTGCATATATGTGTATGTTTGTGTGTTACGTACTTGATACTCATTGTGATGCCTTTTCTTTCTGCCAACTGACATATTTATTTTTTACGACAGCGTATGGGCAGTCATTTAATCTAAGTAATAGTACTGCAAAGTCAGTGAGTATATGTTTACCTACGTAGTTTCTTTATATTTGCATGGCTGTGTTTTGTGCTGAAACAGCTTGATTACTGGTGGAATAATGCCCTACTGTTTGTTTGTTGTAACCTAAAGTTACGTAAATTTGCAGTGGCCTTGGCTTTATCGAAGCCGCAAATTAATAAAATAAAAAGTAAATATAATAAAAGAACCCACCCCCAAACACAACAATGCAGATACTGAAATCCAAGACGAGCCCAATTTAGCTTGTTTATATTTATTTATAAGCATACTTTTGTGTATTCAACGAACCGTAATATTTGCTATAATCTGCTCTGCAGTCGGTTTGTGTTATCAAATTCAGCTTTCTAGTTTCTTGTCTGTCAGTCTCTTGTTTCTACAATCACCTCCTAAATCGGAGTGAGTCACAATTGTTTGCGTATTAAATTGCGACTCTTTCAACCATTTATAATGGTAAACAACAGCCGGCCTCGCTTGATTTGTTGTTGTTGCCCAATTGGTTCTGTGTGTATGTGTGTGCTTATGTATATCTTTTCGCTTCTTATGCGCGCCAAAACTTGTCACGACTGCATCACAGGCGGCGACGGCAGTCCGATATGCCGATCGAACATCGTCTGTTGTTGCACATTTTGGCAGCTAGATAAAAAAAATCGATATCAGCGATAATTGTTGAATTGAAATTCAATCAAAACCCAAATTTTTAAAGATTTTTTGCAATTTCTTTAATTATGTTATGATGATGCACAGATTATGGCGAATTTAAATTTTCAACAACCGCCGAGAAGCATAACAAATGCGGCATTAACGGGAAGAACGACAGGCGGCTTCGGTGGTAGCTCCATGTCTGGCCATGTAACACCCACGTCCGGCATGTTTCAAACCGGTAAGACAGAAATGGATAAATAATCAATAACAATATATACTATTTTGTGAAATAAATTTTGGTGTTTTTGTTTTCTAGATTTCGCCACCTCGTATCCTGGCGCTGCGAATTATGGTCAACAAACGCAACAGCCGCCTCAGTTATCGCCGAATCGGAATGCGCAGTTATCGGTCGGTGGTCCCGCCTTATCGAGTGGTAATCGCAATGCGAACCTGTTTGGCCAGCGGCCGTTTGTGGAGCGTCGTGCCATGGGTTTGGGCAGCGGGCCCATGGTGAGTATCCATATGATAATATTATAAATTGTATATATATTAAAAATTATATTCAATTTGTTTTTTGTCTTGCAGTCAAACATGGGAAATTTTATGCAGTCCGGCCGAGGTGGCTATGGCACGGGTGGTGGAGGGGGCGGCGGTCCTTTAAATAATTTTCATGTATTCGGTAGTGGCAGTGGCGCAGACTCATCAACGCCAGCGCTCCTCGATCCCACAGAGTTTCCATCGCTAACGAATGCGCGCGGCCAGAACGATCAAACACTGCCCCAATCGAATCCCCTCCAGCCGCCGGGCAGCAAACCCTACGGTAATTTCTTTACATCTTGTGAGTTCAAAACAAAAATCATCTTTTTTTAATTTTATTTCTGTTACAATAATTGGTTAAGATTTGGGTGTTTTGTTTTTATTAATGCTTTATTTATATATCTTGTAGTTTATTAAGCCAAAGAATTGTTTGTTTGTTTTTGTGTCTTCCAATATTGCTTTGTGGTGCTGGAATTAACAAATGTAGTTAACAACCTACTCATGAGTGATAAAATATTGTCATTCATGCAGTAGCACTAAATTTTTAAATGGGGAACTTTCATAATATGTATGCACCGCCAAATAAACAAAATGTGCTATTTAAGAGGACTCTTTCCGAATCAAAAGACAGCTTTTGTTAGTTCACTTTTTCCTTATTTTCCCGTATTTTGGGGTATTTTTTGTAACTGATGATCTTGTTTTCAGTTGGCATGGTGAAGCAACCAACCTCAGAGCAATCGGAATTCACGATGTCCAACGAGGACTTCCCTGCGTTACCGGGCACCCAAAACTCTGATGGCACAACGAATGCGATAGGTAGCAACAGCAGCGGCGGCGTTGGCAGCGCAGCAGGCGGCGGTGGCATCACAGAGAACAATCTGGATGGCACGGAAAAGGCAATGAATTCAATTGTGGTCAGCGGCGGCACATCGGGCAGCTCCTCGGGCAGTGCGGTGGGCGGCGGCAACGGACTCGGCGCTGTTGGCAGCGGTCTGGGCGGTGTTGTTGTCGGTGGCGGCAGCAGCAACAGTGGGTCGAGCGGTGGTGTTGTCAATGCGACGCATGTAGGATTAGTGGGCGGCTGCGGCGTAGGTGGTAGCGGCGTTAATGTCAATAGCGTGCCCGGCAACAATGCGATGATGGGCGTTGGCGGCGGCCTCGGCAGCAGCGGAGCAGGCAGCGGGGCTGGCGGTAGTGGCGAGCATATGAACGATAATTCCAGCAATGATAAACTTGTGAAGAGCGGCGTACAAACATCGCCAGATGGTAAGCTCAGCACAAAATATAACTATCTGTGTTATCTGCATATAACTAATCAATTGACAATAATTTACAGGCAAGGTCACAAACATACCAGCGAGCATGGTGAACAATCAGTTTGGCATGGTGGGTCTGCTGACGTTTATCCGAGCGGCCGAAACGGATCCCAATCTGGTGACATTGTCGCTAGGCACGGATCTAACGGGCCTCGGATTGAATTTAAATTCACAGGAGAGTTTGCATCCAACATTCGCTGGACCGTTCGTGGAACAGCCCTGCAGGTGAACATATATATTAATATATTTGTAATTAATATATATATAACAATTTGGTCTTCAATTTCTTTATATAGAGCACAAGACGTTGAGTACAACGTACCACCCGAATATCTGATCAATTTTGCGATTAGAGATAAGCTCACCACGCCGGCACTGAAAAAGCTGCAAGAAGATTTGCTCTTTTTCCTGTTTTACACGAATATCGGTGATATAATGCAATTAATGGCAGCTGCTGAATTGTACGTCATAAAATATAAAAAAAATACAATTTCATTGTTTATTGATTTTTTTTTGTGTTGCAGGCATAGTCGCGAGTGGCGGTATCATGTGGAGGAGAAGATATGGATAACTCGAATTCCTGGCATTAATCAATATGAAAAAAATGGTACAAAAGAGCGTGGCACCTTCTATTACTTTGATGCGCAAAGTTGGAAACGTTTGTCCAAGGTTTTCCAAATAGATGCCGAGAAATTAGATAAATGTCCCAATATAAATGCGTTTATGAATGGACAGTCTGTATAATAATAATAAAAAACAAAAAATCGAAAAAATTTGAAAAAAGCAAAAAGAAATCAACTAAGGCATTTTGAATTTTTTGCGTACAATTTTTAACAGGCAACTCTGCGCCCATGTCATCGATGAACACACAATATACATTATCGACCGGCCACCACAAATCACTGATCACGAGATAAATAAAATATATTGTAAGCGACTTGGTTGTTCTTCGCTCATTGCGTTTCTAATTTTAATGTTATTATAATTATAAATGCTCGCAATACTAGGAGTGCGGAAAGTAAAATTGTTGCTATAATATGATGAGTTGTAAAGTTGCCAGCTGCGTACTTTGCTTGAATACCAATTTTAGCAAGCACAATAGTTAGCTGCATACCTCGCGTGGCAACACAATCGGATACGGCGCTTGCGCATTTAGTTTACATTTTAAATTGAACAGTTAACCGACCAAGATGAATACTCCAGGTGCCAGCCTATTCCAGGGCGCCGACACGCTCAAGGTAAATTCCACCCTGGAGCGCCAGGAGGAAGAGGAAGCGTTGCAGGATCAAAAACGCCGCGATGCTGAGGTGAGTGATGTAATTTTTGTTGATCGATGCCAGCTTTGTTTACATTGAAATTGTGCTGTTGTTTTGCAGCTGGGGAATTTATTGGAAAATGCTTTCGATGATTTAAATGACGACGACGACGAAGAGTGTACAATTGACTCCACAACAAATTATCCCTCGAATTTATTGCCAGCACATCCGCTGCTCCCACTGCCAGCACCAGCGCCAGTTGCCCAGCAATTGGAATATGTTAATGCAAGCGAAATGCACAAGTTAAAAATGATGTTAGAGTCGAAGACGCACGAGCTGCAGAACACTAATAAGATAGCGTCGGATGCGCACAAGAAAATCGATGAGTACCAAAAGCGACTGACCATCAACCAGGCAGAGTTGGAACGAGCGCTGCGAGAGAAGCAGCACACGCATGAGCTGCTCGTGGAAAGCAAGGAGAGTTGCTCGAATCTGGACAACAATATCAATAAGTTGCGCAGCGAGAAGAAGTCTGTGGAAGCGGAGAATACTCAGCTGGTGGGCAAATTAGAGACCGCACAGGCGCTGTATGCGGATGTGCAGCGTAAATATGATCTCATTGAGCGGGATCAAAATAGGCGGGAGGACCGTAACAGTGATATTCGTATCAAAAAGCTGGAGGAGCATCACCGTGCCCAATCCGAACTGATGCAGCAACAGTTCACCCAGCTGAACGATCAGCTTGATAAGAAAAAACAGGAACTTGATCAAATGCACATGCGCTACAATTCCTTACAGTCCAGTCGCGAGTCCATGCTGCTGGACAAGGCGGCGAAGATCAATGAGCTTAATTCTGCACTGGATTTGGCGCACCATCGCTTTAATCAGTTGGCTGCGCAGCCCAATTACGAGGTGGAATACGCGCGACAGCAGAAATGCATTGCGGATTTGCAAGCCCAGATTAGCAACAAGGATCAGACGATAGCGCAGCTAACGGACAGCTTGAATGGCGAAATGGATCTAATGGACACACTAATTCAGCAACATCAATCCGAATCGGGCACACCAAGTCGCCTGCCATCGCATCTTTCGGGGAGCACACCCCTTAATCCCGTCGATCGCATGGGTCACATCAAACAGGAACTGTATCGTGCTCTGGGCAATCTGAAGAACAAGCGTGAAGAGGTGCGCCGCCTGGAAAAGCAACTGGGCGAGCGATCGAACGAGTTGCGAACGCTGCGCGATGAGGAAAACAAAACTCTCGTGCATCTGGCCACGCTTAAGGAGGATAAAACGCGCCTGGAGACTCGGATCAAGGTGCTGCAAGAGCAGCTGGAGGAGCGACAACACAACTCCTCCCTGAACGCATCCAAGCTACGCGGCGAACTGGATACACTGATCACGGAACGTGATGCATTGCGCCAGCAGGCCGACAGCCAGAATCTGGAGCAACAAAAACTGAGTAAAGATTTGCAACAACTGCAGTCAAACCTGGACTCGATAAGGCAGGAAAATGAGCAGCTGAGATGCACACGAGATCAGTTAACGGATGATAATCGTCAGCTAGAAATGCGAGCCACTACCGACGATGTTCAAATGGAGCTGGAGCGGCACAAAATTCTGCTGAAGGATGCACAGGGCGAGGTGGAGCGGCTGAAGACTCTCTACACGGGCATTGCCGACGAGAAGGACTCGCTCAACTATCGGCTGCGCAAATTGAGCGACAAGGATAGCCTAAAGGAGTTGCAGGAGCAGCGTCAACAGATTGCTCAGCTGCAGCGCAACGTGCAGCTGGCCGAGCTGAAGGCCCAACAGCTCGCCAAGATACTCGAGACGGAAAAGTCGGGACACGAGCAAGAGTTGCAAACGCTACGCGAGAAATGGGAGCGTGAGAAGCACGACGAAGTGCTTAAGGCGGTCAAAGAGAGCTCCAGCAATTGCAGAAAGTGTATCGATCAGATGGCCGAGATCACCAAGGTAAGTGGCGAGCAGTCTCAATTGTATTTATATCTAAACTGTGGTTTATAGATTGAAATCCAAATGCTAAAACTGCAGAACACAAACTCCATCCAAGCGAAAGAATTGGATGAGCTGAGAGGCGAGTTGGACAAGACAAAACAACTGCAACTGCAGCTGGAGGCTAAGGAGCAGCTGGAGGCAGATCAGGCTAAACAGCTCAACGATCTCAAGGCCAAGGTACAGCAATATGAAGTGCAATTACAGCAGGAGGCCGCAAAGATGACAGCGCAGCCAAGTCCCGTCAGCTCAAACCCAGAAATCAACGAGTCGCCTACATCGCAGGAGTTGACACAGGGGCGGATCAAGAGCATCGAGCAGCGTGTACGCGATGAGATGGCCAAATTGTTTGCTGCTGAACTAAAACGCTTCACAATGCGCGCACAGCAGACGGAGGAGCGCAGCCAGTGCCTGCAGCGAGAGTATCAACTCCTCCATCGCGATCTGCAGCAGCGTCAAACGGAGGTGGATTTGCTAAAGCAGACAATACTTGCTGAGCGCGAACAGATGCAGGATATGCTGGGCGACAAGGATGACAAGCAGAAGCAATTGGTACAAAAGTGCCGCAACGAGTTGCGGGCGAAGAACCAACGCATCTCAGATCTGCTTCGCGAACTGGATGAGCAGCATGCAAGCATTGAGTCTGAGCGTCGCTCAATGAAGGCCGTGATGAATGAGTGGGACAAACAAAAGCAATCCATCGAACAGGTCGAGCAACATTGGCGCACCCATGTTCAGGCGGTGATCGACAAGCATGCGGAGGAGCTGCTTGCCACTGAAAAGCGCTATCAGAGCTCCAAGCGCACCATCCACAACTACAAACTCTATATGGATGCCAAGGATGCGCACACCAAGAGTGAAATCGAGCGCATCAAGCAGGAGTACAACACATCCCTTGTCCAAATCGAGGCCAAACTGCATCAACATTTCCATCAGCGCAAAGGTGCTCGCGATGAGCCGCCCAAGAATACAAACGATAAGGAAAATGAGCCCAGCAATCATTAATATTTATTTACATTTGACATGTGCCCAATTGTTTTTTATACGAATGAATAGGATTAAATAATTATATTGTTACATTCCTAAATACATAACACTTATTTAAAATGTTTAAACTGTTTTTTAAAGTACAATAATTTTAAAGCCTTTAAACGCCAACATTTAATTCTAAAAAAAATAAAAATTTAGAAAAAAGGTCAGTTTGTCATCAAGGAAGTTCTGGTAAAAATAAAGAAATGTCCGGCTCGAAAGACTTTCTGAAGTTTTTCAGTTAAAATAAAGGGATTTAAACAATATCCTTCTAGGTTTTAAAATTACAATGATTTTGAGAATTGTGATTCGAAACTTACAATATCCAGTTTGGAATAAAAAAAATTAATTCTGTTTTAGTAAATTATTTACACTATTTACTAAAATTTATTATATTATATATTTATTATAATCTTATCTTTAGTTTTATTAAACTGTTTCCAACACTTTTCCAACACCTGAAAAAACTTATCAATATCCGTACACGTGATGCCCAGTGATGCGGCGACTGTTAAGTAGGGCACCTCTAACAGATTACGATGCGAACCAAAATCTGTAGGCGGAAAAAGATTTTTAATTTAATTGGGAAAAAGTACAAAATATAAGTTTGTTAAATGATAGAAATCCCGTTAAAATACTCACGCTTGAATTCAAATCCATCGATGAACTTTGTCTGAGCCACGGGCACCACTCGAACTCCTGAGATGCCACGTGTGTGCAGCATGGCGCCCAGTTCAATGATGCTGCGATCGTTCGGAGAAGTGGTCAACGTGCCCAGTGTCAACGCTAGCGATATGTGATTGTATGCGATCTCTGGCACAGTTTCGCTGTGCTCTGAGGCAAATTGATGCAGGCGCTGCTTAAGATATTGATATCGCTGCAGACGCTGCTTAAGCAGAGATTGATAGCCACTGCGTCCCAGTGAGAGCAGCGTCATGAATACATCTAAAGTTTGGGAGCTGCTTGCACGACCCGCATAGCAACTGGCCAAATGCTGCAGCAGCTGCTCATCGCTGCTGGCGACGATGGCCCCACCGACGGGCACAAGCAGATTTTTATCAGTGCTCTGCACAAAGTAATCGACGCGACCAACCAGCTGTGCCGTCTCCAATTGTTTACTGATTGCAGCTATCTGCAGGCCATAAGCATTGTTCACTAGGTGTGGCAATGAGTGGGTCTTGGCCAGCTTGGCAATCGCAACGATGTTGTCGCTATTGCGCGGTGCAAAGCAACTGGTTGTAGTGTAAAGGCAGACTATGCTTTCGGCGCCTAGTTCCTTAATTTTCTCTTCGAACTTTTCGCAATCGGTGATAAGGGACTGATTCTGCGTTAGCAGGCAGGGTATCACAATTGGCTGCAGGCCGGCAGCTGTAATTGCCTTGAAACAGGATTTTTGATCGATACGCGACCATATCACATATTTGGCATTGGGTCGACGCTTTCGCAGCGCCAGCAGACACAGCATTAACGTCATCCCAGTAGCCATGGGCACCAGAAAGCAGCCACGACTGCTGTGTAAGCCCAGCGTCTGCAGTAGCTCCAACAGTAAAGCGTTAGTCAATGTCGCCAACAGCGTGGAGCCTGCTGCTTTCGGCTGTGCCTCTAACAGATCCCCAGACCGACCAATGCCATGCCCAAAATTATAATGTCGTCGCGCCACAATTGCTGAAATTATAAAAATATTACTAATAAATAAAGATTTTGAATTCTTACTTAACTTACCGCATGCAATGCGCGCTTCGCGCTCGCCTAGACCCACATTGTGAGCGAAATTGTTGCTGTCCAGGGCGGCCAGTTGATGCACCAGCTCCTCAATCTCCTCGTCACGCCAACCTTGTTCCGGCAATTTGCGCTGCAAAATTCTACATTTATCAATTGTTGACTTGTAGTTATTAACAATAATAGTAATCGAAACCTTCTCAAGCAGTTCCTTCACATGACGCTGCTTCACACGCTGCGCTGCTAATCCCAGTTGCAAGTAGTTGTTGGGCACCAGTTTTTGGGGTATATTGATGCCATCGAAACTCATTTTAGAACCGTCAAAAATTACACAAGAATGACGACATTTAGGGTTGCCCAAAGTGTGAAATATTAACAAGGTGGCAACGTTACGAAGACAATCAGCTTATTTAATGAGTTGCCGATGATGATGATATTTGCTTAAGATTATTTATTGTCATTTTTATATTTTTATATAGATAAGAATTCATAAAATGATTGTAGTCAGTGTTCACTTACTCTTACTCTAATTGAATGCACAGATAAAAATTACGGTTTGTTTAGTAATTACACCGCCAAAAGTACTCAAAAAACCTAATCATATGATCTAGGAATAATTAGATTTATCGGTCTATCTGACTATACATAACAAATATAGTATTAATATATTTAAGCAACACATGCATCAATCAATATTTAATAAATGGTTTTAGATAATAAGAATATGTATTTAAAATAGAAAACCGCGCTAGTGTCATTTGAGAACATAGGCATATCGATAGCTTAATATATATCGCATTACAAAAAATTGTAATTAACGAGTTTAGTGTTCAACAGTAACACAAATAGCGCGCATCATTTTAGCGTCTACAAATTTTGTATACAATTCCAACACAGGAATTAAATTTAACATCTTTAAATACACATTTCCAAAAGCCTACAAAATGTAAGTGAGCAAATAACTACAACCAGCGTAAAGTAAACAATTTGTTATTTTACAGGACGAAAATAAGTGACGACACAATGCGCGAGCTGGATGACATTTTAAATGAGAATAATCCAGATGCGAAACGACTGACGGCATTTCTTAAGCTTAAAACCAACGCAAGGCCACAGAGTGGACCTCAGTTTGTGCTTGGCGGTGGCGGTGACATTTCATTTGATGTTGACGTCGATTTAATAAAACTGCCTGCAGCCAAGCCAGCAAAGCAAACAACAATACCACAAGCAACACAAAAGGCAAGAACACACAAACAATTACTAGGCGAGATACAAATAAATGACTCGAATACAATTGCGAAGCAGCAGCAGAAGCAGCAGAATCTCTTCGTGGCCGAGTCCCAGCCGCAACCCGAACTGCGTACGGAGAATATATCGCCTTTGATGCGCTCCCATAGTCTATCACCAGTACATGCCGTATCATCGCCAGATCGGGCGTCCAACTCGGATCGGCTGCGTCGCGTCGCCATCCGCGGACGCACTAAAAGCGTCGGTCGCGAACTGCTCAACGATTTCGAGAATGTGGTAAATGAGACAGCGGCGCAATCTCTAAACCACCTGGAATTTGTAAGTGATGCTGTATCAAAGCATATTTGTCTCTATGAGTTATATCTACTCTTAATCTATTTTCATCTCTCCGACATATTTTTACTGGTCCTTTCTTCCACCTAGCACCGGCAGCATAATGCCAAAAGTCGATTCATAAGAGTTAATCTACAATATATTTTGTGACCTTGCAATGGGTTTTATAATTTTGCTTTCTTCGATATTACATATATAAATATTCTTAATTTCCTGAGAAATGTTTTTGCCAATTTAGCTTCACCTCATCAAACGGTAAAGATTTTTAATATCAAATTGAATGACGGATCAACATATGTTATGCTTAGTACAAATTCTCGTGATCTCGGACTTAGTTGCTCCTTCTAATATTTAATTTACTGTTTTTTCAGTTGCCCGGGGTAAGCAGCACGCCTGCTTTATGCAAGCCAACAGCGAAACAACAAAACCAACATAATAGTCCCTTGGAGATACAGCGTTCCCTAGAAGCAGAAGCGGCAGCAGCAGCACCATCAATTGTGGCACCCGTTGAAACTATGCCGAGTCATACGGAGCTCGAGTCCATATTTCAAACGAGCATTATGCATATGCAAAGACGAATCGAGTTGGCAACACGGCCAACGCCAAAGGGCAAGTTGAGCAAGGGTTCAACATTTATTGTGCCACAGCAATCTGGTGACCCAGCACAGCTGAAGCAGTTGCCAGAAAAGGGTAGCACAATAAAGACAACGCTGAAAAGGAATAGAGAGCTTTGTGTACAAATAAGACGTCTATCGCAAGTGGAATTGGCTCAAGCGGCAGCTGCATCAGCACCGGCAAAGGAGATATTGCAGCAGGTGTTGCCACAATCCGAACAAGAACCGGAAGAAATGATGCGTTTATTGCACAGTTCACCAAAGAAAACAGCTGCAACAACTTCTGCAACATCAGCTGCATCGGCAACAGCAGCTCCTGTCAGCTGTGGCATACAAACCTCATGCCAGAATGATATACTAACATTTGATTCCAGCGACTCTGAAGATGAGGCCGAGGACAGTAGTGCACCACTGAATCTGGCACCAAGTACTAGCATCACAGCCCGCAGGCATCGCCTGCCCCAGCAAAAGCCGGCGAAGGCCACAACCAGTCAGCATCTGCTCGATTTGCACTGTACGCGCATAGCGCCTTCAACCAGAGGCACTGCGTCCACCCAGAAGCTAGCGCACACGGCACTCAATAAGCCATCACGTCCGGCCATCAATGGGGAACAGTTTGCCAAGGAGCTGGAGCGCATGAGCAACTACGAGGTACTCGATTTACGCAAACGCAGCTTAAACGGCAGACTGATTCCCCTAAATGGACACAAGAAGACCACAACGGATGAACAGCGTCTGGTCGTGGCGCAAAGCATACAAAGGGAGTTACAGCGCCGCAATCTAGCTGATCTCGACAATGAGTTACCCAAAGGTGGCGATGCTGTCTGCAGCTCAGTGCCTACTGCACGGCAACCGTTGCCACCAGAGATTTCTATGCCGCCGACGCCGCCAATGCCGCCGCCGCCAGTGCTTTTTATGCCGCCGACTCCAGAGATTTCTATGTCCAAACAGCTTCTTGGAAAACGCCGCAAACCGCCCATGGTAAGTACCGAGCATCTTATTTGTTTCTTACATAATATTATTATATTCAAATTCCAAAACTATTTGCAGACTACAGAGCTGCAGAGTTATATGAGCCTGTCGCAGACCGTTGGGGAGCGTCTTAAAAAGCGCTCAGGATCGTATAGCAAACGCAACCTGTACACCAAAGGCAATTCCGATGTAGAGGATAATCATCTGTCGCCTGTGCCGGCGAAGCTGAAGCGCGTTAGCTTCATACAAATTGCGCCTGCACCGCCAACAGATGGTGGCTGCAGCATGCCCCTCGGGGATATTCGAATTGTGCCGCCTCCTCCAGCGTCCATACGCTACTCGCAATATATGCGGCAATCGCGAAATATGGCTCACGAAACAGGTGCATTGGTAGAGGAGGAGGAGGAAGAGGTGCAGCAAGAGCAGCAACAGGGAAGAGATGCTGCTGGGGTGGGGGCTGAGGATTTGGAGCGAGAGATGAAGAGTGGTGAAGATGTCGACCAGATGGCGGATGAGGTTCTGTTTGAAGATATACTGATTAAGGAGGAGATAGTGGTGGAGAAATCTAGGGTGCAGGAGGTATGGTTAGAACATTGTATGAAGGAGCTGACCGAGCAGGAGCTAATGGAAGACAATGAGATGAGAGAGGAAGTTCCAGAGCAGTTGGAGGCGGAACTGGAGACAGTTGTGGAACAGGAGCAGGAGCAGGTGGAGGCAGTTTTGGAGCAGGAGGAAGCGGAAGCGGAAGAGGAGGCAGTTCTGGAGCACGAGGATGTGGAGGCACAGTCGGAGGTGATAATGGAAAAAGATGTGCATAGCACTGCAATGGAAACTTTACGCATGCAAGCACCAACACCGCCACTGGACGAAGATGACAACGACCTTGATTATCAGCCAAGTACCAGCCAAGCTTCACGCCAAGCTTTGAAGCATTCAAAGGAGAAGCAAAAAAGAACAAAGACACAGACCGCCAAGCGAACAACAAAGCGGACAACGAAGCCAACAGAAAATATGGAAGTTTTCAAGAAACCATTGGAACCTGCTCCGCGTAAAAAGACGAAATTGAATTGGATTTTAAAAAAATTGCACACCAATCTGGCCAACGATACGCTGCTTCCGGAAGAGAATGAAGCAAGCGATGCTCATGATGAGACAAGTAAGGAAATTTAATTAAATTGCAATCAATGAATTACGAATGTACTTTTCCATTAAACATTAGGTGGCGTGCGCAGATCGAGACGTGGTCAAGTCCCCTTGCGCAACACTTGGGTGCATAGCATTAGTAATCCCTTCAAGTTTACCTTCTTCGAGCGCTCGCTCTCCGGCTGTACGGATATGAAAGTGAAGAAGCCAAAAGAAATGCCATCGGCCAATCGTAGCAAGTCCATCGATGATGAGACGCCGTTCTACACCAGCACACCATGCAATCAGGAACCAGTGATGGCCAGTAAGCGTAAGCGAAACGACCGACAACATGAGCCAATGGAGTTAACGGGCATCACACGACTCGACGATATCGCTGAAGATGTTGAGGATCACTCAATGCCTCATGTCCATCATATTACGAAAAAATCACCGCCAAAAGGTTCCCAGCTCAAAAAGCAAACGACATCTGGGAAGTCCACCAAAAGGTCTAGAGTTCGTGAAAATTCAACAGATTCAGAACTAGAAACAGAACAAATATCGCTGCCAGAGGAAGACGAACACCTGACAGAGCAGGCACCAGAGCAAACAATACCCAGAAAGTTGGGAAAGCGAGTGCGATTAAAAAAAAAGCAAAAAATCAGTCGAATAGATGCAGATTCAGAATTAGAATGCAGATACAAAAAAGGGCCAGATCCAATGCCTCCACCGGTCCAAACGGAAACTGAACCAATGGATGCAGAACTCGAAACGGAAGCTGCGTCATCAACAATCTCCCAGTCAGAACCAGTTGTAGCTGTTGCCGAGCAGCCGCTCGTTGAGGTTGCTTCAGCGCCAATTAATACTGGAGGCGAAACACAACTGTTGCAATTGATGTCCTGGCTGCGTAACACCAACGACGTACCGCCCCAATTCCCCAGAGATGAAAATGAATTTGAGTGCGAAAACGATTCAATGCGCTTCAGTAAGTTGTCCACATGTCAGTTATCTACTTAAAATTAAATATATATATATATATTTTGCATTTTGTATTGCTTACAGCATCGGCAGCTGACTTGGAGTTCTTGACCATGGATGGCCTTGATTACGCCTTCTACAATTCAGAGGATACATATACCCTAGGCTACATACGCTTCCAACCGCTGCAACAGCGGGGCTCAAAACGCAATAAAACCAATACACTGGTACATATTTATGTATATATATATATATATATATATATATATACAGTTGCAGTTCAAATCTAGTTATTGGACAACTTTTGATAGTCCAAATTTTAAATATTATAATTTCTACTTATAATTTTGGTAAAGATCTTAACAATGTAATTTTTGAAAGTATGTAAAAAAAACTGAAGCAACAAATTTCTCGAAACGGGGAATGTAATGCAATAATTTTCTCAATTTTTTTCTGAATTTTATTTAACTTATTTTTTTTAATATGTTTTATTTTTACCATTGCAGCGTTTTATTGCAATTTTTGGTGAGTTTGATATTGTTATCGAGTTGGACGAGCAGAATTCGCTGACGCGCGTCTTAAGGACAGGCGATATGGTTGAGATTAAAAAGGGTAAGCATTTGGCTAACTTCTTGAGTAATATCAGTACTACCATATTAACCAATTAACACTTGCAGGCAATCGCTTTAATATTATCAACCGCTTAAATGAGGTCAGTGTCCTGATCGTGAATCGAAAGTGAATACTTTTGTATGCCTATGCATATATCCAATATTCACAAGTCTTTGAACAAATGGAATGGGAAGACAAATTCAAGCCATATCTAAATATATGATGAACGTATATAATTTGGTTTTCCTATTTAACTTATGGATTAAGTCGATTGTTAAAAAAATATATTATGTTATCACTGATAATTTGTTTAAAATATTTTCTGAGTCATTTAAATAGGCATAGGTTACAATATTTTCGGAGGTTATTTATTCTAATAGTTCGAATAAAGTTATTTAGTATTTACTTATCGATCAAACCATATATGCAGCACCTCATTTTCAATACTATTCTAAAGTCGAAGGGATTTGGAACACATGGTATTTTCTCTTGTTTGAAACAATTAAAAAATAATTATTTAATTATTTCTAATGTCGCATACTAAATGTGATTAATGTTAGAAAATTAAAAACTGCAAAGGTAAAAAAAAATCATTCATTTGGATATTGACAACTGAAAACTTATGACTTATAAGTAAGTGTTCTTGAGCCGAGTCGACGTTTTCACATTGTATATTGTTGTTAATAGCATCACCCTCTTCGCCTGATGCAACTGGCGGGAGAAGAAGGAAGGAATATGGAGGCGCCACAAGCTACAAACCCCTCCCCCCCAGCGTCTGTCTTAGCTTTTCATAGTTTCAAGTTCATTTCATTTCCATTTTCTTGCAATTTTCCGTAAGCTGCACGATTCGCCTGGGCATGCATGTTGGTGTGAGTATTTGTGTTTGTATATGTGTGTTTGTGTGTGTGACTTAAAAAGTGAAACACAAACAAGCATAGGAAAATAACAAACATATAGAAGACGAACAATATCCACAACAATAATGGCGGCTTTTGCCACACTCTGCATGCAACTTTTTAACACATTTTGCACGTTTACTTTGTGTAGCAACGCCTTAAAAGTACAAACACACATTTACCCACACACACAGAAACACTCAGCTGCTGTGAGATGATGAAAAGTGAGTGGCTGTGGCTGTGGGATGAGTAGCTAAAAAGTGTGCTGAAGGCGCATAAAACGTAAGAAAGAATGTTTATAGAATGTATATAGGCCAGAACATGAGTAAGTTCTTAGTAAAGCAATCGCTACTAGCAGACACAAGCTTTTTAAATCCCTTGATTTTTATGTTTTAACTCTCAGGGCAAACTGTTCGTAAAATGCCCTTTGAAATACAATTTTTTTTTTCGCTTTTCTTCTTGATAATATTAAAAAAAGAATGTCATCAAGTCTGATGTGACACCGAATTAGAATGTCTCACTTCAACTTTTTTACTCCTACTATACTTGTATAAAATAAATTATAAATATATATATTATAAATTGTTTTTTCATCTAGAAAAATGTAATTTATGACCCAAAATTAAATGTTACAATTCTGGGAAACAGCTAGTGACAAAATCCGGTTAACGATCTGTCAAAGAGAAAATGTCAAATGATAAATATGAAATTAACCGAAACTGGTTAAGCAAAATTTATATAACCCAAATTGTTCACAATGAACGGGTTGCTTCACTCAAATTAAATCAACAGACGAGCGCCGATGAATGGCTTCCTGGAATTGAGTTGGAGTCGGCCGAAATGTGCTGTGCTGTGCGTGCTGCTATGTGCCAATGAATTATTTAATTTTAGAAAAATAGCAAATGACATTCATTACCAATGCTCACAAACCTGAAATACTTTGATCTAGCACGAACACAGCGCGACACCAACTAAAGATGATGATGATGACAAAGGTTTCTCAAACAAACGGGCAGGCTGCCCGCTGTGCATGAGACGCCCCAGTGGCAGGTGCAACTCGTACATGTCAAACATCTTTGCAGCCATCGCAATTTGATAGCAAATGGTCTAAAACGATTTTTTCCTTTTTTATTTTGGCTACCTTAAGTTTTCAGCCGTGGATTATGAACAAAATGTGCTGTGATTGCTGCGAATGTTTGATGGGGGCAGACATCAAACATCGCCAGCTCATTGCAAAGGTAAACATTTTAATTTTGTGCACATATTTGCTCAGTCTTCGAACATCCTTAAGATGATACCCACAGACAGGAGGTTGTCCTGCAAGTGCACACACACATAGATACCTACACACACACACCTACACACAGGCAAACACTTACAAGTCTCAAAAAACTTTCAACAGAATCGCATCAGAAAGTTTTGCAGCGCTGTCGAAATATTTAATTAAAAATGTCGTTCCAACAAGAACAAATACTAGAACATATATATAATATATATATATATATATATATATATTATAATATTATAAAGCTTCTACCAAATGTTCATTTGGTCTTCGTTGAAATGAGATTTCTGTTATCAAGTATACGCCACACGAACACACCTCCCAATTCGGTCACCAAAAAAGGTGTTCATGCATATTTAAAAACTTCTCTGGTGTTTTTTTTTTTTTGTTTATGCCCACAAATCCGTTTTGAAATTGGCTAATATGGTCACGCGCGTAGCTCCTGCCATATGCAAGCCAGTCGAGTGTAAACTTTATCTGGGGAACTCCTTCTAACCCGTTCTAACTCGTCTGTGCCTGAGTGTCTCATGCGCCTGGCTTGGTCGTATAATTTACCCATATCAAAGTTTATTGTATTTTTGTCTCCTTTTTTTTTTTAGGTTGCTGGCTTTCTTTTTTGTGGTGGGTCAACTTTGCATATATGCCAAATAGCTGACCACAGCTTTTTGTTGGCATTGGTATTGCTGTTCCTCTTGTGTGAAACTGTTGGCCAAGAGTTGCAAAACAATAAGAAGAAGAAGAAGAAGAGCCCGCAATAATAACACAGTTAATTGATTCACCAGACACCAGCTGTGCGGATGTATATCTAAAGAGATATTCGAGCAAAGAAATATTTTAATTTGATAACTAAACCAAAAATGTAATTGATAGTTGCCAGAAATATATACTCATAGTATATAAATATTTAGTAAATATATTTAATTTTTAACGATATTTTATTTTTGCTCTAATTGGGGCATTTTAATTTTGGCTATTATAAATTAAACCACATAAATTAACTGCAGTTAAATCTTTACATTATTATATCGCTTTCTCTGTTTGTGCGCTGAATCAAATATATGTGGCAATTAAAAAATAATTTCTTTAAATGGCACTATGAATATAAATGTAATTATATGTTTTCCATATGGACTCCATTGAATTGTGAGAGCGCAAAAAAGTAGGCAACAGAAATCTCAAATTACCTCATGGAAAATGCAGAAGTAAATGCAACGTGTCAGGTTGGCCTAATTACAAGCGATGCATACATGGCGTGTCACAAACACACACACACACACACATACAAAACACACACAAACACACATATTTAGCAGTCTAATAAAAAGCAGCAACTGCATTTTTCCGCACTTCAACCACACCTGAATTTACACCACATAAAATTTACGTTTATAATTTATTAATTAAGCGCAGCTCATTTTCTGTCTATCACAAATATTAACTAGCTGCTGAATTAACGTTTACTGCACCTGATTGAAGCGGACATGTAGAAATGAATATTCTATAAGTAAAATATTCATTTAATTTTAAATATTATTAAATAAGTTTATAGCTACTTTCGATAGCTAATAAAGCATTCTGCTCTGTTGAATTGTTGACCTAGCTTCTCAATTAATTTAAATATTTGTTGTTGTTTATATGTAGCTGTAAATGAGTTATTCAAATTAGTTCATGTTTTGCATGAAAAAGGCTTTGATTTGTGGCTAACGGTCTGTGGTTGCCGGTCAACGGTTACCCGTTACCCGTTACCGGTTACCGGATTTTCTGGTTTGCCAAAGTGGTTTTTTCATTAGCGGTCAAAATGGCCAGATGCGTTGTGCGTGTGTGTGTGTTGTGTGGCAAAATTAAACTACAACAATTTAATTAGATATTTGGAATTTCATTTTAAAGCGCTTTGAAATTTCAGACTTAACGCAGTTTAGATTATTTTTTAAATATTTTTTGTAATTAAACAAGTTTATCCATTTAAAATTTAGCGAATTTTTTGTGTGGAAAATCGCAGCGGAAATTAAAATTTCCATGCCTCGATTTTATTTTCACATTTATAAAACAATTTTAATAAAATCTAATGCAAGAACAAAAAATATGAATAGCTATGCATGTTTATGTTCAATTTAATTTAATTTAATTTCTCAGGCATAAGCGGAAGTGCAGCAAGCGATTTATGTATTTATGCGGCTTTGTACTTCCTGTCACGATATGTGTGCCATTTGGGGCACACTCCAGCTGTGCATCAGTTAACACAATACTTCAATTGGGTAGCAAAGCCGTCGGCAAATGCAGAAACCTTTTAGCTGAGCTCACCACAAGGCAGATGGCCATTAAAACACTTTACATGTCCAATGATGACAGGGCCCCAATCGATGCAGGCGTGTGCCCAAAAATTGCAATTGATGGTCAGGCGATGGACCAGCGACCAATACGAGGTTCCAAAGTGTTTTCATTTGTCGATGATGGGCGAAAAAGGTAAATGTTAACGTAAACGTGTAAAAGAAAACTGCATGCATAATGTTTGGCCGGCGGAAAGGCGCTTGTGAAATTCTCTGATCTCTGCTCTGCTATGCTCTGCTCTGTCCACCATAATTGCACCGAGAAATGAGCAACAGTTCGTTTTTGGCCAGCAAGCGGCTTCCAGCGTGGGCAGTCGAAAGGGGGATTCGACGCAGGCGCAGAACAACATCAACAATGTGGGCAGGAGAAACACCAGCAGCAAATAGTAGTAGAATTGAAAATGAAAATATTATTTATAGTAGTATTACAAACCGTACTCAAAAAAGGGGAGGAAAAAACTGTAGTTTCTGTGTTGTAGGCGCAAGCTGAATTGAACAATTTAAAGGAAAGTGGACTAAAAAGAGGAGTAGAAGGCGGAGTAGAAAGTGTAGCAGAAACAAATTTAAACAGCTTTTACAGTATTGTATTATTTTTGTTTGTATTACGTATACTTAATTTAATTTTCTTTGTTTATTCCTTAAGTATTATTCATCGCTTTCTGATGCTAGTTTTTTTATGATTTTTTTTTAATAAATTAGCTGCTTATTATCAAATGGAAATAAATCACAAATAATTATTAGTAATATTTCTAAATTTCGTACTTCTGCCCATAACTCAAACCAAAGAAAAATAATGTCCAGGCCATCAGCTGTTGGGCGCGTAAAGCAGCAGCTGGCAGCTGACTGTGTGTTATCAGGCAGCCCCTGCCACGACTACCTGGCTGACTGGAACAGGTTGCAACTGGAAGCCTCTTGGCTGGGTTTACCTTCGGCTGTCGATTGTCGGCTGTCGGCTTCGGTAGTCGGCTGATTCGTTTGTCTTGTCTGAACGTGTCGTTGGTGTCGCAACAGTTTGCGTCCACATTCAGTTTCAGTTTGTGCTTCCGTTTCAGTTCCTGGTCGGCGTTGCACGTTAACGGTACCAATCGGAACGCAGCCAACGCTTGCGAACCAAATCAAAACGACCCGAACCGAACCAAACCGGAGTACAACAAGTGACGTTTTTTGTTCCAACTACGCTTTTTCAATATAAATTAGAGTTCTCGAATTATAATCAAAAGCAATGTTTGCCTATCGTTTCACAGTGCTATAAACCAGATATTGAATTATTTCTCAAAAGTTTTTCAATTTCATAAAAATCAGTGATTATCAGCAATTTGTATGCGAGACGTTTTAACTGATTGATATTCAACTATCAGTTTTAGATCTTGCTAAAAGGTAAAACCAAATATGTTCATGCAAAGTGTTGTTCGTAATTATTTGATGGCATTTTACACTTTTGTAATTATGGCTTTCCATTAAGCGACTCTTAACTAAATTTGATTTTTAATTTGATTTTCACGTGTGTCAATTCTATTCTTTTAAGCTGAATAAATGTTGAATAATGAATAAATGGGTTAATTGTGATTTTGTTGGGCAAAAAGGGAATATAAATTTGTATACTTAAAACACTTTTGTAATTATGGCTTTCCATTAAGCGACTCTTAACTAAATTTGATTTTTAATTTGATTTTCACGTGTGTCAATTCTATTCTTTTAAGCTGAATAAATGTTGAATAATGAATAAATGGGTTAATTGTGATTTTGTTGGGCAAAAAGGGAATGTAAATTTTTATACTTAAAACAGTAAAATTTTGGTTAACATTTTTTTTTCATAATTATATATATTTTTTAAACAATAGAAGAAAAGTTCACATTTTTTAAAAACAAATTTCAATCAAGTTTGTCACGTGAATATTACATTCCAAATTAAAGTGTTGAATGGGGTTTTTAATTTTTTTAGAAAGTCTTCGGCTTCAGCAGTCTTTCCCTCATTTGGTTTTAATTAAAAATTAAATTTTTTGCGCATTAGGAAACTGCTAGTAGGAATCGTATTTTTAGAATGCTTGTTATTTTGCATATTTGTAATAAACTTGTCGGTCAAATCAAGTTCTGCAGTTCGCCATAATAATTGCAGCCAAGGGCAAGTGTGCATAAAACACACACGCACACACACACGAACAAATACTGTGCAGTTTTGTGTGTTAAGAAGCCACCGGGTTGCCAATCACCGGAACAAGCCCTGTGCCCCCACCCTCCTTTGTGGCGCTACCATGGTTAAGTACTCGATGTCGTGCAGTAAACTGCAGCAATAATAAAAAACCGTAAATAATCAAAAATCTATATATATATCTCATCCACTGTGAGTTTGCAAAATCTGAATACACCCGCAATGTGTACAATGAACAATCCAATTGTAATAATATTTGACTCAATGGCAGGAAATTTATTTTCCAACAACAACCGCAAAAACCCAATTGAGGCATCTGCTCGAGCTGAAGGGCATTGAAGTTGTTGAATTGGTTTAAGCATTTGCTACTTAATTCAAAATGAATTTGAAGTTTTCTCGCTAAGGAAATGAGTGTTGTTCTCAGTCCCTGGGAAACATTTTCTTCTATTTCTATTTTATACATATATTTTGAATTCCTTAACTATTTGTCTTTATTTTGTCTTGTCGTCGTCTCTATTGTTTTTTATTTACTTTTCATTGTTTCGGAAAGTTTTTGTTGGCAATTTGTATTTGAATGACTTTGTTATTAAGTTGAAAGTTTGTTTTAATTTCAAAATTTCATTGTTATCGATTTGGCGAGTGTTTTGTTGTAGTTTTCAAACTGAGTTTTAGATCTATCGCAATTGGCATTGTCAACGGACAAACGGACAAAATTCAACACTAAATCAACTTGGAATTAACTAGGCGTCCTTGGCTGGGCACAATAAATTGAACAATTATTGGACCTGAATTGCAATTGATAAACTGCATCATCATCATCATCTCGCTGTCCCCTTTCTTTTCTCTCTCTCTCTCTCTCTCTTTGTCTCAATCTCTTTTTTCTCGCGGTGTGTCTCTTTATTGTGGTCGCCTGATTGCTGGACTATCTTGGCCAGTTGAATGAATGCGTTTCCCATTCTCATCCATTGTTGGCCGGACAACTGTGCTCCAATTAAAAATGGCCGTAAAACGTGAAAATTCCGTGAAACAAGCACAATAAAAAAAAACAACTATAATGAAAAGAAGAAAAATGCGAGCATTGATCAATTTACAAGGCATAAACCATTAATGAGCAACGTCATGCGGATAACTTCCGAACAACAGACGAATGTTCGAGTCACGTCTTCCCTCTTAGTTTATTACTTCCCCTCTCTCCCACTCTCACTTCCCTTTCTCCCACTCTCTCTCTCTTTGTTTTCTTTCGCTACGCAGTTATTAAGCGAACAATTTTTAATTAAATTTTCGCTTGAATTAGCCGCATTTCAGTCACGTGTTAATAATAACAATCAAACGTCCAAGTCAAAGGCCCCTTCCCTTGTCCCCTTGTCCACTGATGTACTGATGACAGCGCCATGACTCTTGGCGTGACGTAAAGCCCATAATGATAAACTTACTACGGCCAATTGATTTTTGGCTACGTTTTGGAGATTTATGACGGCCTGCTGGCATTGACAATTGACATTGAGTTGCAACGGGTATTCAATTTTTGGGTAGGACCTGGACTAAAGGCAACTTTTATTAATGACTTGCTGCAAAATATTTTATGCACATTATTAGTTCTGCTTTTAAATTATTCTGTGGTTGATATAAAACTTTAGCTAACACTTGTCATGGCAGAAAAATAATATGGTTTCCTAGTGAAAGATGACTTTAACATGGAAGATATTAAACCCTAAATTCTCTCATTCGAGTTGGAAATATGTGTGATGGGAGAGCTATGGTCCAACAGGTCGCAAGACACGAATTACCGCTCTAACATAAAAAAATTAAAAAAAAATACAAATTTTTAAAACATTATTCATTTATGTAAAATAAACTGTTTCTTAGGTAATAGTTATGATTTTTTTGTAATAATATTAGGATAACTTCTATTCTATTAATTAACAAGAGTCGATCACGGGAATTAATCATCGCTGTATTAAGCCATGAAAATTTCATCCTCCTTTTATAAATATTTAAATCACAGCAAATCTTCAGTTTCATCATTTATATTCTGAATATCTGCCATATGGCATATTTAGAAGTAACTTTTTTATTTTGACAAATTATTTTGTTTTGTGTTTGACGTTTAATATTGATTAATGCAGCTTTAACTGTTGCTGGGTTCGTGGAATATGGAATATGGAATATGGTGATAAGCCTCGTATTTATTCTTTAATTATTTGGATAGTCGCGTTACGTTGCTAATCCGCAATTTGCTGCCAATAAATAACTAAATAATCACAACAATAATAATAATGATAAGTAAAGATAATACTGTATATACAAATAATAATGAAAATATTAATAATAATAATATATTACTTAACATAATATTTTACCAAAAATAAAAAAATAATTTTTTTATAATAAATACATATTTAATAACTTTTTCTAATATTTGCGGAGGGCTCAGAATCCGCTCCAACATTTGTTCTTAAGCTTTCAACGAGACAAATTAAAATATATAAACTTATGTATATATTTATGTAAATATAGAATAAATAAGCTGACAGGCAGACATTTAGTGGCCCGCCCACAAAACATTTTGCCCATTTACTTACTTACGACTACATAAATTCCCATGTGGAATTTGTGCTAGTTACTCGTTACACTCATACAGCTTACAGTGTCTGTGGCATGCCAAAGAGCTTCCGCTGTCTCCTGCCACCACACACCCTCTGTTCCTTCAGAGGTGTGGGTGGGAGTGGGAGATGCTGATGGCGGCGTTTTGGGGAAACTGTTGACAGAAGCGAGCCAAAAATAAGGGAAATCTGTCAACGGCACTTTTCACTTTCCGTTTGCCAGTCAGCAACAGGATCAGGAGCAAATATGTGTAGCATGGGTAGAACCCACCTCCATGCTCAGACACATTTCTATGCTCATCCTCATGGTCGTTGGAGCCAGTAAATATAGCAAAGTGCGCGTAAATTGATTTAAACGCGACAACGAGACGCAGCACATTGAGGCTGAGCATGATTGCAAGGAGTGGGTAATGCAAAGGATGCGGTGCAGCTAAAGCGTGTGTATAGATATCACCTGCCACCAGCACTTAACTTGCCACTGTGTAGCACAAAGCCATAAGCGAAATATGAATATGTGAAAACCTTTTTTTATATAGCCAAAACAGTGGTTGCAGTTGGTGCTCTTCGTGTTTTAGCCACAAGCCACACTTGCTAATAATTGCAGTTAAGTTACCAATTTGATTAAGATTGTCTACTAGTTTAGTGCACTCAGAAAAAAGTCATTTTAAAATTTAAAGAATCGCCCAGAAAGTTTTCTATACGAAATAAAATGTCTTTAAGTTAATTTTTTTTTTTACATTATAATTTCTGTTTTTCATCATTACAAAATGAATTTAAATTCGGAACCGAGTAACGAAATTCTATCTTGTCTGGTTAATTAGATTCTGTCTGTCTTTAAATTATAAGTTTTATCAACTTTAGTTATAGTGAACTTTTATAAAATCTAAATCTAAAAAGTTTGCTTATGTAAAACATTAGTTTACTAATGTATCTATATAAATATATATATGTATATATGATATGGATATATATATATATATATATTTTGTCAACATTATAGAAAACACGGTGCTTAAATAAGGGGAAAAATAATGAATATTCTTATAAATATATTTTCTTAATATAAATGTAAGGCGATTTTTTCAAGAAAGATCTAAAGAGATTATAAATATAATTTTCAATTATTATACATTTGTGACACAAACAAATATAAGTAACATATAATGGAATGGAAAAGTTTAAAATACCTCTTGACTTGACTGCATGGCAAATATTTTATATAATCAATAATATTCAACAGTTTTTTATTCATAAAAAACTGCTTACAAATATAGCCAATGTGAATCGATTTCTGACAAGTTAAGGCTTCCAATCGTCGCAAGTTCAAGTTTTTTATTATTTTTTTTTGTGATTAATAATTAAGTAACTTATATTCGTGATTAATTAATAGTTTTGCAACGACCAGCGACCAGTTAAGCGAGGCTCCATTGTAATAGCTGCCAACTGTAAACTGAATTTAATTAGCTGGCAAATGAAAGGAAAACACATTACACATTCATGTAAATTTACACACAAAAAACGACACTTACCCACACAGAAATACACAGACATTGTTCTGACACGTTTAAAATGTTTGCTAAAAAAATATATGAAAAGTGAAACGATGAGAAAAGTGTAGAGTTTGTTTCAATACCAGCACAAAGAAAGACAAATATCACACATACTGCAAACAAACACACCAAAGCACACACTACAAACACACACCCACACACACACATTACACATACATACACACATATACACACACATACATCATATAGTATACACCCAAGTACATATTGATAGCTTCAATTAAGTGCTTGGACGCATTTTGGGTTCAGTTTAGCGAGGACAACGCATCATCATATGCCAAACACACACATACACACACTTATGCATACATACACACACATGCATGCACAAATACACACACACATGCGGCTCGACGAGATTCCTCTTTTATTTTTATTGGCATTTTCTCGAAACCTTTTCATCTTGTCTAACCCCTGTTTGCCGTTGGCGGCCTAAGCTGATGCATAAATATTTAAATTTGTTGTTGTTGACGAAAATTTATAGGATTTAATGACATTAAGAATGAATGAGAGCCACGGGACGTGGCAGCGGCTGGGGCAGCGGGGTCGTCCATCAGGACCATCAGCCCTTGATAAGCTCATCCTCTAATTCGATATTACACAAAACAATTTAATATGTATGCACGTATGTATGTGTGCCTGTGGGTGTGTGTGCGTGTGTGTGTATGTGTGTGTGTGTGCGAGTGTGTATGTAAGTGGGATAATGTGTTAAATGATGTCTCGCTTACCGATTTACCTGATTTATAGTGCTGCATACATTAGAAACATTTAAAAAGCTATAAAGCTTATCATTAGACAATAAAACCCGTTGACACAATTCCAATTCTAAATTAAACATAATTTTAATATTTGTTCTGCTTCAAATTAAGGTTTCAGCTTTATGTGTTGTATTGGAAAAAATGTATTGTTTTTGGTTTACGAGCAGCTAATATATTATGCAAGTATTTTATAGTTTCGTAATTTTTTGACTTGCATTTTTATCATTTGCAAATGAATCTTTATTTAACCAATTTTGTAAGCTCTTGCTATATTTATTTTATTACGAATTCATAATTAAAGTGCTCGAATATTAATTTTTGATAACTTATAATTTAATAAAAATGCATGTAAATTCTAGTAGATTTCATTTGATATCTATTTTGCAATATTCATGGAAAATTTGAGTGTTTTTTATAGTTTGTTTTATATTTTTTTATTTAACACCGGCCTTGTTGTTGAGGCACCTCACACATTATCCTATTCAATATTCACAAAAAAATATTTTTACAAGTGATATTTTTGTTTAATTTTCACCTCTCTTTTCACAAAACACAACTCAAAAATGTTGCAAAAGTGGTGGTTCGACTGTTGATTGTTTCACTCTTTTTCTCGCTCAATGGATTTGAAATCCAATGACTCTTCAGTTCCCTTTACACACTTGAATTCCATAACCCAACTCTCCAAATGTCCCCATTTCGAAAATTCAAATGCACGGAACTAATAAATTTTCCATTGGGCTCTTAACCGGCTGTTGCTGCGTTTTTGCATATCGTTGCATATCGCAGAATTGTGTTTGTGTGTTTTGTGTATGTGTATGTGTATGACACCCACACTCTGTTTTGCCCACTTTTCGTCTGTGGTTCTGATAACGCATCATAATACGAAATCTTTGATCTGTGAACATTTTTCATATATCCTGTAAATGGCAAATGATAGAATGATAGAATTAAATTTTCTAATTTACTCCTAGTTTGTAATTTATTTAAAATGTTGTCTGCTGCTTTAGTACTACTTTTATTTTGAAACGTTTAAAGTATATCACAGTACTTTAATAAAATGTTATGTATTTTGCCAAAATTTAACTTTAATTATTTTGAATTATTTAAGTATTATACATAGAGAGAAAACACCTTTAGAATAAAGAATATTTTATTGATTGAAGTAGAAATCGAATATAAAGTGAATCGAATAAAAATTGAGTTGGATTATTCTTTTTCCAAATTGATTTCGAAGAAACGTTGCTGGATTTATCTATCAACGTTGGAGTATATGTTGAAAAGTTCTTAATTCAATTTTGGTAATTTGGTTACATCCACTTGGCTAAATATTCGATTTACAGGGTATTCGATTGTTGACAACAATTTCAGCTCGTTAACACCGTTACAATGTAACCAAAAATGTTTCTAAACAAGACGACAGACACACATCTGTAGCGCCCAAAACACTAACCAAGTTATCACTTTGCATGCATTACTGTGTGTGTGAGCGGGTACTCACACAAACATGGATGTGTGGTTACGAGGACAATGGCAAGCCAGGAAACCATTTGGCTACATCTAAGCGTGGGTGTTGTCTAGTCCCTCACCTCACTTGTGGCAGCAACGAATGCATGCAGAATTGATTGCATTGATTGCGTATGAGGCAAGGCGAACAAAATGTGTATGGCAGTGTGTGTGTGTCTGGGTGTATCTGAGTATCTATATTTGTAAGTAGGGTGTTTGCGTGTGTTTGTTTGTGCAGTTATTGTGGCTATAATTGAACTTTATTACCGCTTATTTTTATTGCTGCCCCTGTCAGCTGCCAATTTATGGCACACATCGAATCGTGCGGATGGGGATCGAGGCATAAATAATTGATGCACGCAAATATAACAAAATATGTCATCAAAATGTTGTTGTGGTTCTTGTTTATGTTATTTGTTATTGTTGTTGTTATTGCCAAGCTAGCCAGAAAGTGAAACGTCGAATTATCCTGCCTACTGGCTCCTTTTGCTTGTCATCCTTTTTGGCTTGACCAAATCAATATTTGCCACAGTGTTCGCTCGACAATAAGAAATCGTTGAGCTTTCACAGATTTTTTTCAATTTGCAATAAAAACCTGAATAAATTCGCTAGTTGTCCTTTTGTACATAAAATAATAATAGTTGATTGAAAATCAGGAAATGAAAATTTCGACAATTTCTTCGCTTAATAGTTTTGTCGACTGTTTGCTCATTCTACAATAAACGATTTCAATTGAAATATATTCTTGGGGTACATACTTAGCTTAGATTTTCTCCGGTTCTGGTCGTACTAGCTAAGAATTCTAATATTCGATTGACTACTGTACAATATTTTTGGATATGCTCTGAATTTATATTATGTATGAAATAACTGCTTGGCTGCCTGCTGCGTGTGTGTAATCCACAACAAATTTGCGCACCTGCTGTTACCAAAATATATATATATTATATATACATATATATCTAATATAGTATTAGTTGTTGTTGTGGTTGGTCAAGGGCGCTTGGTAATTGTGAAGGTTTGAGACTGAACGCCTGAAAGTAGACAGCGGCATAAATTAATGGAAAACAACATGAAAAATTGAAGCTAACAGCTGCAAACAACAGCAAACAGCAGAAAACAGCAGCAAACATGAGCAGAAACACATCCAGTGACCTAGACACACATCGCAATGCTCATAAATCTCAATTTGATTTGGGTAGCCAATGTCTTTCTTTCCAGATAAAAACGAAGAAAACATCAACGATTCACCGGTTTCAACGATTTTTACAAACGCTTTTGCCTCTCAGATATTTATTTGATTTTTGTTGTTGTGTCTCATTTTCGTCTTTGCCATTTCTCTTTTGGTGACTTTTGCCCAGCAGCGACCCAAATCAATGCCTTAAATGCCCATATGTGTGTGCGTGTTCCTCTCTCTCTCTCTTCTCACACTCTTTGCGCTTGTGCGGGTGTGTCCTATCACGCCTCATTGCTTACGGCGCACACCCCCCTCCACCAACTGTTGTCCTACGTTTCTTTCGCTCACTTACTCAATGTCGTTGTGACCGTTTGTCTGATTGTTTTCCCCACTGTCAATTTTCCGTTAATTGCACGGCAATTAAGGGCAGCTCTCAGAAGTGGGCATGACAGGTGTTCAAACAATCAAATGAGCTGTCGCTAATCAACGGAACAATGCCATTGTTGCCATCTCCACACAAAGAGTAGCTGCTGCATTCGTTTCCTCAGCATTTTAAAACACTTCGAAATAATGGCAACTCTGCGTCTTTAACTGCACAAATGTTTTACTTGTGCATCACGCGACAGGGATAATTAGTTTAGCTAGCTTCTAATTGCTCTGGCTGCGCATATTGGCCCTGAGGCAGCATCAGCTTCAGGGCAGCTAATGAAATTGCTAATAAAGCCACACGCGCACAAGGACCAAAGCACACACAAACACATACACAAAAGAACGTGTGTGCACACACTAACATACACAATACACATACGCATATACAATTGAAACAAGCACAGATTTACTCGAATTTAGATATAACTAAAACAATTATAAAAGTCTGTTTGTTTTAAAACAAATATAACATTAAAAAATTTGAAATTGAAGATCTGCATTTGAAGTTATTACTTTAATTGAAGACTTTCCATTGTTGTGTAAAAAATTCCATAAATTATTATTGACCATTTAGTTCGGTGTAGACTGTAAGGCAAGATATATATATATATCGTTTGTGTTGTATACTTTCAATATATATTAGATATACCAATGTTTAATGCACGAAAACGTTTATTTAAAATTTCTGTAAATAACCAATAAACTATCTCCTTCTACTACATTAATAAAGTATAGCTCATATAGTATCTGAGGGATGAAGGATTATAGGAACGCACGCAACTATATATTTAAGAAAAAAAACTTTGAGCAAAATACACATAAAAAATAAATAAGTTCAAGAAGAGTATAATGTAAAATAATACTTTGGAGCAGTTGGCACTGATCAGCTGCTGTGGATAATTAATGAAGATTGCTAAATTCAAATAATGCTTAAACTTCAAGAAATAAATTTTGTTTGAATTTATAGCTCAGATCGTGGTGTTAGAAATAAGAAATTGCTTTTATTTCTAATGCAATTAGCTTGAATAGTCTTTCTATTTCTGTGACAAATTTATAATTTACCTCGCAAGGAGATAACAACCACAAATAAGCACAAAAACTCAATCAATTTCTCATTATTTCTTTCAGTTCTCCTCGGTTTCTGTAATTCTTTTGTTTGCGTCACAGCATCGTGTCTTAATTGGCTCTCCGCAAAAGCGAATTTAATTTATAGTCCTTGCAAGCCATGTTGAGCATGCCACGCCCGCAATGTTAGCCCAGTCACTGCTCTAAATTATAGCCAACGAGCTGGCCAGCAGCTGGCAGTTCCTTGGGCGCAACTATGTCCAATGGTCTTTCCCTTTGTCTCCGATGCGTTTTCGGGCGAGTAGCAAAGAAAATAAATCAATTATGGATGTCGTTCATTGTGTGTCTGTGTTGTGGGTTACATTGTTAGATAATAATGAAGGATAAGTGTTAGTGTTGTCGCCTCACATGAAGTCTTTCCATTGACATATGATGCTGCCACGACATCTCCATCCTTGAGGACAATTCTTGCCTCTTATTGCTGTTGACTCGTCCTGAGTATATTTGTAAATTTAGCAAATATTTAAAGTTCTAACTCGCTGTAATAACTGTAATAACAATTATGTCCAAAGGGAGAAAGGGCTGGGTGAGCGAGAGGAAGGGGGGGTGGAGAAACTGGGTTTTTTTTTAGCCCGAATCCTGTCTAAAAGAAACGATTCATTAATAGATTATGCTAATAATAAGATAATATAAATTAATTATATATGTGCATTTAAAATCATTAGATTTTAATAAATTCTGCTAATTTTCCAGTAAAGTGTAAATATCTTGAAATTAAGTCAGAGTATTTAAATATTTGTCAAGTGCGTTCCGGTTCCTGTTATTATGTGGTTTCCTGTCCTGCGGTGTCCTTTTTCCGTCCCTTGTGACTAAGTGTTTTCGTCATTGTGCGACTAAAAATAAGTGGTAATTTCACATAAATAACTATGCATGCATATAAAGATATATATATATATATACTCATCTACATACCTTTGCCTGTCTAAGCGAACTGCGCAAAAACGCAAACTGTAACTGTGATTAATCGTTGGAAGTAGTTAAATGAGCTAAATGTCTGTCTGCCTGTCTGTCTGTCCATGTGGGTGCGGCTGCCTTGACGGATGTCTTGCGCACCAAATACGTATTCCGAGGAACTACTAAAATTCTGGTCAAAGGTCTTACCGGAATTACATCAGCGCCCAAAAGTAGACTACAGTTTCGACTTCCCGTTTGATATTGCGTGTTATTGTTTGCTGTCCACCTTTAAGGCTCCTGTCGGCAGCAAATGCAAATTCAATAATTATAAATTAAATATGCGGCATGAAGAAATCAATTTCCAAAATTTAATTAAATACAAAATACACACAGCACAAAAAAAAAATAAAGAAATTAATTTGCATTCGAAGCGGTCGTTGGCAGCCAAAATGCCGTCGTTCGCATTCTTGTGCTAGTCCTGCTCCTTGTTTGAGTTTTGGTCCTACTCATTTACGAAAATTCTAAATTTGCAATTGCTGCCAACCAACCGCTTTGATCGCAGCCAGCACACATAAATATACATAAGATGGGAAATTAAATTAAAGACGCTTTTAAGCCGCTAATCAAAATGTCAAAATGACACATGTTGTCTGACGCCCGCGGGGAGGAGTGTATGGTACATGTAGCATGTAGATACTGGAGTGGTTGTGGGGCAATTTAAAGCTGCCTCTTTTGTTGTCGTTAAAATGTTACAATTAATTGTGCAAAAATACTCGCTGACAAACCTGGCGTATTTGTTGTAAAAGTTGAGTGAAAGACAAATAATAAAATGTATGTCCTGAATTTTTATTGTGTTGAAATGCTTTTACACTTATCTCAATCACATATCATTAGCCACATTTTACATGGCCATCTAAGTTTTGTTTTATCAGCGGACATAAGTCCAGCTCACTTAACTTGTTAAGAGGTCAACCGATTACAATAAATGAGACAGTTCCGCACTTAACACAATATCAAAATTAGGTATACGACATGGCTACCTTAAAGTTGGCTTTGTTTATATGTGTATTGACGGGACGCCAACAGCAGAAAAGCGAATGGCCAAATTGACCTAAATAACTGTTCATGTTCATACTCCAGGACAAGAATCAAACATGAAACACATATATATATATTGGTTTTTGTTTGCTTGAGGATACTTGAATAGTCATTCGAATGGTAAAGTGGAAAATACAAATAAGTCGAAGACGAAGACGAAGACGAAGTAAGCCTACAGATGGCACTTTGCTACCTTTCGCAGTTTTACGACTTAATGACTCTGCTGGGATTAATATGACTAATGGTGCGGTGCTTTCATTCGATCCATCTCCAATTTGAGTAGAAATATATATATACATATAAACACATATAGCAGGTGTATGTATGTGCTTTGTGCAATTCATGTTCAAATGGTGCACAACCACAGACACACCTACAGCTACACCTATATATAATTATAGGTCCGGGTCGAGTTCGTTTGACTTTGCTTTTGTGTGCTGGCATGCTATTCTCATAAAGAAAATATACAATATATTTGGGTTAAAGCGCAAAAAACAAACTCCAAACGAAATTATAGAAATGGAATGACTATGGCTATATTTATGTAGCCATAATCTAACTAAGTGATTAAAAGGGATACAGTTCACTTTCTTTGATCCAAGTCGTGCTCTGGCTCGCATAATCCCATTTATTGCTGTCTGCTAGGCAACCATGTCACATCATCTGCTAACGTGCCCAAAAAGTTTACCTAACTTTCATTATCTTTACACATTGAGTAACAACAATCTTGTTTATCTGATCTTTTTTGCGCATTTATCAACACTCATTTGCTTTAGAGCGTTGCCAGCTAGTTAACTTCTTTAATTTACTGCAAGGTATTAAATCGTTTTTGTTAATTAATTTGTTTTTTATATTTTTTTTGCGCAAACGTTCAAAAAGTTTACTGAACTTTGAACTTTTCTTACCTTTACTTATTTACTTATTATTTATTTTGTTTGAATGCCCAACACTCTTATGTGCCTAAAAGCGTTGCCAATGTTGCCAGCTGGACAAATTGTTCAACACAATCTAAATAATAAGCATACAAGCATACGAGCAAAAAAAAAAAGAGTGGGAGATAGAATGAGAGAGAGAGAGAGAGAGAGAGAGAGAGAGAGGGAGAGACTATGTCAGCTGTAATTTAAACACTCGATTCACTGTTAAAGTGGCCGTTTGACTGCCATTAGCCTGCTCCACCAGCAGCAATAACAGCAACAGTCACAACAACAAAAACAACAACAATAACAGCACTTGACGGCAACAAAACAGTTTATCAAGGCGAATGAACAGCCAGGGATCAGGTCAACTGGATTTCAACCTGGTGCTGGAGCACCGGCACGGGAGATGTTCACTCCTATCTGTGGCATGCATCAGTCAGTCAGGAAAATTAATTAACAAGAAAATTGACACTTGAACATTTGACAGAACATACTGACAGCTACAAAAAGGCTGTGGATATAGGCAAGGGGGTGTGGGGTGTAGGGAACTGTTGAAGATATAACGTTGGACCACACGTAAAAGGGAGCTGTTAATGATGGGGGTGGACCACTCGTAAAGTCAACAAAGCGACCGACTCGAGCAGAGTCCTTGAAGCGCTGCTCCGTTTTGCTCTCCACATGAATTGTTTTGTCATTGTTATAGTTATTGCTATTGCGGCTTCTGTTTATAGAGTGTCCACACACACATACACACACACACCAGAGTGGTTACTGACCTACCCACAAGTCAATCAGTAACAAAAATAGTCAACTTCAAGCACAACATTAACCACACACAAAAAGAAAGAACTTTTCCTGGCAATTTTTGTGGTCTATGGAAATAAATTAAATTTTACTGTTGTTTGCTTTTGTGTGCTTGGCTAATATTTTTATGTGTTTGTATGTGTGTATGTGTGTGTGTGTGCGTGTGTGTGTGTGTGTGACTTGCTGTGTGCTTGGCCTTCGCGGTTTTAATCCTGTGATCCGTTTTGATATATGTCTCAATTAATTATCCACATTTCCACAACTCACATTTGGATTGTTGTGATTTGTTGTGTTGCTATGCATTCAATTTGCTTTTTATTCGAGTTGGAAAATATCAAACAAGCTCAGGCATTATAAATTATGCACAGAGTTTATCCAAATCAAATGCAACAATAACAAACAGTTTGTCGACATGTTGAATTTATTGCTGGCCATAAATTATATTTATTATGAAAATCCCAACAAATGCAACATTCCAAGTGACTACAAGCTTTATATTTAAAATTATTAGGTTTTCACAACGTAAAAATAACTAATTGGTATAAATACCAGAACTAAAATGCAATAATTATGTTTAAGATTAATAGGCACAATAAATATAATGAAAGTGCATATCTGACTACTCGATCGACTAAGATATACACTTTATTTTTCGAAAACTTACACAATGTTGGAATCATAATAAATGAAATTGATGATTATGTATTTGACACGAGTAGAGTAGGTGCATGCAACATACAATTGCCTTTTATGCCACCATATAATAAGAGTTTTTTTTTTGCTTTCAAACTCGTTGAAAGCTTTACATCTAATTTCTTTTCTTCTTTTTCACAATTCACGTTTTCCGTTGCAACAGAAAGCTTCCAGTAATTTTGCGCCGTAAAATGTTTGCCACCAATATCCGTTGAGCTGTCGTCGTCGTCGTCGTCGTCGTCATACTCATTCCACCGTCCCAAAGGCATTAACGTGCCACAAAGAAACGGTACGTGAAAATTTTACAACTGCAACGACTATTCTGCATAGTTGGCCGTGGCACAAAGGAGTTTCCATGAAAAACTGTTTTGCAACTGTTTAATTAGTATGCAAGAAATGCAACAGCAGCAGCAGCTGGTCGAAATTAAGTAGAGCATAGAAAAATATACAACACAATTGGCTAAAATGGAGGAGGATGTGTATGCAACGCTAAACTACAATGACAGCGATGGTGGCAGTGTCAGTGGCAGCGAAGACGGCACCGAGGATGAGGATGGAGGATGGAGCAGTCTAGAGTTGAGTGTGGAACAGCTGCAGCACTTGATGCTATGGCAGCTGCCCGATTCGGACAATTATAGTCAAAACCAGCAGTTGGCCAATTGGAATCTCAGCAATGAGACCACCATGTCAACGTCGCCACCCAGTAACCAAACGGAGCCGCCATTCGATGCCAACAATTACTGGGCACTCCTGGCCCTTGTGCTGGTCTTTGGCACTGCGGCTGGCAACATTCTGGTCTGTCTGGCCATTGCCTGGGAGCGTCGATTGCAGAATGTAACCAACTATTTTCTCATGTCGTTGGCCATCACGGATCTAATGGTCGCCGTGCTTGTCATGCCACTGGGCATCCTAACCCTGGTTAAAGGTGAGTTCCAACATATCTTTAATTTATATATATGATTATTATTTAATAACGGAATAATAATAATGCTTTGTATTAGCCAAACTATATATTTTAAGTTATACTTTGAATAAGAAACTATTTTTTTATTTCCTGAAAAAATAGAATTAGAATTTCTACCCGGGAAAGTATTAGTTTAGGAAAATTTAAAATATTACGGATAAATTTCAGTACTGATAATTATTGCTTTATTCACTGCAACGATTAAGTATTATTTCTCATTAAATATTTTCTTGAAAATTATTGATTTCAAGTCAAATTAAATTGAAATTTTTGGTATCCACAACTCATACAAATTTATATTGTATATAGCAATTGGTCAAGCCAGTTTTCAATCAAAAAAAGATTTTAATAAAATCCACAAAGCACATCTCAATTTATAAAACAACCGATTCTTAAACACAGTAGAAACTTTGAATAGAATTTATATTGAATCGGCATCTGTAGAAGAAGATGACATAAAATTGATGCACTTCGCTCAAGTGGATGCTTTAAGGCAAAGGCTTCCTCTCTGACAATGCCGTATAGAGTCTATAACAATGTGGGTTAAATGCGTTTGCAATCAGCGTGGTCAGGCCAACAGCATTGTGCACAATAAGGAGCAAGTCAGCGTGTGTCCTTGGGGTATCCTTTCGGTGTTGAAAACACGCACCCATCTGCGATGCGTTTAATGAAGCTGCCTGTCAATGGATGCCCATTCGGAGCACGCCTCGTCAATTGCATTATGCCACAGCTATTTTAAAAAAAAAAAAACAGAAAACCTGGTTAACCCGAATGAAAACTCCACACAAACACTTGAAAGCAAAAATAGCAGAGGGGCAGGGGCAGGGGCAGCGGGGTGCTGACAATTTAATAAGCGCCTCACTTTTGTTGCACGCTTTCAGCCAGGGCTCAGAACGATGACAACAGAAAGAGACTGCAGCAAAAAGAACAAACGGAAGCATTTATTTTTTTTTTCATGCTTTTCTATTTTGCTGCAGTGCAGCATAAAAATTGCATTAGTCGTGGAAAACCAGCGCTATACTTTGAAGCCGACTTTCAGGATGAGATCCCTACGCCAACCCAGCAAGAACACAGAGAAGTTGCAATTGCAAAAGCTGTCCAAGAAGCAGATACAGCATCTGCTGCTACCCGTTGTTGACAATACTGTTTGTGCGCTTTGGGAGCCATTATACACAACCAGACACACACAAAGACAAAGGTACACCTGCAGGCGGCACACACACACAGACACACAAAGACATACAGTCACACACATCCACTTGCCAAATTGCATTGCCAAAGCCATGCTTCCCGGTGTGCTTTGAGTGTGGGCGTTGGTTGGTGGTGGGTGTGGCTGTGCTGTGCAAGCAAATGGCTGGCTGTTATATCAAGTGTGAAAAATACTGCAGAAAGCAAAGAATAACAAAAAAAAAAATGTCATAAAAAAACCAAAAAATTGGGTTGACAATACTGTTGTCAGCAGGTCGAAGATTTGTTGCCCTTCTTTCATTTAAATTGCATTAGTAATTTATTGCATTTTTAAATTTTCAACAGTGGTAAATAATATGTCTAAAACAATAATACTAATTGTTTATTTTACACAAGATATTCTAGAAAATAATATTATTTGTACATACTTCTGAAAGTTTTTTTTTCGATGTCCGAACATATTTTCAATAAATGTATTAGAAAGATAAAATAGATGCACCTGTAAATGGGAAGATTGCCTTTTCTTCAAGAGCACATTATTCAAACAATATTTCGATGATAACTGATTAAAATAGTTAGCTCTATCATCAGTTTATTGTATATAAGCTGCTTTACAATTGAATAATACCCTTAATAAGAGTATTGCAAAGGGCTATGCGACATTTTTAAAAAAAAACGAAAGGCGGAATTTGAATGTAGTTTTATCGACCCTCTTAGCCAGGGTCGCAGCTGAGCTACCGATAAGCAAACGACAAAGAAATTTTAAATTTATATATATATATTATATTGCTGCATTTGTAAAGCTCTAAAATATGAATTTCTATGGATAATTCAAGCACTTTTTTATTCAACTTGAGAGAGCCTGACCAACTCGAAGGACTTTCCAACGAGCAGAGTAATCCAGCATAATTGTTTTGTGCTCTTGCATAATTATGTGTCAATTATGATTGCATAAATGTGCTCATTTGTAAATCAACAGCAAGCGGCAATTAATTTAACAATAAGTGCAATTAATGTACAGCATAAGGATGTGCCATAGCAAATTAAATAATATGTATTGATTAATTTACTGAATTTCTCAAGCATAAATTGTGAAAAAAATACAAATTTTGCCTGCATAAATAAATTGACAACGACAACAACGGATAATAAACACAAAGTAGACCGCAATCAGAACTACAGCTACAAATAATAATAATCATAAAAATATATATACAGCAATGGACAAGGACCAGAGCAAAAAAATAAATATATATGTATAAAAGAAATAAGACGAAAAAGAAATGAAAATCATAATTAATCGAGCGCAAATTGGCGGCGTTCTGATTTTAGCTGCCAGACAATAAAATTTAGCAAGGGCGAAGCAAGCAGAAACTAAATCATAAGCAAAAGCTAATGTTGAAAAGAGACAGAGAGGTGTTTAACTGTACTTGGGATTTGGATTGAAATAGAAGTCTGACAGCAGCAAAAACAACAGTAAAAACAGCAGTCCCTAAAAAAAAACAACAACAAAGAGCATTGGAAAATAGGATAGAAGCAAATTTATCATTTCAATGATGTTTTTTGTTATTCTTATTGTTGTTGTTTTTGTTGTTGTCAAAAAGCATTTTAAGCGCTTAAGCTGCGACACGCACACAGCCCGCCTAGTGTAGGGGGGGACAGCTGGTGAAGGCCAGCATAGCAAGAGATGGAGACAGATGAGCCTGCGTCGCTGGGGACAGCTTTAAACAAAAACCATTTTTTGGCATGTGTCGCTGCTCAATTGAGTTTATCTAGCAAGAAAGCAGTTCTGCAATTTAAATTCTCAGCCAAATCGCCAATGGAAATGCCTTAAGCTGTGTTGTTTGAAAAAAATAAAAATATTAAATAGTTTTCCCTGTTTGGAATGATTCTTATTTTTATACTTTAAAATTTTTTTCAATTCTTTAATGATTTTAGGGCATCAATATTTTAAAGTTTTCGAGAGTTGTATAATTTAAAGAGGACATATATTCAAATATGCTTATTTCTTAGTCTAAGAGATATATTTTTCAAGCGTTCACTGCAAATTTATATTGCGAAAGTGTGCATAAATTTTAACTGCTATGCATATAATATTGGTGAAGACCTTCCAATCTGACATTATAGAGCTGAAGAAAAACTAATACAAAAGTAATCTCTTTGAAATTGAGGTGAAATTGATTTGTGGAGCTCATTGGACTTGATGAGGCACTCAGATTCATACACTTCATAGATAAACGAGTCGCAATGCGAATTCTAATGCCACAACTTTTAGCAAAGTTTCCGCTTTGACTAGCATTCGCCTGATTTTATCATAAATCTTTAAGCTACCCACCTGCAGGAAGCACACTGGGAGAAGTGGGAGCGGGGATTGGGCGACATGTCTACGCATTAGAAATGGATGCCACGCCCAAAATGGCAGCTGTCGAGTCGTGCCAAGCAGCCAATTAATTTTTGGGGCCAGCCCCAAAAAGTAGGCAACACAACTCGTAATGAAGTTCCTGCTGCTGCGTATGGCTTAAGCTAGGACAAGGGTAAGGGTAAGGGGAAGGGCATGGGCAAGGGACAAGCACAGGATGAGTCTGACGGAACCCTTTTGGAGTAAACATTGTGGCAATTTTTTCGTGTTTTTGGTTAGGCAATGTGTGATTCCTCTTTCGGAGCAGCTGTCTCACATCTGCACATCAATCAACCAGGCCGAAAACTCTTGTCTCGCCTTTATTTTCAGTTTAATGCTGAAAACTTGTAGTTTTCCATTTTACGATTTAGTTTTCTTTTTTTTCATATTTTGTTTTGCATATGTTACCATTGGGCGCTGTGCTCATTGCCAATGCAAAGTCCTTTTTAGCTGTTAAGTGTTTTGTTTCCGCTTACAAATGTAGCAGTAAATCAGGCGAAAGAAGCCAGCCCAAGGGTGAACGGTGTCGGAGGGGGCAATGAGTCGTGCAGTCATTAAATATTTCATTTCAACCCAGCGGACTGTGCTGCACTTGCTCGGTGAGCAAATCGAGCGGCAGAATGGCATATAGATTATCATTAAGATTAGAACACTTACAACACAAAAAATCTGGAGTAACAAATCAATTGCGATGAAATCAGCAATATTTAAAAATATAAATATTCATTAATCAGACAGATTTTAAATATAAATATTAACATTTATGGAACAATGAGTAAATGCGTTATTCAGCAAAAAAGAAGCTATTTATTTTATTTAATAAATTTGTGTTTTCATTTTAATTTTGCATTGTGTGCAACTTTTGTGGCCAAGTGCAGAACAAATTAATTTTATTGGTTGTTTCGAAATAATTTACATAAATTAATTGTCTAACAAAAGTGACAACAACAGCAATAATTGAACCGCAGGTGAGAAGTTGAAATGTGAAAGGTGCAATATTAACAACAATTTGTGACTTCATCCATTAGCTTAATAATATTTGTATTGCTAACTTGGCTAAATTGAAAATAGCTGCGAGGCCAAAATGTCTGTCGAACAAGACACAGAGCTGGTTACAGAGACAGCTACAGATATATAATATATTTATATATACACTTATATATCTTAATGTTGGTTGATCTCAAGTGAGAGAGAGGAAGAGGAGGGAAAGGAGGTGGGTAAATTGACAAACAGCTGCCAGACATTTCAGAGCGCAAAATAAACAGCAAAACGAGAGACAAGTCAAAGCAGTTAAGCAACTGCCACACAGCGTAACAGAGGGGGGGGGGGGGCGGATAAGAGGGGTGGCCGGACGTGTGCCGTCGGAAGGTAGAACGTAAAACAGCTGAAGCTCAACCACAAGACCAAGACCAGGACCAAGACCAAGACCGAGACACTGTTTGGCTCACCTTGGCAGTCAATGTCAGAGCAATTGTGGCACGCCACTGGCACAGACACATTTACATGCAAGTAAACATATCCATATATATATATACATATATGTATGTATATGTGTATGTATGTGTGTGTTTGTGGGTGTGTGTATGCACATGTCTACATTTGTTGAAGACAGTCGACATACTTGTGTTTTACTTTGTGGCACCTACATGCACCCCAAATGTCCAGGCTACAGATGAGTATGACTTAAATGGACTGACTGACTGCGTGACTAACTGACTGAATGTGTGAGTGACTCACTGACTGTCTGACTGACTGACTGTCTGACTGACTGGCTGACTGACTGACTGTGTGAGAGGCCGAATGTTATATCAAGCACAGCACAGCACGCAGCTTGTGTACCCTTAAAATATAAATAGAAAACTAAAATGATTTAAAAGTTTAAGTAAATACAGCATTTTATACTCGTTTAAAGTTGAAAAATGCAAATTGGAATACTTTTTAATTCAGTTGTCAGTCAGCTAATAATTTTGTGAATATAATTAGGGTCTTACTGAGTCCAAACAACTTACATAACATCTGCATTTTTTTTTTTGTATATACAAAAAAATAATTTCTTTAAGCTCAGCAAATGTAGATTAGGTTAAATTAATTGCTTTAAATATTTTTTTAAGCTATTTGAAAATTTAATTAAAAAAGTGTGTATCAAATATCTGTGAAAATTCATTACATTTGCCTGCAAATATCCAATTTTTTTAGGGCATACTAAAGTCCAAGGCGTAAGATCCAAATGCACTTAAGCAGATTGTATGCAACTTGTGTGTCTCTCTGTGTATGTGTGTGCGTGTGTGTGTAAGGTTTCGTATGAATTGTGGCCCTATTTCAAGGCCATTGTAATTATTTGAGTATCGATTGTGTTGCATGCCGCCTGAGGGTGTTAAACGAAAAAACACTGAACTTCTGTTTATATTTATTACCCATATACTCGTAATTTCCGCTGCTTCCTTGTTTTCATTTTGGACATTTTATACTAATGGATTAAACGTTGAATTTTTAATCGCACGTGTGGCCAGAATGCCATTGCACAACGCCCACACAACGCCCACACAGCCCACACGAGCAGAGCCAGAGACAGAGCGAGAGCTAGTCAGGCTCTAAATGGCCACAAGCTCATTTGTCGCTAAGTAAGTTGTGGCATGTAATTTATGTGGCACCCTAACACTGCAGAGAGTGCAGAAGAGTGCCACAAGTCAGTTCGAGTTCGTGCCAACCCAAAAGCTACTGCACTTAAAGCCAATTTTTATCTTGACAGTGCGCAACGCCAAAAAGTGTGCTACACTTTTTTTTTATTTTTTATTGTAGTCGCATTTGTCAACACATTGCAAGTATCTGGGCCATGGCCCAGCTGGCCAATGTGTTTTGCTCTTTTGTTAACATATTTATTGAATTATCTACTTTATGTTTTGAACGCACACGCAGCAGCTGCTATTCAAGCCGAACTCGGAGACGGCAGGAATATATAAATTAAACTAAGTACAAAATTAGATTTCAATCAATTGGCTAAACACGTAATGCAATGGAGAAAGAGAAGCAGGAAGAGAAGGAGGAAGAGAAGCTTCCAATATTTAAAACGATTAATGTTGGAATATATATATATAGGTACGCTTGCAGTTTGAAGTACAGCTAATTAAATATTTTGAAATTTAAATATTTATATTGTAAAAAGACTGAAGTTGAACTAATTTGTAGATTGTTTACTACAATTGTTAACATATTGTTATATATATAAATTATCGACTTCTTAAATTACTAACCCTTAATATATAAAAATAAATAAATAATAAATTATTATCCTTACATACCTTGTAAGATCTAAAGACAACAAACCTTAATTTATATATTGATGTCTGCTTCCTAAACTAGTCCCTAATGAGCCCTTTTAAAAGTAGATCTTTGAAATTTTTGCAGTCTTAAAAAAAGTGAACGAAAGGAAAACCAGCTATAAATTCATACTTATCTAACATTCATAAGCCAAATTGTGTAAATTTTATTTGCAAATGGTATTGAAGTCGAATTTATATCTGTATAAATATGCTAAACAGTAGATAGAGCTTTGCATTTTGCCAGGCATTAAGTATACGACATGTGGGCCACAAACAAATTGTCGCAAAGACAAGCTGTCTGCAGGCGCTGCTTATGCGACTCCTGCTACTGTTGCCACTGCCCCTGCCACTGCGGCTGCGGCTGCCTCTGCTGCTGCGTCTTTGGCCTTGGCTGTGGCAACACTTAAGTGACAGGATATTAAATGATAACAGCCAACAGAATAACGAAACAGCAACAAAAATAACAAATAACGTTGAATAAAATGTGTGGAAAACAGTAGTCTTGCCAGGCCAAAAGCAAAAAAAAAAAAAAAAAACAGCAGCAGCAAACAAGATTACATCGATGCCACCTGGCAGTGGTATTCCGCCAGCTTGAAGGTAAGCACAGAGGATGAGGCATGGAGCTAGTCAATGCCAGCTTTGACAATTTATCGCCACTAATTGAGAGTCATGGCGGCTATAATTCCAATTTGTGCACGTTTCTGCGGGCATTCCTCAAAGCAATTGTTAAATATTTATAAGCAGCTTTTAAAATACTCCCAAAAAAAATAAAAAAAATAAAATAAAAATAGATGAAAATAATATCATCTAATCTTCAGCATACCCCTTCGTCCCCCTTTGTCGATTTTCTGAAGAACGTGACTGGCATCGCATGCTGGCTGGCATATTATTATTTGTGTCAGCGTGCCTCGGCTGTCTATAATTATTTGTGGCAGGCCAATTCGCGACTCACGTGCCGCACACAGAATCCACCGGCTAAGCCCACAGTATCGCATACGCATACGTCCTGTGCGCTCTTCCATCTACGTGTGTGTATGTGTGTGCGTGTGTGCGTGTGTGTGTGTACGTGTGTGTTTCATCCAAGCACGTGTCGCTGTTGAGGTCGAGTTGCTTGTTGACAGTTGTCGCCGCTCGTCACGCAAATGTATTAGCTTCTCTTATTTTTTATATATTCTCTAACCTGCATCTATGAAAAATAAAATACAATTTTTCACATCTCCTCAGAAAATAAATAATATTTTTTATTTATTCCTTTGAGGTCAGCCAACTAAAGTGCTAGACACAACTTGCAATATTTATATGCGGAGCAGTTTTAGTTTTGTTATTGATAACTCAATTTGAAAATATGGAATATTCATCAATATAGATTTGCAAGCATCGTTCTGTGACATATGAGTTAATGTTTCCAATTCATATCAATAATAGTTGGTTTTATTTCTTCCTTATATTTCACAAAACAGAAAAGCAAATAAATTTTGCATAAAAAAAGGAAGTTATTTACAATTTTTTAATATTTAAGCAGTTAAATTCATTATATTACTATGTATCCTTTAGTCAAGCTATAATGTCGTATAATAATTTATAACTTTAATTTGTTCATATCAATAACATTTGGTTTTATTGCTTCCTTAGTTTTTTACGATTTTTTTTATGTTCAAGCAGTTAAAATCATTATATTACTGGGTATACTTTAGTCAAGCTGACATGTCGCACAATAATTTATAACTTTAATTTTTTCCGGGTTAGTTGTTTATTTTGGGTCTGACTCAGAAAAGAGGACAAGACGAAAATACAATTTGACGTTTCATTTGGATTTGTCCTGTGTGGGCGTTGCTTAAAGTGAAATATGACTTGACAACGCCGCAATGTTGTCCAGTTGTTGTTGTTGTTGTAGTTGTTGTTGTTGTGTTTTTGTTATTGTTATTGCTATGCTAACTAGCTGAAGCCTAACACAATCCTCTATATATATATATATATATTTTGGTGGTGGGACGACGTCGTTAATCAACTCAAAGAGTAAAACTGGACTTGCCGGCCTGTCAGTGTCAAAGTCTGATAAATGATGCGCATTGCGGTATCTAAGCCCAAAGCTGGAGGCACAACTTCTGCCAGCTGCATTGAATATGAATGCCTCCAGGATTGATCGACTGGCGTTGCGAGATTTCAGCTTAGCGGAGCTCAGCGAGCAACTTTGATTATGATGAATGCTTTTTTTTTTATTTTTTTTTAGCTTATAAATGGTTTAACAAGAGGATTTAAATAATTGCTGTGATAGTTTTGCGCAACTTCGCCTAAATTTGGAGACAGGCTCAAATAATTATTTACTACGAAAACATGAAATCACATAGCAAAATCTTTCAAGTAAATTTTTTCTTTAAATATGGAAAAATAAAATACAATCTTGATCGATAAATTTTTAACTTCATTTTGTGTATTTATAAAATTATTTTTTTAATTGCCAAATAAACAATGTAAATAACAAACTGAATATTTTATTTATCTTTATTATTTTCAAATCAAATTTGCAATCACAATACAGTAGAACAAATCCTGTTTGTATTTATATAATTGACATGTTTTATCATAGTATTTATTTGCCAACAGGCATTTTCGATGTTTGTTAAATTATATAGTTAATTCTAAGTATTCAAACCCTAAAGCGTCCAATCAAAATGATTCAATTTCAAAAAAAGAGAATGAAGAGAAGCAATACAAGTTCTTGTCCAATCTGCATTAAGCTAAATACATTTACACATGTATGTATTGTTGTGCACCTATGTGAATTGCTGTTGCACGAACAACTGCAATTTTCATTTAATTAAATGGACACAGGCCATGTCGAGGTCCAGTTGCCTGTTGCAGTCCTGCTCCTCGTCTCATCTCCTCTCGTCTCGTCTCGCATTGACACATTCTTGATTGTTTGTTTTGCACATTTTTGGACTTTCCTTAAAATGGCAACACAAGCAGCTGCCCAAACAACAACAACAACAATAATAAGAACAACAACAACAGCAACATCATCAGCAGCAATCAGGGAAGCAGGCAAGATGGATACAGAATTTATGTACACAAACAGACGCAAAACGTGTCCAGACATGATGCATATCATACTGAAAGTGAGGTTATATCTGAAGTTATATGCATGTCTCCATTCCATGCGACTGGGAAAGCAGCCCCATAAGGGATAGGATTTAAAAGCATAAAATTCAAATTTTATTTAGGTTTGCTTGTTTAAACAAAAGTGAAAGAAGGAGAGAGAGAGAGATAGAGAAAGAGAGAGATAGAGAACGAGAGAGATAGAGCAAGAGAGAGAGAACACTTTAGCATATTTGAGTTTAATTCAGTTTTGTAGATTCTCTAAGGAAACCCTCAAAAGAATTTCAACACCCGAAACTGACACGTGCCACAATTCCATTGAGAGACTGTGGCAGTTCGCAGAGAAAAACTGAACTACTCATCGAATATGGAAATGCCTAAATTTAGATAGCTAATCGCAGTCACGCATATTATGCCAATACCAATTTATTGGTAATAGCGCACAGAGACAGACAGAGAACAAAGCGCGTTTAAGCCAAATGTTTTAGCTCCCACGGTTTGCCTGACGACCAATTACGATATTTTTAGCTTTCGACTAATGACAATCGGTATATATAAGAGCAAAGTCTTTTGAATTATACATAATACCATATATATAAAAATAGACATATTTGTTCGCAGGCAGAGAAAGTTTTTAGCGTCCTTCGCAGAATGTCCTCGTTAAATTTAAACAGGCTATTTTTGTGTTGGACAAAGTGAGTATCCTGGCATTATTTCTCGCTCTCTGCCTCTCTTGCTCTTTAGCTCTCTCTCTTTCTCTCTCTCTCTCTCTCTCTCTCTTTCATCAATAACACATGTCCAAAAGAACAATTACAGCAAATTCCCTTCTTTTTTGTGCATGTCTGAGCATGTTTATTGAGAAAATTATGCCAAAAGTTTTGTTTTTTTGCGGCCAGAAAGTGGGGCAGCAAAGTATTTAAAAGGCTGCACTTCAGTTGCAGTTCTGCAGTTGGCCAACTTCAGAAAACCCAAAAGCATTTTGTGGCTTTAGTGTCGAGTTGGCGAATGTTCAAATCTTGTTGTGGCAGCCACACAAAATGCCATGAGACATGCATGTTGCAAGTTGTTTTGACTTCAGCCGCTGTCAACAACAATTTGCTGAAGTTCAAAAGTGTAATTATCAGTATGTTTATTTAATTATTCATTAATGTGTTAAACTGTTTCAAAATAGATATTATAAATTAATTAATTGAATTAATATTAAGCCAACTAAAGCGCAATGAAAATTAACTCATTCGAAATGAAATCGCAAATGGACATTTATAATTTTGCATTATTCAGCATTTAAATCACATTAATTTGCACGAATAAAGCGCTGACGAGACAAAAATTATACGCATTATTTTATTAGTTTAAATGTTATATAAATTGCCAATTAAATTAAATAGTTTCCAATAGTTGGCAATGATAAACTATAGAATGCTGAATGGCATTGGCAAAATAATTTATGAATGGGCCAAAAGGGACCAAAAAAAAAATCAGAACCCATAAGCATAAAAATAGGGTTGGGCAGGATATGCTCACATATTTTCGACAAGTTGTCCTGATCTGGTAATTTTATTTTATTACAATAAAAATAAAGAAAAACCCGAAAACAGAAAACAGAAAGGGAAAATCGTTTTGGGTTCGGTGCGTTTCAGATTATTCAGGCTGAGAATGGAAAACAGCCTTTAATGTGGATAAAGAAATTGTTGTTATATTTTTGCATGTCTTGCTATATATATATATATATATATGTATGTTGCCTGCTGTTGTCATTACAAATTGTAATCGGGTGCAATGAACTGCCGCTCGACTAAGGTCATGTCTGTGGCAACTCGATTTGGTCCCTAATCAAACACACTATATTAAGTGTAATTCCAAATAATATATCTTTAAAGTTTTTCAACTCATCTATCGACACTGAATCGTCTAGTTTATAAAGTTTTCTTATTGATGCAATATATTTAATATGAAACTTGTATAATTTGCGCACAGTTTGCAGTCTGTCAAAGTTTTGTTGATTGTGAATTGAATCGCTGCGTGAGCCTTAAAGATGCAACAAAAATGTTGCACAGAGAAAACTTTGCGCAAAGTTTGCAACGGTATAACAAACTGTAATGCTGAATGCTCATCAATTGCTTAAAGCCGCTTATAGCCGTGGACTTATTGGTGGGGGGGGGGTTGGGGGTAATTGTGCAACGCCTACCAACTGAACAGACTATTTAAACAAAGTTGCAATAACTTTGCAATGCAGCCAATTGCAATTGTCGGAAAAGAGCGAACGGTATTACAAGTGCTTTTAATCCATTTGAAAAGTTTGCCAACAACTCTCTCAAACACACACACACACACACAAAGAAAAGTAAACATAAAGAAGGAAAAGCCATAAGAAAAGCGCTTGAAATAGATAAACAACGAGCGAAAGGCAAAAGGAGACTTTAAAGGAAGCGTTAAATGAAGCATCGAAACCAAAGCAATTTGTGTAAGTCTGCCAAGCTTGGAGCAAACTCAAAGGAACTTGTGATGGAATATGTCAGAGTGCTTAACTTAATGACACAATTGCCATCAAATGCTATGGGGAGTTTAGATGTGAACCGTATCGAAACAGTTGCCATTTCAGGCAGGTTTCTAAATTGCTAGCCGAGGATCAAAAGTTGAGGCTGAAATGGGCGAGCATTAAGCGAAGCATCCTTGCAAGGCCAAGAACAGGGGGCAGGAATGAGGTGCAGGGGTGAATGCCACAAGAAGCCGCAGATTGTTTTTACCTATGTATTCTGTATTCGAATTAAGCGAAGCGTTAACAATTTAAAATAAAGCAATGGGAAAACGATGTGTAAATATTAAAAGGTGCACTGAAATAAAGTGCGACCCGCCGCCCGCCAAGTGGACAGAGTGCCGAAGGCGAGGGAGTGACAGAAGATAGGAAGTGCAAAAAAGGACACTTGCTGTTAGCTGACACAGAGAGAGAGAGAGAGAGAGAGAGAGAGAGAGCAGCGGAGGCGCAACAATTACAACACCATTCATAAAAAACCTATCTCATTTTTTTATGTCAAAACAACGAAGTTGAAATACGCTTACTTTAGGTGAATCCCTTGCAGAGATCTTGGGTTGGAAATGCTCTTCTTGGTTGGTATAATTATTCTGAAAAATTCATATGCAAAAAATAGCTATTTCATATATTTATACGGTTTAATTAATTATTTGATTATTTAACTATTTAATTTAATTATTTTCTTGAGATCTGCTTGAATGAGAAATACTTTCAGATGTGCCAACATGAAAGCAAATGAATAATATTAAAGAGTATATAAAAAATAAAAATAGAATAAGCCAGTAGGAAAGGATGGGAGAGGGCAAAGAGTAAGTTCCCCAGTTTTATTTATTCTATTTTTTTTATGTGGTTTTTGTATGTCGCATAAGATTACCAAAGTGTAAAAATAAATTTAAAAAAAAAATAACGAAATGGAAAGATGGCTCAGCGGGAGATGGGAAAAGAGTGAGCAGGGAGCCAAAAAGATATTGAGGTTATGGCCGGGTGAGTCTTGTCCTTGCTCTGTTAGTGCTGTGTGTTTTTAAATATTCAATTGAACATCCTTCAATTAAAATAAATGTATATTTACATATCACCTGGCTTGCAGTTTAATTGATTTTTTATTTTTGTTCTTTATGCAGTTTTCTGTCTGTTGGCTTACTTCACCGGAAAATGGAGCAAATAAAGCAAAGGGGTTTTTTTCTTTGAGATAAACTCGACGAGGAATTCTCAGTTAGTTTGGGTACAAAAAGAGAATATTAAAATTGGTTTACTGAAAGCTTTGCGTTTGGGTATTCATTCGTAATCATTATCCTCTTTTTGAGAATAATCATTTATTGAAAGAGCCAAAGCTCAACTATAAACACAAACACAGACACACACGCATAAGTTCGCCCACACACACACACACACATACGACAACACACGCATTAGAATTGTGCTAAATTTGAGCGTTGGGGAAGCTATTAACATGCATATGATAGACACTTCCGGACAAGTGGCAGAACGCACACGAGGACCTCAACTCAAAGCCACAGAGAAACATGCGGTGACTACGTGCATCAGCCAGGACACCGCACACACACACACACACGCACACACACACACACAAGCACGTGCTGGTTATTCTTTTGAGTTGCTTAGATAAATACATATTTGAGCAAGATGCTTATGAGTGTGAAATACCCTCTGCTTTAAAGCCTAAGTAGACAGCTCCATTTTCACTTAATTCACACTTAAAGAAAATTCTACAGCAGTTGATAAAAATTTGGAATATTATTTCATCAATCTTTAATACAAAATAAAATCATAGAATAATGCCCTAATGGAAACTACCTCCAAAAGAAAATGCTTTAATTGTTAATAGACCAAATTAATTATAGAAAACTGATTAGTTTTAAAGTAGCAAAAAAATCCCTAACATACCCGTTGTAACTACAAAATTAATGAGTATAAAAACTTGGCCGAGATATTGTGAGTTTGTTGTGCTTGGGCTTTCACTTTGGCTATTGTTGTAGCTGTGGCCTTTAACTTGCCTGATCCTTTTTACGGGGCTCATCATTGTCGTCATCATCATCATCACCATCATCATCCGTGGCAAATGGACGGCAAATCAAATAAATAAATATAGGGTAAAATGTGCCTGCCATGCATAAAGTAAACTATTTAATGGACTTCTGCCACCGATGGCTGCCATCAGCTCAAATGGTGTTGATATGCCGGGAGCGCATAAGCAGGGGGCCATAAAGGGGGCCAAGGCGGAAATCGAAAGCTATTAGAAGCGAGGCAGCTGCCTGCAGCGAAATGTGGACTCTCAATTGTTAGTTTCTGCAGATCGACTCGATGTGCTTCGCTTCCTTCTGAGACTCCTCAAACGCTCTCGTTTAACACGCAGTTTGGCTTTGTACTCATTTGCATTGCTTTTCTATTTTTTATTTTTTCTATTTTCATGCAGTAATTTTACCGCAATTTGAGTTTTGCCAGCAGAGTCAGCCACGTGTTTGTCGTGTCCTCTTTATATAAGTGTTTGTTTTTTTTTCTCACTTTGGCATTTGACTTTCCATTTCGTTTTAAGTTTTTGGCACTCGCTGAGCGCTGCACAGGTATACAGGTGTAGAAACACTCAACAAAAATACACACACACACACACACATATACTTTGACAGACACTGCGGGACACAGCCTGGCAATAATGCAAATGACTTTCGCTTCCGTTTGGATGCCGCTTGAACTCGACCTCCTTCATTGTTGTTGTTTGTGTTTTTATTTTGTTGTTGTTGTCCTTTGGTGACACTCTTATTTTATATATTTATTTTTGGAAAAATTCCTTTTTTTTTTAGACATTGAGAATTTTGTTTAGCGTTTTGATGCGAGTGAATGATATCCGTGTCTTTTGCCTGGAGCAGGAGGTAGATATGCAGGATGTACAGGATATACGCAAGATGTGCCCAGATAAATACTTCGTTAAAGCACCATCGTCACATAGTAAGGAGATTATTTCAATAGAATTTGCATTTAGATGTAGTGTTCTTATCAGATTTATTTATGTAAACAAAGCTTAAATAAGGTTTTCTATGCACATGTAAAAAAAATCTTCCTTTTTATCTCTTTTTTTATGCGAAAACATGACAGAATTGCAAAGAAATTACTTATATATATATATATATTTATATATATATGAAATGATTACCATGCCATAATTGACCATAATAGTGCACATAGACAGGAGTGGAGGTGATAGACTGACCACTCTGTCGCTTGTCTCATCATTTCCATTATGGTTTTCCATTTAGCATATGGCATCCTTTGGAGATTTGCAACATTCCGTGCTGCTGTCAACGCAAACATTTCACCACAAAAACACACACACACACACACACACACAAAACAGCATCAACAACCAGTAGCAGCTGCCACAACATTTGAAACCAGAATTGAGACTGACAACACGTTTTCATCCTCTTTTTTTTTTACTCTGTGTTCAACACAACGTTGAAACACGGATTCGAAACGACAAACAAACCTGAAAACATGCCATGAGGGTCAGAGATACATGAGCATAAGATTACGTACACTGCGAGAAAATATGTGTATATATATTGCATTCTAAAAGCTTAATTGCAAACTACTTTTAATTAAATATTTTGAGCCCCGTACAAAATAATTACAAGTAGCACAAATGGACAAAAGGACAATATATATAGAGTAGTATCCATATATATCCTTGCAGTGTACCTTTTATGTGTACTTTATTTTTAGGCAAATATTGCCCAAATGTGGGCAGCAAAAGACTCGTTTTTATGTCGACTCATCGATTTTTCCATGAACTTTGACTTTGAAAATAGAAGTATATTTTGATATTGATTCAACGAATGACAAAAAGGAACAAGTATCTTTACACGCCGCAGATTGTATACTTTTTTACTCCAGATTTTAAAATATTTGTTTTTCTTAATTTAAATCAAAAAAATGGTAGCTTCAATTTAATTTTATTTAGATGAATTCAATGTCTACACTGGCTCTAAAGTTAATATTTAAAATATATATCAGAAATGTCTATTTGAATTCCACAAATAAAATCTGCGCCTGATTGGGCTTGAAATATCAGTCCGTTTTGGTCGGGATAATTGGGATATATGTCAAGTTGCAATAAACATTTTATATAAGTCAACTTATTTAAAAATTTGGGTATACAATTTGAGGACTTACAGGACTTGTTCTTACTGAACAAGACTTTATATACTCTGTGGGGATGGGGTTATTTATTTTTAAAATTCATGTAATGACTTCAACAAAACAATTGAACATAAATTCCAACACCACTCATAAAACCTCCGATCGGTCTATCATTTCATTGTTTATATGTATTTGTATATATATATTAAATAATTAAATTTTAGGTTGAATCACTTTTATGGAAAGTTAATTATTTTATAAACTTTGACAAGTTGTCAAAATGTTATTATCTCAGTGTATATTTGTATGCACATGTATATATATATATATACATGTATGTAGTTGTAGGTGTGCGGGCAGGAGCAGAGTATATGCATATGCATGCAAATAAGGCAACGAGGCGCGTCAAATGAAAATGAATTTGATATATAAATGCAGATGCGCCAAAAGTCTCAAAGTATACATAAATATGTATATCCATATATATATATATATATTATCATGTTACTACATAAAAAAAGAAAGGGAATTTATTTTTTTTTGCAATATTGAAATGGAAGGGGAAGCCATTTCATAAATTTGCTGACAGAGGAGGTGACAACATGTCAACAAGCGCCGCGGGTGCTTAACAAACAGGGAGAAACAGATAAGGAGTAAGAGAGAGAGAGCGAGAGAGAGAGCGATATGTAGAGAGTGGAAGGAGGAGGTGTTACAGTAGGAGATAAACAGCAGGCAAGGCAATTATTTAAGAGGAGCAGGCAACGCTTTAAGTGATTGACTTTTAGTCATTTGCAACAAATTATTTGCTGTTGCTGTTACTCCCTCTCCCCATCCCTATGACTTCCCCACCCCTCCAGGACAGCAAACGTTTTGTCTGGCAGCTGTCTGTTTAACTTTTCCACGTAACATGCGACCCCATACCAGCGACCCTTGCCCTCCCCCGCATACGCACCCGCACCCTAACCATCACCAACCTCTGCCTTAAGTAGCTGTCATATGCCAAGCGAATTGTGTTTTCATTTTATTCTTATCGTCTCGATTTTTTTATGATTTCCTATTGAAAATTGTTATTGTTGCCGAATGTGCGTGACAGCAAGAACAGTGCCATGCATAATAAACGTTGAAAATTCGACTTATTCGGCTTATTGTATAATCACAGCAAATTTTGAAAAATGTATCAAAGTGGGATTTATTTATCGGCTTGTATACAATATCTATATATATCCCTATATATATTTTTATTTTGATATTTTTGCATACAAATTGATTTGTCAACATTTTTATTGACAGAAATCATTGAGTTGTCGGGAGTTCTACAAGTTGTTGTTATTTCCATTGTTATTTGTATTGTTGAGCTTTATGTGTGCGCTGTCAGTTATTTGATATTTTATCACTGATTGGTTTACGATTTGCGATTTACGATTTCTGTGATTCATTTTATGCCCACTGAAGCGTCTCGTACATTTGAATTTCAGCAAAAAAAATAAGAAATTCAAAAAGTACAGTTGAATTTACAGATAAACAGAAAATCATGAATGGCATGCATGAAAATGTCCTAAACAAATTCACTTAAGCCAATTAGTGCGAACCCTTTTAGCCAATGCCAAAACAGCAGTTGTCCAAAATGTATCTAATTGTTGTATCTAAAACGAAACTGAAGCAAACACAATGTGAAATCAATGTTTTGCAACAATAACAGCAACAATAATTTCATCTCACATTTTTTGTCTTATTCATAAATCATTTTTTGGTATATTTGCGTAGCGGTTTCGCTTCGAGCGCTGCACGCGAATTGTTTGCCAAACGCTAAAAAGTGTTCAAATATTTGCTTTAACTGTGTTGGAGGGAGGAGAGTGGAGGGTGGGTCGGAGGAAGGCTTTCGTTTGGCTTTTGTTGTCATAAGTAGTGAAACCGATGTGTGAGCAAAAAAATAAAACTAAGCAACTCAGAATTCCATCAATTTCCTGCATGACTTGAAGTATTTAACTTGACTTTTCTTTTTGTTATTTGTAGTCGGTTAATGTAACTTGATTTAACGAACATGAAAGTCATTATTAGGCCGCTGGTCACCCACCATTTGATCCACTAAAACTCGCAGCAAATTAAATAATTTTCAACGCATATACAAAGACATTTCAGAAACTCAGCTTTTGGCTGCTATTTGTATTTGAGCTAAGTTTTTTATGGTTTGTCTGTGCCCCACACAAATCAGTGTATGCAAAGCAAAGCAAAACAAAAACAAAATAAAAGCACGCACAAAATAAGAAAAGAAATCAGCTAAAAATTTATTTGTCTGCTTAAGAAAAAAAAGAAGAAGCTGAAATTAACTTTTTCGTTTTTGTTTGAAATTTGTTTCGCATTTGTAAGTTGAAATGCTTTATTTGGGGCTTTGAACAACAACAAAACCAAATAAAACACAACCAAATTGAACGGGGGAAAAAAACACACACACCAAAAAAAAAGAGATCAAAACTAAATAAAAGCGTATTCCCCAAAGAGGCCCCCAGCAGACCTCAGCTCCAACCTCAGGCATGCAGTTTGGCTTTTTTGTGTTATTCCCTGGCCAGTTGCCCGTAAATGGTACAGCCCCCGCCCCCTCACCCCTCCGCACACGCAGACAAGAAAACACAATACGGTTAGAGTAAAATGAACAGGAGAAACTGGCTGGAACTCGCAGGAAGCGAAACTTTGGTAGCATGCGTATCCGCTATAAGTCTCTTACCTTTCTTCACCCCCCCCCCCCCAACCTGCCTTTAACAACAAAACGCAATTGTTTCCATCGTGTTGCTTTAACAAATTTATTTTCAATGCCTTTTTCCGCCAAGACCTACGTGTATTTTTTTGTTAAATGTTTTTTTTTTCCTTAAAGGGCGTCCCAAATCGATTTAATTGACACTTTAGGCCGGGCATAAATCGTCGCTGAGCGAGGTGGCCGGCACAATGGCCGTAACATTTGTGTTTGTAACACCTTACCAGAAACAGCAACTGTCAAGCAAATGGATTGCAATTTGAGCACTTTATGGTGGGCCTAACAAATGTTGATGGCCAACACGAACAAGCGCTTACAAATGTCGACAGGCCGTCAACTGTTGATTGGCAGACTGTTTGTCATGTTCTTGGGGCGATTTGCCCTGACAATTGCAGCATTTTGGTCAAGCTGAATATCTTTAATTAATTCCTTGACTTTTTGGGCAACACAAAGAGCGCAACTTGGCTTATTACAAAAGCGGGAAAGGGATTTCTGATAAATGGGGTTTAAATACAACAGGTTTTTAAATTTGTTTTTTATTTATTTTTTCATTTATTGAAAATAATAATTTCACATATTTTTCTATTTAGAAAATATAAGACAACAATCATGATTTTTATTAAATAAATGTCTGATTTAATAGTAAAAATTGGAGGAAAATGTTGCAGAATGTGCAAATTAAATCAAGTTAAATATCGATTTAAATTTGCATAGACGCTTGGCTCTATTAAAGCCAAATTGATATGTGTATTTCAAATCTTGTGCAGTGCAGTTGCTATAGTAAACCGCTTGTCTGCATACCTTCGAATGTACATCTCATATCGGGTGCCATAATTCAAATACAGCAAGTTACACAAGATATTCAACATGAACATATCACTTGCAATACGATATTCATTCCCAGTCAAATACCAGCCACAAATCCGGCTCACAAATCTAACAGAATACACAGAAACACACATGTGGCATGTGTATTATATACACACACACACACACACACACACACACTTGTATTATGTTTGTGCCGCTTGTCCTGCACAACACATTAAAGGCAAATGTGCGCTTGGCTTGTGGAGCACCTCGTTGAGTTATGACGTCCAACAGCTGTGCAAAACGACTGCCCGGGAGACGGGTGAACCGAGGTGAACCAGCACAAATGTGTTGCATAAGTCAACAGAATAGTAGAATTGAGGCAGCCACAACAACAACCCCCTCAGCCATAAGTAGATGCCACAAAATATTATAGAAATAAGAAAAAAGAGAAAATCAAATCAAATTCGCCCAGCGACATTTGGCCGTCGGTTTTGGTTGCTAGTTGAAAAATATTGCTCTCTTTTGGCAGTCCCTGCGGATTTTGTTATTGTTGTTTACATCTAGAAAAAAGCAGCCTACGAAAAGTCAATGTCCAACTTTTCATACTCGGATGCCAAAACAAATTTGTGTTTATTCGCTGTTTGTCTGGCCCCAAAGAGTTATATATATATATATATATGTATATATATACCCAACCAAGGTTGTCAAACTTTTCACCAGATTTGCTTTGTCAGTTTAGCAAAACTCAAACTTGATTTATTCTGCAGTTTAAGTTTAAGAGCCAACTTTTATAATATTAAGAGCGTACAAAAAAATGAATAGCTTCAATTTAAAAATAAGCATTCTTAGAATCATAAATTGAGTATATATTTTATATTAAGAATTGTTTGACAGATCTACTTTAAAAATCTATAAATTGCAGATTTCTACATTTTTATACATATATTAATGCTGATTTTTGTAGTTACAAATAAAACCTTTGCAGTCACCAAATTTGATATTGTTTGATTTCTAGAAATAAATTAAAGAAATATTTTTAATATACAATTTTTTTTATGCTATTCATTGTTAATTATAAAAAGTTACTTTTATTAAAAAACTATATAAGAAACTTTTGTAAATTGCCAGTTGCAAAATTCTCACTTTTTCTTCTTTTCTGTTTCTTTTTTTTTTTTTTTTTTGTTTCAGGCCACTTTCCGTTGAGCTCGGAGCACTGTTTGACGTGGATATGCCTGGATGTGTTGTTCTGCACGGCCAGCATAATGCATCTGTGCACAATATCCGTGGATCGGTATTTGTCGCTGCGGTATCCGATGCGATTTGGGCGCAACAAGACTCGCCGTAGAGTCACCCTCAAGATTGTCTTTGTCTGGCTGCTGAGCATTGCGATGAGTCTGCCCCTCAGCCTGATGTACTCCAAGGTGAGACAGTTAACCATTTGTATGCATTGACTACTTGACTAACATTGGATGCTGCTGTATAGGATCATGCCTCAGTGCTGGTGAATGGGACTTGCCAGATACCGGATCCGGTTTACAAGCTAGTCGGCTCCATTGTTTGCTTCTACATACCGCTGGGCGTGATGCTGCTCACCTACTGCCTCACTGTGCGGCTCCTGGCCAGACAACGACAGAATCTGGGCGGTGGCCAACCAACGGCAGCAGCCACTCCAGGCTGGGCAAGCGGCTGGTTGGGCCAGGCGCCCGCCTTGGGTATGTTTTTTCCTTATTATAATTTTCATATATTTATGGTATGGAAATTTTGTAACTAAATGTCTGAGTTGTAGCCCCTAAGGTATATATATATATACATATCTAAATCGCGGCTGAAAACCAACTTAATAATTTAAGTAACGAACAATGAAACCTTTTTTATTTTTTTTATTTTGCTCCTCGATTTTGCTTAAAGGTTTACAATTTGCATAATGTAAAGAAGTATTATGAATGAAACCGAAATTATATCATTATGCAACTTATTATTTAAATTCACGTTTTATAATAAGTGCTCCCAATAAATTAGGTATTTTGAAACTGTTCTTGCCATTTATATTTTGATGGCCCTGTAATAGATAAAAGTAACAAAAATACTTTCTTACACAGATAATTACTATATTTGTCAACAGTTTAAACTTAGCTTAGCTGAATTATATTTAATAAAAAGTTTGTTTTTAGTTTTCAACATATCTGAATGGTACTTTGAATATTTAACAAAGTGTTCAATATTTCTTAAACAAACTCGATTCTTTGCTCTGCAAAAGGTTTTAAATTTGGCATTTGGCAAATAGCTAATTTAATCAAATATATTTTATGGCCTTGTCTAACGGATTTTGGTGTTTAATGTAATTTCAGTTTGCCAAAATAATGTGATATGCCAACCACAGCAGTTTACATAACATGGCCGGGGGTGTGGGGTGTTGGGTGTGAGTTGTTGAGTGTGACCAACAAGGATGCGAGACCACATCTAAGCCGCAGCAATGCACACAGAAAACGAGTTAGTATTTGTGTATGTGTGTGTGTTGATAGCTAATTTTGAGTGCTGAAACGCTGCACATTCGGCTGGTCGACATCGAGGACCATGTCCTGTCACGTTGAGAGGCTTTCCTAAATCCCCTTACCAAGTGCCAATCAATTTGAAATTCAAAATGCAAGCTGTTCCACACAGTTCAAAGGTTGTTCAATTAAGTCGTGTTGAGCCTTCGTCGAAGTTTGTCTTGTTGTTGTGGATTTCATCATTAGATATGCCTGAAATTAGTCATAAATTATTATAAAATAATAGATATTTTTCAGCTCTCATCAAAGCATATAAAACATCAATACACACTCAAGTCAAATACTAATTTATTAAATGAATTGAATTTTTCAATCAATTTTGAAACTCAAGTCAAATACTAATTTATTAATATGAATTGAATTTTTCTATAAAAATTATTTGTACCGTAATCAGAAATTACATGCTGAGCTATTTGTTCACAATAAATATGAAATATATTTTAACAAGCGGCCAACATTTGTTCGTTAAAACTAAAGCTAAAAACAAACTTTCGATTGAGTGCAGAACAACAAAAGTTCGGGCAGATTATTTGAACGCTTTTAGCACTCATGTTTAAGCGATCCCATAAAAAAAAACATTGCATTGAGGGGATTTCAAGTGCGGAACTGTACTGCCGAGTTCCATGTGGCAATAACAATAATCAATAAAATCCAAATAAAAATGAAAATAGAAACTAAGCGTTTTTAATGGACTTTAAACTGCGAGTGAAAATCGCGAGTGTTGCGCTCTTAGCTGCTGCAGCTGCATTGCAGCTGGTTTCCATATTGTAGGGGATAGGGGGGATAGGAGAGAGCGGGGAGGATATGCACTGTATTACGGTAAAGTAGGGCATTTGATAGCTAATCGAGAGCAGAGCAAGTTTAGCTTTCAACGAGGCGCATTGCGGCGCTCCCCAAGTGCAATTGTATTTGTGTTTGTGTGTGTTTCTCTTTTATTTAGTTATTACGTGTACAGTAGTCACTGGCATTGCAAGCCACAGAAAACTAGCTTAAAATGCCTTTGGCTAATAAGCTCTGCTTTTGACATGCAACTCAATTAAGCAAAAAAAAAAACAATAAATGAAATTGGTTTATAATTTTCAATTTATTTTCTTTGTCTTGTTTGTTAGAATTTGACATAAATAAATAAAACAAAGAACTAAACTTTAGAAACAAAATTTACTCTTATGTGCATTTATTTAATATTTAAAATAATTGACAGATTGGCTTTGACTGCAACAAAATATTGTCAAAAATCAAAACTCTTTGAAAAATATATTTTTTGCTTTATCAACTGAATTTAGTCGCAAAATGTCTACTTTATGTGTATTATGCATGCATTGAAAATCCGGATTTTAATTTCAAAGTTCTAACTGAGTGGTGGTCACTGTATTTGTGCATGTTTATGTGCCGCAGGCGAGTTTGTTATTTCAGTTCAGTTATTTTAAGCTAAACCCGCTGTAAGGCAGCTCGAATTTGCCCAGGCACGTATCAGAGCTTGTCCCCATGTGTGTGTGTGTGAGTGTGTGTGTGTGAGTGTGGGTACTCGTGCGAATTTATAAGCTCATTTATTTGGCTTATAGCCATGATATGATTTTTTCTTCTATGCTTGGGCATATGACTGTGCTGACTATCTTTTAATGTTTTTTTTCCCCCTTTTTTTTTGGTATATTTATTGCAGAGCGTCGCTGCACTTGGCGGCGTCTGTTAAAGCCGGGTCAGAGCCCCGCCTCTTCGGTGCTGCACGCCCACTCAGCGAACTCGACGGACACAGATCTCAGCACGTTGGACACTCACGAACTCTGGCTGCCCGACTCAAGGTGAGATACGCCAAATCCCAAGCAAAGATTGCCTGCTAGCTAACCTAATCCACTCACAACCATGTAATCCATAGCATACCGGAGCCGACGCCTACGACGATGACGGCTTTGCATCAGTTTGGTGCCGAGATGTTGAAATTATCACGTGGTCTGGAATCCGTGGCATCATCTTCGACAACGGGCTCACCAACCAAATCCGAATTTTCCATATCAAATCATCTGCCCTACTCGAGCAGTCCGCAACGCTATACAGCCACACTTCAGCAGCAACAACAGCACCAACATTTGCAACAACAGCAGCAGCAACAACAACAGCAGCCAAATTTGCAACAGACATCGCCCAAAAGAACCACAATCCTGGGTCTGTCGACCACAACGCTGGGATTGAAGCGCGAAAGCACCCGCAACTCCTTGGCCAGCAGCCGCATGGGCGAGCAGAGCGATGGGTAAGTGGAAAAGTGGCCTAAACGAAAAACTGAAACAGCAACAATTTTGGCATTTATTTTAAAAAGTACATTTTACAATTACAACCAATCGTTTCATGGACAAAATAAATAAGTTTGCAAGATTTACTCTGCTGTGGCGAATTCTTGGGAGGAAACTCTTCAGCTTTTTACATGTTAAATAAATAAGAAATGTTTACTTTGGAAACTTTACAAATTCGAAAATAAACTAATATTATAGATTACTTTTATCCATTTGCAATTGAGACTTCAAAACTCAATTGCCATTCAATAAGCACATAGAGAATGTTTTTGAAAAGAGCTCTTCAGACGACGGCTCTTTTCAGACTGCTCTTTGGCCAATTCATCCTCTGGGCAGAATTGAAGTAAATGCCAACACTTCTGGTTTCTTTGGCTGACAAAAGGCCAAGTAAATGGCACAGAGCAACGAGAGCATTGTACTTATACATTTCTCCCTCCATTCCCCCCCCTCTTTCACCTACCCTTTTTGTTAAAGGCCCTCTCGCCTGACCGCATCAAGAGTCAAGCCAAATGTTCGGCAGTTATTTATTTAGTTTTTTATTTTTTTTTTAAATTTCACTTATTTTTGGCCAGTTTTGTGCTGGTTTTCGCCTTTCGCCTTTTTTTGTCCTTCTGCCTTTGAATTGTTGTGAAATTTTGTGTAATAATTTTTTTTTTTTCTGTTGGCCACTTCTTAAAATATACAACAAAAAAAAAGGGTTTTCAAGTGATTTTATCCCCGGCATCAGCATTATTTTGCTTTTTTTCTTCAAGAAATTATTCTAATTTTAGTTGACTGGCTTATATTGTCGAGGCAAAAGAAACTGAAAAAGATATAAAAAAAAGATACACAGTAAAAACTCAATTAAAAATGTTAATTTAAAAAAAAACAAATTTTTTCATTCGAAATACTTGTCAAAATAGGTATTAAACGTATTTAAATTAATAACAATGAGTCCAATTCCACGAAAAACATAAAATTTTTAATGTTAAATTAAAGTATGCAAAAATTCACATTTATAAAATTCTTTTCAGATATTTGTACTTTTTTAGTTTGCTTAAATAAACTTTAATACAACCGCAATCAATTGTATTTAAACTGGTTCAGTTTTGGACCACTTGATGCCATTTTGATGCTTGGCTTCCGCCAAATATATATTTTTTGTTAACATTTTTTTTGATTTGACCTTCATATTTGGCTGTTTGTTTGACAGATGAACGAATTTGTGCAATCAATACACAGGATTTCCGCTATTTGTCCGCTGTTTTTGCTCTGCTAGAATAAGAGGAAGATAGAGGGAAAGAAAGAGAGAGGGGCGAGGGAGAAGGTCAAGGCCTTTTTACTGCCTGGCCCAAAGTGGCGCTCAATATAAGCCCGCCATTGTTAAAGGGCAATTCGATCCGAGTTGAGTTGAGTCATTCGATCGACTCTTAATTATTTGACTATTTGTCGTCTCATGCAGGCTGTGGCAGCAAATATATTGTTAACAAATGATGTTGCCATCTGTATCTGAGTATATTCTTTTGCCAAAAATTTGGTAATGAGCGAATCGATTTCAATTTATTTTCTTATGAAATTCATTTTTTCATTTGTATAGAATATTAGAGTTTATTTCAATTGCTTTTCTTTAAATGGAAATAAAATCTAATATTCTATACAAATGTGATTTTTAAATTCAATCTGTTGCTCAATATAATAATTTATTTAAATGCATTTTTCTTACGCTAAATTCAATTAAAAATTTTTACTTACAATTTTAAATTCCTTTTTTGTTTAAGTGTTAAAAAAAATATGGTTGTTACTATTAATATTAATTTCTCTTGCGAATTTATCTCTGTCTCTCTGTTTCTAAATTTAAATTCTTAATCACTTAACTTTTTCAAACAACCAGTTTGTAGCAGAATTCAGTACACTTGGGGATCGCTGTACATATTTGCAGACCAAATGGCATTAAATTGAGACACAAAATTGTTTACTGTGTAGGTGGCCAGGCGGATGAGCTACTACTTGCTTGGCAGCTGTTTTAATTCCTTTGTGGTTAAAACAATAACAAAAGACGACTAGCAGGTACTCTCGCTTTTGTTACACTGTTGCATAATGAGATGGTGTCACCTTTTCTACCTGTTTCACAGCTTCAATCTTTCATCTGCCAAATGCCAGTTGCCACCCCGTCTCTCCTCTTACCTGCATTTCAATTTATGCGCTCGTGTCTTGTGCAAACAAATCAGAAGCGTCAGGGATGCATAATGAATGCTGACAATACCACCTTCTTTCCACTCCCCTCTGGTGTCTTTACCATAAGCCCCCAGCGACGACACCTTCATTAGCAGCAAATGAAGTTGCGGCTGCTTCAACATTTGTATGCAAAACAAATGGCGGCAAAGTGAATGCTGAAAGCCAGCCGCAAAGCCAACGCTCAAATTCATACGCTTTATTAAAATGAATTCAGAATGAAAACCCGAGTAGCGAGCACCAAAAACAACAACAACAACAAAAAACACAAACTCACAAAAAACCAAGAGCAAATTTGAAACAAAAACAATGGCAACAAAAAACGACACGCGCCACAAAGCGCATTCTGTGGATTCGTTGCGAGTGGCAAAAGTGGGAAAATCAAACAAAACATGCAAAAAAGTGTTGCCTACTTTTCAGCGCGCATAAGGCCAGGTGACCACAAAGCGTGTCTGTGTTTGTATATTTGCGTGGATGTGTGCGTACTTTTCGGACGAGCTTGCCACCACTCGGTTTACCAATTGACTGAACAATTTTAATTTAAGAAATTTAATTTAAGTAAAAGAAATGCATACAAGGCGAGCCACAGCGTAAAATAGGAAAAAAGAATTGCCAATCTCGAAAATATATCAGTTTACTTTGCACACAAAGGTCCACAAAGTAAGCCCCATTATGCAATTAAAGTATAATTGTAATTTCTTTGCATAAATTAAAAAGACTGTTAGAGGAAAATCGAATAAATTTTCTATAATACTTTTATAGTTATCCCAACAGAATCTATTCTATTTGACTTACAACTTGCAGTTTCTATAATCAATTTAACAAAAAATTTTCGTGCTAAACAAAAATGCAAAAAATACAGAGCAATTTTTGCAGCGAAAGTTGCTTGTCAAAACCAGTAAAATATTAAATCAAAACCATTCTGATCAATTTTAACAAGGAAAAGCAATAAAAGGCATTTTAAAGCTTTTACGTTTAAATATTTATTTTGACATAAACCTAACCCAATAAAGATATGATTTAATAAAGCGTGTGGAAAGTAAATTTGACAACTTATAATTTTTATAAATTATTTATTCGAAAATTATTAAGTTTAGACAAAACTTATATGTCAACTAAACAATCGTGAAAGTACACAAAAATAAAGTTCATCCCACAAAAATGTGTTAATTATTCTCGGAAGAGCTTAAATAATTAAAATCTTTAATTAACATCTTTAATTTTGCTTTAAATTTACAAGCACCTTATAACAAAATAATAATAATAAAATAATTATAACAAAAAAAAATTTCTTGTGTATTTTTCGCAGAACCCTTTCACAATTGTCGCAAAGGCTGCGAGCCTACAAGAAACGTCGACGTGCTTCCTCCGCAGCTTCTGGCCGGGAACGACGCGCTGGCAGCGAGGATGCCGAGGATGAGGAACAGGACTCGCTACGAAGACGAAAACGCTACAATAGTTTGCCAAAAAATGCACTCTACACACAGCACAAGACGCTGCACGAGAACCAGGACGACGATTATGATGATGATGTCGTCGGCGATGATGACGATGACGACGACGAGGAGGACGAAGAGAAACCATCGAAATCATCGTCCATTAGCAAGGGCTGTCACTCGGACACAGAGGTGGAGCAGCACCACCAGCAGCAGCAACAGCAGCCGGTCAAGCCATGCCGCGTCACCGTCAGTCCAAGTCATCAGCCGGATTATCTGCAGCTGCCGTCTGTGTGCACCTGCCCCTACTTCGGGGATCGTCCGCTGCCAAGCTGCGTGAAGACCGCCGAGGTTAAGATCATATCGTCCGCCTTCAAGGTGACCACCACGACGACAACAACGGCGACGGCAGTGAGTAGTTCACCCAGTGAAATGGAACTGCTACTCTGCAGCAGCGCCGCCGGCAACAAAGGCAATGCTCTGACCAGCAGCCTTAGCGTCGGCCTAGCTGCAGGCGGTGCCACTGAAGTGGGTGGTGGCACCGCGAACACCCTGTCGCCGAGCAGTGGATTCTTAGCCGCACCCGGCACACCCTGTCCGGGTCGACGCAAACTGAGCATATCGAAGACCGCCTCGGTCATTACCTGGGACACCAGTCGTCATCGTCGGCGTGGAAGTAGCTTTGGCGGTGTGCGCACCTCTCTGCTCCTCACCCCCACAAAGACAGCATCCTGCACGACGACAACGTCGACGACGCCATTGCGACGCTCGGCAACCCTACGCAGTCATCAGAATATGAATTATCAAGGTGCTGGAGAGGCCGGGAGTAAGTCAAGAACGCCCCAATCCTCGCCGTGCCTGCTGCAGCGACAGCAAACAGTGAGATCCCATCATTCCCGCAACTCTAGCGTCATCTCGAGAAACTCCTCCCGCCATGGCCGCATCATACGGCTGGAGCAGAAGGCAACCAAGGTGCTGGGCGTCGTTTTCTTTACATTTGTCATCCTCTGGTCACCGTTCTTCGTGCTCAACCTGTTGCCGACGGTGTGTGAGGAGTGCGAGGAGCGGATTAGTCATTGGGTATTCGATGTTGTCACCTGGCTGGGTTATGCCAGCTCCATGGTGAATCCCATTTTCTACACCATATTCAATAAGGTATTCCGGCAGGCCTTCAAAAAGGTGCTCCTCTGCCGCTACTCCAGCAACAGTGCCTGGCGGCCGAGCAGATAGCAGACGCCGGTTAAGTCCGGCAAACTGAAAACAAATTCAAATCCACTTAAAAATCTCAAACCGCCTCCCATCAAATGTGCCAGCTTTGACTTCGAGCAGCGCTCAACGGTCGTCATCGGTGGTGGTGCTGGTGCCGGTGCAGGTGGTGGTCGTAGTGGTGGTACCCTCAACAGGCATTCGAACAGTTGCTCAACGGCAAACCTGTAAACCAGTTTCCAGTTTCCCAATTCGATGTCCAAGTGCTCCAAGCTTGCGGTGAGCTTGTGGTGAACCCCAAGGCAGCACCACCCAAAATCAAATTCTCAGAGGTGTACGTGCGCAAGTGTGTGTATGTTCTGGTTTGTGTGTGTGCACTGAGAAAAATAAAATCGAAAGCTACAATTTTTTTTGGTTTTTTTAGTTGTTTATTTTTTTTGTCCATATCCCGATAAATATTCTTTTAATTGTTATAATTAATATTATAATTTGTAATAAAAAATATAAAATATATATTTATCAGGGCGATTTTTTCTCTGAGTGTGTGTGTGTTTGTGAGTGCGTGCGTGTTCATGTTCTGCTGGCTTAGTTCTCTAATTAATTTCAAATTCAATTTGCTTGCCTTTGAGCACATTCGCCAAGCACAGCTCCATCCAACCACCCAAGCAGCCCAACAGAGCTTAACCCAACCCATGCCAACCAGGCAAGTCTCCTCAAGCCTCCTCCTGGTCATCGGTTTGCAGGCTGCTTTTAGCTGGGTAAGCTGCCTAGTTGCCACAGGCCACAGCACAACATGTCGTTCTATAATTGTGGTCCACAAGGTGTATTAAGTGTTCCACGCTTCCACTCTCCTCTCCAAATCCGCCTTTGGGGCTTTGCAATTGTATAACGCGATTAATAAGTGGATCAAAACAGATTTTCAAGTTTGCAGAAATTTGAAAATTAAAGCGAAATTTTGCGACCTCTTTTTGTTATCTAATTTAATGGGCTTTAATATATGCAAATGTGTCAAAGTACCAATTACAATAATTAAAATGTGAGACAAGAAAATTAACTATTTAACGACCTGAAAGATAAAATGATTTTGAATGGAGTAAATATGATAATTGTTCTAGCAACAATTAACTCTTAGATAAATAGTTCCACGTGTAAATGTGATTTGGTTTCTGTGACTTTTCCTGCCTGAAGCTATTTTAAAACAAATATTTTGCCCAAGGCAAAGGCACAGAAGAGGGTGGAGGAGGAGTAGGAGCTGTTATCGGATATCGATTTTCTAAACTTAAATTGACTATTTTAAGAACAACCTACAATGATACTTCCAAATAGAGCGAATGCACACAAAATAGTTAAATCCTTTTCAACTGCAAATTGTGCGAACAAAATTTATTCCATATTTGCTGGGATTTAAATGCCAAATGCATTAATAGGTATTTTCACAGAATTATGAATCAATAAACAATGAATTATTTATTGTTGATAATTCATTAGTTGATTAAACAAATTGCAATCAATATAAGCTGAGCTTTTTACGCAATATTGCATTGTTAATTTATGGTAAAATTTGCCAAATTTATTGAAAGTGCACAACAACAAAAATCACATACTCAAAGTGAATGAGAAATTAATGTTTTTGTTGTTGTGGTTCTTTTATCGAACAGTTTTGTGCTATTTTTATTTGAAAAGTTTCATTGGAATAATGAAAAATTTTCGCTGGTCACGCAAAAGGTGCCTTGGGGCAATAGTTGGAACACAGTCGCTTGAAACAGCAGCACATCAAACAAGAAGAAGCAGCAACAGTGGCAGTGGCAACAATAAGAAAAGCCATAATGAAAGCTATTTTGCTGGCAAAAGTTTTAAGTCGAAAGCGTAATTTTGTGATGTGGCTACAAAGTAAGCGACAAATTTGCAGCATGGGGAATGCGGCGTGAGGGGGGATGGAAACGTGTAATGGTGCCATTAGTAGCACCTACTCAAAGAGCTGCTGCTGTGGCACTTATAAGGCCCGTTGCAATTTTTTTCTTTTTTTTTTTTTGGACAGCTTCCGGCACGACGAATTTTTCAACAGACGCAAAGAAAAAAACAGGAGGCCGAAAGCGACACTCGAAAATTTATAGCAATTTATTTGATGGGTCAACGGAAACATTTCTCTGTCCACTTCATTGTCATCAAGTAGGGGTCGATGATAGGTAGCGCCGAAGTGTCATCGTCGCCAGAAACTTCATTGAACTTTCATGTCCGCTGGGCAAACAATAAAAGCAACAGCAAACGGGGAAAAAAAGAGCAAAAACCACTTAAGACGCTTGCAGCAACTTCCGTTTCCGCATGGTATTTTTCCCAACTGAAAAGTTTTTTAGTCCCGTACAAAATTTTAAAATCACATTTGTAGACCTTTAAAACTCTTCCAATCTTATTTGATATTATCAGGCCTTTTCATATATCAACTGAAATTCGATAAAAATATAGGTTAATAATCAGTTATATTTGCGTGCTATAGTTACTAAGAAATCTCACATTATCAAAATCATTTTATCAGTTAAGAGTGATTTTGGTAGTTGGTCGATAATTTTTTATTTTGGCGTTGTAAATAAGCACAATTAAAGTAAGCTAAGTAAAATCGAATTTAAACCTCTTCAATCTTGACAACAATCAAAAAGCATCACATTTAATTTGTAAAATGTTTTGTGTTCTTTAATCGCTGTATTAAAATCATAAAAGCTTAAACTATTCTTAATTACCTAATAAATATGTTATATATGATACCAAAAAAAGGGGGAGTATTGTCACAAAACGCTTTTACTAATAGCTAAACTAAGTTGAATACACTTCACAAATGTAATTTTGCTGAGAACTGTATTTGAAATTATAATAAGATAATCTAATTTACTAGTAAATGCTAGTTGTGAATGTTAAGCTTAAAGTTAAGTGTTAATCAAAACCTGTTGTAAATATATAGAAAAAACAATCACAATAAATCCCATGGGGTAATAACTAGAAAAGTGTATTTGTCAAATAGTAATCCCAAAACCAGTCTATGATCTGAGTAGTGTTGAATTAAGTAAACTACTGGAAAATGTACTCTGAGTACTAACTAATTAATCATATTAAAAAAAAAATACAAACAGCGCATTTTTATGGATCAAAACTACAGGTTTCCCCGGAAATAGGCACATTCTCAAAATTAAATGAGAAAAGTGCTTAATAAGTAGTAATAACTTGTGTGAGTTTTGTTTCTAAAAATCAAAGTATGTGTATAAAAAAAAATACCACCTACAAAGTATTAGAAAAATAAAATTAACCTAATAAACGACATATCTTTGTGCTTTGCTGTTGTTTACAAGGTGTACAAACCACGATAAGTTAGACAGTAGATAATAGATATTCCATTTAAACACGTCAAAGACACTGAAACATAAATATAAATATATAAATATATATATATATATATATATATATATAATAATAATAATTGAAATATGTATGACATATTAGCAATAATACTTTATGCTTAACTAATCATAAACTGTTCCATTACAACTTGTACAAATGTATCTGTTTGATTTTGAAGAGCTTTTATTATTTCCATTAAATGTGCATTCAATCGAATAAATGCTTCGTGATTCATTTATTTAATAACAGGGCACGCAAGTCTATTGACAGTGGATATATATTTAGAATTATTCAATGAATCAACTGTCATTCGCAATTCAAAGCAGTCAACTCAGCAACTGCTGCACTCCACTTGCAAAATCGAGCGCAAATTGCTGTTGATGGATTCGATAAAAGCCTTCAGCCGCAAAATGAATTCCACTCAATTAAACACCCATCGACAATTTTATGGATGTGCTTTGCTGAACGAAAAGCATTCAAATAATATATTAATATAAATAACAATTTTTGCGATTGTATTTCTAAGCAAATATTGCTGCGGCCAAAATATAAATATCTCGATAAAACTGCTAATTGAGAACAGTTTTTTCAGCGATGCGTAACACAATTGATGACAACTTAAATTACAACTTAAATATAATTAAAGCTCACAAATTATTTACGATTCAATACACCACTTTCCAATTCTAATTCTTCTAAAAGTATGCACTTTAAAAGCCGGTGACCAGGCGCAAATGAAAGTTAGCTCAATTTTGCAGCTGCTACACTGACAAGCATCATTATTAGTTGAATGATAATTATGATAATTTTTTTAAGGCACTTGAAAAATTAATGCACCCAGCGAGGCCACGCGTATTCGTGAGCAAGTCTGGCGGGCCACAAAAACCGTAAAGTAAATCCCAACAAAGTAGCGATCAAAGTCATAAAAAAAAGAAAAATGGGCAACGTCCAAAATAGCGACTACTCAGCGCCTCTTAATTTCATTTCAACTTTAAGGGTCTCGTAAAGCATGGCAAGCGGACCGAGGGGAGTGCCACAAACAAAAACAAAAAGAAAAAACACAAAAACACAAAAGGAAAGTTACTGTAATAAACGCTGCTGCTGCTGCTGATTCTGCTTCTGTTTCTGCTTCTGCTTCTGGCGCTGCTGCAGCTGGTAGCGAAGCGACGACAACTTAAAAATTTCTACTCGAGTGCGCCCCAAGGCAGGCAACAAAATATATAAAAATCCAGGCCCTCGCCATTAAGGTCTACCTTTAAATAGAGCATACACTAGAACCGAACTAAAGACCAGCTCTACATTATTTTTTGTAAGCCGATTACATATAAACTGACACTCAAAAAAAAATGATCTTAATAAACATTTAATAATAAATATTATTTGTAAACAAAACTCAAATTTTTTACATATTTGTGTGTATATTTTATTAAAATATTTGTATTTAACATTATACATATTCAGCACATACACAACAACAATAAACAAATTTTCTTGTTATACAGGTCAATTTTTTTCTTCAGGAATATCATTTTCCGATTGTTCTATACAGAGAAAGAAAAAAAAATCACATAAACAGTAACCTGAGCTAAAAAAATATTAAACGAACACATTTTTAGTTTTAACCTGTTTAGTAGTAAGATATTAAATATTGAATAAAATATTTAAATTTTGATTTTATTTTATTTTTTTTTAAGTTAATAAAAAAACTCAATTATAAACTGAGAATTTTGATAATATTTGTTCGCAGTGTATTCATATACATCTGTGACCCGACAGATGCGTTATGACCCTATTGTTCAACTCATGCAGCTCTGCGTGTGATTTATTTTATTTTTAAATACGAAAAGCGTTAAATATTTGCGGTTAAATTATTATATAAACAACGGCCATAAATTGTAGTACACATATATGAAAAAATTCGAAAATTATTTCAAAAGTTTTGTGGTACTTGCACGATAGTCCCAGCAGCAGAAAAAATAAATACACTTGGAACTTAATCGATTGCAAGCTAATAACCGACTGCAGTTTGTTATTTATGGCCATTTATTGTATATATGGGCCAGTTATAAAATAAAGTAAAACGACCGGATATCTCTATATATCAAGTGCAGGCAGTCAGCCGGGTACGTTTGGAAGCCATGCGAGCTGTGCGCCTGATTGCATTGATTTACGGTCCAAGCTTGTGCCGCATTTTATAGCCCCTCTTGGACTGGTGCTCGGAAACGGGAATAGTATCGCATATGCAATGCAATTTTGTGCAACATGCAACATGCAAGGACAACACAATGCAGCACCTATAAGAGCATTATGGCAATCATTACCAAATGATTTTGATGAAGCCAACAGAAAGCTGAAATACGACAATAAAAACATTTCATTTCAACGCATTCACAAAACTGATTGTACACAATTTCTGATGTATTTCACTTTGAGGACAGCACCACACATACCTACACACACACACACACACACACCCACACATATACGTAAGCAAATAATACGTGGCTTTTGTTACGTCTTTTTGATTGTTTGCAAAATGAGGATGTTATTGCCTGCTGTGCGCACCTTGTGGCCAAAATGCCGTTGGGTATTTGCAAATTTATGACAGCAACAAGCTGACAAACATATTCCGTACACGACATGTTGCACAAGCCAATTAAATTTGCAAAAGCTAAATGAAACGTATTTCATCAAAGCTAAAGCACAAATTGCGAACTCAATATTAGCATGTAAATTAAATTAGCCAAAGGTTTGACAATACACAACCCTTTCATAGCCTTTTGGCTATAATTTGATTGTGTGACAAGCAGGAATACAAAGTGTCAAATTGATTAAGGACACAGCTGGGAAAATTTGAGGGCTTTGTTCTTGCAAATACAAAATAATTTAATAATTAAAAGTAGTGAGTTGATTTCGAATTTCCATTAATTAAATTTATTCTATACTTATTTGCCTAACTATTTATAAATTCTTTGACATGAAGAAATAAATAAATAATAAATAAAAACTTTGAGATTATTTTTACATCTAATTCGCATTTACAAAATAGATATATAAAAAAGTTTTTTACACACTTCAATTGCATTTTTCCCTTGTATAAATAAACTTTATTTTGTGAACATTAAGTGACTGATATTTGGATTGATTTAGGCTTATAGAACACGTCGCTGAAGAGTTAAAATTTAAATAAAATTACTTAAGGAGTTAAATTAGCATAAGAACAATTTATATTTGTAAAAACTTTTACGACACGCGTTTGCCGCACAAGTCAAATATGCAAGTCTATTAAACCGAATCATTAAAGTGTTTAAATTACGCTAATAAAATCAAAAAAATGTAGACTGCTAATATTGAATTATACACTCTAAATGCAAGCAAAGTTTAACTGAGATTTCTGGCTTTGGACAAACCGATTTCATTACAAATCTCTGGCCAGCTCCGGCAGCTCCAGCTTCTGGAAAAGTTCGCATGCCGACGTCGCATTTTTATTGATTGCTTTCAATTAAAATGCCGCCAGTTGGTAGCCGCGGCCAATGCCTTTGTGTTAATTTAATTTTGGTGAAGACGACTATTAGAGTTCAAAGTTGGGTCGACAGGTCCTCGAGGGCTCGTCAATGGCAAATGCCATGCGGGCGAAGATATTTATTGGTGTAGCTGTTTGCCACGCAGTTTGACAGACAGCTGGCATTCGACTGGTGGTGTGTGCCTGGGTGGATGGATGTTTGGGGTGGTGTTTTTGTGGAATACCCAGCAGCAGATTGTTATTCATTCACTCAACTTTTCATGGTGGTACTCTGAACTCGAGTTGAAAACAAAACAAATTAGCCAATAAACATATTTTCGCGCATTTGTGCACCGGACCACAAAACATTTTTGTGTGTTTTCTCTGAAATTGACAGAAAGTTTTGCCTGTTGCGCATTGGCAGCATAAAATTAAAGTGAAATACTTAATAAGAAATTAAATTAATAACTTAACATACCAAATGCAATTGAATTGTAAAAAGCTGCATTTCAACAATAAAATAACGCATGTTAATTATTATATAATTTAAAATAAAAATGTTTGTATTAATTTATTTTATAAAACTAAAAACTTAAACTAAACTAAAACTGTTAATATATTTTTTTAGTAATGAGTATCTAAATTGAAGCTTGCAATTTTAAATTAAGGCAACTGTCATTGCTGACTTCATTTATTGAAAGCTGTCCAATAATATTGTTTAATAGCTAACTAGGCTCCATGTAAATGCAGAATCATTGCAATATTTTTAGACAGCCTGAGGAGAAGAAACTATAGAAATTTAATAAAGAAAAGAAAGCTCATCGTTCAACAAATAGAAATTCGATGCTGCTGGCCATCCCTTTGGGTAATCAGACATGATTATCAATTTCAGTTTGCTGAAACTGTCAGTTGCTTCCAGCGCCCTCAACTCAATTTGATTTGTTTACCATTTCCATTTTCCATCAGATCTGCTATCAAATGCATTTTTCATCAGAGCTGCGTTTTGGTTATTATAGCCATCAGCTGAAGCGGTTAGCTGAGACGCTTGTCATCTCGACTTCGCCTCATTATGGCCATAAGCTGTATTTTGATTTTGTTGCCATAGCTTCCAGACTGACTGAGTGAGATATAAATGGCAGTCACATCTATCTGGAGCTGCTCCTGCTCCTCCTGCTGCTCCTCCTGCTGCTCCTCCTGCTGCTCCTTCTGCTGCTCCTGCTGCTCTTTTGGTTATCCTTATTTTAGCTGTTGCTGTTGTGCATTGCGCTTATCAAATAACGTGTAATATATATGTCCTGGCTCCTGCAGTCACGCATAAAGGTAGTTAACATGCAAAGAGAATAAATCGACAAAAATGAAAGGTATTTTCGTGACGACAAAAAGCACAAAACTCACAACGAGCAAAAATGTAATTTTCTAAGCAGCACACGAAAAAAAAAAAAAGAGCACAAAGAAAACTAGAATTTTGCAGTGTCAGACTAGGAGATACTCAATATGTATAACAATGGAACTTAAGTATAGCTTATAGTACTTAAAACATGTTTTGCGTAAGGTATACAACCTGCATAAATTTCCACAATTTTCTGATACCCCCTGTAGCACTTTTGTAATGGATGCAGGGTATCACAAACAAAGGGGAAACAGCAGATGGGTTCCTAAAAATAGGCGGCAGCAAAAAACAGAAACAAATGACTCACTATAAATACAAGCGTTACTCACAAACAAAAAAAGAATGTGTGTGTGTATGTGTGTGTGTATGTGTGTGTGTGTGTGTGCGTGTGTGTCTTGGCAGAATGAAAAATACAAAGCGCAAATGAGTTGAAAAGTTGCCATAAGTTTTAGAACGTGCGTCGCGCTGATACTAAAGTTAAAGTCGAATTTTTAGGCTGTTGCCAAATCTCAGAAATTCGCCAACCCGATAAATAAACAATGTTTTTTCTGTTTTTATTTCTTTTCTTTTTTTAATGACAGCATATTCCATGTTATTGCACTTGAAAAACAAAATTTAATAAAAAAACAATGACTATTCGAGGAATTTAGCTGACATTTAAACTTCTCTGAAATTATAACTGCTTCGAAGTATATATTTTTTTTAAGTTTAACTGAGATTCCATTAAGGGAATCATAGCTGATTGGTATAATTTAATTTGTAATAAGCTTACATTCTGAGTATTAAGACTATACATTTTTATACTTAAATATCTTAGCAGGAACTCCTAGCAAATAATTATAAATCCTTTAAATACACTTTAGATTTGTAAAATAAATGTTGAATTCAGTTTAAGCATTTGAAGATCTGTTTGATATTGAAATACGTAAGTAATTCTTAAGATATCTAGATATCTATATAAATCTGTTTTGAAAAACATTGAATAAATAAATCAAAGTGTTTTACTGCGGCTGTTAAATTATTAATTAAGAAAGTAATTTATTATTTTAAATCTTTTACTTTTGATTGCGTTCTTAGATATTTCAATAATGATTAAACTCATGAATGCACTTTAATAGAGTTTGATTTTACCATTCTAATGCATCATGTCCTTAAAAAAAACTCTAATGTTTTAGATATAGTTCTGACTAAGATTCACAATATACAGTTTTTGTAGTCATAGAAAATATTCGGAATTGCATTTAAGGACTTACAGAAGTCTAGAAAGGTTGATAGATTGTAGACATTAGCTTGAGCATACAATTTTTAATTTAGAATTTTCAGCGCAAGAATGAAATATGAAATGAAAAAGAGCATTTTTTTGTTTTGGAAAGCATTGTTTTTTTTTTTTGTCTTATAAATGACATATGTAGCCGTAATCTCCGTCTGTTTTGGAGGGCACTTAACTTTTGGCGTTTTGCTTCTCAAGAGTTTTGAGTTGGGTTTGCTTGGCATTCTTATCAAAGGCAGAGAATGGAGAATGTCATATTTAAATACATACTTAAGAGTTAGGCATTTTACAAGCCCACACACTCCCACACACACATTGGCACACACACACAGCGCGCCGTAGTTGGAAAATGTTAAGCAAATAAACGAACGAGGCGGAAATGTGTGTAAATATTATTTGCATTTTACTCGACATGTTTTTAATGAGCAAAATAAACATTAACATAGACAAACAATGGCTGGCGACGGCGCTCTCTGACAAGGAAGACAGCCAAGCCTTAGGTCTCCGGGGCTGTCTTCTTGGCGGCCAGTTTTTGGAGCAACGTCAGAAAACTAAAAGCCTGCGTGATAACCTGGCAGCGAAGAGAGAAAGGAAGAGTTACTAAACAAACAAGACATCAAACAAGAATTAATAAATCATATCAAGATCTAGTCAAGATTACCAAACTATCGATATTGCATATAAATCAAATAGGTTAATTTGTTGACCTAAAACACCAATAATCTGATCAAAATTCTTATTGATTTAATAATAATAATATTAAATAAATAAATGTGAAATTATCGTTTAATGAATTTTTTACTTTTTGCTTTGCTTAATTAGAAACATTTTAAATAAATCATTTTATGCACAAGCAAGGCAGAAATCTTTTCTTTTTTTAATAAACTAAACTTGTGATGTATTTAACAAAATTTAAATAAACAACAGATTGGCTGATCTGACTAATTCAACCTATTTCGAAATACTGATTCTCTTTTATCAAATCAGTAGAAAAATAAAATACAAACCCACCGATCTCAATCGATTCACATCCATGACATAAAACTTGCCAGCTGTGATGTTGACGGCTCGTCGACTATTGACCAGAAAGATGAGCACATCGCTTTTCATTTTGGGGGCATGCTTCCACCAGATGCCACGCCAGAAGGCGTCACCCACACGGACGCTGTGGCGACCCAGTAGCTCGCCGCAGTAGGTGAACATGAGCAGTTCGAGAATGGTCAGGAACAGATACTGCAATTGATTAATCACACGGACAACTTCACGTGAGCCGGAGACACCGACAAAGACGAGCAGGCACAGCTGGAACGTGATCTGCAGCGACTTGACCAGGCAATATGGACTAAAGAGCTGCTCCAGCTCTGCCGCAAACTCCAGGATAAAGCGATGCAGGCGCACACATTCCACGAGTCCTTCATGGGCAGCTCTTGTCAAACCCAGTGGTGGTTCCATGCGCCTCAATGTGAGGCTCTGCAAATCTGTGTGTTGCTCCTGCAGCATTACATATTGCCCAAGCTCACAGCTGGACTCATCGAGCAGCAGTTCCTTCTGAAGAACACTGGCAAAGAGAATGAAAACTTTAAATTTAACAATTTTAAGAAGTTGAGTAAAGTTGGAGACAGCTTTTTAAATTAAGATAAATTAATAAGAAATAAATCAGTTAATACATCACTCATGAAAATATATAAATATGTAAAATATGTATACAAAAATTATATTATTTATTTATTTATGTATTTAAAACATTTAAGAAAAAACACGCAGTATAAATAAAAAGATATTCTTAAAATGAACACAATAGATTTGATTCCACTTTTAAGATTAATATTTATTTTTTATTATTTACTATTTATTTATTATTACTTACCACAAGTCGCACAGCGATTCTCCAGCCATCAGCCTGGCATGTGCATCCAGATTCTTGAGACTACAGTAGAGCACATCATACTGACCGAGGAGCATTACGCAGAGGGAGACAAACAAATAGCCGCCAAAGGAGAATGAGGTGCCCACAATCACCTGGCCGTAGAGCTGAATGGCGTAGATGAACGGATAGATGTGCTCGGCCATCGCATCGAAAGGATACCAGCAGCGTAGCGGAAGCGTCCTTATGCCCAGCACCAGTGGAGTGATGCCCCAAAAGATGACACCCGTCAAACAAGCGGCACACCAAATGGTCGAAAATGTTCTCGCCCAGCAATACGAGGAATGCATATTGACAAAACTGACACCGGCAAGGGAATGATGACGATACTCTCGATTGATGTGGGTCAGGAAGTGACTTAATCTCTTCGAGCGCAAACACCAATAGATGATGCCATAGGCCGTAAAGAAATATATGATGGCCATGGTCAGAGCATCCGTAATGTCCTCCAGATTGCCCTCCGGCAGCGCATCCAATGTCGTTTTGGTGAACAGCACGCCCAGATGAAGTGCGATTGAACCGACCAGCAAACTGTGAAGGATTGAAACCAAACGCAGCACCGACTGCAGCCAGGCGGGCTGCTTGCCAAATGACTTGCGGTTGGGCATCAGGCCAGACAGCCGCTGGAGCTTCAGATGCAGTCCAAAGAAGTGTTTCGCCCGACATGGATCGTGATCTCGCGTTGCGTAACACACATTCGGATCGATGCCACCATGAAACTGCAAACTGGCCATGTTCTCAACTACTAACTGGAAATTGAACTGCTCATCTGCCTGCTTAACGTGGCTATTTAAAAGGAAATTTGTAGGGGAATGCACGGCGCGGGGGTGGCAGGAGATGGCACAACCTAATTTATTCATTAATGAGCTTTTAAAAGTTGTCAGCCAAGTGGCGAGCGATGGGTGTCTTAATTGATATTAGAAGGACAGGTGGGCGTGGCGCATTCACAATGAGTTGCTCAAATGTTTAATTGCCCCTTTTAAGCCCAACAAAATAGTTTACAGCAGAGCCTGAATTTTATTAATTTAAGAGCTGGGTTGATAGAGATTACTATAGGTTTTGTTTTATATATATATATTATTTACTAATTTGTGGTAAATTTAAAAAATTAAATTGGATTCCATTAAATAAAAATTAAAATTTTTTTTTGATTTTTAGTAATTTTGCTAAGGCACTATACATTTATGGAAAACTTTTCAAGCATATTATTATTTTAGTTATATAGAAAATCAGTGCTTAAAACTTTAGATATTTATTATCTGTCTTGTTGATTGCCTTAACCCATAAGGCAGTTTAGTATTGATTTTTATTTTCATTTTGCAGTGTGGTAATTAAATTTTTAAAATTTGTATGTCAACCAAATTGTACTTGGCACTTTTAATCGCAATCGAGGCAAGGCAATCGTTTGATGGACTCAATGCAAAAAAATTTAATTATGGTATAGTTAAATAACAGACCCAGTTGAAGGTCACCATTGACCCTTTAAATTTACATACCAAATAAAAGTCAAACAGAAATATTCCAAAAATAGCATCAGGGAAAGATTGTACAACTTTGAGTACAAATGCAAACAAATTTAATTTTTGTTGTGTTCTTCTTGGCCTTCGTCCGGTTCAAGGATTGAATTTATTTCGCAGCCAGTCAAAATTGTTACACTTTGGTGGGATAATGAGGCATGAAAACAACCAGAATCCGAATCAGCAGGAACTGGGCCAAGTTGTGTGTGTAAGTTAAAGTCTGAGTTTGAGCCCAACTGCTGTTTTACAGCTACTTGGCCAAATTGTTGCCGGGTTGTAAAAAGTTTACACTAAACGCGCCAGCAAACTCCACGTAGACTTGGCCATCAATTTTGCATGCTGCTCAGCTACATGTGAAGTCTTCTGTTCTACCTTTTTCTGTTTATTTTTTTTTATTGTTTTTTTTTGTTTGTTTACTGTTGGGAGAAGATTCTCCCAACAAGGAGTCTACCTGCTCTGATTTATTTAATCAACTTGTGCGTCGCGCGAACAGCTCAAGTTGCTTTTTATTATTTAGACATTTTTTGCTCTTCTTCTTAATAATATTTTGTGTTGTTGTTGTTGTTGTTGCTCAGCCTTATGCGAATTTAATGTCACTTGGCTGGCTAAGCATACGTTGTTGCCACATTTAATCTGCATAATTTTTATGAAAGAACAACAACAGTAAACGGCAGCAGCAGCAACAGCGTGGCAGGCACAATTGAGATACTTCATTCAGAGGCCGCAGCTTGTTGCGGGCCAAAACGCAATATGCCAAACATTTTACATACAATTTACATTTACATACACACACATACACATATTGTTGCATAAGGGGACTGATTTATATAATTGCTTATTATTGCGCAGACGTTGCGTATGCGTAATGAAAAATGAAATTGCTGAAGATTCGCTTAATGAGCAGCTCAGCAATTTTTTTTTAAACATACTCCGTTATTGTTTTTATTACTTGCCTGCGGATTTGTAAAATGAAAATAAAAATTAATTCAAGTACGAGTGTATGCATAAAAATTAAATGTACCAAAGGGATGCTTATGTATAATAATAATAATAAGGTCGGAGTTGTTAGCTTTGGAATTTTTTTATTAAAATTTTCATTATTTAAATGTGCAAAAAAATACTAAAATGTGGAAAATGTTACAAATTGGAAGAGAAATTACATCAATTTAATTAAATTACAAATAATATATATTCTACACTTACTTCAAAAAAATTTTTTTTACAAAATAATATACATTTGAAAATAAAGCCAGCCAACAAATATTAAATATATTTTCAGTTATTTATGTTATTTTCATTTGGAGAATGGCAAGCAATTTGTTATCCGTTTATTGAATGCTAGCCCACCTGTCGTATACGGTATTTCAATTAACAACAAATTCTATTGCAGAGTGGATTTGTTATTTTCTGCTTTGGCAACTGCACAAATATTTGTGGAGCTGTGCACAACAAGCTCGAACCTAATTCTTGTGCCCCACATCCCACGCTCCTCCACATTGTTGAGTGGCATTGCAGTTTTGCAGCAAACTTTTTAATTAATTGCGCTGACCATTTTTGGGCTAACGAAGGCTAGTCTTTAATTGCAAATGAATTTGGCGCGGATAGGGATTAGGGGCAGCAATGGCAGTGGCTGTTGTACAGGGGTAGTGGCTTTCAAATTGGCTTTGTGGACCCGCCGAACAAGGCTAATTTTCAACGAGCAACAGCACAAAAAGTCAATCAGGATGTCATTTGTATGCGTGCGGGTCGCGTGTGGGTGTGCGTGTGTGTGTGTGTGTGTGTATTCGTGCTGGTCAAGGGGTTGGGTTACATGCAACAGTCACGCGCTTTGTTCACTTCATGTTTGCTAATTTATGCGCAACGCTGTAGCCGCAGGCAACATCACAACCAGAGCAAAGTTTGCCAACTGACACAGAGGGGCAACCAGCTGACATCCAGCCACCCCCCACACCCGCCCCCCTCGCACTTCACACCTCTTAGCTCTGCTCAGCCAATTTGTTGCAAGTGGCGTCCTTATTGTATCTGTCGCTGTTTAAACTTTGTCTGCTTCGATTTCCCACCCCCCCCCCCCTCTCTCAACGTTAACCCAGCAATGCTGAAAAACATTACTCTTTTACGCCATTTTTCTTTTCTTTTGTACAGTTTTCAGTTCACAGTTCGCTGCTACCGTTTTCCGTTTCCCGTTCAAATTTCCCTTTTTTTCCAAATAATAAATAAAAGTTTGCAATAGATTCCTTCTGGGCTTTTGCTGAAAACAATTTGTCAGACAGAAAAGTGCAAAGTTGACACTTCCATAGATAAATGCTAAAGTACATTTCCAAACGAAATTCACTGACTTTGCACTAGCGCAAGAAAAAAATAAGTGGCTTTAAAATTAATATTAAGATTACAATGATTAAATTATTTCCTATGAATGATTAATTTATAACTCAATAAATATAGGAGAAATAGTTAACTATGCACTTGGATTGCAAGAATGGCATCGCTTAATTTTACTTTAAAGTATTTTGTGTTAAGCTTAAAAAAAAAACGTAAAATTTCAATCTTCATATCAAATAATAAAATTCTGCTATAATTTTAATTTTTGTATTAATGATTAGAGTAGTGATTGAAAAATATAATAATTTTCTCTTTTTATCACTTATTTATTTAGTCAGAAAAAATAATTTTTATTGTTCAATTGATGGATTGATTTAGTTGAATACGAATTGCTAAAGTATGATTGTAGTTTATTGATATTCTTCTTATTTTATTTGTAGAACAATCGACAATCTGCAGCTCATTCCTAATGTTTCTCCATTCAAGCCACACAACAAGGAAGACCTTAGAACATTTTATAGCAATTTTACCCGATGCTAAAGTTGCCGACAATTCGCCAATTTTGAGATAACTTTTTAATGCAATTTTGTTAAATATTTTTACTCTGATTTCAGTTGACGCCGATGTGCGAAAATGGTGTAGTTTGTAGTCTCAAAATCGATGCGTAGCCTTGGTCGGTTTGTTTTTGAGGTGCCAAATTGAGTTAAGTGTTTGAAGCTGCCTGACACGCACTGATTCAATTTGTGGTAAAGCGGCAAACACTTTAAGTTGTGTAAATCTCTCACCAACTGGCAGATTGCACATCAAACAACAATAACAATTAGAATTAACACACATTGACGAGCCAGCTCAGCTCAGCTCAGCTCATTTGCCCATCGGCTACTTTAGTTGGCCAAGATTTCGCCTCTTTTTTTTTTTTTGTTTAGCCGGCTTGCGTCGTGTGTCTCGTAAAACGCAAGCAAACTTAATTAGGCTAACGATTGCAGTAACTGAAACCAGCATCAGTACCAATTCTGGTTAGGAGTTTGCTTCTACTGATTGCTGATTGTTGTTGCTGTTTTTGTTGTTGTTGTTTTAGCTGTGTGTTAATGCGGTTTGCCCACATGGCTTAGCTGGTGTTCGCAGTGCTTTTGTTTATTTCTTGTCTACAGCTAACACGAATGCGGGACGGCATGCGAAATGTTTAACTGTAATTAACACACACATATACATACATATATATATATATATATATATATATATATAAATGAATTGAGCAACAATTTATTGCAATGCGTGGGCGAGGTAAATGTGGGTTTTGGCTTAACTGTTAACGCTGTGGTCATATTGCATATTGCTGTGTAAACTTTAATTAATTTGTTCCTATATGCAAAAATACCTTTACAAATATTTATTTCAATTAAAATATAATAAGCCTTTGGAAGCCATTTAACAACCTTACATTTAATTTACATGTCATTTTTGTACATTATCGTAAATGAATTCAACTTAATTAATTAACTCGTATTTTTCTTGGACTCAAAAATTTACGAAAATAAGATTCTCTGTTAATAATATTGTTTAAACAGTTACAGTTACGATGACTATTAAAATTGGCCTTAAATGCACAACGCAACTTGACCATATTTCTATAAAGAGCCGTTTCTATGCAACGGCTAATCAGTTGTGGCTAAAACATAACAACTCGTTGGTGGTTATTGATTTGTGGCTATTCATCTGGCCCACCTGGCCCAAACAGGTCGCATCAGGTATCTGGTTGAATTAAAGTTAGTTGGCCCAGTCCGTATAATGAAGGCAAATACCTGAGTTTGTTATACAAATAGCTGTTTGTTAGTCAATTAAGGAGATGAAGCCAGTTAAATAACGTTTGTCTTGATTATGCGTCAAGTCAGCGTATGGTTTGCGCATAACTAATTGAAAACTTGCTAAACTTTTGCTCATTAATAATAAGCCAGCAGCACAGATCAGCTCAGGGCAGCCCAGGGCAGCGCAGGGCAGCGCAGGGCAGTCCAAGGAAACGAGTGCTTCTGTCAGTCCCATTTGATTTGTTGGAAATGATTTAATTACTTATTTCAGAGCATTCTAAAGCTATTATTAAATTGAATGCCCGTTGGCCGCACGAAATACGCGTATTAGATTAATGTTGTGATTATTAAAGACGACACGCCCCCCAATCCTGTTCCCCATTCTGAGCCACTTTTGTACGCTTCCAACTGTTTTCTGAAGCGTTAACGAGCTTGCCACCGCTTAATGCATACTTTGCTCGTAATTTTCTCTGAGCTCTGCTCGATTTGTAGGGTTTCCCAGGCTGCTGCCAGCCAGCAGCAAGGCAAGCATTGAATTATGCATGCCTCGTTGCACAAAAATGACGAAAGAGTGCGGCAACAGTGCAAATTATTCATTTATTACAAGTCACAACAGCCGGAGGAGCCTTGAGGCAGCCAAGGAAATCAGACTGAATGACAGGTTGCAAATAATTGAATGCATAGAATTCAATAAGTTATATAAGAAGACATCATTTTTTTTATATTGAAAGGAAAATATTTAAATTGCACATATGAAGACTTAACTTTCTGCATATATTATCCAATATTATTTTCTATTTATATTTACCTATAAAAAGCATTAAATTCATTAAAGCATCTACTGAGACAACATTGTCCCAAAATATACAGTGAAATATTTAAATTTGGAATATTACAATATTTTAACGCTGCCCTTTTTCATATATTTGCATTCATTTTTTATTTTTACATTTTTTTGTTTGCCAGTTTAGTAATAATATTTATATTTCAACGGCATGTTATTTAATAGAGCACTACAAAAGAAAATTCTATGAAATATTTGGGTCATTGTTAAGGAAAAGTGAAGATATATTATTCAAGAATCTCTGGTTTTTTAAACAATTTCGTCAAAATTGTTTTTGCATGACAAAAGCAATATTATTTTATAAGCACTCAAAAATAAGCAATGAATGTGTAAATTTTAAATGAAATATGTTGTGAAATATTACGAATTTTTATAAAGGAAAATAGAAAAATAAGCGTTGCCTAAAACGGTTTTCTTTTAAAACTGATAACTATGAAAAGTCAAGTTTAAGTTTAAATTCTAAGCACTATTTTCTATATGTTTTTCGCTTACTTAACAAATTAACAATTTATTTATCAATAAATACTTTAAAAATATATTTAAAGTAAGTATACGAAACATTTGAAATAATTCCTAAATGCTCTGCATAACATTAAAGTGCTTATAAAAAATGATGAAAATTCGTTTGCTTTTAAAAATACATGTTTATGAAAACAAGTTGTTTTTACTTAGGCAATTAACACTGTAGTTTTGATACAGGCACATGTGGAATACATATATATATATATGTCCATCTATTTGGTTTAATGCATTGCAGACTTGTTGATACAAATATACTTTTCTGTTGGAAAATATCTTGTTGGACATGCCTCCTTAGACACTCCTCCTTACCACAACCACCGATTTGAGCCTTTGGCATAAGGAAGTCCTGTGAATATTTGTGCAATTTTGTGATTATTCTCATTTTTAAGATAACACTTTCGTCAGTTTGCCTCTTTCAATGCAATTAAATCAATAGCGTTACGTATACGCGATGTAAACAGGCAGAAAATATGGATTGAGGGGGTTAAAGTTAAAAAGTTATTTCTCGGCCTGCAATTTGCGTCAGTAGCCCCCAAGCAAAAGTGAATTAATATTGTGCAAGTTTCAACAAATTGAATTAACAACGTAGAAAATGGCAACAAAAATTGCCTTTTTAATTGAAAGATTGCAAAAGCAAACTTTAAACCACTCAACTAACTAAGTGATAATAAAGTCACAGCGATGATGATGTGATAATTATCTACGCTCTACGCGACACAATGGGTATTCCTGCAGCTTCAACGAGATGTTGCCCTTGACCAGCAACTCCTCCAGCCGGGCATCGGTGCGGATGCGATAGTCGCGAAAGATTTTGGCCAGCAGCAACTTCATCAGAAGCTGGGCATAACGATAGCCGATGCACATGCGCAATCCCTTGGTGAATGGCACAAAGGCGAAGGCATGACGTGCTGGTGCATCCGCTCCAAAATGTGCATCCGGATTATAGGTTCTGGCCAGTGGACCCCAAACGCGCTCATCCCGCTGCATGTTATAGATATCAATGCCGATTTGAGTGCCACCTGGTATTAGGAATTCGACATCGTCGCGTCGCAGCTGCAAATCATGTCCAGCTCGACGGAGTACCATGGGCACGGGTGCAAACAGACGCATCGACTCATTAATTACCATCTCAGCGTAGCTTAGTCTCTCCAGCTGCTCCATGCTTATATCGCCGCATTCGGGCAGCTCGGCGGCAAGTTCCGCGTGCAACTTCTCCTGATATTCCGGATGCATCGCCAGACATAAGATGGTAAAGTACAAAGCCGTCGATGTTGTCTCGAATGTCTACAGCGAATGAAGCAAAAATAGATTTCGTAAAAATCTGAAGAATAATTGAATAAATTTTGTATTTAACATGAAAATTCGCTAATAGGTTGAAGATTACAGCAAAAGCTTTTAACTTAACAATATTTAATAGAAATATTGTGTTGGAGTGTAGAAGGCATTTTTAGAGAATATTTTCTGTTAATATTAAGTTTCTCTTTCCTGGAAATGTGCCAAACCTTTGACCAGATGTTCCTTCTCAGTTTAACTTATTTTTTACTGCGGCTTATTTTAAATCGATGTGTTTATCAAAGCAGTTTTTAATGCTCGACCTTTAACTGCTATTAATGCTAAAATCCAAAATAGATTATTTTATGGATTATTGTTTTGTACTCACCGCCGCAATGATTACATTCGCCTCATCTCGCACATCCTGCCAGCTCATTTGCAGTCCTCGTTCGACATGTTCCCGCACCTGTTCGATGAATATCGACTTTGACTTGATGCGTTGTTGTTGCTGCTGTTGTTGATTGAGTTGTTCGTGTTGTTGATGTTGTTGATGTTGCTGCTGTTTCTGTTGCTTTTGTGGGCGTTGTTGATGTACCAGCTGCTTGTTCGCATCACAATCTTCTACGCCCACCACAGAAACGGCTGGCTGCAGCAGCTGTGAGAAGTTGGCATAGTTGGCATGAACAAGCAGAAGTTTGTAAGAGAACCGGAAGTGGAACGGATTGATGCCCACACAACAAGACACACACATACATACCTGCTCAATGAAACCAAAGAGAACCCCGACCACCTTCTGCTGTCGGTCAAAAAGTCGCGACCAGCGATAGATGAACTCCGGGTAAAGCCAAGGAGATAGCATCCGCTTCACACACACCTCGGTTACTCTGTAACGTCAAAAACGAATGAAATGAAAGGCAAAAAAAAAAAGGAAAGGCAACTTTTCAAGAATGTTTACGCTGTGGGAATTTGAATGCTCTGCTTTCAGCCACATAGTGGAAGGGCCCACAAAGCGCCAACTCATGTCGCAGTGTATTAGGCATGGCAGATTGGCCAGCGAATCTACTGGATTGTAATTAGCTAATAGGTGCAGACAAATTGGCTGGGCAACCAGCCATGATGCTATCTCTTTATCCTCACAGGAGATGCAGTCGAGCGTGGAATTGAATGTGAAAGCTGCTTGTAAAATGTGATTAAGTTTTGCACAGATTTAGTTTAACTACAACAATTATTAATAAGGCTTAAGAAAACTTAAAGTTTTGAAGTAAAAAAAACTACGTACGTTTTTTAAAATAATATTGATTAAAGTTTTTCGTAAAAAAGGAAAACAAAGTTTCTTCAGGTTAAAGAAAAGTTCCTTTTGTGATTTGTTTGTAGTTTCCCATATTATATGAAAATTGTGTCTGTGATTTGCAGAAATTACTACTTCGTTTGTAAAAAAAATACTCAGTAAATTAATATTGCACGTTATTTACATATTCCGTGCTTTTTACTCACATCGCTTCTAATTTATGCCTCAAAATTTGTTTATTTACTACAAAACAGTCTTCCTGTTCTGAATACCGATTTGGAAGTATCGCGTTTGGGAACTATTTGAGGTATACCAAATTTGGTAAGCGTGTAGCTGACGCAATAATCAAACTAAATGAAATTCAAATGACAAATAATTTAAATATTTATGACGATTTAGCCAATAGAATTTCCCTATGAACATGTTCATTAAATTACCCATTATATGCCTCAAAGATGGCCATGGAACCATCGTGTTGAAAATTCATTTTCTTGCCCATTGTCGTCTCTATTGTAAAAATAAGAAATCACAAATTAATCAGAAATTTAATGAGATGATGATCATGATTACTTACGACAAGCTGCCTCCAGGACAATTTTCTTGAGAATTTGATAGATTTCGAGACTTTTACCATGCTGCACACCCTCCAAGTCCAGCTTATCGAGCAGAACCTCCGCCTCGGCATTGAAAATGGGCAAAAAGTTACACAGATTCTGGCGGCCAAATGCGGGATTAATGAGTCGACGATGTTTTTGCCAGCGAGGAGCTAACAACTCAATTTAAATACAATATGTCATAGATCAGATACCAAACACTTACAGCTGGATGTAAAGAGTCCATCGCCAATGGCGGAGCTCATAAAGCGATAGAAATCTCCCTTGTTGGTGCAGTGCGTCGAATTGAAGATTTGCTCCACAGTTTGTGGGTCGTTGACATAGAGGAAACATTTGGTGCCCATCCACGAGATGAAGGGTGCCTTATATTTCTTCGACAGTCCGTCCATATACTGCAGAAATTCTACAACGAAAGTTGATTCGCCGCCAACGAAAATATTTCCGGTGAAACTCACGCTGCGGATTCATCATTTGCAGACCCATGCCGATGAGAGGCCAACCGATTGGTCCACGCAACTGCCAGGCTGCTTTGTAGTAGCATCGTCGGCTCCATAGAAAGTAAATCCATAGTAGGATCAGCCAGCTGGCCAGAATGATGCAGGCCAGCATTTCGTTGAACTGCAAAGAGCCCGAATCGAATCGAAAAAAATCGAAATAAATAAGTTTAGGCCACCAGGCACCAACTAACACTGAGCACCGGGGCAACTCAGCTGAGCTTGGCGGACCCAACTCTGGGTTGAACCATTGAGTTTTGTATATGTACTACGAGTTTACGCATTTGCGGCTGTAATGCGACAATCTCCATGCCTGCCACGTGCCGGGATCTACGCTAATGCATCGATTTAAATGCGAGTCGCGTACTTTACCACAAATTACGCCAGTCAATAATATGCGATAGGCATTATTAGAAACCGGTAAGCCTGGACAAATTAAAACGATTGTGTTTTTCGAGTACATGAATACACTCAAAGGCACTAAAATTTGTAAATAATTATTATGAAATTCAGTCCGCTCTATAAATTTCTTTATATAATTATTTGTGAAAAGTTTCTAGTGGAGCAAATTTATTGATTTATATGTTTTATTATTTTCAAGAAAACACTAAAATTTTATGATTATTGAATAAATTAATAAATAAGCAAATATTAATTCTTAATAATACATATTTTATATGGAAAATTTTAATAATGATTTAAATGCACAATATAACAGTAAAGTAATTGTTGCAGATAAATATAAAATTAAAATCAATATATTTTCTTATAATTCTTTTAATAAATATAAGAAAAAAAAAACTGGAGATTTAAGAAAAAAAAAACAGTTTAAATTAAGTCAATTATTTAGGAATGAATTAAATTGAAATAAAAATATGTATGTGATTTTCCAGTAACAGTATATGTTATTAATCAAAAATAACTAAACAGAACTTCAAAGTTAACTTTCACCAAACAACCAATAATTAATGGAATTCACAATCAGCTGTATTCAAACAACCCCAAAATGATTCATTCTCGAATACAATAGAAGAACTAATTTGGAACTGCTGTCGGCTATTGGAATAACAATGACATTTCATGTTATGAGCTAATTTTGATTGAGTAATGGGTTAATTATCGGGTCAATAGGCAACAAGATATATGTTTTGAAATGGGTGTCAAGCCAATGAGTGGAATGCGCTGCGTAGAGTTTTCAAATATATTATTTATTCACTATTCATTTGTTTGCACTTTATACAAATTCTTCAAATTAAGTTTAACAATATAATTTGTTTTCCGTGCGTGCACGTTTTCTCTTTCCATACGTTTGATTTCTCATTATTTTTTTAGGCATTTAATTATTATTAATTATGTTTGTGGTGTTTTTTAGTTTTCTTTTCTTTTCCATATTTTTTTTTGTTCACATTATTTGGGTCTTATCCATTTGAGAGGGTTGAGTTGAGTTAAGTGAGAGTTGTAAGCCGGGTATTTTATAAGATAATTACTTAGTTTGCTAAGATTAGGACAGTGCACACAAAATAATCCTTCCAGGCTAGATATTGCCCGATTCGCTCTTAATTTGATCTATAGCAATCGCTGTTCTTAGGATAAAACATAGTACAATATATTTTCATGTATATCGAGTTTGCTTAATTCCTAGGCAAACAACCGGTTGGTTTTTTATGGATAAGCTAAGTATGTTTAAAAAGATTGCGAATGTTATTTTTTTTTTGTTTTGTTTTGTTTTTTTTTTCATGGACGTTGCGTTTTCACTTTGAGTTCATATATAGATAAATATTTTTATTTTGTATATTTATAAGCAAGTAGACAGTTTGAAAGGCCATGGATCATTCGAAGGGGAATTTGATAGATTTTCTTTCCTTATTCTCTTTTGACTGGGATTTGCATAAGCTACGATTTATCTTTGACTACTTGATCTGACTTGCAGTTACAATATTTTACTTGTTTAGTACTACTTCATGTATATATATATATATATATTATTATACGCTACTAATTTTGTATATCTGTCTTCGTATCTGTAGTATGCCTATATACACATTACATACACCTAAACATTTTTTTTCTTGCACCCGCTTACAAAAATTATACATCTTTTATTGTCAAAAAATATGACGTCTCGACTCGGCTCAACGATTTGCATTTTGCCTATAGCTTAGTTATACAATATGCTTTATAATTGCAATTGTTTTACATTTTTTTTTGCTTTTTTGTAACTTTAGTTAGTTTAATACCGTAAGTATTATTTTTCAAAATGTGTAGTATATATGCTGTTATATTTACTAGAACAGGGGGAGTTCACGAGCAATTCAGAGTACTAAATAATCTCTATTTGTGTATTTGTTAGAATCTTAGCATATTTGCTGTTATACATTTTTATTTTATACCCCAGCTAAATGACTAAATCAGTTTTTTCAGTTGTATTTCCATATCTCTGGCCCATTTTTATAGTTTGGCCAACAAGATCGGCTTAAATACTTGTGTTTTTTTATGGAACATCATCAGTAGAAACCCATATGAGATCAAATTCGTATTGGGAAACCTTGCTGACCAACCATATTTATATTAGATAAGAGTACATGAATTTTTAGCAAGGATATAAAAGCTTCGACTAGCCGAAGATTTTTTAAATAATCACTCGTATATATATATATATATATATATATAAATATATATATTTATGTATATATATCTCATGATGTTTTATGTTAGAGCAAATTTAATTGCGTTGCATAATTGTAGTGGTTTTTATTTCACGCTTATTACAAAAATATTTTTGTTTTCTATGGTTTTTCATATATGCTGCTAGTTGTTGTTATTTCGAGGCTTCATGCTTAATGCGCTTAAAAATGCAACAAAAAGAAAAAAAAAACAGGGTGCCAGTATATATTAAAAATCGGGGGCTTTAGGGAAAATTGTGAATTCTGGACGCTGTGTGGCCTGTGTTGCTTTAGTGTATTTTTTTTCATATATTGTATAAATATATAGATATATATAAATATTTATATATATATATATATATACATATATATATATATGTATATAAAATAAACGTTGCTTTTGCTTTCACATTGGCGCTTGCATAAATATAAATCGAAAAGACATTGGCATTATTTTTGTTTTCCTTGGTATTTTCTTTTTTTTTTTGAGACGGGAGCTTAGACGGTGTAATTTGCTTGTATGTGTGTATTTTGTGTTGAGGGCGTGGCATGGCCATATGTATAAGCGTGGGTGTGTGGTGTCCTCGTGTGTATAAGCTTGGCTAAGTTATACTAAATAAATTAACTGCCGCGAATTATTATTAATATATTTATGATATATTAATTTATTGTTAAAATTTTTTATGATTTCACTTGTTTTATCATATTATTTATACTTAGGCACAATACATTTATTTTGTTTACTTTTGTTTTGCTTTTGTTTTGTTTATTCTTCACTTGCTGCAACTTATTTTTTTTTCCTTCTAAATATTTTTAGGTTTTACGAACTAATCACTACGCATAAAAACGTGTGTTGGTGTCTGTCTGTGTGTATTCAATGTTGGTTATTTTAATTATTAGATATTTTATTTGATTAATTCTGTATTGACTTGCATTAATTTCTCCTACAATTTTCAAAATGCAACCACTTGGCAAATTGTTAAAGCTTTTTACTTAACTTTAATACGCAAATAAAATATTTAAAATGTGTACGAAAAAAGCTAGAAAAGAAAAATATACAAAACTAAATATAAATCTTGTTGAATGTGTATTTATTTGTTGTTTATGGCTATTACTTAATTGGCGTTCGTCATACAGTTTACTTTATGCTGTTTAGTTAACATTTCCATTTTTTTAATTCCGTATAAAATGTTACAAATATTGCTTCCGATATATTATTAACAATATTTAAACAAAGCCATCCGTTTCAAATGCTAATATACTAACTTAAAAGAAAAGGCATTCATTTATCATTTTTTTACACACAAAAACCTTTTTGGGACAGTTTTCTCCTTCACATTTACAAAAACTATATACGCACATTAAAATTTTTTTGTGTTTGTTTGCTTACTTTCTGCTTTTTTACTTTTTGCTTTTTCTTTAACAAAATACGCGCTACGTTTACTACGACTGCTACAAAGTAGACAACAATTTGTTATTTTTTTTTCTTTTAGTTATTTTGTGTTTAGTTTGTTTTGTTGTTACGGGTTGTTTGCTTAGTTATTTTATGACTTGCTTCAGTTTCAGATTAACTCTCCGCTGGCTGGTTGGTTGTGAATTGCGTAATGCCATCGCTCTCCATGGACTCGAGAACATCGGCCACATAGGCGGCGACATCTGTGTGGCTATTCTCACCTCTCCTTATGAATGGCATTTGCAGCAATCGGCTATACTTGGGCCGATCGCTCTCCTTCTTGATCAGGCTGTAAGCGAGAATAATACGTAAAGCAATACACTTTAGCTAATGGTGAATCTTGCGACTTACCAAGTGTTGACAAAATCAGCAAACTCAATGGAGAACTCCATGCCATTGTAGGAAGTATGCAAGCGTGGCGGATCACCTTGCACCACCTGCAAAATTGAGGCTGTCAAACGCAATTTAAATGATGACAAAATTAATAATCTAACCTGACATAGCTGCTCAAAGACAGAATCCCATTTGCGATAGGGAAAGTTACCAGTGGCGACCTCCATTAAAGTTATTCCCAAAGACCAGACATCGCTGCGCACATCGTAGCCCTTGGCCCGTTCCGGATCAATACGTTCCGGCTGCAAAAGCAGTATTTATTTGCAATCAAAAATAGAAAATTAGAGGACCTACCGCCATATATGGTCTGCAGCCGGCATCCTTTGTTTTGGCTATTGAATCAACCAATTGGCCAGAGATGCCAAAATCACACAGTTTAATATCGCCGCGTCTATGCAATAGAATGTTGCTCGGCTTCACATCGCGATGGATGATCTTCAGCTCCTCCTTTAAATAGTTGAGCGCGTTCACCGTGGCCACTGTAATCTTCGCCAATATAGATTCGGGTATACACCGTTGCTTCTTCTCAAATATATACTTGTAGAACTTGTCTAGCGATGTGTCCATTAACTCCATGCATATCCAGCAGTCGCCCTCCTTGAACAGTGCCCCATAGAATTGCACAATATAGATGCATTCATTGGATTTCATTACCACCTCGAGATCCATCAGCAACTGTTTCTGTTCCTTCTCATCGACCGTGGAGCGTATACGCTTCACTGCCATCACTTTGTCCAGTTTCTTGAATATCATTTTATTCACAGCACCAAATGCACCGCGTCCAATCTCACCCAAATCCTCCAAGTCATCCGACGTAAACTGATACGTATTAATGGCACCCTCACCAAATTGCAATTTACCGCATGCCTGCTGCCTGATTCGCTCCCGATGACGATCCGTTGCACTGCTAGCGTGGCTGGCGGCGCTGCTGCTGCTACTGGTATTGTTCTGACTGTGGCTGCTGCTGCTGCTGGGCATGGGAACAGCGGGCACAAAACTGTTCTGGGCGCCAAAACGTAACGCGACATTATTTTGCTGCGATGAGGAACTCGAGCCAGACGATGTGGACCCCGATGACGTCGACGACGTGGACGATGGCGGATGTCGAATGCTCAGATTGTTCAGCGTGAGCTGATCCGGTGGCACACGAGATCGACTCGGTCCAGCTGCGTATATGAGTGTATATATATAAATATATATATATAATTAGATCAATTTAGATAAGGTGCAAAAATATGACATTTTATGAGCTATGTTTTGTCTTATCAAATGCATTGCGCCCATAGCAAATGCGTCAGTTAAATGCTACGTGTGTTTGTGTTCTTCGTGTGTGTGAAAGTGTGTGTGTGCGTGGGCAGTTTATGGTTACAAGAATTACTCACTCGCAAACAAATTTTTGGGTCTCTCAGCCATTGCTGCTTGCTGGCGTTAGTTGTTTAATTATTTGTCGATTTGTCGACCCGACCGTCTGTGAGTCTTTTTCGTTTAGGGTCGCCGCGCCCCAAACACGTCGCTTTTTTTTGCAGGGCGCCGAAGTAATTTTCGCAGCGCAAACTGACAAAAGGATATATTCACACCATAACCGTAGCAGCGACTTGAGGTGTTCTTTTTTTTGGTAACTTGAGTGCACTGCTCAATGTGTTATTTAAGCTGATGTTTGCACATTTATGCGCAGTTTTCTTTTCACACTAGCGTTTTTACATAAAAAATAGACTAAAAAACATTAAAAAGGCAGCAATGCAACAAAATATGCAGTGTGACCGCACGACACAACACCAAAAAAGCCATCTATTAATGAACGAAAACTACCAACTGCTGTTTAACAGCGCATGAGAGCATATGGTAACACTATGTAACTACAGAAGATTTTCGATAAAAGTAAAATTCGCTATTTACTCTACAACTGACAGTTTAAAGGAGGACGTTATTGCGTTCTGTTAATAGCAGTGCCGCTTGCAGTTAACCTCACAAGTGCTGTTATAATGAAGTAAACAACATTAATTACATAAAAACATAAATAAATCATGTCCGGCAGCGTGGCACGTAGCAGCTATAAGCTATTTGTTGGAAATCTACCCTGGACCATTGGCAGCAAGGAACTGCGCACTTATTTTTCCCGTTTCGGCCATGTGGCCAACGCAGAAGTTATCTTCGACAAGCAGCTGGGCTTGTCTAAATATTATGGATTCGTAATGTTTAGCCAGCGCGATGCGTACAACAGTGCCAGCAATCAGAATACACACTTCCTCGAGGGACGTGTGCTCAACGTGCAACGTGCGAACGAGTCCAGCTCTGACACAAAATGATTACCAAATAAATGAAAAACTAAATGATAGGTAATTAACTCGCTGTTTATGTATTTAAGGCTGCGATATGGCAACGCCACTGCTACTCTGCCATATCTTTGAAAAAAGTCTAAACGGAAAAAGATTCTGGGGAAACGTAAGGCAAATATAATGTTAATTCACTCTAAAAATTGAATATTTATTAACATTATAATTCACTTAATCACAGCTTGTAAATGTTTCAAACATCTCATCAGCGCTACCACATTGTTGAAAACAGTTCAACCGGGTCAAGATTATGGCCAAAACTGAAAATTCAAAACTCAGTTGGTTTTATTCAGGTATAAGAGTATAGCTATTAAAAAGGAAGAACAATTTGATTGTTGCTTTCAGAGAAACTAGGTTAGATATTTCTCATAATTGGATCCGACAGCATCGCGGACATTCTTAAAGCCCCGTTCGTTGAGCTGCTGCGACAGATCTTCCTTGATGCGATCGACAAGATTCGGTCCCTCGTAGACAAGCGCCGTATAGATTTGCACAAAGGATGCGCCTGCCTCGATCTTCTCGAATGCATCGTGACCCGAAGCAACGCCACCAACACCAATGATGGGCAGCCGGCCTTTGGTCAGCGAATACATCTGGGCAATCAACTCTGTGGAGCGTTGTCGCAACGGTTCCCCGCTAAGTCCGCCACGTTCGTTAGCCAACTTACTGGCGCTGATCTTCTCGCGCGCCACAGTCGTGTTGGACACAATCAGACCATCCACGCGGCATTGATTTGTGTTGATCACCGCAACGATGTCTTTTAGATCGTCTAGCTCCAGATCGGGTGATATTTTCAGTAGAATGGGCACATTCGGATTTGTTTTGAGCTCAGACCGAGCTCTCGTCACCGCCTCGAGGAGCGTGGTGAGCTCCTTCTTGCACTGCATGTCGCGCAAACCCTTCGTATTGGGACTGCTCACATTGACGACAAGATAGTCGGCAACAGGTCCTAATGTCAAGACACCCTGCACATAATCACTGATGGGCGTCAGACTGTCACGATTTCGGCCAAGATTAACGCCGATCACCGCATTGAAATCCTCGCGTTGCCGAAACTCACTCAAACGTTGTGCCACCAGTCTATGGCCATCGCTATTGAAGCCATAACGGTTGATAATCGCACGATCCTCGCTCAACCGAAACACCCTCGGCTTGGGATTCCCCGGTTGTGGAAACGGAGTCACACTGCCCACTTCGATGAAGCCAAAGCCCAAATCCTTCAGTCCGATGACAGCCTCTGCATTCTTATCGAAACCGGCCGCAATGCCAATGGGATTGCTGATCAGCCGACCAAACAACGTGCTGTGCAAATTAAGATCGTCCATCTGCTCGGACGCCGGATAAAGGCGATATTTGCATGCGAGCACAGCCAAATTGTGGCTAGTCTCGGCGGGCAGCAGGCGCATGGCCGGCATCACGAAAGTGCCAAACAGATTATCCTGGTTGTTGTAGGCGGTTAGACCTGCAAACAGCGCTGTGGCGCCCGCCGTCACAATGCCCAGAGAGCGTAGGCGTCTCTGCAAGAAAACAATATTTAATCACATGTTTTTTGCATGAATATTAATTTGAAATTGTTATGCTGACAATTTTTTGGGTCTTTTGCAACACCATCTTCAGGAACGTAATGAACGGAGCAATTGCCAATGTGTGTTCACAATTGTAGTTCACCGATTGAATTAGTTTGGTGAGTTTATATATTTTTTTGGCGTTTTTCTTTTTGTTGAGTCATGTTTACGTTAAAAAAAATTATTTGAATTAAAGTGCTAGGCAGTACTAGCACTATCGATTGCTAAATGCAAAAAATTTATGTTATATTTATCACACGTTGTCTCTTCAGCGCTTTTTAGCAGAAAAGAGGCTAAAGTGACACAACAGATTCACAGCTGACATATATCGAACTAGTTGCAAGCTGAACTGAATTCAACTCCAATGGTGAATCAGTCTGCCCATTTTGGACCAGCCACAATTCAACAACAATAACAAACATTCAATGATGAAAGGTGGAACATTTCGCAGCACGCAATGGGATCCAACGCTGCTCACATCACAAATTTTGTCGATGCAGTTCTGTGTGTATTTCTCCCTTGGACTACTCGTATTCGTGGCCAACAAGTTGGCTGGCGATAATTACACGCTGGATCATCTCTTTGAGTATCATGTGAGAACCATAAACTGCAATAATTTATTTCTGCAATATTTAATATTTTAATGAACATACAGGAAATACACATATACGATTTGGGCGGTCGTCTCGTAATTTGCGCATTTGTCATAAACGCTCTTATTGCCTCTCTGGCGCTCTGGTGCATTGTGCGTCGGGCCAAGCTCTGCCTGGATTTCAGGTAATGCAAGAGCTTATATATAAGTGGAACGACAAGAGATCGTGTTATCCTGTTTAGTGTGCATCTGATAGCGGTTATATTCAAATTCCATACTCATAATTTACCTCTATTTTATTTGCAGCTGCACTTTTCATTTGCTGCATTTGTTTGTCTGTTGGTGGTACAATCGCTCCTTTCCCGCCAATGCCTCCTGGTGGCTGCTCAACGTGATCACCGCGACCATTATGTGCATAGGTGGTGAATTTCTCTGCCTGCAAACAGAGATGCGCGAAATTCCAGTCGGCTACGCGGCGCTCAATCAAAAGTCAGACGTTTGACGAGTTCCACAAATGTGATGCTTACAACGAAAAAGAAAGCCACCAATTACGCTAATCTTACATCTTGTAATTTATTGTTAACACTTTAAGAGTATATATATATATAATTATACAAGCTCTCAGCTAGGGAAATATCTCATAGATAAATGGCACGCCCCGCTTCAATTTCAGTTCCTTCGGCACTGTTTGCGGCGGCATAAAAAACTTCATATTTTCAGTCGACGGCTCAGCGGCTGCAATGCCGCTGTCATTGCTGTAGAAGAGTTGCCAGATGTGTATTTGGTGCGGCATGAAATACCAAAAACTCGTCATTATCACAAACGAGACGATCAGCGAGGCGAACAACAAAAGCGTCCAGCACTGTTTACATTGGGGCTTTTCCATTGCTTAACTGCTGTCAACAACTAAATATTTAACTCGAAAAACAAACACAGCTTGCTTGCAAAAAATACGCAACAGAAAGAAAAGCAAAGAAAACGCTAGCAGCAGCAAGCTTCTCTTTCAATGCAGGCTAATAATTAAAGCTTGCCCAATCTAATCGAATTAGTGGCTTTCACTACTTTCTGCCCAGCCAGCCGATCTGCTTTAGAGCGAGCTTTTTTTGCTTTGACTAAATTAATGTCAATTGAAGAGCGGAAGACGAGCAATTGTTCTTTTGTTGGTTTAAAAGTTGCTAAATTACAGCTTGGTCGTAAATCACATAATTGGACGTGCTTTGCGCGTTTGGAAAATTCTAAAAATGCTTATAATTTTCTTCTATTCTATTTTTGAAAAATAACAAATAAAAATAACATATGCAAATAAATAATAATTGTATCTTTGAAAGCCCCATAAGCACAGATGTGCTTGTAGTAGAATAAATATCCTTAATTTTATAAATTTTAAGTTTATGTTTCTCCAACCTACAATTGTTTTCTTAAACATTTTCAATTTTCTATATTTTAAAAATTGCTTTTTACTCTCTAAGCGCGGATTTCGGTTTCGAGCTGTAATTAAGAACCGTTACAAATTCTGTTAAATAAAATGATCATGTTTTCATTTGCTAAATTGTTCAATTTATTTTTAGCAAACTTGTTTTTTTTTGTTTTTGGTTTTAAATGATTTTCTTGTATTGTGTGTGTTTTTACTTGCGTGTGTGTGTAGTTTATGTATATATGTATGTATATATAACTTTACTAGTTATGTATTTTTCTTTAAAATCATCAATTGAAGTTTATGCTTTATTTCTCAATTGTTAATCGCATTAAGATTTATTTTTTGTTTTGTTGTTTATATATCGATTTCAATATTTGAAAGAGAAAATATGCGAGAGGGGGAGTGAGAGGGCACGGGGGCAGTAAAAGTAGATTTTTGCTTTTAATGGACAAAAATTCATAAGTTGCCCTAATATAAATCCTTAAATATCTCATTTCTTTGCTCTAGCATATATATATATATGTATATATATATATATATATTTTTTTTTTGTTTCATTATTATTATTAATATGAGCCTATGTATTAGTTATTTCGCTTGTGTGTTTGTTTGTTTGTGTTTTTGTTTTATAAACTACAATTTGATGTAATCTTGTTGCTATTCCTTCAGCATATATATGAATATTTGTTCCTTGTGTCTGTCAATTATTTTTAAACAATTTTTATTTTCTTTTTTTTTATTTATATATGTAATGCTTGCTATTGTAAATGTGTGGGTGTGCATGAGTGTGGGTATGTGTGTGCAGTGTGTGTGTGTTTGTTTGTTTTTGAGTGTTGCGCTGCGCACAGACAGTTTCTCTTTCACATTATCTGCCCCCATATATCTATATATATATTTTTATATATATGTATATGTATATAAATACATATAGATCATATATATATGATACATATAATATGCAAATATAATAAAGTTGTTAATTAATCGATTGCGTTTCGCTCTTCCTCAGACAGCTCTTCGATTTTCTCTGTTGCTTTTTACGGGTTTTCTCTTTTATCTCTTATCTCTCGCTTTATCTCTTAATTAATGACAAAAGTCGGGCCTATTTTGATGTTTCTGTTTCGGTTTTTGCTGTTGCTGCTGTTGACGAGCGTGTGTTGGGCGGCTTCTGGTCAATCTTTCTCATTGACCCCACCAGTCCGGTCCGTTGGAGTGTGAGCCGCCACCGCCGCCTCCATAGGATCCACCATACGAGCCTCCGCCATACGAGCCGCCGCCCGAGCTGCTGCCACCTGTTTACGAATTTGGAATTGTGGGGGGAGGGTGGTGGGTATAAATTTCATGATATTTTAAGAGATGGCATACAATTTGTGGAGAAACGAGGAGCTCACTCACCAAACTTACCATACGAGTTGCCATTACTGCGATAGTTGCCACCACCGCCTCCAGAGCTGCTTCCACGATTGCCTCCGCCGCCGCCGCTACTGGGACCCCCCATGCTGCGACCACCTCCACCGCCGCCGCCGGAACTGGTACGATAATCGCGTGAACCAAAGCCGCCGCCGTAGCGTCCGCCAGCGCCGCCGCCGCCACGTCGTTTGGCGCCGCCATGTCCACGATCTGAGCTAAGCATCTCTTCGAGGAAACCGGGTATCTCCTGCTTCGTTTCGATGAGCAGCTCGAGCAAATCGGAGCAAATGTTGCGATTCTTATCATTGAAAAAGGAGGTGGCCACACCAAGATTACCCATGCGACCTGTGCGTCCAATGCGATGGACATACTCCTCGACATCGGTGGGCAGATCAAAGTTAATCACATGCGTCACATGCGGAATGTCGAGGCCACGTGCCGCCACAGCGGTGGCAACCAAAATGGGGCAATCACCGGAACGGAAACAACGCAACGCCTCCTCCCTTTCCTTTTGGGTGCGATCACCATGAATGCTCGTCACCGGATGATTGCACTGATACAGGAACTCCTCGAGTGAATCGGCACCTTTTTTTGTCTCCACAAAAATCAAAGTCAAATTATCCTTGGAGTATTCGGGTCCATCGCGGATAGATGAAAGCAAATCGAGCAAATATGAACGTTTATCCTGATCATAAACCCACAACAACGTCTGCGTTATATTCTCCGATGTGGAACCAACGCGGCCAACAGCCAAGAAAATGTAATTGCTGAGAAAATCACTGGCCAACTCCTGAATCTGCTTGGGGAATGTGGCCGAGAACATCAACGTTTGTCGCTGACCTGTCGGCGGCATGTTCAGCTGCTCGACAATGCGACGAATTTGAGGCTCGAAACCCATGTCCAACATGCGATCGGCCTCATCGAGGACCAAGAAACGTATATTCTCCAGCCCAACTTTGCCACGAGTTATCATATCCTCCAGGCGACCCGGTGTTGCGACAATCAAATGACAACCACGATCCAATTCGCGCATCTGTTCGCTGGTATTGTTGCCGCCATAGAGTACAGCGGGACGCATACGGGAGCGATAGGCGAACTTTTTGGCCTCCTCGAAAATTTGGGTGGCCAGTTCGCGGGTCGGCGCCAGCACCAGACCGAGTGGAAACTGTTTGCGACGACTGTATTGGCGATTGTTTTGCGGCGGTGCCGACAGGCCATGCTCATACATCTGATTGAGGATGGGCACTAAAAACGCGGCCGTTTTACCAGACCCAGTTTGGGCGCACGCCATCAGATCACGTCCGCTGATTATGATGGGTATTGCGTATTTTTGCACCGGCGTCGGTTTGTCATAACGCGCCAGGTTCACATTGTTACGAATGATCTCTGTCAGCTGCACATCATCGAACGATGAGATGTGTGGCGGTACATTCTGGCCCGTCGCCTCCACGGGTATATCCTCGTATTTGTCAAAATTGATGCCCGTATTGCCCACGCCGAAAAGCTCCGTCTCCAGTCGCTCGTCGCGTGCCAGCAATTTTGTGTAATCGGTGTTGCCGCCACCGCTGCCTCCACCCTCCTTCCAGCGATTATTGTAACCACTGCTTCCGCCACGATTGTTGAAGCTTCTGTTACCACCGCCACCGGGTGGGCCGCCGGGAGCGCCGCCACCTTCAGTTGACGAGCCGCCCTCGTAGCCGACCGGACGTTCCGGCTCCTGCCAGCGATCATTGCGTGGCTGCTGTGCATCCTCCGGCTGATCGTTGAGGCCGTTGCCTCCACTACCGCCGCGGTACGATGTTCCGCGTCGATCGCCAAAGTTACGTCCACCGCCGCGAGTCCAGTCGCCGCCACGGCCGCCGAATTCACCTGTAGCAACACAAACAAATAAATAAATATAAATCAATCAGCTTTAATATGCTGTGAGATGATCGATGGTGCTAATCTCTCTCTATTTCAAATACAATCTTGTGTAGCAATTTTGTGGTAAAAGCTTAAAGCGCTAATGGAAAATTGATTTCGGTTCGAATCCTAAGTTTTAAAATTGGAATTGAGTAAATGCCGTCTAAGAAACCATTTATCCGTTTGGTTAATTGACCGAATCTTCTCCGTTCGTCATGCTAATTTAGTGTTAATATCATTAGGCAAATACCGAAATGCAATATTCACAATACATACACGATTGCAACTAAATAAATACCGTACCACACATATATAGTTTATGGTGTCAGAGATATTATTAATTTATATTACATTTTTAAACCACAAACAGTTTTTCTTAAAAATTGAGATTTAGTGCTGATATTTTCACATTAACTCGCACCAATAAGGGGATCTGGTCTCTTTTTTTGAGTAGCAACACATAATGTAACTATATCCAAGGTTCTCCTTGTATATGTATTTAAGAGTGTAATGAAATACGATTATTCCAGACGCAGCCATTATTAACAGACTGGTACCCCTTAACATCTTGCAGAGCTCTACACTATGAAATAAGATATTCGAATTTAAGCTAAGCAAAAGCGAAATAAGTCAAGCGCAGACTTGTCTTCGCAAAAGCTTTAATTACAAAAGCTACAAACAATATTACATATTTTTTTTTTATATATATTTCTATTACTTTCTAATCTATTTGGCATTCTCTTTTGATTATTGTGCTAAAGCAGCTTTGCTAATTCTTAGTTAACATAACATTTTTGTTTATTTTTTAAATTTGTTGTAAGGTGTAAAAGATTGGAGACATTGTTTCTTAATGAAAATCAAATGTTTCTGGTCTAAAATTGCGTACGGTAAATTAGTTTGGCACGTTTCTTAATTCGAAGTGAATATTTAGCTGGACTAAATCAAGATTGACTTTAATTTCTTTTTGCTCTGTAGTTCTTTTGGTGCTGTTGTAAACTTACCTCCGTTATAGTTGTCCTCGTAGCGATTGCTTCCACCACGTCTACCTCCGCCGCCGCCGCCACCGCTACCAAAACTTCCGTAGTCGCCGCTCTGGCGATTGTAGGAGCGACCTCCGCCGCGATCGCCTCTGCGAAATTCAGAGTTACGCTGCTGCGGTTGCGATTGCTGCTGCTGGTCCCTGTTGCTGTCGAGACGCGGTGCGGCACCTGCTGAATCAAAGCCCTGACCCTGATTGTCTAAGTCCGCGTTGTTGTTGCCAACACCACCTCGAAGATGCGGGGGCACATAAACGCCACCGGTGACCGAATTATTGGGAGTCTTGCTTGTTATGGGGCCGCTATAGTTAGCCGAGCCGCCATTCAAGTCCAGACCAGCAACCTGCAAAACAATTATCATTTAATACAATAATAACATCATATAAAAAAAATAAACGCGTCGAATGCGTTGCATGAGCTTCGTGTCACGTTCAAATTAGACACACAAACAACAAGAAGAGCGTCCCAAGTTCAACGAATTCTAAGCCAAAATGAGAACTTTGTAATAACAAGTTTTTTCACTGAAATATACACACGCAACCAAACACACACACAAATCACAATCTGCCTGTTTCTCACTATTCCCGGTTAGCAACATCTTTTTTTTTGCAGAACTGCGTGAAGAGGGCACGTATACACATACGTTTATATATACACACGTATAAACACTTGCAAAAATAAGCGCAACTAGTTTGAGAGGCTTTGACAGCAACAGTAACAATGTTACAGCCACCCACACACATCCACACAATATTCATGCTTAGTTTTGTTAGCGGAACCTTCTCAAATGTGGATCTTGTTTTCTCCATAGAAATAATATGCACAGGGTGTCACACATTGTGAGCGTATGATGGGCTAACAGTGTTAAGAAATACACAGATTACATGCATAGCATCTGGCAACCCTGTTTACAATACTCAGCTTCCACATGTGCGTGAGAGAGCCAAAGCAAATGCAAAAAGAGAACGCCGCAAACTACTCACACATGCATGCACTGGTTTAGAATTGCGGCTCTCGCACACACAAACACACACATACGTGCAGTGAACATGTCAAATTGGAGGCAAGCTAAAAATTATACAGAAGAAATTACACAAATGAAAAGAACTCAGACACACACACTAACATACAGCGCTCGTATATATACACGAGTCACCGTTCGCTGCAAAATGTAAAAGCGCAATGCGCTCCACGGTCAGACATTTTGTATGTTATGAAATCAATAAATTTTTTTTGTTGAACCCCCGAGTGAAGAAGCAATGTTCACAATGAGCATCACACTTTCACACACACACACACACAAACTAGTATGCACACATTTGTAGCAACGCTACATGTACATTACTATCTTTTTCCATTATGTACCCCGTCTATTGTAGCACTTCAACATTCACAACGACATCCACATTCGTATCGGCGGATATATCCGCAGTACTTACTTGCTGCTCTAGACCTGTGCCATTTTGGTTAATAGCATTACTCATATTATCCTCCAATCACTTGCTGGTTTTTTCTTTCTTTCCGTTTAGGAAAATTTTTGCAATTGTTCTCAGATTTTGCGCACACTTGCAATTTTCGACGAAAAAAAAAGTAATAATATAATCGATGTAAATGTTGTTTTTCTTTCTTTAGTGTTTTTTTGTGTTTCACTTCGTGTCTATACGATTTTCTTTAGTTTTTCTTTTTTTCCGACAACTTCTTACGTTCCACAAGCTACTAAGTTCTTATGTGGTGAGAGAGAGGTTGTACTTTTTTCACAATCGGTTCTTGCGATCAATATGGATTATTGTATTGTTCGTATTTGCTACAAGGCCTACTTGTGCCTGTTGACAATCACAAGCTGCAATTGTTCTTGTACTTAAAATGTATTGGTTTTTTTTTACACGCTTTCGCGTTTTTCTATGCTTTTAGACGCGTGTCTTATCCACACCAACGGCGAAACGAGCCACACGGGAAAATGGTGGAGAATTGGTGATGGGAGTGCGTGAGTCAGCGCAGTTCTTATCGGTATCACCAGTAAACCAGAGGTGCTTCGGCAGAGTTGCTTTATTGCTAGAGCGTAGCCAGATTGATATATAGCTTGATAAATCGATAATCTTCGCACGAATTTCGATACCTGAGGATTTAGGGGCGCTGATTATATCCCTTCGTAAATTAGAATTTTAAAAAATTCTAGTTTTAATCAGAGATTTTCGGAAAGTGAGACTGTTGTTCTTGGTTCTTAGAGAATTGTGTGTCTTGATGTTAATTTTGAATAAAATATGCCTAAACTTTTTGTGTTGTGCGTGTTTGTGTGTTATTTTTGTTTGAGGCTTAATAAATTTGATGCTAAATTCAAGGAAAATTCGAAAACAGCAGCTAAGATAGTGTAAAAAATGTACAATTTTCAATTTGAATAAAAGATAAAAAAGTACAGCGATGTCAATGTACAACTTTTATTTACGCACACATCCAAATTAACCATACAATTGGTATTCATGTAAATATATACTTTTGAATATAGATATATGTTTTTTTGTTGTTTAAATTATCAATATATGTTTATATAGAATAAATGCTTTTGGTATTGGCTTTTAGCATTAGCTAGAATATTATAATTATGTTTCGGAATGTTACAATAGCTCTTGTAAATATATTTAATTTATATATATATATATATAGATATATTGGAGTGTAGCTAAAGATTCAACTTTGATTTTTAGATTATCCGATTTTTCTCTTCGCGATCAGCCCTTCAACAGGCAACGTGTGTAGAACTCCCGATCGATGGCATCGCTTGGGATGTACGAGCTCCATTTAAAGATTAGTGCCAGGGTCTCCGTGGCACTCAGATGATCCAGGGCAATGTTGAGGAAACAGTTCCATGTGTAGAAGAAGTGACGGGAGAGTTGTTCCCGCTCTACGCTCGTAACACGCTCGCAATTGACGCAGATGAGACGACCCCGCTGAACATCGACGAACTGCTCAAAGCAGCGCGCCCAGGCGGCGCTATTCAGATGCCGGCCCACATCCTGAAACAGTTCGACGGCGCCATAATTCAATACAATCGGCAGCACCTTGACCAAATTATGCTCGGCCAAATAGAATTTGGCGAGGATGTCGAGCAAAGCGGGCACAGCTTGCAGCACATCAAAACACTTCAGCTGCTCGCCGCGTGACCAGAAATAGCGCAGCAAAACTGCACCCAGTTCGTGGTAGGCACAGGCATTGTCGAAGCGCAGCGGGAAGGAACAGTGGGTGCATCGCGTGATCTCCACGCCAGCATTAAGCTGTGCGAATCCGCTCGCAATGTAATCCCTTGTCGCATCATCCATCTCCCAGATGAGCTCCGGATTCAGATAGTTGAAGTACATCTCGTAGCAATTGCGTTGCGCCTGCTCTGCACTATCCCCATGCTCAATCATAATCACCGCCAACTTCTCGAGCAGCTGTATAAGCTCACTCGCCGCATACTCGTCGAAGACGCCACGATAACGTTCCACGCAATGGGTGCGACTGAATTTGGCACTCTTGTGGATCAAGTACAGATTGTATATGGTCTTCTCCTCTGGACTGATGACCATGCAGCTGGGCGTGGATATGGCACGTTTGCCTGCTGCAGCAGCAGCCAATTTGCGACTGCTGCGGCAAACAATTGCATCATCATCATCATCATCATCCTGTGACTCGTAGCGCGCCTTTATATCCTTAAAGGGTAGCGAGCGTTCGCTGGGCGGGATTAGTTCACGGACCAGTTGCTGCTGCTGCTCTTCGGCGAAGATGTTGAACTTGTACTTGATAATGTTCTTGCCAAATTTACCCGTCACCGTGAGCAGGGCATCCTTGAAATGACCAGACGTTTTGGGCGTCTGCTTCAACAGATTATCGCAAAATGCATTCTCCAGCACATAAACCCCTCGAGGAGGAGCAGGCGGATTAGAAGGAGGTGGAGGAGGCGGCGTCGCTGTTGTCGTCACACTGCGCTCTGTGGTTGCTGAACTTCCGCCAGAACTGTGCGTATCCAGTGCGCTGCCCGTGCACTGAGCTATGGCGTCGAAGATCACGGATATATCATTCAAGAGCTCATATTGCTGGCGCTCTATGAGCCACTGCTTGAGCAGATTGAGCTGCTTCAGCTCGTAACTTTCACGTGCCTTGTCCGCAAAGTATTTGACATGTTGGCGCAGAAGGCGAGCACACTGTGTCAGCTTCGATTGCTCGATGAGGGAGATGGCATGCGATTGCAATGTCTGCAGCTGGACGCTGTAAAGTGATCCGGTCTGGGTGAAGACAAAGATCTCGTTGCCGGTAACATGGCAATCGACAATGCGCTCAAATTGATTGCACCACAAAACAACGGTGGACAGACGCACATCGAAGATGTACAGGCCCAGTTCGGTGTAGGCCAGCATAAAGTCAGTACCGAGTCGCTGTAACTTGGCGAACTGCAACTGCTGCGGCTGATGATCGAGCAGTTCATCGTTGGATTCGAGTGCATCATCGTCATCGGCGTTGTCGGCATTATTAATCTCGTTGTGGTCACTGGACTTAAGTATCTTGACGGGTGCCGTGGCCAAGGCGCCCTTGAACTGATGCGTCTGGACCACCTCGCCCTCAAAATCTACCTCCCAGATGCGGGTGCCTGGTCGGGCGCAATAGATCCGCGATGGCTGCAGCGACTCATGCGGCGAGATGAAGAAACAGGCACCAAAAGCGCCATCTCGTGGACGGTTGCCGATCTGCAAGCGAATTTGAAAAACAACTTAAGTTAATATTTATTTAATATTATATTAAAAAATGAGGTTAATTTTGATAATTACTTTTAGACTTTTAATAGTCGGCATTATTAGACGTCTCACAAAAATTATTTGATATTTATTTTAATAAATAAATAATTCCGATAATAATAATAATAAGTTTAACAACGTTGGCTTAATTTATATTTTTAATCTACAACAGAAACTTAGTTTAGGCAGAGTTCAAAATGATTTATTATTATTAATGATTCTTAATAAGTCGTATCAATAAAAACAGTTAACTAACAAATTTAGTCGGAATTATTTATTCAATTATAATTGTTTTATTTTAATTTTTTATATTATTAATAATTGTTATAGTTGTTTATTTAATTTGTACTTTTTTTAAGTAAGTAGCAAAACATACAGTTCGTGAAAAATTACCTAGATTTTAATAATATAACTCACCTGTTTATACTCTTCGTACTCCGTGTTGCACAAGATGCATTTTGTGTTATTGGAAACGAGGAGCAGCGATTCAAAGTCATCAATTTGGACAATGGGCGCATCTAGATAAAGGAGCGGGTGCACAGACATATTGAAGAGCAGACTGTGGCCAATGAATGTGGAGATGATCACCAGATTGACCTGTCCACGTGTGTCGCCATAGTAGAACTGCTTCTCATCGGGTGTCCAATGGATGCAGCTCACCTGCACCGACTGATCGGTGCTCAAATGGGTAACAATCACCTGAGGTGCCGCCTGAGCTGAGAGATTGACGGCATACACACAGATGAGAGAGCGCTGCGTGGCAAAGGCCACATATTTGTTGTTGGCCGAGATGCTCAGGTGTGTGACGGGTCCATGCTTATTGGGGATCAGATGCATGAACTTGCCATCTCGGTTGAAGAAGTACAGGGAGCCCGAGGTGGCACCGAAGATGATATAGTTATCGGATATATCAAAGCATGTGTACTAAAGCAAATGGTTATCATATATTCGCCTATCATTTCGCAATAATTCGCTAGTGTTGTTACCTTGATCCGATTGCTGTGCCTCAGTGGCTGCGACAGATACTGTGAAAAATCAATAAAATTTGACAGACAGTAGGCGTCAGTCATTTTGCTGTTAGTTTCGTGCTCGCCGGCGTTCCAATATTTACATTTCGCGCGCACTCAATTGCAAAATTTGATAATTCGTTTTTTTCTAATTTATTTGTATATTAATAATGCATTGTTCCTGTTATCAAGCAATCAAACAAAAAAAACAAGATGCAACTTTTACAGATGTTAACTCAGTGCTGCCAGTCTAATTGCACCTTGGTATTCTGGCATCACTTACATCTTGTTTACATTTGGCTACAAATGTCTGGCAACCTAACAATGCACAGCTGATGGACTCATTTTTTGTTATAAATGACTTAAATAAATTTGAAACAAGTTATAGATACAATATACAATAGTTAGTAACTTGTAGTTTTTGCAAAATATTATATTTAAAATACTGTTAAATTAGCTAGCCGGCCAGCAACAGCTGTTCGACCCCACCGCACCGCAAGTCTTACTAACACCATTGAAGTGTCAAAGAAACGTCAAAACAGTTTGTGGTCGTCGCGATATGAAAAAAGTGCAAGCGCAAAGCAATGAGGAATAAAAAAAATACACACACTAGACTCTAAAAGCCAAGTGATACATAGTAAGCAAAGTATAATTTGCATATGTGAAATCAAGCAAGATGGCTGATAAGGAGCCAAAAACACCAGCACCATCGCCCACGGAAGAGGGAATCGCTTTCGCTGCTTCTGCTGCGAATCGTGTTGCCGACGATGGCGCAGCAGCAGATGCTAGTGTCAGCAGCAGCAACAACAACCCAAGTAGCAGCAGCACAAATGTAAAGGTTTTGATAATTGGCGCTGGAATGGCTGGTCTGTCCGCTGCCAATCATCTGTTGCAGAACGGTTGCGATGATTTTCTCATTGTTGAAGCGCGGGGACGGGTGGGTGGGCGTATTGTGTCCATACCGCTTGCCAGCAATCAAAAGGTAAACGCATTATGTAAGCACCCTCATAGGACACAGGAGGGACTCAGCGGGGGGCTGAACATGGCAGGGCATATTTTTATACATCTGACCACTCTTTTTTGTTTTTGTTGTTGGGCTAAGAAATATTGGTTTGCGCCACAAAATACAATTATAGATTTTTCCACGCGATGACTTTAAAACATTTTTATTTGAGAAGCAAATATCAAATAATGGTAAAAATAAATATTGCTCAGTTTGACATAAACAGTTTCAGCCATAAACATTGTTTTTGTTTGTATTTGCTTTTACAAAAATCGCACAAATTGCTGTTATTGCATTTTGCATTTCGTCCTTGACCTTGTACTTGCGCATTTTAATTGTTTCATTTGCAATGCTTTTTGTGTTTGCTTTTCTTGACCGGAAATGGGAAATTCGCACAGCTCAATTTTCTCTGGCTCAATTGTTATACAACTCAGGCATTTCTAGATAAGATTATGCATATATATTTTACAGGGGGCGTTGCATCCAGCGACCTGTTAACGATCACGTAGAAAGCATATAAACCTATATTGAATTTATACCTCATTTCGTTTGGTTTATTCAAGTGTAGAAAAACTTTACATTTGGTAAATAATAATGTGAACTCTGATGATTTATAGTATATATTTATTATCATAAATAGGTCAGTTCATATCTGACTTTATAGATAAATAGAACTTTATTATTTTATCAGTTGCACATCATTCATTCAGTATTCAGTTTGCATACTTCTACAAAAATATAAATATCTTAATTAAAGTTGTGAAATATACAATTATTAATTTAAGTGATATATATATTTAATCGAATACCTTATTAAAAATTATGTGTCATATACACATATTTATAAATGTATATATATATATATATATATATATATTATATTATTTTGTATATTTATATATATATTATTTAATAATACCTGTTCAACATTTTATCGATTTTTTAAAATTTTTTTTGAATATTGACAAGTATAATATTAATATTAGCTATTCAATATTATGTTATATTATTTATATACCAATTAGAACTGTCCCATTTTCATTTCATATTATTAATAAATAATATAGAATATTCAATTATAAATTACTTTATAATATTATAATATAATTAATAATAATATTGTAATATGAAAAAAATACGTTCCCAATGAACTTTTAAACATATTTATAATTATATTTTTATATTTTGTAGGTGGAACTGGGCGCAAATTGGATACACGGCGTGCTGGGCAATCCGATATTTGAGATTGCCGTACAGCATGGACTAGTCAGCGTTGTGAACGTACCAAAGCCGCACAAAGTGGTGGCCACCACTGAGGATGGCCATCAAGTTCCTTTCAGTATACTGCAGGAAATCTACGAGGCGTATGTTTGTTTCCTACGCCGCTGTGATGAATATTTCCTCTGCCAGTACAGCCCGCCGCCGGATATCAATAGCGTTGGGGAGCATGTCAACTATGAGATCGAGATCTATCTTAGCTCCGTGCAGGATCCGAAAGAGAAGCGCCTAAAACAATTGATATTTAATTGTCTGCTCAAGCGCGAAACCTGTATCACCGGCTGCCACAACATGAACGAAGTAGATTTGCTGGAATTGGGTGAGCATCGTACATGGTTTATTAATGCAGACTGAGATTATGACTTGTTGCTCTTCATTGTCCAGGTAGCTACACTGAACTGCAGGGCGGTAATATTGTGCTGCCCGCCGGATACAGTTCAATATTGCGACCGCTTAGCGCACAGATACCCAAAGAGTCGATTGTGACCAAGTGTCCGGTGCGCAAGATACACTGGAAGCGAAAAAAGACATTCACCGGTCTGGAGACCGTTGATGAGGAGCACTCCGAAGACGAGGACGATAATGATTCCGATGATTCGCAAAAGACAGTTACAGAAGTGCCGACAGCGTTGCGCGGCGCCTCCATCGAGTCAAATGCAAGCAACAATTGTGATTATGATGCGCCCGAGGAGGGCACCGTTCGCGTCGACTGCGAGAATGGAAGAGTGTTCCATGCGGCGCATGTGATATGCACCATACCGCTGGGAGTGCTGAAGCATTCGCATAAGACGCTCTTCGATCCGGAATTGCCGCACTACAAACAGAAATCCATTGATAATCTCATGTTCGGCACAGTGGACAAAATATATCTGTTCTATGAACGCCCCTTCCTCAGCGCAGCCATATCGGAGGTGATGCTGCTTTGGGACGATGAGAAGCATGAGTCCGTTAGCCACGAGGAGCGCGAAACGGAGGCGTATCTGAGCAAGCACTGGTTCAAGAAAATCTACTCTTTTGCCAAGGTGACGGACACACTGCTACTGGCCTGGGTGTCGGGTCGTGAGGCTGAGTATATGGAGACATTGTCCCATGAAATGGTTGCCGATAAGTGCACCGAAATTCTGAGAGATTTTCTACAAGATCCGTATGTGCCCAAGCCCAAGTTGTGTGTGTGGTAAGTGAGGAGAAACTCTCTGAAAGCTTAAACTTATTAAGTGATTGTTGACCTTAGCACCAGCTGGAAAACACAGACGTACACGGGCGGCGCATACACCTCAATACCCGTGGGTGCTACACAGGAAGATATTGAAAATTTGGCGCAGCCGCTGTATGCCACGCCGCATACCACAAAGGTGACTTTTGAGATAAATACTCCTCTTATAAACGTTACCAATAGATTTTCTCTCTCTTTGCAGCCGGCTATTGTGTTTGCTGGCGAACATACTCATTCCAGTTTTTACTCAACTGTACACGGCGCCTATTTGAGCGGACGGACCGCGGCACAGTACTTGCTCGCCAGTGATGAACCCGACGAGATTATCATGGAATCCGATGGCAGCGATTTGAGCGCCTGGATGCAGGGCATTGCCCTTGACTGAGACTCAAGTCTCCACGATTTATTAAATTTTTGTATTATAATTTATGTATGTCCAAACATTTTGTTGCTTTAATGCACTTTTATTTATTGCTTCTGTCGCATAGAGGCTGCTTTTTAGCTAGTGATATAACGATATGTTTAATACGAGTTCATTGTGCATCTGTGTATAATTGTTGATTTTTTTTTTTTCGATAAAATGTCATTATTTATGAAATTATTTTTTAATACTTGAACAAATCATTCAACCTTTACCTACAAACATATATTTATATATATATATATATACATATAGATGATCATATGTTTGATATATATAAAAAAAAAAAAGAACACTGCACGCTAGGCAGCTTTCACTGTAACGTTGTTAATCGTGAGAAAATGTGCACAAAATGGAAATTGTAATGAGAATCGTTTAGACCATAAATTGTATATTTATTTTTATAAATTCTATTAAATATAGTCGAAACTTAATTCAAGTTAGCTGCAAAACACTAATTCAATTAAATTCAAAATTCTCAAGCAAAAATCGGCAACTTAACAATTTTAAAGGAACAAAAGGATAAAACAAATTGTAAATTTAGTAAATGTAATGATGTATTGTTAATGTTAACTATTTTGCTAACTAAATTATGCATTAGTTAAATCTCTAAGGCAACAGATGATACTAAATCTATGTATATCCAATATGGATCTACATATTTATTTGTATTTATTAACAGTTATTTTAACTTGTGCGCATACAGAGAAATAAATAAACACGCTAACTTGCAAGAATAATCATTTCATTTATATTTAGACACATTTTTACAGATAAAAGGACATACTTATTATATTAATATCTTTTACGTTTGTTTATTATATACCTTTGGATTGACTTTACATATCAAAGTAGCCATTTATATTTTTTCAAAGCAATTTTACAATTTCAGATAAATATATTCAGCCTGGCAAATTATCACTTAAAATAAAATTAAAAAATAAGTATACCAATTTTTTTGTGACCAGATTATTCGCATTTAACAAAAAGGTAATGTTTCAATAGAAAACTCGATACAATAAATGATAAAAGATGAGTAAATCCTTCGAGCCGGAACCGAAGCATCGACCTGTGGATGTGTATTTATTGCAATTTTGCCCCAACACTACAGACCGTCGCTCCACCAACTGAATTATCGAAGGCGCAAAATCCGCGCCATCCAAGTGGAATTTGAATATTGCCCATTAAAAAAAGCGCTTCGCGAATGAGGCAATTTTTCGGTGTATCTTAATAATAACGCACAACTAAGCTAAATTCAATTGTGTTAATTGGATTAAATATGTAGTTTAATTTTTGTGTACTTGCATATATCCATATAATACACAATATATTTATTATGTATAGCACACATTTTAAAGTAAGAAAAATACCTCATTCGCTCGCGCGGACTTAAAAAAAAATTCCTAATTTGATACCATCTATAGCCATCTCACTCTAGCTCAAAGCATATCAAGCCGCTTCGCCGTGTGCTTCAAATTCAAAGCTCATTCACCGTGATTGTGACTGCGACGGCAACGTCGCCAACAGGCAGACAGAATTGCTTCCATACGAAGTAGAAGCAGCAACGCCGGCAGTTTACTTCCAATCGCCGGTTGTAGAGGTTCGTTGTTGTTAAAGTTACCAATACGTCACTACTCTTGTCTGCCATTTGCAAAAATAGAGCTGTCACCCTTTGGTTAACAACATCAAGAAAAAACCACAACAACTGCAACAGCAACAACAACTTGTCGAACTCAGCATCAACGCGTATTGTTGTCAGAATGTCGTACCATAAGCCCGAAGCCAAAACCGTGCAGGATTTGAAGGATGTGGCTCACAAGCTGCGTATTCATTCCATTAACAGCACGCAGGCCTCCAAATCTGGGTAAGCAACAACCACAACCACAATCACTTAACCAATACACTAAAAAAAAATAGTGCTGGAAAAGTTGTGCACCTTGCACTTGTTGCGTGATCGAGTCGGCAAAGGTGACCCCGGCTTAAGGCCACTAAGCCGCACTTCGCCCAAAGCAACGCCGCTCTAAAAAAAACTAAACAAACAAATTACCACGTTTTACTGAACATTGTGCAGTGTGCATAAGTGTGTACAAGCATATTCACACGTGCATTTACCATTATTTTTATTGCTAATAAGCGATGTACATTTATTTGCTCGCAAATTTTTACTAAAAATTTGAAGCTAACCTTCGCTGACCTTCACCAAAGACCTAGATTTCAATAGAGTAGCTTTTAACCATTAGTAGTCAGTTTTAAGCACATTCATTTTTTACACACACACATATATCAATATCTGGTGAGGCGCTTCAAAGAAAGTTAAGTGTGCTAAAGCTCTCTTTTTCGCCTTTTGTTTATCGCCTGTTGTCAACGCTTGGAATTAGACAACAACAAAAACAAAAAACAACAAGAGTTAAAGTTATTAGCTGATTATTCGCATTATGCTCAGATGATTTTATGACCTTTATGATGGCATATGTAATTGGGCAACTAAATGATTGATAAGCTAAGTGCTCGAATTAATACTAAATCAATGCATTTCAGCGCAACTATGCTAATTGTTATCACAACTCTGATTTTTGCTTTGCTGATAGCACACTTTTAATCTTATATATATTTTTTTGGGGGTAAGCAGATAACCTACAGTTAGTCTACACTTAGCATGCAGACAGAGGTGACCGCTTTGAACTATGATTAACCTTCAGTTGTTCTCTATAGTTGTACAAATATATATGCTCCATGTGCAGATCCAATTTCCAAACATATTTTATTTTACAGACAGCATTCTTTCTAGACATGATCTGACGTGCCTGTGGGACCGGTTTCCATTTGGAAACATATGCAAACAAAAAAAATGTGTCTGCGATAAGGCCTATTTATATATACACATGCACACACACACACACAAACACACGCACACATCACACATATGTGTGTCGGTAAGACGAGCCTCCATTTTGGGTGTAGAGTTTCAATTCTCCTCAGCATTTACTCTCCAGACTTCAGAATGACACGTGCTGATCCACAGCGCAACTTCAGCGCGTTGGTAATTTGCAATAAATTTAGCTAACAGCAAACTATAACTTTTTTTTGCTAACCGTACATTTTCAGCAAATGTAATTTTTTTAAGTACACAAGAAAAGACACCTTTAATATTTATATATTGGACTTTGCTTTGCGCTTTTTGTTTTGCAGTCATCCGACATCGTGCAGTTCGCTGGCCGAGATCATGTCAGTGCTGTTCTTCCAGCAGATGCGCCTGAACCTGAAGCATCCGCGTGATCCGTCGAGCGATCGCTTCATCCTTTCCAAGGGACATGCGGCGCCCATTCTCTACGCAGCCTGGGCAGAGGCGGGCCTCTTCCCCGTATCTGAGCTGAACAATCTGCGCAAGATTGACAGCGATCTGGAGGGACATCCGACGCCCCGTCTCAATTTCATTGATGTGGGCACTGGTTCATTAGGTCAGGGTGTCGCCGTCGGCGCTGGCATGGCGTATGTGGGCAAGAATCTGGACAAAGCCGCTTATCGCACCTATGTGGTTGTTGGCGATGGCGAGTCCGCCGAGGGTTCCGTCTGGGAGTCCCTGCACTTTGCCGCCCATTACAAGCTAGACAATCTGTGTGTGATCTTCGATGTGAATCGGCTGGGCCAATCGGAGCCCACCTCGTTGCAGCACCAGATGGACGTGTATCGGGATCGCCTAGAGGCGTTCGGTTTTAATGCCCTCGTTGTCGATGGCCATGACATCGATGAGCTGTGCAAGGCTCTCCACTGCGCCGAGAGCACCAAGAACAAACCTACCGCCATCATAGCCAAGACCTACAAGGGCAAGGACTTTCCCGATATTGAAGATCTGGATAATTGGCATGGAAAGCCGCTGGGCGATAAGGCGGCCGGTGTTATCAAGCATCTGCAGAGTCTCATGGTTAACCAGAACGTGAAGATGTCACCCAAAAAGACGTGCACAACGGGTCAAGCGCCCGAAGTTGATATCAATAATATCAAGCTGTGTATACCACCTAGTTACAAACTGGGCGATTCGATTGCCACGCGTTTGGCTTACGGCACAGCTCTGGCCAAGATTGGGGCTGACAATGATCGAGTGATTGCCCTGGACGGCGATACGAAGAACTCAACGTTTTCGGACAAGTTGCGCAACGCATATCCGGAGCGTTATATCGAATGCTTCATTGCGGAGCAGAATCTGGTGGGTGTGGCCATTGGAGCTGCCTGTCGTCGGCGCACAGTCGCCTTCGCCTCTACCTTTGCCACGTTCTTTACGCGGGCCTACGATCAAATTCGCATGGGAGCCATTTCGCAGACGAATGTAAATTTCGTTGGTTCGCATTGCGGCTGCAGCATCGGCGAGGACGGTCCCTCCCAGATGGGTCTCGAGGATATCGCCCTGTTCCGCACCATACCGGGCAGCACCGTCTTCTATCCCTCTGACGCTGTTAGCACGGAGCGAGCCGTTGAGCTCGCCGCGAATACTAAGGGCGTCTGCTTCATCCGCACGTCGCGTCCCAATACGGCTGTCATCTATAACAATGATGAGATCTTCACCATTGGCCGGGGCAAGGTGGTTCGCCAGAAGCCATCCGATGAGGTGCTACTCATTGGTGCCGGTATCACTCTGTACGAGTGCCTTGCCGCTGCACAGCAGCTAGAGAAGGAGTGTATCACGGCACGTGTCATCGATCCGTTCACTGTGAAGCCACTCGATGTGAATCTGATACTGGAGCAGGGCAAGCTGTGTGGCGGTCGCATTGTTGTCGTCGAAGATCATTACCAGTGAGTTGTGGCAAACAGTTTTCCCTCATTTTTACTCCCTTGTCAAATTGTAATTTCACTCTGCCTTTCTCTTCTTGCAGGCAAGGCGGTCTGGGTGAGGCTGTGCTAAGCGCTCTGGCCACGCATCGCAATTTCGTGGTCAAGCATCTGTTTGTGCCCACTGTGCCGCGCTCGGGTCCCCCGGCGGTGTTGATTGACATGTTTGGCATCTCGGCTCGCAACATTGTCGAAGCTGCCAAGGGCATCATCAAGAAGTGAGCAGTGTCTCTTCATGCATACAGACACATAATGTGCACTCCATAATCTAAAAAATTCCCATGTTAAAATAAAAATTGTACCAAATTCTTAATACATTTTTTCTCAATACAAATCAAATGTTGCCAATTATTGCTTTCTTTTTTAAGCGATAGCAAAATGAGCACGCACATTTTTAGAGTGTGACCAGCATGCATTTTGCTTAAATGTGTACATTTACCAATGTGGCAACGCTGTTCAGCACGTACAGCTTCAGTGTGTTGAAATTAACTGGCGCCTAAACATTGTTTTCTGCTGCATGAATTTTGTGTTTAAGAGCTAATTAAATATACTTAAATGTCGAGTGAAAGTGAGGAATACTACACCGACGAGGAACCTGAGATCATCAGTGCCACATCGTCGTCAATAGGTAAAGAACGTGCACTATAATGATGAAATAATGAAATGTTTAATTAACATGTGTGCTTTTAAGATAACTCAAATGGCAGCCGCAGCGTTGCCAGCCGAAGTGCAAATTCCACTACTGTCAACAGTGATGCCACAAACTTGACTATTGAGGACTCCGATGCCGATGACGACGACGACTCCATTGGTGTGCGTCGACCTAAGCCTCGTAGACGTCGCGCCCAAGCGGCAATCGTCTCTGAAAGCGAAGACGATGAGGAGGATGAGCTAGATCAGAGGGCGCTGTCGCCGCGCACGCGCATGAGTATCACCGGTGTACGTCCGGCTGACATGAGCGATGGCTCCAGCGAGCTGGATTTCAGCAACGATGACGAGCAGCAAAGCGTTCCCAAAAAGGAGAAGGATGAGAAGGCAGCCGTTATTATTGCCGCTCAATCGCCACGTTATAGCACTCAATTTGCTAGCAGCATTGTGGAATCTTTGCATTCGACACTCTTCCCCATCGCTGAGCCCGAGGAGCAGAAGAATAATCAGCTGTCAAACGAGTCCAATGACAGCGATGTGTTTGTCTTAAGCAATCGGGAGACCCCCATTGAGATATTAAGCAGCACCGATGATGAGGCTGGTGGCACCTACAACAAGGAGAACCAATCAAATCAAAGTTATTCGCCACGCACCAGCTCGGAAGCGCCGCGCAGGAATCGATCGAGCAGCAAACTCGTTCAGCCCACCATTAAGGCGGCCATGAAGAAGCCATCGCCAGGACGTCGATCCGGCGCCAATCGTCAAAGTGTCACCCAGGAATTCTATGATAAGGAATCGCTTAAGCTATCCGAAATGCGCACGCACCTAAACGAGGCGATGAGCCTTCACGAGAGAATGTCCCACAAGCTGCCCGACAAGGGCGCCCAAATGATGAAACGCATCGAAGGCCTGCGTCTGGACATTTCCATCAAATCCAAATATATCAATGGACTCAGCGTGCAGGACGATATTCCGCAAGTCAAGCCGCCATCGCAAAAAATAACAGCTAAACGGGAGAGCGGGGAGCTTGGCTGGGATCAGCTTTCGGAAGCGGTTAATCAGATAAAGCCAACACACACTGGCGCCCGTGGCATGGCCACATTCAATGCCATGAAGACGATGACCATGGATTCGCTAAAGGTACGTCAGCATACAGTAATTGGTGAAGACCAATCCTCTCATTCGCCTTGCATGATGAGTTCTGCTAGAACGGATATCTGAGATGCGCGCACCGTTTCTGCCTTCGCCTGGGCACGAGTTAATGTGCGGGCTCCTGGCAATGGTCACGCCCTGATTACAACCAACACCAATTCTGACGCACTTTCACTTATTTGTTATTTACATCAGAAAATTTGTTACTTGCTTTAATTGTGTTCTCACTTGCAGGATCTGCATGGCTCGCTGAAGGGCTGTCCAGCGGAGGATGTGCTTGCCGATGATCCGACTGGCTTGAAGGTGGAGCTAATGAATCACCAGAAGCATGCGCTCGCCTGGATGTACTGGCGCGAGCAACAACGTCCTCGCGGCGGCATCTTGGCCGATGATATGGGCCTGGGCAAGACGCTCACCATGATCTCCCTGGTGCTCGCCTGCAAGAATCGGCAGGAGAGTGACGAGGGCGGTAAATCCGCAAGCAGCGACGATGACACTGGTACGGACAAGCAGCGCAAAAGTGTTGGCGGATGGAATTCCAAGGGTCGTAAAGACAGTAAGTACTTAGATTAATATTATTATTAGTATTAATAATATTAATATATATGTATATATTTATTTGGAGTATACATTAATTTGTTTCGTTAACAGCCTACAAGGGTGGCACCTTAGTTATTTGCCCTGCCAGCTTGCTGCGTCAGTGGGAGGGTGAGGTGGCCTCAAAATTGACACGGCATCGCCTTACTGTTTGCGTGCATCATGGCAACAATCGGGAGACGAAGGCAAAGCATCTGCGCACCTACGACATGGTCGTGACCACTTACAACATTGTCGCCAGGGAGCAGAAAACTATGGGCGCCTTGTATGGCGTCAAGTGGCATCGCATCATTCTGGATGAGGCGCACGTGGTACGCAACCATAAGTCCCAGTCATCGATGGCTGTCAGCGAGATGCGTGCCAAATTTCGTTGGGCTCTAACTGGCACTCCCATTCAGAACAAGGAACTCGATGTGTATGCGTTGCTAAAGTTTCTGCGCTGCTCCCCCTTTGATGATCTGCCCACATGGAAGCGTTGGATCGATAATAAGAGCGCTGGCGGACAGGATCGTTTGAATTTGCTAATGAAATCCTTAATGTTGAGGCGTACCAAGGCTCAACTGCAGCTGGATGGTAAACTCAATAATTTGCCCAACAAAGAGATACGCTTGATCGAGATGAATCTCGACAAGGATGAGATGAACGTCTACTCTAGGGTTATGGCCTTCTCGCAAACCCTATTTGCACAGTTTTTGTTCCAGCGTGCCGAAAAGGATTCGGATGCGAATTTTATAAACGATGCCCACAAACCGACTTATAATCAAATCAAGGATCCCAATGGTGCCTACTATAAAATGCACGAGAAATTCTCACGTATGGCCGGGCACAACAAGGAGGTAAAGTCCCATGAGATTCTGGTTCTTCTGCTTCGTCTCCGGCAAATATGCTGCCACCCGGGACTCATCGATGCGGTAAGAGAAAGAACATAAGCAAAACATTGTATTACGTGACGGATATATTTTGTTTTCGATTTAGATGTTGGAGGAAGAGGGCTCCACCAGCATTGGACATGATGACAGCGATGGTGATACGCCTGAAATTGATCTGCTGGCTCAGCTCAATAAGATGACCATCAATGACAGCGCCAGCTCAAGTTCATCACGTCGTTCCAGCAACGGCAACAGTCGGAGGGGCGGTGGCAGCGGAAGCGACGGGAATGATGATGTACGTCTGGCAAAAGCCTCAAAGAATGTGCTGAAGCGTAGCAATCCTGTCTTTAATCTGAGACGTCCCTCAACGAAAATGCTTAAAGTCATAGAAATTCTGAAGACGAGCATTCTGAAATCGGATGATAAAGTCATCATTGTATCGCAGTGGACATCAATGTTGGACATATTGCGTGATCTCTTGCAGCAAGAAAAGTTGGCAACACTTTCACTAAATGGCAGTATTCCTGTCAAGAATCGTCAGGATATTGTCAATGAGTTTAACGATGCGCGCAACTCCAAGCGCATTTTGCTGCTCTCTTTAACAGCGGGCGGCGTTGGCCTAAATTTGATTGGTGCCAATCATTTAATCTTACTCGATTTGCACTGGAATCCACAGTTGGAGGCACAGGCACAGGATCGCATCTATCGCGTGGGTCAAAAGAAAAATGTGATCATATATAAGATCGTGTGTCTCGAGACGGTTGAGCAGCGCATCAAGGCGCTCCAGGATCGCAAGCTGGAGCTGGCCGAGGGTGTACTTACTGGCAAGGTCAGCTCCAAGCTGACCATCGATGATCTCAAGGGTCTGTTCGGCATGTGAATTCTCATTTCTCCAAGAGTTCCTTATCATCCCATACATTCAAAATTATTCAAAGTATTTTATTATTTTAGTAGTATTTTATTTTCTTTATTTTCAGCATACGTTTTTTTTTAATTGTTCTTTATTACGCAATTGAAACTTGAATTTGAAGCATTTATTTTCGCTACGATACAAATTTGAGATGTTTTACAATATGATTTCCATTTAAATTGAAGTGCTTTTTTAGTATAGTTTATTTTATTTTGTAGCTAGTAATGTTACAGTTTTAAGCAATTACCTACATACAAAAAAAAAGAAGAATAATTCGAATGAATGAAATATAATAATTTAACTAAAATTTGAATAGCATAAAGTTTTTGGTTCTTGTCGGTACTCACAAAATACACATAACTTAAAACTAGTAACTGCACTAAGCGATAAATGAATCCTAAGTTTTCTATCGTTAATAATAATAATAATAATAATTTAAGAGAACGGTTTATAATAACTAACTGAATGATTCCGTAGATTCGACAGCGCACAGCCCAAGGAAATGTAACATTATGAAGGAAAGAATTTATTTTTAATAATATAACTATTATTTGTTCTAAATATGATGCAAGCTGATTTAATCTCATATTCAAATATTATACTAAGCATACAAATACAAATACATATATATATATATATATATTGAAGAATCGTTTTACTAATTATCCAAATGCTGTACAATAGTTTTCAATAAATGGTGCAAGCTTACGACTAGATATAATATATATATATATATATAAATGGGTGCAGATCGTTTATAGATTCTTAGTTTTGGAGCTCTTTCAGCAAGTTTATTTTATAGCTCGTTTATCGCTTTAATTATTAAGCACAGAAGTAATTGTTAATATTTATTAGTTTAAAGAGTAAACAATGTGATTGAGTTATCATATTACTTTTATTAATATTATTTTCTATCTTGAGAATTGTCGAGTTTCGCCTCCAGATGACCAGAGTCCGATTTCCAGCCAACAGATTAGATTATTTGGTGCTTCTTTTATTTATGTTTTGGTTTTTTTCGTCTTTTCAATTATCGCTAAACAAGAGATTGGAAAATATATAAATATATATATATATATATATATATTAATAGTCTTTAATTGAACTGAATTTAATTAAGCTCTTAAACCAATGCTAGCTAATTAGCTAACAAAAAATAAAATAAAAAACACAAAAATTAATTTGATATTGGAAATCTTAGGACTTAAGCCCAAATGTGGCATAAAACTGTTTTTAATGATAACGAGCGCTGGCATAATCCCAGCGTGCCCATATGGCTGCACTGTCTCTGGCCATAAAACGCATTAAAATCATTGTAATGCCCAAGTCAGAGACCAAGCAAGCAGTCCTTGGACTCGAACCTGAGCCTCTTACCTGGCCAGCAGGATGAGTTCCCAGTGCACGCTCGTAAAACCAAATTTTATAGCAACAACGATGACGACGATGAGGATGACGAAGACGAAGACGGCCACCTTTGTCCAAAGCAGCTAAAAAATTTGACTTGGTCGTGGAATTGGATTTGTGAAGTTCATGTCCTACCTTGGCTGGCTTTGGACGCAGCTGAAATTTGCGCTTTCAGGTAGTCCACTCCTCTTTCGCTATCATGCCAAATGTGATTTTTATGGTGCACTTTAAGTTAATGCCAAGCAGCCGCAAAGGAAGCACCAAAGGAATAACAAGAGCTGAAACTTCTTTGGCCATGGCTGATTTTCAATTGTCACAGTTCAACGACTAATTGCAATTGAGCTGAATGAACACCGAAAACCACTTTGTTATACATATATGTATACACATGTATTGCACATATAATATATATGTATACATCTATCGACGAGTATATAAGTGTTAACAATAACAATCTTAAAGACTGTCCATTGATTGTTCAGATTGCACTGAAAATACTCTTTTTGTTAGAAGTATGCACAATGCATCTCTGAAAATGTAATCCCATTTTTATGAGTAATAATTTTAATTTATATTTATATATAAAGTAGCTATCTTCATCACAATGCAGCTTTGATTTCTACTAATCTATCCATATATTCATATTTTTATATCTACTAATCTGTCTCAGATGAGATGATTAATATCAATCTGTACACATAAAGTAAGCCTAACTAATTTTCTATTTACGTACAAGACTCAACTTTGAAGAGGGTATTTTAGGTTTGTTCGTCAAGTAATTATTGTTTCTTAATAGTAGAGTATATTTGCTTCGTTTTGTCGACCAATATTGAACGCTTGTTGTGTTTATTTGCTCGACTCCAGTTTTTTATGATCGCCACAAAATTTTCCATTGAAAAATGAGTAGCTGAAAATGTGCTCGGGGCGGGCGGGCTGGCTTTATTTGAGTTCTGACTGTGGATCCGATTCTGGCTGCGGCTTTGCCTGTCGGCTCTGTATGCACATCATATTCATATTGTTTATTTTTTAATAATGCGTGTCCACTAAAAAAGAGACGGCGTAACGCGGCACCATAAAAAATATCCCGGAGAGCGTTCAGCACGCTAACCAAACAAAAAGCAAATTCAAAAAAAAAAAAAAAAAAAAAACAAAAAAACAATAATAAACATAAACCGAATACTATTGGATAGGGGTGTAAATGGGCAAGGGGGGGGTAAGCGTAATTTGAGCAGCGTAAGCCGAAACTGAAACTTCGAAACTCGCTCGCAAAACTATAACATTTTTTTTTTGTTTCATTCTTATTTTTATGGCAAGCATTGCATTTATTATGGTTCTTTGCGACCTCGAGGACGGGGCATAAATACATACATATATATATATATATGAATATATATATATACATATGTATATATGAATATGTATTTAGCAATGATGACTGTAGGAGCATTAAAAAATAAAGGGATTTGCTGTTTGTATATTTTCATTTTTACTTTTATTTTTAATAACGACGAACGGAAATTAGAAATCAGCGGAATTTGTGCGACAACACAGAAGTACAAAATACATATAATGTATGTTGTTTATTGCTCAAGTTATAAACATATGTTTATTTTGTATATTTAACTGATCTTTCGAGTGCCTCAAAGAGCACGCAACAAAGTTGTGTATGAGAAAAAAGAGCGAAGCTTCTGTTAATCGTTTTAAATTCGCTTGTATAAAATTTGAAAATTATTTTTTTATATTAAGAACTATTATTGACGGCATTTACTTTGCCAGGCCATCTGGCGTCTATAATATATTTTTATGTCAAGCTGGCATAATGCCAATTTGTATGTCATTGACAGACACCCAAATGCTACATTTAGTAAATGACATTTTTCGCATTTTTATATGAGTCTTTGTTTGGGCAGATAATTAATTAGTTAGTGCGAACAAATTGTGCTGAGAGTTAATTAGGCGTTATTTAAAGACAGTTGCTAAGGCCAAATAAATCAAAAAGATTAAGAAGAAAGAACAGGTTGAACTTTTAGAATTCTTATTAAATAAATAAATTATATCTACGAAAAATTCACTATATTATATGGTGATCAGAATTAATCAGTTCTGAAATAGAAACTTTATTTATTATAAAATGTGTGTGCATTTTTATCAAATACTGAACGCTTTGGCAAAATGCCGAATTCTATCAAAAGCATTTCACGAGAGAAAATGAAATCTTGAATTTCGAACTTAAAAATCTATTGGCACACTTGGCCAACTCAGAAACGTTGATGAAATTGGAAATCGCATTCAAGTATTTCATTTGTTGTGTGTGAGAGAAATGAGGAAAAGCGGAAAATGAAATGGAGAGCATTTCCATTTCAATTTTATATTACTGCCAGAAGGTGTGCGAAATTTTCATGCGAACCTGTAACAAAATATCGTTAAATGGAAACTTATGCATTTATTGCCGTTTTGGCCAAGAAGCAGCCAACAAACAAAAGGCAAGTTGCAAAAAGAAAAAAAAAATAAGAAAAAGAAAAACACTCGACGGAATTGAAGTGCCATTTCCGAGGATATAGTTTTGTATGCGGGCAAATGAAACAAATGAAAAGAATTGCAATGCAGGAGCTGCTCCTGGAGCAGCGGAGCCTGAGAAGATCGTAAAAGTTGCGCATTGTGTTTTTGGATGTTTTTATTGCCGTTTGCTGCACTTTCAGTTGAATAATTGTTGTTGATTTTTGCTTCGCTGACGAATGATAAGTTTGATTTGTCCGGCTCCTGACGAGAGTTAAACGAACTCTGCTGACTAGTTTGTGTAAAAAAAAACCCCTTACTTACGCCACTCCCCCCCTGAGTCACCAATGTCTTTGACTTTGTAGTCTCACAGCGCGCTTTAATTGCACAGCCTTTCTTTTTGTTTTTTTTTCTAGGCTTAGAGCGCATCCAGAAATACTTAGACATACTATATATACATATATATATATATATATATAAAAAAAAAAAAAAGAATATTTTTACACAGCTCTCGTGCGTTCCAGTTTTATGATGCACTCGTAAAAACTCACAACTCGCCTTTGATGCGAAAATGCCACAGGAAAGAGATGGGTGAGCAGAGTGAGCAGAGGAGGGGATGTGCAGGGGCAGATTGGGTAGAGGGAAGCTGAAGTTGAAGTTGAGGTTTTTAATGTGCCGAAAGGGCGCGCAAACAATCGAAAGATGGCACGAAAACAGCACAATTTCTAGACAAGATTTAGATGCCTGGCTGCTGCGTTTGTTGCAAAACGCGTATATTTTATTACCTTGCAACGTACAGAAGGACAGACAGATATAGACAGATATAGACAGGACAGACGGACAGACGGACAGACAGTCTTTCGAACAGACATTGAAATATGCATTCTGAAGTGTTGTCCGGGAATCGTAAAATTTGTGGCGACGTGAGGCGAAAGTTTTTCATGTGCATTTTGGAGGGCAACGCGCAAGCATTATGATATTTGTGATATTTGTGGCATAAATACATAAATGCCAATGGCAAGTGGCAACTAAAACACGTTGTGGTATCTATTCCCTTTTCCCAACCCTGTAACCCGCAACCCCCAAACGCAACGAAAGGAATAAAAGAAGACAATTGACGGAGTGTCTCCCCGGTTCTGGCTGACGTGGCTGCCACTTGAGTTTTTAATTAAAGCAAGGCATCAAGAACAAAAGGCAACAAAATGTTTCAAGCATATAATATAAACTAAAATGCCAGCCAACATGGAAATTTAACACTTGCACCTAAATTGAGCAACGACAACAAACAAATAAACAAGCAAAATTGCGTTCGTGTTGCAAGTGCCACAGCTAGAAGATACCCTGTACGGCAGCAGCATATTTTTAAATTAATTACTTGTTGCATTTTTTGATTCTTAAATAATCAGGCCTGAAATTGTTATATAATAACAAATTATATATTTATAAGAGAGTCTCAAATTTGCAATTTTTGTTATTTAAGTACAGCGAAAACAGTTGGAAAAAATTTAAGAAATTAAAGCATGGAATTTCTAAGCCGTTTTCAATATTTTAAACGGCAGAATTAATGCTGATCAATAAGTAATTCTGCCTATATATTTATATACATATATGCCAACACCTACACAGCCTGCCTGGATACCCGCTTTAAGCCCTTTTTAATGGATACAGGGTATTTCAATTGGCCAAGGCGAATGCTTCAATTGTCAGCACAAAAGCAGCAAGCACAAATGCCACGACGCTGCTGGATTGTAGGACTGGAGGGGGAGGGAGACTGAAGCGGTCGAGAGGAATTGTTTTTCATCTGGTGCAGCTTTTGTTGCCACGTTGCAGCCATCAGGCCAAATGATGAAAAAGCCATTGCATACTTTCGTGCGCAGTCCGGAAATGCAAGAGCAGCAACCAGCAGCCGCCGGAAATGGAAATGAAAACTGGCAACTGGCAAGTGGCAACTGGCAAATGGCATGTGGCATGTGAAAAGCGTTTGCAGAAGCCTGGCAGCCAACTTAAATTGTAAACATAAAACTATGCTGCGAAATTGATTTGATTAAAGGCAACACGCCTCGTCCTGCATGCCAAATAAGTTTTCAGACCCTTGAAAATAACCACAATTGAGTCGAGACTGAAACACCCTTAAATTATTCAAGGATTTCCCATTGAGTCTGAGTCCCTTCTCATTATGTAATGTGTGTAATGTAATATAGCCAATAATATAATTTGCAAAATTGTTATACAGAGTTATAATAAATAACTTTGATTATCTGTTGATTAAAAAGAAGTTACAAATCTTTGACCGATTCTAAATATATATTATTTTTTATATCAGTTGGCTTTTGAAAATGTATGTATTTCAGAAATGTATTTCTTATTAATAGAAAATATTTTTAGAAAGCACAAATCCAAACTATGATTTCTAAATTCAAGAATAATTGTTTTTAATTGTTAATAAATTTTAAAAATATCATTAGATTTGGAGACACTTGAAATTGAATTTAGTTTCTATGTAAAAGAAACATTTAGTTTTCACGAAGATTGATTTGCATAGGTATATAAATGTTTAATTAAATGTTGATAATATTTATAGGTATTTTTGTATAAAAACAAAAAAGAAATTTTGTTTTAACCATGAAGCCAATAATTTTTTACAGGTTTCATTAATCAGTTATTATTAATAAAAATAATATTAAATACTTTTATTAGTTTCGCTGTCATAAAATATTGTCTATAAAGATTGCACACTAGCAAACTATTAGTAATAAATTTTATTATTACTTTGAATATGTTGCTAAATTATAATAAGTGAGCTCTCCAGGAGCACAGCTAATTGGTATTAACCTGGTTTGAAGATCTTAATTAAGCCTGTATTACAAACTTAAGAAATGTCGGACACCAAACAGTTATCAATATTATTGGACACTCTGGCTGTGGCAGATGCTTAACTTAATTAGTCCAACTGTCTACACAATTGGCCACATAATGTTGCATAATTATAATTTGTACTTACACAAAGAGTACAGCTGCAGCAGCTGCCGCAGCAGCGGCGGCAACATTCCGATATTGCTGCTACGTCGCTGCTGCAGTTGCTGCAACGGCCGCCGCTGACGTTGAGCTGACCAGATGCTGGCCATGATGATGATGATGATGATGATGATAACCGCCGTTGCTGCTGCTGTGCGCCGGCGGAGGCGTTGTCGGCGTCCCTGAACGTGACCGCTGCTCCTGCTGCTGCAGCTGCAGCTGCTGATGCTGATGATGATGATGGGGATGATGCTGAAGATGATGAAAGCCGGCCGTTGACATTGTTGCCACCGTCGTGACCAGAGTGGGCGAATGAGCGGCAGAATGGACGGTGCTATTGCTGCTCGCGGGTCGCGAATGCTTCTGCTGTGTATTGGACGTGGGCGACGTAACAGCCACCGCTGACGACGGACTGGGCGGCGTCCGGCTGAGTGCCAGCGGTTCGGGTGTCGGCGGTCGGATCGGCGTCAGTGGCAGGTGTGTGTAATTGGTGCAGTACCTCTCAATGTTGGGGTAGGTCAGGAATACGGGCGCCGTTGTCGTGTGCAGCCCAATTGCCATCGGGGTGTAGTAGTTGTAATAGATTTGCGCCACGATTCGGTTTATCTCTACACGCGCTGTGAAATACGAATAAAAGCATTTTCAATTATTCTCATCAAACAATGGTCACATTTGCGACAATAGATGGCGCCACACTTTCATTGACCCGAATAGTTACAGTAGTCGCTCGCAAACTACAACGCCTCGATTTCAGTTCGGATTTTCATTCATCACATTTTCATCGGTTATGATTATTTTGTGAAGAATTTATACGGCATGTTTTTCGGTCGGATCGAAACACTTTATCATACCGAACATTTTGGCTGAAAACTGAGTTGGCTTAGATTGATTATAATAATTGTTACTATTTTAATTATTATTATAAATCTATCGTATTTTTTTTTAAATTTTATAAAGATTTCTACAAACCAATTTTATCTGGCTTTTGAATGTTTTGCATTGAAACAGATATCAGATAACAACATGAGAAAATATTTAACAAAAATTATAGGAATAATTTCCACACTTTACTTTAATGTAAAATGCATTAAAATTGAATATTGGGGATAAAAATTCTTACAATTAATTGAATATCTATATTAAAATCTTGAGCAATTGAAAATTTTGAATATTGAAAATTGAAAATATAAACTAACAAACTAACACTGTAGAAATATTCATGTTCCCATTGTCTTGTCGATGGAATTTTTTTTAACGATTGCTTTGACTAAAAAAATGTATTTAAAGGTGGTTACCAAATACTAGAATCCCTGAATAAGTTTTACTTTTCGCACGAAGTTGGTTTTGATTGCTTATATCGTTAAATTGCTGGTTTTCACACTTTTTAGCACATAACTTATAAAATATAAAAGCCATAACAATAACTATGCCCGGGTACTAAAAGTCTATGCCTCCGTCCAAGATGTGCGCCATTTTCAAAAATACACACACACAAAAGTTTACACACATACGCATGCAACGCCTTGGCTAGGCATGCACCTAATGTGCAACCTTCACTACGCACTCACACACAAACACACACACACACACACACACAAAAACACACACACATTCTAAAGCCCAAACCCCAATTTCTATTCGCAAGAGGCAGAACCTTTGTGTACCGCTCCCAGACCTCCCACCCCCGCCCCCGTGCGTCTTATCTGCGTAGCAAAAACTTTTCAAAATTTTACTACTTGCTGCAACATCAAAATGCCAAGTTTTTACGATTACGTTGCTGCTGCTGCAATTTTACTTAATTTTAATGGGATTTTTTCTTCCGCCAACTGCAGAATGCATTAAACAGGGCCCAGTGAGGCAAACGGGTGTATTACGCATGAGTGTGTGTGTGTGTGTGCCAAAGGCTCTGACAAATACCTGTGCTCCTTACATACATACACACACACACATATCTACACTTACCACATACGTAACACACACACGTATGTGAAGCTATTCGCCAAGGTACAGTTAAAACATGGTCGCAACTAATACTTATTCTTATGCCGGGTCCACTATGCAATTTTTGACGAAATAAAAACTCGTAAACTTTTCTGAACAAACCCACAATACACATTTCTAGTGAGGGTTGGGATTAATTAAGTGAGTGCATCTTGCAACAGCAGGTCAAAGTTTATTGTCGAATGTTTGAGTGGAAAGCGACTTCAGTTTAGCATCTTAACTACTTCTCTGCACCAACACTAAAATACTACAAAAATATATTTTCCTACTTTAAGTCTTGCCAATCGATTTCTTAATCTATTTTCCATAATTTCTGACTAGCTAATTTAAGTTTAATGGTTCCTGAATATAGTTGCCAGGCACAGTCAAATTAAATTGAATTTTTTTTTTGGGGTACTGCCAGATTGTCTATAAGAAACCACATTCTTCACAAAGTGATTAATAATAACTAAAAAAAACTCTGATGGTATTTATTTTAATAATTTTTGGCAAGTCATGTACATTCTTAAATGTTTGGTTATTCTATTTTTTTTAACCATATATATAACTCTATATATCCTAAGATATTTATTTAATACTTCTCAAATCTTTGATTTGATAGTTATATATTTATAATGAAAATATTTCTTTAATCCTGTAGCATTCTGAGCTTTCTTTAGAGATGCTTCCGAACAATTTTACTATAATTTTTAAGCTGTAAAAATTAGATTATGTTAATAAAAGTGGCAACACTAAAATCTCAATGAATTCCCACTGAATCAATTTGGGTCATGGTATGGATTTAATAATCACATCGAAAAGAATAAAGTTATTTAAAGCAAATGATTCTGCACAAATCTCAAATTTCTTTTATTACAACATTTAATCTTTTTTATGCATAAGCTTAATTTAGGTAAGAAGCGTTTTTTATGCTGTCGGATTACTTACAAGTAACAAAACCTACATAAGAATTAATAATCAACTACCAATGGATTAAACTGGGTCAAAGTATTGATTTAAAAATTATATCTTGAAGGATTAAGGATGTTAGCGAAGTGCTCCTTCACAAATTTAAGTCAATTTTACTTGGGCGCCCTTTTTTGTAACCGTGCAAACGGTTTTTAATCAGCACGTTTGCAGGCCACAAAACCTTGGCAATAACTTTACACTTGACTGGGTTAGCAGGCGACAGCAGAGATGACAAAAACAGCAATCAGCTAAAGCTTGGCCAATTTAATGGTAGCCGTCCTATGTCCGGCACTCTGTCCACGTTCGGGTCATTTATGACAAACTGGCAGCTTATTATAAAGCCAGGAAGCAAAGAATACATCATCTCACTCTATATGTATATTTATATGTATATATAAAGCATGTGTATAGTTCTTGCGTATATATATATATATATATTTATATATATATATATCAGATGTCTGGCACAAGTGGCAGCTAGTTGCGGCATGCATGTTACTTGTAGAGCCGTAAAATGTCCGTACGAGTTGAGAAGAGGTATATTGGCAGTACCAGTTGACGTTGCACATTTTTTTTACGACCCGCCCACAATATGAAGTCGTAAAGTTGAAATTTTTTGCTTCCTGCTGCTGCTGTTGCCAGCGCTTTCCTATATTATTTAATAAGCATTTGGCGAATAGAACTCGACTCCTTTTTGCTCCAAAACTCTTGCAATTTCGTGAGTTTGGAATTTTGTAGCATTCGTCAGATGGGCTGGGTTTAAATACATTTACATCGTGATGAGCAGCAGTTGAACAGTAGAAAAAAAAAAATTGACATAGGGCCGAGTCTGTTTTATGGGTTAACGTTGGCTTTATGGCTGCAAATATGACCGAAAACTAGGATGAGGAATGTGTCATAAGAGCAGCCGTAAGCTGACTCATTTGCCTAAATGGGCGTGAAAGCTCATAAATATTGCCAGCCAAGTCTACGAACTGTAAACAATGGGTTTGTCATAAGTCAATGTTCGTCTGACCAAAAAAACCCTGGTAGAAAGTGCAATAATCGCTCGACCTTTTTAACTTTTACTTGCATTTTGTGGGTTATCTGTAAGCACGTAATATACACTTATCAAAATCGAGCTCTTATCCATCAATGTATTTATCCTATAAATAAGGGTTTAAATAAAAAATCCTATACCCACAATACACCCTTATGGGGCTGGTCATCAGCAGTATGTGTGGAAAACTGTGCGCTAATCAGTCGAGCTTTTTAGCTTTTCTTTAATTTTATCAATCAATTTTGAGAAGGACGATTTCACTAAAGTAAGTGATTTTTGATCTATAAATCTTTTGGAACTTAATTGTAAAGTAACATAAATATGGTGGTTTCTAGTCGACTCTTTGTTTATTAACTATTCGATTTTAATTTAAACTGATATAAATATTAGTTGGACTTATTTTCGAATAGTAGTTTTATACATCTTCTAATAACTTTTCAGGCTTTTTACCTGATTATGTTGTTTATATTTGAGCTTCTAATTTTGCTATAAATATTCCTTAGACTTTCTATCTTTGCGGTTTTTAAGTTTGACTCATCCTCGAACTGAACTATATTTTTAATCTTTTACTCAAAACTGAATACACAGAAGATTTTAAGCATATCATAACTTATTTAGTAGATTTAAGCGAAGCTTTTTAAGCTTTTTAAGCCTTTTATAACTATAGTTTTGATCAGCTTTGTGCTTCTTCTCGACCATTTCACTTGATAGGCAAACGCAGCTGCATTTGCAAATAACAACAAAATGAACATCTCGTTTCTAAATCGCTGTATCCCCTACACACACACACACACACCAATCCACCCCCTCACTACATATTTGACTACCCCTTGCCAGTGTCACGTGCAGCATTCAAGCATAAACACTTTTAAGCTTTATAGCGAACACATTTACACGTTGCATTGCCTGCCTACCCAAATGTAACCCACGCTGCTCCATCCCCCTCCCCACTGCACTCCCACCTGAGACATATACATCTTTATTGCACTCTCTCTCTTTCTCTCTTTCTTTCTACCTCGCCCCCTCCGCTTAGTGGAGCACCTGTCGTTTCTCTGATGTGGACGTGTTTAGTGCCGGCAAACGATGCTGCGATATTATTGTAGCTACTACTACTACCTGGCAGCTTTCCCATGGATAATCTCGAAGCCTTTCCCCAACTGACGTTGCTGTTGACGTTGGTGTTGGGAAGGTCGTAAATTTTTCGCATGCATTTTTCGGTTTAATGATGCATTTACGATGGCAAACACTGGCGACAACAACAGCAGCGCTCAATCCCAATACCAAACTCTAACTCAAAAAAACGCCCAGCTGCCAACTGTCAGGCTTGAAGTGAAATCCTGGGAATTGGCAACAACTTGAGAATGCAATCGTTACTTGTTTTTATTGCCATCGACACAAAAAACCAAAGAGCAGCTGATTTTAACTAAAATGGGGCAATTTGCCATTTTCTTAGTTCGTATGTGTAACATATATAAATGAATTTTTAATTTTGAGTAACCCACATTTTTGATTTGACCGAATTTGTTTTTGTTTAAGGAAAATATTTTATTTTTTACATTTATTGTGATTTTTTTTTTGTTTTTTTTGAGTAGTATTTTCCGGCTGTTGTTGTTGTAACTTGGCATATGCATTATGAACTGCTTAAATCGATAACAATTTATTTTTTTTATACATAGTTTGGATATTACAAATAGATTGGTAATCTTAAGTCTCTGCATTATAACATAGTATAAAGATTGAAACTATTTATAGTACAACTTATTAAACTTTCAATATATTTCAAAAACCTGATTAAGGACATAGTTTTGGCAGTACTATAATAATTGTGCTTCAAGAGTTGTCAAAATGTGAACGATGAGCAAAGGTGCGAGATTATCATCTAAAGTTGCAAATACACAATTAAAAAAAAAAAAATACAAATAAAAAAACCTCAGGCAAATGCCTTTCATCTTAATGGCAATAAGTGTTAATATTATGTTCAAAGTAGGATTAAAAGTTGTTAAACTAAAATAGTTATGCTATTTTAAGAAAATATTTCTTATGGTCTAACTTTTCATTTGCTCTGATTAAAAGTATGGTGCGAATAAGCAATTGAATTTAATGACAAATTTCTGAAATCAAGACAATTTTTTTTTTGTTTGCCTAGAAACATATCATTAACAAACTTACCACAAGTAAGGCTAACTTAAGAGAACTTGACATTAAGATAGAACTAAAACTAAACAACCGTTGGGTAGACTCGTAGCTCATAATAACTATTATATTTGATGTTGCAAAAGGTATATACGGATTATTTCGTCTTAGATAGGGGTATGTTGATTGAAGAGAAGAGATTCTGTATATATATATATATATATATATATATATCATTCCTAGCCAGTGGTATATTGATTGTAGAGCTGATTTTGTCTTTTATCCGGTCATCATATATTTGGGTGTATGTTGATTGTAGATTAACATCAGAGATCATCTAGGGATGGTAAGTTGATTGAAGTGTGATTGATTCATCTAAAATCATTCGTGGAGGGTATGTTGATTGAAGTGGGATTGATTGATCTGGCATCTTCCGTGGAGGGTATGTTGATTGAAGAATGGTGTTCCTCGTCTGTATTTGGTTTGTTGATTGAAGATTTATGTATCCAAGTAGTAGGTGAAAATTGATTCTTTACAACGATTTCAAAATATGTACAAAGCTTTTTTTTTTTGCGAACTTTTTGTTTTTCATTTTTTTTTATTTACTGTAAATCGCGTGCGTTTTCTTGAAGCATTAAGCCCACTATTTAATATGTATTAAGTTCAAATTTAAGATAAAGTGATGGAAATAATAAATATATGTCTAGGAATTTTTTTATTATTATTATTATTTTTTGTTGGCAATTTAATTAATATAAAAATTATCATCCACATTGCCGCGTCGTGTTGCGCAACTCACCCCCGTCATAGATATTCAAATTGTGTTGACGGGAGTATTCGTTCACAACATACTGGCCTGGTAATTGATCAAATCAAAACATATATATATATATATAGGTATACTTGGCAAACATACATTGCATATAGAGAGTGAATAAGTTTTGGTATATTATCAATGCGGTTTTAGATTCTAGTTTTGCTCACCCTCTTCGATGCGACGTGAAGCCTCATCAATGTCGGCGCCAGCATCTTTTAATATCACATACATTAGCGGCATCAGTTCCCACGGATAACGAAATTTCTCTAACAACTTTTGACAATAGTCTAGGAAAACATCTTGGCCTGCAACGAAAACAAAACAAAATGTATATGAATAAATAGCAAATTTTTCACATATCATTCACACATCCGGTCATAATCATATACAAAGTTTGATTACAGTAAACAATTCAAAGATTTTTTCCTTAATGTCCAAAATGCCGCATACGCAATTCCCATTGGTATTTTCCAATATCAGCAGTGCACTTAATTTTTTGTAAAATCCCATTAAAATTGTCAGACGAATTTATGTTCAATGTCAACATGTCGGCAAAAGCGTAGGCAAAAATTGAAATTCAATACAAGTGAAAAATAATGGAGATAAAGCTGAGTTCAGTTGAGGTCTGGGAACGAGTGTTGAAGCTCAAGATCGATCAGTTTGTCACGAGAAAATTAAAAAAGAGAGTGATCGATAGTATAATGTAGATCTGAATAGTGTCGACTCAAATATTGATTATATATTTATAAAATCATTCTTAAAAGAGCATTTGTTTTATACATATAAGTGTACTAAATGTATTATTGTACTACATTTATTTAAGATTTAAAATTTGTATATAAATCAAGTTTGTAAATTGATTTGTGTTCACCACTTAAGGGTATCTTCGTGTAAGATAATCAACACTGGAATCTCTGCCTAATCATTATTGTATTGTGGTTATTTGTAGAAGTAAATAAATATATTTATTTGTTTATTAAAATCATTTCCTTTACGATTAACAATTCGTACTAGAATTAAAAATAGCAACAATTTCGCAAGCATCGCATTCATATTGTAAATGATTTTGTATTTATTTGACGGACAGGTGATTAAGATATATATATGTTTATTTTTGAATATGCAATGCATATAGCATATTATGTATATTTATATGTATTTAGTGTAAATGCAATTCGAATTTCTGCTATGCTCAGTTTATCTGCTGTTCTTTTTCGTGTACTTTAGTTGGCCCTAATTCTTTCAAATATGTTCTGCCATTTTTTTTTGTGTCTTTTTTTACCTACACAACAAAAACCAGAGGAACAACAAAAAGAATAAATGGCAGCAATTGCGCTGTCGCTGTCGCAGTCGCCGTCGCCTTCTCCGTCGTCGTCGTCGTCGTTGCTGTTGTCGTTGTTGTTGTCGTTTTCGTCATCATCGTCGGTAGTTTGCGCAGTAGGCGGAGCTTCATAGTCATTGGCCCGTTTTATTATGCTTCTCTCTCTTCTGCTGTTCGCTTTTGATGTTGCTGTTGTTGCTGCTGTTGCTGCTGCTGCTGCTGCTGTTGTTGTTGTTGTTATGTTGCATGCAACTGCTGCGCTGAGTAGTTGGCGCTGTTGTTGTTGCTGGTATGAGGTTTGTGGCGCACGTTTTGCATTGGTGAGCGCTCTGCTCCGTTACGTGTATATATATAAATATATATGTGTGTGTATGTGTGTATGTATGCATGTGTGTGTAAAACGTGTCTCTTGCTTTGCGTGTGTAGCTGTAATAACATAGTGGCTGTTGTTTCTGTTGTTGCTGCTGGTATTTAGTTTACATATATTAAGTAGTATACAAATAGCATGTGTACATAATTACACACACACTCACACACATACGTATGTACATGCACATGTAGTAAACCTATTGGACATGTTTGCTATTGTTCTTTTTGATTTTGTTCTCATCTTTTTCTATTCCAGTGTTTGCCATTTTTAATTAAGTAATTAACTCATTTGTCGTTTTGTGTGCGGTTTTATTAGTAGCCATTTTGCATTTTTTTTATTAAGCGCATGTAAATTTTATAAATGAATTTATTGTTGTCACGGCATAAAAAAAACAAAAACTATTTGATAGCCCAATTAAATTATATTTGCCTGGTTAACACAGTAAACTTTATCTACACATAAATCAGACGCATTTATTTAGTTTTAATTGCAATTATAATTGAGGCCATTGAGGATTTTCGATCCCAGTCAAAAGCATTAACAACCAAAATCACACCGATTCTATTTAATTATTTGATATGTCATAAGTAATCAAGAATCCAGAATCAACCCACAATTTGATTTGTACAGAATTGTATATGTTTTTTCAGTCATTATTTCCAATAGTTCCTAATATGAAATAACTTTAAGCAAAATTCAAATTTAAATTTTGATCTCTACTCAGGCCAGTTTGAGTTCAGAAAATTGAAGTTGAAGTTGTTTTTATTTCAATACAATTTCAATGTTCTGGCAAATAAAAACCAAAAACCAATATAAGAACAAATATGAAAATCTACGAATATTCTGCAAGTGTTTTTTGAAAGTGTTTTTGTTTTTTTCTGAGCGTTAAATATCAAATTAAGCAGCGCATGTTTTTATTTACAAGCCCGAACTGAAATTACCGGCTTGCGTTATACATACATACATATACGTATATACCTATATACATACACGCAATGTATCGCGTCGATTATCTTGTCATCCCTTTCCCACACATTTGAATGCTTGCGCCTGCAGATAAGATCAATATGAGAAAATGTTTTCGACCAGCTTAGGTGTTTTTTTTTTTAGTCTATCTTGATGAATCAGCTTGATCTGCGTAAGGTGTACGAGAGCTTATATTGAAAATTTAAAGTATGCGTGTTCAGACTGACGGCTGGAAGTGCAAACGAACATGGCTGTTATTCTTAATTTTACACCTTTACAAAAATTTGCATTATATGATATTCATTATACAATTTACACACGTTTTGTTTTAGCCTGAAGAAGACTACAATTCCCTGTTACGCAATTCTTAGCAAATTAATAACAACTCTATGATATCCAGCCTAGGCTACAAAATATGGACAGTTGCAAAAAAAATAATGGAAAACCAACTCCAAGTTCTTCCTTAGGATTGAAAAACCAAATCAATAATTTTGGAATACTTTTAAATTTAAAATATAATCATTAGTATTCCTTTAATTCAACTTGGTAATGCAACCAATAATTTTAATGAATTCAAGTTTTTTCATTTAAAGGGAAAGTGCCCAAAGTTAAGAATAAAGAATTCATATATATATATTTTATATTCCGTGCACATTTAAAAATATTGAAATTTAAGTAAAGACTTTCTTCAGAAGTGTTAATTTCTTACATTTAAGCAATAAAACGTCCTATTCTACATTTTATTCTTATTATGAATGCTCCAATAATTATTTTTTTTTTCAAATTCAGATAATTATTACGCAATGCGGCAAAAGAGGCACGTTGCATGTTGCACTTCGCTTCTTATGTATGTATGTAAGTTTGTATATAACTGCGGGCTGTTAATTGATGTATGCATCTTTAAAAGTGTGTTGGGCAACGCCCATCTCTTTGAAAGTGAATGATGCAGGCTGCAACAGTGGCGTGCCACACCCATTTTTGTGGGCACACATTTACAGTTAGCCAGTAAACGATGCCATTAACGCGCATAAACGGAACTCCGACACTGCGCACCCATATCTATATAGCATAGTATATATGCAGAAAACATACATATACACACGGATGCATGCTTGCAAGTGTATAAGTATATATGTGTACAAGTGTACAAGTGTACATGTGTACATCATGTACATCAGATATATACGGGTAGCAGTGCTGTTTGCTGGTATTATTACTTTTATTACTGTGCTAAGTGCACTTTTTACTCCCATTCGATGCTCGCCGCTCTCATTCTCATTCTCTTTCCTTCTCTCTTCTGCTTCTTTGCTGTCTCTCTGTTGTTTGCTTGCTCTCGCAGCCAAGTCCTTTCTTGTGCAGCATCGTTTGCGTTTTTCTTTTTTGTTTTCGTTTTGTTCTTTTTTGCCTCTTCGTCTATGTTTTGGTCGTCGTTTAAGTCGTTATCAAAGTTTTTCATCGTCGTTTTTTGCGCCTTTTATGAGTTTGGATGCAGCACGAAGTTTGTTGTATTCGTTGTTCGTGGCATGCCAGGAGAGCATTTCATATACCATATATATACCATATAAAAATAAATATGTATATATAAATATATGTATGTACAGCCTTAGGCCAATTGCAGGCCTTTTTATACTGACACACCGATGTCCCATTGTGCGCAGGTTGCTGCGAGTTGAGTTTCAAATGCAGTTTTCTTAATACATACAAACATCTCTATGTACAAGTTAAATGCAACCATTTTAATATTGGAAAGCCAGGCAACTGCAACATTTACTTGGTATCATATTTATTGAAACATTAAACACAAAAAAACATAGTTGATCAGAAGCTAAGGAAAATAATTATTAAATTGTTTTTCAATATTTTGTAAGAAAATAATAATATTTAAATTTTGAATGTAAGGTTGTAAATGCTAAATTAGACGAGCGATTCATGCTTACACCAGAAATAATAATAATAATAATATAAAATAATGTCACAAGGAAAAACAATCTAAGCTTTTAGAAAGTTAAAAATTATAATAAAAAAATGATCAAATATAAATCTTGAAACTTAACTAATACTGGTTTTGCTAATAGCTATTGAAATTCAATTCATAATAATCTAATCTATATAGCTAGTTCAACTAGATAACCTCAACACAACTGTAAAATACATATTAGGATTTCTCTGTTGATTTACCGATAATAATGACATTTTTACAGATTATGTATAAGTATAATATGTATAAGTGTTATATATCGAATGGAAGGAAATATATTTACTATTGTGTATTTTAGTACTTTCGGAAATCGATTTGCTTTGATATTCCACAAAAATAAGCAGTTGTTGATTAAATAAATAAAAGTGGTCGATATTCGAAGTTTCTTACTATTATAGACTCTGAATGCAAACAAATCGATTCGTTGTATATACTTGATGGGGCTGCAGAAGCTTCCTTCTAATTTTTCACAACCTACCTATATCTTTTTCCATATTAATAGTATTTAGGGTATACAAATTATATCTGAACTTTTCATTTGAAAAAGTTTTGTTTTAGTCTCCAAAATAGGTTTGGTCTCTGATCTTAGAGTCATATTTAATTAATTTAGTTAGCTATAATATATATATATATATCAACTCTACCAGTCAGTTGTAAAATTAACCCGCGCAATAAAAAGACTGGAAAATATTTAGAGACAATATTTTCATGTTTTTCATGTTCTGATGAAACCATCAGAAAATTCACCAAAACCAGAATGAGTATAAGAAAAAGGGCCGTAAACCAACGAAGTGGTAATATTTTTGAATATCTGTGGAGAAAGATAGGGTGCACAGCCTGGAGCCCGAATGCAGCCAAAGTCGTAAAACGTAACAACAATAAAAAATAATAAATCGAAATATCCACAAAATGGCAGCCCCAAATGTGCAGCATGCAAAAACGAGTTGCGATGAAGACGAATTGATGCTGAGCAATGTGGCAAATGAAGCGAACCATGGAATGTCTACCGAATCCAAGAAGATATCCTTTCAGTCCTGCCACACTGGCAATGAGACGCAAGCAATGCAAATAAATGCGTGGCAAGCAAAAGGAACAGCTAAAGCTTTTATATGCCGCATGTGGCAGAGATAGAACAGAAACTGATGTGAATATAAAGTTAAGAAAGGACTTTTGTAAATGGATTTGAATGCAGAGATAAGGAGGCAAGAGGGAAGAGAGAGTCAAGTATAAAAAGAGAGCGATAGACATAGAGCGAGAGAGAGAGAGTTCGCTCTGGCATATATTTAAATTTACGGTATTTTAATGAACAATTTAGAATGTAAAATCTTTTAAAATATTTAGACATTATTTTAAATATTACAAATGGTTTTGACAGATATATGCTAGTTTTGAATATTTTTAACTAATTGTGTATTTTGTATTCATTTTATTTTTAGAGCTTCTTCTGAGAACTATTCAGCCTAATGGTTAGACGGAAAAACAAAGCAAATTATAGCAATAAAAAATCTCCACTCAGAGTAGAAAAATATATGACTTATGCTATTTGTGGTTGTCTGTTGAATAGGGCTCTCGAGCAAAGCGATAAAAGTCGTAGTTTCAAACTTAGTTTTAATGTCTTTGTTGTGAGTTAAGAGTTATAAAGTTAGAATACAAAAAAATCTGATAATAACGTGCTGCTCTCATTGCTAACATTGATTTAAAACCTAATTTTTTGGAATTGTGATAATTAAAGAAAAATATTTAATTATAATGTCCGTTTTTTTTAACCTCTTAATTACTATTATTTCATTCATCAATTGGAATGATTGAATATTGACAATGCAGTACAATAAATTAAAGAAAATTAAAAAAAAAAAATTAAATTCAATAAAAAAAAAAGAAAGAACGTTGCTGTTGGTAGTCATCGACTGTTAAATACTTTAATACCATACGTTATATCAGCTGATAACAAGTAGAAAACAACAGGGTTGATGTACCCAAGAAATACCGTTCAAGTTTGCTTTTTAAATTGGTGTAGTTAGTTTGGTAACTGTAGCTCTTAAATTACAAGAGATTTTTGGGGCGGAAGTAGGCGTGATTTATTTCAGATTTATTTCAAGTGACTTTTTAATTCAAATTTATCGATTTGATTTTTATCGTTTTCCTATCATTCTAGTGAACGTACCACTTAAATTTTTACACTTAAGCATTAAATAACAAATATATCGAATGAGTAATTCTAGATATTATAAGAGTGTTTTTAATGCTTAATAAATCTATTTGAAAAATATTCAATCATTCAAATATACTTCAAGCTTTCAATCTATATAAAAATATCTCAAATGGTATATTTATACAATGGCGCTACTAATTGATGTCAGTTTCACAGATAAACCATAAAAATAGGTATGGTAAGGTCGAAAATGTGACAACTATAAATAAGGACTACTTAGAAATTCCCAGCTTAAGAGTCTGTTATTCAACTGGATTGAAGCTCTTTGGTTTCGCACTTCGTTTGATGAAGAAACAGAGATGTGATGTTATTTCTACTTTGGTATTCATTGGCTTGCACTAAATCCAGCAGGCAATAGCGCTTAACTTGGCTTTGCCTTTACCAACGTCTCTGCACTGTGAAAGCAGTAAAGCACTGTGCCCCATTCCGTGGAGACACCTGCCAACTGCCGTCTGTTCTTTTTCCTTGTGCATTCGTCAAGAAATGCAGTAAACGATAATAAAACTGCATGTCGAATGGGGCGTTTTTATGCGCATGATGGGAAAAGTGGTTTGGGGGTGTGGTGTGGGGTATGGGTGTTGGCATGAGTATTGAGGATGTCACGCATCCTTGGCAGCCAGCACACAGTCGGAAGTTGGCAATGCTTGGCCTTTAGCTGCTTTTAGCCAAGTTAAGCTTGTTAAGCTTGGCACGAAAGCAGTTTTAATCTCAAAATTAAAACGTTTGTAATTTACCAGCAACTTTACGACTCATATATATATATATAGTATAAAGACAAACCTCTAGCTTTCTCTATAACCACCCGCCCTGCCCTGCCGGCTCCTCCATTGTGTTTCTTTCTGTCATCGTCTATGTCATTTTCGTAATCGTCGTTGTCATCGTCATCGTCGTCGTCTTCTTGTAGTCGTTATTCACTTGAACTTGTGTAATGCTTTTGGGTTTTACTCGTGCCAGCCATATTTACACACACACACACCCACACACACCCAAATTTGTATACGTAACCCCTTTTTTAGTCCCCTTGCCTAATTCATCAGCATTTCATGCATTTATGTGTATAGTTTTTATATTTATTATCGCAAATAACAAGCTTGCGCTGTCGATTTGTTTTTTTTTTACGATCGACAATATTATTATTTTCTTCTCCAAATGTTTCCTTATTTTTTTGTGTATTTTAATTTGACTTTAACCTTTTGACTTGGAAGCCATAGATAAGACAATCTGCGGTTTGTCTTAGTTTTGTTAGTCTTACTTTTGTTCAATATAAATAATTTATAATATAAATAATATTGAAAATATACTTATAATTTGCCATCATAGATAAAAATATCGTAAAAATGCAATTACAAAGAAATCCATTTTATTTCAATTTTATTTCTAAATATATTTGTGAACTAAGTATTATATTTTTTGTACATTGAAATAAAACACTGAAAAATAGTTAAAAGCATTTCTAACATTTTTCATATATTTGGAAACTATTTATTTGAAATTCAATTATTCGATTCTAAAGTGAATTGTATTGAATTGTAATGTTAAATTCAAAGGTTAGTCAAAGGTCAGTTTTTATGTGTTCAAACGCTTCATTTAAATACATAAATTTAGTGCTTACTAATTATATTCACGTTGTGCCGACAACTGACAAATATTTATGTCTATGTTCTTTTATCTTTCCTTAGCCAATATAAATAATATATCTATTTAGCTAATGAGTGGCTAACAACAACAAAATCTAAGTATAAATAACGAAATAACCATCAACATCTTCCGAGACGCTTTCCACATTGTTGCCACCATCAATCATATGTTGCACATGTGTCTAAATTGCATACACTTTAACTAAAGGGGCGCGAAAATTGCTTAATAAATCTTGTAAAAAAATCTTTATATCCATATGCATATTTGGACATCAGATAATTACAATATATATATATAGACAGACATGGCTAAATCGAGACGATTTCTCATACGATTGGTTAATTACTTTTGCACAAACTTTATTACACAATTGTTTAAATTATAGTCTCATTAAGTTTCTGGCTGTATAGATAACTAGGCACATATTTTTTTTCCAAGTGTAAATGCAATTGAATAGCTGTGAGTGTGTGCAATTTGTGTGTGTGTGTGTGTGTGTGGTGGGGAGGTGCTAGTGTTGATTTTTAATGTGCTCGTGGACTACGTCAACTGTTTATGGATTACACGTGCCAGGCATGCCAACTCGCCAAATGGGGAGGAAAATATTCAATGTTAGCAGCGCTCTGGACTAAAGACTTTGTAATATTAGTTCCCGATTCTCCGGACTATATCAATTTGCTTGAATTCATAAATAAAAATATCACTTAGTCTGCTGGTATATAATGTGAAATTTACAAATAAAATTTGAATATATTTAACAGCGGGTTTCAGGGTCAAACAAATGTCTAATGTATCTAGTTTTCAGCTAGAACAATTCCATTTTTATTGCTTACGAATAAATTGTGCACACTTGATAGCTGTATATAATTATAAGATAATTTGTGTAGGTTCACAAAGATCACTTTTGCCACAATTTTATTTTTACATTTTTAATAATATATTTAATATTATTATTAAAATGCAACCTAATTAAATAGTCGTGGAGAAAATAAGTATTTTAGCTATTTATCTAGAATTTTTCACAAGTTAAATTTGTACAAAAAAGTTTAAAACAACAATTTTTAAGAAATCTTAAACTTAATTTGTTAATTTTTGCAATTTTCAGTTATTAACAACTAGTTATTTACGAATCTAAAATGTAAATATATAAAATTTTAACAATTTGTATTTTTAATGAAATAATAATTATCGTTTCATCTCCACAAATATATTCTTTATTTACCGGCCAGACTGTGAATTGTGACTATAAAAAATAAGTAAAATAATAAGCAAATGTTTTAATTTGTCTATATTTGTCAAATAAGGGCTATATTTGCTGCACTTTTATACAATCTGGGTGAACATTGTATCTGTACTATCTGTACTACCCCACTACCCCACTGACGCCACAGACCCCTGATCATTATTTGTCGTCAGTTTAAGTGCTAGGTCACGTTGCACTAATTTCACTTTCAAAAGCACATGTGTGCTTATCACTTATCAGGGCTACAGATCAACGGTTGTGTGTGATAAGCGTAGGGCTAACGTCTCCCTTATCTAAGTGGTGGTAGGGCTGTCGCCCTATTGCAAAAACGTGATGGCTCTCACGTTGACGTGCTTTAATGGCCAATTGGCAGTTGGCTTACAGTCAAAGCTAATGAGTTTGGTTCCCAAAAAAAACGTTTTTCTAGCTACTGTTCGTAATTCACTAATTTCATACATGATTTCGATGGCAGCTCATATTTTCGACGCTTGAGCATAATTTAGACACTGAGGCTATAACTCGTCTTATAGACAGACGGCAAATGCTTGCTAGACTGTGCCATCGTAAAATTGTTCCTTAGTTCCTCAGCGTTCGTTTTACGAGTATTACCCCTCTCTCTAAACATTCAAGCCAAAAAGAAGAAAAAACAAAAAGGAAAATCGTTGACGTTGATGACGACGTTCAACAGCAAACAAACAACAACAACAATAACAGCGAACACATCTATTTGGCCGAAAGGTTTTTCTCTACATTTTGGCATTGCCTGAGTTTGACGCTCGTAAAATTAAAAGTACGAGAAGCAGCTAATATATATACACACAAACACGTACATATATATGTATATATATACGTTGATTTTTTGTCTTTCATTGCGTTCGAGTTTTGTTGCCATTTTTCGAACGTCTTTTTATTGCCGCCCCTTTACATTCGCGTTAATTGCTGTGACTGTGATATAAATCAGTTGATAAAACCACAGTGTCCCTTTGATATAACGGACGGTCCTCGGCACACGCGCTCTCCATTCAATCGAATTGTGGGGTTGAACCCCATAATCAATCTCGATTTCCATTTTCGACATTAACACTGAGCTTTTGATCTGCACTTTGTGTTCTGTCATAGCATGGCATAAATATATATATATATATATATATATATATGCCCATACGTATATCAAAATGTATGCATTTTTTTTATATGCCTTATAAAATTATTTATAATTTATTCAGTTTTTGTGGTTAGTGGGTAAGTGTGTGCAATCTGAGATATTTTTAATCCAAAGGCATTTGCTCTGTTTGACTTTTCTGTTTTAAATTATAATATGGCTTGCAAATAAAAACGATGTTTGACAATTAACGCAAAAATCGTAAAAGCAGTGAATTTGCGAATTTACATCCGACTAGTTCTATTTATACAGTTCTGAATTGTAGAATAAAATTGTAAAATGGTTGACAAGGAATTTCTTGATTGTTTCAATTTGCAGCTAATTGGTATTGAGACGTTTTTTTTTTTGACTTAATATGATTATTATAATGACTTGCATATCTGAACGATTTTATAATAAGCAAAAAGTTTTTTATATGAGATCTCATTTTTGTTGAAGAACCTCAGAAAATCAGATAGAGTTGTTAAATGTTGATCATTTTATTTAGTCAAAATAACACTTATTTTGTTAGTTTAGTCCGGAATTAGATGTGGCAAAGTGGCATGACTTGACGCTTATAGAAATATTAATGTAGTTGTATATACAAGAGTTGCTCAAGAGTTAATGCATTCATTAGTCCAAAAAAAAACAAACCAAATAAGGAGTAGCTAACTTAAGCATGTCGAAGACCACATTCTCTTGCACAACTCAAAATCGAATTATTAATTGATATATCAAACGATTTATTTTATGGGAGTTATATGTTTCGGTTGTCTGATATTGATATTTGTTTGCTTTAAAACAAAAAGAAAATACCATCTGATAGTTAGAGAGGTACTTTGAGATATGCTGAGTCCAAGTGTTCGCTTTATTTATTTTTTTTTTATTTATATTTTATATAAATAAATTTGAAATCCGCTTTTTCCGTTTTTTCAATTGGTATTAATGATATTTTTAGACGGTGATTAATATGTAAAATATGTAAAAATCTAAAAAGTCGGTTACAAACCAGTGCACAACTTCAATATACCCCCCCCGATTTGTTTTCAAAAGACAACAAACCAGATTTACTCAGTCGGCTATTAAATGGTATTTGTACTGTGCCATTGACAGTACAGCTGATATGCAACATGATATTTAAATTAAGAAGAAAAACCTGGCCATTTAAATTTTGAATTAAAGTCGGTAAATTGCTGGTGCCATACACCCATGGACAATTAAGTCAATGGGCAATTTGCCGGCAAGCTATTTAAAATCAATAAACAATTTACTTCGGAACAGATTAAATGTAGAATAAAATATAACTGTAAATCATAACAAATCGCACACTTGTGTTTATGCTTGAGGGCGCACATAAATGGTGCTAATTAGCGGAGTAAACAAATTGCTTAATAAGTCATGTCAAATTTAGCTGATGCTGCTGGCCATCGGCTCGTTATAAATTAAACAAAGCAAATTTGTCTTAGATACAATTTATCTACACGATAAACTTGTGTGTTTCACTCGGCGTCTGGCTAAAATGCACACGCCGAAAAGCGGGAGGCAATTGCAATTGGGTGCGCAATTTGTGCACTTGTTGCCAAGGCAGCTCAACTCAACTTAGCAACCAAAATGACAGAGTGCAAAACGCAGCATGAAGGTGAAACGACGACTGGAAGAGGAAAGGGAGAGCGTTTGCGTTAGAGAGCGGAGAGAGTAAATGCCGGGAGCAAGGCAATTGAAAGAGAGAGAGCGAGAGGGAGAAAAAGAGGCGCATTGCAAATATTGTATTTGTTTATAGTGTGATTATAATAGAGAGCTGCTTACGTGCCAACTGTCGTCGACTGAGTTGCGGAATGTTGAGGTTTGGGTATGTGCATGGCCCCCCCCCCCCAGACAACTGTTGTTGCAATTGTGTGAGTGCGCGTGTACTTCTGCACGTGTGTGTAATTGCTTGTGTTTCTCTGAACTAATTTATGCAATATAATTCGAATTTGGCATTTGTATCAAATAGTTCGTTTTGCTTGACTCTGTTTCGAAAGATTTATTAAAATTTAACAGCTGCTGACAGGTTAATTGCAAATTGATAGTCAAATTTTAATCAATAAAAATACATACTTACGGTTAAAAGTTAGAGTGACTAAGAAAAGCATGGTTTAACAATTTGTCGGTTTTTAACGGGACTTACAAAAATGTAAAAGATATAGCTACTCCTTAAAATCGCAAAAGCTTCTATCTTATAAAGTTTTTTAGATAGAGACCTCAATATTAAGGTATTTTAAATCATGGGTAACACAAAATTTTAAAGCTAGAATTACAGAATTTAAAAAATGTCGGTTGGGACAGAAAATTCAACTCAGAACACTCGCAATCTTCTTGTACCAGCTGATATTGCGCATATAATAGATAATATAATAGATTATGGCTGAAAGATATCCCAAGCTGGCAAACCCAGCAGCTGGCCGAATCTAAACAGTGAAGGGAAGTCCAGTGAAATATCTTCAAATTGTCAGTAAATTTGGATTAGGGGTGACTAAAAATATATATAATATAAATTTAATTAATAGGTAATTAATAAAATTTTTCGGTAAAAAAGTAAAAAAAATTAGGTAAAAAAGTATCAATTAATATATACCCATTAGATATTTTGTTAGAATATTTCGTTGAATAACTGAATTTTTAAACATTTATATGTTATTTATACTTGTGCCCATTAGCTAAACGACTCTACATAATACTATAATCTACTCATTAATCTTACTTTGTATTACAAGTTAGTATATCCGATTAGTTATACAGTGCTAATTATATAGACTAAATATTTGTTTATTAATGTTATTATTATTGAGTGCTAATTTGTCTATAAGATGATCTCATTTTTAATTCCAAATATTTGACATAATGATAATGTATAGAAATTAATAATGAATTATAATAAGCATTTAGATACTCATAAAATGTTCACAATAATGCCCACATGGAGAATCAGACATTGACTTCATGGTGAATATGATAATAAACTATTTGCATTGCTCGGGTTAAAGTTGTTGCATTGTTGACATAAGGCAAACAGGGTAAACATATAAAAATGTTCCTATGCGTATGTGTGTGTGTGTGTGCATCTGTGTGTTTAATCATTTGCAAACAACATTCAATACCTTGACTTTCAGTATTTTCATAGCGTATTTACACTACTTTGGAAACAATCGAAGAGGCTTGTTACGTATTTAGAGGTTAAAATGTCTGAATACCTCTTGATTTGCATGCTTAAAAAATGGCATTGTAGTGTTTTTTTTATAAAGAGGTTTAAACTAATTCCAAACAATGTAAATGTATTCATTAATCGCCAAGTTGCTATCAAATTAGTGCAATATCAACTGATTTGTCATAGGATTTTGCTGTTGGCTGGTTCCCAACATATTAAGTAAACTGCAAAGTTGTTGAGCTAGCTGGTTTTAGGTATGCCTCTGGCTACACACAGTCACACACAGCACCCCAAATATAAGCCCAATATAAACACAAAGCCCAACAGAGAGCTGTGTAATCTGAGTCGCAAAAGTAGGTTAAAAAATGTGAAAAAAAGTCTCAGAAAAAATTCTTTTTATCACATTCAACAATCATTGGGCAAAGTCAAAATTTTGAAATTCCTGTTTCACTAGCTGTGATAGACATGTTCAACAATGGCTTCCCAGGGTAGCAGCAGCAGAACAAGTGTTCCGGATATTCTTCATTATCTTCCTCTTTGTATCTTTTGCAGAAAATCATTATGAGGCGCTTGCAGTCGGTTGCAAAGGATATTCACAGCCAATGGAGAATTTATGGCATTTATATTATGGAGTTCTCAGCTGTGATTAATGTCTGATCATTTATTTTTCACTCATTTATGTAAAACGTCGGCAAAAATTAAAGTCGAAGTTTAGTTTTTCGATTATTAATTCTATGCATAAAAGGTTCAAAAATTAAAACGCAACTCAATTTTGGTAACGAATGCCTCAGCACACATGCGGCATGCGACAGGCCGAGCTAATTAAATAATTTTTTCCTTTGTATTTTATTTTTTAAACCAGTCGAGGACGTCCCTGTACTGGGCTTAAGATCATACGGCTTATGCGCCTTATTTGGCTTATTCTTCTTATTCTTCGATTGCAGCTGGTTCTTTCGCAGAGTTACGCGCTGTAAAAATCAGCTTTAAAAAAAGACATCACGTTGTTTTATGTTTAGACAGCAGAAAACAACAAAAAACATCGTTGTAAATTATAATTTAGTGTTTGAGATCGCAAGCCAAAGGGTGTCCAGATGAAGAGCCCAGCTAAGCTCCTAGCTAAAGCAATGCCACATGAAATGAAAGCTATGAAACGGACATTGAACCTGTGGCACAGCATAAAAAAAAAAATAATCAACAGCAACAAGTTTTCAAAAGTGATACGTAGATTTGCGAAAACCCGAAACGCTGATTGCTAATACTAATAACTTAAGTCGTAATTTGGGTCTTTATAGAAACTGGCAATAAAATCGTTTACACACACATCATTTATTTAAGTGGCCAAATATAGTTTTTTAAATTTATTTCATTGACTTTGGTTTCGAAACATCGAGTTGAACGTATTTACTCTGAGCTAGTCGTCCTCTAAATTCTAAAATAGCAGTCGACGAAGCATTTGCAGTATGTTTATTTTTTTTAAATAATATTTAGAATTTTTACATTTTTGAAACATTTTGGTGTTATTTTTTAATTTGTGAAAAATAGAAAATAAATCATTTTAATAGTCATTATTATTACAGGTAATTTTTCCATTTTATGTGATTTTGCTAAAATCAGGAACTGTTTTTATTCCGAGTGTATTTTTGTGAATTTCAAGGGCAACTTAACGTACAACCAGAGAAAATAGTCAAGCGATGTAGGCGCCATGTTGTTTTTCAAAAATCGAGTCGTTGAACTTGCACCTACCGCAAGCTGTGTGGCAATTTGCCGACGCAAGCGATACAATTCGATCTCGTGTGTGGTTGCACACCAACATCATGTCACAAAATACGGTCGTTTTGCCTCAATATATTCTCAGGAAATTTATTTTTATCGCCGCACGAGTTACTGGTTTCTGGTTATGAAAAGTAAATTCTATTGCAAAATTATGATCAAATTTTTCGCCCAAGGCTAAACGCACTCCAATTTTCATAAAAAGTTGAAATTTTAAACTCTGACTGCCCTGGTTCCTTCATTTAGCTATCTCTTTCCCACTTACTCTTTCTCTTTCCTTTTTAAAAGTATTACTTAAGTGTTGATTAATAATTCATTTTAATTTTTAAATTTTATAACCCATTTTTTATTTAATATAATTGAAGGTTGCACCTTTATTAATTATTTAAAAATAAAATTTGAATTTTTTAAGATGCAATCTAATTTTAATCTGATCAATAAAATAATAAAAATAATTTAAAAATATTCTGAGAGCGTAGAATTTTGCATGAGTAAATAGTAAGCTCTTCTAAGCCCAATCGAGATAATACGGTAATGATTGATAACCTCAAGATGAGTTTAATGATCGAACATTCATTATATTTTAAAATTATATAGCTAATAGAAAAATGTGCACAAAAAATCGAAAGCAGTTATTTGAACATAAATGTAACATAAATATAAAAAATTATATGGTTTTTTAAATTTCTCTTAAGTTAAACGAAAAAGGTATTTGAAAAGATAATTGAAATTTGTTTGCGAGCAGTTATGAATAGTTAAGCTGATGCAAAGAGTGTTGCTATTTTATTTTATTTTTTTTAGCAATGTTTGTGAAAAATTCTATAAAGTTTTTTTTAGGAAATACAAGAAATTCCGCAAGCCAAGAAGAAGTCAATAAATATTCAGCTATAGTCCAGGCGATGCGAGGCAAGTTGAGTCGACTTAACTCAAAACAGCTCATTAAATGCGTCTGCGCAACGTAATTTGCCTTTGAGACTCGCACGTTCTTATGACTTTCATCATGGGCATGTTTCTCGAATCGCTGCTTGTCGTTACACACCATATAACCTCAAAACAACACACACACACACACAGGCATACAGTTGTACATTTACGACTCAACGCGACATTTACAACTTTGATGCAAAAGCCACAGCATCTGAGAGTCTGCGACTCTCGTTTAAATGAATTTTTTTTTTTATTGTTGTTAAATTGTAAAAATGTTGAAAATAAATTAAAAATGCGCTTAAAAATTGCGAGCACCATTCGCACAGAGTCATTGACGATTTTATGGGCATTCACTGTGAGCATTTTGGGTCCTAGCTAAAAATCGTGGGCAGACTTCAAAATTTTTTTTTAAATGGCAACAAATTTAACGTTTGCCAACAAAAACTAATAAATTGCTTAAGTAGTGGCTGCTTAATGACCATGTCTGTGCCAACGATTGGCATTACCATTGCGAACGGCTTTGTTAATAGGCTTTCCAGTATGTACTCGCAGAAAGCCGTTTTTAAAAGTGAGTGTTAATAAAATAGACCTGCCTTTTACCAACAACACAACTAAACTTTTAAACGGGGAATGCACTTTTTAGAGGTCATTTAATACTTAAGAGATTTGTTAATTACAAGCTGGGATGCTCTAACCGACTTGCAGATACCCTAAAGTCAACTATTCGACACAAAAATAAGTTTTGATTATCAAAATGTTGCTTTCTATTTTGAAGCTTACAATTTTGTTATTTCAAATAGCGGATCGAGAAGATATATCTACTTTATGTTATCGAAAACGTCTACTTAAAAAATTCGTTACAAACAAGGCATAACATAATATATTACAAAAAATTAAAAAAAAAGTTATTTCTAAACTGAATTTAATTTTTCGAATGCAGTTTAGACAATAATATGAAAAAACTATATATATTTACTAGATACATTTGTATTAAAAGTGATCTATATCTAATTGTGCTCTCTAAAAAAAACACCCTGAATTTCAAAAAGGGACAATTTAACCTGGTTTTATTACTCAAAGATATATTTCTAAAAAAAATGCCACACAAGTTTAGCAGTTTCTAAAAATCAGGGATTTTCTTTAACAATTTGATGCTAAACTTGCTTAGATTTATATATCAAATTTTAGTTTCCAGGTCGTTGTTTATATTTATAAATAGAACTCTAAAATTAGCAGCAACTATCTACTCTGAGGGATAGGTCCTTTTTTTATTGCGATTCTTAAACCTAAATGCAAATGTATCTTATCGAAATCAGCCGATTGAAAAATATCGTGACTCTATGCAGGCCAGTAGGCAGGCCAGGACCTACACTTAAGATAGATATAGATATACCTTTTTTCTTGAAAAACAATTTTTAAACAAACATTTTTAAATAAAGAAATAAATGCTTTTTAATTTTAAAAATTTAGTTGTGTTTTGGTATATTTAGAAATTTTTTCTAAAAACCTGAGAAACTTTTTAGTTTTTGAAATAAATAAAGGAGCCGTTTATTTTTCTTTGATATCTTTGTTCTGAGTGTAGGTGCAAATTTGAATTCCAATTACAAATTTGAATTCCAATTACAAATTTGGTTTGATTTAAATTCAAATAAAATATGACACGCGTTTTAAATGAATGCGATTGAGCTAGTTGGAAAAAACAAATCAAAATAAATTGCTGCAAGTGACAGACAGACAGGATCTAATTGTATGGCCACATTTTTTGTGTGTGTTTTACACATATAACCAGAATTACAAGCACATTAATTTAATGGATACATTTTAAGTTGAAAGACCCGTATGAAAGTAACATCAAAAAATGATGTTCATGCTATGTATTTTTTATGCAAGCAAGCATGCAACAAAGTTGCACACTCGTATTGTAATCAATAGGGATGCGTTAAGCACAAGCTCACGTTAGCCATTAATTTAAGTACGTAATTGCACTAATTATACCATGGAACTGCACACTTGAACATCAACCTGAGACTGATACACCAAAAGACAGGTCAGGCAGAACCAAAAAGCATAGGATAAAAAACTGGTTCGCTTTTGTTTTATTTTTGTTTGTTTGTCATAATTTTTTGTTATATGTTTTATGTTTTAATTAAATACGTGTGATGTTTTTTTAATGAATGATTGCTATCTTCATTGTGTAATTAATAAATATTTATGCTTATAGTACATTTTTTTTTTATATCTGCTAACAAAGGTAAATTGTATTTAAGATGCGCTTAATAATTAATGATTATTATTATATAATCACCATATTTGCTGTCGATTTTATATATATTTAATACATATTCCTTAATATTTGTTAACAGTATTCAAAATCAAAAGTGCAACTTTAAAATTATCATACAGTTTAAATTGACAATCAACTCAAAAGGACATATAAAACAAAGTGAGAAATACCTGCAATATTAGTACGGGATAAAAAAATGTATAAACAACATGTGCAATATAACAATAAATATACAAATGACAAAACCTAATTTAATATTTGCATATGATGATGACGACGACTCCAAAAATTGTATCAACCTGCTATTAAAAGCACAAGTTGTCAAGCGCAACATGAATTTCGATTTACCATTCATATATAACTCATAATTTATAGATAATATTCAGTGTGTGTGTGTGTGTGTTTGTGTGTGTGAGTGGGTGAGTGTGTGTGTAAGTGCAGTCCTCGAAATTGAAGCGGCGTGCCAATTGTATAACCGGTTAGTCGCTTGCCGTTGATTTTAGCCAGTCTTCACTACGAATATCTGATCAGTGTAACAAATTTTGAGCTACCAACTGGCTGAGAAGTTGTCTGTCTGTAAGCCAACTCGAAACCAGACACCTGATCCAGCCTCAAACTGCATGTGGGCTTATCAATCTTGTACAAATCATTTTACAGATCATCACTGTGTTAATTCATTTTTTCCGCTACTATTCTTGAGAGGAAAAAAATGAAGTTCTGGTTTTGTTTTTAATAACTTCTAGAGAAAATTGAATATCAGCAGATTAGCTGCAGTTTTGAATACTAATATATATATATATATATATATATATATATATATTTATTTATATATATACAGTGTACAGGCATGCCAAATATAACTGTTCTTACTTGTTTATGTTTTGATTGTTAATTATTTGCTGTAAGTAAACGCCGTATGCATTAGCGTGTCTGCGTGTGTGTGTGTGTGTGCGTGTGTGTGTGTGTGTTTGCGTTGGTGTGTACATGTGTGTGAGTATGTCAGTAGGAGCAGGTTTGTTGTGGTTTAGTTTGGCGCTTCTAAAAATATGCAAACGTGAATGGAAGTGCGTTGAACTGATTTGCATATCAATGCAGCTAGTGAGAAATATTGTAAATATATTTTCTTCTATATTTATAACTTCTATATATCTATATATATATATATATATATAGATTCAGACCTGTTAGATCTACTGTGCCGCCTTCTGAGCTTATACCTCCTCCAACAACTTTAGCCTTAGCTAATCTTATCAATTATTGACTGGGTTTATCTTAGTTGTAGATTGTAAGAAAAAATGTAGATATTTATAAGAGTGATTATGTCCGTATAAATATTAATGTAGTGCAAACGATATATGTTTTTTTTTGGACAGCAGCATAATTGTTACTAATTGATATATTGCATGTCACACGGATCGGGGGCATTCAACGATGTTGCCGCATCTTTGTTATGTTCAGCGATTTAGCCAACACTCTACTTATTTTGGGTTAGCATGCCACTTATCGTGGGCTGTGAATGGAAAATTCTTCGAGGCGCAAAATACAACACCAGCAAAAGTAGTACATCAGTTGATTTTGTGGTATCAGATGAGGCATTAAGTGCTTTCTGCACCTTTTATATTATTAAGTTGTTTTTTTTTTAGTTAATTTTTAATGATATATAATTTAATGTAAGGTATGATTTTATCATTGCATAATTAATAATGACAATGATTATGACACTCATTAAATAGACCACACACAGATGTGTCAAATTGATGAAAAAGTTGATAGCATCATAGTCTGTGGGGCAACTTTTAAGCCAAACGTGCCGCAACGTGTTGCAGGCGGCAAGCACAAGTTAATGCTTCACTGATATTCTGTGTAATTGTGTGATTGTATGAAAAACGAAATATTAATTTAATATTCATTGCGATTAATTATTATTATACAGAAAATGTAAGATTCAAGAAAATTAATCGCAGCCTAAAAAGAGAATAAGAATTGTGCATAAACTAATTGATTTCTGAGCCTAAAGCTGCCATTTCAAAAATTGAAAATCTACCATGCTGCATATAAGTTAACTTTAATAGCTTAATAACATTCGTTACTATTTCACGTTAAATGTAATTGGTTTCTGTTGATGCTTTTTGTTGTTGTTGTCAGTCGACTGGTCAATTGAGGTAATCATGCTGGCTAAATAATTAAAAAGTCATTTGTGTGCATAGTCCTAGCTCTCAGTAAAGCTGAGCTTGCCACACATAATACTACTACAACAACAAAGAAAACAATATAAAACCATAATTAAAAAGTAATGCCTTCGCATTAGCTGGAAAATAGCATAAATTATGCAACAAAATTACTTGTTTTTTGATCCCTGGACCGCCCCAGAGAGTAACGATTCCCGAATGTAGCATAATAAAAAACGTAAATACAAAAAAAAAAATATAAAATAATGACCTACAGCAGCAAAAAAATATGGCTGCCATTTGAAATGAAATCGAAAACACAAAATAAGCCAACAACAAAACGCGCAAAAGAAGGCAAAAAATACATTTTTACAACTTAAATTTTACGAGCGCCTCAAACTTTTGCTCTTCACTTTTGTATTCTGGGAACAAGTTGAAGAAGAACAAGAAGAAGAAGAAGAAAGAGCAGAAGACGTTGCAGCTTAAGGAAGAAAGACGGGGTCTGTCTTAAGGCACCCGAAATTAGCGGAGCCGTATTAAATTAATTAACTGAACTGAAACCGAAGGAAGTCTATCGATTCGCCACCTGCCAACTCAATAACGACTTAACTTTAACGGCTCAACGAAATAATCCGTAGTCCAAAACCTATCCAAACTTGGTGTTAGCCAAGTTTTACGACCAATCAGACAAGCAGCAAGCCAAGCCAAGCCAAAAGACCAAAAGTATTTTCATTGCAGTTTTAGTCAGTCTTTGTACAAATTCCAGTTGCATGTTACATAATTTCGATTAGAAAGCGTGATTTTTGAAAGGGTGCCGAGGGTGTAGGGGCTGGGCAAAGCGAATTATTAAAGCAAGGAGTGGACAGAAAAAATAGATTGAGAGAAAGAGAGAGATAGAGAGAGAGATAGAGAGAGAGAGAGATAGAGAGAGAGAGAGAGAGAGAGAGAAGAGAGAGAGAGATAGAGAAAGAGAGAGAGAGGAGAGAGAGAAGAAAGAGAAGAGAGAGAGAAATAGAAGGATAGAGAGAGTGAGAGAGAGAGATAGAGAGAGATAGAGATAGAGAGACTAAGGCAGACTCAAATCGATTTCATTAAGACATTATAAAGAATCTATGATTGCTTCTCAAGAAAGGCTTGTATTAAATTCAATATGTAAGATTAATGTAATTTATTGTATTTTGCAGTATGATAAAGATTATTGTGTTTTGGTTTTTAAATGTATATTTATTTATATATATATAAATATATATACATTTAACAACCAAAATGCAATATTCTTTATAATACTTTAATACAATTAGATCAATCTTTTGTATCGCAAATGCAAGTACACGATAAGCATAAGATCGGTTCCATAAGTATCTTAATCTCCTTCTATAGCAACATTTTTAAATGTATATATATAAATATGAAGTTTGATCACTAAGCAAAAGTTCGATTCCACAAGTAACTTCATTTCCTACTATAGCTGCACCTATAGCCCTACCTATCTATCCCTACTTGTGCCTATTTTACGTGAATCATAATATTTTACTGTCTAGCTGGAGATCTCATGTAGACAGGCATTACCGTAACTAATTTATTTTAAGTCTTTAAGCCGGCAAATCTGATAGCTAATTGAAAACAAATCACCTGTTTAACAAATGCAAATTATATGCCTGTCTCTGTCTCTGTGTCTGTCTCTGTCTCTGTGTCTGTCTCTCTGTTTTGTTGTTTCTGTGTCTCTTACAAAGCTAAATTACAAAATATTATTGTGAGTGTGTGCATAATAATAAGATGCACATATTTAACTACTTACACCCCATTTAGTTGTTGCTTGTTTTCTATAAATGCCACACACATACACATACATACATATAAATATTTATTTATACATATACATATGGAAATTGTGAATTAAGTTTGCCAAGAACTTGCAGCAATGCGATATGCCTGTCCATACAGTTGAACTTAATCATTCATCAAAACAATGGGACAGACGACGTCAGCAGATTCGCAGCACAGTTTTTTTTTTTTGGATTTCCATAAGATCTTTCGGATTGCATGAGCCGACAAGTAGGAAAAATCAGAGACACGCAGACACACGATGTAAAGATCAATTGTGTTGCGGGGCGGAGTCATGGACTATCCAGACCAGGTCCCTCCAAGAGCAACCGAAAAACCATGAGCAGTCACTCAAAACGGGAGCTGAGACTGTGTGGCTTGCGTTTTGGGCCGAACACTGTCTGAAAGCATTTAATCTTACAGAGAGTCGGTCTACCTGGCTAACGAGTTAGTCGCAAACTTGTCGGGTTTTGTGTCGCGAGCTTGTGTTCGGGCTTGCCGCATGTGGCAGCTAACATTGTTGCCACTGACGACCCACTCATTTAACTGAATCACGCGCAAAACCAGAAAGATCATCAGCGTGCTAAACAACATTCTGCATACGGCTGGGGGGGGGGGGGGATTCGAGCAAGGGGAATTGGACATTGGGAATTGGGCATTGTGCATTCGGCATTAAGTGAGATGACGCTGAGGCTCAATTTGTACTTGTGACTAGCATTAGGAATTGGCATTATTGTGTGCTGGGGCTATTTTAAGAATTGGAAGTGTTGTCTGCAATGTGCCGCACTTGTGGCAGGCAATTCTGCACAATGTTTCTGATTGGTTTAACTGCATTTCAGCAAATATTTAATATTTAAAAATAAGTTTTGAGTGTTGAATGAAACTGATTGTGATTTCAAAAATTTGTAAAATTTCCTTTCCATTTGATCTCATGGCTTTAAAGTTAATTACCTAATCAATTTATAATCATGCAAAATATGAAAAATGTTTGCACATTAATTTTAATGTCATTTATGCAAATTTCTTCAAGTGCAGAAATTAATTTATCGGCACTGATATTTTTGGATATATTCATTTTATTCATATTTTATACTAAGAATAAATCTTTTGATAGTATCGATGTATAATAACTGATTATGCAATGTTTTTAGCCATGCGCTTAAATACGAGAATAAATCGTGGAAAGCACTTCTTTTTTTTTTTGCAACTATTCAGATTTGTATGGCTAATTAACATGCTCTTTTCCGTGCCAGACTTTGGATTCAGAGGCATAAACAACCATTAGTTAGGCGTGGTGCAGACACTGTTGAGTGTTACATGTGCATACAAATTTTGTTGGGCCTGGGGCAGACACTGTGTGTGTGCCGCATCTGCATACGTGTCACAGAATTGTGTCACAAATTTCTAGTATTGTCTTCTCGTCTGTCACAGAGCCCACAAATGCTCAAATCATTGTTGTTGATTTTTTTCTTACTTTTCATGTGAATGTCCAAATAAACACACTTAAATATAGGCGACAGATTTCGCTGCCTCAATGCAAAAAGATGCAAAAAATCCATAATGAAGCACGCCTAATTGCTTCATTATTAATTTCACTTTGAATTATACGTTTGTGAGGAAAAATGTAAACAGAACTAGGAAAAATTATCTTGCAGACAACATTTAAACGTAGATTTGTCTTTGTCCCAGAATAGAAATATTAGCTACAAATTGTATATATTACATTGATTAAACTCTTTGAGAAAATATGTGATTTTTGAATCAATTGTAACGAAATCGAAAACAAAATTGTAACTTTAATATTTAGTATCTAAAATCGGATTCAACATAAAATATTTTAATTTGAACAGTTTGAATGAATGTATGTAATAAACAATATTTATTATTATATATATTAAAATATCTGTATTATATCGAAATCGAATTTTATCAGCGAAATTTTTTTTAAGCTTTTCATAACGTTTATCGGAACCAAATAATAATGCCGAAATATGATTTGGTTATGCAATTTTATATTTTCAAAATCAAGTTACAAAAAAAAATGAATACTAATCTGCAAGTTGTTGTTTTGGATATTATAAATAAATTTAAATAAATATTTGAACAAATTTTGTTTGATAGAAAATTGAAAGCTATTCAGAAAATCTATGCTCGCAATTCTGTGTAATTTAGTATATATGAAATATGCAATTTTTTTAAACCGACCTGAATGAAATTGTAAAGTATAATCAGTATTTACCGTAGATATATACATTCTTCATTTGAAAGATATATCTCTATACATAAAGAATTAAATTCAAATTTCAGTTACATCTCGAAAACAGGAAATGTTATCGATAAAATAAGATAAGAACTCAATTATCAAGTTTCAAATTCGCAGCTTTCATACAGAAAAGAAGCAGGAATATGACTAAACCAATTTGTCTGTTGATGCTGATCAAGGAAATATATATATATATGTATACGTACAACATACAACATATAAACTCCGCCTTTGGAGATGATTACGTATTTAGCAATTGAATATGAATTGGTCAAAAGGTGAAACCACTTACCGAGTGGCACATTCTTGCGAGTGCTGGATACGGAGATGGGCAGCACGGCGTTGCCAGATGTGGACGATGGTGAGGGCGACGATGAGTCGCAGGAGCCCTCGAGAGATTGGGCGGGTGTAGGCACCGTTGACATGTGATGATCGACGCTGGTAATTACACTGATGCCAGCACCACTGGATCTACTAGGACCACCACCACCCCCACCAGCTGCTGCTGTTGCGCCGCTGCTTGTTGCAGGTGTCACATTGTTGCTGGAACTGGCTCCACCAACGGAGCTGCTGCTGGCTGCACCACGATCACTGTGCGATGGAGATCTTAAGGCAGCCTGATGAGTCTGCTGCTGCTGCTGCTGCTGCTGCTGCTGCTGCGGCTGCTGTTGATTGTTGTGGTGCTGATGTTGATGGTGGTGTTGCTGTTGCTGTTGCACCACTGTGGCCGCTGCAGCGGCAGCCATTTGTGCATGATGCACATGTGCATGACTGTGCGAATGGGCGTGCCCCAAATGCGACTGTTGCAACTGTTGCTGTGTCTGCTGTGTCTGCTGCGTCTGTTGCTGTGGTGCTTGTGGTGGTGCTGTTGCTGATGCTGCCGCTGCTGCTGCGGCTGCGGCTGCCACAGCCGCTGCCTGCTGATGATGCAGCACATGTGCGTGATGGCCATGACTATGACTATGATGCGAATGTGCAGCATGTGGGTGGCCATGGGCGTGACCGTGCACATGATGATGATGATGACCATGATGACCATGATGGCCATGATGGCCACCAATCAGCGATGTTGGCGTCGTCGAGCCCGAACCCGGTGGCACCTCATGTATGTGCAACGAGCGCTGCTCATCCTGTGCCTGTGCCCGTCGCAGCGCCGTCTGCAAGGCCATCACACGCTGACGATCGGCGGTTAAACGGCACTTTTCGCACGTACAATAGCGAAACTTGCAATATCGTTTGTGCCCCTTCAGCGTTATCTTGAGGCCATGGTTGCGGCACCGCGCACAGTTGGGTGGTGTGCGCGGCGAAATGGAGCTGCCACTGCTACTGGAGGCGCCGCCGCACACATCGTTCTTGGAGTCGATCATGTCCGAATCGGACATGGTATCGCTATTCCAGTTCTCCTCCGAAACCATGCCACCAAACACCAATAATTATCAATCAATTATCCAATGTCTTCACACCTTTTTTACAATTCAATTAAGTTTTTTTTTCTCTATTTTTTTTCTAATTTTATTCAATTATGTTATTAATTATGATGCAAGCTGCAAATTTTTTGCATGTTATTGTATTTCAATCAACTTTATAATTTTATATATTAGCAGTAGTTAATTCAATTCAATTATTATTATTAAAACGCGCTTTTTATACATGTATTTGTAATTTTATTAAGTGTTTCACTTCAATTTACTTCAATAATCAATATTATAATCCTTTTTAATATTGTAATTTATAATTTATTTAATTTATGCAACTATAAATAATTTATCTGATTCATTTAATAGTTTCATAGTATATTTTAATGCTGTTTTTTTACAATTTCAATTTAAACTTGAAATATAACTATATTTTAGATAAGTTGATCTGTATATATATTAATTTTTCCGATTTGCATAGATTGCGTTTCATAAAGTTAAGTGTTATATTGAATTAACAATGGTGATTTTATTTAACTTGTTTCATATGTGTTTTTGTAGTTAAATTATTAGTTTTTTTTTGTTTTTATTTTTATTGTTATGTAATATTGATGCCTGCAAAGAAGAGACAAATTTATGATTAGTTTAAATACGTTGGCACATTTAATAACAATTTTAAATAGTTTTTGCAATTTGTCATAGTGATATTTTCTGGATGTCGATTTTTGTGTTTTATTTTAAAAACCTGCAGCTGATATTTTAATTATTATGAATTATGTAACGCATGGAAGGATACGAATCTCCTTATCACACATTATATATCATGTAACTATCGGGCGAAAAATAAATAGGTACAAACGATGTTTTATTTAATTTTTTTGCGCTAAATTATTGTGTAAGTTGGATGCCCCCAATCAACATATTAAAATTCTCGACTATCTATAGTATATTAAATATGTTGCAAGTTGCCCATGAGGCACAATATTTTTTACATTCAAAATTAAGTATGAATGTTTTGAGTGTTTTTCATTCCCTTGGCGAATTCCGTGTATTTTTTTTATGAAGTTAATGCAATATTAATATCACTTCCATTTATATAAATGAATCGAATTTATTTATATATAAATAAATTAAGTTTCAAAATGAATTTTAATTAAGTGCTCAAAGCAAAATATATAATAAAATCAAGTTTAATAACATAGTTTATATTGTTTATATTTTGACTTGTTGGAAAACAAGTTTTTATAGTCCGTCCTTTAATTATATTTAGAACACGTTAGCAATAACCTTGACTCATAATAAATTTGCGAAGTGTTTAGAACGTAAATGTAACTAAATTAATCACAGTAGACATGGGCTATTAGGTGTGCCGAATATTTTGTTTTTTTAGTTTACAGTACTGGTTTATATAAATGTGGTTTAATTTGCCTCAGTTTAATATTGCATGCGGCTGTGCAATTAAAGTTCATCAATAAAACAGTTAAAATGTTGTTTGTAGATTCCGGTTACATATTTAAGGCGGAACTAGTCAAACAGATTATTTGTAACGATACTAATTATAATTTATAAATATAATTATAATTTAATTCCACAAGCTAAAAACTTTTAAATAGTTTGGAATAATAACAAATAAAAGAAAATGTACACAAATATTTTATTAATTCAAATTACAAATATAAAAAAAAGTGAAAAGGGGCAAAGAAATATTTGCTAGGATTGTTAAACCTTAAAAAATTCAAACAGAGCGAAAAAAAGCAAGAAAAATATGAGAGTATTTCTAATCGTTGTGGAGTTTGAAATAGACACATTTGATTTCGATCGGAGAAAAAGTAGAAAAGTAGAAAATTACAAATAATTTAAAGGCAACATAGGGTTATCAAAGTTCCTAATAGGTTTGCCAAGATCAGGAAAAAAAAGTTTCCTTCTTTGAGTAATACTGAATATATTGCTTAATTTTCATTGTAAAAAATTAAGCGTAATTATGCTTAAATTTAGATGATGATCACAGACTAATTTTACATATTTTATTTAATATTTGTCAATATTCACTTTACAGATATGAAAATTGAAACACATTCAAAGTTTCAATGCAATCAGATTAATATATTCGTAATATATATATATATATTATATATATATATATATATATATAATTTCAATCTTACCTTGTATTGTATGGTATGCAGTTTCGAAAATCTGAATATATTATTATTTTTTTTTAATTTGTTGAATATTTGCGAATATTTATTTTGTATTATATACTGAATAAACTTGAAACTTGTAGTTATACTTAAGGTTTGATAAAGTGTTGAATATTTGATTATAAACACACATGTATGTATTACTATAATATAGATTTGAATGATTTTCTCAACTTGCAACGAAACTGGTTAGTTTAATTTTGTATTCAGTTGATGCACTTTTTTAAACATGTTTTGTAACATTTTCACAGAACAAACAACAATTCAGAGACAATTAAGAACTTTTCGATCACCGCCGGTAAAATCGTGAACGACATCAATGACAACGAAAGAGCGAACAAGCGAACCAATGAGCGAACGAACGTTTGCACTTAGTCAGTTTTTATAAATTAGTAGTCAGTCGATAACGATTACGAAACAATTCTGCCGTTTTCCTCAACTCTGTTTTTTTTTTTTACTCCTCACACTTCGCGTATTTGGTGCGGCGCCTGTTAAGCTGAGCTTTTTTCAGTGTGTCTGCTGCGGCTGCTGCTGTTCGATCTGAAATCTTTGGCGTGCGCAAGGCAACTCACATTGGGCCCCAAGACGCGGATGCAAAGAACTCAAAAATCGCCGAGCACGGCAGGCAACCTTTGTATTTGTGAGAGAATTAGTTTATATATGTGTGCGTGTGACTGTGTTTGTGTGTGTGTAATGTTAGCCTGTGTTTGGCTTGGGCAAAAAAAGTGCTGCCTGCGGACTGGCGACCGAGGAACTGACTGCAATGAAACGGAACCAAAGCTACGAGAGCGAAATGGAAATAACGTCGACGTCGCTGCATTTGGAGAAATGCTTTTGGGGGCTGTATACACACACACGCATGCAGACAGAGTGGTAGTGTGTGTGTCCCTCTCGGAAGCTCGCTGTTCAGCAACTTGCACGCAGACATACAGGCGCGCTCTTGTACATAGGCAGCCTCACACACATTGGTTGGCTGACGTTGTCGCAGTCATTGTTGTTGTTGTTGTTATGTTGCTGCTGCGGCTGCTGCTTTTACCGGCGTTGCACTTTGTAGTTGCTTTACTTTTGTTGCCCTTCGTGGTTCGTAGTTCGCTGTTGCAGTTTGATTCGAATTGCTCGCAACGTGTTTGAGTTCGCCCCGGTTTGCAGTTGCCTCATTTCGTTGTTTTTTCTATATATTTCACTGTGGCTTTTCTTTCCTTTGCTTTTGCCTCTGCTGCAGTGCAAGGTATTAACTTTTGTTGGTTTATTTTTAAGGTTTGAAGATTCTAGCCTCAAATTTGGTGTCACTAGGTTAGAATTGTAAAAGTTCTTTGCTGTTATAGGTTTGGAATTATCGATATTACGGAATTTCTAGCATACCAATTGCAGTACATTTACGAATAAATATTTCAAGTCTCTTACTGCTCAGAGAGTTGAAACTCTAAACCAACTCAAATGCCAGAATTGCAAAAGAGATGCAGAACAAGAACTAAATATCGAAAGAGAGCGATGAAGAGCGTCGTTGCTCGTCATAAAAGATTGATAATGGGTTTTAGGCGCGTTGAACAAACTCAATGGATGCAAATAGTTTCCGTCTGTAAATAAAACAAGTGCAAAATCGACAAAAATAAATAAGAGTTCAGCGAAGAGTTGGCTTCAGCTGCACTGATGAGCAGTTCCCCTTCACTTTGTTCCTCCACCCTTGAATTTGCCATCCACAAAGTTAAATATGTGTCGAACGCTGGGGGCAACATGATTTGCGATTGCGAGACAGACATGATCGAGATAATATGGATCGTAATTTGAACTGCGTTCAAATCACAAATTACATAAATTATTGTGCTGCAGCTTCTGCTTTGAGAAATAAATAAAGGGGACACACATACAAACAGGCGGAGTTATTTACTATCGATAACGTTCTACTAAGTTGACCTATAAAACTGTTGAGATCTCGCTAAAAATAATAATATGATCAAGTGAGAACTGCAAGATTATATATTTTTTTTGAGATGTATGTAAATTTCACTTTAAATTGAATCTCTAATAATAATCTCTATCTCTTCTATGGAAGCTATATGTTATAGGTGCCGGATATTTTTTATATAAGAACTCAATTATCAATCTATTTTAATGATTATCATGATATCCCTTAACATGATAACCACTTAATCATGATTAAGGATTATCATATGCCAATATTCAGTAGGCGAATTAATGTTAATAATATAAGCCTTAAAAGAAAAATGGCCTAATTAATTTATAATATTTAATATTATAACAGCTAGGAAAAAAAATCAGTGCGCTGCAATCAATTTATCATTTTAAATGCTAAAATTGGTTAAATGTTATTTTTGCGTAACACGCTAGAATTATTTAATTAAAAATCGTAAGTTTCTTACTGTGTAGTCAGTCGTAATTTTGTGTCGCAAATGAATTCAACAAAAATGTTGTAAAGCTTACCTACAGCAATACCTGTGTGCCAACATTGTATTAACGGCAATCAATTACGACCGCCTACCCGTTGGTCAAGATGGGATTGTGATTAGGAAGAGATGCAATGTGTGTGTGTGTTTGTGCGTGTGTGGAGGAGGTGGGCGGAGGGTGGGAGGGGGAGTTACTCTGCTGTTGAGGTATAACCCAATATTTACTTACTCACTGGCTGTGCGCAATAATTGTCCGACGTGAGCAAACTCTGAGAGATGGTAGTCCATAAATTCTGGCACGAGCTGATTACCTTTTTGGCTTTGTTGATTTTTACGAATGAGAGATAGAGAGAGAGGGAATAAGAGAGAGAGAGAGAGCACGCGAGGGAGACTGACACACAAACCGAGTGCGAGAGAGATCGAGCGAGATTTCGATATGGAGAGCATGTGGCAGCGCTTTTTCCACAAGCGATCACTTAACAGCGAATGTGCAACGTACAACGTGCAACGAGCTATGTGCTATGTGACTTTAAATTATTTTTTTTTTTTGCAAAAAGTGGTAATTGCAGTCGTCATCATAACATTTCGCTTAACTCATTTGGCTTAACACATTTTGTGGACACACAGGGGAGAGATGAAACTGGCGAACACTTAAAATATATTACGTAACAATAATCGCGAGTGTAAAACAAACGCTTACAAATACGTATGCAGGCGTTTGCTCAAAACTGACTTATACGTTCACGGAATCGGACGCAGACGCAGACGGAGACGTAGGCGAAGACACAGAGGCACAGACGAAGATGTGGGGACAACCGCTAAGAGAAAACGCGCGTTAAGGACGATCGCTGCAAGCAAACTGGTTGTGGCAAAAGACAACGGCCAGCTATTAGTGCAGATAGCCACAAAGCTGCCGGCCAGCCAGTCAACTGTGAACATGTGCTCGTATTTGTTGAATGCCCCTTGGGAAACCACTAACGACAATCGGCGGTCGACTGTCGACTGGCACCAACACACGTTTGCTGTTTTTTGCACTTCGTAAAATACGCAAAAAAAATCAATTATCTATGCACACGAACAAGTCGACTGCTGTATGCTCTACAATTTGAAAGTGCAATGTATGAACGAAGTTTGCTGTAATTTACCACCAAATTAAATGGCTGCCACTTCAAATTATTATTTTATTTTATTGTTAGTTATTAATTTAAGTGTAGAACGTTTCTTTCATAAATTTCTTTAAATTTTATTTATTATATTAATTGATTTATTTGCTACATAATTATAAAAATATTTTGGCAGTCGATGTCGATTCGCTTGTTTAATATTTGGTGACATCTTTTTATAAATACACAATAAATAAAAATATACTTGACTTGCGGACGGCAAAAAACCAATTTAAAAAAATCCATTTCAGAATATTAATTTCACCTTCGAGCACTTCCTGAAAAAGAAAACTATTATAAAATATGTAATGAATAATAATCATAATTTCATTTTTAATGTGTTTGCGAATTTTTTTTATAATATTAAATTATTACTTTTTTTCTTTAAGTACAAACTGAGGAAAAAACTATAATTTCGTTAGACATCAGCAGCTTAATGAATTATTTTGCGTCATACCAAACTAACTCAAACAATTTTATTGCTAACGAGCTGAAGGTATATTTAAGTCCATGGACATCAAATGCTGAGTGCAAAATGCATTAGCAGCCAAAGAGATGCATATGGAAGTGGAAGAGCGCGAGAGAGGTAAGCTGAGAGAGGGAGTGGAGCAAATAAATAAATTGCTCTTACCGGCAGCGCTCTCTGATTACATAGCCGTGATTTGCGCTGCCTCTCTCAAGCGCGCGCGCTCTCTCTCTCTTTACCTTGAACACTGGTGGCTCCCTCTCTGCCTATTTGTGTTGGTGCTAAGTGACACAACATTGTATCAGTGCATTGACGTCTGCATCTCACTAATCGAAGTTGCTCTCACATCACGATCTGACTGGCGCTCTTCCTCTCACTCTCTTTTTTAATATACAGTTCGTGTTTGCCACACGGCCTTTGACTTGGGGATCGTTTCTGTTGCTCACGAGTCCCGAGGCGCTGTCGTTTATGATGATGCGAGCATTCGGACTCAAATTCGGTTCCTTTCGCATCCGGAGATCCATCCAACCACTAATCACATTTTAAAAGCTTCCCCTGAACTGCTGTGAGCCGATGACACTTTCTGCATTGCTTTGCCTTTGCTGCCTGATGGATGAGCCAAAAGGCAGAAGCAGATTTAATAACCCTTAATTTATGTATGTGATTGTTGGAAAAAAAAAATAATTGGACACTAAGTGTTACGTTTCACTAAATATTATTTTTTTTTGCTTTTTATTTTGACAGTATAATGGAGAATTTTTTCTGTAATATTTCATTGATCAATTAATTCAAAGCAAATTAATAATATAAAATTCCTTTAAGCATATGAAGTCATCTAAAATTAAAGCTTATTATAAAAATTTTGATTTCATTAAATTTATTTTATTTTGAATTAAAATTAATTAAAATCTTTGATTTTTATTTAATTTTATTTATTTATTTTATATTACAACTAATTTATAACTATGACGTTGAATAGCAAACTCCTGTTTTTTAACTTTTAACTTATGCTGAATTTTAATAATTAATTTATTTAAAGACATTAAAGCGTATTGCTTCTGCATCAAATCAAATAGATAATTCAATAACAATTTGTTCTAAATTCAAAAAGAAAATCTTATCGTGTTAAAAACAAATTTTACAATTCGTCAAATGTCGACTGCGTGAAAGTGCGATATAAGTTATAAATATTCAGAAATGGGTCTAAAGATAAAATACAGCTAAGTTATTCATTATGGAAAGGCTACGCATGAAAAACGTGTTTGCCTTTAGGGAAAACAATGACAACAAAATAAAAACAAAGACAGAAATACGAGAAATAAAAAAAAAATAAATAATATAAGAAGCAAACCGGATAATATTTTGCATGAGTTCATTAATTTTCTTGTTGTTTCTTTGCTCTCGAATTCGCAAATCAGACGACTCTACGTCGACAACTTCCTTATTATTAATAACATGTTGCCCTACCTTCTCCTACACAACCAACCACAAGATGCAACTTGCTTTTTAACACCTTCCCCGCAAATTGCAAAACGGCAGCAACTTCAGTACTTATTTACCATCATAGCTGTGACCGCAAAAGCCAGTTGACAGCATACTCGATATTTTGACGCCTACTTCATTCCCTTCCCCAACCCTCCTGGATTGAGTAATTTGAGCCAATAGTCGCAGACGCCAGCATTGACCTTAAAGAAACACCAGAAATTCATTTCTAAAATAAGAGTTTTATTATTTCCTATGCTAACATAATCATTATAAACTAAGTAAACTAATAGAAAGCTTTGCATAATAAATTAAAAAACTGAAATTATAGAAAGTAAATTTAAAAAAAAAACACAAGTAGTTTGATTTCGATTAAAAACTGAACTGAAGCCTGACGGGATCTAGTTTACTCATTTTATAAGTTATTGTTCTTCTTAACCTGTTATGTTGCTTAGGAATAAAAATTCCGTTAGTTTTTTTTCCAATACTTATGCATATTTGAGATTTTTGAGCTAGTTTTTGGCGCGAAATTCAATTAAATTAAGTCGTTGTATTGAATTTCTTAAAGAACACATATTAATTAAATAATTTATAGATAGACATAGATGAGTTGAATACAATAATTTCGAGTGGGAAAAGTAAAAACTCTCTAACCTGATGTGATAGCTATGATCCTGGCATACAAGGATATTGGATTAGAGACACAGGCGAAAATCAATTGAAATAAGAGGATCGGCATAAGCAATTTATAACAAGTCAATATTAAAAGAAAACTACAATAAAAAAGGTAAAAAATTAACATAAAAAATTATAACACTGCACAAAAATTTACAATCTTACGAGCTGGGCTAAATAAAAATGGTATATAAATTTGATCAGATTGTATTCGATTGGCCTGGAAAAGAGGCAAAAGAGGTCAAAGCCAGTATTAACGATGACACGTCACATAACCAGATTAAATTGCAAACTGCGATATTTGCTGATAAAATAAAAATTGAATTTCAATGGTTCAATCGGTTTAAATTATTTTTGGCACGCTTGAAAAAAAGTCTGAGAGATTTTCACCTACTCGAAGCTGTGGCGGTGCTTCATTTATGATAGGGGCAAAGGGACCCTGATAAACCTGTTGGACAACGTTTTGGTAATCTTAGCAGAGCATCAACCAGACCCGAATGCCTTATCCCAAACAGTATAATGATCCAATACATGTGTCGTGAGCAAATGTCGTAGCGTTCCAACTTGTTCGGTTGTTGTTAACCAAAAAAGTTTATAAAATTGGCAAATTGGCGCATGCTTTTAGTATTTTTTTTTTATATATTTTTATTTGCTTGTTGGAATCCGAAGTAGTTATTTGAGATCATTTGGAGTTGATTATTTGCAACACCCTAATAACAGAGAATGCTGTGAGTGAATAAGACGTAAATTTAACGCATTATTCTGCTTGACGGCATCAAAAGATCTTTAAAAATGTACCTTATTTTTTTCCTTGTTTTTTTTTTTATTTATTTTTGTGTGTTTGCTTCCTAAAGTTCGGTTTTATGACAAATGGAGTGCCAAAGTATATGCCACAGAAACAAGGCACAACGCAAGATGTGCAATTAAGTAATTTAATCAAACACACAAAAAAATACCGATTCCAATTCGTTGGACGAAAGGCAATCTGCATATGAAAAGGCCCACAGAAAAAAACACCTTTTTATCGACCAACTAAGGGATTATTGCAGCACATCAGAACAAGCCAGAATCTGTTCATTCTGTTTGGCACAGGTATAGAAACGCCTTACAGTGGTCGCCCGCTTAAACGGAAATACATATAATTTATAAATTTACAATCAATTTAAAAGTTTCTTTTCGATATTTGAATACAATAATATTCAAATTAAAAAAATTTATAATATTTCAAGATATTAAATAAATATGAACAATTTAGTATTTGTTGAGAATATTTTCTAATACATTAAATTAAATATTCCAAAAATTTAATATTCTAAAATATTAACACTTAAAATTTGTATTTGAACTTTAAATTCTTCAAATGGAAGTTTTATTTTTTAATTCAGTTCACAGAATTAAAATTTTACAATTCTAAAAAATTATATAGTTCAAAACTGAAATATTATAAAATAAATATAAAATACTATATTTTTTTAAACTTTAAAGCAGTTTCACAAACTTTAACAGTTTCAAGTCTTTTTCTTTCACGTCCTCAAAAGGAAGTTTCACTGTAAAATCTGTTTCAAAAATCGTCTTGTGCGAGCAATTTACGCTTGCATGCAAATTGAAAACACTCGGAAACATGCACTAAAAGAGTAGGATGAGCAGGGAAGTGACCATAGCGATAAGCAGGCGGATGAGGATGAGAATGAGGATGAGGATGGTTGGAGCTGTGACAAATTTTAACTGGAGGGTTTGGGCTGATTAAGCGACAGGTTGATGCATTTTGAAAACAAATTGGCACAGTTTGTGAATCTGTTGTTCTCTTGTTCTTTTTATTGTGTGTGTGTGAGTGTGTGTGAGTGTGTGTGAGTGTGTGTTTGCTAATTGAGTCATTAGATGCAACTCATATTGCGACATCAATTTGTGTGCGTAAAATGTTATTCAAAGCCTGATGAGATTTTTGGGCCAACTAATAAGAGAGCGAGACAGAGCGATAGAGAATGGAGAGGGGTAAGCAGAAAGGGGGTGGGGCGGGTGTTGGCTGATGTGTGGCGTGTGTAGGACAGTCACTTCAATTAATATGCAAAATTTATGCATGGGAAAGCTGAAAACAAACCAACCAACATACACAAAAAAATAACTTCACGAAGAGACATGGCAAAAAGTGCGCAACATGCAACAAAAAATGCGTCCGCGTTGCAAGAAATCAATATTCACACTTATTTTGAACTCCACAATGTTCAATGTTAAATTGATCTAAAAATAGCTTAAATAAACTCGGCTTATGTGTTTTTTATATAAATTTAAAATCAAGTTTTTGTTTTTAAGAATTTTTATCATTAAATTAAAATCTTTTAGATATATGTTTTTTTTTAACGAATATTTATTTATTTATTTATTTCCAAATATTATACAAATTATTGAACTGAAGTTTATTTCTTAAGGAATATTTTAGATAATTCAAAATATTTTTTTAATCAAAGTGATTTTGTAAAGAATATTTATAATATCCGAGAAATTTTGATAAAGACTTTATTTAAGAATATTTTTTAAGCAACGTTGTGGCAAGTAAAATGAATGTATGAATGGCATGTAGAAACAGAGAAAATTGACTTAAATTATAATTTCAATTTAATAACTATAATTCAAATTTCTTCGTTAAGTGTTCACACGAAAAGGCTAACCAAAGTGGCAAATTGGCGCATGCTTTTAGTTTTTTATTTGCTTTTGTTAACTGATTGGAGTCCAAAGCAGTTATTTGGGATCATTTGGAGTTGATGGTGTGCACATTAGCATCGATTATTAGTAACACCCTAAAAACAGAGAATGCCGTATTATTCAGCTTGAGTGCGCCAAGTGATCTTTCAATACAAGTCGAACCTTTTTGGTGTTTTTTTCTGTGTTTTTTTTTTTGACACATTGAGTGGCAAAACGTATGCTGCAGCGTCGAGGAGGCGCAACGATGCAGATGTGAAATTAAGTAATTCAATCCAACACACAATACACCAATTCCAATTCGCTGGCCAAAGGGAAAGCCTGAAAAAGACAACACCTATTAACCCGGCCAACTAAGAGACTAATGCAACAAGGGCGACAACAGGAAAAGGTTGTTTCACAACAAACCAGAATCTGTTCATTCTGTTTTGGCACAGGTATACAAACGCCTTACAGTGCTCGCTCGCTTAAACGAAAATACATATAATTTAAAATTGTAATAACAATAATTTTTCGAGTTAACGTTATTTATTAAAGGTGACTTTTTATAAGACTTGTTCCTCGAATTTGTTATTTAAAGTAGCAGTAAAATGTGCATTGTTTCAACTTAATTATAATAATAATAATAATAATAATAATATACATAAATAAAAATACATATTTTAAATGCATATTTTCATTTTATTTAATTAATTTCCATTACCATTTGAAACACGATTTCTAACGGTTTTCTGATCAGGCTCAGTTTCAAAAGTAATTTAAAAAATATATAATTTCTGAAAATGTTATTTTTCTGTTCAAACAAATTTAAAATTTTATATTTGTAGACATTTTAAAATAAATTTCACTTCATCTATCAGAAGTATTTTTATTGAATGATAAGTCTCAATATTTAAAAAAATAAATTTATGAAATGAAACTACTTCTTTTTTTTAAATAATTTAATGCGCTTATCCTTAAGTCATTTTCTTTGAAGTCCTCAGTTAAAGCGCTCACTGTGAAAGCTGTTTGAAAAATTAACTTTGTCTGCGCGAGCAATTTACGCTTGCACGCAAATTGAAAAACAATCGGGAACAGGCGCTATATATAAGGCAGGGGCAGGGGGATTAGCAGGTGGAAAAGGATGCAGCTGTGCCCAACTCTAACTGGAGCGTGTCGTTTAGGATGCAGACACTTTGTGGCAAGGGCTGATTAAGCGAAAGGATGATGCATTTTGAAAACAAATTGGCACAGTTTGTGAATCTGTTGTTAAGTGTGTGTGTCAGTGAGTGTGTGTGAGTGTGTGCGTGTGGGTATGTTGTGTGTGTGCTTGACTCAATTAGATGCAACTCATTTAGACCGAAACATTTGGACATCAATTTGTATGCGTAAAATTTTAATCAAAGCCTGATGAGATTTTTAGGCCAACTAATAAGAGAGCGAGACAGAGCGATAGAGAAGGGAGAGGTGTAAGCAGAAAGGGGGTGGGGCGGGTGTTGGTTGATGTGTGGCGTGTGTAGGACAGTCACTTCAATTAATATGCAAAATTTATGCATGGGAAAGCTGCAAACGAACCAAACAACATACAAAAAAAAATAACTTCACAGAGAGAAATGGCAAAAAAGTGCGTAAAATGAAAAAGCGACCGCGTTGCAAAAAATCAATACAAATTAGTTGTTTTTTTTTTTTTGTTATTGTTGCTATTTTTCCTTATACTGGTTTATTTCTTTAATACATATGACAAGTTTTATTCACACATATTTTAACCCAACAAAGTCAAAGCATAAACATTAAATTACAATAGAAAAAATGCATATAAAAATTATATAAATTTTTATATAAATTTTTATATCCTTTTATTCTTAACTATTAAAATTTAATTGAACAATTTTAAACTAAATATTGTGTTCTTCTCTGCTCTTTTTTGATTTTTTTGTAAAATCGAGTAAGCGTTATAATTTCAGATAATTATAGTTAATATATTATTAGTAAGTGTGAAGTAAGCGCATATAATAGCTGCGGCATGTAGATTGACGTGGCATGTAGAAACAATTAAATGCTCAATAATCATCATTTGAGATGATATGAGACAAATGTGTTTAATATGTGAACAAACTCCAATTAGATAAAGTAAATTGCGAGGCGCTAAATAGTTAGGCTCGGGTCGGGGGTATTGTTTCTTTGCGCCTCGATTTTTTTTTCTGTATTCCACTAACCCATTAAAAATGGTTAAAAGGGTATATTGGTGTTCTGACAAGGTATGTAACAGGTAAAAAAATATATTCTTGATTAGGATTAACAGCAGAGTCGATATAGCCATTTCCGTCGGTCTTTTTGTAGAGGCTTGTAATTTTGAATATAAATTATCTTCCGGCGCATTTCAAGTTTGCTTTTATTTTACCGATGACTGTCTCGGTTTCTCGATTATCGATACAGTTAGATTTCTGATAGCACTAAATGCCACAATTTTAAAGGAAGAACCATCTTACTGATAAATAATATATATATATATATGCATATTATGAAGCAAATACTTAAATTTCGTGAAGATCGGATAAGAAACACTCCAGTTATAGTCAGATATATATTCTCATATTAATCTTATTTTTACCAACAGTTGCAAGCTTTTTCTGTATGCAAAAATATGCCAGCGCATGTGTGAGAAAGAGATGACATGATAATCGAAATGACTTCAATATTTTTTGTGCGTTTTCTGCAGAATTCCGTTACCTAAAATTGCGTGTGCCTACGTATGTATATATGTATGTATGTATATATGTGTATTTTATCATCTGTTATCACACCTGTTATCACTTTTATCACCTGTTATCACTTTTATATTATATTATAAATATTATTATCATTACTATCATTATTATCATTATTATCAATATTGTCATTATTATCACTATTATTATTATTATCATTATTATCATTATTATCAATATTATCATTATTACCATTTTTATCATTATTATTATGTATATCATCATTATTATCAATATTGTCATTATTATCATTATTATCATTATTATCATTATTATCATTATTATCAATATTATCATTATTATCATTATTATCAATATTATCATTATTATAATTATTATCATTATTATCAATATTATCATATTATATTTATTATCAATATTATCATATTATATTTATTATCAATATTATCACTGTTATCACTGATATCACCTGTTATCATCTTTTAACATCTGTTAACATCTGTTATCATCTGTTATATTCTGTTATCATCTGTTATCACCTGTTATCACCTGTTATCATCTGTTATCATCTGTTATCATCTGTTAGCATCTGTTATCATCATTTATCACCTGTTATCATCTGTTTTCATCTGTTAACATCTGTTATCATCTGTTATCATCTGTTATCACCTGTTAACATCTCTTATCATCTGTTATCTCCTGTATGTATGTATATACGATTGTATGTATGTATATACGTATGTATGTATGTGTCTATGTATGCATATTCTCGTGTTTCTAGCCAACCAATTGGGGATCATTTCGGGCTTGTGAATAAAAAAAAAACGATGAATTCGATTTTTTTTACTGTTTATCCTGTTCACACTTGGATGCAAAACTTTTTATAGGGAAATTTGCCACAAAAAAAAACTGGAATATATTTAAGAACTGGGTTCAGGGTATATCGTCGCCGAGCATTCTCACATGTTTTTTTTTTGTTGTTGTTTTTAAGTGACATGGGATAAAACTCACCGCATGTTGCATGTTGCAATTAAATTAGTGTGACATGGTCTGGTTCTGGACAAAAATGAATGGGTTGTTTCGCAGCGAGACTCGCGTCTGCATTTGATGACTTGCTGATGATAATGTTGTAGCCACAGCAGAATGATGCCAAGTGCAAGTGCTTTTCTGGCTATATCTGTATCTGTATCTGCATCTGTATTTGTATCTGTATCTGTTTATGTATCTGTATTTTACATAGATACTTGTGACAAGCGCCAACGCTTAACGGGTCGGGCTGAAAAGTTTGCCATCATGATGACATTGCTCTTGTTGTTGTTGTTATTATTGTTGTTGTTGTAGATGCTGTGGATAATGATGATGACCTGCGCAACAATAGTTTGCATCTCACAGATACAAATGTTGAAAATTCTTGTACTTTTTCTATCTGCTGCTTGTTGTTGTTGTTGTTGTTTTAGCTATTGTAGTTGGCTTGCCGCAATCAACTGCACTTCATGTTGCGGTTGCCTCTAAAACTTGCAATGCCAAAGGATGTCTTTGTGTGTGTGGCAGTGTGTGTGTGTGTGTGTGTCTATCTGTTTGTTTCTAATGAAATTATCACGTGCGCATATCCTATTTTGGTCCTGTATCTGCTCCCAGCAGTGTTGTTTAATCCTGAACAGCCGAAAGATAGTTTTTGCCAAAGGAGCTGTTAAAATTGCTTGGCGAAAATTTGGTTTCAGAATTTATAGAATAATATTTTATTAAATTTACCATAATAATACAAATGAAATAATAATAATAATAATATTTGTCATTCTGTTTTTGTTTGCTTTATTAATATAATTAACAAAATATATGTTTTTTACTGAAGAAATGCAGCTTGAGAATTTTTCAATATTTCAAAATGACTGCTTCATTAATATTATCTGGATTAATTTGAGCATAAATAGATTTTAATAATTGAATTAATATATTTTTTAATCTACAAAAATTATAAAAATCCGTGTACAAAATAAATTTTTGAATTAATATATTTTTGTAAGTTATTACAGAATACGTAAGATTCCATTAGTCGCTGCTGCAATATTTGGGCTGCCAAAATCAACAGAATTCAGCGTTTAAAAAGCTGTTCTGGCATCACTGGTCCCCAGGCGGCTATTTAGCTGCTGCTCTGCTTCTGACTGATTCAAACTTAACTACAAACATTTTGCACGCTTTGTTTTTGCCTCATTTCATTTTGTCGATTTTGATTATTTGTCTGTGGTCTGCTCGCCTTTTGTTTTGCCCAGGCTTTGGCAACTATTTGGATCTCGAAAGTTGGACTCCCCAAAGTACATACATGCCCACACGCACACATGCACACACGCACACACGCACACACGCAAACTAATTTGCAGTCACGTTTGCCACATGCGTTTGCTCGTTGCGGTTTCTTGCAAGTGGTGCAAAGTTTTTCACAAAGGTAGCCAGAATAAAAAATGTACAAAAGTTTGAGTGACTGCTTAAATTGGCGCCCAATTCAAATTGGCATATGGTGAATGTCTTGGCTAAGCGACTAATCGATATAAATTGCTCGCGCTGTTCTTATCGACGCTCTTATTTAGCCAAATTAGCAAAATGTGAAATAAACAGCCACAAAAATAAAACATTTTGTTGTGTTCAATAAATTAAACTGTTAAAGTAAGTATTGTAGTATTTTTAAGCATTATTTAATATATGATTTTTGTTTTTACTATGTGCATTTATTGTGATTCTGTTTTTGATTGGTGTGCAAAATCTGGCGGCAAGTTCCTCAACCATCTACCCATCAATCGCGACGAGGCGATGGCATACGATGCCTTTCCTGGTATCGCAACAACCGGCGGCGTGTTCGAACACGACTGAGCTTCTGCGCTGGGCATCTTCGACAAGTCGTGGAGCATGCAACTGCTGACAAGCTCAGCGACAGCGATTTTGGTTTTGTAGTCGTGCGATTAGACTGTTAACACTAGCTGTATAAATGTATAAATAAATATTACAATTAAATAAATAATTAATTACATTATATGCAACATTTTCCTTAAGAATAAACCGTATATATTTATATTTTCAGATTTAAATTAGAATTATAATAAAATTGTGCGCAGACTTAATAATTATATACATAAAAAGAATATTTAAATTTTTTCTTTTCTTTTTTTTGATTTGGCAACGTTTTGAATTTAAATGCAAAATTGAAATGCCGTTTGGCAATACCGCCACCTAGCGGAAAATTTGTTATTCATTATCCATATTAAATTACAAACTTTGTTGAATGTAATATTTTTTATTTTAATATTAATTCATGCATACAAATGCATTTAATTAAAGCGTTAAAGTTTTAATAATTAGATTTAAATAAAAATGAATGTTTTTGCTTGTTTCGATAACACTTGCCCGCGAGTTGGCAGCGCCAACAACATAATAATCTGTTTTTGCCGCCCAGCATTACAAGTAAATCAAAGTCGGCTGACTTGTCTTTCCAACAAAATAACTAAAAAAAAAATTTTTCAAAAATGAATCGTCGTGAAAGCAAAACATTTCAATTCAAATAACATTAAACAGTTGGTTTAAATAAAAAGTTTTACATTTTACAAGAATAAAGTAAAATATAAAATATTTGGACTGGTTTTTGTTTAGCCGATATTTTGTCAGAGTGTGCATATCGATAGGCATAGCAGCAACGCTTCGACGAAGAACGTAGGAACAGAGAAAAGCAAAAAGACGCCGAATCTAATTTTTATTTTCGGAGGGACTTGCAAGCGTGCCCTGCAAATTAAAAAAGGTAATTAAATAAGTAGTTGAAATAAAATTTATATAAATGTCGAGCAAACAAGTAAAAAGTTTACATTTATAAATATTTTACGAGATTTTTGTGTACATCATAAAAAATTAATACATTTTTGCATTTTTATTTTGGCGCAGCTCCATTTGCGATTCGAGCATATAAAAATAAGAAAACGAGTTGAAAAGAGAACGTCAAAATATAGAACTCGCAACTTGGAATAAGACTTGCATAAAGCGACTTCGGCAATTCCAACAATAATAAAAATAAATAATAAAAAAAAATAATATGGATGAGGTTGCAGTTGTGAAGAAACGAGGACGACCGTCAAAATCAGGCGGTGCTGGCACGGTGAATGCCAGTTCTGTCGACTCCATTCCAATCATACCCAAAAAACGCGGTCGCCCACCGAAGTTGGCAAAGGGACGCGGCAGGCCGCCAAAGGTAAAGACCGCCGGCAGCGATAACGATGATCTCGACGAGGACGAGCCGGGCGAGGCTAACGGCGAAGTGCCAACATCGCAGCCGCTCAAGAGCAAGGGACGCGGTCGCCCGCGCAAGGCGCCCGTCCAACTGCTCGAGAACAGCGGCAGCGACGACAATGACTCCTCGGCCGACGAAAAGCCAGCGGTGAAGCAACAAAAGCCATCGTCCGCCAAGCGCCGTAAGTTGGGCAGGCCCCGCAAACACCAGCCCAGTGACGAGGACGAAGGTAAGCCAAAAAAAAAAAATTATTTACAAGCGAGGTACAGTTCCGAACTAATTATTTCGTAAAAAAAAACTTTGTGTTTAGTTGAATAAATGATGCAAAGAAAATGTTGCAATGAATAAAATATTAATAAAAAACGAAAGCAAAAATATATGAAACATTTTATGCTGAAAATTAATTTAATTCATTAAAAATTAAAAGATAATTTTTCAAACTGCAAGAAATATGAGAAACAAATTTTGGGAAGAATTAAAAACATTATTAGATATTAATTTAATACTTTTCTAATATTTGAAATCAGTTTATTGTTTTGCTGTTTTGCCAATCATTTTTTGGCAAAAAAAAATTTTATAAAAAAAAATCATTCCAATTTAAAAAAGTGCAAAAGTTTTAAATTTTGCGACTTTCTACAATTTATTTATAAAATGTGCTAAATTTGTCCACAGATGATGGTGACGAGGAGGACGAGCCGCGTCCGCTTGGACGTCCATACACTGGCGCCGTTAATTTGAACATTGTGCGTACTGGACGTGGTCAAGGGCGTCCCAAAAAGAGACAGGTGGTTGGCAAGCGTCCCGTCAATGACGATGACGCCGATTCGAATGGCGATGATCCACCATTGCCCAAGAAGCGTGGACGACCGGCATCCACCTCCACCAAGTCGACCCCGTATGTGCCATCGGGACGGCCACGTGGACGGCCCAAAGCAAATGCATCGCCCAACAAGGTCGTCAGTGTCAACGAGGATGGTGAGGACGATGATGATAATGATGATGATAAGCCGGAGGTGATCGATGAGTCCGACGAGAAAGAGGGCTCGGGCGATGCTGAACTGACGGCAACGACCACACCAAAAAAACGAGGTCGACCCTCGTTGGGCAACAAGTCCACTGCACGAATCAAGGTGCACAAGCCAACCGCCGACAAAGACGATGATGCCGATGATCAGGACTCAGCAGCTGGCGATGATTTGGTCAAAAAACGTGGACGACCCACCAAGGCCAAATCCAGTGCCCACCCAAAATCATCAAAAACAACGGATGCCAATGGCGGCGGCGACAGTATCAGCGACGATGCTGATGAGGACAGCACCGTTTATGGTGGTGACGACTCGAATGATCCACTACCAAGCAAGCCGAAGACCATCAATGCTACGAAGTCTGATCGTAAGGAACAAAAATCGCCACAGAATGGCGATGGTGACGCTGCTTTCGAAACCAGTGAATCCGTTGAGTGCGTCTCGGATGAGCACAATTGGCCCGATGCCTAAATTTAGTTTTAAGACAACAAAAACCAACGAGAACACATTCAAATCGTACATATACACATCCAAAACAACAAGATTAAACAAAAAGCAAAAACAACAAACAAACAAATCATTTTTCCCAACAAAGGCAAAAATTTTCATTGGATTATTTTCCAATCCAAATTAATCAATTTGCTCCCATAAAAAAAAAAATATATATATATATAAAATACCAACGGAGAGTAATATAAAATTAATGTAAATTTTTTCAGTTGGTTTACTTCGCGATTCCACTCACAAATGTATATGTATATATACATATATATATAATTCCAAAAATGTTTCGTATTCCAGTATTTTTGTGTTATTGGTTAAAATATGTTTTCGTTTTGGCTTAAACACAATAGAAATATATTTAATATCATTGTAGTGACTTTGTGCAAACCAATAAAGATCATTAATTTTATTCAAGCCATGAGTTGTAATAAATAGCGTTAAAACCAAAATATAAATCATATTTAAAAATTAACGGCATTTTTGGCTGTGCTATTTTCCGCATCAATGTTATCGATAAGTAAATTTTAGTCGATGGTGAGCCCCTTATGCAATTAAGTTATCGGCTTTGAAAATTAAAAATCGATACTGACTGTCGATATAATGCTAATTTTTAGTCATTGTAAATCGTAAGAACAGCGTGTTTGTAATACATACATATGTAAATTTTTCAAATAAGCTAAGGTAAATATTACTTAATGTTTGGGCCAAACACACATTTATCTATATATATTAAACGTCAAAGCGATTTACACTCAAATGCAGCTGCTGTTTTCATCGTGCGCGTGAAAAACCAAAAAGTTCTTCCAAATTCTTTTTTTGCGTAAATTTTGCAACCAAGCATAGGAAATGAACGAATAGGTTCGGTCCAGCAACTCAGATCAGTTAAAATGTGCAGGCGTCTGAGTTTTGCACGTTAACATTGCTAAAGAAAAACAAAAAACACAACTCGCATAATGAAAATAAAAAGCCGCTAACAAAAACAAAACAAATACAAACCGGGGCTCTATCTGGGTGTGTGTGTGTTTGTTGTGCGTGAGTGCGTGCGTTACACTTAATCATGTGCTATATGTGAATCCAAAATCGATAAAGATAAATGTTACTTTTACGAAAACACTTTTTTTAATGAATCTATTAAAATGGCCAAATCAAATGTAATTAATGGTAATGGGGGTGTGTGTGTGTGTCCGCGTTTGTGCAGGTTGTGTATGAGTGTGTTACTGTTTTGCACAGTAAGTTAAAATATAAATATTGTGGAACGTTTATTATTATTTTTAACGAATTTCACATTAGTATTTAGGACGTTTTGTATCAATCTTTATTGATAATTTTCGTTTTTCTTATCATTTTTCGAAGACTTGCCAAAGTTGGCAACTTTGTCGGCATTCTGCACTTGTACACGAACAGCTGTTTCTCTGCTGCCAGTGTTGTTGGTGTTGTTATAACCGCGCCGAAACTGTTTACCCCATCAAATTTACAGTGTGGATGTGTGTGTGTTGTCTAAGCACGCTTGTTTCAATTTATTAATGTCTATTAACTAGTCCTACTTCAGTAAATATACGCCCCCCTATATCACAAAAGCGCAATCTAAATGTAATGGCAAATGTAAATATAAGACTAAGTTTAATTAATTGCATTTTCGATTTGGTTAACATAAACATAGCTGGAGTCTCTGTTAAACAGCTGTTATGGCTCTTGTTTTTGTATTTGTTTGACTTTTTAAGCATTGCCCATATTTGGTCTCACTGTTTTGCGGCACATGCTCTCAGATGCGCTCTAACCAGCTCTCTCTGAGCGCTGCTTTTTTGTGTTTTCGACGCTGGCGCTGTGTCTTTGCGTTCGCATTCGCATTCGCTTTATTATCGTTCTCGCGACGACGACGACGAAGAATTCTTAGCCGTATTCTTCTTCATCCTGTGTAAATAATTGTAATTTAAATAATTTAAATTAAACACAAAATCACGCAAAACTAATAAGATAAGCAAGCTGAAGGCATTTCGCGCGTGTTTACCAAGTCATTAAGTGCATGTGTAAGTGCCAAAAAAAAATAAATACACAAAGTTATATACAGATTCAGTTCTATACATATTCAATTTTTCGTTTCGAGACACTTTTGCTTGCCTGCCTCTTTTTACATTGTCATCGTCTCCTTTTCTTTTAGCTGCGGCGACTGCGACAGCGGCTGCAAATTTTTTTTTGTTATATATGCAAGTACATATGCGTGTATTGGTGTGTATTTGTGCCTCTTATATACACACATATGTAAATCTAGACGAGCGGCGGCTGCACAAACACACGCACATTCAGGCGCATACCGCTGTTTTTAAGATTTACGTACATGCATTACATACATATGAAAACATCATGTATTAATAGTCGCAAATCTAAAATAAAATAATATAAATAAAAATTAAGTTTTTAAGCAAATAAAAGTCGCGTGCGTCGCCGCTGCATAAAATATTAGGTAAAAATCAATTAAATGCTGCCTCTTATACGAGTGTCTCCCTTTAACATTGCGTTAATATTTTTAATCGCTTGCAAAAAATAAGAATATTTTTCCGATTGTCTCGCAAAATGCCTAGTGTTCTTGTTTGTGTGTGTGCTTGCGTGCGTCTCTGTATGAGTTTGTCGTCGTTCTCGTCGTCATCTGTCCGTTTGTTCATTATCCGCCCGTGCCTTCTTGTTTCATTTTCTTCCTTGTCAGCGGCAGCCATTTGCTTCTTCTTTACATTTGCACGGTAGTGTTTAATTTTTTCGCTCACACTCTATTCGCTTGCGTTCTCTTGCTCCCTCTCTCTCGGTCTCTCTCGGAGTTTGTGCCTTGCATTTGTATACAAGAATTTTCCCAATAAGAGTGGCGATGCCGCCGCCGACGCACAAATAAACAAACAGACAACGTCGGTGCCAAGTTATCCATTCAATTTCATAAATATGTATTTGTATTATTTTAATATATCCGTATTACATTTTTTTTTGGACTTGCTACTTATTCAAGGCTAAGCTTGCCACACCCCCTTTTTTTGTTTGCCTTGCGCATCGCTTCCTTTTATTTTAACGTGCTTTTGTTTTTCACATGTCTCTTTTATTTTTTTATCGTTGTTTGTTTTTTTATCGGCTGTCTGTGTGTGCGTAAGTGCGTGTATATAAGTAAGAGAGTGATTGAGGCTCCCGCTAGGCGCTGTGGTTTCGCACGCTGCACTTGTTTTTGGCTCTGCCTTCAGCTGTATTGTAGTAATACTGTAAAATCATGCTGGGGTAGGTAGGCGGTGGGGTTTAGAGTGTGGGCAAGATGTCGCTGGGGTTGCCTTCGCTCGCTCGCATATAAACAACTGAACAGAACAACAGAGAGGCAGAGAATCAGACTATGGACGATTGCTTACATATTTTGTAACTTAACCTCAAAACGCTGCGGCCGCTGCTACTGCTGCCGGCCGCCGTTCACTCGATTTTGTGTGTGTTTTGTTCTTGGTGTGTATATGTTAATTTGTATTTTTTTTTTAATATTTGTTCGTTTAGCCCGTTGTTGTGTCTCAGTCGTCTCATCGGCAACTGTCGTTTTCTATTCGTATTTTTCGCGTTTGATTCAGCCTCGTCGTCGCTTTTTTTTTTTTTGCATTTGCTGCCCTGCTTATGCTGCTTCTTCTTGTTCTTCCTGCACGTTTTCTGCTTTGTTATTGTTTTCGTAACGAGCAGAGCAACATTCATTTTGCTCGTTTATAATTTTAAGCTTTTGCTAAGCATAGTCTTCGGCTGGTTATCTGTCTGCTGCCCGCTTCGGTGTTATCTTGGTTTTCCTACCATGACCAGCTCAAAGTAGGCACAGTGGTTGCAGCACCATTGAAAATTTAGTATTTAAATTAGTATTGTGAAACTTTTATTGATTATCAATAATAATTAATGACGATTTTCTTTCTCATTTCAGTTTGTGTATATTTTCATCATTAAAACGACGTGTAAATTAAAAATCATCCTAATTATAATTCCAAGCAACAACAACTGCAAACATCAAATCTTTAAATCTCAACAACCAATTTCAATTGATCTGTAAAAAATCTTTTAATTATTTAACCATTTGTCATACGTAATTATTGAAGGCATTAATATAAAGTTCATTTGTTTGGTTCAACTGTGTAAAGTATTATTCATAATTTGAGTTAAATAGTGTAAATTTATGTAAAAAAAATAATAATAAAAACCAACAACAAAACGTGCGATTTTTTTTGAGTGTGTGAAAATAGGAAACGTCAAATGTAATTAATTCTCTCAAATCACTGTAAATTAATATATAACATTATGAAAGAGCAAAGTGCGGTTTCTATGCGTGTATAAAACAACAATAACATAACGAGAAAACCCTTAATATAAATCATTAATAAAACGGTTCAAGTTTTTAAGTGTAATTTGCACAGCTCTATCGTCCCACTGTGTATGTAACGTGTTTTAAAATTGTGACCTCAACGTAACGTCGTCCAGTTGCTTTTAAACTGTGGTGTGCTCGTACCGTTAAAGTTCTTGTTTAGTGTTTCATTTTATAATTTTATATATATATATATATATATATATACAAATATATATTTTGTTTGAGCTATAAATTTTTGCAATACGCGCCAATTCGTCAGCTGAGCAGCAAACAGCCGCCAAAATTGAGCTGTTAAGCGCGCCCACAATCTCGATATCGACGGTAGCGCCTACGACGTCGCCATCGCCGCAACATCATCTCCAGCAGCAGCAGCAGGCGCCGTATCATCACCATCATCAGCAGCAGCAGCAACAACAGCAGCATTACGGACCACCACCGTTGCCGCCACCACCCTCACCATACTTTCAACATCTACAACAACAGCAGCAGCAACAACAACAGCAACACCAGCAACAACAACACCAGCAACAACAACACCAACAGTTACAACACATGAAGTTTCTGGGCGGTAATGATGATCGCAACGGACGCGGCGGCGTCGGCGTTGGCGTTGGTAGCGACGGTACACGTAACGCCTCTGCCCAGGATGTGGATGCAGCGAGTGCTGCAGCAGCCGCTGCAGCCGTAGGCTATGTATTCCAACAGCGTCCATCGCCCGGTGGTGGCAACACTGGCGTCGGCGTCGGTGTTGGCGTCGGACCCGTTGGCTCCACGTTGCATGATGCCGCTGCCGCCGAATATGCAGCACATTTTGCCCAAAAGCAGCAGCAAACACGTTGGGCCTGCGGCGACGAGCATGGCATCGATGTAAGTACATATAAATGTATATATATATATATATAAATATATATATGAGATTTTTATATGAGATATATATATGAGATATTTATTTTAGATATATACTTTTATATATAAGATATTAAGATGTAGTCAGTCGCGCACACATTTATCTGTTTTGGCCTTGTGCCAACTGCATTCCAAAATGTGGCAGCTCTCTTCATATTTTCTATGGGCTTACTTATTTTGGCCACAGAAATGCCGAACGAGAATTATCGTTTAATTTGGCGCATAAAAGTTGTAACCAAACTTGGATTTTTTTCCAAGAATTTTCGCACATTGCCATTTGTAGAACTAAGGTTTATGTATTATTGATCAGAATTCGTCGGTATGGAAACGCGGATCACAGTGCGAGCTAGAGACGTGAAATGTATAGCGATATATATCCATATTTCTGATAACAATAAAGAGTACAATTTTAAAGGAAGCGATTCTTATTGATAATATATATTTTAATAAAATTGATCAACTTGAAAGATTTCAACAAGATCGTATGAACACACCCAACACGTATTCTCATATTGATTCCATTACTTTCATTAATTTCAAGCTGTGACATTAAAACTAGAATGTGTATTTTACACCTAGGTTCAGGATATATCGTATTTCATCACTTGTTCTTAATTCTCTCAACTATTGTTAAATATATTAATTATTTGTACACACAAATCCGAAACAAAGTCAGTTACCAAAATCTTAACTGTTTCTTATCACACCTTCACAAGGGTTTTAACAATTATTTAATTAAATTTCTGGGTAAATATAAAGGTAATTGCTCTTATAACTGATCAAGAATGTATATTTTTGAGCGACCTTCTGAATCTTACATACATTAAACAAAACAATTTCTAATTTTTAACTATATTTAATGGGAAAATAGTTGTGCTTGACATAAAAAATCTAGGGAATCAGTTTTTAAAAGCTTTTCTCGGAGGTGATTCTATATTTTTTGACTAACATGTAGTTACTTTTTTTCTATAACTATTTCAGAGAAATATATTGATGTGTTTTCAGAAATGTCAATTTAGAATTTCATCCGGGGTCCTTTTACCTCCTTTAGTTTCCAGCGGACAGAAGCAATTTTTTTGCTCTCCTGTTATCAACATTATTGCTTGCATTATACCCTCTACTCAAAAATGCTGAATGGAGTATATTAATAACAATTTTGCATTTAATTAGTTAATGAATTCGAATATATAAAGTAATTAAATAGTTTATGTGTAAGTTTTTCATAGACTTTTCAGAAAAATTCTGTAGGATATCTGAAAATAGTTACTAGCTTTTCTGCTAGTCAGCTTGTCCATTTCGTTGTGGAACTATCTTACAGGGTATTTGAAAATCGTTAAATCATTTTGGCAAGCTGTGAAAAAATGTCAGGGGTAATTTCTTGAGAAGGGAAGGGGAGTATAACCAATTCGGAAGGTTGCATAAGCTGTAGTAAATGTTTGCAACTTCGAAAGGAACTTTTTTTTTGTGTGTATTTCAAGGATAACTTGTATTTTAATTGTTGAACTGAGTGACTAATTTTGTACTATTTTTTTTTTGTGATTTCAGAATCCGGATAAATGGAAATATAATCCACCAATGAATACAGCGAATGCCGCACCCGGTGCTCCGCCTGGTAACGGCAACGGTGGCAGCAATGGAGGTCCCGGTGCCATTGGCACCATTGGCATGGGCGGTGGCAGCGGGCTGGGCGGCATGGGCAACGTGGGTGCCGGCAATGGCGGCACCAATGGTGGACTGCATCATCAATCGATGGCAGCAGCGGCCGCTAATATGGCAGCCATGCAACAGGCTGCGGCAGTAGCCAAGCATAATCACATGATGTCGCAGGCAGCAGCCGCCGCCGCTGCACAACAGCAACAGCATCCCCAACAGCAGCAGCATCCACAGCAACAGCATCCACAGCAGCAGCAACAGCAGCAGCAGAACGCTCAGGGACCACCCCATCATCTAATGGGCGGTGGCAATGGGCTGGGCAATGGCAATGGTCTTGGCGGCCTAGGACAACCGCATCCTGGTCAGCAACAGCAACAGCAACAACAGCAGCAACAGGGCCAGGCACATCCCGGCCAGCATCAGTACAACTCGAATCTGCTTAGCCATGTAATGAACAATCAGGTGGCAGCTGCAGTTGCCGCTGGCGCCGCATTGGGGCATATGCCGCAGTATGCGCAATCCGCTGGCAATGCCGGCAACATGTATGATCACCATGCTGGTGCACTGCATCCGGGCATGAACGGCGGCATGCCGAAGCCACCGCAGGACTATGTCTATATGGGCGGGCAGCAACATGCCGCTGCTGCCGCCGCCGCCGCTGCGGCAATGGGTGCAGCCCTAATGCCACCACAAAATCAGTATATGAACAATTCGGCTGCAGCTGCTGCCGCCGCCGCTAATCGGAATGCAGCGGTGAGTATTTGAATACCTATCCAAAATTAGTATATTTTCATAGGCCCAATTAAATCGTTCCTTTTTTTTCTGTGGGGGCTAATCAGACATTTGTTTTGTTTCCCTTTTTTGGGGTGATAAGATTCATCGACAATGATTTATTTGTTGCTTATCAATGGGGGTATTTTTTATGGTTGTGTTTTGGATAATTAATCATTGTGGATACGCTTGAATGAAGGATGTGTTTGTGATAACGAAAGTTGCGAATTTAATGAAATCGATAAACCAAATAAAATTGAATTTAAATGTCAATTATGTCCAAATCAAAAGGTTTTCATACTTATTTGGTTCCGTTTTCGCTTAGTTAGGGTTCATTTTACAATGTATATAAAACAAATTAGAATTTTTGCTTCATGGCTCATAAAATCGATATCGAATTTTTTGTTGCAACATTTAATAAATTGCATACGATACAAAACAAAACTGCTTTCGAGTTTGCAGTCTTACTTTGACACACTTGTCCTAATAAAAGAATTTGTTTAAATCGACAATTTCTACAATTTCATGTTTTTATATCAAATTATGAAGTTTTTTTATGACTTAAAGCGGAGAATTCATCTATCAAATAAAGCCTACCAATAATAATAATGTCTACGCTCATTTTGAACCCACAATTTAAAACTCATCTGTCTTGTTAAACGAAGACAAAATAAAAAGAAAAATAATCCGATAAAATGTTTTCTATGTTTTCAAACAGACAATAAACAAATTACTGAAAATCAAAGCTTATCCAATAAAATTTTTAGTAAAAATATACACAAAAAGTCTAAATTTCCAATTTAAAAAAGTAATGAAAACTTAATCAGTTCTAAATGATAAATGTTGAGAAATATATTTATTTTCTTCTGCTTTGTGCTATTCATTGCACAGTAAGAGCTCTATAAGATCGGTTTAATTGATTAGATGATTATTTGTTTACATTAATGGCGATTCTCTTGCTTCCGTTGCAACATCTTAGCTTTTGCTGTTATCTGTTAGCTGTTCGGTTGTTTACTTCTGAGAGGTGCCCCCCTTCAATACTCGTTTGAAATTGCTCCATTAAATATTTATGTATTGCAGGCTAATGTCAAAATAGCTAATTGATTTAACTCTGAACTTAACTTATTGATTTTTAAGTGTTTGCAGCAGTTTCTAGTTTTGCAAAAAATTGGTCTGGGAAAATTTGATTTTTATGAAGTTTGTTGTACAAATTTTTTCTGATTGTAAAATTTGCTCATGGGTTTTAGTTAATCAATAACTTGATTTTTATAGCTGCGGTTTTTTATTAGCTTTAATGTACTCCTGCAGTAGCTGCAAATTGCAAAGTTTCCCATTTTCAATGGCTTTTCTTTTTGTTTGCTCCTTCCTCCAAGTTTTTCCTTATGGACATATCGTAAAGTTGATGATTTTTATTGCTTAGTTAACATTTTATTTTCTGTATTATTGATGCGTAAAAAATAACATTTTAATATTTGAGCAGGCTAACTTTAATGTAAAAAGCTGGATTGGCAATTATTAGAAGTAGAGTTAATAAGCAAATAAATTATTAATCTTTGTGAAACTGTTAAAATAAATATTGGTGAAATTGTAAATAGTTTTGTAATAAAACAATAATATTTCCTTGTCATAATTTGCTTTTACGAATATTTTTTTGTTAAGCAAGATTTGAAAATTTATTTTAGACATAATTTGCTGCAAGGTCTGTTTTTGTTACGGATATAAATATTAGAAATCCAACGTAATTTTGCTTAATTGATTTTTTATGAATCACGTTTGCAACTTTGTAGCGAATTAGTTAATTGTTTGCCAATTCTATTTTCGTTGCATTTTCTTCTGGGCAGACAACCAGCTGCTGTTGAAAGACTGACTTGCAGCTTGAGACACGTTGCAAAGCTTTGGCTCTCTTTAGTCTTTAGTCTTCAGTGGTGGCTTCTGATTGCTCGCACTTCTAGTTTTCTACTCTGTTCCGCCTAATAATTGCATTCCGGTTGCTATTTGCTGCCTTATAAGCGCACATTGCAAACGCACACACACACACACACATACACATATATGTACATATGTATATACATACATAATTTCATCTGTGTTCTCGTGTAGTACTAACCAGAAAAAACCACTAGAATTTATAAATAAAAGAATTTAATACTCGACTTGGACTTAATGAGCTCTCAGCTAAGCTCCACTTGCAGTTTTTCCAGCTCTGCTAGTGCCTCGTATTTTTTCTTTGACTCATTGTCTTGTTGTTGTTTTTGTTGTGGCTGTTGTTATGTCACTAAAGTTTATTGGAAGAGCAATTTTAATTAAAGAATTTCCCTCGTTGAGGTTTCAACTTAACATTTGTAGCGCTTGGCATGCGACCAGCAACAGAAAGCAAGTACAAGAAGAATAGAAGAAGGAAAAAAATAGAAGCAGACGCATTCGTGCTCCTGCATAGGAGTAAGTATATTTTTATATAAGTGTATACATATATATATGCACTAGCGATGCAGTTAGAACTTGGACAAATATATATATTCATTCACATAATACAACTGTTAAGTTACATTCGCTTAAATTATGTTTTTTCTTCAAACTAATTGCAACCAACTCTAATTCTAAGAGTATTCATTTATTTATTATTTTCATATAATTATTGCCAGCGTATAAGAGTATTCTGATGGCGCATTTGGCTTTGCATAATTTGTCTCCTTCGATTCGTGTTGTTCCTCTTAGCACGCTACCTTTTTTTTTGTTAGTTTTTTTCGCAACGACTTCCTTTGTGCTTATTTCGGAATCTCTCTTTGGCTACGGCTGTGCATAGCACAAAATACAAAACAAATTTATTGCAATTATTCCAGGACAGCAGTCAGAAGCAGCCACAAGGAGCAAAGCGAACATGAAACAGACGACGAAGTGTATGTGTGTATGGGTGTGTGTGTGTGCGCGCTTTTGTTTTGTTGCGGTCGCTGTTACTCCACTTTTTAGCACAATTCGCTTTGTGTGTGTGTTTAGGGCAGAGGCGACAGGGCCCCACTCAGCAGCAGCAGAGCAGCAGCAGCCGCAGTCAACATTTGCCATCTTCTCAACACACTGTGTTACGTTCTTGCTCTCATTTGTTCTCCCTCTCTGCGTTGTACGTGCGTTTACTCTCAGTGTTGTTGATGTCGTAGGTCATTGATTTGCGCTTAACTGCGCGCCGCTGCCGGCAGAAATCTCATCCCTGGGCACTGCTGCTACTCCTCTTTCCGCTGTCCATCCGCAGCCCTTTGTTTCAGTTGCTTTTTTTCGTACAGGTTTTTTTTTTGCTGTTTTAGTTGTTGCTTTATCGTTGCATGTGGTGCATTCGCTCTGTTTTTCTGGTTCTCTTGTGCATGTGTTCTTATTTTGTATGCGCTACTTCTTCTTGCATGCTGTCTGCCGCCTCGATGCATCTGTTCTTCTGTTACGTTGTTGTTGTTGTTGCTGTAATTGTCGTTTTCTTTTTGCACGCTATGCTTCGGTCTCTCTCACTGCTGCATTTTCTTTTGTTGTTTCTGTGTGTGTGTGTTTGTGTTTTTTTTTCGCGTGTGCCGTAATGATTTAAATGTGTGTCTGTGTGGTGTCTGATTTTGAGCGCAGCTTTTATTTTGTTGTCATTGTCTTTTGACTTTGTTTTTCTTTGCTTTTGTTCGTTGCCTGCTGCGCTTTAACTTGGCGGCAGTGGTTACTGATTTGGGGCGTCTTTAGAAGCTTTTAAAATCACCACGCAAAGTTTTGTAATGCGAGTGTATGTGTGTGTATGTGATTGAGATATGTGTGAGCATGTCTGCTGTACATATATATATACATATATATATATGGGTGTATATGTGTTGGTGTGTAAGAAAGTAAACTTCTCATTACTTTGTTAATTTTAACCCAGATTCTTGATGAATAGAGCTTAAATTGACTTAAATCGGGTGGGTCGATGGGGGGGGGGGGTATTACAACTTTGATTGTTTTCGCTTAATGCGCTAAATTCTTGTTTAATTTTGTTCGACTAATTGCTGTTATCAATAAATATAACTGCATCGAATAGCTCTGAATAGCTAGAAATGTATTTGCTACCCGTTGCTGCTGCTTCGTCTTCGTTTGTTTCTAACTGATAATTATCCTCATTACACTTGTTAACTTTATCACTTATCTGGAGTCGGGAATAAAACAATTAGCTTTGCTCTTGTGCTCTTCTTTATCTGCTTCTTCCTCTTCATGTTTGCTGCTGCGGCAAAGTCTCTAATTTCACACACTCTGCACGCAGAGGAGGAGTCTTTGCTCCATGTTGCTCGCCCCCCATTCCCCTACCCCTAACCAACCCCGTGTCCACATCAAAAGCGATGAGCGCTTGTGTTTCGCTTCTAATTGAACAAACGTTGCAGTCTTTGTCGCCGTTGCCCCTAGCAGTGCTTCTTCATCTTGTTGTTGTTGTTGTTGTTCTTGCGCTGGCCAATTAGCAAAAATGTTTGCCTGCAATATTACAAGAACAATAAGGCCAAGAAATGGCACTTTTGAAAACTCGAATCTTGAGTTTGCTAGACTACAACATACCCTGTAGTCTGTAAATTAATGCTTGACTAGGAGAGTGAAATAACAAAAGATGACATGAAGTTGTTAACGAGTTTGCTAGACGATAACATACTCTGTAATACGTAAATGAGTGTTGAGGGTGGATATTTAAAAGTAAGAGTCAAATATCGAATATCTAATCCTTAACATAATCCTGAAATCTATATTTTAGAGAGACTAACAATCCTTAAATTCACCGAAGATTTATTCTGCAGCCAGATTACAGTCAATATAATAATGTTTCTTCAATTGGAGACTCTACCAACCTAGTATTTCTAACAGAAAAAGGTTGTATTTTAAAATTTGTCAAATGTACAAAATTCTGTGTGTTTTATAACAATTTGAAATTACATATTTCTTGACTGATTTATAAAAAGCTGCATGGCTTTTTATTTGTAGTGCATTAAGTAAAAATGGCCGAACAAGAGCCAAATTCGTTTTTCGATTCCTTGGACAACTTTGCCAATAAATTTTATGGCCAGTTGGCTATTTTGTATCCTGGTAGAAATCTAATATGTTCACCACTCACCATACAAAGCTGCCTGGCAATGCTGCGCATGGGCGCTGTGGATGGATCAGTGACTGCCAGGGAGTTGGACAAGGGAATATGTTTCGTGTCCAACGATACCAGCGAAATAGCCGAGGGTTTTCAAAATGTGCTTGCCACATATCAGGAAAACAGCTGCGTTGTGCACATGGCCAACCGAATGTATCTCAGCCATAGCTTTCCAGTACGACCAGAATTCATTGAACTATTAACTGAGAAATTTTACTCGGAGCCGGAGAATATTGATTTCGCAGAGATGACGAATGCCGCCAATGCAATTAATGATTGGATCGTATCCAAGACGGAGCGCTTGATTAAGAACCTGGTCAGACCCGAGGTGATAACCAAAGCCACCAAACTGATGCTCGTCAATGCGATACACTTTAAGTGTAATTGGATGATTCGATTTGATAAGAAGGCAACACGTCGCGAGTCTTTTTACTTGGATGACAGGAACAGGGTGAAAACTCTCTTGATGAAAGTTCAAAATTCATTTCATTATGCTGAGTTAAAGGAATTGGACGCCAAAGCACTGCGCTTATCCTTTACCGCTGAGGATCTGCACATGCTGATTGTTCTGCCCAATAAGAATGCTGGCTTGGGACAGCTTCAGCAACAGTTGCAATCAATTCCCTTAACGGATCTTATTGCTGAACTCACTCTACAAAAAGTCAATGTGAAACTACCAAAATTCACAGCTGAATATGAAACGGAATTGAGTCCAGTCTTTGAGATGTTGGGCATCAAAAGGATTTTCATTGATAAAGCGGAACTTGGCAAGATATCATCGCCATCGAAAGGAAAGATTCAAGTTTCCAAAATTCTGCATAAAGCCTTCGTCGAGGTCGATGAAGAGGGCAATGAGGCTGTCGATGTGCCTGAAGTCGACCAAACGAATAGTAGAAAACCAAATCGACCACCAGTCGATTTCCATGCAGATCATCCCTTTTACTTTGTCATCTATGATGCCCAACATGGTCCACTACTAGTGGGTAATCTTCAATCACCCGTAGCTGCCGGTTGCATTGATGCGCCGCACAAGTCATGCTTATGCGAAAGATGATAATAATCTCAAAATATCTATCACTTTTAAAATTTAATTAAATTGACATGTGCATTTTACAACACAAAGCTACCCATTCAAACAAAACATATGGTTTACAGGGTGTATAAAGTGATAACAAAGAGAATGTGTCTAACGTTAGAAAAGAAAATACATTGTTGCTGCTTATTTGTTGTTTGCGTTTGACGAGCGTGCGAAAAGCTATGCAGTTGCAGTCGCAGTCTCTGTCGCTGTCGCAGTCGCTGCGAACAGTAAATTGATTTGCATAGCCGGTTACACTTACCTCTGCTTCTCTCTTTGCTCTCGCACTCTCTCCTCTCTTTATTATTGTAAAGAGTTTCTCATCTTGGCTGCTTGTCCATCACAAGCCATTCTTATTTCGCCGACTGTCTCCTCCCACATAACTGTATTTAGGCATGTATGTATGTTTGTGTGTTGCACTCATTCTAAGCACAGCTTGCGAGCAATGTCAGCCCAATTATCTAAATTAATTAAACATACATTTTAAAAGCAACTTCAAATTGCTTTGCAAATTAATTTGCTGACTTTAAGTCAAATGAGATTTTTTAATTGCCGCTACCCTTCAATAAGCAATGTATATTAGCTGACTTGTTTCGTTTGCATAAATATTAGTGCAGAAAAGTGTTTACAATTAAATATATTAAAGCTAAAAATTTTATTAGTTCTTTAAGAGAGAGACATAGAGACAGAGAGAGAGAGCAAAATGGAGCAGAAAGCTTTCGTTTCGTACGCAGCTGGCATTACGTGCTCTCTTCTTATTGCTCAGTTGCTTCAAATAGCAAACAGCTGCTTGCGGCAGGCGCGCACTGTCAATTGGGGCTGCAAATCATGATCACAGCTCAAACACACACACACACAAAAAAAAACCAATATCACATAATTGGTGTGAGAAGCGCGACCGCTCTTTCTCTCTCTCTCTCTCTCTCTACCCACACAGCGAAAGCGACAGTGTCAGTTAAGCTGCGCTCAATTGTTAGTTCTCTTTCCTCTTAAATTACGTAAAACTATGCCAAATGAGGCTTAACGCACACGCATACAAATTTTAGTAGATACAAAGAATACAAACAGTGCTACTTGCACACGTGTGTAGTTGTTGTGTGTGTGTATAATTATAGGGGGCTGTAGCCGGCTTAAAGCTTTGGCGTATGCTATCACTAGCGTCGACGTTGCTGCTCTGCCGCCGCAGCATAAATTGCGTATGATGTATGTAAATATGAACGAATGTGTGCGTATATAACATATATATATATATATATATATATGTATGAATGTTATGTATTATCGTTACGAGTCGCGAGCAACAGCTGCTACCTTGATTCTCTCTCACGCTCTCACACGCTTTTTCTTACTCTCCCGCTGGTTGGCGATTTCGCGTTTTTGCTTTTGACGACAGCAGCAGCAGCACAGGCAGGCAGCCGTGTAGAATATTTAGTTTGGTCGCAACAGTTGACTCGTCTGCATGGTGTTTTTTTTTTGCCAGGCCCCACCGTCCGTCCCGTCTTTTAGTGTGGTGTTCTCTTCTCGTTTGCGATCGTTAAGCACGTTTTTCATTGTATTGAGCGTGTGTGTTTGTAAGTGAGAGTATACAAATATTAAAATATATATATATATATGCTTAGTACGGCAAACAAACAAACGAGCGCGTGAAAAATTACCTCAAGTTTTTTGCGTGAAAAAAAGAAGAGGAAACGTAAATGCTGTAAATGCTTGCAACGTTTTTGTAGTGCGAGTTTTAGTGAATGTGTGTAAATGTACAAATGCTAATGGTTTTTTATGTGAAAAACGCAGCTGTTGCCCGCTCGTCCATTATTGAAGCTGTTGAAAAGTCCAAATCAATATCAAAATTCATCAATAAATCATAAATAATAAGGCGGCTGTATAAATTTAGCACCAGCAACCGAAAAACAGCTAAAGAAGCCTGTGTAACGTGTTTTGTGTTTGTGTGTGTGTCGCGTGTGCCTGTGTGAGCTTGTGTTCTCCATTACTTTGGCGCGTTCTCTCTTTCGTGCGCTCCTTCTTTTACTAACTGTGGAATCATTACACACTCTCGCTCTCTGGATCGTGTGTCTCGTTGGGTGTCGTTGTTGTTACCAGCCTGCCTACTCATGATGAAACTACTGCACGACTTCATGTTGGATGCTCGCACTGCCGAGGATGTTGCACTCACACAGGAAATGGTAAAACTACTAACTACCTTTTGTAACTTTTACACCCCCGGCGCCTCCTCCTATTCTATCTCTCTTTTTTTGTTTGTTCTCATGTACCTTATTGCTCTTTGGTGTAGAATGCTCTTCGTTGCGTGTCTCCTTTGATTGATTGGAGCCCGTGATAAATGCGCATTTTGACTATTGCCTTTTTGAGTTGAGTTCATTTTGATGAATTAGCTCAAAGACAACGGCAACGTTCTAGCTTAAAAAATTTAGTCGGTGCTTTCTTTTTTTTTTGTAGTTTAACGGCTGCACTTGGAAACCAATTTGTTATTTGCCTCCAGCGGATTATTCAATGTGAATTTACGTTCGAAATGCTTTAATTATTCACGTGCAACTTTGTACTTGAACTATAGTTTTTAACATTCGCTAATTATAAGCTAGGCATATATTTGATCTATTGTGTCTATTTGCTTCTATTTGCTACTGTTTAAAGTTGAAACAGATATCGAAGATGTTTTTTTTGGCTATTTAGCTTATCTTAGTTATTCTTTATCAGCTAGCTTTTTAAATCAACTGATATAAATAACTCACAGATAAATACACAGCAGAAAATAGCATTTTTTTTGTAAGGCTTATTGGAGAAATGATGATACCAGCGAAGAAAGTTCGCACGCTTAAAGAACTTCATAGAAAGCCAAATTAATCAAAAAATCTGAGTCTTAAATACAGATATCTTTATTACTATATTAGTTAGTTATTAAGTCTGTTAGAGTTCAACGTATTATTCATCAAAATATGTTTTGTCTTATTGCTTTTATTGTTTCTCGTTAAATTAGTTCTATCTCATAAATTTACTAATATTTTACCCCCACTCAGATGCTAAACTTGTCTTCATTACTTAATTTATATATATATCTATATATATATATATATGTATATATGTATGTATATGCAGGTTAACTTTGCATTTTAGCTAGACAAAATTTTGCTTGGTTAAAGTTTTGGCTGTAGTGCATAATAAGAAAAACGCTATAAAATACTTTGGTTAATGGTACCCCACTCCCGTCGCATCTCTCACACGTAAACAAAACAGTCTGAAATTTATATATACATTTTATTTTTTATATCATTTTTGTTGCTACTACTGCTATTAGATAATAGCACAGAACTGTAGCTCACTCTCGACGAACCACCGACCACCGACAACCACCGACCCCCGACGACCCGCAAAGCAGAGCAAACCGCGGACCGTGGTTTTTATTCACAGTTCTTTGCTACGTCTGCCTCTGCCGTCGAGTTTCATAGATAAAAAACGTTTTGCGGTTCTTTGAATGCTCGAGCAATTTGTTATATATGCATTTCACGTAGTTTAACCCTAACTTGAACAAAAATAAAATATATAAAATACAAATCCGTTGGGGGCAAAACACAAAATGCCGAGAAATAACCTGAGCTGCGAGAGAGAGTGACAGAGAGAGAGAGAGAGAGAAGTGAAGAGGGGGTTGTAATTTGTACAACATTTTATACTATTTGCCTTTTTTTTTTGTTTTTACCCCCTTCTTTTGCCTAGTACCGGTTTCACTTTTTTTTTTTGTTTAAGGAATTTACATGAAAATATATATTTTCCGGTTTCAATTATATGCAATACACAGTGCAATACACACATGAGTGTGTGTGTTGTGTGTGTGAGTGTATCGGGGTCGTCTCCCTTGCCTTTTTGTCTAGTCTATTTCACGGTTGATTACGTTACATTGTCATCGTTTCAATCGTCGCTGCCCGATTAGCTGAATTACTCGCCATGGGCGTGGCCAGAAGTAATCATGATGATGTTGATCACGTTGATGGCTGCTATAAACGCTAAAAACATTTTAATCATCTTAATTTAATGACAGTCCAAACTAAGTTCTTCATACGTTTAATTAATCCAATTTTAATATATTTACGATTCAAATTGTATATTTTATACATTCTATTTAATGGTTTATTTTGTGCTGTGTTAAATTGTTACTCCAAGTATTTCAAATTCCGTCTGAATTGGAAAATGGAGAAATCAAAATGTTAAGTCTACAGTTAAGTATGCTTAAGTGTCATTTTACCTACCCCCTCCTAGTTGCAACCCTTCTCAACACACCTTTCATAGAGCTTATAAGTCATTTCCTTTGAGCTACGCTTGGCAGCCACTTTTCGTTACCGGCCAAAATAGTTTGGCAATTCTCTTTCAATAATTCTTTAGCTGCAATGTTGCAGAACCACATGACAAACTTACAAAGCTCAACTTTGTTAAGCACAGATTGAAGTGAAATTGCAACTGCAACGATTGGCCGTGCTGCAATGCAACAAATGCTTGAAACTTGCTACTTAGACACGGGACACGTGAATGTTATACAAGTAAAAGGAGGAGTGAGAGGAAGCACCTGAAAATGTCCCGCACATTTTACCTTTCTTCTATTTTAATTTGACGGCTTTTGCAGTTTTGTTGTGGTGTTTATTGGATATGCAACACGCCTCCATTTGCAACGCCATTAAGTTAAGCTTCTCAGGTAGCTCCTTTGTAGACCTGGCCAGCTGTCAGTTCTCCGTCACGGTGTCGCCCCAGTCAATGTCAACAATTGGGTGTTTACCTTCTGAATTGAAAGTCGAACTCATAAGTAAAAACAACAGAACAAATTTATTATTTTTCATTTGAATTGCACAAAAAAATACTATAATATTGTCTCATATTTATTTTCCGATTTTTCTACAATTCTGTGGACAATATTATCTGATTTAAACACTTACAAAATTTGAAAACACAAATTATTCATCTTGTTTAGGCAATTTTTTTTGTCGAAATGGTATATGTTAAATTTTTTCCTTGTCAATCAACAATTTTAACTTTGTTCCAAAAATAACTTGTTACATCTGTAAAAACCATTCAAATAATAATTTTCAAGCAAATTAGTTACAAAATAAGTTTATTGTCATATTACAAAATTGTTAAATTTGCTGACCGTAAAAAACTGAAAATTTAATGTAATAGCCGAAAATTAAATATCACATTGAAATGCGAAATGCGTTTTAAATCAAAATTCAATAGAAACGGTTTATTTGAATTGAACTTTATTTTTTATTTATTTATATTTTGTTGTTTGTTGCGCGTGCACAAAATATTTACAATAAAAGCTGGCGAATCACGTTGCCCGCATTTGTTTTTTTTTGGGTATTTGTGGGGTGCAACTTAAATAAATATACCAGTGGCATCGCGCTTACGTTTATTGCCTTTTTGGCCAAGAATAACACAAACATAAAAATCGAACTGAAACTCCTCCAAAAAAATAACAATTATGAAAAAGTGCAAAATAAATCACAAAATTTACAATAACTAAAATAAATAGTTTTTTTTTTTAAATTTTTTTATTAAAATGTTGGAATTGTTGGAATGTCAAAATTTAATGTTAATCAGGAACATAATAACTGAAATGCTTCAAATATTTTTATAGAAAGATTGATTACATAAAATATATCAAAATTCGAAAGTAGATGCTTTCCAGTTGGATATATTTTTCAATATTATATAATTTATTCAGGGATTCTATGCGGTATCATAACCTGTTCATGATCAATTCACATTCATAAATTGGATTTCTTGTTTATGGCATAGAACTGTCTGTTGTATTTCTGTGTTGCATGTAAGCATTGAACATAAACGTGATTATGCTATCACATGCCACGCCCACATTGACACATACGTACGTACTCTCCTGTTCCGGCAAAAACTAACCAACTGTCGGGTATTTCATTCTCCTTGTTCTTCCTGTCGACTGACGACTTTTTCATTGCTTTTCTCGATGGCTTTGGAATATTTCTTTCATTTTGTTGTTTTTGTTTTTGTTGCTGTTGTTTCCTTTTTGTCGTCTGATGACACGCAAGAGGTCTTTGCACCTGATGACGACGAGTTGGCTACCAACTGTGAGCCCAACACACAAAAATAAAAAAAAACAAAAAGAATACCCCCTCAGGCTGTGCCTCGAACCGTTCTTGGCCGACTTTTGAATGCTTGTTGCCAAGAGATTTATGTGCAAATTTTGCGCAAAAATTGCCTCACTTTTAACATAATATTTATATGCCATGTGAGGCATGTCTAAATGTAGTTTCTTTTTGCATAGTTTGTTAACTTGTCAAGCTATTTTATTAGCTATAAACCAGAATAGAAATATTATTCCTTATGCTTAGTTGTTAGCCTTTTACAGGGTATTTGCTGATATTTCACTTGATACAAAGCGAATTCAAAGTCAACAGCTTTGCATGTAAAAAAATATGGACAGATTTTAATGTTTTTGGTCAGTTGTTAGTTGTTTTTTTTTATTATGCATACATATATATTGTGGTTTATTTTCATTGTCTCATATATATGTCAAGTGCATTGTTTGTTTAGTTTGTTGGTTGTTTGTTGTATTGCGTGTGCTTGCTGTGTGACGCCTCTTCTATAACGCGTTGCATCATTCTTCTTTTATTTCTTCTGCTCATTACCCAAACTTAATTAAAACATAAGTTTGGAAGGAGGTTAGTCGAATTAATGTTTTTAGTGTGGATATTAGATTAAAAAATTGTACTGAGACTAGCTTCAAGGTCTTAATTATAATCCAGATACGTGCAATTATGTTCACTAATTTAGCCAAAGGTTTGGTAATCAAAACAAGTCGCAGTGGATTAGTCGAGGCAGCTCGCTTGGAAGATACCCTGCATACAGCTGTGAAAAGTTAATTAAGAAATCTTGTCCCATTCATTATTTGTTAACATAAAAACAACACGAAACATAAAAAGTATAAATTTATAATTTAATTCCGTCATAAAAGAACAACAATTGGAAATTCCAAATTTAAATTATAGAAAAAAATAGGCTGTTTTTATTTAAGACTATTTTTTTGCTTCTTTTTTTTGGCGTTTTCAATTTGTTGTTGCTGCTCATATAGGCGCTATGCCATCCACCCCCTCTTGTCATTGTGTTTTCTATCACTGCCTCTCTCTCTCAGTCTCAGTCTCTTTGGTGCACTCTCTTTTTTCGTTCTTTTGTCATGTTTTTCTTCGTTTAGTTGTTTGTTTACCTCACGTCGCTTGCTCTTCGCTCTTTACGTTTTTTCGCTTTGTATTCTTTGCTTTGTGCGTTCTTCGTCGTCGCTTTGTTGTCGTTTTGCTTGTGTGCTGTTTGTCTGCTTGTCTCTCACGCATGTTTTTCTGGCCGGTTAGCCATTTGGTCTCTCTCTATCGCTCTCAGTCTCTCACTCTCTCGCTCTCTTAGTTGTTATTGTTTTCCCTTCACAGTCAAGGACAAGTTAATGAACGATTTGGTTGTTGTTCAGACTTTTTCTTCTCAACCTTATAGACGAAAAGGGGAGGAATTTTTCTGATATTAATACTGAGAAGGATATACGACACCATAAGTTATATTTATTCTTGATCCGCATTAACAGTTGACTCGACTTAGTTAAGTCCATTTATTTATTTGTATGAATGTCGCTTTCTTAGGCAGAGTAATACACTACTACTGATTACTATATAGGGCATACTTTTGACTAACTCATAGCCAGATACCACAGTTTCGAGACTCATCATATTTCTTATAAAGACCTGTTTGCAGGGTATCTCCCTGTAGTACTTATCCAACTAGAGCATTCTTATTCGTACACGCGTATTTTGTTGATTCATGTCGTTTGTCTTTTAATTTGTTGTTTCCCTTTTTGCTGCTTATTCATTAAAAATTGTTGCGCTTCGCATTAATAATGCAAATTTTATTTACATTGCTTTTTCACGTTGCTGTTGAATGAAATGCTCCAAAAATGCACAAACAGCGATTTTTATTCTATAAATACTCTGTTAGATGTGGGAAAATGGGTCTTGTCATTTTGTTCGAGCTGAGTAAGCTGTCTACAAGACAGAAGTTGCCAAAAATCAAATTCGATTGACAAGAGTCAATAAATTTGTATTTTATTCCTTACTGATAATCTTGTAATATTCACAAATACTACTCTTACCTTTAAGAAATATCTCTTCATTTTAGAAACAGAGTATTGCTCAGACGGAAGTTGATTGCTAGGTTTATTTTTTGATTTTTCGCTTTCCGTTTTTTCTCATTTCTTTTCATTCATTTTTTTCGCTAAGCGCCGCAGTTTTATTTGTTCTATTTTAAAAAATGTTTTTACATTAATTGCATTTTTTTTTTTAATTAATAAATATTTAATATTCCATAATTTTTTTTTGTGAATTTTCGCGGGTGCAAATCGGTCTCTATAGAGATATGACCTACATTACGCATACGCCTAGTTGATCATATTAATTTCTTATTTGCTTTATAATTAAATCAAATGTCAGATGCGTTAAACTGGTCATAATTATGATTGCGGTTTTTGTGTGTTTATTGTTTATTAACACTAAATTGTTGTTTTTGTTTTGGCTAATTTCTGCGACAGGCCTAGTTACAAACATTAATTTTTTGTTGATGCTTTCACACGTTCCGTAACGGTATTGTTGACGTTCGACTTACCCTATTTATGTAAATATATGAAAAGGGGTATTTTGGTGAGAGTGTTGCACATATATTGGCATTATTAATGCAAATATAATTTATTTAAATTTAATTTATTTAAATTTAATTTATTTAAATTTAATTTATTTAAATTTAATTTATTTTATAATTCTTTATTATAAATTTGTCTTAATATATATTTGCAAATATTTCCAAAAGGGTATTGTTGAGTTTGCAATATATTTGTCTTCCATTTGCTAGATGCCATTTTTGCATTGCTTTAGTTTTTATTTTTGGACTGTGCAAATATTGGATAACAAATAACTTTTGAGCTTTGTTGTGTGTGTGTGTCGGATGTGTTTTCACTTGCTTAGCCCTTTTCGGGTTGGCCTTTTGAAAATTTATAGCGCAAGGTTGTAAAATTTGTAAAAAGAGTTCGAGCAACCCTGAAACGATTACGAATGCCAAAAGATATAATTTTTTGTGAAATTGAAGACAGTTAGAAAGACAAGCATGAAATATGAGTAAACATACAGAATATGGAATGGAAGTTGAGATATAAGAAATGAGTGGTGCTCAGGAAAGTTTATATATAAAATGTATACAAAGTTTAATAAAAAACAGTTTTAAATAGAAAACCAATTGCACAGCAGCAAACTGTGCATTGTTTGTTGTGTATTTTTATTTAATTGCAATTTAAAAGTTCTAAATTATAATTACTAATTAGACTCTATAAAATGAAAAATGAGTGAAATTATGTTAAATATTTAATAATTAAAAAAAATTGAATGCAAATTTATTTTAATGATTGGAGAAACACAGAAAAATCTAATCAGACCAAAAATTATTATGCGCTTATTAATTGGACGGGGAGTGAAATAGACAGATAAATTGTTAGATATTAAATAAAAAAATGTTAGAATAATATATTTGTGGAATAGGATAATTATACTACAATTAGTCATGCTTCGAGGGTTTCCCAAAGATATATAAATATATACAAAATGGAATAACAATTTATGAAAATCCATTAAATGTTTATATTAAACTAAACTGTCGATTCAAATGCCGCTTTACAAATTCAGCGCTAATCGTAACCCTTTTTTTATGCGGCTAACATAAAACTGAAACGAAACTTTTTTGTGGAGGGAATGTTTTAAGTATGCGTGTGTGCGTGTGTAACTGTGTGTGTTAGCTGCTGGAACTGTCTCATTCAGCATGCCTCATAATTCATGGGACTCGCGAGGCAACAAATGCGACTCCAGTTAACTGTTGACTGTTGCTGCCGCATGCCTCATACACATCCATTCATCCATCCACATACATATTCGAGTGATGGGCATAAATTAAATATTTAAGCTGATGTTGCCAACAAGCAGTGTGTGCGCCATGAGGCACATATCTCGTTGACGCATTATGACAACGCATTCGTCTTGGGAACAGCAATCACATAAAAAAGAAAGAAACCAAAAAAAAAAAAAACCCCCAACTCGTACAGCATAAAAGTTAATTAGGCAATTTTTAGTGGCTGCGGCTGGTGTGCGGAAAGTGTGGCATGATGTGATTTTAATAATATACCAACCAGTGTGTGCGTAGGTGCCACATCAAACAGTTATGACTGATTTTTTTTTTACATCTTGCCTGTACATTTTCCCATAAGGGACAACATTTGGTGCATTCAACAATCGTAGATTTTTAGAAATTTATCAAATGTTTTTCAGTTTTTGCGTTAATTTATCGAAAATCAAAATTAATGAAAAACAAAAGCTAACATTTCCGCAAAATACTTATTAAAATACAATTATAATTTTATTTAAATTTGAAATATACAATAAATTCATTTAGTTTTAAAATTAGTTTTTAATGTTGGCTTGTCTTTTGTTTTGTTTTCCACTTGACAAAATAAATAAAAATATGCATTTTCTTACCACACTCTTTGAGTTGATTAATTGATTTAAACACTTGCCTGTTGCTTATATTTGTCATGTGCCACAAAAGTTGCTGCAAATGGCATCATTTAGTTTGTGGGGCAGCAAGGTATCCCTGTCTCTCTCTCGCTTTCTCTTTCTCTCTCTCCGTCTCCCTCTGCTTTTGCCTGTCTATCATTTATATATCTGTTTCCCCTATTTCCACTGTCCATTTGCAGTGCAGTTTGTCAACGGCAAAGCGCCAAGCAAAGCTTCTCTTGGCTTGGTTATTTACAGCTGGTGCTGTCTTGTCTGTCTTCTGATTCACTACGCCCTACTTCTGCTCACCCCCCCCCTCTGTAAATCGTTTTTATATATTATTTCTATATAGCAAATGACGTGCCATGTTCCCCTTAGAGTTCACTGGCCCAATGAGATGCATACTTTAACGTTAGAAAGCTGAAATGTGTCATAAATATGTTGCAAGCGCATCAATGTTGCATCAATGTGTTGCATAACTGACTGCATCTCCTTCTCTCTGCTTATAACTATAGCCATGGCAATGATTTATAATCTCCGGATTATACCTGCATTACGTTTGTTATTGTGTTGCGTAATAAATGCATTGCGTATTCTTCTCCACATTTTTTAAGCTAACTTTAAACAGCGAAGTTTGACTATTTTTTAAGTTTAAAGTTGCTTTTTAACTTATACTTTAATCCTCTTTGGTTTTTTTTTTATGAATTTGTAATTATTGCAAAAGCTTTTGTGCTTTTCCTGGCGAGATAAATTTTATATATAAATTAAAAAAGAAATTCATGCAAAAAGCATTTTTAAATAGCTTCTCATAACGTACCCAGTCGGAATATATATATATATATTTTTTTTTTAAACTTTTATTCTATTTCTCAGAAATATATTTCTACATAAATTTAAAATGTTTAATGTTCCGTAAAAGTTACACTGGAATTAAGAAATGAAAACCGCTGGTTTACTTTCGTAATAATAAAGTTAGTTAGAAGTATTGAAATATCCAAAACGTATGATAATTTTTTCTTAGTGTAGATAACTTCTGATTGACATTAATGGAATTATTAAACTCTTATACAAAATACACATTTCCTACATTATTTATAATTATTTATCGGATGCTTTCGTAATGAACTGCAATTTGAAAGCGATGCAATTGTCACGTCATATAATTTATTAAAGGCACAACTGCAGTTAATTTCATTAAGTACTAACTATGCAGCAGGCGCCAAGATTGCTTCTTAGAGATGTGTTTTGTGAATGGAGGGGCAGAGGGTGAGTAGGGGAAGAGGCAGAGTTAGAGTTAGAGAGAATGGCGACATAAATTGCCGAGGATGATAAAAGTTGGCAATGTTCGTAGTTGACTAAATTGAGTTAGCTTAGCGGCGAAAGTTCAGCAAAAGTTGTCCGCTTAGCCAGCGCAGCAGGAAACTGACTGGACGCCTGTCCTTGGCCGGATGACGGATGGTGGATGGGGGATGGGCGGGAGGGGGGCTGTAAGGGCAAAATGACGGGAAGTCAGCTTGTGCGGTAAATTATTGATGTTATTAATAATTCAATTGCAAAGACGGGGGCAATGGGCAAACTTTGTGGGGGCCGCCCTGAGACACCTGATAAGTTAATACCACAGCAAACTTGGCATGCAACTTGGACTTATGTGGATTCCACTCTTTATACTTACTACAGATTACCACATCGACTGCGAAGAAGTTGTGGGAGAAATCGGATGGTAAGAGCGGCGCCTCTGGCAACACGGGCGGCCCATTGAATCCACTGCAAATACCCGGCGTTGGCGATCATTCGTCCGTTTGGAAGGATCACACATGGTCCACACAGGGCGAGAATATATTGGCACCGCCACGACCACGTGGTTATCCACATGGTGGCGCTTCAGATACATCAAACAGCGGCAATGCGGGCATCTTGAGGTGAGTTTTGTGTAGATTAGCGCACTACGTGATATTGTAACGTTACGTAACGAAACGTAACGGTACATTACGTAATGTAAGACTCAATAATAAACTTTACTTAAAACAAATTATATGTAAATAAAAAAAATTAGAATTATTTAAATATAACTTTCTTATTTTTTCAATCACATCAGTTTATGAATTTTTTATTAACAGTAACAATAATATTTTATATCTAATATTAAATAAAATTATATATTAAACTGTGTCAAGCTATTAACTAAAGTAAAGAACAAAGTTAACAAAATATAAATCAAAATACAAATTCAAATTATTTAAATACAGATTTTCCTTTCATTTATTAATAGTAACTTTTATTAATAGTAACAGTCATTTTTTTTATATTTTTGATAATAATAGTAGAGAATAACTTTACCCAGAAATTGAATTTGTTAAGTTTATTAACTACGATAAGTAATTATCGAAGCTTAAAATAGTTATGTACTATGCTAGAAAACCAACGACGTTTCCCATGATATTTATAAATTATTTAATCATGATATTTGAAACATTGTTCGTGTCTTGACTAATTATTTTTTGGTCAAAAATAGTCCCCGCGATTCGACATGCGTTAAGATGGTTGAATATGTTCTGGGCGGCTCACCTACCAACAAGGAGAGTCCTTTATCCAGCTTGGAGCCACGTATGCGCAACTTGAAATTTGACGATAATGATAAGGTGAGTTTATTAAGTGATTCCTAATAATGCTCAGATAACATGGCTTCTTGTTATTCTGTTCACAGTCACACGATGATAAGGAGAAGGCGAATTCTCCGTTTGATACAAACGGCTTAAAGAAGGACGACCAGGTCACAAATACAAACGGAGTTGTCAATGGCATTGACGATGACAAGGGATTCAAGTGAGTAGACACCAAAATGACCGAGATGACTGATCAACTTTTTCACTATCATTCTGTCCATCTGTCCGTCTGTTTATCTCTGTCTCTCTCTGCATCTATCTATCCATCTATCTCTCTCTCTAGATCTCTTTGTGTCTAGTTAAAGTCTGGGCAATGACATTGACATTAGAATGCCTAGAAATATATTACTCAAACTGGTTTCTTCAAGGTTTCCTCCGTTGACACGTTCTTGTCTTGTGCTCGAGATCGTTGCTTGTGGCAGCAACATAGAGTTCTGGAGTTGTTAGTTGCTTCGCTTTATGACAGGCAGTGGCACATGGCAAGTGCTGCTTTAGTTTATTTTCTTGTTTTTCTTTTCATTTAAAATTCAAATTTAAAACAAAAACTCTTATTATATATTGCTGCAGTTTAGTTATTAAATTTATTTATAATTTTATCTCTTTAATTTCTATGTAAACACACATTTTATTTACTTCGTTGCTGGCATTCTCTTTTTTATTTCACTTTTTCCTCTTTTTCTCATTTTCTCTGCAATAGTTCAATTTTATTTATTTTACTTTCAATGTCAGTTATAATTAAAATGTCGCTTAGACATGGATATTATTAGCTCTACCCACAGAGACACATTGCAGCTTTTGATTTTGAATATTAAACTCTCTGTCGGCGCACACACAATCTCAGACACACACACTCACACACCCACTTGGTCAAAAGCTGCCCACTTGGCCCAAATTTTTTGAATTTATTTCTTTATGCTTACTGCTCGTTGTTTCTCCGTCACTTTTTCGCTTCCTCTCTTTTTGTGGCACTTGCATATTGAAAGATGATTCAGTTTTTCAAGTGTTTTATGGAAACAGTTTGGTGTTTCGAGTATTTTTCGGCAGCACTTTCTAAATGCGCTTCAAAGTTGAAAGAACTTTCGAGTTTTTGGCATTTTTAAGAGAATATTTATGGTTGTTATTTATATGACACGAAATAAGTAGTGGAGAGGGGTGGGGTATATATATTGAAGTTGTGCAAAGAAAGCTTTACTTACTACGAAAATAATAATAAAAAAAATACATATATATCTATATATATATATATCTGCAGTTTACGTCAGCTTTAGCATGTCTAAGTTATTTATTCTGTTTTGTTATTACATTTTTATAGCCACATAAATATAAGTTTAGATAGAAATCTTAAAAATCAAATATTAAATAAATAATATATTTATTTCCGTACAAATCTTTCTTCTTTTATTTAGTTTCTCATTCTTTTTTTTTTTGTTTTTTTGGTTTACTCTCTTAATTTAATTAATTGCTTTGACTGTCTCTTATCATTTATTGTTCAAAGATACAATTTCAAGATTGCACATTCAAAAAATAAAAAAAAACTAAAATCGCTTACAAAACGCACTGCCAAAAATTGTTGGCCATTTATAGTTGCTCCGAGCAATTGAAACCCTAACCAAAAAGTAAAAACCAGTCTTTAACATTATTGTTGTTGTTGTTGTTGTTGTTCTTATTGTTGCTCTGCTTTGCCGGTTTTCTCTTTCAAATGTTTGTTGTTGTTGCTGTTGTTTTTGTTGCAATTTCATTGCCGGTGTCGGCGCAACCAAAACGTGTTTCAATGCCAAACGTAATAACTGTTATGATGTAAGTCATCAACAATTACAACAACAACATAAACATTGAGTCAGGCCTATAACACAACAATAAAACAACAAAAACAAGACCGATTTTATTAAACCGTTTTTTTTTTTATAGCGTTTTGTTCGATTAGTTTTCGGTTAAGCGTTTTTTTTATGTTGCTGCAGGTTTATTTTATTTTTTTTTGTATATCTTTTTATACCAATTTTTTGTATTTATTTATTTTTTTTGGTGTGTGTAATTTTTTTTGTTGCTCACGTTTTGTGTCGTGTGTAATGAAATTTAGTTGCGAAAATTCAAACGGACGGCTTTAATTCAGGCAGGCGGCAGCAACTAACAAAAAACGGCCAACTTTGGATTGAGTATTTGAGTTCGCTTCAAGTTGTTGATTTTTTTTTTTTAGGTTTTTGCTTGTGGTTTCAGTTACTACACCTGAGAGCAGCTGCCGACCTACTCTCGCCGGGGGTTGGGGGACTTGGCCAACAGTTGTTGTTGTCGTTGTTGTTGTTGCCAACTCTGTTTCGGCTGTCTGTCTGCTGTTAACTTGGTCAACTAACTGACTAACCTTTTTATCTACTTTTGGCCAGCGCACTTTCTTTTTGCTTTGAAAGTGAAAATTGTCTATTCGCTTGTTTGTTTTGTGGCTATTACATAAGCGTTAAATGTTAGAATTTGTCAGAGATTCTTGGCCAGAATCAGACTGATATGGGCATATTGCGAATTGAACTAACCTCGCACAAATTCTGACTCAGACTTGAAATTTTGTTGTTGTGTTGTTTTGTGCCGTTTTGCCGCTTAATTAAAATTTAAAATTGACCATTTTTAGAAGTGAAAAATAAAAGAAAAGAAGAAAAGATTAATTATTATTTTATTATAACATTAAAATACATTCACAAATTAAAGAGAATAATTATTATAGTTTAAATGTGAAATGCGAAGACAATTTTCCCTAACTGCTTTTTACATCATAAAATAAGTTCTAAATGAAATAAATAAATAGTGAATTAAATAAAATAATTAAAATCATTGCTAAAATAACATTTCGCATCAGGTTTTGGTATAGTTTTTGAAAAAATTGTCTCAAGAAGATGAATAAATAAATAAATAAAACAAATAACATCACATATCAATATTAGGTAAATTGGAATATTATAAGATGAGCAAAATCGAAGGCCACATCTATTTTGATTCAGTTTTGGCCAAGTTATGAGCCACGTGCTAAGTTACCAAGTCCCATTACAGTTTGAGAGCAGTTGCATAAGCTGATTTCATTGTGTTTGAATTAGTCACACACATTACAGTTGCACGATCACTGCAGTTTGATGTGTTTGTTTTTGTTTTTGCTGCTGCTGGTGCTGCTGCTGCTGTGTTTGGTGTTAATGACCCGACATTTAAATTATAGCCAATTTGTGTTCACTGCATGCAAAAGCGAGATGGCAATAAAAAACTCATACAGTTTGATGGAAACTGCTAGCTAGTTAGTTTGGTTGCAGAGCTATGGTTAGCATGCTGAAGCAGCACGCGCTATGAATGAATCGTATTTTCTTGACTCTCGAAAGACAAATGCATTAATTAACACACACTCGCACACACACTCGCACACACACTCGCACACACACTCGCACACATCGCGAGAATTATTTATTGTTATTCATTTGAATTTGCATTTAAAGCGCCAGTTTGCTTATTCAGTTTAAATTAATGGCTCTCGTTGTTGCTGACGTCATTGATACCCCCAGCCTCTTCGCCACACTCTGCATTCAATTAGCCGCAACAAGTTTGTTGCTTAAGTCTTCTGTTTCGGCACAGCGGGTGACGAGTCATTGTCAGCGATTAACAAACTGTTAGCGGTACAATATGCCAATTTGGGCCAAAAGCACAAATTTATTTTTAATTGTCAATTAGCTTTGATAAATTTGTTTATAATTGCTTTTATGCAATCTAAATAATTGCTACACACAGTTTGATGGTCATGTACTAAAACATGTGTTTTTTAGTATCTTATTGGAGTGTGTCTTGGATAAGTGTGTCTGGGCTAAGCATGTGGCTCTACAACTATAGATAGGATGTGTAGCTGTTGCAAAACTGTTTTATCAATGAGTTCCACAGTTCAATTACAACTGTATTTGTGGGGTTCTTTGAAATGTTCCAGTGATACTACAACTGTATTAGGTACACAGCACATCTGCAACTGTATTGCTCCAATGAATCTACAACTAATAGTGGATTATTTTTAATAATTAAACTTTCTTTTACTCAAATTACAGCCGCACTCCCGGTTCCCGTCAGCCATCGCCCGCTGAAGAGTCACTGCCACGCCCACCCACACTGCTGGATCAAACACATCATGGCGGTTTCCCACAAATGCCCCATTTCAATCACATGCTCATGGATCACGGTCAGGGTCACGTGGGCATGGGCGCCGGTGGCGTTGGCGGCAACAATTCCGTCGGTGGCGGAGGAGGTGGAAATGGTAGCGCTGCAGCCGCCTATGCGCACCATCAGATGGCTGCACAGATGGGTCAAATGCAGCCACAGATGATGAATGGAGTTGGTGCCGGAATGCCAATGGCCGCACAGGTGAGACCATCATAAGCATTAATTGTGCCACACCAGTTTGACAAGCATTGTTCTCAGTATTCCACATTTGACTTGCAGTCACCGATGTTGAATCATCAGGGTGCACAAGCAGGCGGACCAAATCACCTGGAATCCTCAAACAATCTTCTGCAACAACAACAGCAACAACAACAACAGCAACAGCAGCAGCAACAACAGCAAAATTTTGATGTACAGGTAAGTCGGAAAATAGATTTCCATAAGAAAATAAATATACAATAAGTAATTTCTGCGTTGCATTGGAAAACTATTTATCAGTAAAGCAAATATTAATTTCTTTATTGCGTCGAATCCCAAGAAACTTATTTAAAAGTGTTTCAGAATTGAGTTGAATAAGTTTTCAAACATTTTTAGAGTTTTACTGATGAAAATTGTTTTAATGCAGATCTTTTGAAAAGTCAGTCGTAATTTGGCTTTAAAATATGCAATACAAATATTTACCTGCCAAATCTCACAACTATATTAAATAATCATCATTAACATTAAATAGATCATCGATGTTGATTAGTTTTTGCTTAAAAAAATATAAATAGTTTTTTTTAGCACATTTTTTTTTTAATTCTTACTGCATTTTGTTGCCGATAGTTGTTTAGACAAGTTTACAAGTTTAAGTATAGTCGCCATGTCGGCCATTTTTGTTGATGTCAACTGCATTTGTACTGGGTATCTGTGGACCACATAAGAGCAGCTGTAAATTCAACAAAATGAGGTCATGTGTGTTGGTGTGTGTGTGTGTGTGTTCTGTGGTTAACTGTTGTTAGTTGCTGTTTTTGCATTTGGAGTGCACACTGCAGCTGCTAATTTACCACATCCGGCTAAAAGCAGCTGCTAGTCGCTCTATTGCCTGATGTCCCCGCAGAGCCATTTCCGGCAAATAAACCCAAATCCAATCCCCATCCTGCTCAACAGCAACAACCAAAAAAAAAAAAAAAACAAAACTAGGAAAAAAATACGTTAAGAGTTTTGCTCGCATGCAATTTATTTCGAAACAGAACGGAAATCGGATTTATTAGCCGCAAAATTGCTTTTAAGCTTTTGCTGTCCAATTTAGCAGTGACTCTCAAACCGATACCACTTCGCTCAGCGCTCCTTGCTTAGTTTCTCTCTATCTCTTTATCTTTCTTTTTGCCTTTCTTTTTGTCTTTCTTGGTGTCTAATGACATTTCTCTGTCGCTTTGGCCTTTTATCTAAAGTGCAAAAAATGGCAAAGTCGCTCGACATCAAATTGAAAATCAATATTACGTTGTTGCAACAGAATGCTGCAGTTGTTGTTTGCTGTTGCCGTTGCTGTTGCTATCTTCTGGTGTTGCCACGCCACGCCCCCTTGCCTTTGTTATACCCTTATTTTGAGCCTGGCGAAAGCCAATTGACATTTACACACTTTAGTTGTTGCATTTGCTGCTGCTGTTGTGTCTTGGACAATCTTCACTTCCTTTTCTTCACACACACACACACACACACACGCCATGATGATCCTGCCCCTGCTGTACCTCTACCAACTTCCGCTGGTGTTGCAGTTATTTTTGTGTCGCTTTTGTCTTTTAACTTGACAGAGTTTCAAGTTGCCTTCTGCAACTTTATCGTTGCACTTTTTGCCTTTTAGCCTGGCCTGGCCTGTGGTTCGCTTCTTGGCTGCACTTGTGCCACATTCCCCGTGCCACTTGTGCCACTCACTGCATGCCACAAAGACAGTCAACAGGCAACAACAACAACAGCACTCCGGCGGCAGCTGATGTCATTACGCTTTAAGCTAAAGTTTGCCTTTTGTGTTGCACCAATTCGCTCTGCAACGCGCTTGCAACGCTTCCTCTTTTTTTTAAATTTTTTTTTATCAGTTATGAAAAGATATTTATATAATTTAAATATTTAAATATGCTTTTATTTATCTCTTACTAAAATTATTTTTAAAAGTCTCCCATAATTTTTTTTTAGAGTGATTTTAAAATTATTTATATTATGATAAAATTATTTTGAGCGTTTTTTACTTCTTCACAGTTATGTGGTTTTTTTTTAATAATTATTTATTTAATTTAATTTTCGTTGTTTTCTTTTGTTAGATTGTCAAGTTTTTTGTCTCGAAAAGCACAAATAATAAATATAATTTTTTTTGCACCAAATTTTAATTGTTAATTTGAACTTCTCATAAAGTACGCTTTTACACAGTTAACTCTCATTTAAATAATTTATATACATGTAAACATACTTATATATACTTATATATTCTTATGTATACTTATATATACTTATATATACTTATATATACTTATATATACTTATATATACTTATATATACTTACATATACTTATATATACTTATATATACTTATATATACTTGTATATTCTTAAATATACTTATATATACTTTTATATATACTTATATCTGTATACACAATAATATATGTATTTATTCTGGCTTCTTTTGGCTACTTTTGCTCCTTTTTGATTGTGTGGGTTTTGCCAGCATTTTTCTTCGTTGGTAATGGCAAATATGTTTTTGGTCACATTGAAATTTATATTGATGGTCTCTGGATGCCGTCTGTCTTGCCAACAGTTTGCATTCATTTTAACATCTCCTGTCTGCCAGTCTCACACCCACCCCAACCCACCCCACCCCCTCTCGCGGGCTGCCACACACTCTGCTGCTGCATGTATGTCTGCCAGTTGATCTGTGGCTCTGTGCGGTCCTTGCATTCCTTTTGCCTATAAATAATGATTTCTTTGCCATTTGAGCAGCTGTTGCAACTTCAATGTGCAACTGGCTGAAAGTGCTACTCTCCATCTAGCTGGCTGGCTCTGGCTGGCTGGCTGCGGGTCTTTCCACAAATGCACATGTAATTGCATTGGTCATAAGAAATTCATCAAACTGAACTCAAATATATATTTCCATATACATATATTCACATATTCACATGTGTCTGTTTGTCTGTGCAAATTCAAATTTGAGAGAAAATTCGTAATTTATTTTTTATATAGAAAATTTATATATTATTAATATTAAAATTGACATATATGTAATTTTCTCTATTTACTGACTGAATAATGTATATATTTTAATTATTTCTATCTATGCAAAAAACAACTAAAGAAAAAATATGATTTTTTTTTAATTGATGCTTATGTAATATTCTTTATTTAAACATGTTACACTTTTTTTTTGTTAGATTATTCACGATATTTCATTAAATTTAATTACAAATAAAAATATATGTTTTAATTTTGTTTTACATTAATCAGGTAATTTACGTAAGAGTTGCATACAAAATTAATACATTTTTAACATTAGTAAAAAAAACAGAAAGTTTTAAATGTGGTATTAAATTGACCCATTAAATCCTCTTTTTTTTTTGGTTTTTTTTAACTCATTGAACGTATTTAATTTTACTATCATTTATATCATGGTTAATATATTTATTTTATATTATTTTAAATTAAATAGAATAAATTGGTTAGTATATTAAAATTGGACAAATGTTTTTTAGGGTTATATATTCAATTAATGAATGAAATTATTCTTATAAAATTAGAAATACATTATTTTTTTATTACTAGAAGGGATTTAAATTTCTAACATTAACAAAACATTTTGAGTTAATTATATTTTTAAACTGAGATTTGGCTGCCCAATTCGATAAATATTTGTGGCTAAGATTGACTTTGTTGTTGAGAAACTATTTCAAGCTAATATATTAAATATTTTAGTGCTGTTTAACACTCAATTGTTAAACTTAATAACACTGGCTTGCTTTATGTCACAGTTTTACACAAATAACTGTATGAATATTGCATTTTCTTGTTGAAGTCATTGATTGCATTGTGTTTGCCAAACAATGCCACACGTGCCACAAACTCAAACCCATTTTGCATGCAATTTCTGTTTGCTGGGGTGTTCATATATCGACAACATAAGAAATATGCACGAAATGCAAATAACGAAATAATATAAAAATTGCATGAAAGAAAACCCTTTTGTGGAGTGCACTCAAATCGACAACATTTTGTCGCATTTTGTGTTGTGCAACCAGCTTCATCAATACATGCCACAGATTGTGTTTTATTTCTTTTTGTGACTGTTTTTTATTCATTATTTGTCATATTTATGCCACCATATTTTTTTTCAATATTAAATGTTAAAAGAATATATGTAAATTTGTGCCTCTAATTATAATTAAAAAACAAGCATAAATTGTGAAAAATAGAAATGAGTTTTTTTTTATTTAAATATTGTATGTAAAATAGTTTAATTTCCATTGAAGTAAAATTTAAATTTATGGCGCTCTTTCTAAGTCTAACTTTCAATTTAAAAACTTTTTGTTTTTAATACGATTTGCTTTTGGCAGTGATCCTAACTAAACTTAACTAATAGCTTAAAGTTTTAAAAAAGTTGTAAGATAAATAAACATGACAGCTTTGGTCCGCGAGAAACTTGTGAAAACTTTGCTGTTGTTCAAAGTGTGAAATTCGAAAAACTGACAAATGCAACGCCTCTTTTTTTATTTACTTGTTCCCTATTTTTACTTAATAAAAGTAATTAGAAATGTGAGCGATTATTTGTACTTAATTTGTAAGTTGTTTTGCCAAACATTTCGACTTGTATTTCCGGATTTACTTTTTCCGTTTGATTAGCTTGCTTATTTTGCTTTTGACTGCATTTGTGTGTTAATCAGTCAATGGGGATTTTGTACAACTAAACAGTTTGAAGATTGGGGAGTAGGGAGTAAAAGGGAGCTTTATGTGGATTTGTGTGTGGTAGCCGATTAGATTTGCTTTGATCTGGAAAGTGCTGCTTAATTGATTTCGAGCTGCAGATTATTTCATTTCTTCACTTTGGCTTAACTTGTCGTTTCTTCGTCGAAGTAAATTAGCTGAGAAAGTTAAGTTAAGCAGAGATAAAATAAAAGGGAATACTGAAGAAATTTATAACTATTCCATTTATTTTATTTGACTATAAATTGTAATTAGCTCAAATGCAGCGAGTAAATTAATCTATATATTTATATAATAAAATTGCTAAATTCTAAAAATTTAAATATTTTTTTTTTTGTATATTTGCTGTGATCTGCTTTGTTTGACCTGAGGGCAATAATTTGCATAAAACGGCATTTAAAACAATGAAAGCAGCAGGCGTTGTCGAATGGGGGCACTTGCAACATCTGCTGCACTGTCTTTTGTCATGTGAGTTTGCCATTAATTAAGCGTTAATTAGCACAGCAATGTTTGTATAATTAATTATGCATGTTGTGTGGCAGGTCGCAGGTGGCAGCATGCAAGTGGCAAGCTGGCACGTGTCATACATTCCACTTGGGTGCAAATTCAATTGCAACAGCAAATGTGCGGCTAATTCCTCAATTGCTTCCAATTAATAATAATAATATTTGTGTATCGAAAGTTAGAAACTTCAATTATTAACAATAGTAATTGCTATTGAAAAAACTGTCGAATAAATTTGTATCGAATTCGAAAATTGGCAAGCAAACTCAAAAAACGACAAGTTGGCAGCGCGATGAAGAATTTTGGTTTCAATAATTCGGGGAAAACACAAGAAAAGAGGTTGGCAAGGGGTTGACTAATTAATGGAGACGCCTCTTCGAGCCGGCAACTATTTGCCATTTACTAATTAGCATTTTGCCTGCCCGCAAAAACTTGGCAGATGGCAGACCCCAAAATTCCAAGCAGGGGCAGGCAGAGGGCGTCGCTAATTGGACTTTATTGGTAGCAGCAAATGTCAAGTGAGGCGAAAAGTCTAAGTTCGCTGCGCCCCAAAACAAAACCAACCAACACGCCCACCCGGACCACGCCCCCTTACCACTTTTGATTATGGTTCACTGATAACAGAAACACTTGTCGTCGTTGCCAAGACGCCGTCCAGCGGCAACAACATTTGTGGCAACGTACGCGTGGGCAGCGAAGCGTTGCCCCAAAATGCAATTTACGATATATATATATATATATATCTATATATATATCTATATATATATATCTATATATATATATATCTATATATATATCTATATATATATATATCTATATATATATCTATATATATATATCTATATATATATGTACTTTATATATATACTCTTTGTGGCTGCCCAAAAGTTTGGCATTTAATTTTTCTGGCTTGGCTGCACTTGAACGCCGCCTACAAAAGCTGCCTACAATCTCAGATTTATGATGCAGTGAAAGCGCCCAGAAAACCAAATCGATGATTTCAACTTGTGTTTTTAATGGAGGCCAACTTAAATTTGTTTGCAATTACAGCTTTTTGAGCTAGAAACACTTTAAGCCAGATTAAGATGTGCTAAGCCAAACAAATCCATAAGTACAATAATAAATTAAAATTGTAGGTTTTTTGGTATTTATTTTCAAGCTAGCTGACAGCTCTCTAAATTTGTTCAAGTGGCAAATGTCTATTTTTATGTTGAATATTTATTTCTGATTATTTGCATTATTTGCAATTTACCGAAATTTTTCTGTTTGTAAAGTCTGTTAATCTTTTTCATAAATTGTTAGATTGTAAAATAAATAATACAAAAAAATTATTTTTTTATTAAAAGGTATAATTTTTATAAAAATGTTGAAATTTTTAATAAATGAGTTTAGTTTAAAAGATTTAATAGTAAAAAAAAAATAAAATTTAATTGGCATGTTTTTCAGTTTATTTTTACTATTTTATAAACTGTTGTTTTTTAAAATAAACAAGTTAAGTACACAAATTGGCAGGTCCGTTTAAAGCCATTTAGTGATATACGAATTATTTTTTTATTTAATTAATTAAGATTTAATTTTAAAGTTTTTGAGACTCGTTTGATAATTTGATAATTTGTGTAAGGTTTTAAAATTTCATAAGTTGTAAGAATTGCGATAACAAAATTTACAACATTTTAATGATATTGGCCATGGCTGGTGAGCAGGGCAATTGGGATTGCCAACCTGCTGCTGGACAGATTGCCATTGGGCCATGGCCATTTGGCCATTGCCATTGCCCATTGTCCATTGCCTACTTATGGCAGCTAATCAAGCAGCCGACGAGCAGAGCAGAGGAGGATTGGCTGCGCTTGAAATGAATAAGAAAGGAAACCGGCAGCTTAATTTGATTAATTGCGTCATGCGGAGCAATGTCGTCAAATGATTTCACACCATGGGAATGCTCCTCAATGCTCACCTCACCCACCAACCCCCCTGGAGGGTGATAAGTGCGTTGTGTGAGGTGTGTGCGGAGGGTGTGTGGAGGGTGTGTGGAGGGTGTGCGGAGGGTGTGCGGGGTGTATGTGGGGTGTATGTGGGGTGTGTGTGTGTGAGTGTGTGTGTGTGAGTGTGTGTGTGTGAGTGTGTGTGTGTGTGTGTGTGTGAGTGTGTGTGTGTGTGTGTGTTGTATTACATGACGACGACGCCTTGCCATGCAATTTACTACGTAGTTTTTTCTAATTTTTCTATTTAATTAGCACACTCACACACAAAGAGTGCGCAGAGCGGCAGGGTGTCATGGGGGGGGAGGGGATGGTTATATAGCACAACATTTGCCCAGTATTGAGGGTTGTTTCCCCCTCATTGACTTTTTGGGGGTAGCCGTCGAGACAAATGCTTTGCAGCGTCTGCCTGACAAACTGTTGCCATTTGCCTGGCCGACGCTCCGACGCTTAATGATGTCAGCATGTTAATTAAAGCCAAATTATTTACTAAAGTTACCCAAAAGCCATCAACAAAAAAAAAAGAAAAGAAGAAAGATCATCTTGCTGACGAGGTGTTTAACTGTGTGCGCTTTTGGCCTTTTGGCACTTTAAAGTTAACAAGTTTTTGGCCGTATCAAACGATTGAGTTTCTATTCAACCTTTGAGTTGTGCTCGAGGAAGGAGCTCTTAAGGGAAATAATAATAATAAAAATAATAAAAATAATAAAAATAATAAAAATAATAAATAATAAAAATAATAAATAATAAAAATAATAAATAATAAAAATAATAAATAATAAAAATAATAAATAATAAAAATAATAAATAATAAAAATAATAAATAATAAAAATAATAAATAATAAAAATAATAAATAATAAAATTATAAATAATAATAAATAATAAAATTATAAATAATAATAAAAATAATAATAATTTGTTGTAAATTAAGAAATTAAACCTACATCAAAAATGTTGTATCAATTCGAAGTACTGCGGCACAAAATATATTTGCTTTTAACTTATTTGCTTAATGGCTTAAATACTCGACTAATTTGGTTTATAGCAATGCTGATATTTTTTTTTTTACTATTTCTATTTACTAATTTCTTGCTTTTGCCAAATGCCAGAGCTGAGAAACTGACTCTTATTATGACTCCCTTAGCAGAGCAAAGTGTGTGTGTGTGGGGAGGGGGGTGGCAGTAATTTTTGTTATATTTGCTTGGTTTACAACAACTTTTTCATTAATAGTTAACAAGCTTCATAATTAAGCAGTCAGCAGACGCCAAAACTTTTTTCGCTCACTTTGTTAATTTTTCTACTTTTTCTTCAGAGTTTTGTTTTTGGTTTTTGCTTTCATGTTTGTTGCTTATCCCTTGGCAATTTCTTGATGACATTTCCCCCCTTGCTTCTCCCACTGCTTACGAAATAGTTTTTCTTATTTTTCCTTCTTTTTGTTTTTGGCCACTTTCTTAGTCTGTCAATGACTTGCCTTAGTTCTTGTTGGCCATTTGTTTGTTTGTTTGTTTTGCTTCGTGTGGCTGTCATCAGATTTCTTAAGCAGCTCAAAGCATGGCTCACCTTTCAGTTGCAGACTTTGTCATTTTCCACGCCACTTGGCTGATTTTTCACTTTAATAGCGATGGCAAAAAAAACCCGAATATATTTCCATTGTAAAGTGGAAATTGACAAAAACTCCTCAGAATATTGCAGTTGTGGTTTGACATGCTAGTTGTCGCCAGTGGCTCGTAAATTTAAATTGGCTCATTAGCAAGCGGCTAACCACAATATCCATCCCCTTGGCTTTTTTTTTTTGTTGCACTCAGCTTAACAAATTTAGTTAGATTCTTATGAAAGGGGCGTGGAAGGGGCAAATACCTATTTTTACCACACACCCAACTGTGTGTGTGTGTGGTCAAGTTGTTGCTGCTGTGTGTAGCTCATTTGTTGGTCAGAAAGCTTAACTGAAACTAAAAGCATCTAAAGTACTGCCACAAAAAAAGTGGGCAGCAGCAAAGTTTGGGGGGGGGGGGATTTCCCCTCAAAACAGGGAAGAAACGTATAAATGTCTGTTTGGGAGTAAATTGCTTACATGGTTGGTTACTTTAAATGTGTCTGTGTGAAAGTTTTTCATTGAATTTTATATGGAAGAAGCAACCAAAGCAAAGATTGCATAACCACACCCAACAAACCCACACACACCCACACACATCCACACACATCCACACACACGCATAGCTAGACAGTTGATAAAACGTTGACAGTTTTGGGTGAGTTGCAAGTTGAAAGTTGCCAAAGGCAAAAGTTAAAAGCGTTTCAAAACTTGATATTTGTAAAGGCTCGGAAATCAATACTTTGGCCATGTGAGTGTGAATAGAGCCCGTAATTGTATTTATTTGTAATATGCACTCGAGACCACTAATACCACAACAAAAATGTGGCAAACATCTCTGATCTTTGATAGCTTTGTTGAAGTTTCTTGAAGCGGGTGGCGGCGCCTTTAAATAAGCATCTATTAAATTGAGTCTTGTAAATTACATATGTGGAAAAACTTTACGAGAATATATTTTAAAGTATTGTTCTACACTGGGTTTTATTTATGCTCTTTAATCTTAGCAAGAGGAACTCTTGTCGAGAAGATTTCCCTAATAAAAAAGCGTTCTCCGAACTTTGCAGAATAATTATTTATTTAGATAATCTCCAAAGTAGGTTAAAAATAATAATTTTGAGATCATTTTGTTGTTTACAATAAATGTGTCAAAAATGTGTTAATTTATTGCTCCTCGAATCACCATTTCCATATACATAATTATTATTATTCCGCAGTTTTGCGTATTACATATATGTATATTTACTCTAATTACATATACATATATATATATATATATATATACTATAGTATTTATTAGTATTTATTTGTTGTAAATGCATTTTTTTTTTATAATTGTGTCCACAAAAAGGGGCTCATTATTCGCACAATGTGCACGACAATTGGCCTATTTTTGCTGTGGCCAAATAAGAAAACAATCAAAGTCCAATACTAATTGCATACTTTTGTGCGCTGCCTGCCCTGTGTTGGCCATATCCGTGCAGCAACACCTACTCCTGCCCAGCTTTTGCCATTGCCTTGGTCATATTGTAAATAATTAATTCCGGCGCCAGGCAATCAACGTCCGTTGCAGTCAGTTGTCAAGCGACTTCATTTGCTCACTCACACATCTATACATATACATATATATATATATATATGTATATGTATATTAATGTGCTGTCGACTTCATGTTCAACTGGGCGTAGCATTGCCCATAAAACTGGCGACTGGCAGTCATAGATTTCAATGGGTTTGCTGCTGCTGGGGCTGGTTGGACATGATTGCAGGCCCAAAACATATCACAGGCTGCTGATGGTTGAGCTACATTTGGCAGCAGCAGCAACAGTAACAGCAGCTGACAAACCCCCCACCCCCCCCCCCACTCACTCTCTCTATCTGTATCTCTTTCTGTGTGTCACAAACTACTGTCTGTATTCCAGCTCAGTGCATTTTAATAGCGTTGCCATATTTTCCGCAGCGCCTGTACTGGCAACACCCTTTTTTGTACCGTTCAATTTAAATATATTTTTGCTTTTCTCTCTTCTCCCGCTCATACGTCTCTCTTCCTTCGTCCCGTCTTTTGCATGTGACACGCAATCAACTATTGCTAAATTTTTGTGGCTACACTTTTCCATAACGGTATCGTCTGCTATCTACCGCTACCCCTTTATCTCTTCTCCCTCTCTCAATTCTAGTTTTACGCCAGGCAAAAATTTGATTGTTGATAGTTTTTTATTTTGTGCTGTCGACGCTCGCTGCTGAAATGAAAGCATTTCTGCCATATAAATAATAAAAATCAATGAAAAGTGATATTTAATGGTTTTTTTATTGCTGTTTCCACTGTGTCGCTTGTCTGTGTGTGTTGCCGTGTGTAAAGGATTCCAATTGTTGTTTTCTATACGGAAACGACAGCTATTAGTGATAATAATCTCTGCAATTGTTGGTGCCATATCCATAATTCGTATATATGGAACACGCCAAGCGATTGAAAACATGATTTTTGTGTAAACTTTGCTTTATTCTAATGCAATACTTGAGCTTTGCAGTGTTTGGCATTGATTGCATGAAACGCACAAGAACACAATTTTTTATTATATTAATTAACCTAATTTTACCTTGTATGTGATGGGGTATTATTAACTATGTTGTTCAGCTGGTAATCTAATCAAAGTGTTAAATGTAAAGTTTCAAAAAGTGTTGAACAAATTTAGTTTATTCATTTTTGTATTCAACTATTGATTATATAATAGAGCAGTTTTGCTTAATTTAGTTGCAGTGCATTTAGTTTTTATATGTTTGTTTTGTTCATTGATGTTCGGCTTTGCAATTCCAATTTGCTTTTGTTAGTGCCACTATTTGTTTATCGCACGATACGCTCCATTGAGGCGTGAACAGTTTTGCGCAATGCTGCCACTAAATTATCCAATGCGCTTACATAATTAATCAAGCTAAACACCACTTTAACTAGCTAACACGTAATTCAACTTCTTAGCTTTTTTGTACCTTGAATATAATAAAAAAAAAAATCGAGGGAAGTGGGTTTGATGTTGTGCTGAATAAGAGTGTAATAAGCGGAAGAATGCAACTATGAAACCCATATTTTTAAACAGTACTAATAGCCGAGTTTACTTTAACAAACTAATCGCAGATGCTATGATAAACTTCAGTTATCGTGTATCAGAAGCAGATTAAGTTTTGAATTTATATATATATATATTATACTTTATATTTGATAGATAACTGCTCAATTTTGTAAATATAGATCGATTTGAACTAGAAAAAAATGGCAATTGAAAAGATAATGTGTTCAAATTCAATATAAAATCATTTATATTTTATACATTAATCAATTCATTCTAAAACTTTTATTTGGAAAATATACATTCTGACGTAAAATTCATTATTGGAAAAAATTCTACTAAGATGGGATAAAAATATAAAGATTGTGTTAACCAACATGAATTTAGCAGGGTATCTTCAAGTCGAGCTGAGCTGCTTAGAGAAGTTTCAACTAGTTTTGCTCCTCGGTTTGGCAATGCGCTCTTCGTTTACATAAGCGTTAATTAAAAATGCGGCTTGTTGCGGTCAAAACCAGGCCCAGTGCCCGTCCCAAAGGCCGTAAAAGGCCTGTCAAGTTTTTGACAAAATTCAAGGCTTGCAATTAATTAAGCCTTTGGGCAGCCACTGATTTTGTGCGTCTTTTGTCTATGGGCAAAGTGCTGGCGGCATTTGCTCCACTTATTAGCATCCTGTATTATCTGAGAATAATCATCATTAGCTGCGCTTTTTGTATAGCAAACGGAGGAGGATGAGGAGGAGCAGGAGCAGGGGAGATAGAGGCAGAGGTGTGCTAAAGTGCATTTATGAGGCGTCTTTGCTAATTTACGCGATTCAAAATGGATGCCGCATAATTGTGTGGGGGCGGCGTGTGTGGGTTGCATGGTCTTAGGTGAAGTGAGACAGCTTTTCAGCTTTTGCCATCTGCTATGCATCTCATTATTAGCTGGCAAGCGTCCGCCCATTCCCGCCTCCCCGCTTTTGCTGTCCTTTAGCCGGCTGAAAGGGATTTGTGTTGGCTGCTCCTAGATTACACATTTGTACAATAGGTGCTCATTAAATGACTACACGCGACCACTTATTGTGCCCTACACTTTGTGGCATTTAGACTGAGGTATGCATTGTGCAATAAAAAAAAAAAAAATTCTCTTTTTTTTGTATCTGTTTGCTTTGGCAAAAAAAGGGCAAAAAGTGTTGCGCTCAAAAAATTTAGAAATGAAATCTTTAACATAGACTTGGATAAAACAGTAATAAATAAATAGTAAATTTGTATTAATCCTTCGAAAATTTATTTATTTTAAAATAAAACTTAAAAAAGTAAATATATATATAAAATAATAATATATATATCAAATAATAATATATATATAAAATATTAATATATATTTATAATAATAATATATATATAAAATAATAATATATATATAAAATATTAATATATATTTTACTTGTTTTTTTTTCGATCAAATCTTATTTTATATTTTTATCATATTAAATATATTTAAAACTCAAAGTTTTAACAATTCTACTTTCTTTTAGATATATATATTTTTGTCTTAGATATATCTCTTAAATATATTCGTAGTTAGCTCTGCTTATTCATTTCTTTCTTGAAGAAAGCACTTTTGTTCCATCTTTGTTGCATTCTCTTTTCTATGCGTCTAAGGGGAATATTGTAAAGAGGAAAGGGGAAAGCGTGCCTCATTTTGAGTGCATTGAAATCTTATGTGTCTTCTGTTCGTTAACTGGGCTATCATTGTGTTGTATGTACGTGTGTGTGTGTGTGTGTGTGTGTGCAACTTGCCTTCTGTTGCCTGTTCGCCTTTTAGCAGTTCTCAGTTCTCAGTACTCTTGATAGACGTTTGTCAATCAAACATTATGTGGCTGACATTTTTCTATTGTTTTCTGCAATGGCTTCTAATTAGACTGAGAGTTGCCACATCTCGGGGCATGTTGTCTGTTAGCCAGCATTGTCATCTTCCACATGCTGCACCAAATTGACATTTAGATTGACATTAAGATTGACTTGTGCCAGTTAAGTGACTCTTGAGCAAAATGCACTATTTAAACACTGACTGACTTTGACTTTAATGTAAAAGTGGAATAAAATCCTTAAAATTTAACATATAATAAAGTTAATATAAGGTTTATAATATAATATGTAATGCAATATATAAAAAAATGCTTATAATATATAATGTAATATATAATATAATGTTTATAATATAAATATAATATTTATAATTTATCAAATTATGAACGAATTTTGCTTAATTGCATTTTCAATTTCTTTGAAAATTCTTTGTCAACTGTTTTGTGTGTTAAAATCTCTGTGAGGTATTTTAAAGTACATCTCTCTCTGTCTCTCTCTATCTCTCTCTGACTCTATCTCTCCCTCTCCTTGTTGCTCTGTCTCGCTCTACAGTTTTCCACCTGACACCTGGTTTGCCTTACGACATAATTACATTTTAATTCCCACAGACAACACGAGCAAATAACACGACAACTACAACTTCTCAGCAATAATAATATAAACTTTGGCAAACTTTCCAAACCGACACACACACACACATACACCGAGCGAAATCTGAATGAATTATAATTATGTTTTTGCATTCGAAATTCACCTTTTAAAAGACTGGCACAAAATTATCATCCTTTGATGGCAAAGCCAGCTGGCAGAAAACTTTGACATTGTGTCTGGCGCCATCTAGCGTTGATCGTTTGTTATATTTACTTATATTTTATCACCTTTAATTTTAATGAGCTGCAATTCAAATGTTAAGCATCAAAAATTTCTGTGATATATTAATTGAATTTTGAGGCTTTTAATTAAGATGGAAAATGAAGATGGAATTTAATTCAATGACTGTGACACCAGACAACAACAACAAGAAAAATATGGCAAGAGAGGGGGCGAGTGGGTGGGGGTGTGGCTAAACGTAGCACAGCAGGTGAGGCATAAAACGATAAAGTTTTGCGCAAACACACACACATATATATATATGTATGTATGTATATGTATATGTATATACACAGCAGAACTACAAATTTAATTTAACTTTGGTATTCTTTGTTCTCCAGTGGCTGCCATCATATCATTTTGAACTTTTTAGCAGCAGGCAGCAGCAACAACAGCAGCTGATGATGGCTGTTGCATGTGCCTCCAGCTCATGATTACGCATTTCAGCTGCTTCTGCTGCTGTTCCTGCCACTGTTCCTGCTGCTGTTCCTGCTGCTGCTCCTGTCAATTTTCTTTCTCTGTCTTCCACTTTTGATGTATTTTATATTCCTGGTACAAGTTCATCTTTGAAAAGTTTGTCCCAAGTTTGTTTGTCATCGGTTTCATTTTGACCAAATCGTTTTTTTTTTTTCTTCTTTTTTTTTGCACTATTTTGAGCAGTAAAAAACGAAGTTTACATTTATTTGCTTGTTTTCGTAATATTTTGACAGGTTTTCAATTAACTTTGAAAGTTTCGCAAACTTTTTGAGTTTTGTATTCGGTGTTTTCCATTCATATTTACAAATACTATAGCGCATTTATATTGTTTATTAATTTTTAATTAGAATTCGAAGGAATACATTTTAAAACTAAAGACTTTTTTTTTTTAAATAATAACTTGATTTTGAATTTTGAAAACATTTTACTAATAAAACTGCGAATCAATCGAATATTCTGACTTGGACTTCAGTTAGCCAAACGCTTAAGAGTTAAAAACTTGAGCGTTTAGAGATTTGACGGCCAACTTGTTTTTACCGCACAAACTTTGAAAATCACTGGCCAAAAACTTTCGCTACACAGCTCATTTGTGAAATATTGAAATATAATGAAATGCATTCAAAGTCTGAGCGAATATATATATTTTCTGTTTTGGCATATTTGGAGCTTTCAAAATGGAAATCTGAGAAGAACCTGTGCAAATTTGTTTGTTGTTCGGCGTGGGCCAAAACCACAAGTCTCAACTAGCCAATACAAAAGCGTTGCCAAAAACTCTGCAATAATTTGCAAATAAATTACATTTTTGGCCAATGGCAATAAATAAATTAATATATTATAGCTGCTCTTTTGTTGCATGTGCAGCTAATTCATGAATCTCAATGAATTTTGGGGGGTTCCCGTTTTTTTCAGTTTTTGTAAAAGTTTTCTGTCTGCTTGTTGTGGCGCTTTCTGTCGTTGTTGTTGTTGTTGTTGTCTACTTGAATGCATTAATATTAAGCACATGTTTCATTTATGAAATGCTAAAGTTGCAACATTATGCAGCAAATTGCGTTTCGTCGCCCAATTTCCCAGCGATGAATAACTGAGAGGATTTATTAGTTAAATACTAATAAAAAATACTACATAAAAATACAAAAACTTAAATTGTTGATTGATTTGAATAATATCTGATAATTCTGTTTTCGAAATCTATAAATAGAGTATATTTTATTAATTCCAGGATATTATACAGTTCGTAGTTTATTTTTTTTTATTTATTTATTTTTTTTTTTTTTTTTTAGCATTTTATTTAGATTGTTAGTTTTTTAAGAACACCAACTGCGCCAATTTTACTAATTGTGTAAACATGAAGCTCAACACATCTACTTTTAATATACTTTTATGGTATTCAATTAAATATAAGTAGCTTTATTTTCACATTAAGTTAATGGTTAGCTGTTAATCAGGATCAACTAGCCATATGCTAATTAATAGATGATGAATTTCTATCGATAAAAATGCGTTCACCATTCCAATTTCTGATTGACTGATAAATAGAATTAAAATTGTTATATATCTTTTCTATTTGAAACTCCTACCTTTTCAAACTGATATATTTATATAAAAAAACCAATTTTTTATATTCCTTTTTTTTATACTCTTTTTATATGCGTAAACTGGCCAATTAATTTTTATAATTGTATGTTTATTATTTTTTTGTTTTGCTCACTGCAATGGACCATTTAATGCACTGGCTTTTGGATGTGCTTGGGGTGTGTGAGTGTGTGTGTGTGTGTGTGTGTGTGAGAGTGTAGTGTGTGAGTGTGTGAGTGTGTGTGTGTGCTTCATGAAGCTGCAATAATGTCCTTTAATAATTCTCACTCGTTTGGAAAATAACGCCACCAAGCGCTGGTCAAACCTCTCCATCGCTCCCTCCCCTCTTCACCTCTGACTTGCCTATCTCTGTCTCTCTAGGTTTATCACTATCTCTTCTCTTTTTTTCCACTTGCGAGCGTATAAGGACTCTGTTTGTGTAGTTGTTATTGCTGTTGTTCAACTTGTTCCAGCTTTCAGGCTGTTGTTATTGTTATTGCCTCTTGTTCCCTTTGAGGCTTGCCCTGTTTGCTCCAACCCATTGCCCCCCACCTTTCGCCCTGGTCACACTCACCGCCCATTTCGTGTCGAACATGCAAATTTGTGTTCCATGTTTTTGCATTTCTTTTTGTTCTTGTTGTTTCTGTTTATCATCGTTGTTCGCTTTGGACACGGTTCTTCACTAGTGCATTTAATCAGAATGTTTTTTTCTTCTATTTTTTCTCTTGTCTCTAGGTGTGCATTTTGCCCACCTGTTTTTCACAGTTACTCGGATAACAGTTTATTTATTTTCCAACTCGTTGCAACTGTTTTTTTTTTTTTTTACTTTTCTGTTAGTTGTTTAATCTTCTTTTCAAGCATTAGAGCAAATTTGATTGGTATTTGACTGGTATTTCTTTATGTACTATTAAAATTTAATTTCTCTTTCAATGTATTAATAAACATGTATTTTTCTCATTGTCTTTGCAGGTAAGCTAAAACAATATAAAACAAGATTCTTTGTGAATGGGGTATGTAAAGAGATTCAGTTAATTTATCCAATTAGTTGAGTTAATTTTGTTAGACAGGCTGCATAAAAATATAAGTAAAAATTAATTGCTGGTATAAAAAGCAACACATACCAATAAAATTGAATTAGCAGCAGCTCTTTTGTGCTGCAAAGTATGCAACTATTATTTTTCCCAAGCTAATTTCCCAGTTTGAGTGTCTTGGGCAAGCTAACTCAGTTAGCCAACAATAAAGCAGCCATGGCTACAAGCCAAAGCTATTGGTACGTAACGGAACTGAACAACAATTTCCACATAATAAACGCAATATTTTCAGTTTTGACTTGAGTTGCACAAGGCGTATGCTTAATCTAATTTACAGCGCATCAAATGTGATTATCAGCAATCAGGAGAAATCATATTTATGCACACACACACACACACACACACACATACATAGATATAGTTATAGTTATGGTCTGTTATGTGTAGCTGTGCCTGCAGCCAGTTGCCTGCGTGTGTTGCACAGTTGCAACCTGTCTTAATTCAATTTTGCAAAGCTCAATGTCAAGCGTTGCTCTGCCACGAGCCTGCGAGTGGGGTGGGGTGTGGCAAATAAGTGTCGGGTGTGCCATGGGTTTGATGCTGGCAAGCCAGCAGCAGCAGCTAAGTGAAAACATAATTAATTGAATTAAATTTTCTATTTTACTGTCCAGTGCTTGACGTCATGTGCAAAGTCTCTCGCTTGCCTAGCATACCCTGTAGCAAACGAGCTTGTTGGGTATATGCGTATTGGTTTAAATAAACCTAAAGCATATTTTATTATCCGATACTTTTGTCTTGGAAAGGAGCCCTTTTTTGATTACATATTTCGATCTATTTCCTAATTTATTTTTAATTGCTTACAAATAATAATATTATTCATATTTATTACATGCTTTTTGCCTGATTACAGAGAAATTTCATGTGTGTTTCTGTTGGCAATTTATTTGTTTGTTTTTGTGTCTTTGAAACCCCTCAAAATTCAGTTCGATTACCTGACGCAAACCACCCAATTTCAAAATGCTTGTATTGATTTATGTGTCGCTCGCATTGGCCGCAAATTAATTTACATTTTGGCAAATTTTCCGGCTGACTAGGCAATTATGCAGTTAGGTGCAAATGGCAGACCAAAGCCACCGAGACTCGAGACTCGAGACTTTTGGCATCTCTAAGAAGCCACTTACAAAAATGATTATACACTGGACTCGAAGTGCAGCAGGTGTAAGGCAAGGGATACTTTTAAGCAACTTGTTGCAAGCGGCAACAGTCGCCATTAGAGTGGCCACCAAATGCTCTGTAGACTTTTGCTTTGCCCCTCCAATGGTGCAAGGCCAATGAGTAAAAAGAGAGCGCATGCGTTGCACAAAGTTCGACATTTTATAAGAGACACAGAGACAAAGAGAGAGAGAGAGAGAGAGAGATGAGAGAAAAGCCTGGTGTTGTCATTCGAGCATGACGTAACTTGTCTAAAAATACATATTTCAAGTGACAAAAGAAAATATGAAATGGCCAAAACACTAACCAAAAAAAACACTAACTTCAACTCAATTTCAAACATTAATAAATTTAGCGTAGAAAAACTTACATAAAACAGATTATTTCAATTGTATTTCAACAACAGAATTCAACAGTTAAACTCTACACTAAGCGGTAACCTTTGTCCTTTAAGGACTCTTAGTAAAATTGTTGCTCTTTAATCCTCTCTTGAATTGTGCTCTTTCTCTTTGCTTAAGCAATTTACAAATGACTTCAGCTTTCAGTTTCAGCGAGAAAACAAAATGTACACACATTAACATATATGTGACAAGCCTGGAATTGTCAAGCAGTCAGTCAGTCAATCAATCAATCATTATATAATATTTCAACATTTAATCCTTGCTATGTGAGAAAAATGAAATAAAGCGGGAAAAGTGACATTATTGGTGACACAGTACATGTCTTATTATTCAATTTTTAACAACACCTAAACAAAATCCACGTTACAATTTAAATAAATATTGTTTACAATAAAAACTCATCACAAATTTAGAAAATTGTAAACAAACCAAATTAGACAAAACCTGTGGTTAATTTAACACATATAATACAATTATTAAATGTGCTTACAAAAAATCACGCTTATAATTAAATCTAATATGATGTTATTTTTATATTTATATTATAATTATATTATTTTTGTATTCAGAGTCAAGTTACATAAATCGATCTTCAGTTATGTCAAGCGTAAAATGCACTCTTTTATATATAAATATATTGTGTTAATTGCTTTATGCAATTTTGTCCACTACAAAATTCTAAACAAATATTCAAACTTGTCTGTTAAACGTAATAAATTTCCGAAACATTCATTGTTCTCAAACTTGTGAACCACTTACGGAAATATCGCTTCAATATTGGCCAAAGAAATCAAAAAGAACAAATAGAAGAAAAATGCTCGCAGCGAAGTTCAGTAGCCAAATAAAATCATGATAAATCAACAGAGAAGGTTTTCTACTTCTTCCTTCGCACAAATGTAAACAAAAAGGCAAACCGCAAACGCCCAAAATGATTAAAAAAAAAGAAAAAATTTTAAGAATAGAAAGGAACAAAAAAAAAAACCAAAAACAAAGCAAAGTGAAGAGAGTAAAAAGCAAAGGCAAACAGGAAAAGCGACATTTGGTTTTGTTACAACATTTTCACAAGGCAGGCCTCAGGCGACATTTTACTGTTAGCTAAAAAAAAAAATTTAAGAAGAGTAGGTAAAGATGCCGAAAGATATGCGAAAGTTCTTTGCGCTTTCTTTTACTCGATATCTGCCTCTCGTTCAGTTTCTCTCTTTCTTTCCCTCTCATTCCGTATGGACCAAAATGCGCTGCAATTTGCGGACAAGCGAGCAATTTGTAAATGTAAACAATGACAAGTCAAGTGGGTTGCTGCTCGGCTGGTCGAGCTGTGCAAAAGGAGAGCGACAAAAAGTGAGTGAGCGGAAGTGAACAAATAAGGTCTGTTGGTCTACCGATAAGGAAACGGCCAATAGCCAACAGCCAACAGCAAACAGCTCAAGATGTCCTCTCCTATTCCAAACAATCTGTTCCGCAAAAAGTGGAAAGTGAAAAGTGCGCTGCTTTCGCACTGCATAAAAGAAAATTTTAAACGAAGAAACGATTAAAAAAATCGAATGGTAAACAAAGCGCACACAAAAAAATATAAAAGAAATTTAAGGAAAGAAATAACTGTGAATTTGGAAAGAAAATTTGCTAAATTGTAATCGACCCGCCGTCAAATGTCGCGATTCCTTGGACATTCCGCCTTTTGGGCGGGTTTGTCAAGTGTGCGCAATCATCTGGCTGGCTTCCAGTTCGTTTTCATTATGATTTCCGCAGCTCGAGGGTTTACTTGCCACATATATTGTGGCAAGTAGGCGTAAAAATTACGGACGGGGTTGAAGTGTTTGTATTGATTTAATATAATGTATATTTAATGCCGATAAAATTACTTTATTTTGAATGAGAAAATAATATGGGAATGAAATCCAACTGAGTTCAGACAAAGAGAAAGCTAAAATGGACAAAGTATGATAGAAACAATTAGAAAAGCGAGTAAAGAAAGAAACTCAACTGCAAGTTATATTATACTAAATTACAGTTAATATTTGAAAAAAGAAAAGTGAATTAAATCAATAAAATCTAGACTTTTTTATGTAAAATTTAAATATGCAGTGGAATAAACAAAATGAACAAGAAAATAACTATACAAATTTTGGTTGTTTTTTAAAGTTTGTAAAATAAATATAAAAATTAAAAAACAGAAAAGTTAATTTAAAAAAAAAATCATGCTTTTTATGTAAAATTGAAGAAAAGAATTATAGAACAAGAAAATATTTCAAGCAACAATTTAAGACGGTTTTTTGTTATCACTTAGTGTCAGTTGAGCAGCTGTCAAGAACTGCTGTTTTTACAGTTACAGTTTAAAGCACATTCTGCAACTGACCCAAGAGCTTTTCCCCAATTGAACCACTGTTTTTTTTTTTATGTGCCACACTTTGCCGCCTCTTTCAGGTACAGACTTACTTAACAATCAATCAAATTGTCGTTATAAGGAAAATAGCTTCTGTTTCTCATTTGCTGAGTTTTTTCTGTGTCGTTTACCTGCACAGTCCGCGCCAGCTGAAGATTTACTTCCGCCCTGGATCTATGCAACATTAAAACATTTTCAATCATTTCCGCCTTTTGTGCTGTGCATTTATCGTTGCCAACTTCTTCTGCAATTTTAATTCTATTGCAACGCCCCCCGTACAAATGGCTTTATTGTTCGGCAAAAAGGAAGTGGAGTCGGCATGTTGCAAACAGGAAACACCAAAGCAGAGCACCCTTTAAGGAACAGCCCTCAGAAATGCGTTGAATGGGAATGGAAATTGGAAAAGTCGCTGCATGCCAAAAGGAAACCAGCGTCAATGGACCACGTTTCAGTTGCTGCTTAATTGAGTTGCTATTATGTGGCTCTCGAATTCCCCCCAGAAGAGCAGATGAAAGCAGCTGCAATATATATATATATATATATATCACTAACTTGATTTGATGTGCTGCCAAGTCCTAATTGAAATGCATTTACATAACTATAAAAAACTTATTATAAAGACAGAAAGAGAAAAAATGAATTACACAGATTAGAAGAATGATAAAAAGAAATTCTTAATGGAAGCTTAGATATTATTATTATATATATTGGCATATATATATATATATGCATAATCCAATTGCATTTAAACTAACAATAATCGGGGTAAATTGAAGGGGCATAACAAAGGCAGTTCTAATCGAAAACTCTGTGCAACACTTTAAAGTTAACCTGCCGCTAAATTTAGCCAACATAAATTTAGTAATAATTGTGTAAAAAATCTTATAATTAAGTGGGGAAAACAATTGTGAAAGATTGCTGCATAATTCAACAAAGATTCACATATGGATTTTAGCTATCCAGTTGCTAAATATTACTGTACTTATATAGTACTTATATGTGGTAAATTGGTCAGTTAATTTTAGCTTTGCTTATAAACTGAATTCAACTGCAAAATAAATAAGTCTTCCGATTTTGTATTGGATTATTATATAATCTAGTCGTGTTTAGCTGACAACTTTCGTAAAGTGTTCTATTTTTAAATTTTATTTTTTTAATTTTTATCATCAAACTAAATTTTTTTATGTTATTCCCAATGCTTGGGCTCAATTTTAAAATATGTTTTATTCATTTATTTATTTATTGAGAACTTAAACATGTCAATGGAGTATTTTTTTAGCTTAGTTAATTTTTTTTAGCTATGCATAAATATTAAAATAAAACTATAAATGTGTAATTTAAAAATATGGACAGTATTTCAAAGACAATTTTATGCATTTGATCAGAGGGTTATTATAAGTAGCTTTGAGCTTTGAGAACAGACGAGGACACACAGAGAACTTCATAACATTTGTGCCACCTGCAGCTGCCACAACTCACCACATATAAAGAGAGGAGAAGGTTGGGGGGGGGGGGGGGGCAGGAGTGTAAACCGATATGGCAAGGCAAGTTGTTGGTTCCACGCTTTCGCGTTAACCTTCAATCTTTTAAGTCGACAGGAGGCGGCAGAGAGCTCAAAAGTAAAACACAAATACAGCTGCAAGATATGAGGTATGAAAAGAGGCAGCAGCTGCAGAGAAAGAGAGAGAGAGAAAGCGAGAGAGAGAGCGAGAAGGGAGTGGCAGGGAGACGAGAGACAGAGATGCAGATAGATGTAAGCAGAAGTGCAGGCAGTTGCCTTGCATTGCTCATACGCAACGTGTGCCACCGCTGCCACCGAGTGGCATTCGAGTTGTGTGTTTGTGCGCGCAGCGCCGCATTATGAGGCAGCACTGGTAATATAAATGTTTATATTCTTGTATTGCGGTTATTATTAAAAACTTTTACAGCCAAAACACACACACACACAAAATATACAACTTTTACAGAAATATCTCTGGTCCGCATGTGTATTTGTGTGTGTGTGTGTGTGTTTGCTGGTACTGCTTGTGTGTGAGTTGAAAGTTTAAGTTTGTCTGCGCTGCACTTAAGTACTGTAAGAAGGGAGTTGGAAACGGAAAATCCAAAAAAAAAAAAAAACCAAAAAAAATCCAAAGCATGGCAAACGCAAAAGCAAATCGCAACTTTTATGGCAAGCAAGCAAAGCCAAGCGTTGCGCTATTAAAAACTTTTCTCAAAACACAAATGTTTCTTCATTCAATGGTAAAATTGGATTTATTAAAATGCCATAGAATCACCCTTCACCCTCCCTCCCCACAACTGCCCCAACAGACACATTCAAACTTTGAGTTCTCAATTCTCCAATCAACACACGCTTAACCCGTTTAAAATACTGAAATATTTTATTCCTTTTGCTAGATTTCTGTTTATTATTATTATTTTTATATTCATATTGAATTTGTATAAATTGTTTGACTCTGGCTTAGTTTAAAAGTCAACAGTTTTCTGGTCCATTTAACGCTCTTTATTGTGGCTTGTTGTGTGGCTGTTTCGATAACATACTCTTTGTGTGTGTGCATGTGTGTGTGTGCGTGTGTGTGTTGTGTGTGTGTTGTGTGTGTGTATCTAATAGACCATGAGAGGAGATTCCTTTTTAATAGATTTTAGCAGCTACTCGATTAAGTTTCACTTTCACGCTGTCTTGGCAATATTTTGTGAGAAGATGTTGCTTGTTTTTCGTGTGTATGTGTGTGTGTGTGTGGGTTGGTGTGTGTTTGTTTGGATAACAGTTAATGAGTTCTACAACACCACAAAAGCCACTCGCAGCTGACACGTGCAGTTGCTTAAGACAGCTTTTAGAAGATGTGTCAACCGTTGAATACGCTGCATGCCACATTTAAACATTTAAATAATTGTTCGATGTTAGGCAAGTTATAAAATATGATCGATACGTTCGATGTATAGTTAAATATTTTAAATTAAAACTAAGCACATATTAAAACTTGTTAAAACAAAACTTTAATTTTATTTATTATGGCAAAGAATTTCGAAATTTTTTTGATATATTGTCAATATTGTAAATACATTTTAAAATGCTATAAATACACTTTATGCATCGATGAAAATTTATGAAAATCAAAGAAAATAATTAAAACTACTAAAAATAATTTATTTTATTTTAATGTATTATTATTATTTATATTTATAGTATTTTTATTATTATTATTTATATTTATAGTATTTTTATTATTATTATTTATATTTATTAAAAGCTATAAACTGCAATGCTCAACATTGATAAGATTTAAAGAGTATTGGATTTGCGACTAGTCGAAGGAATATGTTACCAATGTCTTGTCGATAATATCAACTAAATCTTTTGCATGGCCATGTTCAAGATCCTTTCATACACGCACAACGCCACACACAGAGTGGTGTGGTGTGCGTCTCAGACTCGGTTGCAATATGAATGACAAACTATTCAGTTGAGGCACATCCGCCGCTTCCATTGACTATTGTTGTTTAATCCTTTTGTATAAAGTTGTGCTTACTACTCATTATTGTTTGCGGGCTCTGTCTGTCTGTCTGTCTGTGTGTCTGTCTGTTCTGACGTGAGAGTTTCATTATATTTTCTACCTGGCATCCTAACCCTTTTCTTTCTTAGCCCAAATGTTTGCCACTTTATTTGAGTTAACACATTTCGCAGCTATTCATGTTGTTGCCTTTCCGGTTGTATGGCAAAAGTTTCTTTTGTGTGTGTGTGAGGGGGGGGGGGCGATTTTCATGGCAAAGTTTTCCATGTGATTTTTGGAGCACGCTTGACTGCTCGGCCAGAGCACAACTTGAACGGAATTAACTTTTTTTTTGGGTTTGATTTTGTTTTCAATTTTACGCTTTAATTGCCTTGTTAAATACAGGGACAACTGTCGGGAAATGGTGGGTGGTGGGGGGGGGGGGGAAACATAGCTTCTGATGGACATTGTCTCGATTAAAATTCATTAATTGGTAATACTCGTTTGGCTTAATAAACTGCTAACGGTTTGCTTTATTAAACACAACGACGAAAACAAATTGTGATGTAATTTAAATAACACAATAATGCATCGATTCATGTGCATGTGTGAGTGTGTGTGTGTGTGTGTGTGTGTGTGTGTGTGTGTGTGTGTATGTGTGGGTATTTTTCTCATATTGAGCTTACAATTTAATTAACATTTAAATTTACAGGCTGATGGTTAAATGAACAGGCATATTGATTATGTTATAAAGTTGCACGCAGATGCGGAGCCATAAATGAAATTGACTGAAATATTCGATAATTTTCCACTTATTGCAGACAAAACGATTTTCAAATTTATTAATTTCTTTATACATTTTATAGCCATAAAAAAACTCTTTCAAACTAAATAGTTAACTAATTAAAAATTACATTGAATTATTTTCAATATTTTACTTAACATACATTTTTACCTAATGTACAAATAATGGAAGTTTTGCTATGAATTAGCTTTTCCAAAATTGCACTAAATTTATTTTAATCATTTTATAAGTGTATAAGCCAAAGTATTTTCAGTTTTCAGCCATTTCACATTAATTGAGCGAGTGCCACAAACTGAGTTTATTAAGAATCATTTCAAAAGTTGTGTTTACGTGTTTCATTTGAATATGATTTCGTTTTGCTAACGAATTGCATTAAAATTGATGCCTGCAAATTATTATTGAATATTTATTAATTAATAACTTAATGGAATTTTGCAACTTTGCTGTGTATCAATTTTTAATAAATTGTATAAAATTGAGTGCTCTTCAATTTAAGTTTGATGATATGCGATTTTTGAATATTATTAATCTTCTTCAAGTTAAACAGCTTTTTTTTAATTGTTTTCTTTCTATTGTTCAGTTGATAGACAGTTTTATATAATGTGTGTGTTTGGCTGCTGTTTGTGTGTGTGTGTGTGTGTGTGTGTGTGTGTGTGTGTGTGTGTGTGTGTGTGTGTGTGTATCTGCTGCGCGTGTTGACAGTTTATGATTGATTGATTTCGGTTTTTGTCATCAATTATGTATTACAATTTGCACGCTTGACAAGCATTTGTCCTGCTGCCGACTTCTGGCCTCTGCTCTGCTGCTGCTCCTGCTGCTGCTGTTGTATTTGTTATAATTTAATGAAATTTCAACGTGATATTTGGTTAATTTCCTTTGACATCAAATAAGCTCAATGTGTTGCTTCACAAGTGAATTATGATAAATTTTTAATATTCATCAGTTCATTGAATACATTGAATAAATATAAAATTCATTTGTTTTAATTTGCAAATAACTGAACCGAATTAAGGTAATTATTTTTGTGTAATATGTGTGAGTGTGTGTGTGTGTGTGTGTGTCGTCATTTCTGGTCGGAAAAGCAAACAGTTTAAGTCAGGTTAAAGGTAAAATGTTGCTGGCTTAATTATATTTTGTATGCATGTCAAAGGCTCACACAAAATGTTTGAAATTAATATATCAACTGGTGATTTGTTAATGTGTTTAAATTCGATTTTTGAATATATCTAGTTTTTTTTTTTGTGAAAATATTAAGCATATATTAAAGGAAAATTAAATTGAATACGAGTTGGATATATCATAAAGTTGTATAAAGTAAACATATTCGATAATGATTAACGATGCCGATGTTGATCTAACTGGAACTTGAATCGATATAAAACCATTTTCAATGTAAAAATGTGTATTGGTTAAGTGGGAAAATTTTAGTCTTATTTACACCAAATACTATTTTATTAGTTAACATAAATTCGTTTAAAAATATCTCCTTGTGATAGGTAAATCTAATCTTTCACATATTCCATCATCGAGCTCTCTCGACCAGAGCCTTCTTACGTATTAAGTTTCAATAACGCAACAGCTTTTAAAGTATTAAAATGCTAAATTATTTATAACTTATTTATGCTGAGTAATAGTTTAAAAATGTTCTGTAAAGCAAGTAAATCTATTTCAAATTTTCATTCTTCTATTCATCATTTTAAATGATGAGTTGAAATGCTATTGCAGCTAATCTTGCAGCCGAGCAAATGTTGTCAAAAAATATAAAATACAATTAACAGATGGCTGCGGGGTTGGTAAATCTGGAGGGCGGCAGGGGCGCCCGCCAGTTTGTCTGTCTGAGCACCTGTTTGGCTCTTTCTACCAATGATATGCATTGGAAAAACTGTAATTAAAATTTTTTCTCATGTTTTTCATTTCTTTCTTTAAGTTTTTTTTCTTTTGTTTTTTTTTTGGCCACCGCACAAATTTGAGTTGAGTGTTTGTTTTTGCAGTTTTTTTTGTAGTGTTTTTTTGTAATTTTCTTTTTTTGCCTTGCTGCTGGCGTTTTTTTTTTTTCAACAGAAAATTTGGTTTAAATGACGTTACGTGTATCTAATTAGCTGCTGTTGATGCTGGCGGCGGCATTGCTAATGATGTTCATCATTATTATCTTTATTATTATTATACTTTACTTCATAATCATGCAATGTGTTTCTTGTGGATGACGAAGATTTTCCTTTTGTTGTTGTCAATTTGGAAATTCGCTTAGATTTCGAGACGGTGGCACGTTTAAATTTAATTTTAATGATTTTCGATGTGTGTGTGTGTGTGTGTGTGTGTGTAGGTGTGTGGTTGAGTGTGGTGAAAGTGGGGAAGAGGCGCAAGAGAGTGTTTGCTCATTTGGAAAACATGTTAATAAAATTTGATGGCTCAAGGTTACGTCGTCTGCCTATAATATATGAGTAGATATTACGGAACGGACTAATGCTGTTACTCATGGGAGCTCAGCCAAATTATGAGCTATAAATATAAATTATATGAAATTGTATTCTGTATACATTAAATAATTAAGTTGACAGCGCACGTATAAAGCATTTTAAATAGATTCATATTTATTTTGTAATTATTTATAATTTTTGCTTAACTCGCTGTTAACGTAAACTATTTCATTTTTTTTAGTAACAAAAATCTAAATGATCTGAATTATTTAGTAAAGTTGCAAGCAATAAATGTTGTATTAAAATTGTAGTTTGTAATTCAAATATAAATTCTTGATGCGCATCACTAGACTAGTTGATATAGTTCACTATATAAATTAGTCGCTCAATTTGTATGTTGACTTGCTGAAACTTGGAATGTGTCTGTCCTTTTGTTAGTACATCTTTCGAAATCGACAGAATCGAATCAATATATCATTTAGCTGTTATAGGAACGATTGTTTGAAAATTGAGCTTATTGTTAATTAAACGTTTGTTGTTTAATAAGATATCGAAACCAAATTTTGTGTAATATGCATAAGTTAATCAGTTTAGTGCTTTTTACATTTGCTTAAAAAATGATTAAAAAAAATTCATTTAGCAACAATCAGTCATTTTTTTATATATAAAAATTTAAATATTAAATTATGCAAAGTGAGTTGCATTTATGAAAATCAATGTTCACTAAATGAACGAAGATCTGAATTGCATGGCATATTTCTGTTGTTAATACTTTTCATATTTATCCATAGAAAATTGCCACTTTTAAGCTATTCTTCTGCCTGACGCTTATTTTTATTTTTTATTGGAATTTTTTTTTACGTTGAAAACTACAGCATCATTATTATGAGCATAATCATCATGATGAAGATTCGATAGACGCAAGTTTGATTGAGCTAAACTCCAAAATGGAACACACGTCACAAACAAACACGCCACACACGCCACACACGCCACACACGCCACACACACACACACGCCACACACGCCACACACACACACGCCACACACACACACGCCACACACGCCACACACACCTCAGCATGTGCAAAATAATTGATCCCATTGTGCATGCATTGTGGCAAGCGACATTGCGTTGACAGAAGGCTGGGCTAGTCTTCGTAGTGGTGTGCGAGGGGCGGGGTGGGGGACGTTGCCTGCTGTGTGGCTGACGCTGACTGAAGCCTCCACTCACCGATTCTCTGCCGCTGACACAGTGGCACTCAAATCCAGGCAGAGCACAGCGCATAGCATCGATGTTCTCCTCTGCACCTCGTTATTGTTAGGCGGCGCCTCTTTGAAATTGCCTTTTGTGGCCAACAGCATCGTTGCACAAACACACACACGCACACAACAAACACACACCTACATACACACACCTACATACACACACCTACATACACACACACACACACACATTTACATATCGCACACACGCAATTTATGAACGTCAGCCTAAAACTAATGACGGTTTCGTCTTTGTTGTTGACGTTTTTATTGATTTGTCACGTGGCAAAAAAAAACAAAATCTCTAAAAAAAAAATAAGGAAAAAAGGTAAATGAAAATGGAAAGAAATCCTCCGCTTGACTCACAAAAATGACACCCAAATCGCTCGTTATATGTGCAAAACTGAACATAAATAAAACCCGTGCAAAAAAAACACATTTTTTTTTTCTTCGAATGCTGCCACAAAGCTGCACAACTCATCTGCAGATGTGTGTGGATGTTGCATACATTCAGGAGCCACAACGACAAACCCTTTGGCCAAAATGTATCAATTGCTTGTGTCTTAAATGGCTTAAACCTTGGCTATAAATGAGTAATTTTCCGTTGAATTCGACAATTTATATTGTAATTTTTTGATGCACTTTTGGCCTGCATACTACAGGGTAACTGATGTTTTTGGCCTGATGAGATTTTAATAGCGAGCATTTTGTGTCTGGCAGCCGTCTGCATTTTATTAGCTGCATTTGAACACGTCTTTTGGCTTTAAATTTTTTTTCCTGCTGCTTAGGCGATTTCAGTTCAGCTCCTATTATTGTCTGGCTGGCAACTGTTGTTGGCCAAGAGACGCAGCAGCTGCTGTTGGCATGGCTTAAACTGTAGTCAGCGATTTGAGCTCAATTGAAAGGACTACTCTGGTGCACATCAACACATCTTCAACATCTGTTGTGTCTTGGCAACAAAAATAAAAATCACTGAAAGCCATTGAAATTGGCTTACGGCAAGCTGATTATAAGCTTAAACCAAAGTTAAGCACTAAACTGGAACTAAACCTGAGGTGGAAGTATATTAAAAAATAAAAAAAACAAGTCTGACTAAAATCGACATTTTTTTTAATATTTTTTATTGTGCTAATTGGGTTTTTATTGGGTTAAAAATTGTATAAATTTAACTAGGTCCACTTAAGATAATTACAGGAATTTAATTTAAAATTTACAAAAAAAAATAAAAAAATTATTAAATATAATGTTAAATATAAATATAACGTTAAATATGTTAAACATGTTAAATATATATATATATAAATATATTACTTTTCGCGAGATATCAAATGACATCTTGTCACATTGGCATTGCAATACTTTTTGTTTTAAATATCGTTGAAGAACCTGAACATATTTCACTTTGTTGACGGCACAGAATTTAATATAAAGTGCAGGTTTTTTAACAACTTGAGATGGGTAAGAAATATAGCGAAATCCGGCTATAATTGCCATAGAAACAATTTGGTTTAACCGTTTTGTGCATTTTTAATGTGCAGCTAAAGCAAAATCCAAACCGAAAACGCTTTTGAAATCATACAAAAATGTGCATAAAACAATACAAAACAAATCATAAATAAATGTGAAATGCAATTTAACTTTGTGCAACTACTCGATGCTTTCAACAGGCAACACTCGAGTGGATCAGGGGAAAATGGCTGGTTGGTTGGGGTGCAAAAGTGAGGACAAAAAAATCTTTCAATAAAACAATTTACTCAATTGGCTCAATGACTCGACGCGACTTGGTCTCTTTTTATCTTTATTTATTTATTTTTTTTTTTTTTGCTGTTAGCCACTAAAGAATAAACGTAAAAAAAGGGAGAGAAATAAAGGGAAATAAAATGCCGAAATCTATTTAGTTTTGTGGTTTTGTTCGTGGTGAAACAGCACCAACGACAAAAGCTACTGCTGTGGGTTGGTCGGTAGGGTGGCGGGGGGTGGGGTGGAGTAGCTTTTGCCATAGCCAGCCGCTGAGTTGCAGTTTTTATCGTTCACATTTCCATTTTGAACAACTCGTCCTTACACACACCAATTTATACACAACAAGTACATCTCTATACACACACACACACACACACACACACACACACACACACACACACACACATATATATATATATATATATACCTTTATTTTCTCTTTTATTTAATTTTTTCAGTTTTGCAAATATTTTCTAGAGTATTTTTTTTTTTACATTTTTATTCGTTTGTTACATTTTTTTTTTTTTTACCTAGTCTCCAATGCATGTGTCGCGCCGTCGCTTGGCGCCGCTGTGTGTGTGTGGGTGGGCAGTGGGAGTGGAATGTCCTTGTCTCGTGCACCACTTCCATATGCGAAGCAACATTGCTGCCACACTCTGTGCAACTGTATCAATTTAGCGCATGTCGTCATAGCAGCCATTGATGCATAAATAATGGAGCTGGCCAACAGCAGAGAAAAGAATGGCGATGGCAAAAGTAAGGGAGAGAGGGGTGGGAGAGGTGGGGGGGGAGCATTGGACATTGGAGGACGCTTGCTGGACTAGCTTTAACTGCCAGTCAGTCAGCTTGGCGCGCCAACGCTTGCCATCTCGCTTTCCCTCTATTCGCTCTGTCCCGTTGTTCCATTTCCCTCACTCCCGTTGTTCCATTTCCCCCGTGTCTGATTCTAACTGAATTTGTAGGTATATTTGTTTTGTGCAGCGATACTTTCATTCCCTTTTTCCGTTACTTTTTTTTCTTTCGTTTTTTCCTTTTTCTTGTTTTTGCCTTTCTTTTTATGCGCTTTGTGCGCTCAGCCATTCAAAATTGTTGCTTTATTTGCCATTCAAAACTATTTTCATCGATTGTCGAGACGCCTATCTCCAAAAGAAATGCAAAAAAAACAAAAACAAAAAAACCAAAAACAACAAATAAAAAATACATAACTAACATTTGTTATGCATGACTAAACTTTAGTTCAAAGGCAAACAACTAAAGTTAAAAATGCATAAAGCACGACACAAAAAGTAGAAAGCTAAACAATGTTAAAGCAATCGAATTTTAAATGCACTTTTCCACATTTCGTCAGCGATGCGTGGCTAAAACTTAGCGGATTTCACATTATGTCAACCCCCCCCCAATCACACCCATCACACCCAGCACAGCTTATGTTTCAGTGGAGGGAGTAGGAAGGGGGGAAGTAGGCAGGCAAAGGTAGCCTGATCGAAAAACTCAATTAAACTGCCAAACTGTTTGCTGCCGCAATGTGTGTGTGTGTGCTGCGTAAGCGTGCAACAGCAACTGCAACTGCAACTGAAGCCTATACGTACACTAAATCCAAGCCCTGCCAGCTGTGGCACCACAAGGCGTAACCTGCTGCTGATGGTGCTGCTGCTGCTGCTACACATGGCCAATTAAATTTTTCATAAAGCTGACTTGGGCGGTGTATATGAAAAGATGGTCAAAAACCTATTAGTAAAATGCAAAAATTAATTACAAGTCGAATGCTGTTGCAAATATTTTACAGTGTGGTAACTGCTTGAAATTCCTATCCACAAATACTAAAAACGTTTGACAAAGCCAAAACCCAAACCACAATTATTACAAATAATTTAACAACATATTTTTGTCTTAATTGTCGCTTTGGGCTAAAGTTAAAGTTATTTGAGCGCAAAATGTTATTGCAGTTGAGAATTCAACTTTCACTAAAAAGAAAAATATTTCGAAATTAAAATGGTTTCCATAACTAAATGTGCAAATATTTTTGAGGAATATTAAAACTAACTAACTGCAAATTTTGAAGCAATGCCATTTATTAACACTGGTTTTGGTACGTGCAGAAAATACTTATAGTTGCCACTTGGAAACTCTTTGCAAATCGCATCGAAATGGCCACTTGAACATCATAAACAAACTGAAGTGATAAACTTTATCGATAGCCACTTCTCGATTGCCTCCAAGGCAGGCAGGCGGGCAGACAGATCCATTGATTGCTGCAGTGGGTGGCTGCAATCCAAGTCAATGTCTGAGACGGAGACGGAGATGGAGACGGAGACGGAGACGGAGAGGATGCCAATTGCCCATAGCACTTAATAATACGTTGCTAAATCTGAAGAAGCAATAAATATTGAAATAAAGAAGCAAAACCACAAACACACCCACACACACACACACACACACACATGGCATTGTTTTACAAGTGTGCAAATGTTGTAGCCAATTAATTATTCGAAATCCGGTTTAACAACTAGCCAAAAACTCTGAAAAGTGGCATTTGAAAATCATTTAAGCAACAAGCATAAGGAAATTTTGCATGTAAAACTAAATTGCCAAAGCGCAAGTTAACAATATTTGTTTTATATATTTATATAGATATATATATATATATATATGTTATTCTATATTCACATATTTGTTTGGCCAGCAGCTGGCTGTGAAGTTTTATATTTGTTTTGTTGCTTGTTGCAACACTTGCAACCAAGCCAAACATACATTCATTCTTGGCTTCGAGCGTCTCAGCTGTATTTTACTTGTGCCTGCAACTTGGGCTTTGCTTTTAATAAACAATATAAATTTACTGTAAATAATTGTTTGGGATTTGTTTGTGAATTTATTATGCATCCCTCTCTCTCAGTGTGTCTCTGTCTCTCTGTATCTTGACATTTTTATCGAGCATCTTGCAACGATGTATTTTATTTACTTGCTCTTTGTCGTAGTCCATCTGAAACTGAAAATTTCAATAAAATATCACTCATTCTTTTTACAACTTTTAATTGGCTAAAGCAATAACAAAACACAAACAGAATTTGCAATATGCAGATAAAATAAATTTTCAACTGACAAAAGGAGTAAATAAAATAAACATCACAGAAAAAAAGCTGTCAACAAACAAAAAAATACCTGCACAAACATTATCCGAAGAATACAGTAAAATATTAGTTGCACACAAAACTTGTGAAAAATTGCATCGTTTTGCAATTTTGTAGAATTGTCGAAATTGTAGCAAATCAATTTATCAATTTGTGAATTTCTAATGTGGCAGAACCAGAACCAGATGCAGAAGCAGAAGCAGACAGCGATTAAATGATGACACAGAGACCACTTTTGGTTGCCACAAAAGCTGAAAATGAAATTTTTTTATTTGAGCTAAATATTTGCCACTCTTTTTTCGTACATTTTGTGCCTTCTGTGTGTTTTGTTGATAAGACTCTAAAATTAAATTGAATTGAAACAATCAAAAAAAAAAAAAAAAAAACAATAAGAAGAAAACAGTCAAAACAAAAGCGAGTTGAGTTGCTCTGAAAACCAGATTTTTAGTGACTAAGTCAGGTTAATATATACCCTGTAAAATTTACATTATTTAAAAGTGAGTTTCGTGAGATGAGCTGAAATTACAGCTTCAAGCTGGAAATAATGAAATTTCTTTACTCTTTCGGGTAATCTAAGTCTATCAAAGAGTTTGGCTTAAATTAAATTTAAGTTTATTTAAATTTTTTTTTTTTTAGCTATTTTGTAAATAACTCAAATATTTTTTTTATGTTTATCGTTGATATTGTTTGGGTTCTAAAGTGGCAAGTTTTTATCACTTTTAGCATATTACTTTCCATTTTGCTGCAGATCCTTTTGCTCCTTTCCCTGCTCCATTTGAAGCGTTTCCTGTATTAATTTGCTGCTGTTGTTTTGCCAGTTTGCTATTTGTGCTTACAAAAATTGAGTTTTTGCTTGTGCAAATTTATGAAATGGACTCTTTCTCCATGCAAAATACCAAGCTTTTTGGAAGTAAAAACCCATCTCAAAATTGCTTACTTTGAATTGTGAACTTAATTGGAATTGGTTTGAAATTCCCGTGTGGATTTGCATGCGACACATTTCGATCAAAAATGGCCAACTCAAAAGCAGTTTGTGTATCCTTTTTGTTGTTGTTGTTGTTGTTGCTTTCAAGTGGTTGGCCACAAAAAAAAAATGGCAAAGTTTTGCTGGAGGACTCAAGGCAATTATCATGCCTCAACTGAAACAAAACTGTCGGCGCAAAATCTGCTGCTGTTTTGCTCTATGTCGGGATTTGTGCCCCTAATCCCAGCCAGACATCTTAGACAGTTTCACAGTGTGGCTGCTGCCACTGTCTCCCCCTCCGCCGCCTGCACCCCAAAAAATGCGCGAAAACTAAAACCTCAAGAATCTGAGCGGTGGAAACTCTGATGAGATTGGTTTGGTTGCCTGCCTGTGGAAATGGGAAATGGGGAAAGAGGGACCGAATCCGCAGTGACTAGTTGCCGGCTCCTTTGTTTTCCTTGTTTTTGGATGATTCTCATTATTCTTTGTGACATTTTTGCTCCCATGAAATTACGCAAAATTTAATTTATTTTTTATTTATTTATTTGTGTGTATATATATATATTTTTTGTTTTGTTTCAGTTTTCTAAAACGCCTACTTTGCTCCTCCCTTCCTCCATTGTTCCCTTTTATATGCATGCCACTGTTGTCCGCCGTTTCTTGAACGGCTTTTCACGGAGCTCACAAAATGCGCTTTTGTTTGTTGGTGTCGCCGTGCGGTCGCATAAATTAGCGCCACTTTAATCTGATTTTAATTGTGGGTGGGTGGTTGGCTGGTTGGTTGTTCTGTTGTTTTGTTTAAGCTTAAACCGTGAACTGACTTTCACCCAGCCAACTCAATCCCTGCTCGTGTCTGGCTGCTCTGCTCTGCTCCTCTGCTCTGCTCTGGCTGCCTGGTTGTGAAATATTAATGACAAGCGCAGAGCCAGAAATAACGGCAAAAGAGCTAAAATGGACGCAGTTCTGTGTCAACCATCAACTCCTACTGTTACTCCCCACTCCCCTCTCACCACTCCCCTCTCCCCACACCACACTGCTTATCTCTAGCCAGTTTATTCCAGTCAGCCTAAGCAGTGTCTGTTATTCTGTTGTCCTTCTCGGTTTCCAGTGTTATTTATTTATTTGCTCTCGACATTTTCAGAAAGTGCAATTTACGTTTTTAATTTCATTTCAAGATCCATTTACTTTCTACCCTATTGTATTTGTAGCTCAAATAGTGCCCCCCTTTTTTTGATTTATTTATTTGCTGCAAGCTGTCATAAAATACACAAAAATTCTATTTATTTTTGACTGAGATTTCGCAGTGGTGAAATAACTTTTAGTTTTATCGGATAGTTAAAGAATATTCCAGTATTTATTTTTTTGTATTACAATTTATGAATTTATTAAAACAGTCTTTTTATGGGAAATATAAATTTCTTTGTTTTTCATAGCCAATTTTGTTACAAGGGAATATTTTTTTTTTTGGTGTGCCTCAGTTTTAGTTGAAGTTCGCTTATCGATGGGCTTTTGTTTGTTGCACAAATATTTCACAATATGCAACGCGGCGTTGCAAACAGCGAGCGGCAGGACAGAAAGGACACGTCACTGGACAACTGCGCACATTGCGTATGCGTAATTAAAAGCACGTGGCAATGAATTAGGTGGAAGGTGGGGGGGGGGGGATGTGTGTGCAGAGAAAACGCTGCTGTTGTGTGATAGCCAGAATGAAGCCAGTCTGTGGCATGCAACTATCTGCGTGTTTAAGGGCAACATTTTTGTCGAAATAAAACCATAAAATGCTTGAAATGCCAAGCGAAAAATAGTTTTGACTGAAACGAAGGAGGAGCACTGGCGAAGAGCAAGGGAGATGGAGAGTGAGAGTGAGAGAGAGAGTGATAGATAGAGTGGAAGAGGGAGGGATGGAGGGAGGGGAGACAGAGTGGGCAGCCAATAGAGGCTGGCTGGTGTATGCAATGTCAGCAAAGCGTTGCCTGCCAGCATTCCTCGGCCCAACTTTAGCGTCTGACCCGATATCAGTGCACGCCACCCCCGATCCACCCACACACCTTCTGGACTCTGTCCTCAAACACAATGTGCCATAGCATGCGCAATTTTCATAGCAGTAATGACGATGCCATTTGTATGTGTGTGTATGTGTGTTTGTCTGTCTGTGTGTTATCAAAGCGCAAACAATGTCCTGCAAAGTAGCAGGATGCGCATATGTCTGTGCATGTGTGTGTACATATGTGTGTGTGTGTGTGTTTGTGTGTGTGCCAGTTGTTTAGCGCACATTTTGCAAGTTTTGTGTGCGCACCGTTGTGCGGAAGTGTTGATAAACCTCAGCAAAAAAAAAAATAGAAGAATTTTAAACTAAAAGTGGAAAAAGAGAAAAAATTAAATGAGCTTCATTCGGCGTTCATTGCATACTTTTGGGGGCAGGCAGGCTGTGGCAGAGAGAAACGTTTGTTGCCTGTTTGTCAAGTGCAGACAATTTATCAGTGGCTGCCTCCTTAAAGAGAGACATGTGCATATTGGCTTAAAGAACGAGCTAAAAATCCAATTAGCCAAGCGACTAATTAAACTCCAGCAAAATTAGAGTATAAATACAATTTAATGAATATATATATATATATAATATAATTATAAAGGAAAATAAGTCTATAAGAAAACAAGCCTAATTTTATATAGATGTGTGAAATTCAATTACTAAATTATATAATTATATAGACTCTACAAGTGTAATTTTATACAGATGAGTGAAATTGAATTAATTAATCATACAATTTGCTGCTCTCTCTAAAAAAAAAGGATTACTTCGAGTAACACATTTATTTATAATATAATGAACTTATTATTAATTTAATAACTGCCAATTGTTTGTATTACAAAAAATCAATATTATTTGCTATAAAATTAACTATTTGTAGTCGCTGAATGATTATTTTTGAATAGTTTTGTTTGCTTCTATTTTTCTGGGAATTGTTGAAAAATGTAAGCCAAGAATTGTGAATGGCATACGAAAATTGTTATAGACTGCACTTGACACAGTTCCACCTACCCATTAGAGAGAGAGGCTCTGCTCTATAAACTAAACCAACAAGAATCACACACACACACAACACACACACACACAACACTTGTGTGCAACACATTTGTACTATCAGCAAAACTTTTCACTGCTTGGATATTTTCAATTTCTCTCTCGCTGTATGACAAAAGTTTTCCACACCAAGGACAAGTATGTGAGTGTGTGTGTGTGTGTGTGTGTGTTGTGCTATGATATACTGTCAGAGAGTGAGGGGAGTGAGGGGGTCACTTGAGAACCGCCACAAAAACAGACAAAAACATAGAGGAACTGGCTAGTCAGACTTTTGCTACCTATTGTCAAAGTGTATGCAATAAATTCGAGTATAAAATGCATTTTCTATTATTTATTTCTTGTTTCTATATTTTTGTTGTTGTTACCAGTTTGCATGTCTTACACTGGTTCTCTGAGGCCCGCCCACCCCCCACAGCCACCCGCTCAACGGTCAACTCTTGCATATTTTGCGTAACCAATTCTTCAAGGTTTTCTCCTTCGTCAATGGGATGAATAAAGATGGTTTTTTTTTGGGTTGTGGGTTATGGTTATTGTGCAAGTTGGTTGCCACACAACAATTGCCGCAGGTCAAGCGTCATCGTTTTCTGATATGCATTGACAAGTGCATGCAGCGTTTTGTGGCACACAAGCACAGCATTTGTCAGTTGTAAAAATATTGACAGTTTTCAATGCGACAATTCTTGGAAATGTTTCGCTCGAAATGTTGACAATTCTAGGAAATTTACTAGTTATTCCATTAATGAATTTATAATACTGCAAATAAATTACTTAAAAAAAATTATGAAATGCATATTTAAAAGGCAGCCGAAAAAGTAAAGAAATAAATTTCTGAAAATAAATTCAGTTCGTTTTAGTAAAAAATAAATTTCGATATAAAAATGTGCAGTGTTGTAAAATGCTTAAAAAAGTGCTGAAATATATATACATATTTTTTTCAACATTAATAATTTGTAGAAAATATTGAAAAAGTAAAATTTAAAATTGGAGACAAATCAAATAAATACTAAAAAAAATTAAACCAGTAATCTTATAAATTGTAATCAAATTTACAAACTAAAACTAAAGCAAAAATCAGCAGTTAACTTTCATTTATCTATGTCCTCAAGTCAAATTGTGGTTTTTGGATCCATTTCAATTTCGGAAATTGCGCTGCGAATTGTCACATTTAAAGGGCTTTGCCCTGCGATATGCAACGCATAATGCATAAGTTAAAAATATATATATGTAAAAAAAAGAATGAGTTTTTGCCACATTGCGTTGACTGCTGTCTAATGCATCAGAAATGCACACACACACACACAGCCATACACTCATACAGCATATACATGCATTTGTGTGGCACCCACATTTTTCTTCATCATAACTGTCAAAAACCGACAAAACCCATGGCACACAATTACAAAACATAAACAGAAAACTTGTAATCACAGCTGTCCAATCCGACGAACTGAAAGAGAATCCTATTCACTCACACACAAACACACACACACACACTCACACACACACCTCGGTTGTTGTAGCATGCAGGCTGTTGGGGATAATCAGAAAACTGCCAGAGCCAAGCAAAACGAATGATGACGGAAAAACCGAACGAACCGCAGACGACAGCCAAGCATCGGATGAACGGATGAACGGACGGAGTAGGACTAAACTGCAAGACGTACTGCATCATCCAATGGTACGCATTTTATATTATGCTTTCCGGGCCAACAGACGTCGCTCGGTCGGTCGTCGGTCGGTCGTCATGCCAGCATTTCAGCAACATCATCATCCGTCTCACAATCATCCTCCATCCTCCATCATCCATCCTTCATCCTTCAGCAACCATCCGAGTGGGCAAAATCTCATCAGCGTCAGTTGGCCGTCAGCTTTTATAATTTGTGAGTGCCACATTGTTGCATGCACTCATTCGTTTTAATTGTTTCAAATGTCAACTGAAATTTAGATCCAATTGTAAGTAGCGCAAAGTACTCAAGCATCGCTGCACCAAAACGGTAAAACAGTAAACACTCCCTAAAAGAGATATTCACACAATGCAAATAAATATTTCACATTAATTTAAACGAATTATTAAAGCAATATTTGAATTATACAAATTATATAGATTTGGGTATATTGATTTTTGTTTGTTATATTACTAATAAAATCTGTAATAATCAAACTCAACTTAACTTTATAATATAGAAAAGCTTTGAAAATTCTAATTTTTTTTTAAATATATTTCAAAGTTAGTTTTACAGAAAAGTATCTAATAATTATTGCAATTTAAAATCAATAACAAAAAAAAAAACAATTTTTAAATATTTTCCAAATTGATTTCCTTCTAAATCTTACAAAAAAATCAGATTAACAATCTGAATAGAGCTTATAATTTTATTTAGCATTTGTTATAAAATCAATAATTTTAATATTTTACAAAAATCATTATTATTATTTTTTTTTTTTTTTGTGTACTATTTTTAGTGTTTTTTTTGCTTTTGCAACAGTGTTGCAATTTTTATGCACATTAAATCTATATATGCAACTATGTGGCAAATAAGTAAGTTGAACGCAGTTTTGTGGTTGGCAACGACAATCGTCATACTCATCATCATCCTCATCATCATCCTCATCATCATCATCCCCATCATCATCATCATCATCATCCTCATCATCATCCTCATCATCGTTTGCTTGTGACACAAAATTAATTTCACTTAATTAACACAAATAGACGAAAGAATTTGTAATTTTTACACAATGCACTTGAGGCCACATAAAAAGAGATGGAAAAAAAATAGCGACAACAACAACAACAACTCTTTGCTTAGCCATGCCCCTAAGGGGGCGTTAGGGTGTGGGTGTGGGTGTGATTAGTGGCTTACATTTGCGAGGCTTGGCCCAATTTCATGATATTTAATTAGCATTTTGTAATACGAATGTATTCGTAATACCCCCGAGTATTTTTACTCGTTTTCGTTGTTGTTGATATTATTTTTCTTCTTCTTGTTGCAGTTGTTGTTGTTGCTGTTGTTGTTATTGTTGCAGTTGTACTTTTAATTTTAATTAAATTGCTTCGTTTTGTTGTTCAGACAGTTGAGTTGATGACTAAATAGCAGCAAAAAAAATTGCGTAGTCAACTTCAATTGTGAACTGTGGACCCCTGTGCGGGGTGAGGGGATTGAGTTTTATTTATGCAAATTCTGCGCACAGCTAATCGTTTGGGGCCATGAACGCACCCCAAATTGCATATGCTTAACTTAGAAATACGAAGTGTTCAAATTGTTCTACATTAACGAATTTTAACTGAGCTTTTTGCCAGTAATTTTGAATTTTTAAGTAAAAAGATCAGTTCTAAAAGAATTTAGAGGTTTGAGTAAAAAAATTTATGTATAAATTCATATTTATAGTTTTACACAATTTAAGTTTTTTTTAAAATTTAATTAACGATTTTTACATATATTTAAAAATTTATTATTTTTTTTAAAAAGGGTCTTAAATATTGAGATATTCTAGCTCAACGTTTTATTTATTATTTTTTTTATAGGGGTCTTGGTTGTTAGGATATTTTAGACATTTAAATTTTTATTTTTTTTTTATTTTGTTTAATGTTTTATAATAAATTTTTTACAATTTATTTTATTTAAAGAAGTCTCTAAAATTCCAATAGGTATTCATATTTATCTGAGTTCTATAATAATAATGTAGATCTTTTGCTTTAAAAAGTCTCTGATTACGCGAATTATTTTTTAAATATTTTATGCGCTATTTTTTTTAAGTAATATATTTTTGATATTTTCATAACAATCTCTAAGATACTTGCTATGATATTCTCACCCAGTTTTTTATATAATTACGTTTCTTTTTTTTCATAATACAATTCGAAATTGCTAAATAAATTTTCAAGTTTCAATAAACTGACACAAAATGTGTTCTGTAAGAAAGGGAACTTGAAACCGCTTCATGAAGACAACTTCTAAGTGATACCACCAATTATTTTATATATATATATATATATATATCTAAATCTCAAAGTGCTTGCAACTGCTCTTTAATAGTAGTTTTTTTTCTCGAGCTGAATCATTATGTTGTTTGCCAGCGAGACGAAGATGACAAGCAATTAAGAGTATCTTAAGTGTGTGTGTTTGTGTTTGTGTGTGTGTGTTTGTGTTTGTGTGTGTGTGTTGTGTGTGTGGGTGTGTTGTGTGTTGTTGTTTTTGGTCTCTCGAATGTTTGCTCTGTTGTATATAGAAATACATATGCCACACTATCGTCCCTTATTGTAATACACGTGGTAAATAAATGTTATGTTGGATCTGCCCCTTGGCTAAGTGCCACATTTCAACACCTTGAACAATGTGGCACGTTGCTTGTCGTTATCTGTGCCACGAAACGGACATGAAACACACTTAACCCATTTTGGTGGGGCAGCAACATCAGCAACAGCAGCAGCAGCATACGCAACAATATGCGGGGATGTTGTTCATAATGTCCTGAGGGGTTTGTCGGATTGCCCCAGAGGGAGAGAGGGGGGAGATGGACAGACAGAAAGAGAGAGAGGGAAGGAGAGAGAGAGAGAGATATGCATGCATATAAGTAATGACCGAAGCGTTGAGTTCATGATGACTGTGCGGCTTCTGTAGTTGCCCCATGTGGCAGACGCCACTATTCCGCCCCAGCAGCAGCCATTTAATTGCCACAAATTAATTAAATTAATGAATTGTTTGTCGTTGCATTTTTATGCCATCAGCAACAGCAACAGCAAACAGCAGTCGTTGGCATTTTGTAGTCATTTATACCAAAATTAGACGGGGATGTTTTAGATTCTATTTCGACAACCCCCCCCCCCTCTCTACACCCCCTCCACGCTCCTTTACATTTAATGACAAATGATTTGCGTTGAGCTGAAATTGCAGTGATAACATTATATTTATTTATTCAATCCATTTATATTGTTCCCAGTGGAGGAGGAAACAGCCATCAGCTGAACCGGAAAATTAATTTTGTAATTCGCAAACATGAAATTAAATATATCAATGTATGTATTTAAGAGCCTATATACAACATGTATATATATATATATACTGTTATCCTTCATTTTATGACGCTGATAAAGTTGTTTGTGATAAAAACCCGAAATGGGTTCGAGTCAAAATGCTTCAAATTTTATGACACTTTCATTAAACATCGAGAAACATATTTTTATATGTATTAATGCGATATATTTTAGGGCATATCTTTTTTTATTTTTATCATAAACTGCGCAGATTTTGTTATATATAAAATATAGCTGAATAGGCATTTTGTGGGCTTAAAATAATCAAAGTACAAACACGGAACCAGAAACGTTTTCCAAAATTTGGTGTTTAAAATTCAACTACAGAATAAAAAATTAAATACAAAAAAAATTAAATAAATAAAAAATTAAATACGAAAAAAATTATTTATTATCTATTATGCTTAATAGATTTTTATAATTGTCATTTAAAATTATAATTATATTTCCCATATAAAAATTAGCCATATTTCATTTAAAATATGAATAAATGAAATTTATTTGAAAAAATTCTCTCATATGAATTGTAAATCAAAAAAGTTGCGGCACAGAAATGAAATGGGGTCAGCAGCATTTATTGCCACCCACTTCTCGCTCCCTCTCTCTCTTCCTTACTCTCTCTCTCTCTCTCTCTCTCTCTCTCTCTCTCTCTCTCTCTATCTCTCTCCCCCTCTCTCTCTCTCTGGCTGTTCGTCTCTGTTGCTCAGTGCCACTTGTTGAGTGTTGTTGCGGCATGTTGACGCCATCTGGCGGTCATAATAAACGTCTGCATTTGTGGCACACAGCGCAAAAATTCTTTCCCTAAACAATAAATGTCATATGGCTGGCACATCAACACTTTATGTGTCGCCTTGCCATATGCCACTCTTCCCCCCCCCAATCCACCCTATCATCAGCCCTCCCCCGGCGCCTGCCTCACACATTTATACAGATGAAAATCTTGCACGGTTATAATTTCGCCTGAAAGTATGCGGCAAATGTTTTGCACAAGAGAAATGATGAAAAGGAATGGAGGGGGGAATGGGGGAGAGAAGAGAAAGAGAGAGAGAAGTAAAATTTTCTCGCTTTGTTTTGTGTGACACATTTTTTTATGAGCACAGCAAAATGAAATAAAATTATTGCCAAAAACGAAAATAAAGGATGAGTCCGAGGACATAAACATAAGCACCAGCTCAAATCCAAACCCTCTACCCTCCCCCTCCCCCGCTCCACTGCTCCACTGCTCCACTGCTCCACTGCTCCACTCCTACTGCCAAACAGACTGCCAACCGCACCTCTCTCCCCCCGTCTCCTGCTCGTCACTCACTTGGAATTTTTGCGTAATTTATATTTTGGCTGCTGTGCACAGTGACGTCAGCGCTGAGAGTTTAGGACTGAGAGAGGGGGAAATGGGGGGGGTGGGGTGGGGAATCTTGGTTCTGGGTCCTTGGCTCTGATTCTAGTCCTGCCTGTCCTGATGCTGGCCCCACGCCTGACATTTCGGCTTTGTAGTTTATGTCTTCAATTTGCCCAAATGAGTCGTTAATTTTGACTTTTCATGTGACACCCGCCCGCAATGAACACACACACGCACACCCATTGCTAGGGCCTAGGGCGAAACCTGACCAGGGAGCAGGACCTGAAACTGGAGACCCTTTGGAAGTTAGTTTGCCAGCCACTTTTATTGTAATTTTGTGGCCTTTAATTGAATTTTATTAGCATTTGTACTCATTATTTGCTCGCTCTCTCTGCTCCTTCCCCTTCCCCCATCCCCCCACTCTCCGTCTCCCTCACATTTAATCGTATACTTTATTGGCCAAGAAAATTGGGGTTCAGCGGGTTTTCCATTGTTTATCCAATGTTACGGGGAGGTTTTTGCTTTTATTGTGTTGCCTTTTTGTGCTAATTGAATATTTTCTATTTGTTTTGGATGACCAACTTTAGTGTGGGCGGGAAGGGGGTCACTAACTGAAAAACAGCATGAAGAAATTGTGGTTTTTTTTTTTTTTTGTAATTACAAACGTTATTTAACTTTTGCTTATATCTTTTTACTATTTCCAGGTAAGTCCTTGTAAATTGGCCATAATAAGGAAATTGAAACTGTTTATCAGAACTAATCCAAACGTGAATTAGTCCGGGTAAGATTCAATATCATCATCTTTTTTTTTTATGCATATTCCGTCAACTTAAACAAACAAAATAAATTGTTAGGTTTTTTTTTTTAATTTTTTTTTAATAGAAAGTAAGAAAATTCCATCAACAAATGAACAAAAATAATAATACAATAAAAATAATTTTTAAAATTAGTCAAAAACAACTTAATCAAATTTAAAAACTAGTCTATTTTTGATATTAGATGCCAGATCTTAATACAGGGTGACTCATGCAAAGCTTGTTTAACGCTAATAACTAGAAAACTGCTTAGGTTAAAAACAAATTCTACAGATTTATAGGCGATATCTTTTCGATCTGATGTGATTTTTTCGCTTCTTGCGCGTTGTCAATTTGACGTAACGCAATTTTGCTGGTTTCAAAGTGCTACCGAAACCGGAACCCGAACCGGAACCCAAACCGGTAGCTGTACCCATAGTCGCACCGGGTCGCCGTTGACGTGTACGCAAACGTGTGGGCGTGGCTTTTGTGGGTCGCGCATAGCTGTGATAGTTGGGCGATGCTTGCCAGGAGTTGCCGCTGCCACCAGTTGTTGCACCATCAAAATCATCATCATACATCGCGTTGCCGTTGCCATAAAGTGTTGCATAGCTTTGGCCATTGCCATTTAGCTCATTGTGCATAAACTCATCCATACTTAACGCATTGTTCTGGCCACTAAAGGCCGCCGCACTGTCCAAGCCCCTTTCATCATTCTGCCGATCTGGCTGATCCCCCCAAAATTGTGGTCGCTCCTCGAAGGGCCGCTCCTCGTATGGCTCCTCGTCTATCTCATCCTGATACTCATCATCGTAGTGCTCCTCGGCTTGCTGCACATACTTCGGCAACTTGTGGGCGGGCCTCTTTTTGGTGCGTGTGTTGCTTGCCACAAACTTGACCTTCTTGCGTTTGCGTCCAAATTTCGTGAAATATTCACGCTGCAGTGCGGCCAAAAAGTTGCCATTGAGCAGCGCATTCTGCTCCAGTTCGGGTTCGGATTCGGATTCGGCTTCGTTTTCCGGTTGTGGTTCAATTTCTTTGTCCAGCTGCACCGCCTCCGCGAACTGTTCACGTTGCCGCTGGGCGGCTGTTATGGCCGCCATCAAGTTGGGCGTAAAGAGTTGTTGCAACAACTGTTGTTGCTTGTAGTTGCTGCTGCCAGGCGCTGTGCCAAGATAATTGCTGGCTCTGCCGCCAAGCTTCACTGTACTCGTCGCCTCCCTTAATCCGGTCTCCACGGGCTGATTGTTGTAGCTGTCGAACAATGCTGGCCCATAGTTGGGCAACATGGGCATGGGCATGGGCGTGGCAGCTGTGGACATTAGTTGCATCAGACTGGGCGACATGCCACCGCTGCCACTTGCCGTTGTCGTATAACCGAGCAGCGCAACATGCGGCTTGCCCCCGGGCAGCGGGTGCAAAGGGGGTTGTAGTTGTGGTGGATGGCGCACTGTCTCAGCGACTGCAAGTGGCAACTGCTTGTAGACCTTGTGGAAATGCGTGTGCTGACGCACAACTTCCGGCATGTGCAGACGTATGTGCACCCTGGTCAAAAGGAAAGCGTTAAGAACGAATATTTATTGCATAAAAGTAAATAAAATCGGGCCATAAATACACATGAAGCTGAAAGAGCTGAGGAAATGCGTAAGGCATTAAAATAATTTACAACATTTATCATTAAACTTTACTTAATTTATTTTACTTAATCTTTTTTTTTATTTTCAAAACGAAACTGCAACAAAAAGTATCAAATTTTGTGTGCAATAATAATACCCAGAAAATATCTGTATTTCTATATATATATTTTTTTTGGCATTGAAATTGAATTCTAGCCAATTTGTTGAGTTCCGTTTTTTTTTTTTCTTCGTTTTTTTTTTAGATATTTTGTAAACACAAATGTTTTTTCTGAACTGAATTGCAATTTGCAAGCGTTGCATTTTCATTATGCATATTTTAAGCTCAATTTTTGAACGCACCTTTCGCCGCTATTTGCTGCTGCAACTTTGTCGTATTCCAGCCAGGCCCAAACGATCCACAGCATGGCAATTGACATGTTTGCTTTCATTTCAATGCGTTCCTTGATGCCGCCGTGTCCCGTTTATTATCCTGGCGTGTTTTGTCTGACTGCAACTGTGGACAACTTCTGACCAACGCCGCTGCGTTGTCTCCCACTTTTATTGGCTCGCGAGGCAAACAAAATACAGTTAAAGCTAAAAAAAAAAAAAAAACCACACACAGATCATATTTCCTATTTTTTTTTTTTTTTTTTTTTAGTAGAGAGGGTGGCAGCTGTTTTTCACCTCACGTTTCCAGCTGCTGCACTTTGGTGAATGCAATTTTCCATTTTCCTTCGAACCATTTTCAGTTCAGAGCAGCTCGCATATCCGCTGTGCATCACTTTCCCTCCGCAGCCCAGGCACCCCCCCCCCCCCCCATTGCTTTGTGTCATTCGATAGCTTTGTCAGACAAGAAAAAGAAGAAGAAGAAAATAAAACTCACCGACAATTCCCCATGAAAAGCCATTGAAAACGCATGCGTAACGTTTTCAATTTCATTTGTAAAATAAAGTTGTTGCTTTTTTTTGCACATCTTGTTTATTTTTTTTTATCTCTTTTTTGTTTGCTTTGCGAATGCATTGGATGCCATAAAAGTGAATAAACCCCAAGCAGCAACAATCAGACTCAGAGTCAGACCAAAGACCTTGACAAAAGTTGCGAATGCGAATCTAAAGCAGAAGAAATAATGCTTGCTCGGAATGAGAAAGGTCAGCAATGGAATTGCTGCAGATGAGGAAGTGCAAGAAATGTGATAAACGAAAAAGTACAGTACAACTAGAAATACTAGAAAACAGAATAAAGCCAAAACAAAAGTAAGTCATTTGTATAAATATAAAATAACTGTATATTCACAGTGATTGGTTTGAATTCAGTTCTAATTGGCTTTAATAATAATAATAATAATAACTTAATTTAATTTAATACAATGGACATATCTATAACTAATTTAAATGCGAACCAATAGAAATAAACAAAGGTTTTCATTTGTCTCCTGCATAACTGAATAATCTCTTTAAAACTTTGTTGATTACAACATATTTAAAATGCAAAAACATATGTTTTTTTTCTGACTTTCGTAACCTTGGTAAAGTGCCAAAAAAAAATGACTTAAAAACAGGCAAGAAATCCAAAAAAAAAAAAATATGAGAAAAACAAACAAAAATTTCGGGCGTTTTTCCAAGTCACTAAACAGCAAAAGAAAAATCGAGGGGGTGTGCGGGAAGTTGTGTCTGCAAGCGACGCATTTCTGGCAACACCAAAGATAAGGAAACGTCTGTCCAAGCTTGGTGTTTTCCGGTATTTTTCTTCTTGCTATTTTAGCTGGCAACAACAAAATGTAATGAAAGTGTTTTTGCCACGGATAACCACAAGGAATATAAAGGCAAACTTTAAGGACACAATTTCAATTGAAATGAAAAAAGGGAACGTGGCACTGCAAAAGATAAAACTGCTTGAAAATTGTCTGAAAAATGGACTATACGACAAGTGAGGAAACAGCATATAAACTAAACGTGCAATGGCTTTTTGCACTTATACGATGATGCCATATCAAAATAATAATAATAATAATAATAATAATAATATTGAGTGAAAAAGATGTTTGCAACCAGCAACAGCAGAATATCAACCGTTAAATTCTAGATTGTACCTGCTGTAGGTTTTTTTTTTCTTTTTCTTTTTCTCAGTGAGCAAGCAGCTTAGCAGACGTGACACGCAGCAGATAAAGTATAAAAAGAAAATGAACAAGCAAAGAGAAGGTGTAAAGCAAAAGATGCAAACAGTGCTTTTGGTACATAGAGTGTGAAGGCAACAGCATAAAGATTAACAAGTCATGATTATTAGTGTGGCTAGGCGAAAGAGGGGAGCAGGAGCAGGAACAGAAGGAGAAGGGGAAGGAGGAGGCCAGCTGTAATGCTGAACTTCAGTTCTAAGAAGATGGGGCCAAAGCGAAAATATGTTGAAAATGATTATTGAGTTACGGACAACTCGTGCTGATTGGCTGCCTACCTCACGCTGACCTGTAATTTCGAGAGGTTTGCCAGGCAACATGTTTTTTTCACATACATATACAACTTTTGACCCCCAACAGATGCTGCTGCACGTTTCCCACACAGCAGTCAATTCAGTTCAGTTGGTACGTTACGGAAGGAAGCCAGCAAGCTGCACGCAACATTTGCTGTTGTTAAGTTTGGCAACATGAGCAATTGCAACATCTCACGCTACACATATGTTGTCAGTGCATGTTGTCAACATGTTGCAAAGCTGACCTTGGCCCTGGCAGTAAAAGCAGAAGCGCAATTGTAGATCACGCTCTCCTGTCTCTATCTATCTCTGTCTCTCTTTGAATTGAAAATGTTGCTTGAGCAACTAGTTCAAGCTCATGCTAATGACTCTTCTTCAAGTGCGCTTGCTTGTCGTAGTTATAGTTGTTGTTGTTGTCTTTGCTGCCTGCCTCTCTCTTTGCTCTGGGTCATTGTCTTGTCTCTGGTGCGCTCTGTGCAGGTGTGTGTGTGTGTCTTTCTGTATTCGCTTGTAAAGCTTGCCTGTGCTATTGTCTTCAGACATTTTCGTCTATTTCGTTTTGCATGTACTGTGTCGCTGTCTCTCTCTCGCTTGGTCTGTTGTCGTTCCTCGTTACGCATCTGCATTTAGTTTTAATTGTTGTTTATAGTAGCATTTGGATTTAGCCATTATTATAAACAGCACTATTGCGCCTCATCATCGTAATGTTTTTAATGTTAATGCTAATGGACATCATCAGTTACGCCTCTGGGTCATTGGCATCCACTGGACAAGTTGGCTGTTTATAGTATAAGCATCACACTGAAGACTGTCTTTTTCTCTCTTTCTCTCTCCCTCACCCTCTCGTCTTTACATCGCTGTCGTTGTTTTGCCTAGGCTTCGAATTGTCCAACAATTTTGTAGAATTCTTTTGAATACCCTCTACAAAATTGAGCGGTGGATCTGCTAGTCAGGCTCATAAGTATTCTTTTAAATTATACTTTATTAACTCAATTTTTTTTATTTTAATTGTAGCTACAAAGATTGCGCAGGGTATCTCATAGTCGTGCAGTTAGCCTACATATATGCACTAAAAAATAAATTAGACGCGAGCATTGCCTGTCTTTCTGCCTTTCTTTTTGGCTTATTTTTCTGATGATGTCACGATGGGTGTAGCTGACAATGTTTCCTCTGGCTTCCTGTCTTTGGCAACTTGTTGCTATTCTTCGTGTACTTGTTGCTTTTTGTAGTTGTATTTGTAGTTGTTGTTATTTCTCATTACATTTGTTGTTGCTGCTGCTGTTATTCTGTCATGTCCGGCGGCAAAAGTTTTTTCGCCTAGCCTTTGTTTTTTTTTTAATAGTGGTTGTTGTTTTTGTTGCCGTCGTTGCTAATTATCTAACAGACAACTGAGAGAATGCCTATGCCTACGATATTTTTGTTGCCCATATACATGTACATTGTTGTTGTTCTTGATGTTGTTCTTGTTGTCGTTGCCTGTCTCGAGTTATTAGCTATCATTAACAGAGTACCGTTGCGTATAATCATTTAACTGTAAACTAACACGAAGAATTTTTCTCAATCTCATTTGTAGCACAGCTTTTCAAACTATTTTCAGTTTCTCTTCTTGTTGCTGCTTCAATGTTTTTCTTTTTTTTTTTGCAACTGTTTTGTCCAGCGACCAACTTCCATTGGCAATGAGAGCAGCAAAAGCTGGAAAAACGTGAAGCTGACAAAAATGGCACCAAACTTTGCACTTGGCCACTTGAATAATTCATATCGATATCTACAAATTTTGCAGCTCTCTTTGCTGTGCAGAAATCTTTTGACCAGACATAGAAAACTTGCAGAATATTTATAGAAATTAGTTTTCAAAATTAACTTCTATAAACAGTTTTGCTTCTTATACTTGTTGAATATTGAGAACAGTTTAGCAAATTTTTCTCTAGGTACTTCATGGTATCTGCCAAGAGCCGTTTTCCATTCGTTCTTTGTGCCACTTTCACCTCAGTTTGGTGTGTGCTGCAGACACAACTGCCATTTCTGCCAATTCAACTGGTAACTTGCAACTTTTACCAAACGATCTTGCAACAGCGATGCTTGCAACGTCAGACCGAGTGTGGTTCTTTTCCTGGTTTGCGACGCGGCTCCGCTGAGATTCGCAATGCCAAAGAGGAGGCATACAAACATGATCTCCATAAATACATTGAAATACTCGTATATCTCGGGACTGGTTGCCTTTTCTTTTCTTTTCTTTTTTTTTTAAGGCTTGAAAGAAGCTTGAATTTTTTAAATGATGTCAGCTAACAAGATTTCTACCTTTTTTTTTCTTTCTTCATTATTCTGGTTTTCCATATGAGTTTCCTATAAGCGCTGCCAAAGTATTTCGTTTTTTTCTTTTTTTTTTTTTTGGTTCATTGTCCAATGTTTTTTTTTTCTTTTATTTTTTTTTGCTTTCCTAGTCACACAAGATTTTAGTCAGTGTCAATTTGTCTTTCTCCCCGGACTTAGCATGAGACTATTAAATACGATTAGCATTTTAATTGGCGATTATTAAAATATAGCTTTGAATCGCCGTTTTGCACATTGATTGTGGCAAGTTCATTGAACGAATAAAATAAATCAAAGGCAATTTAGTAAATGACGCGACTGTGACTGTCTTCCTTAACCATCTACTCCACTTAGCCCCCCCCCCCATCAACTGCTCTTTCCCTTGTTTTCCCCGTTTCGGCTGGCCCCTAATGACTTCCCAAAAGTTGATTGGATTCGATTTGAGTGTCCCAAACGAACCGGGTCGGTTTTTTGGTTGTTGTGCGTGCCGCTAATGTGAATTTGATTAATTTAATTAATAATATGAAATTTATGAATTTATTTACCAAAAGTACATACATAAATATTCTACTAATGATGATGCCAGCTCCAGCTCCAACAAAAGCCATCGCATTAGCCATATGTTTAGCAGAGTGTTAAACTGTTAAACTAGACATACTCATCGAGATATTATAATATTTTCATGACCTCATACGAATAGATGAATAGAATACGATTGGAGTCCAAAAAAATCTTGGCGTTGTGAAAGTATATTTCCGATTACGTCAGTTATTGCATAATTTATATTCATAAGCAGAGAATATATCGATGATTTGAGCGGATTATAGCTGCTGTAGGATGTGGATGAAGAATGTTGCCATTATTAAAATAGAGAGACATTTTTGGAAGAATTGTTTTGCAATCCAAAGTAATTTGTAAGCTTTAAACTGTTGCCAATTGAGGGTTTTGTATCTTTGAGTAGCAAATACTTGTTGATTTTTTTGATTATTTATTTTATTTATCACTTTGTTCAGATATAAATCTTTTGATTGTGTCACTTTGTGCATTTGCGTTAACAACTGTCATTCACTGTTTGCCCCATTAACACGTCGTGTTCCTAATAGTCAGCGACATTATTATTTGCGTGGCATTTCCACAAGACACGTGCGAAATTGCATACAACGTCGACAAATGCCGACGGTTAAACATTTAACCCATTAAAGCCCCGCAGCTGTCGCTGAGCAAATTTGACGCTCAGGAGTCGCGTTGCGTCAGTGTTTGCGGCGCCACACTTTTTCCACTCGGCTTCGCCCCTCGACAAAAATCACTTCAGATGAGTTTAAAGCGTTATCGTAATGAGGCAAAAATATTATTTCCTATACACTAGATTCAAGTTGGGGAACCACCACTTGACAAACTTGTTTGGCAGATATTAAAATAATTAAGTTCAAGAAAAAAAAAAATAATAATATTTAAGAAGCAAGAAATTAACAGCTCGACTAAAATATAGCGCAGTTTTTGAATAATAAATAAACATTTTTAGTAGTTTGTTTAATATGAAACAAAAAATTGCGTTTCTAATTCTTGCTTTAGTTTTCACAGTTTAATTAAAAATATTTAATTTATTGGAAGGCTAAATCTTTTGAATTATATTAACATATATTCCATCTCAACTTGTCCCTAGCTAATAAAGTGTCTGAGATGGAATTCGGCTGGATTAACTTAAAACATTTATCTCATTTTTAAATTCAAGTTGATGTCACAATTTTTATTACAATTCTTTAATAGAGCCGCGTTAGATCTGCGATATGAAGTGCCACTGAAGTGTGCACAAATTGTGTAAAGAGGGCAAATATATTTACAGGCAACATTTGTAATTATGCAGCACATCAATCAAATTATGGCGTGAAAATGCTCACATTAATTGGTTGGTGTAATGGGGAAGGGAATGGGAAAGGGAAAGGGCAGCATAGATAGAAAAACCAGTTTGAAGTGTATCAACGCTCATCATCAACTCTTTATTTGTCACTCTTCACTTCAATACACATTACTTTGGTCGCACAGTGCACCACACTCCCCCCCCCCCCTCATTGCCAACATTCACACCTCACCACTGCTCTCTTTTGGTTTTTTTTGTTTTCTTCTATGTACTTTGGTGTTGTTCTTTTTACACGTTTGTGTAATTTTTTTTTTTTGTGTTTTTGTCGGCAAAGTTTTTTGATATCATGTTGGAGTATAGCGTATATTGGTGTGAAAAGGGGGAGAAGTGGACAGGGTGTGGTTGGGGGGGTGCGGTGAAGCTGGTGGATCTCTCAAAGTGTCACCGCATAAAAGTAGAACCCACTCAGTGCCCCCCCCCCCCCCTCTATATCTCTCTCCCTCTCTTTCTGTCTCTCTGTATCTCTTCTCACAGCATGTCCAGTCTCTTGAGTGTGAGAACATGAATGTGTCTGGACATGGAACCTTTTGCACTGTCAAACTGTACCCGCTATCCACACCCCCCCACCGCCCCCATCCCTGCGCTGACAGGGTACTCTGCTGTGTCATTCACACTGAGTCGGCGGCTTTTCGGATTGGTTCGCTTGACAACTTTTATTTTATTTTTTGTGTGTGTTGCCAGTTTTTAGCAAACTCATTTATGTAGTTTTCGCTACTTGTTTACTTAAAGTTCAAGTCGAGTGTTGTTTTTACAAATTGTTGGACATGTGTGTGTGTTTCTGTGTGTGTGTCTGTGTGGCTGTGTGTCTGGTGTGTGTTACCCAAAAGCAGACAGTAAACGGCTAAATGGAAGATGGTTGTTGGGGGGGCACAGACCATGCAGACACAGCAACCACCATTGCCACTGCCACAGTCACTGTCACCATCGCAATCGCAATCACACACACAATCACACATACAATCACACACACCATTCTCATTTACTATTTTTTAGCTCTGCCTTTTTGGTGGCACCGGCACCATGATGTTGACCTTAGTTTTAGTTCTTTGGCTTCAGGTTGGTTTTCAACTAGATAACCATAGAGAGAGTTTTATAATTAAAGTTGAGCCAAATGCCTGCAGCTAACTGCATGTGAACAGAACTAGTTCTTCTTGGGGCGCAATGTGTGTAAAGATAAAAGCACTGAGCAATGAGCACTGAGTGAATTCAGTCAACCGAAAGAATGCACATTAGATTCTTACAGGCAAAGACAACTGACTTATAATTTTTTAAGATTTATAAAGTACTCAAACTGCTAAGCATAGCAATGATAAGAAAATACTTAAAATATACATAAAATATATGAAAACTAATTTAACAACTTCTTTACAATATCAGTTTTATTTAATTAGGTCTGGTAATTTGTAAAAAATTTATTTAATACTAAATTATTTACTTTAAATAAGTTTATTAAAATAATAAAAAAAAATAATCATAATTGATTAATCACTGAAAAAATGTTGATGATAATTTTCACATTTTTCTTTGGGGTACTTAGGAGAAGTAGGGGAAGTCAAATGAATTTTAATTATAAAGATTTATAAATAAAATTAGAAGAAAATACTTCAAATATAAAAGTTGACTTTAAAATATTATTTTTGTTTAATTAAGGGTGGACATTTTTAAAGCATTTTTTTAATAATTAATTATTTACCTTAAATTAATTTATTTAAATTAAATGTTATTCTTTTAATTTTAAAGATTTAGAAAGTGCTTAGCACAGATCAGAAAACACTTTAAAACTAGTCAAACTTTTTCTTCTTTACAACAATTTACAAAAAAAATTTAATTGGGGTACTTTCCCTAATTTGAACTTGCCGTTGTTTCCCACAAATCAAACAGATTCCCCCAATGGGTATTTTTTTTTTCTTCTGCTAAATCATATGGAATACAATTATAAAACTATTAAAAATAAATCTTAGCTGGGCGAGACACTGCAGTCCCGTTAGACAGTTGGTGCTTTTGTCACACTGTCAGTTGCACACAGCAGTCAGCCACTCACCTTCCCCGTTCCCCCCGCTAGCCAGTGTTTCCCATTAAGCTGGTCATCAAACGTTACAAATTAATTACATTCGCTGTGAGAGTCCGTTAGCTGTTTGCTGTTAGCCACTCGTCTCGACTCGGTTCGGTTCGGATCGGTTCTATTGCGTTCCGGGTTCTGTACGCTCCATTAAAGCTAAAAAATGCAATTATATATAACGCCTGGGGGATATGGACCAAAAGCGACGACGTCAGCGACGACATCAGCGTCAGCCTTGCGCTTAATTTGCCGCCTGGCTATTTGAAGCGGGGCGTGTCAATGGATTACGCCAACAAATGAGAGCAGCGCATAGAGACAGAGAAAGAGCGAGAGCGAGGGAGAGAGAGGAGTGCAGGGCGGGGAGGGTGACCGCCAACTGAGAATGGGATGGGGATAATTCGGCTGGAAAATGGCAATGAGATTTTGCGACACATTTTTAATTTCATTTGCGACTTGTTTCCAGCTGTAAGCGTGGTCATGGCACGGGAAGTGGCAGGGGTAGGGGTGTTGCAATAGAGGCAGGGGTATCCAAGTAACGAAATTAAATAAGAATGATATGAGAATTTTGTAATTGGATTTTGGGTTGGGTTTACAGATGATATATAAATGTATTTAAAATTTTTAAAACTTTTCTTAGAAAGCAAATAAGTTTTATATTTTAGTTCAATTTAATAAATAATAAATATATATTTTATAATATATTTCATATTTGCTTAATTCTAAATTTAAAAACTATTTTACTATATTTAACAATATATTAATTATTTCTATAAACTAAAGAATCGAGGGAGAAGAAATCCTGGACTTAACTGGTTTTGATAGAGGAGCTATAAGCTTCAAAGGGGGGGTACAATAGATCTATTTGGACGTAGTGCACCCATCATAATAATAAACTAAAGTTGTCTTTTTTTTTCCTTATGCGTTAATTTTAAAACTATTTTGAATATATTTTGCTAATTGTTTTCAGTTTCAGTTTGGCTTCTGCGCTAATTGTTGAAACAATATAAAAGTGGCAACAATTTAAACACTTTTCTGACACTTGCATTGCGCTATTTCTCTCTCTCTCTCTCTCTGCCTGTCGCTGCCTGTCTCTGCCCCACTTGCCTGTCCAGTTGGCAGCTTCATTGCCAGCATTTTGACCAACTCAGCTGCAATTGCAAATTGAAAGAAAATAACTTGCTCTATCGCTGCTCTCAGATCCCAGAATGCGGTGTCGCGTACCCCTGTACCTCTTACCCTTCCCCTTTCCCTACCCCCTTCCCATTCCCTTTTTCGTCTTTGCTTCCTTCTGGCAACGATTTGTTGTCCCGATGCTGCCTGCAGATAAGACAAAATGACAGCGTCTCTGACGTGGCCGTCCGATGCCGACAAAGTGACGACATTTGTGGCCCTGCCGCGACCCCAAACCATAACCCCCTTCACATCCCTCACGAACCCTCCCCTCCTCACACTGCCTGTTGCTGCTTTTGTATTCGAGTTTATCTTTTGGAGTTTATTATCATTACGCTGCCATATGGCAAAATATTCGAGAAATATTCTATGATTGAGGGGGGGGGGGGTGGCTGGTAAGGGGGCTGCCTGACGTCAGACTCCGTCAGTCAGGCGCCAGAAATGCTGAGTTGTTACACTTGGCAAAAAAACAGTGAATTATACTGGTAAATAGAAATGGTCAAATGAGGAAATTATTTTTGTTAGTTATTGAAAGGAAAAATTAAAAAGACAAATAGCTTAAACATTTTTTTCCATTATTTTTTAAATATAATTACTATTACTACTACTATTATTATTATTGTTATTATTATTTTTTTATTATTATTATTATTATTTTATTATTATTATTATTAGTATTTTATTATTATTATTATTAGTATTTTATTATTATTATTATTTTATTATTATTATTATTTAATTATTATTATTATTTAATTATTATTATTATTTTATTATTATTATTATTTAAATATTATTATTATTTTATTGTGATTATTATTTAATTATTAATTAATAATTATTAATTATTATTATTATTAAATTATTATTATTATTTAATTATTATTATTATTTAATTATTATTAATTTTAATATTATTATTTTTATTATTATTATTATAATTTTTATTATTCTTATCTTTCTTATCTTTCTTATCATTCTTATCATTTATTCTTTCATTCATTTATTCTTTTATTCATTTATTCTTTCAGTCTTTTATTCTTATCATTATTATCATCATCATCATCATCATTATCATAATTTTTGTGAATGATTAAAGTAAATTTTGAGTTAAGTTTGCTAATTGAAAAGAGAAATGACTCAAACGAACTACCAATTTCGCTCAGTGAGCACACATACAACACAGACCCCTCTCAGCTACCCCTCACAGCTCCACTGGAGCACCACTACACGTCATCATCATAATCATCATTGTCATCATTGTCATCCTTATCATTTTCAGCTTCATTATTTTCATCAGCGCTATTTGTATAAGTGATGGGTCAACTGCCAGCTCATATTTTGCATATTTTTAATAGTTTTAAGTGTATGTGTTGTATGTGTACGTGTACGGTGTGTGTGTGTGTGTGTGTACTTCAAGCAGTTGTTGACTGTAGGGGGTGGGGAGTGGGGAGGTGTAGCTGCTGTTATGTTGCGCACATTTTCTAAAACGTTTTTGTGCAAATGTGGCGCAAATTTTCGCTGCGCATATCTTTCAACTGTCTCCAACAGCCCTCAACACACGCAACCCTTTAACCCCAACGTAAGCAACCCCCAAGCTAAATCAACCCCCCACGCACGCACACACAACACACACCCACACCCACAACACCACTGCTGCTGTTAGCGCGTGTGTTTTCATAATGCGCCATAAAGTATGCAATGTTATTTTTCGCTTGATGAATTTTTCCTCGTTGCACAGTTTAGATTGCTCTTGTCGTTGCTATTGTTGTTGTTGTTGTTGTTGCCGACAGGTAATTTATATAGCAGTGTTCTCCAGCAGCAGCAACAGCAACTGCAACAGCAGCAGCAGCAGAAGTGAATTAATGTGCAACACAAAACTTGCCACAACTTTGCTCCTGCTGCTGATTTGGCTTTCAAATGGAAGCTCAAAAAATTATGTTTGCTTTCATCATCATCATCATGTGAATGGTGATAAGTGAGTAATACTAGCTAAAAATATATTGTGGCAATAACACTTTATAAAAAAGAGAGAGCAGACAAAAAAACGTTGTTATTTTTTTTATTAACTTTACTAAACTTTAGAATATGATGACAAGTTTTTAATTGGGATTTAGCTGTTTTTATATTTTTATGAGAAAATGTGGATCCTATTTTAATTATGCCAAAATGACATCAGCTGAGAATATAATATATATAATATATAACCCAACTAAAATAAGCAATTGTTTTTGTGTGCAGTTCTTGAAAATGTTTAATAATCTGGGTTTTTTTTTGAGTGTATCTCTTTACATATATAAATATATATATATATCTCATTTCTCTATTTCTTATTACATTTCTCAGAACTTACCATTATTTGCCATTACTTTCGGCATGTTCATAATAATAATATATATATATATATATATATCTGTACATCTATCAATTTGCCCAAAAATATTAAAAAAAAAATATATCCTCAAACTTAAATAAGAAAAAGAAAACTATCTAATTTCTAAAGCATATTAAAATTATCAAATTTCTTTCGATAATTTCGCTTTCATTTTGATCGTTTAATTTTGCGCTTCTGCTTTGCGTTGCATCCTTAAACGAGTCAATCTGCATAAGCAGCGCACAACTAATGCTTGGCAAAGCAGAAACAATCTGCAAGACAAGGCACACTTGCTAGTTAATGGCATGTGGCATGCTACGTGTCGCTTGCCAGCAAAAACAAAGGGTGACAATTTGCCAAAAAAATAAATGATAAAAAGCAAAAAAAAAACAACAAAAAAATAGATAAAGCAAGGCAAAAAAAAAGGCGTAGATAAAGTGAAAAAGCCAAGAATAAAGTCGATGTTTAATGGTGCACAAAACATGCCGTAAAGAAAATTGCAAAGTGCAAGCAGAAAAAGCGTTTGCTCAGCAAAAGAGAGAGAGAGAGAGAGAGAGAGGGGGGGGACTGAGAGGGAATGGGGTGTGGGAATGCAAAGTTATTTGATTAAGTCACTTACAAGCAGCTCCTTTTTGCAAAAGGGACGCACAAGCCAAGTAATGCCACTCAGGAATGGCCAACGCCATGTAATATTGACATATTGAACAAACGTGAGCCAAACCAAACCAAACCAAACCAAAACCAATGCCACACAACTGCAACAACAGCCAGACGACAGCCAGCCAGTCAGCTAGTGGAACTGAAGCTATCAAGCAGACGATGGAGTCAAAGAAGCAGGCCGCCAGCCAGAGCCAGCCCAGAACCAGGCGAGGACTTAAAGGACTAAATTCATATTAAAAGTACGCGCAGACATGACAGCGACCAAAGCCAGCCAAAATGGTAGCGCATACAAAACCCGACAACCAAAACCGAAAACGAAAACTCCCCCCCCCCCAACCAACCCTCACCCCCCTCTAAGACTTGCTGAAAAACCAAACCAAAAACCCCAACCGTGCAACCCAAAAACTGGCAACACGACTGCCGCCGCCTGCAAGTGCAAAAATTCTAAAATATATTGCACAGGCTGCAGTAGCAGCAGCAGCAGCAGACCCCTTAGATCTTTGCCCCCCCCCCACCCCCTTGCAACATAGACGCACGTACTACGAGCTGCTGCTGCTGCTGCTGCTGTGGCAAGTAACCAACGTCGAGACACATTTTCTAATAATGTTTCGGCGTCACGTATTAATGCGTTTGTTTGTATCTTCATTTTACCCGCTGGCATTTTAATGTATTTATTTTTTTCTCTCCCTCCCCCCTCTCTCTCCCCCTCTCTCTCTCTCTCTCTCAGCAAAACTCTCAAGCTTTCTATCTATCTATTTATCTCCACAACTCTCTCCCTCGTTTCTTTGCTCTAGGCAAGCGATTCTATCTATATATTTTTTTCTCTCTCTCTCTCTCTCTCGCTTTCTCTGGGGAAGTTTGTCATGTTTGTGCATGCGACACACTCGCCGGGTTAATAATGAAGTAGGTTTACGTGTAAAACTCTATTCTAATATGTATGCTAAAAGCTTTGGCAAGACTCCAACGCATCCTTTCCAATAAATTTCGACACATTTCTACGGGGTTTTTTCTTCTTCTTCTTTCTTTTCTATTACAGCCATAATTAGTGGTGGGGGGGGGGGTTTTGGGTACCTGCTTAATTTATATGTAAAGTTGGAATTAATTATTGCTCGAACTTTGTTTCATTGCTGAATTAAGCAAACAATGCTTTTATTAACAAAATCTGCTTTTGCTGAGTGTGGCTTGGAAATTAGTTAATTTATTAAAAAAAAACCTGGGTTTTATCAAGGGTTTAAAAATGCTTTTGCTGAGTTTGGTTTAGAAATTAGTTAATTAATTTAAAAAAAACTGGGTTTTATCAAGGGTTCAAGGTAGATATACAAAGTATGTCACAGGCAGAAGGAGATTTTTGCGATTCCATCAAGTAAATATTAAAGCTTATTACAACTTTGGCATTTAAGTTCTCTTTTACCATATGTAGATCTTGCAGATCATATATCGATATATATCGATTTTTAATATAAAAGACAGAGTCGATTTCTAGAAACGTCATCTATAAGAAGTCTCATAAAGTGCCAAATGCCATAAGTAGAAAAGTTGTCGGCACGTCTTGGAATTAAATCATACTTTGCCTTATTAATCTAATTAAATATAATGCAAAAAATCATATAATATTAATAATAAACAGAACATAATCAGTCCTGCATATATATAGATTATATAGAATACATAGTAACTTTGAGTCGAATATTCTCGAAAGGCGCATTTTATATTTTCATATTTGCTCTTAGCCGGAATAATGGCCTTTATTTAACAAATGTTGAGCGCTAAGTGTGCCTTTGAAATGGATGTGGGCAATACAATAAAACTATAGAAAATCATTTATGATTCCGGAAATAAAGAAGAACTCAATTTTTTTTTTAACTTTATCTTGGCTTTGATTTGGAAAAGTTCAGTTCACTTTTTTTTATCCAGATACATTTGGGATTTCAAATAAGAGATAAGCTATCGGGCAAGCTCGTTGGCACTGAACGACCACAAATCGATCAATATCGATATAAAAGTATTATCGATATCTGATAGTTAGAGAGAGACGCCTAAAGCGCATTAAACCATAATTAAATTTTAATATAGTTAAGCAAAACCTTGCTAATAAATACAATAAACATTTAAACCATAATAATTTTAAGAATTTTGCTAATTCAGCTTAGTTTCCACTTTCTAATTGTTATCGATGTTGCCAACATTTAGCTGGCTAAGCGATTTGTTGATGTTTGTCAACAATATGGCTAAATAGACTCAATGACTCACATTTGCCACACTTTATTGACTCTGCTGGCAAAGTAACTCAACTGTGTGTGTGTGTGTATTTGTGTGTGTGTGTGTTTGTGTGTGTGGCCTGTTGACTTAAGCAGTGTTGGCCTTTTTGGCCAATTTGGACTTGACTGGCTTAACAATTCATAAGTGACCCAGTTCGGTGAGGCAACAACAAATGCTGGAGTGGAGTGGGTAAATAGCATATTTTTCAAATTTCCATTGCCTACTTTTTGGGGCATCTAATCACGCACCAGGACATCTTCAGCTGCAGCTTTAGCTACAGCTTCAGCTCCGGCGCTCAACTTACCAATTCTATTAAAATTCTTCTCTCAAAAGTCACACGCAAGCAGAAAGAGCTGGAGTCGGGCAGGGAAGAAGGGGAGTAAGGGGAGTGTGGGTGGAGGGGGGAGGGGGAGCAAAAATGGTCAGTTAGAGACAACTACATATTTGAAAAGTATTAAATTACAACGCCCATGCAGAGTACACGCCTCTGTTTGCACAATGTCCTTGCCAATGTTGCCGGACCTGTGTCCTGCGGCTATCCTTTTTCTATACACACACACACACACACACACACACATACATACATATATATATATATATATATATATATATATATATATGTCTATTTTTTGTCCCTCTTCTTTTTCGCTTTTTGCGCAGCAACATGAAAATTATAGGTCCTATGTTCAACGTTGCACGTCCCACATGCCACATGCCACATCCCCTCGCCGCTCTTGCGTTTGGGGCAATGTGTGAAGTCATCGCTTTATAATCAAGTTTTCCTTTCAAGTTTCCTTTTCCTAGTTTACCCTCTCGCACCCTCCCTCTCTTTCAGTCCATATGCTTGCACAAATTGTCGCCTGCCTGCCAGGATATGTAATTGTGTGTGTGTGTGCGTCTGTCTGTGTGTGCGTGTCTGTCTGTCTGTGTGTGTTTATATTTTACTCCTTTGTCGTTTACTTACTGCTGGCTGTCTTTCCTCTGTGCATCTGCCATGAAAATTAAATTGACCGTAGCTGCTTAAAGTTATTAAAGTCGAAGGCAGTACCCCTCCCCTCCCCTCCCCACCCCTTCTGCACCCCAACTTGCCTCAATTCTCTGACCATCCATACTAAGATAATATTTAGAGAAGGCACAACAAATTCTGTTTATGCTGACTATTTGATACTCTTTTTTGTAAGTTTAAATTTTTTATATTTATTTATTCTGCTTTGAGAAAATTGCATCTATTTCAACTGTAGCAGGCCTCTGTCATATGTAATGTATATCGATAAATATCGATTAATGTGTTAAAAGAAATTCATAATTTAATTTTGTTTGCTTTATTTAATCTATAAATTTGTAGTGTATACACAAAAGTTAACTATTTCTAAATGTGTGAGATTTGCAAAATTTTTGCTCTTCGGTGTTTTAAGGGATTTAGGTGTTGAGGGGTTAAAGGGTTGATGGGGGAGGGGGAGGGGACAGCCTTTGCTCAAATGTGGAGGTCAATGGGTTTGTTACGGTCCAGTTGTCGGGCACTTGGATGACATCAGCACGTTTCTCAGCTTGTTTGCCACTAATCAGATCCTAATTTTACAGGTAGCTAAAAATGTTTAAATTATTTTGAAAAATGGCCATTTAATAATTTTATTAATGTGGATTTAGAAGAAATTTAAACATTTCAAAATGGGATACAAACTGATAGATACAAAATAGTAAACATTTAAAAAAAAAACAATCTATATTCATTTATTTTAAACAATTTTCTAACAAAAAACTTATTAAATTAATATTAAAAAAAAAGGAAAACACTTTTGTCAACTTATTAAATTAATGACCAATTGTTACGCCTGCTGCCACAAGATATTTCACACATTTTTGGCTTATATCATTTATCTTGCCATCAACATTAGCAACATCATCATTATCATCATTATCATCATTATGATCATCATTATTTTATCTTGATAATCTTGTACATTATTATTTTTGTCGGGTTTTGCGTGTCACATTCACTTTCAGCCTTTTGTGTTTACTCATTGTCATAATTTGCCACTGCATACTTTTTTGTGGTTGTGTGTGTGTGTGTTTTTCTTGTGTCGTTTGCAGATTAAATCCACACACACTCACACACACACACACACACAGAGAGAGACAGACACACTTACATACAGAGATTTTGTTTGTTCCCAACGCTTTTCTTTAAGCCTTCTCGAATCGTTGCGCCTGGCAATTTGGGCTCGTGTTTACTTTTAATTTGGTTAAATGAGGCATAAGTGAGCAAATTTTTTAAGTGCGTTGTAATTTTTAACGAACTTAAAGTACAGCCTCGCATTAACAAACAACAAAAATACAGAATAATAAAACAAAAAAAAATGCGAAAATTTGGCTTTGCTTTGCTGTGGTTTTCACACACTTCAAATTATCTGCTTTTATTTTATTTTTATGCATTTAAATTTAAGTGTTGTGCTTTGAAGTTTTCTCAGTCATTTTACATATTTTTTATTAATAAAACACTTTTTTCCATCTCTTTGCAGGTACGTTTTGTTGATTCATGTCAAGACGTTGAAAGTTAAGCTGAAAGAGCTTATCTCTGATGGGGGTACGTACCTGGAAATATACCCCATTGAAAGGGTTTAACAAAAATTAATCTTCATTAATTGAAGTATTTCTTAAGTACTCTTTGAAAGTACTCCTTGAAATTTACAATTATTTTGTTAACTAACAAAAGTCTTTTTTGCATTTGATTTTTATTAATTAAGTCCTGAAAAGTAAATTCCAATATTTAATTCATGACCTGTATTCAAATGTTAATTTCACTTGATGCAGGAACGTTGCTGAGGTGTGGCAACTTCTTTTGTTGCTACAGATATTTATGATTTTTTTTTTTGCCTCTGGCAATGTTCTTTTTTTTTTTTTGTTTATTTTGAATATTCTTGTCGCGTTGTTGTTGACACAGATTTTTTTGTGTGTCAACTGAAATTGAATTGAAGCTATACGCAAAAAGAGAGAGAAAAAAGGTTTTTCATTGAGACGCGACTTTTCATTGTCATCTTGTCGCTGTTATTGTTGTTATTGATGTATTTACTTTGTTTATTTATCTGTTTACTCTTTTGCCTTGTCATTTAATTCATCAATTTGCATTGTTGACATGGATTCGCTGGCAGCTTTCCAATTTGGCAACATTTTAAGCAAATGATTACCTTGTTTTCATACGTGTTTTGGCAACACTAATTACAAAAATGTCACATTTATACGCTAGGGTTACCAGCATGCTTTAATTTACCATATTTTCTCAAATGAGTTCAATTCAATTTGCGAAAACAAAATTAAATAAATATTCAATCGATGAAAATTGAAATAAGCAAGCGAATTTATCGCCCTTTTGCCCATAATTCAATTAAAAATATTTTGTTTCACACCAAACAGATGACATGAGATGAAATCGACGAACACGTTTTGTGTGTAATTGAAAAATCAGACAAAAAAAATGTATATATAAACAAATACCAAAAAAACAAAATAGGAAGAAAAAATTGATTCGATTCGGTTGGTTTGTAAACCGTTTTGAAAAAGTGCTAAAAAACGACAACAGCAAAAAAATGACAAACATTGCGCAAATGTCAATTAACTTTCAACGACAAAGACACAAATAGTAAACGACTGCATAAGATCTGAAGGGGCAGTCAAGGGGATGTGGGAAGTGGGTAAGTGGGTAAGTGGGGAAGGGTGCGGAATTCAGTCAACAATCAAATTCAAATTGATTTTTAATTAATTTTCGTCACATTTTTGTGCCCTGTAAAGTGAATGAGAATTGCTGGCAATTGCTATTTGGCGGTGGCCTCTCGTTCTCCGGATACTTCGAATCAATTGACTTTCCATCAGAGTGTGTGTGAATATGGTGTGTGTGTGGGTGTGTGGGTGGGTGTGTGGGTAGGTATGTGGTGTGTGTCAGGTTGCGAGGTAGAGTATTGTCAACTATTATAAATTCAATTTAGATACGTGCTGTTCGATGTTGTATGAGAATAAAAGAAAAATAAAAATAAAAACAGACAATATGCTAGGTTAGTTGAGTGAAGCTGGCAACTCTGGTTTCTGGTAATTGCATAAACGGCATCCACATGAGCGATTCATGTGTGTATTAGCCATAAATAATAGTAAAATCATTGTATCAGAATTATGAATTGGATTTGAATAAGTAATTGGATTTAAAAAATTTGTTTATATAATGATTAGTAAAGTTGGCTAAATGACTTAGCAGGTGAAATTAAATCGCATTTTTCACTCAATTAGTATTAGTAAAACGCAAACACTTTTCTAGGGTAGAGCAGATGCCAACCCAAGCCGAAAATCCCGTACAACACTGCATTTAAATTCGCAGCACAAGTGTGTTATGTATAACGAGTTTAAAAAATAGTTTAATGCAACGTGCATGACAGCATCATTCAAGTGCTTGACAACCCTGCTGGCAGAGCTGCTGCAAAGCTGCATACTTGTGCAAATTCTCACACGAACACAGTCACACTCCCTCACACACCCTCACGCACGCACATACACACACTTGAAACTTCATTGCCTCATGTCTGGTTAAGCACTTCACAGCTGTTTTGCAAAAACGAATTGAAACTGTGCAAAAAAAAAATGGGAAAGAAAAGTGGAAATTAAATTATTTAAAAATGTCATGCTTGTACCACATTCAGCACTTATCTTTATCGGTAAAACTCGCATTCAATTTCAATGAGTTGCCAGCAAATTAACAAAGATGCGCGCTAATTTTTAAATTTAAATAACCAAATAAAATTTAAAGCAGCAGCTAGGCACAATTATTGCTAAGCTTTACTAACGAGTCGCTCTCTCAAGATTATCTTCAGCTTTGATCGTTACAAGCAACCGTCTCTCTCTGTCTCTTACAGCGCGCTTGGTCGTCGCACCCTCCTCTCTTTGTTTTGCTCTTTGTCTTTGCCAGAGTCAAACTTGTTGTGCAGTTAGGCAGGTCGCGGTCGGCTCAGTATAAAAATTTTAGGCCAAGCACACACACTCACACACACACACACACTTAAATTTGAGAACGGTCTTTGCGAACATCGTTGTTGCTGTTTTGTTTCGTCGCGTGCGGTGAACGAACTCAAAGCTGTTTGACGGGAACACATTCGCCTGGCCTAAGCGTCAGCAGTGAGTTGGAGTGAGATGGACTGCGGTTTAGCTCTCGTGTCTATAAGCTTGACTTGCTGCTTTTTTGAATGTCATTGTCGAGGTGAGCTTAGAGAGTAACAGCAGCGACAGCAGCAGCAGCAGCAGCAGCGCCTGCTTGCTCGCTCGCTCTCTTCCGTTTTGAGCTATCTAAGTTTGCATAAGCTCCGCTGTAGCTGAAACTATGTTTTTGTTGTTTTTGCTTATGTGCTAATTTCTCATGTGTGATTGCCGTGCATTGAACTTGTGCGCTAAAAACAAGACACAGACACACATATGCAGACCATAGCAACACGTGAGCAGCAGCAACGGCTACATTAATTACTGATGCAATGTTGCTGCAACATGCTTATGGCAACTTGTTGAGCAAGCGCACGCCTTGTGCTTGTGCTTGTGATTGAGTTACCGTTAGAAGTTAGTGAACTCACTTTGTCTCTTTCCCGTAATGTTTGTTGTTGCTGATGTTATTATATTTTTGTTGTTGTTAATGTTGCTGTTGCTGTTGTAGCAGTTGTTGCCGCTGATGATTATTTTCCATCATGCACATGCAATTTCCCAGCTCTCTCAAGCAGCAGCCTCTTTCAATTTCACGTTCTCGTGCATGAAATCGTTCTGCTTCTTCTTCCTCTTCTGTTATTATTATTATCTGTCTATCTTCTTTTGACACTGCTCTGATACATAGCCAGGTAAAGTCCAGCAGACCTAATATGTAATTTAACGCCTTGTTGTTGTTGTTGCTATTGTTGTTGTTGCGACTGCGCATTTTGGTGCCTTATAAGTGTTTTTCCGCTCTCCTTTGCTCGTTCTGTGCTCTGGTTTTTTGTTTCTTAATTTATCATTTTTGTTGCTTTGTTGTTGTTTTTTATTTGTTGCTCGCTTAGTTCTTGACTTAATTTGTTTAGTCACACTTTGTTGCAGAAGTCAACAAACTCGGCATGGGTTCAACGTTACCTAATAATAATCATACCATCATTTTTTCTTAGTGTGTGCGTGTGTGTGTTTTACAATGATTCTCAGGTTTCGTTTTAGTTTTATTTGACTATCGTCATTAAAATTGTCGAAGGCGTGCGCAGACTTGTCGTCTAGTTACTCCATAATTAATGAATTAACCAAATTTAAATAAATGTTCTGCTTGATCATTATCATCATCAGGTGTCAGACAACTTAAAAATACATATAGCTATGATTAATATGTTGTAACACGCAGAGAGTATAGTAATAATAATAGGGAAGGAGTCCACAAAATAAGCTTTTGGAATATATATAATTTTGGCTATTTTTTTTTTTCCTAAAAATTAGTTAATATTCTAAACATATTCGAATTTCACTAGATCTTTGAATAAAATAAGAATTTAATTTCTTATAAAAACCTTTTCTTAGTCAGAAACTTTATAGCTTTTGAGCCGAAATTTAAGCTGAACTGAAATAAAACCTAAAATAGAACTTAGGCTGAAATCAATTTTACATCTAAAAATCTATACATCTTTAAATATGTTTTTCTTAGTTTTACATCCAATTTATTAATACTGATTGCAGAATAAAATAAACTGGATAAATAATATTTATAATTTGTAATATTTTCTGTTTTTCAAATTAATGATTTAATTTTATTTTTATTATTTAAAATTAAATAATTCAAGAAAAGATTGATTGCAAAATATTATTTCAATATATACTTGAATAATTCTAATTAGCAATTTATTCAGTTCTCTTTATCTTTATCACAGCTTTCTTTTCATTCGAAATTTCGCTTGCCTATTTTCAAACTGTAAAATTTTGAGGGCAACCTGTTAACTTTTAGCAAGCAAAGCGCCTTGCTGCCTAACAAACCCATATACACACAAATACATGTACACACACATTAAATAACATATGCGACTCTATCGCTTGCTTTTAAGGAGAAATAGAAAACTTCCATTGGCCGTTGAATGCACAAAATCGTCGAGATATTCTACAAAAGATAACTGCGCTTTCTTTGCACACAGCTGGCAATGCCGTGCAGCGCTCTAGTATAAGAGTATAAGAGCAAATGGGCGCAACAGTTTTCTCGCGCTCTCTCCGCATTCACACACTTGCTGGTTGTGTTTGGGGTGTGCTCGGCTTTGCTGCTGCTGCCGCTGCGGCTGCCGCCTCGTAGAACGTCAACAACAAGTGTTTTTCGTATGCGCTGAGGAAAGTCTACACAAGTCGCACTCTCTTGCTCTCTTTGACTTAACAGCGACGCACAGTGGCGCAAAAGTATTGGAGATAAACAATGTATTCATTTTTATGCTAAGCAGTTGAAAACAGATTTTTATTGTGTGTTTACCACTATTTTTTAAAATTTTTTGAGTGAATTTCTTCGTTTAGTGTATTTTACATTCACACCGCTTCATACACGCTGTTCATTTTGTTTAGGTTATTGGACGCATTGCGACCACTGTGACAGATTGGTCGCTTCGTTGGCGCTGCATTCGTGCGACGACAACTCTCCTCGTCGCTCATTCGTTCGAACGCTGCTACGACAGTCGTTTCGGTTGGTTCGGCTTAACTCGTATCGCAGGCTACAAATCAGTTCGCGATGGAACTTTGAACACTGCGGTTCGTTTTGCCGTTTCCGTTTCGTACTCGTACCCGTACCCGTTTTGTCCGTTAAACCAAACGTATTGTCGTGAAAATTAGACAAATATCGTCGTCGTTTAATTAGTATAATTATTATTATTATTATTATATATTGTATTATTATCATATTTGTGCAATTTATGCAAAAATATTTTAATGTGGTCCAAAAGTGCATTACTAATATAATATATTCAATATTGTACAATACAAATATCCATTTGTTGTAACAATAAATCACAAAAAATTTATAATAAAAATAAAAGAAAAATCAAATGAAGAAAGATTTTGAGTGCGTGTCATTCAAATAATTTAAAGGATTTCCACCCGCCTTCAAAACGTGAAAAAATCATTTCGCCGTTAAACGTAAACGTCGTCATCTGAGGATTAAAGTAGCATTATTCATATATATATATATACAGATATATGCAAATGCATATATAGTCGGGAGCAGCACCGCATCGGGTGTCCAATATCGCACTTGCGGTCAGCGGGGCACGTCTCATGAATGCGGCTTAAATTTAATTGAAACGCGACCCAAAATCCCAAAAAAAAAACCCAAGCAGCAAATACAAAAGTTCATTTTGCCCTCAAGCTGAATCAACAGTTTTCTGACCAGATATATATTTATACACATAATATACACATATATTTATATATATATATATATATATATATATATATTCAATGTTAATCACATTACAATAAAAAAAAAAAAACGCAATTCCAGCAATCAGAAAGCAAAGTTCCAACTTTTCTTAATATCCAACACAAAGTTTATAATAAAAAAAAGAGTTGTTCTTATATTTGCCACTCGTCGTTTCTGTATGCAAAGAAAAGCAAATCAAAAATAATAAAAATATAAAAAATAAAGATTAATATAATATATAATATAGGGGCTGAAGTGAGCTTATCAGCAGCAGCCCGGATAAAATACAACGCAAACATTCTGCGTCTTTGTGTTTGTGTATGTGTATGTGTTTTGTGATCTGTGCAAGAGCAACAATATCAACAATAGCAACAACAACAATAATAACGATAGCAAATATATAACTTCATAATCGTCACAATAAGCGATTACAACAAAATGGTGGTTCTGGAAACCGCTAGCGCTTTACTGGGCGGCCCCTACGCCCAGGGCGCCCCTGCACTCAAAATGGTGCAAAAACGTTATATTGGATTACATCAGTGGCTGGGACCAATACGCAAAGAGCTAAAGGAGCATATTGTAAGTGTTCCCACAAAAAAAAAAAAAAAACAATATATTTAGTAAAAAAAAAAACAATAAATCAAAGAAATTTGTGGTTTTGTCAACTTCATAAATAAAATAAAACCACAAGGTGTGATAAGCAAATAATTGATAAATAAAAATAAAAATAAATATTAAAATTAAAGTGTTATTTATTTTCCTTTGTGCTTCAGTTGACTCATTGGACGCGATAAGAACTTTGCCACAAGTAGAGGCTTGTGTGGCAAGTTCAATTTATATATTTAAATCTTGACTTATGTGCACTGAAAAAAAATATGCATTGTTGATTTTGATGAGCTGCAAATTTAAAAAAATACGCTTTTCAATCACAAAATTGTTGATTTTTACTGGTTTTCGTTAAAACTTGTTGATCAGGAAATAAGTTATTCTTTCAGTGAAATGTAATTGAAAATAAATAGATAAAAAACATAAACTCAAAAAAAAAATGTTTTTTGAATAAAGTAAAACCAAGGAAGTAATAGAAATAAAACCGAAATAAAATAATAAGCCGCAGCTTTTCTTTCTGTGTAGTATTTTCAATTATTTATTTGCTGTGTTAAATGTTAAATTGAATAAAAATTAACTGCTTCAAACGCACCAATTAATTGATTTGATATGCAAATTAAATTCAGGCTTTAATTTTTTTACAACACTTTTGCTTTATTTTTGCATTTTTCGTATCGAATTCAATTTCAATTTTAATGTAATTTTTTTAACGCGTATTTCTTATTTCTAATTATTTCCGCTCATTGTTGCCTCCGCTCCAATGTTGTTGTTGTTATTTTCACTTGTCACACTCTCCTTTTGGCCAAGTTGCATGCCCCTTTCAGCACACCAGTGCTGCCCCAACAATTTTGTTGTCCATTTCAATATCGATTTAAAACATTTTCACATTGATTGCGTTTGCATTTGTTTTTGTTTTTGTCTCAAATTGTTGTTGTTGTTTTTGTTGCTGTTAGTTTGCATTGATTGATTGACAATTTGATTGATTATATGCCAAATTTCCTTTTATACAACTTATATACTCCAGATATATCGCCCAAGTTGTAATTGTTGCACACATTTTTTTCTATGTTATTTTTTTTTTTTTTTGTTTTTTTTTGTTGATTATAAACAACTGGCAAAAAGGTTGAACTCGAATTGGAATTGAATTGGAGTTGGCTCGAAGGCTGTTAGCTGTTTTACTTAGGGCTCTGTTTTTTTTTTGTGTCTTTCTTTTTTTTTCCTTTTTTTTTTTTGCTAGTCTATTTGGCGTAGTGCTATTTACGAGCTAGGTTCCCTGGTCCAAGACTAATGAGCATCCATTACTCATTTGCTTGCAATGCAACAGCAAACCGGCAACAAGCAGAACTCGATGCCAACGGCCCAAATGGGGAGCAGAGAGGCAGCAGAGGTGTGCTGCCTGCTGGAAATGTGGCAAGAGTTGAGGAAATAGGTAAAAGGAGTCTCTTTAGGGATGTGGCAGGCGGCCTAATTAATGTGTGTGCACTAAATTTATGACCAGCGGCTTAAGCTGCTTATGAATTATGATGGTGGAAGGGGGGGTGGTAGTTGGGGCGTGTTTGTGGCATAAAAAAGATGAAGTTTTCTCTTTGGTCTGTGTGCAGTTTCCAATTGAGTGATTTATGCCCTGGCAAAATGCATGTAAAATGCAGTAAATGAAAGAGAAATAGACAGAGAGAGAGAGGAAAATATAGAGAGGGTGCGTGGAGGGGGAGAAACACACTCAGCTCATTAAGCTGTAACAGAGACAAAATCATTAATGATACCTGCAAACAGCGACAGAAATCGTTGCTTGCTGAATGAGTGAGCGAGAGAGCGATAGGTGTTAGGTGCTTAGTAAAGGATTCTGTAACTGTAACTGGCACACTGGGCAGAAATGCATAAAAATTGTGTGACAATAAAAACTACAATTTTTACTGCACCTTTGCACCGATTAAACCAATAAGTTAAAGTTAAATCAAATGTATTGTGCAAATAAAAATAAAACAAGTAATACAATTTAATACAAATATATATTTCTAAACAAAAAAAAAATAGAAAATTAATAGAAGTTATCTTTAAAATATTCTAAAACTTGATCATTTTACTGTTTCATATATTAATTAAAAAAAAGTGCTTAAAAAGGACATCTTTCAAGCGATTGTTTTTCAAGGAATTTAAGTGGAATTTTTTTTTTTTCTAAATATAATTAAAACAAGTAATTGAATTTAGTTTGAATACATAGTAACAATGAAGAAATTGAAAATTTAGTAATACATTTTTTAAAGTATTCTAAACTTGATAATTTCTCTGTTAAATTTTGTTAATAATAATTTAGTTAAAATAACTAGTAAAACAAAAAAGTGTTTAACAAAAAGAACATAATTCGAGCGATTGTTTTTCAAGAAATTCAAGTGAAATTTATGCAATTTTCTTTTCGATGTGGCACAGTGTGCGGTGTAAATATGAATAGTTTTGAGGTGAAGTGTGATAAAATGCTTAAGTTTTGAATGATACAAATTACTAATGTAAAATTTGGCTGAATGGGCAAATAGAGCTTATTTAACTGCAGACGCAAGCAGAATTAAATTAGCTAAATATTTGTTTACACACAAACGTTTGTGTGAGCGTGTGTGTGTTATTTTGAATAGCTTATGTTGTAACTGTAACCAGAACAATGTGCTTAACTGCAGCTTCTACCTGTATTCCTCTGTCTCCCTCTCTCTCCGTCTGTCTATGTGATGCATTACGTATACGTTATGTGTGCGTCGAATGCTGCTCAGATTACATGTATATACACACTCACACACACACACACAGTTACACAGATACAGACACAGATACTCGCTAAGCTCGCATTTGTTAAGTGCCCCGTAACGTGGCACTGGGAATTGTGACAAGCCAGAGAATTGTGACCTGATATCGATGCTTTGCCTCGACTGCGAAATGCCATTGTTCCAAATGAGATATCGGTTTTCATTTAACCAGAGCAATAGTCTATTCCCCCTAGATAAAGAGCGAAAGTGTCAGGGAGAGAGGAAGAGATAGAGAGAGAGAAAGAGATAGAGAGAGAGAAAGAGATGGAGAGAGATAGAGATAGAGATAGAGATAGAGAGAGATAGAGATATAGAGAGAGATAGAGATAGAGAGAGAGAAAGAGATAGAGAGAGATAGAGAGAGAAAGAGATAGGGAGAGAGAAAGAGACAGAGAGCGAGAACGAGAGAGAGAAAGAGACAGAGAGCGAGAAAGAGAGAGAGAGAGAGAAAGAGAGAGAGAATAGAAGTGTTTTAAAAAACAGATGGAAACTTAAGGAAATTTTCTGCCACTAAATATATATAAAAAAAAGATATATGAGAAATATACAAAAATAAAACACGTTTTTCGATCAAAAATATTACAATTTAAAACATTAATAAGAATGACAAAAATAATGAAAATCGTCGAAAACAAAATTGTTGAGCAATTTAAAAATTATAACGGATAAATAACGTTTTTCTATAATTATCTTACAAGATATAAAGTTATAAATGAGAAATAAGAATGGAGAAATAATAAAAGAAACGTTCAAATTAAGAAATTATCTATGCTTAAATTATGCCTAATCATTTTAAGAAATTTATGAAAATGTATTCAATAATTAATATATGGTCAAGTCGAGAGTGTTTGCCTTAAAGAAACTCGGCTCAAGCAAACTGGTTTATTATTTTTATAAACTGAACCTGTTAAAATGAGAATTCTAGTTAAAATCATTCCACCACAGCATTTATATTTCTAGTTATTATTTTTTGAATTTTATACACGTTTATAAATGCACAACAGAAAAGTAAATTACCAAAAGATTATTTAAGTGATTTATTTAACTGCAAAGAAAGGAAATATTTTGTTGGACAATTAAGCATTAGAGAAATGCTTAATTTGCCATCCAAATCCGATTAAATGATCTTTAGTTGAAATGAGCAAAAGAAGTGATTAATGAAAATGTATTCCAAACAATTAAGAATGCAGTAGTCGAGTCAGCTCGACTTTATCGATAAATTAAAAATATGAAAAGAATTGTTCAATAACCAACATTAAAATTTTAAACAAAGATTAATGCTCATATTTTCTCTAAGCCCGCTTGCAAACCCCAGACCCCCTTCCCTTCCCACCACCACCACTTCTATTGACTTATTTTGCTGCTGGTCAACTTTCCAAGTTGCTTCTTACCTTTAAGCGTCAAACTGTGTAAACACAATCATTTTCTTTATTGCTGTAACCATTTTTAGCATTTAACACGCTTTTTCTCTGCCTCTTTGGTTTTGACCCGGTTTTTTCAAAAGCTGCTAAAGAAAGCTGTCATTAGACAAGCGCTCTTCACATGCTCCTTCCACTAAGCCAAACTGATTGACTGACTGACTGTTTGACTGACTGATTGACTGTCTGACTGATTGAGCTGCTGTTCAACTAGTTGTACAACTTGAAAACTTCACAGAAGTGAAACACTGAAAAGCGCTTCAAGCGACTTTCCAAAGAGGCTTTTCAAAAACGGAATAAAAATCATAATAAAATAAAATAAAAAAAAAAACAAGCTGAAAATTGCAGTTGGGGAAGAGATGGAAAAATTCTTTTCAAAAATGCTGCAGCCAAGTTGTGCTTAGGATTTGCTCCACTCCACATTGAAGTTGGCCTTTTTTTTGTTGTTGTTGTTGTTGCCTGATTCAATAAATGTCGATACAGATGTTGTTGTTGTTGTTGTTGTTGTTGTTGCTGCTGCTGCATGTTGCATGTTTTGTGCCCCACTTCTTGCTCCTTGCTCTGTTTCTGTGTCTGTGTGGTCTTTGCTTCGACTTGTTTTCTTTTTTTGTTCCACTAGTTGGCCATTTAAATGTTGCTCAAACTGTCTCTTGGTCGCTGCCGGGCGGCCGCTCTTCAGTTGCGCCTCCCCCCCTTCAGCGCTCCAAGTAACTAAAAGTTGTCTGCGTCGCGTCTTCTTGTTGTTGCTGCACCACTGACGCCACTCCAGTGAGGGTGCTGCGGGGAGACTTTATGCAACTGCACAACTGAAATTGTAAGGAGGGTGTTTTCCTTGACGTCTCCTTCTCCCTCCCGCTCGCTCTTCTGCCTTATTGGCCACTTGGTTTTTGCCTGCTTTTTAACTCCCACCTTTATTATTATTATTATTTTTTTTTATATTTTTTTTATTTGACATGCATCGCTGCAGTTGCATTGATTAAATGCTGGGCTTCTTTAGCGCTAAGCCTACCATCAATTAAAGCACGCAACTTTCTCAGAAACAAACGCAACTCAAACTCAACATGAGCAACAACAACGACAGCAACAACAACAACAACAAGTATACAGCAACAACAACAACAACAACTGTGAGATCTCACAACGAGTCTTTAAAACGAGGCCAAAAGACAAAGTCAATGCTTTGTATGCACTTTAATAACTTTTAGTGCTTATTTTATTACCATCATTTTTATTTTTTTTCTGCTAGTGAAAAGTGGGAAAAAAGACACACACAGCCAGAAAGGGCAGTAAATTTGTGTTGCTCTTAACTTTTGTTGTAGAATTTTTAAACATTTTACTAAGAAAAACATTTCTAAGAGTTGCTGGAAGTTATTCATTATTATATATATATATATATATTTTTTTTTTTTTTTGATGCAGATCAAAAGTTATAATATAATAATACGAGAGCATTATTTGCTCCTGTATCGAGAATATCGATACATATCGATTAACGATAGTAATTAAATGACAATCATTTTAAAGGAAACCCATTCTGATTTATGTATATTATAAAACTATCGCTGCTATATTTATGCATATCATTAAATTCTTAAATTCCTCTTAAATATAATTCAAATATTTATATTATTGTTTTTAGCTTGCAGTGTATTGAAAGTTGCTCTAAAAAGTTGCTCTAAAACTTTACATAAATTAGGATTTTGTGCTTAGTGGTTTCACTGACTGACTCCAAGTGCAGTTTCTATCTTTATCTGCAAATGTATCTCGCTGCTACGTGTATCTTTGTATCTTTATCAGTGCATCTCTTTGTATGAAATTTCAACAGAGTTTTTTGCTGCTTCTTGTTTGTTCGTTGCTGATGTTTCTTTGTTTTTGTTTTTTTTTTGCATATGTTGCACATATTATTTTTTTTTTGTGCTCATTCGTTTTCGCATATGCATTTTCTTTGCAACTGTATCGGCATTTCTTTGTAGCTTTGAGTTTTTCCTGAGTTTTTTTTCTTCCTTTTTTTGTTGTGTTCATAAATTAAAAGTTAATAAAAGCTGCGCAGGTAGCTCTAATTTATTTTTAATATTTATTTTTATGTTCGCCGCTGCGTGCAAAATTGCAAAATATGTTGTAATGAATGTCGGAGAGGGAGAGGAGCGGTGCTCATTATTGTTGTTACCCCATACCCCCCTCCCCCCACCCCCCTTTGCTGTTTATTCATTATTAATGTGAGGTGCACAGAGAATTTCTTGCTGCTGCACTTTGATGCGTTGAAAATTGCAGCGAATTTGTTATCGCAACATGTTTGCACAAGCATGTGTGTGTGTGTGTGTGTGTGTGTGTGTTGACGTGTGTGTGTGATTTTCTTTGCTTGTAGCTTTAACAAGTTTATGCTTAGTTGAATGTGCAGCTTAATTTTTTGAAGAATGCAGCGAACAACAGATAGCAAATTTGCTGCCAGCTTTTTATTTTGGTCAGGTGAAAACTGGAGCAGCGGCAGCAAACAGAGAAACTAGCTGAGTCAGCTGTTAAGTGGTGTGTGTGTGTGTGTGTGTAAGTGTTTTTGAATGTGTCTTATATATATGCCAGTAAAATAAATATTTTCATGTGTTGTGTATTTTAATAGTATTTCTTAAGGCAATTTCTATGATATACAAATGTGAAAATATTTACAATTTTAATATGCTTAAAAAAATGTCATTAAAATCAGTTAAAAAGCAAAATAGGCAGAATATTTATATATATAAATATATATATTTAAAGAATTGTTTTATTCAACTCATTAAAAATCTTTCAACTGTACCATCAAATTGTACCAATTATAGACAACAATTTCTTTAAGACGCATTTTTGCGAACTACTTATTAAAAAAAATTAAAACACTATAAAACTATATATATATACATATATAGATATATATTTAAGTATATATATATAAGTATTATTGAGTTTTACTCACTAGCCATAAAAATGTATCCACATTGCCAAATGCATTTTTCGCGCAAACAGGAAAATCTTTACACACACTCGCAAACACACACATACACACACATACACACACAAACACACCTGGCTGGCTCGTAATTATGTTCTAATCTTGGGAGTCTATGGACGGACTGCTGGACATTGGCTGCCAACTTTACCTTCGGGCCAACTTTAATGAACTTAACTCAAGCTCGAGCGCAGCTGTAATTGCAATTTCAATTTCAATCACAGTTGCAGTTGCAGTTGCCGTTGCACAGTTGCAATTGTGTCCACCAAAAATAGTACTTTTTTAATTAATTTTCTGTCAACGCAAGCGAAAAATCCAAAAATGGTTGCCTTAATTATGACTTTCAGAGGGGCGTGGAACGTGTTTCAATTTCAGCTTATGGGCCAAGTGTCCAAGCAATACAGTTATTAACAACATGTGTTACCGCCAGACACTTGCCATGGCGAAAAGCCATCCAAAATAAGTGGAGGAGGGGAGAATGGGGGTCAACAACTGCTTGTGTTTATGGCCAGCCATGAAACTTGGCATTAAGAGCCACAGCGTATAACAACGTGCAACATACAACGTGCAACGTGAAATGCTCCACTTGAAAGTCGCAACTTGCAATTTGATTATCTTTTGCTCTCAATTACAAAAACAGCAACAAAGTTGGTTTTTTTTGTTTTTCTTTTTCTTTAACTCAAACACAACTCAATAGAATCAAGTCGGGAAGGATTGAAGGGGCACATTGATGTAGTGCGTTCGTTTCTGCCCCAAAGAGCATAAGTAATGTGGAATGGATTGGAATTGGAAGTAAAGTTCAAGTTGCCGCCAAGTGGCACAAATATAAGACGGCTATAAAGCGGAACAAACTGAAATTAACTCAAAAGTTAACTTGAAAAAAGCAAATGGAATTAAGCTAAGAATCTCCCGAGGCATGAACAAACTGTCTTGCGAATGTTTGTGCAACAAAAGAAGCGCCTGAAAAGTTCTGCAACTATTTTCCAAAGTTTTCTTCAGAGAAGAAAAACTATGCTTTTTCCCTCAATATATGTGCAAAGTGTAATCAAATAAATTTCAATTTTCAACATTTGCTGAGATTTTCATAACCTTTTCGAGGCGAATTTTCAGCATTTGTGATTTGAAAATTGTCGAGTTCATATTTAAGTTAAGAATTTGTCAAGGTGACACATGAATAATTTGGAGTGACAACCAACCAGATTTAAATCCCCCAAAAAAGGGGGGGGAGGGAAGGAAGCAAACTTCCCAGAGAGAGAGCAAAACTTTAGTCTAAATAATGTGAACAAAGTTGGCAGCTCAGCTGTGTAAATTAGGTTAATTAAAAACTGCTCGAGGTCATTTGCGAACCCCCCCCCCCCCTCCCCTCTATTTCTCCCCTTGGTTGTCTCTCTCACGTAAGTCGCACTTTGAATCTCGTTTAGAAGAAGGAAGTCCCTAACAAAAAAAAAGAGGGAAATTGGCAAATAAAATGAAAAGAGAAAAAAGAGCGAAAGAGAGACAGAGAAGGCCAGACAAAAAGAGAGATGGAAATATTAAAAACGACAACGAAAAGTGCGTCGCAAACTTTTTCAATTAAAGTTAATTTTTTTTTTTTTTTTTTTAGAGTTTAGTCTACACTTTGGTGCCAGACACTTTTGCTTCCTGCCGTATAAACGTTGTCAAAAGTGAGGCACAAATTGAATTTTGATCGATATATAATGCATGCCGAAGAGGGGGGGGGGATGAGGAAAGAAGTAGTATTAGAAGAGCAGCAGGGCAGATGTAGCCTTACAAAGCAAAATGATAGCAAATTAGCAGCCACTTGAAATTTAGAACAGGTGAGAAATAATGCGAAAAAAATAGATGAAGGATGATGCAGCAAATATTTTATAGATATATTTAAACACAGCATTGTTATCATAATTTTCAACTATTTAGAAATATTTAATCAAAGCAATAATAATTAAATTATTAATTGTTTAATAAACGTGCTAAAAATAATTCCTCCCACGAAACGCGCAATTCTTTTTGACAAATAAACATGCCGTTTATTAAGTCAATAAATATTTAGTTACGAATTTATATATTTTATATATATATTTTCATTTATAGATTCGCTTTGCCTAATTTTAAACCAACAACTTTTTGTGTCTTTATCAATTTCACATTTTGATGCAAGGCGAAGCGAGAAATAATATTATTCTGAGCAAATTCGATATGCATATTGGGCAGTTTTTGCTGGCAGCGCTTGCATTCAACAATGCATCAATGCTATGCAAGCAGAGCGCGCCACCCCCCCAACTCCTCACCCTACCCCCTTCCGCTTGCTTACTTTGCCCGCTGTTGGCAAACCCACATTTAGCGTTTTCCTCTGTTTTCCTCTCTTCAAAAACAAAACGCAAAAATTCCGATGGGAACCAGACAGCCTGCTTCATTCGCCTCGTTGCGTTTGCTCTTCCCCTCTCTGACTGCACGCTGATACTACCCCCCCCCCCCCCTGCTCCACCCGCTTCCGACGTTCCGCTGCCCGCTCTTCTGCATGATCAAACCACCTCTGCTTACGCGCGCGCCCACTTCACTTTACAGAATGTTTGACACATAAAACGCACAGCGCCACGCCTCCCCCGACACCCGATCCCCATCCCACTTTTGCTTGCTGTACACACCAATACCTTCCTTCCATTCGCAATGTTTTTTGCAGTCCCTTTTTCTTTGTTGTTCTTGTTGTTGTTTTTTTTTTTGTGCTGCTGTCTCTGGCATATTGTAAAACATGTTGAACATTAAACGAAATGGTGATGAAAAAAAAAATAGTATCATGAAAAAATCAAGTAAAATAGAAAAATTCACGCGCAAGTTTATTGAACCGCATACATTTTAGAGAGAGAGAGAGAGAGAGAGAGAGAGTGAGAGACACACATCAGCTAAACTAGACAACAAATAGTACTCACCATAACCCACCCCCCTTTAAAGTACACACATCAAAACATTTGAAAGTAGCAGCAGCAGCAGCAGGCAGTAAACACACCCCTCGACAATACCTGTGCCCCCAATCGACCTGTATAGTTGCCTAGCCATAAGCACTTGATGCTGGGCATCATCATTTCAGTTACAGTTTGAATAAAAAAAATATGTCTGACTGTCCCTTGCTGCCCCCTATTCCCCTCTTTCAGCACTATCTTTCCCCCCTTCGCTAGTTGAGCCTGTCTGTTTTGTTGCTGTTGCATTTTGTGCGCTGCTGCATATAAAATCAATAATTTTCCGCTCAAATGTGCAGAAAATTACGTATACATATATATATATATATATATATTATATATAATATATTATTTTGTTAGCCTGCTCTTCCTCTTCTTCCTTTTCTCCATTTGAATGCTATCTGTTTTGCATGATTTTTTTTTTTTTTTATATTGTTTGGCATTTACCATATGCTAAAGTTCAAATTAAATTCTTTTGCTTTGGCTTTTGTAGCTAACAAAATGCGAATGTTTTGTGGCAGAAACCTCTTTTTATGAGCAGCGAATATATATCTTTAGTTATAGCCAAAACAGAACAAAAATCAGGTTGTGAAATTAAATAGCAAAATTATTATGATTAGTCAAGAATAAATTAAAAATTAAACTGTTGAAAATTGAAAACCAACTTAAGCTTAATAACCATAAATCACTTAACTAAAATTTAAATGAGATTTGAAAAATAATAATAATAATTTTACACAAAACTATTACAACTTTTACCATGGCCATCGAACGATTGAATTCAACTCAATAATTATTTTTTACGCAATAATTCAAAATCCATTTGGGGCAGCGTTTCCATCAATGAAGTGTTACAAATTCATTTTCGATAGAACTTGCCGCAAATATCAAACGAAAAAAAAACTAATAAACAAATTAGTAAACAAAAAATAAAAATAGAAAAAATAGAAAATAGGTGAACAAAATGTTGTCATATTTTTGCTGGTCTTGCTGTTCCATTTTTTTTTATTTGACTTCTTTTTGTTGTCATCTCAAATATCAACGAATTATTTTTTCATTTCTGTTTTTTTTTTCGTTACAACTTATTTATAATCATTTCGTGTGTGGCAGCCCCCAATGTCAATGACCCAGGGCAATGTGTGCCGCTGACTCGGGCCGGGCTTCCAAACCCAAAAATGAAAAAAAATAAAAAAAAAATAAATCGTGGCCAAGACAACGAAATGATGTCGACAGGGCAGCGCAGCTGTTGGCTTAAAGTTCTCTGGCTCATGTCATTTGAATTTCTATTCGCCTGCCCCTCTCTCTCTTCCTCTCTCTCTCTCTCTATCTCTGAGTGTCTAGAGATTCATGTAAGAAGAATATATTGCGACTTGGTCAAATACCTTTTGGCCAGCAGATGAGAGTCAGTAAGTCAATTGTCAACACTTGAAACACTTTCAACTTGATTTCATTTTTTTATTTGCTAAATTTTTGTTAACCGGTTTTAAATGCTTTTTTTATTGTTATTATTCGGGGGTCAAAAATGTAATAATTACACTTAATTTAATTGTATTTTTTTGAACTTTCAAAGGGGTTCAACGAACAATAAAACCCCCAAAAAGGGCGTATAAATTTAAGAAATTACAAAATATAAATAATGATAAAATTTCCGAAAATTTCGTAATTTATTAATTAATAAATATAAATTTGAATATATTAATGATTTATATCATTTTAATTTAAATAATGTCAATTTTGTTGTATGAAATCAAAGCCAATTTAAATGAAATTTCCGCAAACAATGCCACCGACTTAATGAAGTGCCTTGATGGCAACACGCCCATAAAAAGCAGCTCGCAATTTGGCAGCACTCGACCTCATTATGCTAAATGCTGAGAGACGACTGTCAACTGCAGTCGCTGCCAGCTTGCCCCCTTGCCCCCTTGTTGCCTTGCCACACTGCCACATTGCACACCCTTACTCAAGAGCCAGGAGATTTATGTCCAAATTAGCCGGTAAAGCATTGGGTCATGTCATAATCCCCCAGATAAGCCAAACAAAAACGGAAATTGTATAAAAAAAAAACAAAAAACAAAAGCAAAAAAAGAACAGAGAAAGAAAGAGGGAGAAGAAGGAGGGTAGAAAGAGGGGGAGAGGGAGAGAGGGAGAGAGGGAGAAACATGCATTGTAAATATTTCAAATATTGTATTTTCCATTATTTTAATTAGTGAAATATATAATGCACTTTGTTGTCTGTGGTGTGGAACGTGGAAAACTCTTTAGCACAATGACAGAAAGAGATGGAGTTCAAGGGAGACAGAGGGAGAAGTAGAGAAAGAGAGAAAGAGACAGAGAATATCAGATAAAAAAGTGGAATAAGAATGGGCCACATAATAAAATGGAAGTGGAAACATTTCCGGCTGCCGCAAAGCTGTTTCCTGGCCAACGATAAAATACATTTTTATGCCAAAGCTAATGTGTGTGTGTGTGTGCCTGTGTGTGTGTGTGTCTGTGAGAGTGGGTGGGCTTTTGGGTAGGCAGGGGTCGTGGCAACGCTTGAAACGGAGTTGTTAATTTGCGCTTCAGAGTTGAAAACGCCGCAAGTTGCCTGCAAAAAAAAAATAAAAAAATGGCGCAGTATATATAAAAATACATACATATAAATAATAAATATATTTATGTATATACATATATATATATATATATATATTATATTCACTGCCTTTTTTTTAAATTGTCTGCACTTAAATTGAAATTAACGAGGCGTAAATTTTTCTGGGTTAGACCCAAACCATAATAAAAAAAAAATACAAAAAAAAAAGGATACGAAACGAAAACGAAATAAAACTTTTGCTTTAATTGGGCGCAAAGTGCAAAGAAAGGCAAAACAATTTCAGAGGAGTGAGAAGAGGGGAGGGAGAAGAGAGGAAACTGCTATTAACAAGTGTTGTCAAACTTTAAGTGCACTAAAAGTGTTTATAAAAAACCAAAACAAAAATTTGTATTAATAATGAATTTGAAGTACTTCAGAAAATTATCTATAAAAAAAAAAAAAAATAATTTTATTATTTTTTAGCTATAAAATAATAATAATAAAAAAATTAAATAATTTTATTGTTTAGAAAATCATTTCAGTTGTTTGCTTAAGATTAATTTTGTTGTTTCTATGCTCGCAAACTCATTTAACAAAAACAATGTTGTTGTTGTTGTTGTTGAACGCCTTCATTTGAAGGGGGAGAGCCGGGGGAGTGGAGAATCCAGAGAATGGTAACAGCTCGTCGTGGACTGTCAGTAAGAATTATTATGCTTGTAATGCAATGCACAGCAGAGTGGAGAGGATGAAAATGGTAGGGGGGGGGGGGAGGATCGAAGGCGTGGCAATAGAGCATGTCGCACCCACACACACACACACAGAAACACACACACATAGCTAGCGACGCCGCTGTGGAAATAAAAAGCCGCAAGGATTTATCACTCTGGCATCTTTGGTATCTCTGGCAGGGCAGGGCAGACGCAGCGATGCAGCAGTTGCAAGGTTGCAGAGACGCAGGCAATGCGTCTGCTAAAGGAGCAAAGGCTGCAGCTGGCTGAGGCAGACACATTTCATGCTAACAAGCTGGGCCCAAGCGCTGCTGCTGCTGCTGCTGCGTGCGTTGCATGCAACTAACTTACCTTGCACAGGGGAGGAGGAGGAGCACGAAAAGCAGATGAAGATGAAGCGGCAGCAAAAGAGATGCCTGTGGTTGTGGTAGCAGGAGGGGGTTGTGGGGGGAGGGGGTGTGTGTGTGTGTGTGTGCTGCTTAAAATGCTTTAGTCTAGCGGCTGTCGTAGCATATGTAAAAGGTATTATGGCTAAAAGCAAAAATATTGCATTCGACAGTGCAATTTGTTAGCCATTTGAATGATGTCGATGTCGATGTCGATGTCGAAGTCGAAGTCGATGCCGATGTGTGGTGTGTAAGTGAGTCTCGGTGTGTGTGTGTGTGTGTGTGTGTGTGTGCGTGTGTGTGTGTGTGTATGTGTTGTGCCTGCTAAAAGGCTAACCAAAGTGATAACGACAGTCAACCTAAAGTGAGTTTAGGGGTTTTCTGATTCGATTGTGGCTATGTTGCTGTTGCTGTGGCAGTGGCAAGTGCGAGTTTGTAGCAACTAAATATCTATTCATCTGGCGTTTGTTGCACGTTGTGTGTGTTTGTGTGTGTGTATAGATTGCGTTGCTCAAGTTAATTGCAACTAGCTGTTGTTGTTGTTGTTGTTGCCAATCCAACTGACAGCGTCTGCAAATGCAAATGATTAACAATGTTGCCTGTGTTGCACAGTCTCTCTTTGGGTGGCAAGTAGAACACTTGATAGACAAACGACACAAGCAAAAGGATTAAGGATTAACTTCTGACAATTACACAGATATGGATATATATATATTATTATTAAATATGCCGTTTAGAATCTAGAAAAACTTTTTATTTAATTTGAACCACTTTTGGTTATGGTTAATTAATTAATTTGGAACAGTTAATAAGTTGTTGAGCATTGCTTAAGTAATGTGTAACTGTATTTCTGTGCCCCATTAAGAAATTTGTGTTTAGTGCTGCTGCCACAAAATGTTGAAAGTGCAACTGCTCAACTTGGATTACAATTTGTGCCAAACAAATTTTCAGCAAATTGCCAGGCTAACACATCCTGCCCCAACCCCCCACTGACTTGCCACCTATAAATATTCCCTTCGGTCAGACCGAGAGTGGGTGAGCGATGGGGTGGGGGGAGGGGGAGGAGTAGACGCTACTTAGGCAAAAACTGATATGCAAAGTTTTTGCTCATTTTGTGTGCCTTTTCCTCTTTTGGGATTATGAATGCGAATGAATATTTTCCAGACCGTTTGAGCTGAGGTAGGTGCCACTTGGGTATGAAAGTGTGTGTTGCGGGAATTCAAGGATTGAGGGGGGTGGGTGGCTGGGGGTGGTCCTCACAGGATGCTAGTGAAGAGCCATCATATTACATGGATGCTGGCTGCTTGCTCAGTTCGTTTTATTTGAATGATGAAGTAGTTTTGCCCATAATTTGCTTAAATAATTCACAAGTGTAAAACTTCTAATGAGAATTAAACCATTTTCTATAACCTCAAAAGTAGGTTGGCTTAAGATATATTTAAATAAAAAATATATATATTCGTTTGCTACTCCGTTTGATTGATAATCAACATTTATTTTCCATTTCCTGCTCGATTTTAAATCGAAATAAATCAAAAAAAAATGCAATACAAAATTTATACGTTTTTTAAGTGATATTTTTTTTTGAGTATTTTCTATTTATTTAAAGTATTAAAAATATTTCCGATTGCAACTCAGTAAATTGATATTTATCATTTATTTTCCAGTTACAACTCGATTTTTATTCGAAATAAATAAAAAAAATTTTTTATAAGTTTTTAATGATATTTTTATAAGATATATCCGATTGCAACTCAGCAGATTGACAATTTTCATTTATTTTCCATTTCCCGCTTCATTTTAAATCGAAATAAATCAAAAAAATTGCAATACTAAATTTATAAATTTTAACTGATATTTTTCGAGTATTTTCTATTAATATTTATTTAAGATATTTAGGATATATCCGAATGCAACTCAGAAAATGAAAAATTATCATTTATTTTCCATTTCTTGCTCGATTTTAAATCAAACTAAATCAAAAAAATTGCAATACTAAATTTATAAATTTTGAATGATATTTTTGGAGTATTTTCTATTAATATTTATTTAAGATATTTAGGATATATACGAATGCAACTCAGAAAATGAAAAATTATCATTTATTTTCCATTTCTTGCTCGATTTTAAATCAAACTAAATCAAATAAATTGCAATACTAAATTTATAAATTTTGAATGATATTTTTGGAGCATTTTCTAATTTTTGGTCAATGAAAATCGCCCCATTGTTGAGCTGTGCATTCTTTGCTCAAGCACAGTTAATTATTGGGTTTTCTTTTTGTTTTGCGTTTGGCCTGGAAATGGAAATGTTTTGTGTGTGTTTTGCGGCGGAAATGCGCTGTGCAATTTAACGGTTTCGCACGAGCTATTGCAACTGTAATTGTAATTGCAACTGTAATTGTAATTTGCGATTGCAATTGAAAATGTTAATTGTTGTTGCGCCGCCCTTTCAGCCGCACAGCAAACAACAACAACAACAACAAATGAGGAAATGGAAAATGTTCAAAAAGTAGCTGGTAAAAAATAATAGAAGAAAAAAAAACTGGGTTAAAAGTCTAATCATAATCATAATCATAATCATAATAATAATAATGAGCATGCTTAGTGCACTGAATAATAAATAAATGCATTGTCAGTGTTAAGTCTTGGAGACACGAGAAGCGCATTAAAAAAAGATACAAAGATACATAGATACAACTGCAAACTAGGTGAGTGAAAGTTGGCCATGTTTAATGCAATGAGTATTTGAATTTTGTGCTCATCCAAGAATAATGACAATTTCACTTGACTTTTTGACGTGACACACTTTTCTCAGTGTATCTTCAATTTTTAAGAGAGAGATATTTATTTATGCGCTGCAGTGTCAGCTTATGTATCTGTGAGATACTTTTGCGACAGCTAATTGGCATAATCTACTCTTTGCTGCCTTTTGAATTTTTATAACTACGACTACTTATTGAAGTTGTATATAATGCTTGCCCCCGATTCTGTACACCGCACAGCCCTCCCCTATTTACACAAACTGTTAACCCCTTTGGCCATGAACTTGATGCGAACGGGGCTGACAAGCGTGTAATCTCGGCATAATTGAAAGATGCAGGCTGAAAAAAAAAAAAAAAAAACATAAAAGGCACAGAGGGTTGCTGCCCCGCCACCCTGTTGCTGCTGCCGTCGCATTGCCCTCGAGCCATTCACGTGGCTGCCACACGTGCCGCACTCTTGCTATCAGCTGACAGCCAGGCTGACTCTGTTTGTGTCGTCAGGATTCACTTAAAGCGAATCGGAAATTGCTTTTTTCTGCCTATGTTGACAACTCTGGCAAAGCGTTGCCCTTTAAGCCAAATGCCTCCAAAACACATTCTTAACTTATTGTTGTCTATCCGTTAGATACAAGATACACATATGAAGTATCTCGCATTTGTCACGTGCCATTTTCTGTTCTGTTTGTTTTCTTAAATGCCTGGACAATCCACTGTCCTACTCCCTCTCTCCCTCCCTCTCTCTCTCTCTCTCTCTCTTTCTCTCCCTTAACTTCGTTTTGGCCATTTCAAGACAAATAGCTGCGCTCAGAGCTGCTTTTGCTTTGTTTTTGGCCTTTCTTCGCACAGCTGTGCAACATTTCATGTGGTCATGTTTTGTGTGTTGATAGCACGAGTCACACACACACACACACACACACACATATAGGGTGTGTGTGTGTGTGTGTGGGTGGCTTGTAGAAAAACATGTGTGTGAAATCACTTCAAACCAGCCGGCAAACGCTCCACGTTTCTAATAGATACAAAACATATGATGCTGCCACAGGGCTGCCACTGCCCCTGCCACTGCTGCCACTGCCACTGCCACTGCTACTGTTTGACACCCCTCTCAAACCACACACAATTTATATAATGATGTCGCACTTTTGCTGTAGACACACACACACACACACACTCACACACACTCACACACACACACACACACCACATTCGACTGTCTGTTCGCATTGCATTGGGGAATATCAATTTTGTGTGTGCTGGCAATAACTATTTATTAGATACATAGATACAAAGTATCTGCGCCTGGCCATGGAATGTTGCTTCGTCTTCTTCTTCTTCTCCTCTTTTTTTTTGTTTTTGTTTTCTTGTTTTTATTGCTGTCTTCTTTTCTCGTTGTTTTTTGTTGTTGTGTTTGTTGCGCTACTCTAAAATGCAATTTTATAGCTGTCAGGGGAATTTAACGCCAAGCGCGAAAATGCAGGCATTTTCCCCCTCTAGGGTGCTACGTCTTCCCCCCGCCAGCTCCACTACCTCCCCCCCTCCCACACTTCCGCATCTATATGCCTCGTGTCACATGGTGCCTGCCACGCCCCCTCTGTGGCAGCGCCTTACTTGTCTTTTGTTTAGCTACGTTGCGCTACTTTTTTTGGCTAACGATGAAGTGTCAAGATACATTTTGTTGCCATTGTTTTTAGCTGCAAAACGTGTATACAGACGAAGAGTGTGGGGGGGGGGGAATAACTGGGTTTGGGACACTTGTGCATACTGCGATGGGAAAACGATTTTCTGATATATATTTTTCATTGTTGTTTTTTTTTTTCTTTAGCTTTTATGCATTGCGTGCAAAGCGTAAACAAAAAGGGCCAAGACCCAATACAAAATGGAGCGTAGCAAGAACAAAACCAGAAAACACTACATATATAAAAAATGGGCCATATTTGTGGGGTTTGCCGGAGGGGGGAGTGTGGGGTTGGAGTTCCTCCCCACTGCGTGTGCACATAATAAAGCTAAGTAAATTGATGGTCTTTGCGCCGAAACTGACAAGTTGCAATAATAACAACAAAAGCAGCAATAGCGCAAAACTTTTCGATGGTCATATTAGATACGAACAGAAACTGGACAAAGAGAGAGGGAGAGAAAGAGAGACAGAGAGAGAGAGGCAAATTGTATAGAGACTCTGCCCGATGCAGTCCGCAAAATATTTTGCCATATTTTGCCATATTTTGTGTTGGCTAACAAAATATACAAAGCATGGCCAATAGAACAGTTAGATAGATGGATAGAACCGTTAGATAGATGGCATAGATAGTTATTGTTTGGGATGGATGAATGGTTATTTCCTTTTGCTCATATCAAATGCAGGCGAGTCGTTTATCATCTGAATATCAACATCAAAATCAAACCAACTCCATGGAATATCTATGAGAAATGCGTGCGTAGACAACAAAATGCAATCAAAAACAAAAGTTTCAGAAAAAAACGCATATGTTTTGCGGGCAACTTCGACATCATAAAGCAGAAGGTGTATAGATATATATATATATTCCTGAAGAGGATCAATAGCCAACAGTCAAGTCTTTTATTCGACTCTTTTTTCTATTATATTGGAAATTTGTTTGAATTGCATTTAATTGATAACTTTTGCTGTTTCATAAAAATACATCGATTTATCGATATTTATCGTATTTGATTTTAAACAGAGAGAGTCTTACAATTGATATTAAATAAACATATATAACTGATCATCTGCTCCAATTTCAACTTTTCTTTGACAAAAACTAAGTCTTCAAATTATAAAAAATTCCAGGTTTGAAGCCGTAAAATAATTAAAAAAGTAATAAATAAAACATAATTATAATAAAGTAAGCTATTTTTCTAGAAGCGAACTTTTCCCTATTGTGCTATTGTTGAGCGCTTAATGAACAAAAAGAATACAATTAATTAAAATCTAACCCAAACTCTGATTTTTGGCCCATTTCAATTAGCATTTTGGTGCTTAAGGCCAAATGTTTTGGCCCTGGCTATTAGTAAAACATTGGTCAATACACATACACATACCTAACCACCCACACACACACACACCCTCCTCTCCCCGCCCGTGCTGTTTTGTATCAACATAAATCAACCGCATAAACGTAACTAAAAAATAAACACAACAAAACCAAGAAAAATCATTGAGAAAAATGCGCAGATGTTGAATTAAATTTGGTTTTTGCTGCTGTTTGGTTTTTTTTTTTTGGGATTTTGTTAATTTTTATTTATTTAGAGGGCTGCAATAAATAAATATTTAAGCAAATTACAAAATGAAAATTACCCTTAAAAAAAAAAACCACTGCACTTTGAAGTCAAAAATAATAATGCAAAAATTTGTGTTAAATTTTTGAAGTCTGTAAAAAAATGTTAGCTATGCTAGAAAAGAGTAAAGTCAATGAAAACGTTAATACGATATATGTATGTAAAAGCATGGGGGGGGGGGGTGTTGCAAGTTGTTGCTATGCTTTTTTATTCTGCTCAGCATAAAAAAAAAACAACGAAAGTTGCAACATGAAAATTTAATTTAATTTACGCGTTAAACGCAGCAACAACAATGCCAAAAATCAAAGGGTCCACACACACAAGTGGGAGGAGGGAGGTGTGTGGTGGAGGCAGATTTGGGGTGGGGCACAGCACACGTTCACCACAGCGATATCAACTGAGGCATGAGGCATAAGGCATAAATAAATAAATAAAAGGGTCAACCAAATGCTACACATGAAAAACAAAATGCAAACAAAAAATATCAAATTGAGGTTGCGAATATTTTTTTTTAGCTGGGTGGGTGTGCGTGCGTGTAGGTGTGGGTGTGTGTGTGTGTGTGTGTGTATGTTGTTGAGCGCATAAAAAATGTAAAAGCTTTTCGTGTATATTTGAAAGCGGCAGGCGTCAAGGATGCGCTCAGGATATGTAAATGATATTTTCGAGTGGTCGCCAGTCAAATGCAGGCAATGAAAATGGAACAACCCAATGACCAGACACCAAACACACACACGCACACACACACACAACTTTTGCGGTCAAAAATCCTTGTGTGTGTGTGTTGCTGTGTGTGTGTTGCTGTGTGTGCTTAAGCCGCTTTGCCAGCCGCGTCCGCTGTCAGGCAATTCGTCGAGGCTTTCTTTACTTGTTTATATGCCTTTTTAAATATTTCATATTCCTGGATTTTCTGCATTTTCTGCATTTTACAAGCCATGAATTTATTTTTTTTAATTTTTTTTTTTACAAACTGCGCTCGACCAAAATTTTTGTCATACGCCAAAAATGCGTCAATATTTATGAGGCGAACGCGACTCCAGCAGCAGCAGCAGCGGCAGCAGCAACACAGTTGATGACCCACCGCATGATGTATCCCTGACCGCCTCCCCCCATTTCCCCCCCCCCCCACACACTCCCATGTTGTGCAACCCATTGAATCACACTACCCTCTTTTTGGTGGCTGGTCGGTTGATTGTTTTGGTTTTTTGTGTCGCAGTCGACCTTTGTTTTTGAAAGAGGCCTCGTGATTTATGAGCCAGCGCTTTTGATGCAGATTTTTTCGGTTATCCCCTGTGGCTTAACTAGTTTGCCAGGCTACCAAATAGCCAAAAAGCCAAAGCCTTTGTTACTACACACACACACACACACACACAAACACACACAGTCTGTCCATCAGTCCGAAACTGTTGACAGCGTCTAGTTTAACGTTTTAATAAGTCTGCTGATTTGTATGCGGCTTTAAAGTGTTTAGCCTGCTGAAAAGCAGCTTATAAAATATGGTCAAATGTTGAACTTAATATAATAATAATAAATTTCCAAAAAAAAAACGTTTCTTCTATATTTTCAATTACATTTTTGTTAACATTTTTAACATTTAACTAATCAATTTTCTTTAATTCTTTCTCATTGCAGGTAGGTGACAATGTACGTAACTTGTTTAGAAGTCGCAGCAAGCCAACAGAGCTACAAATTTGGTTAACAAAAAAAAAAAAAATCGGGCAATAAATCTGTGAATTTCTGTTGATTGTTTGAATGAGCAAATGAGCGAATTTTCGCACATGGCTCTAATTCGAATGCTTTTATTTACTAACAAACGAATTGTAAAAATGCTCAGTTCGTTTTATATAATATTACAATTGGTATAGGAATTGCTTATTTTGGTCTAAACAATTCTCTTTGCTTGGCCATCCATCCGTTTGCGTCATTGGGTCAAAGTGGGCCATTTAGTTTTCTTGTGTGTGGGGGTAAACTATTTGAAGATCATTTGTGTTGTTTTGCCACGTTTTATATTAGCTGGCAGATCATTAAAATATCTTAAAAAAAAAAAAAAAAAAAACAAACAAAACAATAACAAGAAAATCAATGCTGACCAAGTTTGTTGGCATGGTATTTAAATATCACAATTTATAATCGCCTCATAAATAGTCTTGGGAATTTATTAGTCACTCGTCGTGATTTTTAAATATATATTTATACATTTTTATAAATATATATTTGTGTGGTTGTATTTATAATAATATATATTTATATGCTTATTTCATACTGGGTTTAGTCATTGGATCTTTTTATCTACATCGAATTGGCTGTATTATTCAGCGAGTATGTTTTCTATAATGGATTAAATCAACAATATCAAAATGAACATTTTATAAACATGCATATTAATTATAATCCAAACTGTCGAGTCGAACAATATTAAAATACCCCATTTATTTGCATTACAAAAGGCCTCCGACATAAAGGTTCATAGTCCTAAATAAAAATTAGCATAATAAATTAATTTAATATCACTTTGTAGAGGCCTATAAAAAGAAGCAAAACTCTTTAAAAAAAAATGGATGACGGATAGCTTGTGGGCTATAAAACATGTTGCTAATTTAATTAAATTAAATTTAACTGGTTTGACAACCTTTGCCAAAGTTTTGGTTTTGTTCTTTATGGCGCTCCAAAAAAAATTCGTTATATAAAATTAAACAAAACTCATCACATTGAAATAATTTGTCATCGTTGATTAATTTAATTAAATTGTCACACGATTTGAGTAGTGATTTTTAATGGCAAGTGTGCATTTTTTGGAATTTTTTTTAAGAACCCACGCGTACCACGCAAATCTCCTTGAGAATTCTCAAAAAAAAAATAACAATAAGCCACTCAAAAACTGGTCTAGTCTTGTGGGGCAAACTCGTCAAGCTGTCTAGTTATAGCAAGTTCTACAATGTCAAGACCAAAAACTAACAAACAGAAAAGTGAATTTTTAAGTGACAAGTGGGTTGTTTAAATAGATTGAAAGACACATTCAATCTTAATTGAAGTGAATTTAAACTAAATGCTTATATGAATGAAATAAAAATTTAAATGAATTAAATTGAAAGTAAGCAAAGTTTGAATACCAACTTCAACACAGAAGTTGGAGAAATGCGAATGAAGAAAAGGAATTCAATTCTTATTGCACTTTACAAATGAAAGTATTTACTATTGTGAAATGAATTGAATAGAAAATTAAATTGAAATTGTTATTTGTGCAAAATAACATATAAATTGCAAAATGTGTTGAATTGCATACACTAAATGTGTTCAATTAATAAATTGAAAAGAAGATAAATGATTTATTGAATGATTGAATTATTGCAAAACTAAGAAAAAGAAACTTCAATTCAAAGTTGAATTCGAGCTTATTTTCGTTGCGCCACTCGTTCAATTTTTGCATTATTATTCATTTTAATTAGTATTCAATCTTATATATACATTTTTTTGTTTGTTTTTAAAGCTGAAACTTTTGGTCGTGCGCAAATCAAATGATTTAATTAAAGTTGAAATCAGTCAGATACCAAGCAAATAAAAACATAAACTGCAAAAAATATCTAAAACATTTTTTGGTTTTAAGCAATCAAACGGAAGCGTTCAAGTTTTTTGATTTGGCTTTGGCTTTTGTGCATTGGGCAATTTCCTGTTTGCATTAATCGCGTTAAAATGCTAAATAAAAAAATAAATAAAAAATTATGCAAAAGATGAATTTAAATCAATTAAATTATAGAGTGATAATACACAGCTAATGACTGATTAAACTTGATGTGCTAAAATGGTCAGAACATGACGGCACATTGAACATATTATTTAATATTTATTAGCGATTGATGCAACTTTAATTATATATTTATTGTCAGAAACAACTAAAAAAAAAAATGATGGTGCTAACCAAATGTTTCCATAATTTAGAAAACTTTAGAACTTTAGTTCAAGTTCAGATTTGATTGGAAACCAGTTTTCGAGTCAATCAAAACCCGAGGGAAACTCAAAGAAATTTTTTTTTTTTTTTTTTTTTGCTTTGCATTGCGAAATGGGTGTCAATGTTGTTGAAGCGATGAAAGCAGCGAAATCCAAACGGGTTTTTTTTCGCTGAGGAGGAAGCTGTTGTCGCAGCAGAACGATGGAATGACAGAGAGTGGGATTGAAGCGGGGTGGGGGGTTTCAGGCTGTGCGAGGTGTTTGTGTTCTGCAGCAGTACCGTTAACTAAGGCGGTCAACATAACGGTAAACCTGAGCCAGCCAGCACAGGCTTTTGCCGGGACTGATTTCGCGTTTTGTGGCTCAGTTTGTTTGTTCTTAACTTTCTTTTCATTTACTCACATTTAAGCCAGGTTCTCGCTCTCTGCTTGTTGGCCAATTATTTGCGTTGCACATTTCTTTCTTCTTTCTCCCGCTGTGACGCTGTGCCTGACCCAATTCTTTAACTCACTTCTATTTCTTCTTCTTTACCGTTACTTGCCAATGTTCTGACGCTGACGCTGAGCACAGTTTTTTTTCTAGTTTATTTCAATTTTTTTTTTGCTTGTTGTTTTTGCTGCTGTTTTTTCATAGCTTACTGATTTTTGTGGTTGCTGCTGCTGCTGTTGCAAATCTGCTGCCAGTTTGTATTACCTGTTTCGTCATTTGTTGTTCTTTCTTGTGGTTGCTTTTGTATTTGTTGTTGTTGTTTTGGTTTAACGCGTTTGACCTTAATACCAAAAGAAAGGCGTCGCTTGGGCTTTTTCTCCCCTTTTCAGCCCTTTTTTGCCGCAGCTCTTTATATAAATTGTTTTTCTCTAGTTTTTTTTTTGTTTTTGACCCCTTCCCTTCTCTTTCTCTTTCGCTTTGCCGCTTGCATTTACCAAGTCTCTGCTCTGGTTTGACTTGTCTGTGAAGTTAGTGCAAATTGAAACTGTCAGTCAAATTGGGTTACTCTCTACCTCTCTCTCTCTCTCTCTCACGCAACTGACATTTGGGTGAAGAGTTCAAATATTTTGAATGAGACTTGAGCATGTGCAGAAAAAAGATATTGAGTTTTTTCTATTGTGATCCAATATTTATAATTATTAAAAATCATGTCAAATGTATTTATTTTTGCTTTTAAATATTTGTCAATCTTGCATTTCAAATTAATTATTTCGATCTGAGGCTTAAAATTAATTTATTTTATAATAATTAGTCACACACTTCCCATGGCAATAACTACAAAGCCATTTGACATATGCCAAAGCATATCTCAACCAAAAACACTCATGTTTCTCTCCCACAAAAAAAAAAAAAAAAGAAAATGAAAACCAGGCAAAAACACATTTATCAAGCAAGTGTCAACAGGCAAGTGTGAAAAGTGTCGTCGTGGCAGCAAAATGAAAAGAAAATACAAAATACGAAATACGACAAAAATACCAAAAAACGTTGAGAGGAAAAATGAAAAGCTACATAAAAAATTGCCGCTCATTTAGAAGACAATATTTTGTGTTGGCTTTTCGGAATTTTCACCAGGTAAAGATGTGATCCGTTGCCACTCCCCTCCCCCCCTTTATCACTGTCTGACATACTGCTCGTCTCTCGCAAATGCGGTCAGTTAGTGGGCGTATTGGGCAACTTGTTTTCTTCTTGGTTTATGGCAAAATTCAGCCAGCTATACAAATGTGTATTTTGTGAGGCCTGTCGAGCCAGAGACTCAATCAAGGCACCTTTCATATATGACATATTTTTTCAAATGAATATTTGTTGTATTTTTGAAAATACTGCTCATAATTGAAATCAAATTAAATTCTTAATAGTCATCTTTATTTTTCGACGTCATCAATGTGACGAATGAACTGGGCTAATATTTAGATTTCCGTTTTTTTTTTTTGTTTTCTGTTTGTGTAGTTTCATTGTTTGTTTGTTTGCTTGTTCTGAATTCGACGATTTTATTTGCTTTCCAGGTGAGTTTTGTGCTTGGGTTTGTCACGCAAAACATTTGAGTCAGGTTTCAGTTGAACTTGTGTTTATTTCTTTTCAAATGTTGGAAAACGTGCGGCTAATGAATGATGAGAACTAGGTGAACAAATAAGCAAAGAGTTCCACTTTAAGCATAGGTGACAAAATGTCAAGGAAAGTACGTGCGGAGTGCTGAGTTGGCCCAAATATTAGTTCACATAAGATAGAGAGAAATCTGAATTACTTACCACTAAAAACAATTGGCCTAAATTATGGAAAATATAAATGGGAAACAACTATTTTAAATTGGTAACAAATGATTTATGGTCGATTTAGAACTGAGAAATCAAAATTCAATTTGGTACAAGAATGGAAGTTTTACTCAACTTTTATGATATTTTTAATAGAAATTAGAAAGATGTTGTATTTGGTATTTGGAAAGCGAAGGGAAAAGTTGATTGAACTTGCCGTGCTAAAAATCTCAATTAAAAAATAGGTTGCTCATTCGCCGCATACTTGCCCAAAATATTTTAGGGTCACTAATTAAACTCTATCCACAATTTACTAATCACATCAGCTGCCTGTCACTTTAGAAAGGGCTTCCAAAGCTAAAGAAAAACAAAAACATCAAAACTATATTCCGCATAAATATCAATTGGAAAGCAAAACAATTTACTAAGGCGCACAAAGTGGCAACTAAATGGTAGAAAAAAATGCAACAAAAACAAAAAAAAAAACAGCAACAAATAAATATAGAAAAAAAACATGAACAGCCAAAGTCAATGAACTTGGCCAAGAAAGTCAATGCCCAAGCGAGAGAAAGGCTTAAAGAATAATAACAAATATTTTGGTGTTGATGGGGCGGGGCGGGGAAGTAAACAATAACAAAGAAGAAACAAAAGTGGAGGAAGAAGCGCGACTGTGGTTAGCATAATTTATGTGTTAATTACACATGAGGGCTCAAAACAAACAGCGCCTGGCAACCGGGTCCAAAATGTGTTCTCCATTCAATCTATACACTTTGCAGCACTTGGCACACGCTGCTCAAAGATTACATCATGGTATCATTTTCGGTCTGCGCATATTTAAATTTATCAGCATTTTTGTGTTTCGTTTTTTCTCTTTCTTGTTCGTTTTTCTTTGACTTCAGCGTGAATTTAATTAACGAACTGAATTACCACGAAGCTCCCCTGCCTGCTTCTCTCCCATGCAGCACCACCTGCGCTGCTTGACTTGAAAACTTCTTGGTTCAACAGCAAAAAAAAAAGAAGAGAAAAAAGAGAAAAAAAGAGAAGAAAAAAACTGTGCTTATAAACTTTGCGCCACTTTGCCAGTACTGCTCCCCACCTCCCCCGTTCTTGGCATGCATAACACAAATGCCGACGACTCCCACTACAACTTGATATCACCTTCTGCTGCTGCTGCTGCTTCTGCTTCGACTTCTTCTTTTTCTTTTTCTGCTGTTTTGTCGTGACTTCTTGAATAGCAATTGACATACAAAATACTTGAAGTGTACTCCTCGTCTCTTGCCCAGCCAGTCAACTAGCTACCTACTTTACCTGTCCCCGCCCCCCCCCCCCACTTATTCATCATATTCATTCTGTCTGCATGCGCCTCGCTTTTTGAACTTCCCAGTTCCCAGTTGCCCAATTCGTGTTTTGTTTTCTTCTTTACCTGTTTCGCTTCTTTTCTACATTGCGCCTTTTGTTTTGTTTATTTGACAACAAATTTACAGTTACTGCATTTTGCTTTGGTTTTTTATTTTCTATCTGCTCTTTTGTATTCGTAGAGAACTTTATAAAACTTTGCACAGCACAGCGCCCGCCACCTTTTGTGACATTTTAATAGTTTATCCGAATTGTATTGTAATATTTATAGTGTCTGCAATCTAGCCATGGTCATCAACCCGGCAACCCTACAACAACAACAACAACAACAACTGAAACTGAGACTGAGACTGCAGCATAAAACGCAATAAGCTGCGTGCGATTTCAAGATCTTTTCAATCCATATGCATGAGCAGAGTAGGAAACAATTAAGAATGCGAATGTGAATATTAAAGCGGAATACAAATTTGCATATCTTATCTTTCAATTGACAGCAGTAAAAATAGATGTGTTGCTTGTGCCAAAGATCTTAGCTGACTTTTGGTATGGTCAAGTTCAACACACAATCAAAATCGGCGACCTGATTGAGTTTCTATGCACTTTGAATGGGCAAATAAAAACAAAAGCCCATAAAAAAAGATAGATTATGATGAACGAATTGTTTAATTTTATTGAATGGATATTTAAATTGAATTTTGATTGAATAACTACAGATGACTACAATCTGTATAATCAGAAAAAAAGATATATGCATTTGCTGTTAATAACAGGTCTTTGTCAGAATATTATTTTGCTCTTTTCTTAATTAAAGTTCTAAACTATTAAAGTGGCACCTTCAAGTACTTGCCACCGCCCCTCTCCCCACACTCTCTGCTTTGCTGTATTGTCTCCAGCTCGTCTGGAAAACTTGCCTAAGGGGCATCACTTGATGGAGGCAGCACTTGATGGAGGGGGAAGGGCGTAATAAAAAGAGCAGTTGATGATGATAATGGGACAGGGCGCCCAGAACGTAAAGCAGACCAGATCTGGGAGTGCTCAACAAAGGGGAGATTTCATAAGTGATGCGTTGCCTCGACTCGCCGACAGACTGCCGCATTTTTGATGGATGACATTGATTGATGATGATTAATAATGTTGCATTTTTATTGCTATTCAACGTGCTAACATCCAGATACCCCCACTGCCACGACTGCTACTGCTCCTGCTTCTGCCCCCCGCTACTTTTAGTTGCCTAAATACATTAGCACGCCTCCACCCCATTTTGCCTGGGCGCAAAATGCTCCTTTGTCCTTTTAGCCAGTTAATGTGCTGCATCAGCTGCTGCACCATCAGCCAGGTTGGCAAACATCCCACTTTTACTTTGTGTATTCATTTTGTTGCTTGAATGCATCGCAAACTCATCAACTTGAGGGGGCGTAGCAACAAAAATTGCTTAAAAAAAAAAAAAAAAAACGCCCTCTTTCGGTCGCTTTTGGCACTTCTTCAACTCACCCAATTCGCTCAATTAAAAAGCATAAAATTACATTTTCGCTTGGCGTACAAAAAGCTGTTTTCCTTGTGTCTATCAGGCAACAATCAGCTGTTCGCCTTCTTTGTCTTTGGCAGACTTATTTACAGTAGCTTTTCTCCTTCAGTCCTTGGATTTATTCCGACATGCCCTTAGTGTGGGGGCGGGGGCATTAACATTATTGTATTCATAATTTTTACGCCTTTGTTTTTGTATTTTTCCTTTTTTTTTTTGAATTGAAGCTGCTCCATTGATGTGGCCACTTTGGGAATGCGGGTTCTCAGGTTCACTGAGCCATGCAGTGGAAAATTTTTGCCAGACACTCGCTAAAAGGTACAAAAACTGTTAGTATGATAATGAGTGATTTCTTGAAAAAGGCGAGCAAAGTGAAGTGGCTAAAACAGTTTGGTAAAAAATGTGCAAACGGAATGATTCTCATAGTGTTAAATGAAGTATGTTTAAGTAATGTTTGTAAAAAGTTAGACGACATGAAACCATCAAATACTTTATACCAATAACTGGTATATTTTTGAATAGACAGCAGTTTAGGCCAAATTTGAAATCAACTTGATAAGACTAATGTTTTGCGGTCGACAGTTTTCGTTTAGTTTTCGACAGCTTCCATTTCACAACAAACCGCAAACATTTCACTTTTGCAACAGCAGGCAGGCAACCAGGCAACCAGCCAACACCTCCTCCTAAGTTGTGAGAATGTAAATGGCCTAAACCTAATTTAATATTTATATAAGAAGTGCAGTGGGGGGTATATAAAAGATATTATTAAATGACAACACATGTTGTGTGCTTAATTGCATTTTATGTTTACAGCTGAGAAAACAGGTACAACAACAACAAAGGTAGCAAAAGCAGAAGCAGCAGCAGCAGCAGCAGCATCATTAAACATTAATTACAACACACAAGACAACTATAAAAATGCGGCAAGTTCCATTGTTCTAATTACATTCTCAAATCTCCAGCAGCAGCAGCAAACCGCCCTTAAGTATGCTAATAATTTTCACTTTAAAGAGGGGCGTGGAAAAGGTTGCAGCAGAGCCACAAAAGGCCGCAACAACTAAAAATTTGTAGGACGCACATCATTTTCTGCTTTATTCACATATGAATTTTTAAGTGCAAACATAATAAGCAGCTTAATGAACACAACATTCATGGACCTTATCGAGCGGGGGCCGGGCGGGTGCTGCGGCATGGGATCTCTGGTGTAGACAGTGTGTGTTGTGTGGAAACTTTTGTGCCGCCTGGCAAGCACGTGCCTCTCGCACTTTGCTTATTCCTTTTTGTTATGGAGGAATGGCAACCCTTTTTTTTTTTTGTTTGTGCATGCAAAGCTTGTGCCATGAATTTAACACGTGCATGTGTGCATGTGTGCATGTGTGCATGTGTGTGTGTGTGAGGGTGTGACAAACTTCATTAGAGGAAGCGGTGCCATGAGACACATATATATGTATATGTTATATATATGGCAACTCTTTCTCTTTTTTTCATATATTCCTTTCAGCTGGCAGCGTGAAATGATCATTATTAACATCATTATTGTTATCATAATGCTTAACACTTAAAGGGGAACCGTTGTTCTGTTGTTGTTGTTGTTTTGATTATTATTCTTATTTTTGTTCTTGTTGTTGTTGTTATTGTTGCTGTTGTTGTTGCTGTTATTGTTATTGTCGTTTTCTCTTTTCGCTTATCACTCACACACAGGCTGTCAGTTCGTCGCTGGCCAAATACCACAAAGAACTGTCACAAGTCGTCGCCGTTCTGCCTTGCCGGAGTGCTCAACTTCATTATCATCAACAGCAACATCATTATAATTTACAGTTGTTGTTGTTGCTGTTGCTGTTGCTGTTTGTCATTTCAGTTTGTCTGCGCTCTGTTGTCCTTTGTCGTCCTTGCGTGTTATCCCTCTCGTCGGCATATCGCCTGCCACTTGTTTGTTGTTATTATTTTTATGCTCGCACAATTTGCATTTTAATTATTTAAGAGAATTTTGATTAAAAAATATATGCACCAAGCCAAAGCTGGCTGCTGGCTGCTGCTGCTGCTGGCACACAAAAATCATTGTTTTTTGTTGTTATTTTTGAAGTTGCTTTTTGCAATGCCTCAACTTAAGGTGCAAGCACATCAGCTGGGCGAGTCGGCTTAGCGTTGTATAACTTGCATTATTTTATTTAGATTTTAATTCCTTTTTTTTTAATATATTTAAATTAAATACATAGAAAATCAATCGAAAATTTGTGCATTTTGAATGTTGTTAGAATATTTATTTTATTTAATTTATAATAAATAATTTAATAATATATCATATAAATTCTATTTTTTTTTATAAGTATTTAAAGTTTACTTTGATAATTCACTCGTTCACTCGTCACGCCTTTCGCTGGCCTGATCGGAAAATCTCTTTGTTGAAAGCCGAGTTGGCGGCATGTCAGAAGCGTTCCACTAGTTGAGGCAGTTGTCAACTACACTTTTGAAGGATTAAACGTTGAGTTGCCTTTTTCATTTGTTCTATTTTTTTCCGCCAGTCATCTTTCACAACACATTAATTTTTTTTTTGGTATATATTTTTTTTTGTGTTGGTCGCATTTATTTTGATACTTTCATCAAATGTGGCTGCGTTTTTGAAATTTGTATGAAATGTGTTGAAAATTTCGCGACCGTAATTAGAAATGAATGTTTAAAGAAAAATCTTGAGAAAAGGGTGTGAAGGAGATGATGAGGGGGGGGGGCAATTTATGAGGGGCACATTATTCAATGTGACAGCAAAGTGGCGGCTGCTCCCCTCGGACTCTACCCATCAAATGTTGTCCAAAAAAACTTACAGAGCAACTCGCATAGAGATCTGCAGATGTTGTCTTTAAGAGGGAGAGACATATATATTTTTTGGCTGCCACCAATTTTAGTTTTTACCAGGCAATAAACATTTTACAGCCATAAATTCTTGTACATTTTTGTACCTTTACTTCATGCCACCCCCCCTCACACCTTGCGTCGAAATCCCCTCCGCTCTTTCTTTAATTTATTTCTTGGTGAATTCTTCATAAATTTCGTGTTTTTATTGCATTGCATTTACGAAATAGTTTCCTAAAATGCTCCTCTGCTTTTTAATATCTGATGTACGGTTTTTCTTTCCATATTTTTCTCGTTTTAGGTAAGTTTCCATCACACAACGGAATTTTTCCCTTGAGCTGTGCCTCTTAGCCTTACCAAAACTGAAGCATAAGTATTTTTTTACAAGTTGGTACACAACAAAAAAAAAACAATAGATGAATAATGAAAGTTGTTTCTTTTCAACATTTCTCTTAGTTTACTGTTTATGGTTTTACCTGAATGCGTCGATTGGACTTGTTCTATTTCTCTTTTATCTCTCTGACAGCCAATTTAGAAAGAGAAATGACACACGTCAAAAACTATTTCAGCGTTATTCCAAAATATTTCAGTTTTATTGTTGTTTTTTTTTCAACGTGTTTTCATTGTACGTTTAACTGAAGCTTTTAGCAATCGCTGGCCAAGTTAATTGACCTCATATCAATTGGCATAATGTGCAATCGCATGAATTGCTTACCACTTTTGCTGCTTAATGTTTCTCGGCTTTTAAGTAAACCAATTCAACTGATGACCAATCCAAGTATGAATTCAATGATCGACATCAAAATACCCTTTTATTTTTATTTTATTTAACAATTATCATTTTGTAAACTTATTTTCTATCAAGGGTTTGTGAATCGTTTGATTACTTATCGCCTTAAATAATAAGCAACAAATCTGGCAGATTTCAATATAAGAAAAGAGTTTTTTTTTTTTTTTTGTAGAAACTCTCATTAAGAAAAGTAAAATTATTTAATAATATTTACCATAGTAAAAACTATTTTTCATAGTGAATTTAATTAAAAACGGACAAAATTACTATTGAAATAAATATATTTCTGACAAATATCAATCAACGAATAATAACCTGCCCCAATGTGTTGCAAGTTGGCTGACAATTACAACCTACTTTTCGAACAGTAAGAATAAGAAAAGCCGAAATTCAATTAAATAAATAAACTCAAATAACGATGAAACAAAAAAAAAAAAATGCCTTGAGCTAAATTTAGTTAACAGAAAGCCGCAATGTGTGTGTATCATGTGTGTGTATTTACTACAATTTTTATAACAATAATAATAATTATTATTATTGTTGCTGTTGCGCCACATGTTCGAATGTAATTTTATTGCAAGTTGTTTTTGTTGTTGTTGATTTTTTTGCGCTGTGGCTCTGCAGTTTCCATAGCGAATATAGTTAATGTCTAGTTAAGTGAAATGGTGTTTTCGTTCTGCACACACAGTTCTCTGTTGCTTGCAGGCCAAGCAGCAAGACGTACCTCCCTCCCCTGCCCCAGCGCACCCCGACACAGTCACCATCAATCTATTTGCAGTCAGTTTTAGTTTTCAGTGTTTGTTTTCTTTTTTGTTATTTGCTGTTTTGCTTTTTCTTGTTAATTACTCACTAAACAGTCGAAACCACAACAAAAAAAAAAAAAAAAAAAAAAAAATGAGCCAAAAAAATATACAAAAATATATCTGAAATTTCAATGGCCAAAAACAGGCGAGTGGTGCGCAGCATAGCTACGCTGACTGCGCTGCTGCCGACGTTGACTGCGACGCTGACTGCGCCGATGTCGTCGACGTCGACAACTACTAAAAATATATTGGCACACACCTGCACGCTGGCAGCGCTGTCAGCGTCGCTGCTGCGCTGAGGTAAAAATGTATTTATAATTTGGAAAAATTATTTTTCTTTTGCCTGCCGAGATGGGGCACAAAAAAAATGCTCAAAAATTGTGTAGAGATGAAAAATATGCATGAAAAGCGATTTACACAATTTTTGAAAATGACTAAACACAAGACTAAATTAATATACAAATATATATATATATATATCGAATACACACACTCATCTGGCAAGTGTGTTTATTCATGGAAATAGCTGGAGAAGTGTGCAGCCTAATTTGACAGCTACTTAAAACTAGAATAGAACTTGGGCTCGACCAAATGGAGGCCAATCGAAATATCAACCCCAACCAACCAACACAAGTTGAGATCAGTTGAGTGGCTGCCATAATTCAAAAGGCCACTTGTAAGAGAAAGAGAGGGGGAAGGGTGGAGGGGGGGGGAATGGTCTCCGAGCACTGCTCGTATAATAAATGTGAACATGGCTTTACCACATCCCATGCAGCATTCACAGCGCTTTGATTTGTGCGCTAACAAGTAAATTGACCTCTTCACCTCCGCCCCCCACCTCACACACACTGCGCCACACCCCCTATTGGCATCCGTTCTTGTCTTACTTGTTATCAGCATGGTCATAAACATCCCTCAACATTTGTGTTGGGTAAATTAAATTAAGCAAACAAACAGATTCTCAGACAGAGGGCAACTTATTGTACAACATGACAGTGGAAATCATCCATTTATGAATATGTATACAAATATATATATATATGTACAGAGATATATGTGCATGCACTGAGCGAAAATATGCAATACTAGTTATATAGTTGCTGCTGCAGCATTATATTTATTTCAAAAGATTCCTTTTGATAAACATAATTTAATCAAATTTCAAACTTATGAAAAGTAAATAAATAAAATTAATTTTTTGCTACTACTTGCAGATTTTTATATAATTCAAAATATATATTATCGTTGGTTTTAACATCATTTCTATAAAAATTTAAACAATATTTCAAAGTAACTGCCAGTTTTGCACAGTGCATGCATGTTGTTCAAGTGTAGCTCTTATTTAAATGAAACTTGCCTTGAATGTGAATGTGTTGCACAGAAATTGTTCAAAACAATTGTTGCAGTTATTAATTGAATTTTGTGTTTTTTGTTGCCTGCCGGCCTCTGCCTCTGCCTCTGCCTCTGTCTCTGACTCTGCCTGTGCCCCGGGTTACATGCTAATCAGCTCTTGTCCGTCAACAGGTGCAGTTTGCCAGCCTTTCAATTAAATTTATCTTTCATATATAAATCTGAATGTGTGTGTGTTTGTGTGTAGGTGTGTGTGTGTGTGTGTGTAGGTGTGTGTGTTTGTGTGTGTGTGTGTTTATTTGCTAATGAAACAGAACGAAAAGAAACCAAATAAATGACATCATTTTCATTTCCATTTCCGTTTTTTGTGTGCAGTTCACATTATTATTAAAAAAGAGATCGCCGCTCTGCAAATTCAATTAAAGCCATCCGCTCGCAATGCACCCACATTTTGTGTGGGTCTCTTGTCTCACACACAGTTTCCACAATTGTACACCCCACTCCCTCCCACCCCCTCCGTTCATACACCCACCCATTGGCTTTGGCTGTGGCTGTGGCTGTTGGTTTGCTTGGTTTTTGTGCGCCTTAAATGGATTTTGATTGAGTTTAATTAAATTTTATTAGGTTTTGTCACCCTCAACGAATCGTGCGTCCAACTCGTCTCGGCTTGGCTCTGTTTTTGCTGTTTGTCTGCCTGATTGAATGAATGAGTGAATGAGTGAATGATTTGAATGTTTTTGAATGAAAAACCTTCAATTTGGCATTTGCCGTTCGCCCCTTGTGCAAATCAAAGCATTTGCTTTGGGCTTATTATGTTTTTGAGTGCTGCTGCAGCTGCAGTTTTCCTTTTACTTTGTTTGCGTTTTCCGTTCTACTTGGCTCATATGCCAAATTGATTTTAAGCCCGTCGCAACTGGTCTAAAATATTTCACTCATTCAATACACATTTGCCATCGCCTAGGTTCCCCCAAGTTTGGTTTTGAGTTTCTCTAGTTGAAAATTAAGTTATCTCTTTGCTTCTCTCTCATTCTCATATTGTTGTTGTTTGTCTTTCTCTCTCAATTGAATAAAGCATTGAACTGATTTTAATGGCTTTTAAAAGGGGTTTTTTTCCTATTTCATGCAACACAAAGATAAAGTTTAAAATGATTTCTCTTTTTGTCTGTTCTTTTATTTAGTATTTTATTTATGTGTTTTTCATATTTTTTGTTGTGTAAACTTGCTACACATTTTAGAATTATTTATTATTTGAAAAGAACTGTTTTGTGGTAAAAGTCGAAATTGCAAATTTAAATATATAACAGAATTGCATAGCTTGTCAAAGAAATGAGTTTATGTTTTTTAATTAATTAAAAATGTTTTTCATTTTATGCCATTAAAAATTATTTAGTTATTGTGTTTGGAAAAGTGTTTATTGAATTTAAGAAACTGAAAAAAATATTATAAAAAAGTGGCTCATTTTGAGTTTCTGTAATGTCTTTTAATAGCTTAACAAAGCTGCTCAATCACTGCCATTCAGCCTAATCTGCACTTTACGTCTAAAACCGGCAACCAAATATGGCCTGAACTATGTAGATGTGTGTGTGTGTGTGTGTGTTATTGACAATGCTAAGCTCAACAGCTAACAAACAAAATGTTGACACTCTTTTGTCATGAAGAAAATACAAAATAAAACAAAAATCAACTCGTTGGGTTTTTATGATGAGTCTCGAGAGGATTCACAATGCAAACCACTGACAGACTGAGACTAACCCACTAAAAGTGAAGACGAAGACGAAGACGCAAACTAAACCATATATTTATATTGTTATTATAAGCAATGACACCTTGCCACACAACAAAAAAAAAAAAAAACACACACACACACACTCTTTCTGTGTGGCGACACCTTTGTTGCTTAGCTCAGCTTTTTAGGGTTTTATGAGCGGCAATTTTATACAAAATTTAAGCTCTTAAAGATGACATTTTGAGCTGTTTTGATTTCCCCAGAGAGAGGGGGATAGAGCGAGAGAGAGAGGGGGGGTATGGGGTGGGAAGTGTCTCGCTTACAGTCGACTCACTGTGCGCTGTGCGGCAAGTTTGATATGTGTCCTTCGCTGTTGTGGCAGCCGCCGTAGCCTGAGAGTGGTGTAACGTGATTTTCTTTTGTTGTTGTTGTTGTTGTTGCCACAGCAATACCTCAGCTTACACACTGCCACCCCCACTCCCCACTGCCACTTGCTATTTTTTTTATGTATTTCTTTTTTATATGCATGTAAGCGAGGACGTTTTGTGTCCTGTCTCTTTGTGTGTGTGTGAAGGGTCTGGCTTGCTCTGTCTCGCTCTCACTCACTCACTATCTCTCTCTCTCTCTCTTCGTCTCTCTTTATTTGGTTCGCATCGCAGCTGCTTAATATATAAAATATGTTTGATGGTTGCCAGTAGCCAGCTCATATGTCAAAGGTTAACGCACGTGGCTCATGGATCCGGTATCGGATTTGGGTTCACAATTTGAAGTTGAAGTCGTCGCAGTCAGAGTTCGATTTGCCCAAAATCGAAATTTAATATATTTGTGCACCGAAGCGCAGCTTCACTGTGTGAATTTTGCTGCTGCTTGCTACGTTTTTTGTGGCATGTTTTCATTTTCTTCCCTTTTTTTTTTCGTTGTTTTGCCTTGTTTATGCTTTTTTGTGCACCAAAAAGTATGCTGTAGAATTGAATTATTTATGATAGAGCGGCTGCCCAAAAGTTTTTCATTAAAAGAAAACAAAAAAAAGAATTCTGAAAAATAAAAATAGAAAACATTTGATATGGGTACGATAACTACAGGAAATGTGAACACACACACGTGTGTGTGTGTGGGTGTGTGTGTGTAAACTTGCCCAGCAAATAGAGGCATTTCTACTATCTGCGATACGGTATCAATACAACAATAGAAACCACAACAACAACAACAAACAGCTCTCAACAACTTTCAATTAGCCGAGCCACAATAATGGAAATTGATTGCCAACCGTCAGTTGTTCGTTTGTTGTTGTTGTTGTTGTTGTTGTTGCTTTGAGGAGCTCTCTTCCGGCTACATATCAATTATCAGCTACTCATTCAATCTACATCTCTCTACCTCCCCCTCTCTCTCTCAGCACAACAAGAACGAAAACAATAATTGATCTATCTGTGACCAAGTCAACAAAAAGTGTTGTTTTAGTTGAGGAAATCTCGACAACACTTCAAAAAAACAAAAAAAAAAAACACAACTCTTACAACGATAGTTAATTATTGGGAATGTTTCATTTTGGGCTTGTTCTTATAAGGGTAGGGGAGGGTGAGAGGGGTTTCCTTAACGAAGTGCCCGCAATTAACAAAACTGCTTATCGGTTCACCCAACTTGAAGAGCACTCTTCTTGCGGGGGGGAACAGACAAGCAGACCACTTTTTTGTTTCCTCAAAATTACACATTATTTTTATCTTTGCCGCAAAGTGCGTCGTCAGACATTGACACAAGCAACAAATTTCTATTTATAGTCGACAACCGTTTCAATTTATACAAGTTAATCAGAATATATTTAAAGTATTCCTATATATAAAAATTACCAATTTCTTTTAAAAAAAAATATAGAATAAAAATAACACAATTGATGGCGTTGCAATTTGTAAAAGTAAAACTGCAGACTCAATAAATACAATTTAAGTTGTATATTTTCTAGGTAAAAATTTGTCATTATTAAAAATTCAAATTTTTTACAATATTTGCCTAAAATAGTTAGTATTAATATAAACCATATTAATTTGGTTTGAATCTGTTGTTTTGCTTTCAATTCTTAAATACACCAAAAATCTTTAGTTGCATCAAACTGAAAAGTTGCTCGACTTTTGATCCAAACAATTTGATTATAATCTCTGCACTGGTATTTATATAAATCTAATGGGAAAACTGAACAAGTTCAAACTCTCGAGAATAATCAAAGTAATCTTTCGAAATTTTTATAATCTTTGTTTGTTGTTATTTTTTTTTATAATCAAACTTTTAAGAGGTGTTCAGCTAATTGTTAGACAAACATTGCGGTTGCCCGCCTGCCGCTTATCAAAAACTTTGTCTATTTGCCCAAGCTACCGAGGCTACATACATACATATATACATACATACATACTTGTATAAACCGTTAGACACGTAACAGTATAAATCTTAAGCATATGACGTGCAACTTTAAGTGGCAAAGCCCGAAAACGCAGCACCAGAATTCGTATCATGTAATGCGAGCAAACAGTTCCGCAGGGGGTTGATTTGAAGGGGGGTTGGCGAGGAGTGAGTGGTGGGGGCTTTGGAATTTTATAGGATGCTTGCACAGATTTCAGCACCTTTTTTTGCTGTTATTTTTTTTAAGCAGCCACAGACATGAACTGATTTTTTTTCGTTTTTTTTTTTTGTGGCATGCTCAACCCGTGATGTAATTTTCTACAAGTTTTTCATGTTGCCGAGCAGTAACCGCCCTGCCTCCCCGTCCCCCCCCCCCCAGAGGAATACCCATACCCGTAAACCCTCGTCACATTAATGTCTCTATAGCTGTCAGTTTAGCCAGAGCCAGGCAACTAGATGGCTCTGCCTCCTGTGTGGGTGGGTGACTGGGCGTGAGGGCGTGGCGCCTGTCTGCGCTTATCAGCAGCGGCAGCAAAAAAAATTAGAAAAAAAAAAATTAAGTAAAATACATTCTGCGGCAGTTTAACGGGTTTGGCCAGGTGAGATTTTTGGCTCTTGGCCGTGTCTAACCTGCATCACTGTGTGCGTGTGTGTGTGTATGTGTGTGTCTGAATGTGCGTTGCTTTGCCACACGCTTTCAGCGTTTGTCAAAAGCTTTAAACTTTTGCGCTGCGACTTCAGCAATCGCTGTGGCTGCCACATACTGCTGCCACGTATGTGTACTTTTTTTTTTTTGTTGCCACTTTTCACTCTCTTTGCCGCTTGATGGCAAAACTTTTGGCATCAAATTGGCGCCCCGTTTGTGGTGCTGCACATTTGCAACAATTAATCATCATAAGCCCCTCGCATTCCTTTGTCATTGCCCCTAGCGCAAACCCACCCGACCCCTCTCCCCCTCGCGCCCCTGCAGCCTGCAGTTGCTCGTCGTGTTTTGTGCTTTTGACGCCCGACTAATCGCTAAACAATTGTTTAGCATTCAAATGCCAACAATAATCACATTAATTAGCAATCTCGTTGCGCCTCAGTTAATTTCACTTAGTTAATGCTTCTTCTTCCTCTTCACGACAATTGCCAACTAAAAAATAGAAAACGAGCTGAAAAATAAAAACATTTTTCTACATTTGGCTTACACATGTTTTAGTTGGACGTAAACAGCGAACTAATTTATCATTTAGCTCGGCCAAAATTAATCGTCCTTTTTTATATGTCTTAAATATTTAGTTAAATCTGAAAATCCGCAACTTTAGTTCAAAATTTCAGAGTCATTTTTAAAATTATAATTAATTATAAATTATTAATATTTATTGGGTTTTTTTTGGTCATATAGAGAATGTTTTTAATATAATGTTTTTATAAAATTCAGAAGCAATTGAAAATGTTAAAGGTTATTTTCGTTTTTGTTTATTTTTGTCAAGTGTGTTGTGGCAAATGCTTTGTTTTTGGGAGTTCATTAAACTTTTAAAATTTTAACAAAACATCTGTTTTGCTTTTAATTGTTAAATATGTGCTTAATATTTTCACAAGCTTATTAAACTGACATATATATCTTGAATGAAAGTAATTCGATATATATAGAGAAGATCAGCTATAATATTGAGTAAATCCATTTTTAATTTCCAACACATTTTGTTCAATTGAACCAGTTCTGTTGAATGAACACTGCTTACAAACTAAACAATATAAAAACTATTTTATTTTATTCTATTTTTTTTTTGTTGGACAGGTCAATACACAATAATTGTTGTCTATTTGCTTATGACTTTCATATATGCATAATTACTAACATAATTTTCAGTCAATTGCAATTTAATTTTTGCGTAATTTGTGCGAACAACAAATTCGAAGTTGAGGAATAGTGAAAATAATATAAAATATACAAATATTTGATTTGCTTTGTTGCGGTACCAAATCAAATCAACGTACAGCTCATTACCATTAGAGCTCCTCCCCTGCCCCCGATTTGTTTATTCACCAATTTCCCCTCATCCTCCAAACAGATATTTATTCAGCCAACTGACTGTTTGTCGGACTATCTGGCATTGGTCATCATTAGAGCCACATGCAGAATTCATGTTGTAGTTGCTCTAAAAATAATTGGGCATTTAATGCTCTTCGAATACCCTGCACTGATACAAAAGAGCAAGAGTGGTATGATTTCTAAGCAGATTATATAGTATATAAAATATATATATATTTTGTTTGTTCCTAGATAAAGCCGACTTCAAATTCCGAACAACTTTCGTATCGATTATATAGTATTTCAGCTATGATCTTAAATCATTTATATTATCAAGTAATTTAGAATTTTATTTAGGGTGTCTTTCCGTTAAGTATTCTCGTCTGTAAACCATTTTATGTATTGATATTTTTTTTAGCAGAAACATTGTTTTTTTTATTTACATTAAACAAATGCCGTTGAAAGATAAATTATGCAAAATTTATTTAAGGTCGGAGCAAATGGATCGATACAATTTATTTGGTGGGGGCGGGTCGGAAAGATTTGAGTGCTTGAGCTGGAGAGTTACTGGGGGGGGGGGAGACGGGGAGCGAGGCGTAGGCATTTAATAAATCGCTGCTCATTAAAAGTTTTTAGGCTGTTTAATTTACTTCTGGTACAGGAAAACATTAGAAACTGACCTTTGAAGAAGCTGGCCAAGATGGCCATAAGCATGTTTATCATTAACTCGATTTAAAGCATAATTAGTGTTATTTATGAGCAATACAAAATGGAGTTCAGTTCAGTTTAGTTTGGTTTGCTTTGGTTTTGTATTTTATTATCTTTTTTATTTTTTGTTTGCAAGACTTTGTGAAACTTTCATATTGTAATTTATAATTGTACGTAATTAATGCGCAATAACCGCAGACATAGCCGGGGGCAATTGCAAGTGCAAAGGGGTTTAGCTAACCACGACAAACACACACACACACAGACACACCAACACACACACCAACACACACACAAACACACACAGACATACACTTGCATGAGATTATAAATAATTGAAACATTTATTGCAGTCATGTGCAATATTGTAGCTAATTATAATAAGCAAGCGGATTCAGCGACTCTCTATCTCTCTCTCCCTATCTCTCTCTCTCTCTCTCTCTCTCTCCATTTCTCTCCCGCCCGCTCATTTTGCCATCATTCATAATTTGTCATAATTTATACGAGCAATGCAAGAACCAGGCACATTTCAGTGGCCGGCCAACATTCGCATTCCTTACCTAGTTTTTGGTGCTCATTTGGTGCTCTCAGTGCAGCTGTCAGTTTGCATTTGAGTCTGCTGCAGATGCTGGCAAATGATTTACAATTTATTATTATTATTATTTATTATACTCGCAAATAATATGCATATTTTCAAATACTCTTACGCAATTTTTGATTGGTTTATGCAGCTGTCAGTTGTCTGCTCGCCATTATGATTTGTATTTTTTTTTTCTAAGATTTATTCACATTTCTGTTTTGACACCCAAGTTGTTGCCCCATGAATTTAATATGCTACAAAATTTCAGTTCGGCTCGCTCAAAAAAGATCCTGAGATATTTTTGCAAACAAATGTTGTATTAATTATTATTTTTGCCGCTTCTGTTGTTTAATACGTGACCTGTTCATAGTGAGCAACGTAAATGATGTTTATTATGTTGATTATTATGATTGTTTTGCGAGTAAATAATTTTTTTTTTTTTTTTTTTTTTTACTTTTTTGTGTTATTTTTCTTGTTGTTGAAGCAATTATTACTGACTGGCTGTGCCTGGCTGCCTGGGGGCTGTCTTCTGTTTCATCTGTCATGTTTATTTAATGTTCCTTAGTCTGTTGTTGTTCTGCTGTTGCCTTGTTTTGTGTTTGCTGTTTTTTTTTTTTTTTTTGTTGATGTGGCTTATATTAAATGCCCCATTGGGTCGCAACACTCAACACTGCGCCTATTAATAAGCGCAGAACGTGGCCGCATAAATTTGTTCAAATATTGTTTTGCACTTAATTAAGCCAGTGTTGCGCCAAGTCGAATAAGTTAACTAAATTTGGCCAAGTGCGCAACTAACTACTAACTGGCAAAGTCAAAAGGCCACAGCTCACTGATACAAAAAAAAAAAAAAAAAAAACGTAACCAAAAATAAAGTTTTTGCCACTCGCCAAACTATGCAAGCGAGATATGCGTGTGTTGTGTGTGTGTGTGTGTTAACTTGGCTAACGAATTCAACTTTTTTCAATTCGTTTTCTTTTTTGGCATTAAAAGTTGCAAGCATGCTACTCAGCGAGTGGCCACACTCATTTGGGGAATACTCAGACGAACAGTTGCACTTGTGGGGTGCATCCACAAAATCTGCAAATAGGCGTCTTTTTGGTCTTTTGGTTTTGAGGCGATTGCTTTGCAATTTGTTCTGGCCAATGCGCGGCAACCTAGCAGCAAATTGCTGGGGCATCATTGGTACTACCAACCAAAAAAAATAGGTGTGTAGGGGGGGGGGGGGGAAAGCGTGAAGAGCTAAGGTGAAGTGGCGACAATCAGTTTGCTGCTTGTGATGTTGTTCGGGTGTTCGTTTTCTTCATGTTCGACTGCAATTAATGTAGACACTTAATTAATCATAAAAATTGCCGAAATGTGCTTATGGCTCATTTAAATTGACAAATGTTGTGTGGGCTGCAACATCAAGACCGAACGACCTCTCAAGAGATTAACAAACGGAGCAACATCATTAGGATCCACCATGATCACCGTCCATTGCATAATTTCCGAATCAAAAAATCACAGATGACCTGATTAACATTTTCGCCCTTTTGTCGTTTATTTACATATATAATATTATTCATGAGCTGTACTCATCTTTTTGTGATTATGATAAGAAGTTCATTTATTTGTCAGTCCCCCAGTCAGTCAGCCAGTCAGTCTGTCAATCAGTCTGTCAATCAGCAAGTCAATCAGCTACTCATAACTTTACAAAAACATCTGTCAGCCTGTGTTCGCTTGCATACTAATTTGTTGGCTGTCTTTTAGCTGGTTAGGGATATTACCAGATTAGTTTTGCCACAGCTTGTTTTGTTAAGCAGCTCTTGCGAAATGCGCAAATAACTTTAATTAATATTTCCCAAATATGCCAATTCTTGAACAAAAATATTCGTAGATAATTGGCAGTATGGAGATGCTGAGAAGATATGATTGGTATCTTAAGAAGCACATCAAAGCACAGCTTAAGTTCAACTGGCGTTGTTCCATTGTTCCGTTATTCTAATTATCCGTCCATTATGACACATCCACCCTCTTTAATCTCTTGATGCGCAACTCAACTCGATTTCAAAGTCTTTTGGGTGCTGCCCTCTAATTATGCGATACATCAACAGATAAACAAATTTCATCTCGAGCTGCTCCTTTTTGCTAATGCTGCTCACGTACACTGCCCTTGCTCCCTCCCCTCCTTGCGCACAAATTCAACGCTGCACGCGGCCGCACTAATTTTATGGCTTAATATACTTGCTGTACTTCCATCATTCGAAGTCACTTCCCTTTGGCACCCACCACTCTTTTTCACTCCACCTCCGCCTTGTTTCTAAGTCTCAAGCCTTAGAACTATGAGAGCGCAAGATTGGCACTCAACGTCTTTCACTTCGTCTTCGCCTTCGTCTTCGCCTTCGTCTTCGCCTTCGTCTTCGTCTTTGACTTCGTCTTTGGCGTCGTTTTCGTTGTTGTTGTCGTGAACTGTCAGTAATGCTTCACTCATTCAGCAATGCCCTCCCTCAACCTATACTTACTCATCACTCTTCACTCAGTTTGTCCAAGGCATTTGCCATTCATTGCGCGAGAAAAAAACAAAAAAAAATAAAAATGAGAAAAAAATTTGTCACGGCAGCTTTGGAATTCTTAATTTTATTACACTTTTGGCGTGCGTAACGCGGCAAACGACAAATAGAAAGACAGAGAAGCAGACAGGCAGACGGACAGACGAACAGACGGACAGAGAGATAGCTGAAGAGCTAGTTGGGAATAGGCCAGGCAGCCTCCTCCTCCTCCTCCTACCCCTCCCTTTCGTTTTCATTTCTTCTTATTTTTTCTTGTATTTGGCTGAGCATTCCTGCATGCAAATTTCCATGCACATCTCCCCTCAGTTTTCGTGCCTTGTCGGAAATGACATTTTCATGCGTAAATTGAAATGTGAGCGACGTGTTTGGGGATTCGAGCATCTACATATATACTTTATGTGTGTGTGTGTGTGTTGGTGTGTTTGTTTGTGTGAAGGCAAAACCAAGTTGTCATTGCTTTTAATTATTTTTCATCTAGCCGCCTGTCAACGTTATTGCCCCCCAAATGCAATTACAGGCTTAGAAATGCCTTAAGGCAATCCAGAAGGTCTTACGTATATCTGCAGGCTTTTTGCGACTGGGTATTTATGAAACTTATTAACTTTCACTTCAGCAATGGCGCATAGAAAGAAGTAGGAAGAACTAGAAGTGAAAACAGTGTCGAAAACCTAATCGAAATTAAATTTAATTACTCAATTTAACCAATTTGATAAGATAGTTAAAATTTTCAGTTAATAAAATTTAGTTTTCGTTCAAGCAAACTTAATTTAACTGAGTAAATAAAAAACTTATATTTGTAACTGCGCTGAAAAAAAAGAAACAGTTTACTTTAAACTTTTAATTGTTTTAGAGTTAGTTAACTTTAAAGAGATTAAGATGATTGTAATAAGAATATAAACTATCTTAAAATGCAAACAAACTCTAATCAATGCAATCTTTTTTCTCTCTCTTGCAGGTAAGTTTCTTCTATGACGTATGAAGCACAAACTGCGACGCAACAACTGGGGAAAATAAATAAACTCCTACGCAAAAAATGAATTGCCACTGCAGCTAAGTTGCCAGTTCCGTTTAACTTTTGCCATCAGAGTTGTTTTTATATATATATAAAAAAAATATAGATAAACGCAAATGATTCATATATCATAGTCAAAGTAGCAAAGAGAAGCAAAGCTGAATTTTAATCAGATAATAAAATAAAGCTGTCAGACAAATGTGGGTCACAGGCCTCGGCTTCAGTGGTAATGGTTTTTTTTTTTTGTGCTCTCTTGATAAGCGCAATTTCTATAACATTTCCGGTACGATAAAAAAAATAACTGTATGCAAGCTTAGCAAAAAGTACAACAAAGTGCAAAACTAGTTATAAATGTATAGAATACATGATGTAAATATTACATTTAGTTGCCTCACAGGCCTTAATTCAAACTGACGGACAATTTACTAGAAAACAGTGCTCTTGCACTACAATCCTTTGATTTGAAGTCTACACTGTGCAAAAATTGTTGTCAAAGTCTGTGTGGAAAATCGAAAATAAACAGCAAAACAAATCGACAAGAAGCCGCCAAGTTTGGTTACTCTTTGAGCCTGGTTCTTTTGTTTTGTTTTGTATTTTTTTTTTTTGGTTTCTCCCCAGTCTGTCGTCAACATTCAATAAAAATTCAATTTGCAATCGAATTTGTTTTCACTCAACTCGCAACTTCTTCTTCTTGCCTGCCACGATGCCTGCCACGCTGTTGCCGTCTCTCGCTCTCTGACAGCCATTGCAAACTGTAAACATTGCAAAATTGGCAATAATATTACTATGCATGTACTCACTACACCCACCCCCCCACCCCCCCACATAGCTGTTAGCAAAAGCTGTGCTGCATTTGAAAACAAGGCTCGCACATGCCTAAAAGGGGCGTGGCATTGCGTTAAGTTTTGAATTGTTTGCTTGTCCAATGGATTTTTGGATACCCTTTAGATACAAATAGTTGTGGATGGACTTGTAAAAAATATAGCTGAATTTTGGTGAATGATTTATAAAAGTGGAAGATATTAAAAATTAATATAATAATATTTTTCCATGTTAAAAATGTATGCCTTAAATTAAATTACTTTTTGGCTTGATTACGTGGTAACTTCTAGTTGGGAAATACATTTTTTTTACTGTCGCCTGTTTTACATGCACATTTTGTTTGCACTTTGATATTTATTGCAACTGCCGTTTAGCAAATTGGATTTTAATGTCAACAATGCATAGTTTTTTTTTTTGTTTTTTTTTGCCCAAAATGTGCAGTTGCATAACGAGCCACAGTTTGCAATGCAGGACAACAAAAAAAATGGCCACAAAATGCCAGAGCCATGTGTCCTAGAAAAGTCCCCAAAATTAGCCACGAAAACTGAAATTAATTAAAAGCGCAGTCGAGTGTGGCTTAAAAAAGGAGACAAATAAATAAAAATAATAAAAATTAAAATACAGACAACAAAAGTTTTCAACTAGGCAGCCGCAGATGATGAGAAGAACAAAGCCAAGCAAAGAAAAGCATAAAATAAAATAAAATAAAAAATACAAAATTAAAAAATGTAATCATTAAAAATGGCAACAGTTAACTGTCAAAAGAACAGTTCGCGCGGGTTGCCATTGTTTTTCTGCTTAGGACTAAATAATTGTTTCAATGCTTGTCACCAATATGCAAATGGCCAACTGACTGATGATGATGATAATGATGATAATGATGTTCTTGATAGGGCTGGCACCCCTTTGCGCCGTTGGAGTGTTCACAATTTTGTGACTTTGCCACGACGACGAAAACAGTTCGGACAGCAGTCACGTTAAACGGAAATGGCAATGTCTAGACTTTAGATGGCTCCCACAGCCCGCAGTCAAAATACAGGAAAAAAAAAAAAAAAAAATATAAAGAACCGCAAACATTTGCCACGGGTTTGGGGGCACAAAGCTTTCCGTTTTCATTCTCTCTTATGCTTTTTGCTGCTGCCAGCTGCAGGGAAAACCGCAAACAAATTCTGAAACCCAGATCAGGTACTACTGACCAGGAGGGCACAAAGTTTTCCCCTCCCCCCCCATCCACCTTCCACCAAACAGCAGTAGCCACATGAAAACCGCCAAAACGATTCATTTTCAGGGCGTGCACATGCCTAGCTGTGAAGTGCGCTGTTTGGGGCAGGTATATTGGGAGGACACTCCACAGTTTTTGGTCAGCAAAGATTGTGGCCAGCATTAGGCTATAGCTGGCTGTTGTGGTTGTCATAAGTAGTCTGTTAGCGAAACCTTGCCGCAAGTTTTGTATTAATGCTTTGGTCAGACTTTAAACTGATTTTCTTGAGCCGATGTTGGCTTAAATAGTTTTTTGTACTTTTGATTCAGCCATTTGGCTAGACGAATTTCAAAGTAAAATGTTTTAGTTACACCTGAATATAATTAGCTGATATCTTTATTAAAACTATATATCTTTATAAATTTTAGTGTGTGATTTTCATATAAATAACTTGCTATTTATATTTTTACCACTACTTTTATCCATTTTGAAATATTTAATATTTTATTAAATATTTAAGAACCCTTCGCAATATGTATATTTGTTTGGGATCATTTCAGGACTTGTGTATGCATATATATATATATATTTTATTGTCGGGAAAGAAACTGACTGATAAATGGGCCATTTTTGCATTTTGATTTCATTTCCGTTGCGTTCGTTTTGGCTTTGTTGTTGCCAAAGCAAATGAAGAAAGCGTGTTGGCTAAAAAAGAAAAACAGCAATTTCCGCTTTATCATAACACCCGGGCGCAATCAGACTGACTGTCTGAGAGGGGGAGAGGGGCGGTGCAAACAGATAGTCAGACAGACAGAGCCAGTGGCAGTTGCAATGATATGGCTGCCATCAGTTTTTCTCTATTTTTCCCGCATGGTGTCCTTTTTCTCAAGGCCTGTTTTGTGTTGCACGTTTGTCTAGCACCAAAGAGCTGCGAAATACTGCAAAGTCGACGCTGCCGCCGCCGCCGCGGCTGCTGTTGATGCATAATTCTCTTTTCGCATGTGTTGCACACGTTTCATTTCATAAGCTGCACATTGCTCATCATCTGCAACAGCAGCAGCAGCAGCAGCAACTCCCAGGCGAGTGTGTGTGCCACACATCTACCTGACTCCATTTTGCTCTTCCTCTCCTTCGTTGAGCATTTGTTACACTTTTCTGCGTGTCTGGCTGTCATATTTTCTCATCTCGTTGCACGTTTGCCTTTGGCCATTGGCTGTTGTCATATATATACTTGCCGCTTCCGCCTGCAACAAAATCTCACTTGTGCGCCATAAATGCCAAACAGCGAATTTCAGTTTCAGTGCTCCACAACAAACATTTGCCTAAACATCACAGAAAAAAACGTTGCGACTTCAACCTGAACAAACAGCATCAGCCTCAGCAGCGGACACAACTCGTCAGCTCCACAAGACATGGAGTCCAGTCCCGAATGGCTGCAAACAATCAAATTGCATTCGTCCTCTACCAGGTGTTCCTCCTGCTTTACTTAATTTTTTTTTTTGTTTTTGTTTTTTTTTTTTGGTTTCCTTGCTTGCTTTTCCGTTGTTTCCGCTGTGCAAACAATCAGCAACAAGAAACAGCCGCCAGACGACGCTGGTCAGCAATCCAGCACCAGCACCAGCACCAGCACCAGCACCAGAATCGCAAACATTGTCCAACATCCAAAATCAGATATCTGCCCAGGTGTTAGGCTATGATAGACTAAGTGTTACCCTCGAAAAACATTAATTTAGAATTAATACTAAAACTGGATTACTCCTATTTTTTATATTCTAGTTTATGCAAATATAAAAATGTTTCAAGTTATTTATTTACCTTTTTTTGCCTTGAATTTTTTTCCAAAACTCATTCGAAAGTTTTGCTAGTTTTGATAGTAATCTGAAGATAATTTATTGATTTTTTTCTGTATCATTTAGCTTAATATACTTAAAATGCTCCAGCAGCTACAGGGCATCACAAGCAAAACTGTTGCCCTGGCGGCTGCAGTAAGTATTCAACGTCAGGTACACACACACACACACACACACACACATTTAGCTCAGTTGTTGGAGGACAATCTCAGCGCTGCTTATGACCCGTAACTCCACATTCTCGGAGCGGATCTGGTGTACAGTGATGAGTTGTCATAGCGAACAGGTAGAAACAGCCAGCCACCCAGCCACCCCATGCTCTATCTATCTACTCATGTGTGTGCGTGTGTGTGTGTCTAGCTTGTCTCATTGTGCGCATTAACAACCCGCACACACACACACACACATGTGAGGGAGACAAATGTGCGCCATTTTGTTGGCTGCTTTGCCCGTTTCTTGCAGCTTTGCTGTGTGTGTAGATATTTTTTTTTTTCTGTTGTTATTACTTACTCGCGCATCGTTAAAGTGACTTCCGGTGCCCCCACACATACACACACACCCACACAAATGTGTTCGTGTGTGTGTGTTGTATGGTAATAGCGCATTTTTTATGTGTGTGTATTTTGTAGCATACATTAAGGGGGCACTCGTTGGATTCAGGCATCTTCTTCTGTCTGGCAACTGGATGCGCTAAATTATGCACAGCTTTTCTGTCTCTCTCTATATGGCCAAAAGGTGACGAAATATTACAACTTAACCTTTTTCAGCAAATTTCCGCTAACAAAATGATGGTAACCACCAAGCTCCCACACCACATCCCCCTTTTCTCGCTTCTTTATCAACTGTTAGCCAAGTTTTTTCCTTGCTAACTTTATATTTTTCGGTATCTATTTTTTTTGTGATAAACTGTGAAAGGGATTTTAAAGTCTCATATGGAAGTAGGTTTCTTTTTATTATTTTTTGTTTCGCCTGCTTCTTGCAGCCACTGATAAGGCACACTGTGCCGCAGAATGTCACAATATGGGGAAATAAAATGCCAGATCATAAAACAAATATAGATGGAGATATATACGCCCATATACAAATATCGGATCACAATTAATTGCCATGTGCCTGTGTCAACAGAAATTCATGTCGGCTGTTACATTATTATCCCTCCATTCAATACGTGAATGGAAATTCATATATATACATATATATATATATATATATATATATATATATATATTCATGTATATTATATATTTACATTTTTTGTGTGCATGCGGTTTTCCTATATTTATTCAGAGTATTTTCGCTGGCATATTTTAAAATTATTTAACACAACCGCAACAGCGGCAAATGGCCAAAAGCGATGACCAGATAAAAATATAAAAAAAAACGCCAAAAATTTCGATTATTTGCAAATAAATTATATGAGTGAATTTCAGCAAACCAAAACTTATTCGAACAAACAAAAACTCGATAGATTTCATCTATGAAATACCAAAAAAAAAAAGTAAACATTTTTTGCACAATTGTTGTTTTTATGCAAAATTCGAGTTTTAAAACGCTTATCGTTGATATTTGATTTTGCCATATAAATTATTTTAAAAAAAAATATATATGTTTAGACAACAGATGCTATGAATATTATGCTAAACTATTAGCTATTAATTTACATTTTAAATACCATTTTTTCTTTAAAAACTTACTCTTCAATATGAACAGCCATTAATAATCAATGCAATTTACACACTTCACATATCGCCGATGATACTTAATTATTAGTTGTGCTTTTAAATAAGTGCGATAATTGCCAAATTTATGACCAAATAATGCAGTCAGAATAATGCAAAAAATAAAAAAACATACAGTGAAATGGGGAAGACAAAGGGAAACTGTAAATAAAAGAAGTGCTGCATACTTAAAGGCGTCACCGGAAACAAATTGCACTACAAAACTGCGCGCTAACTAAAAAGCTAAATAGAAAAAAACAACACAAAACAACAAAAAAAAAAAACGGTAACTCGAAACAATTAAAAGTGCGAAGCGTGGGTGAAGATGAATGTGAAGGAGCCAAAAACTTGTGAAAATTACGGGGCGTTCATTGCGAACAACTTTGCCAAACACACAAAAACGAGAGAGCGAGAGAGAAAGAGAGAGAGATGTATAGAAAAGAATGAGCGAGGGGAAGAGAGAGAGAGAGAGACGGGCTTGCACTGCTTGCTGGTAACTGGAAGTGACCTGCTTCATGGGCGCTTTTAGTGAATCCCATTTATTTTTGCTCGTGTGACAAAGAAGTAAAAGTCGAGAAACGGAAACACGTAGGCGTGGCTGGCGGGGGGCGTGCCGTGGCAGTGAACAAGGCAACATGGCCAACACTTTACGCTGCAATTTGCACTTCATTGCCAGACCAAAGGGGGAACCAAACCCAACACCAAAACCAACCCAACGGAGCTGTGCTGGGCTGTGCTGTGGGGCAGTCTTGTCAAAGCACTTTATAAATTTTTTTTTAAGTGCCATGCAAAAAACTTTTTCACCCCTCCCCCCCCCAAGTGAGACGGCGACAAAATGTCGTACTGGGCTTTAGTTCTTAGTGTTGTAAAGTGGCACGAGCACCATAGAAAAAAAGAGTGCCACAAAAGAAAGACTCGTCGACAAAGCACAGGCCGACAAATTTTCGAGATATGCCATTTTGTCAAAATGAAGCCAGTTTTAAATTTGATTTTAATTAGATGCACAAAGCGCTGCAATAAAAACGTCTAAAATTGCAGTTGTTTTTTTTTTTTTGTTTTTTGGTTGTTTGGTAACGGAAACAGTCAATAATGTTGCGACATCTGTCGGGGTCAGCATTGTAAACAATCTAATTGGAATTTTACAATTGAATTTCCATTTTGGTTAAATGATTTTCATTAGTTGCATATTTGTATAAAACACGTACACATTTTGTGCAGCATTGTGCGCTGATCTGTGCAAAAACCGCATAATTTAATTTAACAAACAAAAATGCCCGACATGTTCACTTACAACAATAACAACAACAACAAACATGTCTAACAAATGACCGAAAATGCGACTTAAAAAACACTCGCAAACCGCAGCAAAACATGTCACAAACGCGACAACAACAACAACAACAACAACAGCAGCAGCAACAGAAAATCAACAAACAACGAAATGAATTTTTAAATGCGACAGCAAACATTGCGGCTACAAATATACCCAAAACAAGGGATATAAAATAACAACAAATTCTCACTCACAGCGCTCCACAACAAAAAAAAAAAAAAGAAATTAAAAAAGGAGAGAAAAATATGTCATGAATTTATTGTTGCATGTTTTGTTGTTGTTGTTGTTGTTGTTTTGCATGCAGCACTTATGGCCAAATCGCATCTACCAAATTGATATTCTAAACGCGTAAAAATTTATATGTGCCGAATATGCATAAAACGGCAAAATGCTTGCTTTCCTCCAGCCTTTCCTCCCTTTCCTCCCATTTTTTGCCCTTTCCTGGCTTTTTTGTAGCATTAAAAATAAATGTTGCATACTTTGCGGGCACAACATGAAAAGTGCGATTTTTATGGTGTTTTTTGTTGTTGTTGTATTTTTCAAATGGTTTTTATGTTACAAATGCTATAAAAAGGGCGCGCTGCGTCACGCCTCTTTGCCTGATTGCTGCGGATATTACCTACATAAATATAAATATACATAAATGTTGTATGTTGTATGTTGTATGTTTTATCTTTACATGTGTTTTTCCTTACGAAATGGCGATAAGAATGGCAGCTTTGTGACTTCATTTAATATGCTGTGTGAGATTAGGCTTTGTGCAGATTTTCAATATTGTCGATATATCGACGTAAATATATATATATATATATATATATATATATATGTATCTCAGCTGAGATGCAATTGTTGCCAATCTCATCAAAATATATATATTTTTACTATCTATTGTTAAATATGTAGAGAATATATTTATAATAATATTTCAAGATGACATTTTGAATCTTTTTTAAATTTTTCTTTAATATTATTATTTTTTTTTTTAATTTTAACTGGGTTATTTTTAGAAATAAATTACACAGCTGATGCCATTCCACAACTGATTATTCTTACATATTATTCAGGTCGATTTATTTTAATATTTATTATAATATTAATAGGAAATCAACTAGGTAAACTTGGTATTGTCAGAGAGAACTTTGTAGCTTTTATAAATATGTGAAAGAATTTTTTCGATTATAGCTGCTTTTGTGGCATAAAATTATGGCAGAATAGGAAAACATTTTTCAAAAACAGAAGCTCAGAAATTAGAGTTGATGGTAAAGCTAAAGACTCAGAATATGTCCAACAGGTGCATAAAGCCCCCAATAGAAATTATAATTATATGTATTATATTCTTATCAACTTTACATATTATTAGGTTACAAATTAATTTATGGTGCGCCACATTAAATTAATATCTTATAAATATTTTTTTCTTTTTTATATTTTACATTACTGTTTTCATTATAATGTTTATGCTTTATGTTTTCATTATTCATTTCCTTATTGATGTATTTCCCAATGCTGTTTCTTTGATCTCTAATTCTTCACATTAAAAATCCCCAGCTATTATATTCAAAGTTTATTTTAATACTGCCTCGTTTAAAATTTAATTGCATTATTAATATTATCCGTAATATAATTGATTCATTTTGTATAATTTGCATGCGGAACAAATTTAAATGTTAAAACACTTTAGTCATGAGTTTGTCACCAATTAAGAATTGTCATTAACTATTGGCCAAATCGCTGCAATAAAACAACACAATAAACGTATTTTTAATTGTTATCCAACTGTCTGTTTTGTTGGTAATTTCGAACAATTGTTGCTGAAATGCGTTTCAGCCATGTAAAATTGAATTGAGCAAAAAGTTTATTTGCGAGTTATTCGCCATTTAATTGAATTTATTTCTTGTGTTTTTTTAGTTGTCGTGTTTTTTTTTTTGCTTTTTTATATCTGTCTGCAAATGAGAAAATATTGCACAAAAGTTTAGACATTTTGTTGTGCTTTAATTGGATAGCAAATGTGGCAAACAAAGATATTTAACGAACAGATGCACAAGGCAGATGCAAAATTTTGACACAACTGGCCAAAATATTTCAATAATCAAATCATAAATACATGTTGCCCCTTCAATGGCCCCCCTCCGCTGCTCACCCAGTCAGCCCGGCCCGGCTATGGGCTGAAAAATAAGGTCGCGATAAATGCGTTTGCCAACAAATGTTGCAGCTGCTGCACAATTCTGTGTCGCAATTGCAATTATGTCAATTCGTTGGCTTTTTTTCTATTTTTTTATTTATTTTTTTTTTAATTTTTTACGCTCTAATTAAAGTGCTGACGGTTATTCAATTATCCCAAAAGCAAAAACGCACACTGCTCTCTACACTCAATTAAATGCGCATTTCTTAAGGCGTTGGGCCATAAAACAGCCAAAAACAGTCAAAAACAAGCGAAACGGTAAAGCAACAAAAGCTTGGTTTTTTTTTTTTTTGCTGTCACACTCACCATGTGTATAATGGCCAACAATGAGCACTCAAAATCGCATTAGTACCAACTTATGTGCTCTCTCTCTCTCGCTCGCTCGCTCGCTCTCTGTTTGCAGCTAACTTGGCCTAAAAGCAGACTTCGAAAAGACTACGCCAAAGTAACATCAATCAATTTTTGGCTTTCAAGTCGCGTACGCAGCAATTTGTTTGTATAGAAAAATGCCCTGAAGCGTTTTTTCTTCTTTTTTTCTGCCTAACTTTTAATGTATTTTGGGCACGTCTAACCGCAGTCGAAATGGGTGTCGAGAACAGTTCAAGGGGTGTGTGTGTTGTGTGTGTGTGTGTGTGGCGACAGTATTGATATGCCTATTGATATAGCCAGGCATCATCGTCGTCATCATACCACAACATCGTCTGCCGTCTGCCGTCTGCCGTCTTCCTTCTTCCGTCAGCTGCCAGGCAACTGGCATCAATTTCAACACCCTTTTGTCGTCGTCATGCACAACACTCCCCTCCCCCCCCCCCACCCACCAATCCATCTAATTCCATTCCATTACTTCCCACACCTCCCGTGCACAGCTGTAGCTGCCACAAAATGTTGTTGCTTCTTGTGCCTATTACTTGTAATAATATTTTAGCAATTTGTGTTGTTGCCATGTATGCATGCCACATATGCCAACGTCTCCCCTCTCCCCATCTCCCCTCTCTCGCTGCCAGTTGAGTTTCTTTTGCCTGGCTGCCTTCACCCGGCTGCTTCCTTCAAATGTCCCTTTTTTTTAAAGCCATCGGCAACATTTGCATTTTTATGTCGCCTACGTCTAGGCCAAGACAAACACAACAACAACAACAACAACAAAAACAGGCCAAGACAGTCGAGGCCAGGCAGCTGTCAAAGGGAAATTGATTTGATGCAAATTAATGACAGCTTCTTGTCAATTTCATCAGTTTGAACACAAATGTTTTGCCAAAGGGCAGCTCCGAATTCATGTTTACACTTTCAAAAAAATTACACTTTAAATGTTTGTCAATTAAATGCAGAATTTTTGATTATCATAAAATATTAAATAAATATTTTAATATATATTTTAATTATAATTTTTAAATTGTGTGGAAATGAACAAAAAGTTGATCACATTTATTTTAAATAATTTTCAATAACTTTCATGTTTACACTTTAAAAAAAATTACACTTTAAGTGATTGTCAATTAAATGCAGAATTTTTGATTAGCATAGAAAATAAAATAAATATTTTAATACATATTTTAATTCTAATTTTGAAGCTGTGTAGAAATTGCCAAAAAGTTGATCACATTTATTTATTGAAATAATTTCCAATAACTGTAAAGTGCATTCAAAATTGCAATATTATTTATAAGAAATGTATTTATAGATTTATTATATGTAAACTATATAGAAAAACCTTTCGCTTTTTTAACCCATAGCTTTTTAGGGTATTCGCAATTCGTTGTGCAACTCTTTCAATTCATTTCTCATTTGCTGGTCTTCTTTTTTTTTATGGATTCATGCAAATTTTTAATGGATTTTTAAGTAGACTTCTAAAATTAGGCAAAGAAAAGGCAATTTAATGTAAAGATTTTGGCAGAATGACAAAGTCCTCTTCTCTCCTCTCCTCCGCTCGCTCTTCCACTCTCTCTGACAGAGCTTGGGTTTATCTTGTCACTTGTCTCATTTTGCAAATTAATGTTGCCGTTTCAAATTAATTTAAATTTAATTTGCTTTGTGTGTGTGTGTTTTTTTTTTTCTCATTCTAGGTAAGTTCAAGTTGCACTGGAGACGCCTCCTATTTGGGGCACAAGAAATGCGTAAGTTAGCTTTAAGTTTGCGGTTGGCCGGCCAAAAAGGACATTAGGCAGGAAGATGTATCCGATTAATCCAAGGAGCGCATTTAAATAAACCGAGCGCCACTTGACAGCGGCCACATAATTATTTTCCATTCTCATTTTTCAATTCAATCAAAAGCTTTTCGCGACGCCTTTAAGCCCGCTTACAGCTGAAGAGGAGTCGCCGGAGCGCTCCTCGTCCTGGTGGCTGCTGAGCCATATTGAGCTGGATTAGGCGCTAACTGCCGCAATGTGTTTAAGGGAGCCAGAGTCGCAAAATATCGCAAGCCCTTGGTCCTTTGTCCTGTGTCCTGTGTCCTGTGTGTCCAGCACCATAAATTAATCAATAAAGCGTACAGGCGAAAAATGTGAAACATGAGCGTAAAAATAAATTTATTTAAAAGCTGTGACGCCTCCATAGAAAATGCACAACGAGGATAAAACATTTTTTGGCTTTTATTTCTATTTCTATTTTTTTTTTCCTTTACTAAGCCACATAAATGGCGTTTAATTCACTTTCAACGCGACCGGCCAAGTCCTGGCACCTGCCCTGCCCCAGTTGTACCTTTTGCTGAGTCCCTCACGTAATGCTTATTATTTACTTTATTAATTTAAGTGTAGACCCAGGCCAAAGTGTAGACGAGGGTGGTAAATAACTTTGCTACCTCCCCTAAATTTTTTTCTTCTTTTCGTTTTTGGCCAGTATCCGCTGCTTCATGCTCCTCTTGTTATTCTATTAAAGTCAAATATTTACGCACACCAAACAAAACGGCTGCTGCCGTCCCAAAAAATGGAATACAGACAGACACAGTTTGAGAGTGCAAGTTCGGTTAGGGGGGGCGGGTGGGGATCCCCTTTTGTAAACACACCATCGAGCTGTCTAACTGCGTAGGTGTGTGCAGGCCACACCCAGGATAAAGGACACAGGACTCTAGAGCAGAGGAAGCCTATTTTGCGTAGACTTTATTAAAAGTAATGACTCTCGGCTGGTTAGCATTTGGGCCTGGTCAGGTGTACAGTTTCAGCACAGACTTGTACAGGAACTAGCAACAATTAATGCATGTTAGCAATGCCAGCCTCCAACTACCAATTTCTGTTTACCTGGCTAACAAGCAGCGCAATGTACTTCATTTTTGCCTATCTTGGCTAACATTGTTTAACCAAAAGCGGACTACAAATATCTTTCTCAGTTGCTCGCAACATTCTTAAACGTTTTACTGACTCTGCTTTATTCACCAGCAACAAATCTGTTCTCCTCTTTGTGCGCCATTCGCAAGCTTTTTACTGTCTGCATTCAATCAAAAAAAAAAAACGCTATGAAAAATCAATTTTCTGCTCCACAAGTTTTTTGTATGCACCTTGTTAAAAGTTTGAACTTTATTTGCGCAATTCATAAAATTCATTTTATTTCTTCAGATTTAAATGAGGCATTTGCAGAGCAGCTCTTTTGAAAATTGTAGTTTCTTGAAAATTTAATTGCTGTTCTTGTTGCTCGCCCCGAGTCATGCTGAGGGAGGTAATAACAAGAAGTAGCTGCAACTTGCTGCGGGTCTACATAAAGTATGCCATGCCACGCCTCTGCAACCAAACCCAACCCACCCCACCCCACCCCACCCCACGCCTAAAGTTCAAGCGCCCACATTAAACGCTTGTGAAAATGCTGCTTGCTGTCAGATTCGCAGGATGCGCAGACAAAAGGACATTTTGTTTGTCAAATGTTTGTCATTTGTAAATGTCAAACGGCGGTCGAGCATATTTTGCATGCAAACATGACAGAGAGAGGGAGAGAGAGAGCGAAAGAGAGAGAGAGAGAGAGAGAGAGGGAGAGAAAGAGTGAGTGAAAGCAGGAAAATACCAAAGTCCTAATAAGTGAAAAACTGGGAGTTTTTGATGGATGCGAGGGGCGGAGGGAGTAACTCACTTGTTCCGACCCCAGACCCCAACCCCACCTCTGCCTACGTCCGTGCTCCTTGAGGCCCGCATGTCTTTGGACCACCGCTGAACAAAGAGCGAGCTCTTAATGGCAAGAGGAGGAGGATGAGGAGGAGAAGGAGGAGTAGGATGAGGAGACAAAGACCAGCAAATCGAGGGGAATAAAAGGCAGTCGTCAGGAGTGTCATCAGTTTTAGGAATGAATTTGCACAGCAGCCAAAATTATTAGACATATTTTGCTCTTGTCTGGAATTTGTACGGGGCGTCTCTGCGCTTTGCAGTCTTGAGGAGGATTTCATAGAGATGTGCTGCCGGGGCTTTCTCGAGATTGGGCTGTTGGGTTTGGGTTCGCTGCTGCCTTTTGTCATATAGAAATCTGACATTTAAATATTTACTTGCGTCAACTTGTGACATTTTGCTCATTACAAAAGCCAAAGTGGGATCTTTGGATGATATGCGTTTCGTTGTCAGAGTTTGGGATGAGTTGGTTGGGTTGCAGTTGGAGTTGGTTCGTTGGTTCGTTGGTTGGTTGCTTGGTTGGGTGTCTCCTTGTTTCTACATCGCTTTGGTTTTGCGCCGCTTTTGTCATGCTTTAATTTGCCAACTGAGTATTTCATATTCATAAGCTGACGCAATTTTGACAGTTTTTAGTGCCTTTTGTCATTGTCTGAGATCGCAGCAGGGCAGTCTCCTCCAGCTCCTCCTCCTCCTCGTCCTCGACTAATGTTTAGATTTATTTACACGCCTTACTTTTGAATATGCGGCGGCGGTTGGCGGGGGTTTGTTGCTGGTGGGGGAGGTGGGTTGGGGCGATGGCTATCATTTATCAGGGCTTCCGGCAGTCTTTTTTTTCCCGTTTTTTGCTCATTCTGACTGACTGCTGACTGCTGTCTGCTTCTTCTTTTTGTTTTTGTTGCTGTTTTTTTTTTTATTTTTTTTTTTTTTGTTGCTATACTCGAGCGACTTCTTTGGCCTTGGGGCAGTTATAAATGCTGTTGTAAATGTATTTGTAAATGTAATAAGATTATTACGCAATTAGCAAAAGTTTGCTGCGGGCGACGGGTTGCTCTGCGGATGAAGTTTCTGTCGGGCTGGTGGGGATGGTGAGTGGGTGGCTGGGTGGCTGGGTGGCTGGGTTTCTATAGAATGTGGGCCCTGAGGTAGGCTTTTAACTGCTTGAATTTAATGGCTAATTTATTTTTGTGTCCGCCGCCCCTCTTTTATTATGTGTTTTAATGCTTTAATGTGAAATACCCAAATTGGCCTACTGCGTTGCGTTTTAAACAGTTTGTCAAGAGAAAATCGATCTAAAATTCTAATTTGTGGCAATAAAACTGAAGCATAATTTATCTGCCACCAAAATGCGACGAAAAGTTTTGCAAACCATTTTTTTTTTTCTTTGAAAACTTTATTGATATTTTTTCAATTCAATTGTAAATTGAGTATTTAATTTATTTCAAGTAATAAATAATATTTACCTAATTTGCTGCTAGAGTGTAATTCTGAAACCTGTTGTGTTTAGGCAATTAGCACTGTACATTTTGTACATGAATATTGAATATAAATTTTGGTTGCCAGCTTTTGGGCAAAACTCTTAATTAATTAAATATTGAAAGCACTTTGTAAATGTGTCTCGAATACATTTTTGACCCTCTGCGTGTGTGTGTGTGTGTGTGTGTGTGTACTTTTACATGTGTGTGTGTGTGTGTGTGCTTGTGTGTAACATTTAGGGTCAAAAATATAAAATTTCTGCTTAAAGAACACGCTGAACATTTCATTAATGGCCAAGCACTTAGGGAACACGATAACGTAACTTGACTGCCAGCCACTCCTGCTGTCATTTCCCCGCTGCCTTCCCCTCCCCCTCTCTCTCTCTCTCTCTGTCTGTATCTATTACACACACACACACACATGCACACATGTATGAGCTGACTTCTGCTCTGCTGTGTGAGGCCGCTCAAGGGCTCAGCAAACACAAAAAGTCAAGAAATTTACACTGCACTTCATGCTTCAGCTACAACAACAACAACAACAACAACAATTTGCAACAACAGCAGCAACAGCTGAGTAACTTGCAACATGGCAAAGGCAAATGAACCTTAAAACAAATCACTATTAAAGACGGCGTCCCTATATTCCTGCCACTGCAACTTGCAACTTGCAACTGCTACTGCTGTGCTGCTTCATATTTCTAATTATGTAAAAAACTTTGCACCATGTTGCATATTCGTACTCTTGCAGCCAAGAGTGTGTGCCCCAGCGGCAAATTGTAGTTAAACACAAGACTCGGCAACTCGGCGTCTCTCCCCGCCCCCATTTTCCCCACTTTTGTGCCCCCGCTTTTCTGGGGGAAAGTGAATTGCAGTGGGCGTGGCGTGTCTGTGGTGGCATTTCTTCGTTGTTGTTGTTGTTGACACACCAGCGGCAATTTTGTGCTGTGCATTTTGCACACTCTTTCCGCTCACCCCACTCTCAGACTCTCTCTCTCTCTCTCTCTCTCTCTCTCTCTCTCTCTCTCTCTCTCTCTCTCCTCCTTTTTTCACTCGCTCGCTTTTTGCTAACTTGTTGCAGTCTGGCCTGGCTTAGAACTGGCATCGTCTTTTGACCCACCCTCCCTTAGGCATTCAACATGCCTCAATAGCTGCCTCGGCCTGCCCCGCCCCTCACCCCGCCTGTCTACGCTGCTCGTAAGCACCTTTGAAAATTGTTTTTGATTGAAATTTAAACAAAAGCTGCATCGTTGCTGCCACAACAACAAACTAAATGCCTCCAAACAGCTTCCTGGCCCACAATGAAGCCAAACGCAATAACAAAAAAAAAAAAAGCAGTAAAAAACGGAAAATGTTTATTTTGAAAATGGGGCATATTAACTAAAAGACTTTTAATGTTTACAAAAAAAAAAAAAACACTCCGATTTTGTTAGCCGAAACATTTTAGTCTTAATGCCATTTCAGAGGGGATTCCCCCTTATATTTATTAATGTTTGTGTTTTGCCTTCCGATTGGCACAACTGGAATGCCCCAAGTTGTGTAATTTTAAAGGGTATATGGGAAAAAATCATTGCATACTTTCGAGGGTTGTGCGATGGCTTCCTTCAGTTTTGTACCGAAACGAACGCACCTTTGTGTAACTTTGCTGTGCGTGTGTGTGTGGTGTGTGTTTGGTGTGTGTGTGTGTAAAGTGGCAGCAAAGTTTGTGCGTTAAAGGCGCAAAGCAAGAAAAACGAGGCAACAACAAACGTCCCCAGCGGCATGCAACATGAAAGCGAAATTCCTTTTATTACACTTTGTTGTTTTGTGCTGCTTTTGTTTATTGTTTGTTGTTGTTGTTGTTGTTGCTGTTGTTGTTGTTGTTGTTGTTGCTGTTGTTGTTGTTATTGTTGCTGCTGTTAAGCATCTGCTTCAAATGAAATTGTTTATCAAGTTTTGAACTTTGTGAGAGAATTATGTAAAATATGTTTTTTGCGGGTTACATCTTTTGTCCTTACAAAATGTTTTACATAAAAATTAATTTTCTGCTCGAGTTATTAAACATTTATGTGCCATGTGCCTGCTGTGTGTGTGTGTGTCTGTCATCCTCCCATTGTCTGTTTCATCATCCGTTTCTCTTGTTTCTTCCGTTCCTTCAGCCAACAACAATACTTCAATCCTAATCCATAGCAACTGTCTCTCTGGTACCCTTTATCCTTCCCCCTCTCGCTCTCCCGCTCTCTCTGTAGTTTCAATTTCAAATTGTGCACTGGCATCATTCGGTCAGCTGCCCAGTGGCCCAGAACTTCCGTTGCAGAAGCATGCTCATGCTCATGCCACCCCCCACACATGCCCCTCGTGTAAAGCGCTTAACATTTGTGGCATGCAGCGCGCGCAACCAAATGGTAAAGCGCTTAAAACTGAATGCTCATCATTTGGATGGCTGGTGGCCTGCTCGGGACTTGCTTTTGTAGAAGCAGTCAACTTTGTGAGGGGGAAGGGGAAAAATGACTTCTTAATATGCATATTTATTACTACTAATATTAAGACTAGGCCAGCAACTATAACTGCATAAATAATAAATAATAAATATTTGAGCACAGTGGAACCAACTAACGTTTCTCTTGGCTTACAAAATTCCATTACAATTTTCATATTGATTTATCAATAAAATTAAACGTTTAAACTGATCGCATCGTTTGTCAGCCCCGTTTGTTGTTGTCTGTTGCCTGTTGCCATTGTTCGATTGCTCGATTGTTGACTACTTTCGCTTCCAAATGAACAGTTTGTGGCCATTGAAATCAAATGAGTCATGAACCGAGCCCAGCCAAGCGACTCAATTTCTCTCTGTAAATTGTGAAACCATAAAAACACAAAACCAAAAAAAAAAAAAAAAAAACACCGACCAGCACTGACAATCCCAACGACCACCTTTTCAAATGGGGGGACAAGAGGCAGCAGAAGCCATGCTAAAAAGGGAGGAGGACCCACGCAGGAGGGGGAGGACTCTCGCTGCCTGCAGCGCCTTTCTGGTCAACTGAGCAGCAACCACCGTTCAAACACTGCACTGAAGGTCATCATGAGCAGCAGCAGCAGCCCTCTGCCTCTACCAATCATCTGCATTATTATCCACATCATCATCATCATCATCATCAACAACATCATCATCATCATCATCAACAACATCATCATCATCATTTTCATTCTCTGCCCGTATTTTGGTTTATCCTCATCATTGAGTTGTGCATTCTGCGCTCGCCGGAAGTTGGCAGCCGTTTGCATTGTTTTTGGCATTTCATTTGGCGTCATTCCATTGTTGCTTTTGGTCAGCAATACTTCCACAGTCATCCTCCTGCCTCTCTCTTTCTCTTCCCCCCCCCTCCTGTTTGCCACATTCATCTTCTTCCTGCCTGCTCTATGATTCGTGCTCAGCCATTGAGTTGATGATTTCCGTATGCATAGCCAGAGTCCATAGTCCATTTTATGCACAACTTCCGGAAATTTCATTGCGGTTTTTTGCAGCGGATGTTGAATTGTTGTTTGTTCCTTGTTGAGTTCCTCTCTCTGTTTCTCTACCTTTCTACTATATCTCCCACTCTTCCACACACACACACACACACTAATACCACTCGCCTTTAACAAATTCCCCCCACCCACAAAGCCAAACTTTGAAATGGTTTTGTTGATAACAATTTTGGTTTTGTGCATTTCTATCCATGCATTTCTTATATCGTAATTTTAATTGAATTGCCCATATCCATAGATATTCATATAGAGAACAATATGCAAAACTTCCACAATTGCAGTTGGGCTGTCGATTTTCATAAATCGTATTTCTAAATAAACAAATTGATTCGATATTAATAATGCGCCAAGAAGTATGCTACAATTTTTGATTGCCTGCATATCTAGCTATGTTGCTATCTCTTTCTACTACTCGCTGCTCGGATTAAGTAAGCACATTTCCGGCTGTGCAGCTGAAAGCAGCAGTTTCAGCTTCAGCTCCGGCTCCAGCTCCAGCTCCAGCTCCATCTCTATTTCGGTCTCCATCTGTTTGGTGTTTGTCCATCTGCTGCACACATTTCAATAGCTTTGCGGTTGAATCGCTTTACACTAAATTTGCTTTTGTGGCATTTCGCATATGCAACAGCAGCAGCAGCAGCGATGCTGTTAACTGAAATAGTTAACGTGTTGCCTCGTTAACCATACGTTGCTAACTTAAATCAAATGCGTAAAATAAGTATCAATTCTGAATAACTGTGATTTCTGATAATATGAATATATAGTTAGAATTGTGGATTCATATTTTTTAAAATTTTAATCCACTTTCAAAGTTTTCAAAAGTATTTTAAATAAACCACTTCATTTCCGTCAGAATTTAATATTTCAATATATTTTTTTTCATTTTTTGCTCTCTCCTATTTTTAGTTTCTAATCCATAAACATTTTTTAAGAGTTACCTAAAATTTTATATAAATATATTTCACATTGATATGATGAAAAGTTGAATGCATTTTGAAAGTTTTCAAAAGCATATTTGAATCAACCATTTAATTTCTGAGGGATTTTCATATTTCAATATATTTTTCTAATTTTTTGCTAATTTTTAAGTTGCTTAATCTTTGATCTTTTTTCAAAAGTTACCTTAAATTTTATAGATATATATTTCACATTGATATTTCACATATACAACTCACGAATTTCTAATCAAGCCTGGAATCCGCATATTCAATTTTTTCGAAATCTTGATTTTCATCTAATTTGTGGTATTTGCGCATTTATCTTTTATGTTGAAAGTTGGGTTCCTTCGAGCTTTGGTCATTTCTTGCACATATTTGCAGCGGACTTGGCCTTCTTTTCTCAACCAAAAGTTTATTGTCGTTTTACCTTTTTTCTGTCTGCCTAAACCCGCCCGCTCGCCCAATCAGCTGGGTGGGACGAAAAGGGGGAGCTGCTGGCTGTGACGCTGGCTCTAAGAAACATTTTTGGTATCCCATTGTTGTTATTGTTATTATTATCATCAAGTTGTCATGTTAAATGACATTTGCCATATTTCATTCATGCAGAGCAGATTTATACATGTGTTGCTGTCTCTTTCTCTCTCTCTCTCTCTGTTTCTCTCTCTTTCTCTTTGTGTGTTTATAGAAAAGCGACAAACGCAGTTGGTCCAAAAGACGCAGAACATAAAAAAGTGCTGTGGCATATCCTGCTGCTACTATATATATCCTGTATATTATGCTTCCTTTTGACCGTTGAAAATGAGCCATGTGAACTGTTGCGGCTGCTGCCAACAATGGTAATAGTCTGCAACCTCTTTTCACCCCCCCCTTTACCCCAATCTGCTCACTCTGCTCACTCTTTTCGCCCTTTATTGTTGTCGCTATTGTAAGTATTTTGCTTGAAGTTCTTTGTGTGTGTGTGTGTGTGTGTGTGGCACCTCGTTTGTGTCATGTGTCGGGGAACTGGCAACTGGCAACTGGCAACTGGTTATCAGCTTGTCTTTATTTTCATTTACATGCATTTTCATCATTTGTCGCCCTGCTTCGCCCTGCTTCCCCTTCGTGTCGTTGGCTGTTTAAAAGTTTAATTGTCCTCGGCAACATTTGCTTAGCTCCCTGCCCCTCCAACTATCACTTCAGGTGGTGTAGCTGTCCTGCCATTCTTCATTCTCATTCTTCATTCTCTTTTTCTTTCTATCTCCATCCATTCTTGTTCCTTGGCTGTCACTTGCAGGCGACGCAACTCATCCTGATTCCCATCCTTTTGTCCTTTGCTGTGCTGTGCAGCCTTTTGTTAACGACAAGCAGTTGGCAATTATACATACATACACCAACTTAAGAAAAGATATATATATATATGTATGTATGTATATATACTGCTGGCAAAAAGCAATTAAACTATGAACATGTGAACGACATTCTCATCATATTCCTTCCAATGTTTGATTCTTTGCATTTCAATCAACATTTCGCATATTACATTTTAAGCCGGATATTACAAAATGGTCGCTCGATTGATTCAGCTCAGCTCACAATAAAATTGCCCCATTTTCTAGTCCCTCCCTCTATCTCTCTCCTCCCCGATCCGCTTGCCCTCCCGTCAAATGATTAAAAAAGCACATCAAAAGAACTTTTCATAGCATTTACATACTTTGGACGCCCAGTAGCAGCGCCAACCGCGAAATTAGTTTACAGTCAGCGCCAGAAGTTGGCGAACCCATCCCAACCCAAAAACAGTGTTTATCAATTGCGAACTGGAGGAGAATCATAAAGCACAGATAGCTAAATAAAAAGAGCCGGCAAAGAAGATGCTGTCACTTTCTATACCCTTCCTTAAAGTGGCATTTAAATTTTATATGCTTTTTGAATTTATTTTGTTTAATTCGAATACATTTTTCTATAGCTGAAATATTTTATTGATAGCTATAAAATTGAGCTGTAATTATTGTATAGTTGCATTTTTTTAATATAATATTTTTTTCTTCGTTTGTTGTATAGTTGCATTTTTTTAATATAATATTATTTTTTTTTCAAGAGTATTTCAACTTCGTCTGTCCAATCAAATTTTAGGTCCTCTTTTTTTTTTTTGGTTTGTTGATTCGTTGTTGTTGTTTGTTTTGACTTAGCTGCCAAAGCAACAAGCGACGTCGCCGACAAATGTAATTATCCAAAAGTTTTTACTATTTTTGTGTGCAAAAAGAAAAATCAAATAAAAAAAATGCTGGCAGATTGAAGGCAGCCAAAAAAGATTTTAAAAAGGAAGCAGCCGTCGCACTTGTGTCAGCCGCAGGCGTCTCTTGGTGGCTTTTACGGCTTGTTTCTATTTGTCTGGCAGCCGCTAAAAAGTAGAAATTAAATTTGTTTCAACTGCAGACTTTGGCCAGGTTTGTTCCACTCTTAACTTGGTTTTTTGCAGATCTCTGCTGCTGCCGGCCAAACAGAGCAGAGCATAAATCCACGCCCGGAAGCTCATTTTCCACTTGTCAAAAAGAAAAGAAAAAAAAAATTAAATATCTGCTTTTGGCGGCGCCGTTTTTTTTGTTGTTGTTGTCTTCCGGTGCTTTGGCTTGTCGCCATTTTATGGCGAATTGAAAACGTTTTCCCCAAAGATTGCCAGACTTTTTATTAAAGTTAACTGTCAATTTTCGGGCCTGCTAATCGCAGAGAAATGACTGCGACGTGCCTCAGAAATCCAGATCCCTACACAAAAAAAAGCAAAAAAAAAAAACCTGTTTGGATATTTGAGTTTTATTTGATTTGTTTTTTTATTGTTTTGTTACAATGCGTCAAAAAAATGTGATACGAGGCGAAACAATGACATTAACACAATTCATGAATAAGTTAAGCCAAACGTGTCATGGTCCACAAATTGATGGATTATTATGCTTAATTTATCCTATTTCAAAATGTTAAACGTGACCAATTTATTAATTATATACTCCACATAAATTGGCTTACAGACTTTATATTTTTATATTATTTGCATATTTTTGCATATGCAAATTCATTTGAAAGTGTTTGGCAAACAAATTTGGATTGTAACAATAAATAAAAGTTTAAATTGAATGGCAAAACATATATACACAAATTACTTTCTCTTAGGTGGATGTAAATCATTAATAATAAATTAATATAATTTATGCAAAAAAATTCCACATTTATAGATTATTATTTTGCTTTATTAATGAATGAACTCTTTTTAAATTTAAGCTGGCATTCAAAACGTTCGCAAAACTCAAATATTCAGATATATATATATATATATATATATATTTTTAATAGCTGCTTGTGTCTGATATTATAAATGAAATAACAATATAAAATATGCAATGCAAATGAAAGAAAGGCTGGCAAAGAAATGAAATTGAATTGAAAAGAATATTTTGTGTAATTTATTTTCACTGCATTTTAAATATTCATGCGTGTGGCAAAGACGACTCTATATAGAGACTATATATATGCATATACATGTACATAGTTATGGGCCTCAATACGCTAGAGGCCTACACACACACACACACACACACACACGCACACACACACACACAAAACGTACACTATCATAAAATTGAAGCTCTCCGTGTGCATATTTAAGGGACCCTAAAACGGAAGCCATTGAAATGCTGCGTGCCTGGAAATCTTTACATTTTATGACTTTACGGAAAAAAAAAAAAAATATATATATATATATATGTGTATAGAGAAAATAAAGATTTGCTCGACTCTTGATGCTCGTTTTGAAGGTTCGTTGCGGCTCAGGGGTTTGAAGCATGATTTTTAAATATTTTATAACAATTTGTGCGAAAAGTAAATAGCAAAAACCCCTCAATTCATTCGCCCACCTCCCCCCCCCCCCCTACCCTCCAGCACTTGTGCGTCCCTTGCGTAACTGAGAAAAGCTATTAGCGTTGAATTGTGTGCTGATTGAAATTGAAAGGCAGCTGTTTGTACAGGTTTTTCTTCTGCTTGGCCAAGTTAAATGATGTGTGCCAAAAGCACTTGAAACCTTTATGAATAACAGAATAACATGCTAAAATATGATACAAAAGCGGAGCAATTCTATTGTGCTACAATTTGATTTATGGCGCTCTTCTCAATTTAAAGCAAGCCAAATAAAATGAGTTTTTTTTATTGAAAAGCATATTGACTTTAAAAATATTGAATCGGAGGAAAAACGATCATTTTTATTCACTTAAAAGTTCACCCCAAAAAGTAGGCAACAGTTTTTGTAATTATTTTTTTTGCCTGTCAATAAATGCACTTAGTCATTGGCAATTTGCGTGTGTGTGTGTGTGTGTGTGTGTTTGCACACCTGCCCATATATATATTTGTGCCTCAGATTGGGGTTGATTTGATTTTACAACAATCATGTTTTAGAAACCACCCGAAATCATCTTGTTAACGCTTATGTTGTCTGCTTCCGGTCTGCTGCATTTTGGAACATTTTTGGGCCCATCGATGCGTTGCGTACAACACGTACTTAGGCAAGAAGTGGGGTGGGGGTTGGGTTGGGGAAAAGTTGTAAACTGTTTAAGTTAAGAAATATATTTTGAATTTTCCAGTTGCAATGGGTTTCGGTTAATGCTTAATGTTTTCTGTCCTGTTTTGGGATTTAATTCCAGAGATCATCCGGGTTCTTGTCTATTTTTTTGCCCTTAAAGGTTTATAATTTGCCAAAGTATTTTGTTTTCCCTTTTTGGATGGGAATCAAGCAAAGTCCTCAATAAAAATTACCAATATTTACTTTGGAAAATGACAGTTTCACTTGGATATACTTGAGCGCTGTGGCGCCGGACGAGGAGGAGGCGGCCTCGATTCCCCTGTCAACTTTGCTACTTAATAAAATATGAGTGGCAAAGTGGAAGACGCAAACAGGACAGGACTCGGGCACAGGACAGAAGCAACAAACAACGTGCAACATGGGGCAGAAATAGATTCAGGGGGACAGGAGACAGGGGACAGGAGACTGGGGACAGGGATAAGGACGTGCCACTAATGGCTGCCAAACTCAAGTGCCGCCGATTTGCCTGCCAAAGGGATAAAGAAATAAATAGAAAATGCAAATAGATGGCAAGACATTTGGCAGAGGATCTGCAACGCAAAGCCAGACGAAAACTTTGTCAGGTCCATAGCAACAACCCCCAAGCCTCTGGGACCGACCTGGCCGAATGTGGGTGGTTCTTGGGCACTTTCCACTGCCTCTACCTCTGCCTCTGTCTGTGCCTCTGCCCCTGTCTGCCTCTGCTCGTCTGTCGTTCGACCCTGCTGCCATGCCACTCAAGGACACGCGCTGGCCATAAACTGTTGATTTTTATGTAAGTTCGTGCCGCGACAGTAGCCAACAGGATCTCGTTCCCTACTCCCCCCCCAACCCTTCTCGTCTCCTCCTGCCGCTCTCTTGTCCTGTTCCAGGTGTGTGTGCCACTTCACTACTCGCACTTTATATCTGTGACATGTGTCAAACTTTATTTCAACTGTAATTTCAGTTAGCGTCAGCTCAAGGTCACTGACTTATTACCCCCACTCCACCCCATCCCCTTTCGCCACTCCTTGGTTAAGTAACAGCTTTTGTGGCTTGGCTTTAGCCTTGAAATTATAGCGCTCAGTGCTTACGTATGTCCTCCTCCACAACATTCCCCTCTTCCGCTGACACCCACCCGGCTGGTTATAAAGCAATTTCAATAGTTTATGTGTGTGCGTGTGTGTGTGTGTGTGTGGCATGCATTTTACGACTTAATTCATGTACATATTGAGCGCCTGCTGCTGTTCAGCTACAATTTCTTATTGCCGCTTTGTGTTTCCACACATTACTTAATGTTATTTGGTCCGTTGTGTGTGTGTGTGTGTGTTATGGTTTATTGCATATTCTTGAAGTATATTGAGTTTTGATCTGCTCGAATAACATGAAAAATTGTCCACCCCTATGGACATTGACTACATCTATAAAGCTGACTTTTCCAGCGTTCTCCTCTTCAGATTCGTGTTGGAAAATTCATCTTTGCTGCAATTCCATTAAAAGGGTTTTTTATTCTGTGTTTTGCTGGAATATAATTTAAATAAAAAACATTATAAATTATTTCAATTAAATATAAACAATTTTTAAAAGAATTATAGCTGAAATATATTAGGAATAAAAATAAATATTATAAAATAATTCAATTAAATATAAACAACTTCTCAAGGAATTATAGCTTAATTAATTTTATTAATTTTAATATAACTAGTATTATTAATTATTAATAATTAAATGATTAAATTTTTTACAAAATAGCTATATTTTTATTACATGATTTAATCTAAATTTCACTTATTTTTTCTTCTTTTTTTTAGGTAAGTGACGACGTGCTTTCGCTTGCTTTGAGTCAGAATCAAGTAAGATATATTTTCTTTTTATTTTTCATTTGCATTTTGTTTGTTTTAATTATTATTATTATTATTAAGGCCTAAGCTTTAAATTAAAGCTTTGGTATTTTGCTGGTTGCATTGAGTCTGTCACCTTTTGGGCCATCGTTGTCAAATCGTTGTCTGGCTTCATAAATCAATCAGAGCTTGCATGGCGTTGGCTTCTGTTTTGTTGGAGTGCTCCTGGGATTGGTGGGTTTAGTGGGTGTGTGTGTGTGTGTGTGTGGCATGGAGCTACAAACAGGGTGTGGGGGGATTTTGTCGTTGCTGCCTGCCGAACGTTGCAACAACATTTCCGGCGCAAAGCAGTTAATTTGTCAAATGTCTGCACTTTATCACCATATCGTCAGACTTGGAAAATTCCAAACCAAAACTTTTGCGCCCACCCCTGTCCCCTGTCCCCTGCCCCTTGGGACTGCACTGGGGCTAGTCCCGGAAAACACATTACGCACTCAGGCATTTTGGGGCTCGGCTCTGTGAAATTTTGGAGCGATGCTGCGCAATCAGTGCACTGATGCGACTCCCACAGGAACGAGCAGAGAATCGCAACAGGAGCACTAGTCAAGGCTCATCTGCATTGTCAGCTCCTCCAACGAGTAGAGAGAATGTTGGTGAGCATTGGGGGCACTCAGAACTGCTAAAAAAAAATACAAAAAAAAAAATAAAGTCACAGGCAAAGCAATTTAAAGTTGCATCCATAACAGCAGCAACGAAACATCTAGATTTTGGCCTGCAGGGAAATCTGTCCAGACTAATGTTCGTCCGGCTCTGTTGCCCACACTCACACACACACACCCACACACAGGACATCAACGTGACTCCGCCTCTGAATCCGAAAGAGAGAGAAAAGCCACATCTGAAATCCGTAATTAGAAAAGTGCTGCATGATAACTCACTTTTTGAGTTGTTGCCGCAACCTTGGCAACTCGTTCAACTCCCCTTTCTGCTGTTGTGCCACATTTTACTCAGAGACAATTCAATAGCTTTGAAAATCAACTATTATATGGAAAGCGAATGGTCACCCTAACGCCTCAAATTACCCAATCTGTTTATATAAGTGGTCATCCTAATTGCCAGAATAATTGACTGGTCACTCTCTGTGGCAGAGCCGTGGCCAGCCATGTTGCATGTCTGTCAATATGTTGCATTGCATTGCAAAAACCAAAATATTTCAACTTTACCAACATTTTTGCATGCAACATTTTTAAGGGAGCAAAAAAATGTCATCAAAATGTCATTACCGGAGCATCTACAGAGGCGGATGATGGGGAAGTCTGACAACGATGTCGTTGGGATTAGGCTAAAAGAAACAACCAAAAAAAACATGCTACGAAAAGAATTCAATAAAAATATGAAAGTATACAAAAAATAGCTCCAAATACTAAATGCAAAAATAGAAAAAGGGATACGTAAATAGCCTGGAAAAGGGATTCAAATGAGTCTATAAAAAAATCCCCTCTGAGTTATGGTTAAAAGGGTTTTGCAATACTGGAATTAATAAAATTGTTAAAAATTGAATAAATAACGACGCCCCCCCTTCGCCCGCAGCTAATCTCAATACAATTATGTGCACGCATCTGGGAGCGTGGGCGGGCTCTCAAGGGTTGCCACCATAGGGTTGTTGCACAACCTCGAATTGCCACAATGTGCAACAGCCTGCGCATAATTTCAATATAGCAACCATCAATTAAAGCAGACGCGTCGCCGGCCGACATGAAATCAACGCCTAATAAAAGGTTCGACACCGCTTGACCAGGGTTGTCGTCTGTTGCACCGCCGCACCACCGCACCAGCAGCAACACCACAAGCCTTACAGTTTTACACTTTGTTCATGTTGTATGCATTTCGGTCGCTATGCGGTCTCCATTTTGTTGCTCAGCCACACAGTAACGAGTCCCAGCCAGCTACTATGATGACGACACCGACACCGACACCCAACAACAATGGCATAGCAACAACAACAGCAACAACAACAACGGCGACAGCAACCCCATGCAAAACAACAGGAAGAACAGCGGTCAATGCTGGATGTGAGGTTGCATAAGAGGCATTAGGCCTGGACTGAACTGAACTGGACTGGACTGGTCTAAACTGGACTGGTCTGAATTGAACTGGGTTGAGGTTTTTGTGACATAGACTGCTCTGCTGTGTAGTCTGTGCGGGATGTGGGTGGATGTGGATGTGGTGTGGATAGGGTTTGTCACAACAACGTCATCAACAGTCGGGCAACAGCAGCAGCAGCCGCAGCAGCAGCTCTAATGACAACCGCACGTCATCAGTGTTGTAGCCGTTGTTGCTGCTGCTGCAGCTGTCAACGCCTACATTTGACACGCCCAGTCAGGCAGCCAGCCAAGCGCATTCATTATAAACATGCTGAATCCTAAAGCGGGGCGCCACAGCAAAGCACACCACAATGGTGCCATCTAAATTGTGTGAATGAACAAATTAGTCTGAAAGATTTCTCAAATTATAGACGAGAATAAAATAAAAAAAATGCATTTAAATAGAAAGCAGAGAAAACTGCAAAAAAAAAATTAGAGTTTAAAAATGAACAACACAAAATTCTTAGAACTTAATTTTATAAATCTTTTTTTTATATAAATTTTCATACATAAAAAAATAACTTGATCTTATTGCATACAGAATGGGAAAAATAGAGTTAAGAACTAGAGAACCAAATTTTAAATAACTTTAAATTAAATTTCAATAACAAATATAATAAGTAAATTTTCATATAACTATTTACCGTCATGCATTTTGAAGGAAAAACTTTATAAATGATAAAAAAATAGCAATTAACATTTAATGTAATCAATTCTTTTCATTTCTTTGAGTTTTAAGTTGTGCAAAGTATATATTTTGTACCACTGTGCAATGGTGTGCAATGTTTGTGTTTTGAAAAATGTGTGTTGCAGCCGGCAGTCGTTGTTTTTAGCTGTTGTTGTGGTTGTTGTTGTTGTTGTTGTTGTTGTTGCTGCTGTTAAATGGTCATGTATCATTGGCATGCAAATTTTTTTCTGGCTACATTTTTTTTTTTGGGATTGTTTTTGACATAACACAAAAGCAGGCGTGCAGCGTAGGACGTCTGTTTGGTCTTGCCACTGATTCCCTCCCACCTATCTGAATCACTCTATCTCTCTATCTCTCTCTCTTTGTTGCAATCTGTCCCTATTGCTAACCCTAGTTGAGACTTTAATTGGGATTTCCAGCTGCGTTCATTTGCATTATCGTATCTAATGATTGTCATCATCAAACAATGTTGCTCGTTAGTTTTGCAGCGCGATGGAAAATTTAACGCACTTTGAAACGCAAACAAAAGGGCAGCCGCCAACAGATAGAGAGAGATTGGAGGTGTGGTCAGGCGGGCTTAATTTGGCATTGGCGCCGTTAGCTATTGTTAACCCATTGACGCTTTTGTCGTTTTACTGCATTAGAATCGCAGCGAGAAAATAACTCTCTGCCAGTGCCTGTGTGTGCCACTGTGTGTGTGTGTGTGTGTGTGTGTGCAATTTTATTTTTAATGCAGGCTATTTTCATTTGTTGACCGCTGGCAATCCAATGCAGGCAACATCAAATAAACCGTCAGCAGCAGAGCATCAAAGTTAATTGAAATGCATTTGGCAATTTTTGTTACTGTTTCTTTTTTTTTTTAATGCAGCTTCAGAAAGCATCAATTTGTTTGTGTAAATGTTTGTTTTAGTATTTTTGCGACAATTTGTCAGCGCATTTAATTTACGAACCAAAATAATGCACAGAAACTCAAATTCCGAAGGTTATTAACAAAATTGTAGCATACATTTTGGATGTTAAAGCTTATCAAAAGAAGACTTGCTAATTAAGGTTTCGAATTATTTTAAACTTTAAAATCTACCGCTACAATTTTATGGACTTAGTCTACTTTAAATAATTATTGTTATTAAGGGATTTAGTTTTAAAATAAATTACTAAATAGCGAAAAACAACTTTTTTTTATTAGCTAACAAAACTAAACCAAAATTATTTATGAGAAAATATTTATTGACATAAAGTAGAAAGTAAGAAATATTAAATTTAATATTATCGAAACGAAGTCTAACATAAATTTGCATTAAACTTGATTCATAACTAGCTAATGGTTTTAAGCAAGGTCAGTTAGCAAAGTAACTGGCGATAAGAAAAGAATTTTGATATATGTGTCAGAAAACCCCTAAACAACCATTGCTCAATGTCAATGCAATTAAATGCTGGCAACAGAATCCGAAAAAGAAATTATGAAATTATCATAACAAGCTTGGAAAATGTCAAGCAAGCAAAAAATATATTCGAACAAAAAGTAAATGAAAAGAAAAAATGACCAAAACCAGAGAACCGCATGAAACGAGAGAAGTGCAAACCAAGGGCCGCGGGGCACATAATACCACTTAATTAGCGCTGCGTAGCGAATACAACAACAACAACAACAGCAGCAGCAGCAGCAGCAACAACAAGTACAGCAAGAACATAAGGATAACGACAATAACAAGCAGACTATGCCTTTAATGCACATTAAGCCCAGGGAGCCGACACGAAATCGCCGCAAATCAAGAAGAAGAAAGCTCGGGAAATGTATAACGGCACCACTGAAGGAGAAGGAGAAGAGCACGCGCATGAGAGAGTGGGAAAGGGACAGCGGATGTGGGTCAACTGCATAGCTCGTTGTGAAAAATGAATGCAAAAGAGAATGGAGACATACATGCATGCATATATATGTATGTACTTATATATATATATATATATATATATAGAGAGAGTGGTTGTGTAGAGGAGGCAAGTGTAGGGGAGCTACAATCACATGTGCAGCTTTGGCTCGTTTCGCAAATGTCATTTGCATTTTTTTTCTAAATGAGCAGCTGCTTAACGTGTGTGTGTGTGTATGACAGAGAGAGAGAGAGAGAGGGAGAAAAAGACACTTTATATGTATGTGTGTGCTAGTCACGGCTGCCATTTATTCCATTCTTTTTACTTGATTTAATTGTGCATAAATATTTTGCCATTGCCAGCTGCATATAAATTAGGAGCCAGCCAGAACAAAGCACAGCCATTATGTGTGTGTGTGTGTGTGTGCGTGAAAGAAATGTTAATGATGTCCAATGTAATGAGATTTGTATTTTTAATCGGAGATTATTTCAATATATTTTTAAAACAAATGAGGCGTGATATAGTTAAACAAAGATGTTTGAATAAAGAAGGTAGCAGAAAAAGGGATTTTGTTCACTGCAGCAAATTAATTAGAGTTTAAGTTTATCACAGATTTTAAATAAATTAATAAATTAATATCGCAGATTTGAAATAAGATTTTAAAGACAAATTAATTAATTTTAATAGTTTTAAAATGCCTCTAAACACGCTCTATAAAACTGCGACTTCCACCCCACAAAAAAATGGATTTATTTAGTAGAGAAGAGTTGAAAGTCATCAAGTTCTTATAGCAATTTTAGTTGAGCAAATTTAATTGAGTTTAAAATTTGTTAGAATTAGCTAACATTTATCTAAATTTCACCTATTACACAATTTATTTTTATTTTAAATCCCATAGGTTTGTAAATGTTTATATCTTATCCCAAAGCTCGGTTTATTGTTGTTTGCCATTAGCGGCAATTACAAATGCCATTTATCGAAGTTATCCTCATTTTAGCTGCATTTGCATTATGTTATTTGCAAATAAATGAGCCGCTTTAAGTTAGGAACATTATCGGCTTTTTGTTTACATTTTTCAAATGCAATTAAATTACAATTTTACATTAGCGAATTTCGTAAAATTTTGCATGCGCAACGCATTTAATTTTTAATTAGTATAAATGAATTTGATGGCATTAGTCGACGAGCTGCAACAAATTGCACATATGCCAAATTGGTTTACGCTCTCATTGTTAATGAACTTTCCACAAAATGTAGCACTGTGTAAAGCTCTTATTTCAATGCAACAAATTTGTTATATAAAATGGAGCGAGATGTGTCAGCTGTCAAATGCCAAAGCTCAACACAAATTCATATTTATTTTTTGGGCTTTCAACAATTTCCTTTAAATACATATAAACCAATATCGAACATAAATTATAATTTGTAATCGACAACAAAACAAAATAAATTTGCAACTCTTGTGTTCTGGGCATTTCCACAATGTTTGCTAGTAAATATTGTTGAACCATATTAAAGATGAAAATGTGGCGACTTTGTGGAATTAAACTCTAAACTCAGTTGAACTAACGTTGGACATAAATCAATAATCAAATAAGAATGCTGAAATCGCGTGAGGTCGACTGCTATATACACTGACAATCTGCTTCTCCTGCACAGCCAAATTTTAGCATTTATATATACAGAAATGATGGCATTTTTAATTGAATGATTAAATCAAAATTATAATATGTTAATTCTTAGCAAAAATATTTATTTTTAGTGATTTCCAGTTGTCATTTCTGTCTTTGATTGTCCTGCTTTGTCTTCGGCATCTTTAGGATATCCTTGGGCAACTTATTTATGCTTCATTTCATTTAATTTCATTTGTATGCAACAAAAACCCTGAGATTTGTTTGCCCCCGACCATATGCAGCAGACAATTGCTTCATTCCCCACCTCACTTTGGCCTCATCTCTTTCGCATGGCTTAATTGGTCAAGTTTGAACTTTGATTAAAAGCAGATACGCATCGAGTCCTAAATAACATGGATTATTTAGTTGCCTTTTTGCAGATGTATTTAAGTTGCAGTTGAATCGCATTTTGTTGCCTACAGCTGCAAACAGCTGCAAAAACTTCACTTCAGACTCCTCAGACCAAGGACGACGGGGGGGGGGCAAAGTGCACACAAATGTTATGATACAAACTGCACAAACTTCAATTAGTGAATGCAGCTGTTGAGATGGTCTACAACCAGAACAGTTGGTCTTCGGTCCTTGGATCCGTTTTGGTAACCTGATACGTCAATTGCTGTCGATGCTGTCGATGATGCTGCTGTTGCTGCTGCTGCTGCTGCTGCTGCTGCTGCTGCCGCTTTTGCTGCAACATATTTTAGGCTGTGCAACGTTTGGCATATTGACAGGCGCATAATTAACACTATTATCAACACAACACACACAGAGCAAAAGAGCTACAAAGTGTGCGTGTGTGTGTTTGTGTGTGTGTGAGAGAGGTAAATGTATTTTGGTTGGCCATTAAAATTGAACGAGCTGCCCAAAACTGACCCAAGCTGACCAGAGACATAAGTTTTGATTATGCTGCTGCCTGTTCTGCATATATATGCATAAGCCTAGGGCTTTGACTGTCTGCCCTATGTAAGTGTGTGTGTGTGTGTGTGTGCAAGTGTGTGTGCGAGTGTGTGTGCAAGTGTGTGTGTGCGTGGCTTGTGGTCTCTGCATATATTAGTGTTGATTGCATTTGGACCCATCTAAGCCATGGGCTACACATGATTATTGCCCATGAGACTTCTGTGCAGCAGCGGCAACAAATCAAAATTTGCGAATAATAATCAAAATAATTTTTAATATTACAATAAAAGCAAAATGGCTAAAATAAAAATTTCCTACTTATAATCAAAATAATTTTTAATATTACAATAAAAGCAAAATGGCTAAAATAAATTTCCTACTTTCAAAATTGCTGCACGCAATGGCTCGCTGAATTTGCAACAACGACAACAAATTTATTTTTTAAACATCACAAATTAGTAATTAACTAAATAAAAATAACAAAAAAAAAGCGACTTGAAATGCGAAACTTTTTTTTAAATGCGGCAATTTTATGCTTGGCAAACCAATTGAAAATTGTGTGTATTACATTGCCAAAAGTGTGTGTGTGTGTGTAAGTATGTGTTTAACTAAGGCAGCGCATAATTACTGAAAGGTGTCAAAAGTCAGTAACTTCATAACTAATAACAATCATCATCATCATCATCATCATCATCATAAATATCAACTCATCTTTTCCTCAGTGTTTATTTTGCTGTTTGTTGCATTTGCTGTCATGTTCAACAGCTGCAACTGTAACTTTTGTTGCACACAACTTTTTGGTCTGTGTCTGTGTGTGTGTGTGTGTGTGTTGCATGCAACAACAACAACAACAACAAGACAGGCCAACACACAAATTTGTCAGTTGCTATTGCCATCGAAAGTTTGTTGACTTTGTGCCACAAAATTGGTTGGGATTCTGTGGGGCCCAAAAGATTTTGTGGCAATTTGTTGCATTTACTTGTGATATTTAGGGAATTATTATTATTGCCACAAAATGCTGTGCTTCAAATAGTCTCCACAGTTGTCTTATGTCATTTCGTAAGTTTTGATTCTGTTGATTGCCTCGGGGATTTGTAGCACATTATTTAATGTGATTTCGTGTTCAACATTTAAGCATTTTGTCCTATTGTAGATTATTGTAGATTCACGCCTACAAATTAAGTGATGGCTAAGTAAATGTAACAATAATACATATGTAAACTTAATTAATTGTGGTATGTGTGACAAGAATAGTGTCCGAAATAGTATCCAGTATCCATATCCAGTATCCATATCCATATTCATTTCAAATGAGCATAATAATTTTTGGAGCTTTAAACTAAACAAAATAAATCTTGGAAATTTGAATTTTTTACTATGTAATCAAGTAATTCTCTAAATTCAAGATAAAACCCATTTAAGCCATTCAAATATATTCTAACATTTTAACTTATCAAAGTCTTCAAAATTAGATTAATATAATCGCATTTTATTTTGCAACTCTAAACTATAATTTATGCATTGATTTTGCATTTTTATGAGCTTGGCTTCAACAAATTTACTAATTCCGAATCCTCTTCTCTTTCTAGGTAAGTCCATGTGCAGCATAGTAAAATTGATCGATAAATGTTGTAAGTACGGAATAAAAGAAGTATTCATTTGCATTTGGCCAACAGCGTTCGAGAAGTAAAACCAAAAGTAAAGCCTGAAATTCAGCAACGTTTTGCATATTTGTTGTGAATTAAAAATGGAATAAGCCTTGCAGCTTTTAGCTTGTGAAGCCGCATGGAAATCGATGTAAAATTTATTGTACAAAATTGCATTTCTATATAAAATATACAGAGTGTGTGGGTGGGGTGTGTGTGTGTGGGTGTGTGTGTGTGGGTGTGTGTGAGTGGGTGTGTGTGAAGGGAAACATAAAAATTTCATCATATGCCAGCGTCAGCCATTTAATAAATATTTTTTATGCTGCTCATTTTGTAGTGTTAAAGTTGTTATTGCAGCCAGACATTTTGCACGATTTTGTTTTTTTTTTTAGCTCTAAAACCGCTAAAAAAGTATATATTTTTGCTGCATTTTTATGTTGTTGGTTGTTTTCCATTTTATTTTATGTACGATGTGTATGTGTTTTGTGTGTCGGCATTTTTTATAAATTAAATAGTAGTCGCTGTCGATTTAGACAGCCATTTAACCACCACCCACCCCCGCGAATCGTGCGTGTTAGCCAGACATAAAAATTGTGGCTATAACCGGTTTAAGCGTTATAACTGTAACTGTTGCGGCCATTTTTCGTGCCATTTCGCTCGGATTTTAGCCGCGACAACGAAACGAAACGAAACGCTGCAAGAAATCAAAGTTTATCACACTCACTGGCCATAACTTTTTAGCCAACATTTTATGCTATCCGCCAAATGAAAATGGAACAGTTAAGTGCCATTTCGCGCTATCCTTTATAACACACACACACACACACACACACATGTTTATGGAGTGAAAAGGTTGCCGAGTATTAAACGTATAAAGTCAAGTAAATTATATTTACTATATATATATATATATATATATATATATATATGTATAGAAGTGCAGATTTAAATCTATTCTACTGCAAATTTATCCTTTTGATCTCTTCGCTTTAGTTTCCTAATAAAATTCCCAACTATTTGATTTAACTTGTACGCAAATAACTAAAAACAATAAACTATTTTTAAACATCCCCTTAACTTTTTACCCCCTCCACACTTCCTGTGGAGTTATGCCTTAGTAAGAACTGCGCTTACCCCTCTCTCTCTCTCTCTCTCTCTCTCTCTCTCTCTCTCTCTCTCTCTCTCTCTCTCTCTCTCTCTCTCTCTCTCTCTCTCTCTCTCTCTCTCTCTCTCTCTCTCTCTCAACTGCTTTCACCTTGACCTTTTCAACAAACCAAACACTCCCCCAAAGTAAATTAATACTTGTTTGTGTTTATTTGTGTGCACACGAAATGCGCACCACCACAATCGCCCCCAAACACTGCCGTGTGCAACATTTATGACAATCACAAACGCCACCGCTTACTGCTGCGCCCCCATCCCTTCCCTCTAGCCGCCTTCTATGCCTGGCAGCTGACAGCTGACAATCATAAAACCAAATAGAGAAACAGAAAGCATTTCAATATTCATCGATTAGCTGTCACCTTATCTGACCAGCTACGTTAACTGCACCCCCCCCCCTCCCCTCTCTTAGCACGCCTTGCCAACTAGCCAGCTTTTGGCCATAAATGTCAAAAACTTATCATCAAATGAGGCGCGATAGAAATCAGCAGCAGCAAACTTGCCGGCAAACTGAACACAAAACCAGCTGCTGTCAATCAAACTACTCGGGTGTTGATTACAACTGCCACACTTTAACCCTGCTTCCTGCTTCCTCCCAGCCCGCTCACCCCGCTCCACCTCTCCCGCACCCTGTGGTGGCTGTCTGCTGTTTTAGTAAGTGTTCGGGGTAATATTCAAAACAATTTAACCAGCTTGAAAAGTTGAATGAACATTGCCAAAAAGCAGGTGAAAATGTCAACGACAATTGCCAACGCCAGGTGGCGCCTTGTGTCTAAACATCAGCAAAAACATAGGACTCGAGGCAAGGCAAGGTGCGGCAAGGTGAGGCAAGGCGACAATGAGAACAACCAACACATTTGCATAAATTTCAAGCAACCCCCGCAGCGGGGGCAAAAGTTTTGGTCGCCAAGCGCTGAAAGTGATTTACATCAACACCACAAAACAGAACGCGACCCCTCCCCCCTCACTACTTACACGTCCTTCCCCCCCCCCCCCCCTGCATACCATCCTCGCATTTGGTTGCCTTGTTTGTTGCTTAAGTTTTGTTTAACTTTTCATAAACTTGCAGCACGCTTCACCGCGCAACTTTCCGTTTGCCGCCCAACCCCCCCTCCCCCCCACACAGTAGGTGAACGTTCACACTTTGCAGGTTTTTTTTTTGGTAAGGGTTTTATTAACCACATTAGTTGATTTTTGTCACGCGAAACTTTTTATTTCTTTTTTTTTTGCTTCTTTTGTGATTTATGGCCAAATTTCTACACACAAAAACTTATTTGCAGGTAACGTTTGTTCGAGTTGTTTTTGGAATTTATTACTGTTATTGTTGTTGCATATTTTAGCCATTTATTTATTTAGCAACAAGGCAAGTTTTTATTTAGACTCACGCACTGCACACATATATATATATATATATATATATATATATATTATGAGTTTTTTTTTACGAGTGCTTGTGAATATTAAGCTGGTGTCGCTGTTGCCACGCCCACACTTAAGCCATCGCCTGCCCTTGCATTTAGTTATTGTAATTGTTATAAATAAAAACCTGTTGTGGGGAGGGGAGGTGGAGAGGAGGGAGAGTTGTTTGGAAAAGTGTGCGAGTGTACTTGATTTAATGATCCCAGCTGCTTTTTATTTATTTATATCGCTCGAATTTAGTCAACAATTTGTTTGATTTGATTGCTCTGCGTGCTGCTGGGGGGGGGGGGGACGGGGGCGGGTGTCTCTGGGTGTGGGTCGAGTGAGTTTACACTGGTAATTGGAGAGCAAACAGTGAGCTAAATAAAAGGACATCTCTGTCAAAGTACTTAGAAAAACATTTATTCAGCCTCAAGTTAAAGTTGAATTTAGTTTGCGAAGAAAATAAGAAAATTTTATATATTTTTTGCGGCATTTCGAATAAAATGTTAGCTAAAATTTAAACATTAAAAGTTTGGTTAATTTTGTTAATAATGCAATAAAATTCACTAATAATTGTTCAGTCAAAATATGAATACAAATTTGCAGCTAATCGTATAAATTAATTGTATACAAAAATCATAAATTTAATCGCGTTTTAATTGCGTTTATTTCGCCAGAATAACATTAATTTGAATGCTGAGTTTTTGCTAAATATTTCTTAACTTAGTTTGGATATCAAAAACGTGACTTTTACACTTAATTGCCTTGCAATTGACTAACCTTTGCCGGCATTGCCAGTGGCTAATTGTTAACTGCCTTTGCCCAAGTTAGCCACATCCTTAGCCTTTTTTTTTTTGTTTGATTTACCAATTTGATTGGCTTTTAATTATTGTTGTTTTTGCTGCTGACTGTTTGGCTACGTGCTCAGCATACCGCCAGCCCGACTCAATTGTTGGCTTTGCAACCTGGTCGAAATAAATAATTCTATATTTATAAAATCAGTCAAGCGCCCACTTTCAATTGTGTCCTGTTTTTTGGCCTTGTCCTTGCGCGACACTTTCTCTCCTGCTCTGTGGAGTTTTTTGTACACATTAATTGATCGTAAATTAGTTATTTTTAGGCAAATTAAATACTTGGTCCGTTAAAGTTTGCCAAGTGACAGGCAAAGTCACTATTTGCATATGAGGGGATAAGGACGAAGACGACGACGAGGAGGACGAGGGCGACGAGGAGGACGAGGGCGACGAGGAGGACGAGGACGTTGACAGTTTTCAATTTTGCCTACGTTAGTGGCTTGACTGGCTGATAGGCATCGGGGCTTTAAGAAGGTTCTTCTGCCAAGGACATGGCAGCTGTCTACAACAATTTATGTGGGTGTGTGTGTATGTGTGTGTGTGTTTGTGTGTGTTAGTGTATGTAGTGCTAAGCAAATAGCAGCAAATGCGCAAAGCGGCAAAAATCGATAACCTGATTTTTTTCAACGACAAACAAAAGGCAAAAGCAACCAGAACAACAACAACAACAACAACAACAACAACAAAAACAACAAAAACAAAAACAACAAAAACAACAACAACAACAATAAAAACAACAACAACAACAAACGACAGACGACAGGCGCAACCGACACACGTTTCCTATGGCTGTCAAAGTTTTTTTTGCCGTCCCTTATGACGTGTAGTCCCACTGTGCATGTGCGCCTGTGCATGTGTGTGCATGTGTGTGTGTGCGTATGAAACCGCCCACAGGAGTAGGCAACAGTATTTTTTACCTAGCCAGCGTCGCACATTAATTTTTAATGCATGGCTCTTTAGATTGCAAGCCAAGTGTGTGCTTATGTGTGTGTGTGTGTGTGTGTGTGTGTGTGTGTGTGTGCGTGTGTGTGTGTAGTACATAATAAGTGGCACATAGAAGTGGCAACTGTGACTGCAACTCGCGTGCCATTTGTGCTGTGCATATTGTCTGCCTGTCTGTGTGCCGTTTAGAGCCAGACCCAGGCAAAAGCCATTAAATAAAAAAAAAAAAAAAAAAACGCAGAGAAAATTCAAAATGAAATTAAGTCTGCACATTCACACACACACACACACACACCCAACATATAAAATTGTTATATACGTATATTGTACACAAACGTGAATATGACAGTGCGGTTTATGTGGCACATGCACCACCCAACCACCCCCCCCCCCCCCTTCGCTCTTCAGCAGACGGCAGCCAACTCCATTTAGTACTCGTCTAGTTGGCCTGCTTAGTGCGGTGGCTTTTAAACTGTCCGCCAAATGGCCGAAAAGTCAACTAATTGCAGCACTGGGTTAACCATTTGTGATCTCGCCATATGGCATGGCTATTAAATATGGCAAACAGAATGCGTTTAGACATTTATGTATATAAAATGAACTGGCAAACAATGCAAATAATTAATTACTTTTTAGTGCTGCTCTAAAGGTAATTTCCAACTGCGCATTTAAATAGTTGAAAATCTGCATTTTATGTGTAATTTATTATTGACTGTTTGCCTATCAAAAGTGAGTCTAAAGTTAAAGAAAAACCAGTTAATACGCAAACTGCTTGCCATTTAAAGTGGGATTTTCTCATTAAAATTTGTTTGCAATTTATAGCAATTTTTCTCTATTTCTCAAAGAGTTGAATCAGCAGCTGAAAGTTGAATTTTCACCTACATCGGAAACTATGTGAAAAATGCGTGTGTGTGTGCTTTTCATGGCCGGTGCATCATTTGTGGACTACATTAAGTTTACGAGTTATGTGCAGTAAAATGCCAAGACTGTAAAAACATGACTTTGTCAGCAAAGTTGTAAAAAAAAAAAAAAAAAAAAAAGAAAGTTTTGCGTTTTGCAGCGACGACAACGCAATCCGGTGGCGCCCCAGCAATGAAATATGCGGCAAAGTTGAGGCGCAAATAGAAAACACGAGTTAAATCAATGCCACAACTTTTTCATTCGCTGTCTCGCTCGCTCTTTTGAGTCATGTCTTGCCACACGTTCCGACTGCAAATGGCGCAGTAACGAGCAAAATTAAAAAGCAATATAAAAACAACAATCACGCACAAAGTTAAAAAAGAAAAATAAGAACAAAAAATAAGAGCCAGAGAAGTAAAGCCCAAAACTCAAATTAAACGAAAGCGCTGACCGTATTTACTTGAGTGTGTGCGTGTGTGTGGGTGTGTGTGTGTGTGTGTGTGTGTGGCAGCGCCTTAAAGTAGGCATCAAAAGCACACGCGTGCGGTCATTAAGTAATTCGCTATAATGGTCAGCCAAACAGTGGCAGGCAACAGCAGAGGCAGGCAACAGCAGCAGCAGCAGCGAGTGGCAATTTTGGTGGTAGCGAAAATATGTTCGAGTGCTGCAAAGCTGGTGTGTTGTATGCTGCCTAATGAGCCACGCAATGCGGCACGAAAAGTGCGCTAATGTTTGTTGTTGTTTTGTGGCATTAATTTTGTTTACAAGTGCCACGGACCTCTGTTTGCTGTCGCCATGTGTCATTCATTAACGGATTGCCTGAAGCGGGCCGTAACCAATTTGGCCAGCGCCTTGCCGTCGTCTACAAATATTTGTATTTGTGTTGCACTCGCGCCTCCTTTTTTTCTATTTCATTTGATAGACAGTGAAAATGGCTCTAATGAGGATAGACGGGGGACGGGGGAGTGGATACAACAAAGCAAACTTAATTGATTGCTTTACATTGAAGAGTTTAATGCTGATTGCGTAATTGATATTTAATTAAAGCACAGTTGAAGTTGTTGCCACAGCCAATGGCCACTTCAAACTCTGGCTGACTGAGTGGGCACTAAGACAGAGAGCCAACTGGGCGCATCATTAAATACCAATAGATATTTGCATTTAGAGCCGTCTCATTTTAAGTGCGAGAAATTGTATAAAAATAAAACATCACATTTAAATTGCATTCATTCACATTGTACACATAAAGCAGCAGCCACAAACTTTAAGTAAGCAGCTGCAGCTGCGTGGCATGCAAACAGTTGCAAGATTAATGATGCATTAAGAAGTGCAGTCTATAAATGATTTTCTCAACCAGACTTTCTTCCACTGAGCTGAGCAAATGTCGATTTCCTTATTTCATTCGTTTTTTTTTTTATTCAATAATGAAAACTGCGTCTTTTTTATAGCCTTTTTTTTATGGGGTTCCATTATTTACCCATTGCGTTTGTTGACTTATTTAATGAGTGCTGAGACTGTGAATTGTGAGCATTAAGAAAATGTGACCTTAATATCTGCTCTCCCCCGCTCTCTCCCCCGCTCTCTGTTTGTTGAGCCATGTAAATATACGTTTGATATATGGACTATATAAATTGGAATGCGGAATCGAGCAGCAAGTCAGGCAGGCAAGGTAGTAGTGGTGTACCCTGGAGAGTGTGTGGAGCGAAACAGTCGAAGTCAGAGGACACCGCATCATTTACATGAACAGGACATTTAAGTAAAATATTGCCGAGGACTCTCTGTGGTTGAGCTGTGAGTGCGATAAGCGCGGGTTCAAAGAACGCTGCAAATTACCCGAAAAAAATCTGCTCATTCCCCCCACAAAAAACCAAACGCAGTTCACAAAGGAAGCAAAGGAGCCGGGGCAACGTGATGATGATGATGATGATGATGGTGGGCTGAGAACGGGGCGAGGGAGGGGGGCGCATGGCGCAGGCACATAAAATTGCTCAAAATGAAGCCATAAATGCGCAATCACGAAATTACAAAGTAGCGCCAGATATTCAGGGGGTCGTGAAGGGGGTGCGGGAGCGGGAGGGGTTTGGGCGAGGGGTTTGGGTGAGGGGATTGGGTGAGGGGCGGGGTTAAGTGAGCTTGAAAGTGTTTATTTATGCACTTTTCTTATTTTATTTTGTTATGCCGAACATTGCGCGCCAAAGAGCAGTCAAATTTAATTGGCTTGCAAATTGCCCAGCCAAAGTTGCGGCTCTCAAGAAAGACAGAGGGAGAGAGGGAGGGAGACTGTGAGTGAGTGAGAGAGAGAGAGAGAGAGAGAGACGCCTCCTCTTAACTCGCCACAATCCACATTGCCATGACTCCTCTGTTCTTTTGGCATTTCATAACAAATTGCTTCAAATTGGGGGCTGTGTGTATGGTATTTTGTGTGTGCATGTGCGCGTGTGTGTGTGTGTGTATTGTCTTCACGCAGATTACTGGCAAAGTTGCCGTTAAAACCGCCGCCCATTATAACTATTTGCCGTAACAAACAAGTTGCCCCAAAGCGTGTCCATCCATGGCATGGTGTGAATTCAAGCCAAAAGTTGTGCCAAAAAACAACAACAACAACAACAAAAAAAGGGGGCAAGAATGGCAAAAAGTTGTGCGTTAAGATTTCTGTGTGTGCTGCTGCTGTTCGCTGTGCTAAAACTTTCGATTGTCTCAACATGATTCTGGCACTAAAACTATTTGTTCAACTATTAGAAAGTCAATTAGTTGTCTTCTTCTTTCTTTTTCTTTTTCTTCTTCTTCTTCTTCTTCTTATTCTTGTATTTTGTTTTTCATGTACTCATGTCCTGTGTGTGTGTGTGTGTGTGAATGGCTTTTTAAATGCCTGAAATGGTCACAACAATCACACACATATATATATATAAATATATATATATATATATTTATATATATATATATATATTTATATATATATATATACAGTGTCCTGGCAACGTCTCGCCCAGCCGATTGAATTACCTTTGCCCCTGAAATTCAATTAAAAGGCCCAGTCCACGCCCACATTACATTGACGTCTGCCACACCTGCCTGCCACACAGCTGCACGTATTTTGTGGCCGTTTCTATTTTTGTCGCCTACCAAAAATGATTGTGCTTTGCCAAATTCAGCTTTCTAGTTTGCCTCAACTCCGATTGAACAAAAACCATTTCAAATTGACTTTTTATTTATTCATATTTCAATTAGTTTTTCTTGGAAATGTTTTTTGTAACGAGCAAAAAAAGGCTTTAAAAGTTATGAAATAAAAAACCACTGTAAAAAAAGGCTAAAAGATTTCCTACTTATAAAAATATTATAAATATTCAAGTTGCATAAGTTATTATTATTAAAACATTCGCAGAAAACGCTAATAGAAACAAATTGGTAATTAACTTGTAACTTTTCTTACAACTACATTTTGACATTCCCACAGCCCATAAAAATGCAGTAAGCCAAAATTCAAATACAATCTCAATTACCTATTACCCGAAAAAAGAACCAACACTTTTTCAATTAGCCGAAATGTAAAAACGTAAAAACAATGAAATGCAGTTGAAAAACTTTGACATGGCAATGGAAATGGATACGAAATGAGAATTGTGATAGTTAAAGTTGGTTTCGTGATACTCGACGTCTTCTTCTTCTTTGGGGCATAATTATAAATCAACTAGCTGCCTACTACCAACCAACTTGCCACCTGCTGCTGGTAGTAACTACAACAACTAATCCACTCAGGCGAACCAGCAGAAAACAACATTAAGGGACTCTGAAGTTATTGTTGTTGTTGTTGTTGTTGTTATGCGACCCACTTGCAACAAGTAAGCAACGAGAGGAGCGACATTAAGGGTTGTACAAGGGAGCAGGGAGTTGACTCACTTTCGTTGTTGGACGTGGAGCGGGGCTTGGGAGCGGGGCGCAGTTCCCCAGTGTATGACATCAGCTACAATTTCCATTACGAGTCGAGCGCTGAAAATCGTACACCTGGGAGCTTATTAAGTCAGGACCCGCTTGCTCGCAACTGGGCAAATGTTGTAATGTAATGCGCAAATGAAATAAAATAAAAAATGTCCAACTCTGGCAGTGGGTAGGACAATGGGCGGGGTGGGGCGGCGCTAACAAATGACAAGGGGGCATGCAAAGTAGAGCGAAGCCAAGCCACGCGACTCTAAAGCAAATAACTTGTTGATATTTTGCCAACGACAAAGTTGCCAGCACTGATCCCCCCCCCGTACTACTAACCCCAAAGAGATGACCTTCAACTTGAGGAATTCGCTGCAGCATAACTCAACACTGCTCAATAATACACAGCATACAGACAAACTTAACATTTATAGGCCATATAATGTGCACTCAGCTCCGCTGAAATGTGATGTGTGTATCACTACTTCTTCTTCTTCTTCTTGCCTGCTTGTGCATCACAAATGACGCACTGGACGCCTATTTGCATAAATCACTCGAGCAGCGGGTCAAATGTGGAAATGAGCATAGGCAAAGGCCAAAAGGCAAGCGAGCATTAAATTATATGTTGTGGCATTAGTTAGTTACCTGCGGGGGGGGGGGGGGGGGGGGCAACAACAATGTCATTTAATCGTTGGTAATGTGACTGCTCGCATTGTGCAAGCTGACAGCTGTTGTCAGGCGTAACTGTATAGTTTGTAATGGGTAGATGCGAGGGAGGGCGCGCGGCACTTGACAAATCTTTTTTTGCTTTTGCCTTGCTCCTGTTGCTTTTTCGCTTTTTTTTTGTGTGTTTTCAATTTCGCTTTTAATAACGTGCGCAAAAGTGGGGGATACATGATTGGGGGGTGCAATGGGCTGGGGGGTAGAGAGGCCGGGTGACCGGGTTCAGATTTCAGCGCTTATTTGGTTTCTGATTATTATTTTATGCGCTGTGTGAGTGGAGTGGATAGTGGAGAGTCGAGAACAACGAAATGGAGAGTGGAGAGTTGGCAGCGCGTCACGCGCCTCAAAGTATTCACCATGATATTTGTCTTTTTATCGCTCTGTGCACAAGTTTGCCAAGTGCTTACTCTGTGTTTGTGTGTGTGTGTGTGGTGTGTGTGTGTAGCTGTGTATTATTATTTCAGTTCTGCAATCTTTACCCACGTTTCGTATTCGTGTTGGTTTTTATGCTTTTATTTTGCGTCTGCCGCTGCGCCATTCATCAATAATTCACATTGATTTCTTTTGCTCATTTTGCTGCTGCTGGCGCTGCCGCTGCTGCTGCTGCTGCTGCTGCTGCTGCTTTTCCCCACAGCAGCTGCTCTCCACAGTCCCGTTGTTGCTGTTATTATTGCCATTGTTATTTGGAATGTTTGCTCTTTGACGGCTGCGTTTCGCTTTTCGCAATTCTGGCATGAAAACAATTGACAGAACTCCGATGGGAACAAATGCTAAAAATGCCACTTTGCTATATTATGGCCAAGACAGCTCTGAGAGAGCCAAGCCATACGGTCAAATGGCGAGAAATTCAGCTACTGCATATTTAATGCAAATGATTTTTACCACTCAACTCTCTGCAGACTTTCTCTTTATTTAACTGTGTCGAAGTACACTTTGCACCTTAAAGCACTTTTGCCACTACTAGTTTTTTTTATATAAAACAGTCGATAATTGAATGGAATTTCGATATAAAATATAGTCTGCCAATTGTCGACGTGTGGCTATTCATTAATTGCAACTGCTGTGAACAGGACTATCCCAATTTAAATGGCCAACACTTAAAGCTACTTCAAGCCACACACACAAAGGCTACACATTTTTTTTTCGCCTTTTACGCCCAACAATATTGTTGTTACTGCTGGCAATGATATGACAACATTGAAGAAGAAAAAAAAAATCAGAAAATGCCGAAAAAATAAGAGAAAAGCATTCACTCATGCGTTGCCTGCCCCACGTTGTGTTCCCTATTTTTATCTATGGCAACATTTCTTTGCATACTCTCGCTATATAAAGGTATCTTGCATCTCTCTGTGTGTGCTTGGTGTGTGTGTGTGTTGTGTGTGTGCTGTGTGTGTTTTCGTTTGTATTTGTGCAAGTGGATATCACATGCTGATTTGATTGGATTTGATTTAATTTTCCAATTGAAAACACTTGATCATGTTTCGCCATGTTTGGAATAACATAGAACTGCTGCTCTCCTCGTCCTCGCATCGCAGTTATTACATTCAGTTCTGTTCAGCACACACAGGACTCACAGGATACACATGCAACATTTATGTGATATGACACGACTGTTGTTGCGTCTGTCTTATTATGCGACGCTGAATACCTGCCAAACAAGACAAATTGGCACTGGGAAGCTTTGTGTGTTTCTATTTGTATTTGTATTTGTTTTTGTATTTGTATTTGTGAGCCGTCAACAACAGTTGCAAAATGATTTACACATCTCACAGAACAGAGCACATAATAAATGAGGAAAATACTCCAAAACACTTCAAAAAGTTTAGCTTGTTACGAAAACTTCACAAAACTGAAGCAATTGTTGTAATCTCTGATGTATTTTCTTTGATTAAGAGAATATAGATTTAAGAATTAAATAGATGATAGAGTAGTAGGTATGTCTAGTCTAATTGAAGGATTGGTTAAACACCAAGAAAATGTCGAATGACTTTGTTTGTAAAATGAAGAAATTGATAGTTCTTTATAATAATAAATGTCTTGGCTTTTGAATGTATATATATATATTCATATATATTCAAATCCGAAAGATAAACAGCATTTTTGAAAAGGTAGAATTGGTTCCAGTTGAAGTCCATCAAAAATCTATGCATTTAAACTTCTTTGAACAATTTTAGAGCACTTACAACATTAATCGCTAAATCAACATTTTGAAATACAAAAATTAAAAACAAATCTTAAGTTAATGTTTCCCCTCTCCTCTCTCTCTCTCTCTCTCTCTCTCTCTCTCGCTGTCTGTTTTGCAGCAACTCTTTCGTTCACAGAATCAGGGCTTTGTGGCTGCGGTCGCTGCCACATCGGCGGCAAGTGCAGCGGCTGCGGCCGGTGGCGCACCACCTGGTGCACCCAATGGCACAATGCAGGCGTCGCAACAGCAGCAACAGCAACAGATGCAAATGGCGGCCGTGTCACAACAGTTTTTGGCCGCACAACAGGCGCAACAGAATGCGGCATATGCAGCACAGCAGGCAGCGCCGTATGTCATGAATCCCGGACAGGAGGCGGCGCCGTATCTGAACATGATTGCTGCCACTCAAATGCCGCAGTATTACGGCGTTGCGCCATGGGGCGTCTATCCGGGCAATCTGATACCTCAGCAGGGCACACAGCCCCGCCGCCCACTGACGCCCTCGCAGCAGGGTGCCGAGAATCAGCCGTATCAGGTGAGCACAAATCGGGAATGAGGGATCACAGCGAAATATCGGCGAAATCCGTTCTTCTGTATATATTATATATATAAAAATCTGAGGGGACTGTACAAAAAAGTACAAGTTGTAAATTCTTGTAAACATTTAACGCATTTCTTGTTGGATTTATCGTTTTATATATATATATATATATATAGATATAGATAGATATTTGTATAGTTAACCTACAACTTGACCTAAAACGTTGTATTTTTCTCTCTTTTCTTTTTCTACATCAAATAAAAACAAAAACCAAATGCTTCATAACTACCAATAAAAACAAAAAAAAAAAAAAAACCAAATCAAATGCTAACCCCTGTAAAAAAAAAACAACCAACTGCAAATTGTGTAAAAAAATTAAATCAAATCAAATCTGAAATGGAAGGTCATTCCGGCCTTCTTCGATCAGAGCGGCTCGCTTGTGATGGGACCACGCACCGGCACGCCCATGCGTCTGGTTAGTCCCGCCCCCGTTTTGGCGGTGCCACCGGGCGCAGCACGCGCCGGTCCGCCGCCGCCACAGGGCCCCCAACTGTATCCACCACAGCCGCAGACGGCTCAACAGAATCTCTACTCACAGCAGAACGGTTCCAGTGTTGGAGGTAAGCCAAATTTCATGCATAACCCTAACACCCAAAATCCCAATTGTAATTAGCCTGTAAAGTGTGTGTCACATACACAGCTGCACATACATATATATATATATACATATATATATATATATCTGGCCTGGCCTATATATCTGTATTTATAAGCACTGTCTAATTCTGGCATTCTGGCCATTAATCTATCTAACATTCCAAAGCTTAACTTAAATTTATTCAGCTAACAACAAACAGCCTTAAAATCCATTTTGATGGTATTATATATATACATATATATATAATGCTTGTGTATATCACAGCAATTATAATAAATAATATTATATAGACTTTCACTTGACGCATTTCTCTGTTTGTGGCGCCATCCATCCCACTTGCAACATGTCAGCATATTATTCAGCCATAACAATGTAATGCAATTTATAATCCTAAATTCCACTTCTATTATATGTGTTGCATGTCAGCATTTTGCGCTACAATTTTGCGCTTGTGGGGCACATTAGTAAATCCAATTTTGTTTAGTAGAAATTTTGTAATTTCGAAATTCTTTAATTTATATATTATTTGTTATAAAAATAAGGTGTAATTTTTAATTTTGACTTTTATTACACTATCAAAAAATCAAAGAAATTAATTTATATATTATTTGTACTATAAAAATAAGGTGTAATTATTTTAATTATTAGCAGAAAAATCATATTCAATTTTGACTATTTTATTACACTACCAAAAAATCTAAGAAATTTGGATAAACTACAACAGGTTATAAGCTCTACTAAATCAGTGTTGAGTAACACTGCATTGCAGAGCATGACAAACAGCTTGTGTTATCCCACACACACACACACCCACACACATTTATAACCAATAAGCGAAACACAAACTATTTTGTTGTCTCTCTCACACACACACACACACACACACAGCCACACCCACGAAATAAACGAACAGCAAATGTTTTTGTCAGTAAATTTCCTTGCTTTTCATAAATATCTAATGCACAAACAAAATAACGCTAAGAAAAACAATAACAGAAAAATAAAACTGAAACCGAAACTGAAAACTCTGAGTCTCAATCCAACTGAAAGCAATTGCATGCAAGCACGCAAAATATTATTATTTTGCAAAAATTGTTGCAGCCACGTTTTTGTTATCCTTGTCATGCAACTAACTCTGTCGGCCGACGACTGAATCATGCAATATATAAGTGTCTGTGTGTCTCTGTGTGTGTGTCTGTGTGTGTGTGCTGCGTGTGTGTGCTGTGAGTGTTTGGGGTGTGCCAAGAAACTCTTCACTTCAAATTGTAATACAAAACTTGATTTATCCTATATATATTATGATCGCCCCAAGCAATTTATTATTAAATACATATTGCTTATTAAGCGAGTAGCATTTATATATATATATATATATTTTATACAGATTTAAGTCTCTTTAATTATTTATTCATTGAATATGGCAATTAGAAAGCAACATAAAACTTAATGTCTGAAATTAAAACTTGACAGCGCCCCGAAAGGGGAGAGGGGTTTCCCATTCTTGCCTAAAGCATTTTCCAACTCAACCCCCAAAAAAAAACTTAATTCAGGCATATTCTATTCACGCACAACACTGTTGTTTACAACAGTCTGTGTGTGTGTGTGTATGTGTGTGTATGTGTGTGTGTTTGTGTGTACTTTTTTCTTGTGTGTTTGTGTGAGTCGAGTGTATTTTCAGTTTAGTTTTCGTGCTCAAAAATAACAGTTGCAATATGAGCTAAAGAAATTGTTTCGTTTTTTTTTTTGGACTGGTGTTGGCGGGGGGGGGGGGGGAGTTGGTAACCAGAAGCTCGAAGCTTGGCAATGCAAAACGTTGATGGCTTTCACAAAGAGAGCTGTGTTTGTATTTGTGTTGTTTTTATTGTTGCTTCTGCTGCTGCTGCTTCTGCTGTCGCTTCTGCTGCTTCTGCTGCTGCTTTTGCTGCTGCATCTGCTGCTGCTTCTGCTGCTGCTTTTGCTGTCGCTTCTGCTGTCGCTTCTGCTGCTTTTGCTGCTGCTTTTGCTGCTGCTTCGGCTGCTGCTGCTGCTTCTGCTGCTGCTTCTGGTGCTGTCGATTCTGCTGCTTCTGCTGCTGCTGCTGCTTCTGCTGCTGCTTTTGCTGCTTCTGCTGCTGCTGTTGGCAATTGTTGTAAATTTATAGAATTTCAAATTATAATTAATAACGGCAGTCAGGCAATGAAAGTTTACACTTTCGACGGAGTTTCCTTGTAAATGGCTCACCCCTTGAATACCATTTTGTAGATGCCGACAAACTTACCTACCCCTACAACCCCCCCTCCCCTGACTACCATGACGTTTTCTATTATTCAAGCTGCTGAAATTGTTGCGGAGCGCAACGAAAAGTTTTAATTTTGTAGCTGGTAAAATAGTTTTGCAGCTTTCGCTGCTGCTGGTAAATTGTTGCCCGGAATTATGGCGCCCACAATTTAAACTGTGATATTTATTTGTTGTTGTTGTTGTTGTTGTTGTTGGTCTGGTGTGTGTGAAACCGTGTGTAAGCCGAACACATTCCACAGTACTAAAGATTCGTCGACATTTAAGAGTTTATTGAATTATATGGAATTGCTACGGAACGCGAGTAAATTATCCGAGCCGAGAAGTAAAAATCAATTTCACCACACGAGAAATGCCCCGATTAATGGATGGAAAAATTCGTATTCCCTGTTTTTAACAATTTCCAATTGCCATTCCTCATTTTCAGAGTCATTTGCCATTTGCGGCATAACATGTTCGTACATTTTCCTCCCCAGTTAACTCACTTAACTCGGTAATGGCTCAACTTTCACATTATTTCGTTAATTAATTTCCCTTGATATGGCAGTTTAATGACCATTTTGTTCTCAATATATATTTCGAATATCCGCTGACTCATTACGCTTATGGCATCTGACTGCAATTTGCAAAAAGGTATTTCGAGCCGTGTAAAATGCAGACAATATGCAAACAGCATTTCGTGTTGCAATTCAATTTTATGGAATTTATTATTGAATTTATTATTGAATTTTTCTATAAACTTTAAAGTATCGACTCGGCTCGATTGTTACTATTTTGTAGATCATTAAAAGAAAGCGTTAATAACTAATGTGTGCCACACGTGCAACACATGTGTCCAATTGTGCTGCACCATTTGCATATCGGTAACCGTTGCCCATCGAGCCACACTCTTTGGGGGACCTGACAATCAGTCAAAAATCAATTAAGTGCATTTGTCAGTGCGCCCAACTTGACATCCAAAACGATGCCAATCCTCGACTAGCAACCAGCAACCAGCAACCAACGAGATGACCGTGTGAGCTGCAAGCTGCAAGCTGATTGCGAATTGCTGCTCGGCTTGTGTTTCAAGCATTTAGCCTGCTCTTAAGCAGATGTAAGACACACACACACATTTACACACACACAAGTTGATGCACAAGTCAATTGCAATTAGCACTAACGCCAGTGAATAGCTTCAGCTTCTCAATTGGACAGCCATCCATCCACCCTCCCAATCCCTCTCCCCCTATCCCCCCTTTATAAATGGTAGTTTCAGTTATTGGCATCCACCCTTACAGCTCATTACCGAAGCACTGCAATCGATGCGCCAAGACAACAATTAAAAGCCTGCCCCTTTATTCCAGCGCACACCCCATCCACACCCGCACCACATAGTAGCTCAAGCCACGTCCTGACTGTTCCTGGGTGTTGTACTGTGTCTGCGTGCAATGTCAAAAAGCTTTTTAATGCAGATTATATTGTTTTAAGTGGCTGGGCAAGCAGATTCAAACCAAACCAAACCAAACCCAACCGCCATCTTTAGCCCTCAGCTTGGAGCGCAGACAAGCTGCAATTACAAACATTAATGCGCACATGGGGGGAACAGTGGTATTGTGTCTGTGTGTGTGTGTGTGTGTGTGTGTGTGTCGAACGCACAGAGCTTGACTTTGCAACCGCCAAACCATTTCACCATGCCACAAAATAGCGAGTGTGTTGCTGGTGGTGGTGCATGCAACTACCAGTTCGACTGTTGAACGTGTTCAGGCTCGACGGCCACAGCAGACCGGCTCTACTCCGGAGCTGCCAGTCAAGAAGGATTCTGCCTTTGCCTTTGCCTTTTGTCTTGCCTTGCCCACAAATTATTATGTACACCTTTCACATGTTGGCAACATGTGATTGCATTTGGGGGAAAGTGAAAGCCAGCCAGAACAGCAGCAACAACAGCAACAACAACAGCAGCAACAACAGCAGCAACAACAGCAGCAACAGCTACGCCAGGCCCAAAGCCAATGCCAAACCACTGAACATACACATAAGCTTCAACTCTGCCTCCTCTCTTTCACCCCCTCCCTCGCCCCCCCCTCCCCCTCCCCACTCTCTCTCTGTTATACAGGACGCACATTGTTGTTATCCTTCTTGTTGTGTTCAGTGCAGCCGTCTGCTGCTGGCTTTTGTGCAAATGAATTCGTTTATTTTGTAAAATGTCAATTGCTGTTGGGCTACAGACGAACAGCAGCAGCAGCAGCAACAACAACAGCAACAGCAGCAGCAGCAGCAGCATGTGGAATTTGTGGCAGAGGGGAGGTAGTTGCAGCAATGTCAGCTTCTGAGTGATTTTGTGCCTCCTGCAGTAGCAGCAACAGCAGCAACTTGTTTGACACTTGCCTCAAAGGCAAAAAACAGCTACTGTGCAGAATCCAGGCAATTGTTGCACTTTGCGCTTAATAAAATTCCCAATGACGTCGACAACAGCATGGCAACAACATGGCGTATGCGTAACGATATTAAATAAACGACACACCGTAAATTCCAATTACTTTGCTTAAAGCCAAGGCAGCCTTTGATAAGCTTAAAATCGATGTATTTATCCAATTGTCAATTCTCGGAATTATTATGATTTTATTTTTATAATAAATCAAATAATAAAGGAATATTTTGCATGCTGCAAATAGATTGAGAAACTCGACAATAAAATTCCTTTCAAACCTAAGCGTAACATATAAATGTATATATTTAAATAATGCCACAGAAGATGCACATTTGCATAACTTCAGACATAAAGAACACACACACACACACACACACACACACTCACACACACTCACACACACTTGAGAGCATTAAAAATCTTGTGTGAGTTGCTGCTTAAAGATACAAAGATATTTCAAGTATCACAAATTGCTTGCTTTACAGCACGCACACAACACTTGCGCACACACACACACACACACACACACACACGCACACACACACACACTCACTGCCATATTGCATTTAATTTTGAAAGCTTTATTTTTATGGTCGCCTGGGCTCTTAAACACTAATTATATTTTTGTGTGTAGGGCTGTTAAAAATGATTTTGTGTTTGTTGCAATTTTGCACAGAGCCCACTTAAGGACGCTTACAAAGTTGCCAGCTTCTCCTCCAGTTTGAAATAGTTTCCGGGCATTTAAATACTCTTGAACATTTTATTTAATGCGTTTTCTTCTTTAGTGCTTCGGCTGCGAGTGTGCAAATGTGTGTGTGCGAGTGTGCGAGTGTGCAGATGCAGGTGTATTTATAATGCGCACGTGTGTGCATTTTTAATTCATAAAATGATTACATTAGGCTTGCTGGGCAGGCAACACAAGAAGAAGGGTGGGGTGTGGGGGGTATGCCGTGTCGACTATGAGGTGGCATCTGCTCAGCTTGTGCTCATGTGTGGAACGTGTGCATAAGCCACAAAATGTCGCCTGCAATAAAGGAGGGCGTCTTTCTAATGCCGCACACAAAACAGACTGCAGTTTCTGTGGGTCCTTGCGAAGCCAGAGAGAGAGAGAGAGAGACAGAGAGAGAGAGAGAGAGAAAGTAAGAGAATAGAAAGAAGGGCAAACGTAAATAGAGACTCGTTGCAGACATTCATAGCCTGAAGCATTAGCAAGAGCAAAGGGGGAGTTGGAGGCGTGAAGGAGTAGGTAGTTTAGTTTCCTCTCTTAATTATTACGACTGTTTTCGACTGGCAATACACTCACACTGCAGCATCGACATGCTTCCCCTCTCTCTCTCTCTTTGCCCCCTCACTGCCTGCACACAGACACAAATTGCATGAATAATTCTCTTTTAAATTGTTGCAACTGCCACGCAGCAAACCGAATCCACAGCATCCCATGGGGGGCGTTAGATGGGGGTCTGATGGTGCACAGCAAATAAAATAAACAGACTGGCGAACATCCAAACCAGCAGAGTAGCACTCCCTCTCCCCTCTCCCCGCCACTTGCAATACATATATACACAAATATATATATATATATATATATATATGTATGTATGTATGTATGTATAAACAAATATATATGCTCTGGGGCTGCCGCCGCCGCCCACTCGACACTTTCATTGACGCAAATTGTTTGTACTACATAATCCATTTCAACCCCATCCCCCCCCCTCACTCCCCACCCCCTTCGCTTCCTACTCCGCTGCTGGTTGTTGCATGCTCATTGCCTGCATTTGAAGTGGAATTTAGCAGTCGCGCCTCTGAAGTGCGTCAAATTAGTTGTAATTTAAATGCAAAAATTAAAAACTTTTGCAGACTTGCGTCGACTTGCCAATTGTTGATGTCATTTATTAAGCATTTGTATTTTACATAGAAAATTAACATTTCTACATTTCTGTGTTGCGCTCTCATTTAATTGACTATTGAAATGCAAATGAAGTTAATCGTTCATTTTAGTTCTCAACTAAATCTCAGTTTTACTCAATGCTTTTTTCAATATTTAAAATTTTTATTAATAATTTTTTGTTTCATTATATTTTTCACTTGTCAAGTTTTAAATTTTTAAGATCATTTATTTTATATTGAATTAACAAGTTGAACTACCATTTTGCACTTTTGGTAATCTTTGCATTTTTCACAATTTTCACACAATTCGGCAAATAATCATTAAAATATTTTAACGCTTCCTTCAGAAAGTGAACTTGAATGCCACAGTTAGCCATCTCTCTAATTAAATATGTACATCATTGTGTGGCATAATGTGGCACACATTTAGCAGCTGCAGCTCTTACCACTCGTATAACTGACCACAAGCCTTTTACAGCCACATGCGCTTTGTGGCAACAGCGGGGGCAGCAGCAGGCAATGAATTCATGTTGAATGCAATGTTGCCTTCGCCGGTGCTTAAGATATATAAGTTGCAAGTGGCAAATAGCAATGGGCACTTTCACTTTTTTTCACTGCCTGCCTCTTGCCACACACGTTTTGTCAGGCTGTAAATTCCTACTCATTTTCAACGTGCTCTGCTGCTCTGGGCGAATCAATGCCAGTGACATATTACGGCATCCATCAAGTTGGCAGTCCTTGCAACAAGCTTCCTGCTTTTGTTGTTGTTGTTATTCCCTGTCTCATTCGTTACATCCTTTTACATATCCCTGGAGCTTTGCTGTATGTGTAACTCTTGGAGCGCATATGTGCGTCCTTAATGGGTGACATTACGAGTACTAGGCCTCTTTCCCTCTGCCCTCCCTTTCTCCTCGTTTAATATGTATGTGGGCAGCCTTCTTGTTGGCCACTTACACACTTGATGCCTGCTTGCTTGCCTGTTTGCCGTGCAACTAAAACTAACGGCACAGCTGCGCCTTAAAGTAGGCAATTAAGTTTACGAGTGCCTGCAGCAAGCCCATTCCGCTTGACGACGACTTAACTCAATTAATTACATAATAGCGAATACTCTGCCATTACTAGTAGTCTTTCCCATCTATCTCTCTCTCTCTCTCTCTTTCTCTCTGTATAAGTCTACAAATCTCTCTCCCTGTTGACCTACTCGAATTAATAGTGAATAGTGTCTTAAATGGGAGCTAGACTCCCTTAAACTGCCAGACATCTAGTTGAGCTTTGTGAGCATATATTACAGTTATTTTTGAGTTTTGTCAGCATATACTAAATTTATTTTTAATAAAAAAATTATTTACGCGCATTTTATAAATACTGTAGAAATGTTTAATTAGCTTGAAACATTCTGTTAGCTTCACATCAAGTCAATCCCACAAACTTCAAATGTATGTAAAAAATGTGTTAGTAAAAAATAATAATTCCGGAATAAATTAACTCGAAAATATAAGTTTTGTATAATAATAAAAAAATCAGAGATGGTCAACAATTATTAAATCTATTCGCTAACTTTACAATATTCATCATTAATTCCGTTTAAAAAATAATGATTCTGGAATAAATAAACTCAAAAATATAATTTTTGTATAAAAATAAAAAAAAAAATATCAACAATTATTCATTTTATTCCCTAACCTTACAATATTTATCACTATTTATGTTTAAAAAATAATAATAATAATAGTTTTCGAATAAATTAACTATAATTTTTGTATAAAAAATAATATATCAGAGATGGTCAACAATTATTAACTCTATTCCCTAACTTTACAATATTTATCATAAATTATGTTCGTTTTTTAACTAAAATTCGAAAATTATCCATCTCCTTCCCTATGTTGCCCTCTCTGTCTTTCTTCTAAGCTGGTTCTTCTTTTATACGCAATGCTAAACTTAAAATCTCTTTTTCTTTATATTTTACACAGGCCTTGCATTAAACACAAACTCATTGACCGGTCGTCGCGACTCCTTCGATCGCACCACATCCGCCTTCAGCCCCTCGGCCATGGACTACACCACGAGCAGCGTGGCTGCCAATGCGGTCAATAATAGTGTGGCACAAGCGGCTGCTGTGGCAGCTGCTGCGGCACGCGCCAAATGGCCCGGGGCCATGTCGAATGCCAGCGCATATGGAGCGCTCGGATCGGCTGGTGTGAATGCGTCGGCCAGTCCGTTGGGCGCACCACTGACACCGCCGCCGACGGCTCAGTCGTGTTTGATGGGCGGCAATCGGGCGCCGGGTGCCGAGTCACGTCAGCGTCAGCAGCTGGCTGTGGGCTTGCCGGCAACAGCTGCAGCACAGGCGGCCGCTGCCGCCGCGGCCAACAATATGTTTGGCTCGAACAGTTCGCTCTTCTCGAGCCACCTGGCCATGCCGGGCACCACACCAGCAGCAGTCGCCGCAGCGGTCGCAAATTCGCGCCAGGTGGCAGCTGCGGCTGCTGTGGCGGCTGCTGCTGCTGGTGCGGCCGGTGCACCGCAGCCGGGCAGATCGCGGCTGCTGGAGGATTTTAGGAATCAACGTTTTCCGAACTTGCAGCTGCGCGATCTGACCAATCACATTGTGGAGTTCTCGCAGGATCAGCATGGTTCGCGGTTCATTCAACAGAAACTGGAACGGGCCACAGCCGCCGAGAAGCAGATGGTCTTCAATGAAATTCTGGGCGCCGCCTACAGCCTGATGACGGATGTCTTTGGCAATTATGTCATTCAGAAGTTCTTTGAGTTCGGAACTCCGGAGCAGAAGAACACTCTGGGCATGCAGGTCAAGGGTCATGTGCTGCAGCTGGCGCTCCAGATGTACGGCTGTCGCGTGATCCAGAAGGCGCTGGAGAGCATCTCTCCCGAACAACAACAGGAGATCGTTCACGAACTGGACGGCCATGTCCTCAAGTGCGTTAAGGACCAAAATGGCAATCATGTGGTCCAAAAATGCATTGAATGCGTCGATCCCGTTGCCCTGCAGTTTGTCATCAATGCATTCAAAGGTCAGGTATACTCACTGAGCACACATCCCTACGGCTGTCGGGTTATCCAACGTATTCTCGAGCATTGCACCGCCGAGCAGACGACTCCTATTCTGGATGAACTCCACGAGCACACCGAGAACTTGATCCAGGATCAATATGGCAACTATGTCATACAACATGTTCTAGGTGAGATTCAGATTCATCTTGAACAGGCAGTTTTTCGAGTGAAAATTTACATTTAAATTTGCATTTTTTTTTTCGGCATTTTATTAATTTTTATGGTTGTTGCAGAGCATGGCAAACAGGAGGACAAATCCATACTTATCAACAGCGTGCGGGGCAAGGTGCTGGTGCTATCGCAGCACAAGTTTGCCTCGAATGTGGTTGAGAAGTGTGTGACGCATGCCACACGGGGCGAGCGCACTGGACTCATCGATGAGGTTTGCACATTCAATGACAAGTAAGTGTTCTGAGAATCTTTTATTTATGCCAACAGTTGAACACACTTTACTTATAATTGATTAATCTTTTGCTGCAGTGCCTTGCACGTCATGATGAAGGATCAGTATGCCAACTACGTGGTACAGAAGATGATTGACGTTTCGGAGCCCACGCAGCTGAAGAAGCTGATGACCAAGATACGACCACACATGGCCGCCTTGCGCAAGTACACCTACGGCAAGCACATCAATGCCAAACTGGAGAAGTACTACATGAAGATAACCAATCCCATTACTGCCGCCACGGCCAGCGTTGGTGGAGCAGCCAGCAGTGCCAGCACAGCAACCACAACGGCGGCTACCGCCAGCAGTGCTGTGTCCGGTGCCGGTGGAACATCGCCCTCGACATCGTCGGTGGTGGCCAGCGCCAGTGGTGCGACCACAACCACAAACAGCATTGCATCGCCCACCCTCTGTGCCGTGCAGGAGAATGGAAATGGCCTGATGGCCGAACCAACATCGCCAGCCACGTCGGAGTCATCCGTCTCGGCTGTCAGCGGCCTGGGCCCCATCGGACCACCCACAACAACAGCCAATGGAGTCCTGTAAATTTGAAAAAAAAATACAACACGTTATCGAATTCTAGTTTATAGTGTCGGGATGAAGAAGAAGGAGGAGGAGGAGGAGGAGGAAGAGGAGAGCATAAGAAAAAGCAAAGCGAATGCATACTATAAATATTATACAAAAAATATACATATACATATATATACATATATAATACGGATAACAAATGTAATGTAATTTATTTATAAACACACGCAGAAGGACAAAACTGCAGATAAAAACAAAACACACACACAGACCACAAAGATGAAAAACTCATCCTAAAATCGGGATAGAGAATTAGGCTCCAAATTTTGAGAGCAATCGAAAACTTGTATATTCAATTGTAACAAAATATGAATGTTAAACGCTTTTGTAAAGTGCGTAATACTAACACACACAAACATACAAAGATGAGTTTAAAAAAACTCGTTAATTGCAACAAATTACGCATTTTATGGCGTGTTCAATTTTTTTTCGTTGCTGAAATTTGTCAAATCGATTTGTGAAAAACAAAAGCGACATTGTAGTGAAAGCTGTCGAATTAAAAAAAAACAAAAATAAAGTAAAATAATCAAGCAAATGCTAAAGCAAAAAAAAAACCCTAAAAATGTCTACGTACATTTTTTGTTGTAATAACTATGTATAAAAAAAAAATGAGAGAAAAACTCAAGAAATTACCAATTTGTAAATGTTTAAGAACGTGAATCGCATGTATATTTGATTATTTAACAAGAGCGCGTGACGTTCAGTTGCGAAACAAGAACAGTGGACACAGAGGATCGAAAGAGAGATAAAAATAATAATGAAGAAAGAAGAAAGATCATGATTATTAGCATAGAATTTAACTGCAACCATTTCAAATATACAAATATATAAAATATAAATACATTAATATAATGAACAACTTAATTGTAGCATGTAGGCTAAAGAGCAAATTTAATATGTGTAAAGAACTTCATTATATAGAGCCAGCAGCCAAGAGCACTCGAACTCGAACACAAACAAATACACCAATACACACCAACACACACCACACACACAATCAAGAACTCTTTAGCGTTGCGTTTTGCAACTATTTCACGTCGCTTTTGCGCTATGTAAAATTTTGTACAAAAAAAAAAAAGAAAACAGCAACAAGAAAACAAACTCAAAAGAAAATCACGAAACTAAAAACTACGGAAAACAACCTATATGTTTCTTATTCTGTTTGTCAATTTGTGCACATTGTAAATTTAAAACTGTTTTGTAAAATTCTCATTAATTTTAATCGAACAATTGTTTGTAAAAATGCTTGTAAACAACAACAAAAAACTAAATATTGTTAAAGAAAATCCCAAAACACACACACACACTCACAACTCATACAGACTCTCACACACACAAACATATGCATATACATATATATATATATATCAGTAAATAAAAAAAAAACACACGCATGCATTGTAGGAATTATGAAATGTACCCCAATTACGAACACTATACATATACTATATATACATACTTATACATATTTATATATATATATATACATTTATATTTGTATTTTGTAAATTGTTTCGTTTTTAAGTCGCAAGTAACTCCCCCCCGCACATACACACTCACTCATATATACATATTTACACTACACGCATTGTATTTATATAGTAATTGTAGAAACGCGCTTTTTTAGGCCGTCGAACCGAACCCTTTTTGTTTAGCCACTAAGATTTAACTGATTACTGATTTATGATTTTTGTTTTAAGTGTCTTTAAGTTATGATTTTTCAAAGATATGTGTTTTTTAACAAGCAACTCACTCACCAGAATCCATCTACGAATGTGTGCAAAACAAAATAAATCAAACCCATGTATGCAAAATATTACAACAGCTTTGAACTATTATAATTTACAGTCATTGTTCAGTTAGCCCACCTTTCATAATAATACATAAAATAATATTATTATATTTTGTAATATCTCTCGTCGCATCGCTTAGCTGTCTCGGTTGCTGTACGCGAGGCCTCTCAAACTGTGTGGCGCCAAGCAGTGCGGTAAATGTTGCACTGCTTGCACGCAGTCTCTCTTGTTACAGTTGGGCGGTCACTGACAGCAGCCATGTTGACGCTGGCTATTTTAATCGTATTTTAATTTTTTTTAAATATTTTTGATATACATATGTAAATGATTTCTGCGCAGCTTGAAATGCCTTCGATGTGCTAGTATCCCCTAACCGTGTATAAGTGTATAAAATTGTTTTTAGCCACAAACAAGCAAGGACACACAGAAACACACACACACAAACACACACTTGTAAATTGCCAACTCAAGATTGTATTGTATGTATGTAAACAGAAGCACACACAAACACTCTAAGATATTGTAAAAAGTCAGGATTTTTGTACATTTTGATAAATACATTTAGAATATTTCGCGACGCCTTATTCGGGAACTGAACTGGAAGTAATCAAAACAAATTGAAAATTGTACTATGAGTATTACGAATTTATACACTTTATTTTTTAACATCTCAATTTTTTTTTTGTTATCGTTTAACCTTTTGGTCGGTTTTCGCTCTTAATACACAAAACGATGTTTGGCATGTTTTGGCAAAATTGTAAAATGTAAATTTTTATTAGGAACTATTTTTATACAGACACTCACACATATTTAATATTGTGTCGCCGTCGTTGTCGTTGTCGTGTTTATGTATATAGGAAAATCAAGGATTGAGCAGATGTAATTTTGTGTAAGTTTCAGACCAACCACAACATCCAACCGCTTTCCCATGCCCCGAGCGCATTTCAAGCCTTGGTGCAGCAAATAAATTCTCTTATTGTATGCATATGTGTATTTTTTAATATATATTTTTTTATTATTTAGCTATTAACTAATCAACCAACTGCCTGTCTACAGAGCGCAATGCACTGATAATTTTAATTTACATAAATTATAAAACAAACGATAAAAACAAATCTGTATTGAGATTCCCAAGTTCTGCATCGTCAATGTAATGGAAGTAGTATATGCTTTCAACATTGTTAAACACACACACACACACGTACATGCATACATACAAACATACATACATACATTACACTTTACATACACACGCTAAGCTGCGTAGCTGTAGAAGTTAGTCTAAGACAAGGTCTTTATAACAAATGAGAAAACATATATGCAAACTTAATTACTTGTATGAATTGTGTTGTTGCACTTGAGTACGACTTGCAGTTAAAGCAAAGATTTTAAATACTTATATATATGGTATGATGTATTTGTACATGTATTTGTATATGTGAAATAAAATGTGTGTAGAGAATGGAGAAAGAAGCAGCACAGTAAAAGTTTAAGACGCAACTAGCGCTTTCTACATAAATAAATATATACGTATATATATATTGCTAGTTTTTACAAGAAAACCCTTTTGCACGCATGTGAACAACTTTTGAGAAAACCAACAAAAACCCCATTTAAAAATAAACAAAAAAAATTAAAGAGAAAAATAAAACACAATTGTAAACAATGTAACTTAACTTATATAAAAAAATGCATATAAAAACCTATGAATTAAGCAAAGCGTAGTATATTTATATACATATATATTTAAAAAATAAAATAAATTAAAATCGGAAACTATAACGAACTTGTGTGAGATTGGTTTTTATACAAAAATTATGATCGTATGTCGAATAAATCCCAAATGAGAGAAAAGCAAATGGAAAACCAATTTCAATGCTGCTACTGCAGTCAAAAATAACCTTTTTAAATTGTACATTTTATTTTGCCAACTTATTTGTAAACACAAAAAAATCGAACAAGAAAATATTAAAAATGGCATTAAATAATAATAATCCAATATTTAAACTAAATCATAAATATACAATTATTATACATACGAGCAGTAAAAATTTGTAACAATTTTTTCGAAAGCAAAAGTATGTCAACTAAGCTAATGCATACACTGATAAAAAAAAAACCATTTGTAATTTGTTGTAAAAAGTATAGAACGATAGCAAAGATGCTAGCATGTGAGCTATGGATCGGACGTCAAGTAAAAACTATAAATTATATATATATAAATATACATTTATATATATATATAGATATTTAACATACAAGTACATACTTATAAAGCATAACAAATTATATTTTGTAGTTAATAATACACTCGACTCACACAACACATACAGACAGATACAAACACACACACATACACACACACACCGAGGAACCTTTAGTTTTGTAAACAGCGCGCAATCGGCACAAGTTACGTACGAGTCTATATATATATAAAAAAAACAAGTATAAAATTCGTTGATAGCATTCGAGCTTTCGAGCATTTGATTTAACTATGCATTAAACAAAAAAACTCTTATGTTTATTATATAAATTATATTTAATGCTAATTTCATTGTGAGTAAAAAATAAAAAAAACACACACAGTTTATTATGTAGCAAAGATCGAAACGTTTTATTTCAACAATCCGATTGGTTGATCCAATTCAAAATATTTATATTCGATTTTCAGTTTTACACGTTTTACATTTTTACATTTTACATTTCATATTCAGCTTCAATTTCATGTTCAAGTTCCAACCAATTGGCTTCAATAGAAGGCTGCGATGACAACAAATCAGAAATCAAAATTCATATTAATATGGCATACTTTTAATGGATAGCATTCTATATATAGTGTATATATATATGCAATTATATATATATACATACATATATATATATATATATATATATATATATATATATGTGTATAACTAACCAATAATCATTACAACAAAACCAAAATTATAAACCGAAAGACAGCGCATAGTTCGAGGCATTTTATACGGCGCATTTTTTATATAAGCAGACTAGCTGTCTATACATACGTATATACATACATGTATGCATACATATATACATATATAAAGATATACCCAAGAAATGATCAACTTTTATATGAGCCAGTAAGTAAACGTACATATTTTTTTATAAGCCTTGGCAAGCTACAATTTTTCCAGGCCGAAAATTTTAACAAAATTACCAATTACCAAAATTCAGTATAATAAAATAAAGCAAAGTCTAAAACAAAAACTAAAAGCATAACAAGAATACATTTAAAAAACAAAACCTAATTATAAAGAATGATAAACATAACCCTCAAGAAATAATTTCAAATAGTAGAATTTTTCCATTGTAGAAAAGAAATGTATGTATAACTAAATAGATTTTTACTTGCAACTTGTTGGGATGCGCAAATCTCGATAAGTAATAGGGACATGATAACGATTCATTATGTGTTGATCGCTTCGCAAAGGCGATATAAGCAACAACAACAAAAAGGCAAACTTCTAGAGAAACAACAACAACAACACAACTCAAAATAAAACTGTATATACAGAGTACTCGTTCAAGGCATATGTTTGGAACTGGGGAGTAAGAATACTGGCACAATTGCAACATTTTAAATTATACTTTTAAAATACATAATTCAATTTCAATGGACTTGTTCCTTGGATGACAAAACGATTAATTCACATTATTGATGTCTTTGAAACAATCGACATTTCTTTTCACTCAATATTAAGCAAAAAAAAAAATATGAGTTATTTTGATAAGCATTTAAAATGTGTATTTATAATCAGTGTGTTTTTTTTTAATGTTATATAGCTTACTATAGTTAGTAATTAGCCCTTGTACTTACTCCAACTGCAGAATAGGAGCACTTTTGACCAATAACAAAACCGTACAACTTCAGGTTTGGTTTTTATTTTTCTGAATGCCCCATTAATGCCACAATAACACCCAAAGAAAAACAACTCGAATTCAATTAAATGAAATGGAAAACATGAAACCTTATTAGCCACTCGTATGTACATAGGTGTACGAACATTACTAAAGATGAACAATTGTAAAACTAAATACTTCTACATATTTAATAAAAAGAAACATTAAAACAAATATGCATATCTCATTAATTGTCACTTCTTCCCATAGCTAGCTTCTACCCAAGTCCAACCGGAACGGTTCACAATATTATAGGCATTATTGAAAGATGACCTATCAACATCGGACTATTGAACCAAAATAATATTATTGTACACTAAACATGTTTATTTCAATATAATTGCCTATTTAATAACTATTTTTTATTGACCTTTTAAGAATTTATCTTTTCAGGAAAGTGTATTTCACAAATTGTACGCGACAATTGGTAAAACATATATTAATAAATGAAAGAAAGGAATTGAAATGGGTTTGTATTGGGTAAAAGTGATGCTAAGTTTGGGTTTCCGCTAAAATAAATTAGTATCTAAAACTTGAAATAATTTGCATACTTTTAGGCTGACAAAATAAAATCGATGATCACTGTTTTAAATTTTATAACTTAAAACGTATTTTGAAGCTAAACATATAAACTTTTACAATGACTCTCATAGACTTTTATATGTCATGATAGTGTCCCTGGTCAATATAAATTGTGTGGCCCAGAATCGCCTGGATCCTCTTTTATTTTGGTATGCATTTTTCTATCGTATTTTTTTTATCTAATCCTATAAATATTTGATAATCAATCAATAGATGTTTTTCTTGTGAAAACACATGATTTCTATCGACATCCTTAAGGCCTTGACGAAACCCTTTTCAAAACCTCCCTAATAAACCTTTTAAAGAAAAGCGCACATTGTTTATGTTTTTTTTTTATATTGTTTAATACTTTTTCCATAGCGATAACGAGCATTTTACAATTAATTAAACAGAGCCTAGAGCTAGATTCCTTAACTTTGGTAGACTAATCCACGTAGAACTGGTCGATAGGAACGTTCTTGAGCAATTGATTGGCCAATTTGCCAAATTCGGTGGCCAACTTCTTTTGGAGCTGTGCCTGCATTGCCTCCAGCACAATCATGGAGTTGTCGCGCAGGAAGAGATTTGTGGCCTCCACTATAAAAGACAACAAAAATTATTATTAAACTGATATTTTGTGGCATTCGATTGAAAGTACTTACGCAGTATGCGATTGTTGTTGAAGGCTCGCGAGATGCTCATGTTGACTTTGTCAATATCCAGGACCAGGCTCAGGGCATCCACGTGCAAGTACTTGCCACGCAACGATGTTTTGCCAGTCAGATCAGCGGCGACACCATCGAATGTGGCATGGAACTCGCCGCCACCGGAGGCGGGTATGATCAGCAATGTGCCCGAACTGGTGTACTTGGCCTCGATCTTTAGCTTGGGCATTGTGATACGTGCCTTGAAGGGCTCACCACCGTTGACGCCGAGCTTGAGGGATTTGACCTCAAAATTGCTGGCGCCAAATGCCTCCATGTTCTTTAGCGTAATCTTGTAGCCTTGTGGTCCTTCGGTCAGCTGTAGCGCCAGCGAGTCCATCCTGAAGGGTTCCACTGGTGGCAGCTGCAATGGTTACAAGTGATTTGTAGCAAATTGGACGGGCACAAAAGAGTTCAGTTCAAAACGTGCAATTTAAATTATCGAAACGATATGCGGAAAATTCACAGTCGAGTCTCAACAATTTCCGCACTTGACTTGGTAGCTGCCACAAGCCACATGCCACATGGGCTCTTTGCATTACGCAAGACCCGTTAGCCTAGTGCTGAATTTGCCACTTCGCATTTGGCATTTGGATCTTATGCAATTGCAACTTGTTTGGTAACACAAAAATCGACTGTTCGGTTTACTTACCTCAATTTCGGGTATACCTTTGGCCAGATAGGGCCTCAGATGCTCCACAGCTTTGCCAAAGCAATCCAGAATGTTGGGATCATCGCGACGGCATTGCTTAATGTATTCGGCTGTTTAAATAAATGGCAAGCAGAAAAAAGCAAATCTAAATAATAATAATCACTTAGTTACACACACAAAATAAATTCCTATTTTCATTCTTGAAGGGTTCAACGACTCGAAAACCGGCCAACATTGGTTATGACAACAAATATTCAAGTTCATGCTTCTGGCCAGACAACAACAAGTGCGAACTCTGGCAAGGTTAAATTGCTGACCTTAAAAATGCAGCAGCAGCTAAGAACCAGTCACAAACATAATATATATATGTATGTATTTATATATATATATAATTAAATGTTCATACTGTTATTATCTCAACCATTTTGTAGCATGACCGTCACAGATCATTATATTAGTTTAATACTGTGCGTGTTTTTATGATCATTAGATCATTAGTGCTGGCGGCGACAGCATCTTAGTGAATCAAAGCCTAAGATTCAAGTTCAAGGATTTTTCATGGATCGTTCCGCTGATTTTCGTGATTTTTGTGCTCATTAAGTATGGATTTGGTTCAAAGTTTGCATTTTCAATGCGTCTTTTATGGATGCGGAAGTTGGCTGTTGCTATTGATAATATTTTATATTTTTGTTGATTTCGTTTTGTACCCCTGCCCGAAATTCAAAGTTTCCGCTGATATTCAATTTGTAAAACTGTGTCATTTTTGTAAATTAACACACTGAGACATCTGTAAATTATTCAAATTTATTTTACTAATCAATCATATCAAACTTGACACTTGACATTTAAAATAAAAATAAACAATAGTTGTAACTGTTAATTGCACAAATAATGAGCACATCATCGAAATTGATAAACAAAACTAATACGCTGAGAACTATTCGACACAGAAATTTGATAAGTAAAGAACACAATGCACTTTGCTCAGTAAATTATATAATTATTTAGTCAACACGTTCATCAAGATTTAAATAGTTGTGTTTGTTCGCATATTTGACACAAGTGTCGAACTTACGCGCTTCGCCCTGTGCTAGGCAGATGAAGTGCATCACAGCAGCCACAACGGTGAAGTATTTAAGCATTTTTATTAGTATTTTATTTTTAAAACAACAATTAACACACGAAATGGGTAATTTGCACAATAGCAATTAAAAACGATGGTAATTATGAAATCTTTAGATGTCGACGCCGGTGGCAGACGTCCAACGAAGCCAAGCTGAGAACTACAACTGTGAACGATGGCAGCGACGCAGGTTGATTTTAAAGCCCCCCTTCCAAAGACAAGTTGACTCAATGCAAAGCGCAGCTCTGAACTTTCAGCGACTGCGACGGCGACTGCGACGTCGACTGCGTGACTGCTTAAATTACTCGCTGCCTAGCTGACTTACAGAGTTATTCACTGCTAACCGGTGTTTGCAGACACCTTTTACTAAAGGTCTCTTTCACTCCTTCCTCTTTGCTGTGGGCCTCTCTTTCAGACTCGGTGTCTGCACAGTTATTGTTTTCGGTTTATTCGTTTGTTTTATTTGCCCATTTTCCACTTTATTTTTCGCAATTTTCTCAGCACGTTATTATTTTTTAGAATAAAATGTTAATTTTGTTGTAAATATTTTAATTATATTTCTTGCCGCGATATGCCAAAGTGCAAATCATAATGAAGTTGTGATTGTCCCCCTTTTTAATCAACGGTCTTATGTAAGTTAGTCAATCTGCCCAATCACGGGTCAACAAACTCCTCAAAACTGGCCACTGCCTGACCTCAATGCCCCAACAGCACATTGGCCACAAGAGAACCCTGACAAATCTATAATTTGTAATCTTTTATCATCGGTGCTTAACTCTCTTGACTCTTTGTGTGCCAAAGTCATGTTCATATAATTTTGCTTATTATCAAATGCAATTATAAAAGCTCAGATTCAATAACAAATCAAAACACAACAAAACAAAAACAAGTAAACAATTATTGGCCTATATAGTATAGTTAACTTAGTATTTTTTAAGGCAATTCAACTTTTTATATGTATGATCGATGTAAACAGTTTTGCAACTCAGCTCTGCGAATTTTTAGCAGACAATATACTATACATATATGTATATATATACATATATATATCATAAACTAGTTATTTTTTGAAGGAACACGTTTAAGCTTTTTAGAATTTTAACCAAATGGCTGTTGCTAAAGTATTCTGAGTTATGTTCTTCACTTAAAAATCAATTTGGATGGGCAATGGCAAAACTTTAACTTTGCACTGTCAGCGTGAAGACCTTTGACAGACAAATCTTAAATTGTTTACAATGGCCGTGACAAATAGGCTGATTTCGGAAGTGGCAGCACACAAGGCCCAAGTCGATTCTAAGCGACATTATTTACAAATGCCAATGGGAGTTGACAAGCTGTGGCACAATACGCATTCCACATAGTAAATGACAATAGTGAGAAATTCATTAGTTCAAAGAGAAGCCTTTAGCAAATAGATAAATAACGAAACGTTTTTGCAGCCCATTGTTTAGAGAACTCACATTGTTATTTAAAATAATTAGACGGGTTTGTTTTACTACCTGTATTATGAGTCAGTCGCTTTTCTGATGGTGTTCAAAAGATGCCATTAAATCCTACTTGAAATCATTAATTCTGGGAAGTTGCGCACAAGCACAAAAAAAAAAAAATAATGACTACTTACAAAGACTAAGTAATTATCACTTGATTATTTAAGAACAAAATACAACAAAGAAACTAAAATTCTAGGCATAACTACTAAAAAACTAGTTCTGTAAAACTGGATTTTAATAAGTTGCTTAATTCTTAATGAGAAGTTATACATAAAGTTTCAATTTTATGAGCAGATTAAAATTTTCACTATCGATGGAAACAAGTTTCCGAAGTTAAAGAACAAAGCGACAAATATTCCCAAATCAGCAGTCAGTATTAAGGCCACGAATAAACTTATTTTGGCACACGCTTGTATGATTAAAAATTCAGAAAGTTAAATTTTGTAGGTCGACGAAAATATTCCCTCTTCAATGTTAAAAAAACATTAAGTAGAGTTCTGATTTTAATGTAGGTAATTAACTTATTAGCCTACTTATGTTTTCTTTTGCACTAACCACAGCGCAAGTCGAGGATATCAACTGGCAACGGGTAAACTTTCAAGGAACATAAATAAACAAGCCAAAATGGGCACAATGACCAATGAAAATAACCTTGACCGAACCCATAAAAACCTGTAATTGTAATTGGCAAAACGAAGTGTGCCTAATATGCGGGATGCGACTGTAGCAACTGTATTATCCGCCTCGCTTAAAAGTATGCAACACATTCTGTCAAAAAATCAGATTATGTTTATGTTGCCACAAGTGACCCCAAAAACTGATCGTCTACAAAATTTTTTATTACTTTATAAGCATATATGTCAATTTTTGAACAGCCCAATAAAGTTCTTATATATTCGCAAAAAGCGACTTAACACCAGAAATGCCTTTTGCTTTATTAACATGCACAACGCGTAATTTGAGCTTTGTATAAACATCTTCAATTTGTTATTTACTTGGCAATTGCAATTTAAAGACTGGTCTTTGGTTTCTACCAAAAAAAACAACAATAATGTTTTTTTAACAATGGAATGTCTACCTGTCTGAAATGTAAGAACTTTTGTTGATGTTATTATTCTTATGCAAATCTTAAGTGTAATGCAAATGGCAAATGGTAACTGGTTAATGGCAAATTGCACATGTATGAAAAGAACTTGACCTTTTCAAAAGTCATTTCTTTTTAGACACACTAATAGCATACCAGCTTTGCCCACGAAAGGGTGCCAATTACCTAGCTATTCATCATGTACATAAATAGATTCAATTCGCCGAGAGAAGAGCAGAGAAGAGAGAATGCATGACACGCAGGGATAAGCAGAGCTAATCCCAGGGCTAATAAAGCTCATGATTCATGGCACGGCTCATTACGCTGATTTTTGAGGCCAAGCAGGTTTCCAGCGCCGAGTCAAAGACCGACTAGCTCACGGCATGATTTTAACCTTCAAGTAGCGGTACACTCACCACCCGGCCCAAGCCCCACTCCCACTCCCATTCCAAGTCCAAGTCCAAGTCCCGGCCCTAGCCCATCCATGCCTTGGCTGACGTTGCCGTTGCATGTGGCGTTGACGTTGACGCTGTCGGTGGGTGTGGCCCCATTGTGCTGGCTTTGTTCGACGCTGCGTTGCACCTTTGCCTTTGCCTTTGGCGCTGCTTTCGACGCGAGCTCATTTCTTTTGGCCGCCTCAATGGCTGGCTTGGCTGGCTCAGCTTGGCATGGCTTGGGCTTTTGGTTAAATGGCTTGGTCCAAAGAAGCGTTGGCTCATTCCTCGCTCGAGTCGCGTGAAAGCTGGACGGCACTCTGCCCAAACAAAGCAAACAGTAGCAAAGTCGAAAGAAAGAAATAAACTTAAGAAAAAAAAGCGTTTCCTACAGTCGGTTTTAATACTTTTCGTGGTCAGCAAGAAGAACAAACAAGAAATAAAACTCAAAAGCGAACTGGTCCGTTTTGACCCACTTAGTAGCTGAGCCAACCAGAATTTCGAGGGCCAAGTGAAATTTATATTGTATACATTGTATGTTTGATCGTGTTTTCTGAAACTAACAAAAACATATATAAATCAAAAATAATTCTCTTATAACGCTTTCGCTCTTACTCATAGAAAGAAACGAAATACAAATAATTAACATATGCAAGAAGCGACGCGAAAGAAGACGTGCTAATAAATTATGAAACCAAGCTAAAAGTGAAACAAGGCTCTTAACTATTTATTTCAACTTGTACTTTCATTCAGACCTACCAAAACACAACACCAACAACAATGTGCCACAAATTTGGAATAATATTATTGCTGGCCACAATGGGCGCCATTTGGGCACAGCAACAGCGTAAGTAATGCAAATAAAAAATAATAAAAAAAACAAATTGCTTTTATAGCTTTCTATTGCGGTTACATCGACGCTTTCCAGTTCTTATAAAAGGCCAAAACCTAACGTCGCTCTTAACTTGGCTTAAGTAGCGCTCAATTCGGTTTTAATTACCCGCCATAAACGTGCCAGCAACATTGAAAGTTGCAGCTAAACATTAAGCAATAATAACCAACAATCTGCTATCATTTCTAAATCATTTTACAGTAATACAAAACAGGCTGAATAAATCACAATTTTTTAATGTGTGTTAAAAAAGGCTTATAATAAAAGTAAGCTAATTTTTAACCCAGCATTCTTAATAGCCACTATAAAAAGAGCCATAAAGCTGATTGTTTAAGTCATACAAAAGAAATTCTAAAACTTAAATTTCAATTAGACGTGACTTTAGATTTATTACACAATGAGTGTAGATGATACTTTAAGATCAAAGCGGGACTTTCAGCTTTGTTACTAAAAAAGCAGCTGAAGCTTATAAAGTTGGCTTAAAAAGTTGGCTTATAAAGTTGGCTTATTGAATTATCAGTGCGTAATTTAAAGAGCGAAATCTGATTAACAAAGTTGGCTGAGTTCGTTTCCCCCGTTTAAACTTGTAATGCACTTTGCGTTAATGAGCCTGCTACCAATAAAGTTGTCACATCAGTTTCCACGAGTTGATAGCTGCACATGCTCATGCCTGTCAGATGGGTTTGATCTTATCCGCCAATTTGTGAATCTCTACTTGATTGTAAATATACTATATATATTTACATACATATGCCATGTGAACTTGAACTGAACGCAAGTTGCAATGCAATTATTTTCGTTGCACTCGAATGCGCAGTGTTTGAATTTAAGTTTATAAACATCAAAGAAACACGAAAACGAAAACAAAAAACAAAAACTAAAAAACAAAAACTAAAAAACCTATTAAGTCAAAGATAATTAACAAAAGTGGCGAACCGAATGATTCAGCAACAACAGTGAAGATTGCAGTTTGCGAAAATTCGATGAACTGGGAAGTGCAATTAATCATAGCCATTTCTCTTTCCCCCCGCCTTGCAGCTTACTATCTGCAACAATGTCCTCGCGATGAGGCAGCTATCAACGAGTGTCTACGCGACAGTGGCAACAAATTGGTGCAATATCTACAAAAGGGCATACCCGAATTGGACATTTACGAGGTATGCCGAGACAGGCCTCCAATGAGGCACCCCGAACTTAAACTCCTCTCTTGCTCTGCATCTTTCAGATTGAGCCTGTGGTCATTGATGAGATTGGCATTGTGCTGGGCAGCGGCCCAGATGGTTATCGCGCACTTTTCCGCAATATTCAGGCCTTTGGCGTTAGCAATATAACAGTCACTAATGTGCGGTATGTATTCTGAAAAAAACATGCATGTGTACACACACACATACACACACACACACACACATTGGTATCAAGTGTTTGAACTGTGGACACATTAAATAATTGTCTTGACCCCAAATAACCTGCTGTTTTCTGACAACTCGCACACAATCGAGCAGAGGCTATAATTTTACTGTTTTATTAACTGTAACTAGAGTCAGGCTGTTGCATGATTATCTTAGCATTATATAATTAAGTAAAACTGCAATTATCAAGAAACACTTTTTCCTCTAATATGGCATTCAGCTTCTGAGGTTTTAATTTAACCCTTTCTACATTATAAACGTCGTCTCATAGCAAGTTTGTCCGTCGCTTTGTCAGTCAGTTTAGTCAATTTGTATCGACACGCGTTCAATTTCAAATTATTCAAATTTATTTATAGCTCGTTGGCTTTTCAAGTTGCGAGTGCAATTCAGAGTCTCTTTTAATACTGAACAAGTGATTTGCATTAAACAATTGCATTTTCTGGGATTTTCTATAATGGCTTGGGCTAGCTGGAAATCTGATTAAAAATAAATTATAAATTATCAATAAAAGTAGAGGTCAGGAAATTTATTTGAGGCGTGTGCTGCTGGGAATTATTGGTTTAACTACAAATGGGCAAACACACATTAATATAAATAAATAAAAATTAGTTATAATGTTTGAATTAGCTATTGCTGACGTCGCTAAAAACTTATTGCAATTTTATGCATTGAAATCGAGACGCTTAAATTCAATTAAGTGTCAAATTTGATTTATTTTAACCGTTTTAATGACACAACTTGTTGGTTATCTAAGTGTGCTGACTTCCACTCAAAAGTTATGCAACATTTAAGTCCTTGATCAAGCCGTATGCAATCAAAAAAACAACTTGTCGCAAACACCCGACTACTTTCCGGCAACGACAAACATGGCCTGCAATCAGTTAGCCAAGAGGCAATTATAATCAAAGCGTCTAAGCTGCCTTTAGAACCGTTTACCATAGATCTGAGCACTGAGCACTGAGCACGGAGCAAACGGCAATCGCGTCGACTGCCAAAGATGACGACAACCAACGAAAAAATACAAAAAAAAAAAAAGTGGGTCAAAGCGATTCTCTATGTCAAGCATTTGGTTTCTAGCCTCTTGCCGAACAGTAGCCGGTTTCAATTGCAATCGAATTTGTTTATATTCGATTTGGGTTTGTCTATCGTATTTTTTGTTGTTGTATGTATTATCCGTTTGGCTCTCTACTGGTTTTGATGTCGTTATTGTCATTGTTATTGTTATTGTTGTTGTTGTTGTTGTAGTTTTTGCAACGAGTGCACCAGATTTGTTTTGTCGAGAGTTTCAAATGTTGCATGTGTCCGAAGCGAAGGTCGAGGTGGAGTTTGCCACACAATATACGTGTGTGAGACATTGAATAAATAAAAAAATGCAAATACCTTAATACATCGAATGAAATGGCAGTTTTGAGTTTTTCGCTTGAGCATATAGATAAACCATCATCTTAACTATCTTTATCAATGCCATTGTCATTGTTTTCGTCTCTTGCAGCTCCGACTTGGACTCGCTGCAGTTCCAGCTGACGTGCGAGATACCCCGAATCCGAGTCAAGGCTCAATATCGATCCACAGGTGTGCTGATCTTGGTAAAGGCCTCCGGGGCCGGTGACTATTGGGGCGAGTACGGTAAGTTTCAAAGTTTGCCAGTTCAAGGATAGTTCGTAGTTCACCGACTTGATTACATATTGGTTAAATCGTGTATTTTAGAGGGCGTCAAGGCCAAAATCTATTTCAAGGCATTGGCCAATGAAGGCGCCGATGGACGCTCATATCTGACCACAGATGCGGTTAAAATGGATTTCAATGTCAAGGATATTCAAATGGGAGTAGATAACATTGCCAATGGCAATTCCGTAATACGTAAGTATAAACTGGAATAATAACCAAGGCTTATCTAATTCAATTTTATGTGTTGCAGAGGCCGCTCTCAATCTGTTCATCAACTCCAACTCGCAGGAGCTGCTGAAGGAGATGAAACCAGCGCTACGCACCAAACTGACCGTCGTCATACGCAACTTTATGGATCGCCTGTTCGCCAAGATTCCCCTTGACGAATGGATCAACTTGAATTGATTAGTCTTCCGCTTAGTTGCGCTATACGAGTACTACATAATAAGATCTAATTTATTGCACATAAACGTCACTTACAAATTATAATAAAAGATAATTTTACATAATAAAATGGAAATGGACTAAGCATTATTTAATCTGTGGTATGTGGCTGATTCAGGCTTAACAGGTTAAATTTACAATTCATTTGCATATCTTCCTCCATTAGATAGGTGAGGCGAAACAATCATCGGCCACTCTAATTTAATATCCGCTCGTTAATATACAAAGTATTAGATAAGATAAATTACGAGTTTCCAGTTACGTCGCCATTATTATTAGATCCACGGTAATATCAGGGCACACATTCAAATTGAAGGCCTATTAATATGAATGGATGAATGAATACTCGGGGCAAATGTTGAATAATCTAAAACACGAGAGAACAAACAACGGACTATTAAAATGCAGAAAGTTTGGATAACTAAAGAACGTTTTAAAGAAATGTGGAGATATAAAAAATATAAGCTACGAACTGCAAAAAGTTTTAAGGGCCTATATATCATATTTGGCTTGTATTTCAACGAGCTAACGATGAGCATAAGCCAATTACAATAGCACGTCCAGTTGCGTGTGGTTGAATAATTTTAAGCTAATTTTGTCGTCGCAGTCGCTGGCAGCCTGCCTTCCAGATAAACAGACAAATTACATAAAGAAATCGGTTGTCAGGCAACACAAATTTTAAACAAAAACTCAGCAGATTGTCAACACAACTTCAGGGCCCCTTATTGAAGATCTATTAATTGTGTAAAGCACGCCAATGCTAAATCCGTTTGCCTAATAGAAAGCCTGGTTGCACTTTTTGGGCGACTGGGAATCTGATCATTATATTTATTATTATTATTCGTTTCACAGTTAACCTCAGCAAACTGTCGCTCACATTTGCACTCGCACTCAGCGTGGCTCTCTCTGGGAAATTGCTAACGTGTTTTGGGGTTCTACGCTTGCATCTGTGGCTTGTTCTAAGCTCGCTCATGTTAATCAAAGCTAATTTTTGCTATAAAACCCGAACGACACCAGAATTTTGCATTCAGTACGACTTGTCGACGGTTACTAAAACTACACACAACTTCTTCAAAATACCTCAAGCCGAGAAAACTGAGCGGTCCTCAGTTTACAAATCACAACTTAAAACGTTAGTTAAAAGTTATTTAAAGTTTCCAAATAATTTAAACCAGACATATAAAAAAAAATTCGTGAGTTCCTTAAAATAAATTTACGTGAGGAGTTCAACAAATTGCTAAAAAAAAAGTTTAAACAATCAAAACACATCAAGGATGCAGATTTTATGTTGTTGCACAAACAAAAATCGACGAATTAAATAGTAAAAGTAAAGTTTTTGTAGCAAGAGTTTTATTGATTTATCTTCATAGAGAGTCCTGTAGAGTTGAATATAGTTCTTCTTGAGTCCATAGCTTAAAATGCCATCAGATTTGGTTATGTAGATAATTGATTCGTAGCTAAATTAAAATATCACATCAATCGAAGCTTCTTTAAGTCTGCTTGCCTTGACATTACCGTCTGTCGGGAGTATGATTGAGAGACCATTTGTTATTAGCTCCTGACTGTGAGGGTTTTCGGTCAGCCAGCATGTGGCCCAAGGACGCGATCGAATTTTCAGAACGTCAATTACCTCCAGCCTCCATGACAGTCAGCATTACAGATTTATTATTCTTGTAGGCAATAAACTTAGTATTTCCTTAAAACCAGCAAATATTTGTGCGTGTTTTTCCTGAGCAACAGCATCCAGAGATATTTACCATTACAAGTGAATATTACCTTTAAGGTCTTTGAGTGACAGTGCTGAAATTTTTGCGGACAGAGCTTAGATAGACATCGACATACAACACATTTAGATCTTCAGGACCTTAGTGCAGCCCAAGTGTGAGATGTTAGTGTGTGCGGAGCAATGCTTCACTGTGCTGGACTGCACAACGACGTGCAACACGTCTGGCGACCCCAGCTAGGCCACTGTCGAGCCATCTCAACTCCCGCTAACTAAAAAGTATATTTTATGAATACTAATTATTAATTATTAAGAAATATTAAATGCGGCTGGCATTAAATAATGTTAGAGAGCAACGACTCATAAACGAATTGCGCTGTTAAATAACCTCCTACTTATTAGCTTTGTATATAAAGTATACAATTAGCCACTCGGACTAATTATATGGATTGTATTATTGTGAGATTCATTTCAAAACTGGGCTGGGATTGGTAATTGTGTCTAAAGCGAAATTTTAGTGTATTATCAAACTCGCCAAGTTGCCATGACGTCGATTTACGACGATGACTTAACACTAAACATTTATTTTTGAATATAGATTATATTCGTTTTTGTGCACATTTGAATAACAGTTTGATTTAATGCAGAATCCAAAACTCATAGGTATATTACCAACTTACTATTTCCAGAAGTATCAATAAATATTTGAGCGTAAAATGGAGTCCAGATTAATTGCAGCCACTCTTCTCGTTTGCTTCTTTGGCATCACCTATGCGACCAATATGCGTAAGTAGAAGCAATAACAATCATACAATATTTATCTAATTTTATGTTATTTCACACAATCCACTATAGCCGACTATATCCAGATCTGCCATCGTAACGATCCCGAGCTTTCCAAATGCCTCAAGCAGAGCATTCACAATCTGCGCCCCTATATGGCTAAGGGCATCAAGGAAATCAATATGCCCTCTCTGGAGCCACTCTACATCGGTGACCTCAATATACTCGAAGCCAGCTCCACCGGAATTACGGTCAAGGCCAAGAAACTGACCGTCTACGGTGCGTCCAATTTTGAGATTACCAAAATGCGGGCTTCCATACCGAATAAGCGCTTCGACTTTGAGATGATACTGCCATTGCTGCAAGGAGAGGGCCAATACGAAATTAATGGTAACATACTGGCGTTGCCCATCAAGGGCAACGGACCATTCGTCGGCAACTTTACCAATTTTGTGGCCTATGTGCGCCTCACTTACGATGTGAAAAATGTGAACGACATTGATTACTTTGAGTTAAAGGAGTTCGCCTTGAAGATTCGCACCGGCAAGGGTCGTCTACGTCTGGAGAATCTCTTTAATGGCGACAAAGTGTTGGGCGATGTCATAAACCATACCATCAATGAGAACTTTGAGCTGTTCACCAACGAGGTGATAGCACCCATTGCTCGTGCCCTGGAGGTCAAGTTCCTGGCCATTGCCACCAAGATTGTCGAGAATTTCACCTACAATGAATTGTTTCCCCTTTAATTAAAATATGTGCTTAAGTTTGTATGCTATTGCTTGTGATACAGTTAATTTCATTATGTTAGTATTAATATATTTCATAAATAAAATTTAAAGGAACTCGAATTTTCTGTATTATTTTATTCACACCAATCTTGAAAATTAATGTCTCTAGAAGGTACTTACTTTTGTAATACAACAAGCATAATTCCTTTTACTGTCAAATATTCTTAAATTACCAATCTTAAATTGACTATTTCTTTGAATTTTAATTTCTTTCGTCTTTGTGGAAATGTTAACCGACAAATATCTGCAGCTTCAAACTGAACATTTGCTGGGTTGCTGTTAACAGCATGCAATACTTTTGTTTCCGTTACTGGTTTTGCTTTTGTAAGATTAACAGCGGGTTACTGGTTTTCCTTTTGTAAGATTAACCAGTTTTTTCAATATCATTTAATGTGAAGTTTTTCTATAAAAAAAATCAAATACAAAATATTTACATAATTTTAATTTAAATATAATTTTACTCCACGCTAAAGAACTAAGATAGCTGCACTGTTGAGTGCGGAGTAATCTGTTAACTGGCAGGCTATATATGTTAAGTGGACAGCCTTGTGTTATCGTAACGCGATATCGACAAGCAGGCAGGTCTGCTCAAAATCGAGCATAATATCGTTGGGTATGTGCGAAGTATCGATACATTTTCTTACGCTGCTCAGTGCCCTCAATTAAAAATTAAATTACAAAATTTCTCTGTTTCTGTTTATAATAAATCGTATTGCCTAACGAACTAGTTAATATTCAAGCACAAGTGGTAGTAACATTGTAGATCATGTCAACACCCGCACGCAGACGTCTTATGAGAGATTTTAAAAGGTAAGAAAACTATACACACACACTAACAATAGTCGTGATGTATGTGCAATGGAGAAACGGGGCAGCATATGTATGTATGTATGTGATCACATGTATACGTACTTGTATATATGTACGAACATAAGCCCGTGGAAAAGTTTGCGCAGCCAAAATACAAAAGTGCTTCTGATTGTGTGTGTGACCTGCGTACGGGCTGTGTGTGTGTGTTCAAACGTTGGCTTATTTTTGCGCTGCTCTTTTTAATGTGATAGTATTACAACAACAACAGTATATCAATGACAGCAACAATAAGAGTGCTGCACTTGCTGTCTGCGCCTTTGAGACTTGACTTTGAAGCATAGCACAAAAACTAAATCTGCGCAAAGCAGAGCACAAAAAAAGTGCAAAGCGTAATTCACAAAAATTCTTTTTCCCGTTTGTGCAATTGCGTCGCAGAAAAAACATCAACGGCAACAGCAACAAATGCCAACCAGAGCATAAGGCACGAGAGCAACAATAATTGTGTTCTCTGCGCTGCCGCTTTTCCTCCACGCGCACACACAAAAATAGTCATCATCCTGATTTTCTCTGTTTCACCATATTTCATCACTCACAGAGCGCACATTTAACCTTGTTGACTCATGCTCTGCAGCAAACCAGCTGAACAGCAGCAGCGCACAGTGAAGCAGCGGTTCAGAGCAGCGCAGCGCCATACGTCTGTTATTGGAATTTCATTCAATTTTGTGTTTGTTTTTGGTGGCTCTATTTTTATTTGTTGTATGCAAATTTATTATTATATTTTTTTTGCTGTTAAAGTCAATACTTGAAAATTAACAGTTTGATTAATAAGGCACACTTGAAGGGTGGGTGGGTGCGTCTTTATTTACTGTTTCTTGAGTAAAGTAAATGTCAAGGCTACTCAAGGTAGCCGAAACTAATTGACTCCAAACCACAAAAGCTCAGCAACACCCCCAGTGCAGAAGCCGTTTGTTTATCATTGTTTTATCGACAGGAATTTTGGCTTTTGCTTGGTATTCTTTTTTGTAGTTTGTCTACACATATTTTGTTGTCGCTGCTTTTATTGTTTAATCGATGATTTCATTTTGGGCTCAGTCACTTGTATTGATTTGGGTGATTGAAGGGCGCGGCTGGCTTCTATTGCTGCTGCTGCTGCTGCTTCTTTTTACTCTTAGCTGTTGCACTTACGTACATATGTATGCCTTTGTACGTTTTGTGTGAGTGAGTGTTTGTGTGCTTGACCTATATGTAGTTGCATCTGTGATGCCCCTGGGAACCAGTACTTAGAGAGTGGGTCTCAAAACGTGTCAATTGAGAGTTGATCTGGGTTAAGTGCAACTTCTTTAGAAATTTCTTCGTTTTGCAGCTACTTGTGTGAAAATACTGTGATCACTCGCAAAATATAACTTAACTAAAATTATTTGAGAAATTTACCCATAATCATGTATGAAATATGTATAAGAAAAAACAAAATAAATAACAAAAAGTATTAAAAAAAAATAGCAGCTTTTCTTTTTCTCAATGAACTCGCCACACAAAAGCAGCTGATGATTGTAAACGATAGCCGCAACAACGAAAGCAATAAAATCAACTCCAGAAGGCAAGAGAAATAAAAAACAAGTCACCACACTTATGTATAAATGTTTACATGACCTATGTATATATAAATATATATGTATATATAGACATAGACCTCAAATGATTCATCAGAGAAATGTAGAAATGATTGATGTGCATCTTGTTTTTAATTTCGATTTGCAGCGTTTTGTTGCTTTGTTTCTTCTGCTATTTTTGTTTGTTTCGCCAAAACAATCACAAAACTAAACAAAAACTACAGTAATTTAATTTATTTAGATAGGTGCAAAAGCAAAAAGCTACATAATAATTTTTAATGGCTTTCTATCCGATTTGAAACGGAATGGAATTGTTTTTTTAAACATTCTGATTATTTCAATTATATAATCAAAACCAATGGTTTTATAATCGTATTAATTTTTTGTTTTTCAACTCGATTGCAGACTTCAGGAGGACCCACCAACGGGTGTTTCGGGTGCACCAACAGATAATAATATTATGATATGGAATGCTGTGATTTTTGGTCCACACGATACTCCGTTTGAGGATGGTACCTTTAAGTTAACCATAGAATTTACGGAAGAATACCCAAATAAACCGCCAACAGTTCGATTCGTTTCGAAAGTATTTCATCCTAACGTGTATGCAGATGGTGGCATATGTTTGGATATATTGCAAAATCGCTGGAGCCCTACGTATGATGTGTCAGCTATATTAACATCTATACAGGTGAGTGGATACCACAAAATCGAATTCAAATTGGAAATATTTAAAATAATATTATTTAATTGGTTGTCTAGTCACTGCTAAGCGATCCTAATCCCAACTCACCGGCAAATTCTACCGCCGCTCAGCTGTATAAAGAGAATCGTCGCGAGTACGAGAAACGTGTGAAAGCCTGTGTGGAGCAAAGTTTCATCGATTAGCCATGCGCCCACATTAACACCAGCGACAATTATAACAACAACAGCAGAAGCAGGAGCAGCAGACACGACGGCACAAGCAGCAGCTGCAGCGATTTGCAGCAACAAGCTTCAATAACAACAACAAGACGCAATAATATAAACAAGTTTAAATTAAATAATATCAGATATATTTATAATAGTTATAATGCTATGAAATTGTAACAGCCCCTCAAACGTACACACACCGACAGCCAGACAGACAGACAAACGTGAAACACAACAGATAGAAAAGACAGACACGCTCACTGACCCACGCACTCATTCACATAGAAAACTAGCCACACATACATACCGCAAAAACGGACAGTTTATATTTTCGTCAAAATGTTTTAATCGTAGATGCGATAACAAACATCAACATTAACAAAAACAACAACCCACTGAAGCAGGTAACAAAAAAAAACGAAAAAAAGAAAGAGCAATCACTTCAGGTGACATCAATAGATATTTATATATATCTCCTCAAGCCTCTCATAAGCTAACAATAATAATAATAACATCAGCAATTCAATGTTATAATTCAAATAGCAGCAGAAAAAAAGTTATTAATAATAATAATAAAAAAAAATATATTACAAAAAAAAACACGTCGAAAAAATGCGTAAATTACTTTTATTTGTAAATGTGCTAAAGGCTGCAAATCAAATTCATAAATGTCGCCAGAAATCTATGCTATTAGCAAATTATTAAAATAGAAAAACAGAAACAATTAAAAAAATAATAATGTATGTATGTGTATGACATAATATTAAAAAGAAAAACTCGAAAATGCGAATCATGAAAGTTTGATTGTCAAACACCATAGAGCAGTAATCAATTAAACTTGCCTTGATTTTAAAAAATTATTTAATGAACAGCAATATAATCAGCTAATTTAATTCGATAGCTGCATAGTTGAACAACCAAGCGTTAGAGAATCTAAAATGTAATATGATGATTATTCGCACAACTTAAATTGGTTAATAAGTTTATTGGCAACAAGTTGTGAAACTTACCGCATACTAAAAAGAATATAAAACTAAAATTATAATTACAATTAAATGTTAGTTTCTAGCAAGCAAATTAAAAATATAAAACTTTAAGATCGGATCTATGATGCAATGCAGAAAAAAGCGCTTTCAATGTAGTTTTGTGCTTGAACAAGATAAACATTAATAACTTAACTATGTGTATTCTTATGCATAAAACTAATGCCTCTGTCCAGTGACCAATCCAAACCTATCTAAACAATTATACTATGTGTAACTCAATGAGTTTATCTATGCGATGACCCTATGTACATTAAGTTTGTATACTTCGAATTAAACTCATTTCAATGGGTGATCATTTAAGTTATACAGCCAATCACCCACACTTCCGAAACTCCTTAAAATGGATCATACTTACATGTATGCATAGTGATTAGTCTAAACACCTCATAACTGCCATTTGCCACTCTAAAAAGTAACACTCCGATACACTCGAGCGTCTGGGTCAGTTCATTATTCATTATTTAGTTCTAGTTTTAGGCGGATACTTACAATCGATTGTTCTTATGTGTTTTCAAATTGCTATTCCTTTTGCTAATACCCTCCACTTTGGCACTTTGTGTGTATGACGATGATGTCAATATCGATGATATTGATAATGATAATGATAATGATAATGATGTTTATGATGCTCTGAGCATTATGTGAATCTATATGGATAATCCCTTATAGCATAAAATTGATTGTTTTTTTTTTAATTTATTATTTAAATAAAATGTAATCGAAAACTATTGCAATCCTTGTAGAGCTCTATTAAAGAGAGAATTAAAGAAAATAAACAACAATTACAACAACAAGCAGCAAATTGAAGCAAATGATAACAATTTACCTTATAGATTTCAAATATCAATAAATGAAAGTATTAAAAAAAAAAACAACGAATTTTTAATTAATTGTCTTTTTGGCAATGTTATTCATTGTTTTGTATTTATATCATGTCCGTCCATCAATTGGTTGAAATAAAAGAAGAAATCTGACCATTTTTGGCATTTTTGAACTTGGATCTTTACAAAAAGTTTAAAAATATATTAAGTAGCAGTATATGTTCTATGAGACTTGTTCTTTTGCGTTGTTATTAAAAAAATCATAATTCCCTCAGATTCTGCATTCTAGGCAGTCTTGGACTTCTGTGATTTCAAATGGGTCTGAAGTCAACAGTTCGCATTACATACCTTCTGTGCTACCCTCAGCAGATTTTCAAAGCTTCTTTGACCCGTCTCCATGAGCATACCATGGAAGATCTTCGACTCACTCTGAGTAAGGAGTTCGTATGGTGATCCAAACTCAACTAGTTGACCAGCATCCATGACTATCACTTTGTCCGAGTCCATAATTGTGTTCAGGCGATGGGCTATTGTCAGAACTGTGCACTCCCTGAACTTATTCCTAATCGTCGTCTGAATGAGGGCATCTGTCTGTGGATCCACATTGGCTGTGGCCTCATCCATGACCAGAATACGATTCTCTCGAAGAATTGCTCGTGCCAAACACACCAGCTGCCTCTGACCCACACTAAAATTGGTGCCTCCCTCGGAAATTTTACTCTGGAGTCCATTTGGAAGATCGCTGATGACGGGCTTCAACTTGACCTCCTCCAAAGCATCCCACAGCTTTGCATCGCTGTATTCCTCGAAAGGATCGAGATTGTAGCGCAAGCTGCCCGAAAACAGTACCGGTTCCTGTGGTATTATGGAGATCTTGCTTCGCAGATCGTGTAATCCTAGTTCGTTGGTGTCGCGGTTGTCGATGATGATGGAGCCATCGTTGTACGACAGGCGGAAGAGGGCGTTGATAAGCGATGATTTGCCAGCACCCGTACGACCAACAATGCCAACCTTTTCCATGGGTTTGATCTCGAAGTTGAGCGACTTGAGCACATACTTCGATTGTGGATCGGGGAAGTAGCGTAGACTTAGATCATCGGCAACTATCTTTCCTTGTTCAGGCCATGTGGTGGGTGGTTTCTTGTTGGGCAGGGATTCATATTCGCCCTCTGGTTCGATCTCATCGTACTCCACAACACGTTCAACTGATGTCATGGTGTTCTCCAGTTCGGCCGATTGTCGAATGCCCCATTGAACCATACCAGTCATACCAATGGCCTGGGTTATAGCTAACCCAACCTCACCAGAATTTTCAGTCGGATTGATAAAGTAATTGATTATAATCACTACAATGTACAACGTGCAGAAGAAGTCCAAGTAATAGCCAAAAGCACGGCTAGTTGAGATAAATGTGAAGTAACCAGAGCTGTGCAGATCCTGCAGATTATCGAACTCGGAAATCAATATCTTCTGTGCGGCCAGTGCTCTTATAGTGGTGAGTCCATTTAGAGAGGCGCTAAGATGGGAATAGATGGGAGATCTTGCAACTGCCTCCAGCCGTTTTATATCTCTTGATGTCTCTAGATAAAACTCTCTTATATAATAAAAAAATATTCCAAGCACGAGAGTTAGAATTATATAATAAGGGTTTATAATGCAGATGACAGCAATGATTCCACTCAATATAAGGAAAACCTGTATCACGTCCAGCATTACGGTTGGTAGGATTTCATCTATCTGACCAAGATCCTTTGAGAACCGATTTAAAATCCGACCCGAGGGATTCGTGTTGAAGAAGTACATTGCCGCTCTTATAATACCACGGAACATGGAATTATGAAGCTCAGTCGAGCTACGCATGGCCAGATTATAGAATAGCATAGTCCGTCCCAATGTAAGCAAGATGGCAGCTATATTAAGGGCAGTGAAGTAATAGATATCGACGGGATCCGAGTCATCTGTGTTTTTATTCTTGTCAACCCTTAAGAGAAAAATTATTATTCAAATTGACTGATGCATACAAGAAAGGCAATTACCAGTAAGCAAGGAAAACATCAGTCACGGAACCCACAATTTGGGTGCCCACATAAAGGAACAACAGAAAACTTATTAAAAGCCAACTGCTGCCTGCCGCAAAATATTCCTTATAGACCCCCAAACCGATCTTGCCCTCGATTCGAGTTTCTTGCACTGTCAGGGGTTCATCTTGAGAAATGGATTCGGTCAGGGAGCTCATTGAACTTATGCTTTCTGTTTGTGACGTCTGGCGTAAAATCTTTTGTGTCTTCGTGTTATCCAAACAGTCACCAGCATCATTCATATTTTCATTTAGCACCTCATCACTCTTGTTGGAACATGTCAGCAGGCTTGCAAAGTTCAAGCCACTCTGCTGCATCTTGGCATATGTTCCCATTGCACTAATTTTACCCTTATCCATAATGACAATGAGATCGGCGTGCTCCAGGAACTGCAGCTGATGTGTGACCAGGATGACTAACTCACTTCTCAGATACCCTCTCATGCACTGATCGAACAAGTGCCGCCCCACATGAGTATCCACTGCGCTAAGTGGATCATCTAGGAGGTAAATATCCGCCCGACGGTACACGGCTCTCGCCAGACTGATGCGTGCCTTCTGCCCACCAGAGAGTGAAGCTCCTCGTTCGCCAACGATCGTCTTATCACCATGTGGAAGTAGCTCAAAGTCACGCTCCAAAGCACACTTCTTCACCACTGTCCGATAGCGATGCTTGTCCAGAGTCATTCCAAAGAGGATATTTTCGCGAACAGTTCCCGTGAAGAGCCACGGCTCCTGAGAGGCATAGGAATATTTGCCATTGACTTTGACGCTTCCCTTGCCAGCGGGGAGTTCGCCGAGAATGGATTGTATCAGACTAGACTTTCCTGAGCCGACAGGTCCAATCACAGCCACCAGTTTATGACGACCTAGTTTAAGATTGATGTTGTCTAGAGTGTTCTCAGTTGCTTTGGCATCCCACTTGGCATCGAATTCGTTGAATTCAACAAGCGTCTCTTCATTGCAACTGATTTTAGTAACATCTCCGATGTCATTGCTGGTGAGAGCGCCGTTTTCCATATCAGCCTTTCTGCTGTCAAGAACAGGTGCCACCATTGTATTAGATTTGTCCGGTCTAAAAATCTCCTCTCTATGCATAAAGGTCTCCAGACGCTTGATGGTCACCATAAGTTCCAAAATTTGAGATATGCTAATGGGAAAATAATTGGTGACCGTTCGTTGCAGCAAATTGAAGTATGCCGTGATGAAAAATGCCTGTCCAGCAGTTAATATGTTTCCTAATAGCACAAATCCTACAAGACTAACGAAGGTAAAGGAGCGAGATAGACACATGCCAAGGGCAATGAGAATGCCACGAATATAGTTGACTTTCTTAATGCAGACCATCTCGTTTTGGCGTGTTATCTCCACGAGTTTTCCAAAGGGCTTCTCCCAGGCATACATCTTGATCACCTGAATGCCAGAAATTATCTCATTCATCAACCGAATGCGTTCGTCAGTGCGCAGAGCTGTGAGCAGCCTCAGCGTCGATGTCTTCTTCGCCAGATAAGATTGTAAGGGAATGATAAGCAACATAAGAGCAACGCCAATAAAGCAAGCGACGCCAATCTATAATAGAATATATATATGAAATTCAATTATAAGTCTCCCATACATTAAATTCACACTTTCTGCTTACCTTTTCGAACATTAAATATGTAATTACCACCAATTCCAATGGACCCAGCCATATATAATGTAAATTAGTCAAAACTAAATCGAAGCGTCCCACATCGTTGGACAGTAGATTTACCACCTGACCTATTGATGTGTCTTCCAAAGCGTTATGGCTCAAACGTAGAGCTTTTCGATAGACCAAGCTGCACACCGCAACTCGCATTTTCATGCCAAGATGCATTATGCCGAGCATACAGGGATGATGAATGACAACTGACAGTACTGAACCAACTATTAAAGCAACCGCATACAATTTCGCCTTCATTGGGTCCGGATCTTCGCGCGAAAAATATGACATAAGACCATAGAGAAAAATGGGCTGGGATACTCTTAAATAAGAAGAATTTAAATTATATGATCACAGAGAGCTTGTCAATTGACTTACATTGTTAAAAATTCTTTAGAGCCTAATATAATTCCAGTAATAAACAGATGGAGCCCAAAGATACGGGCCATAACACGACCTAATCGAGGCGGTTTCTTTTGGGCTGATCTCTGAATTACTTCTTCATCCCAGGCTGCGCTTAACCGATCTCCAAGAGTATCTGAATATTATTATATATAATTTAGATTGATTGTTACTTAACTGCACAAGTAATGTATATTTTCTGAACTTACCTGATCTATGTTCCTTCAAGGGACGATATAAATCTGGTTGTTGTAAAGTCTTTTTACGGCCTTTGAAGAACACAGGAAGTACAAAGCTTCATGGTACCAATGAACGAAAATTAGATAAAATAAAGATTTTGTAATGATAAAAAGCTTATAAACAATGATTACTACGCGTTAGAAACATTCATAGCCCATTGTTTATTTATTTATTCGAATCAATTGAAACACAGATAATTGTGTACATTGCTTATGATTGGATTATCAATCCCGTATATCGTTTGTAAATTTAAACATGACATAGGGGTGAAAGTTTTCTATTACATATCTGAATTGATAGATAAGTAACACGACACCGCTGGCTGTTGTGCTTTTAAAAATTTAGTGTAGGTTAGGAATTTACTAAGAAATACTATAGATAAGCAATTGTATTAGTCCAGAGAGGAAAAAATTTAAAACAGAAAAGACTTATTTAATAATGAATCAATCGTAGTACTCACCAAAACATTAATTCCGAAAGTGGGTTCGAGCTTTCGCGGGGATTTTCTGGTAGCTCATCAGCTCTTGTTAAAGACATTTTTTTTATATTTTTAATTACCTATTTATTTTCTACGGAATTTTAATTAAAATGTTGTAAGCCAATTATATTTAATAAAACTTTGTTAAGTTTGAATTATGACTATCACATAATTTTGGTTAATTTCCACAGTGCCAAAGATACGGCCAACATATTCCACAACTTATACGAATATATGTTTGGGCTTCAATATTATTTTCACCACAAATCACAGGCTTTCTGTTCGAGAGCGCAACTCATTCTAATTCTCAGCTGAGCAGTTCCCGCTTTTTATGCAAACGGTTCCAGAAAGCTTTTGCTCTCTCAAGAGGACAGAGCTTTCAGCTCAAATTGTTACTGGTTTATTGTTTTTTTCATAGTAGTAGCAACAGGTTGCTACAAGGCGAAAAAGAGAGTTATAGCGCTTAAGACAGAGAGAGCGCGGGAGAGAGAAAAAGGGCATCTCGGCGTCTGTAATGATATAGCCCTCTTTTGAAATGTGACAGATTTGTTACTTTAACTGCTGAAACAAATATAAATGCAACCATATCTTTACTAGCCTTGGTAATTTATTTAAGAGTATATTCGTAATAATAAAACCTATTACATGAAAAAGTATTTCGATGAATAAGATTTCTTTTTTTCACAATGGTGTATACATTTTGATATAAAAAAATTATTTGTTTTATGAGACTTGTTCTTTAGTATAATTATTGAGAAAATCATAATTCCCTCAGATTCTGCATTAGTCCTACGCAGTCTTGAACTTCAGTGATTCCAAATGGGTCTGTGGGACAATAATAGGGATTATTATGTATACTGAAGTCAACAGTACGAATTACATACCTTCTGTGCTACCCGCAGCAGACTGTCAAAGCTAATTTGACCCGTCTCCATGAGCATACCATGGAAGATCTTCGACTCACTCTGAGTAAGGAGTTCATATGGTGATCCAAACTCAACTAGTTGACCAGCATCCATGACTATCACTTTGTTCGAGTCCATAATTGTGTTCAGACGATGGGCTATTGTCAGAACTGTGCATTCCCTGAACTTATTCCTAATCGTCGTCTGAATGAGGGCATCTGTCTGTGGATCCACATTGGCTGTGGCCTCATCCATGACCAGAATACGATTCTCTCGAAGAATTGCTCGTGCCAAACACACCAGCTGCCTCTGACCCACACTAAAATTGGTGCCTCCCTCGGAAATTTTACTCTGGAGTCCATTTGGAAGATCGCTGATGACGGGCTTCAACTTGACCTCCTCCAAAGCATTCCACAGCTTTGCATCGCTGTATTCCTCGAAAGGATCGAGATTGTAGCGCAAGCTGCCCGAAAACACTACCGGTTCCTGTGGTATTATGGAGATCTTGCTTCGCAGATCGTGTAATCCTAATTCGTTGGTGTCTCGGCTGTCGATGATGATGGAGCCATCGTTGTACGACAGGCGGAAGAGGGCGTTGATAAGCGATGATTTGCCAGCACCCGTACGACCAACAATGCCAACCTTTTCCATGGGTTTGATCTCGAAGTTGAGCGACTTGAGCACATACTTCGATTGTGGATCGGGGAAGTAGCGTAGACTTAGATCATCGACAACTATCTTTCCTTGTTCAGGCCATGTGGTGGGTGGTTTCTTGTTCAGCAGGGATTCATATTCGCCCTCTGGCTCGATTTCGTCGTACTCCACAACACGTTCAACCGCTGTCATGGTGATCTCCATCTCCGCCGACTGGCGCATTCCTCTTTGAACCATACCAGTCATACCAATAGCCTGGGTTATAGCTAACCCAACCTCACCAGAATTTTCAGTCGGATTGATAAAGTAATTGATTATAATCACTACAATGTACAACGTGCAGAAGAAGTCCAAGTAATAGCCAAAAGCACGACTAGTAGAGATAAATGTGAAGTAACCAGAGCTGTGCAGATCCTGCAGATTATCGAACTCGGAAATCAATATCTTCTGTGCGGCCAGTGCTCTTATAGTGGTGAGTCCATTTAGAGAGGCGCTAAGATGGGAATAGATGGGAGATCTTGCAACTGCCTCCAGCCGTTTTATATCTCTTGATGTCTCTAGATAAAACTCTCTTATATAATAAAAAATTATTCCAAGCACGATAGTTAGAATTATATAATAAGGGTTTATAATGCAGATGACAACAATGATTCCACTCAATCTGAGGAAAACCTGTATCACGTCCAGCATTACGGTTGGTAGGATTTCATCTATCTGACCAAGATCCTTTGAGAACCGATTTAAAATCCGACCCGAGGGATTCGTGTTGAAGAAGTACATTGCCGCTCTTATAATACCACGGAACATGGAATTATGAAGCTCAGTCGAGCTACGCATGGCCAGATTATAGAATAGCATAGTCCGTCCCAATGTAAGCAAGATGGCAGCTATATTAAGGGCAGTGAAGAAATAGATATCGACGGGATCCGAGTCATCTGTGTTTTTATTCTTGTCAACCCTTAAGAGAAAAATGATAATTCAAATTGACTGATGCATATAAGAAAGGCAATTACCAGTAAGCAAGGAAAACATCAGTCACGGAACCCACAATTTGGGTGCCCACATAAAGGAACAACAGAAAACTTATTAAAAGCCAACTGCTGCCTGCCGCAAAATATTCCTTATAGACCCCCAAACCGATCTTGCCCTCGATTCGAGTTTCTTGCACTGTCAGGGGTTCATCTTGAGAAATGGATTCGGTCAGGGAGCTCATTGAACTTATGCTTTCTGTTTGTGACGTCTGGCGTAAAATCTTTTGTGTCTTCGTGTTATCCAAACAGTCACCAGCATCATTCATATTTTCATTTAGCACCTCATCACTCTTGTTGGAACATGTAAGCAGGCTTGCAAAGTTCAAGCCACTCTGCTGCATCTTGGCATATGTTCCCATTGCACTAATTTTACCCTTATCCATAATGACAATGAGATCGGCGTGCTCCAGGAACTGCAGCTGATGTGTGACCAGGATGACTAACTCACTTCTCAGATACCCTCTCATGCACTGATCGAACAAGTGCCGCCCCACATGAGTATCCACTGCGCTAAGTGGATCATCTAGGAGGTAAATATCCGCCCGACGGTACACGGCTCTCGCCAGACTGATGCGTGCCTTCTGCCCACCAGAGAGTGAAGCTCCTCGTTCGCCAACGATCGTCTTATCACCATGTGGAAGTAGCTCAAAGTCACGCTCCAAAGCACACTTCTTCACCACTGTCCGATAGCGATGCTTGTCCAGAGTCATTCCAAAGAGGATATTTTCGCGAACAGTTCCCGTGAAGAGCCACGGCTCCTGAGAGGCATAGGAATATTTGCCATTGACTTTGACGCTTCCCTTGCCAGCGGGGAGTTCGCCGAGAATGGATTGTATCAGACTAGACTTTCCTGAGCCGACAGGTCCAATCACAGCCACCAGTTTATGACGACCTAGTTTAAGATTGATGTTGTCTAGAGTGTTCTCAGTTGCTTTGGCATCCCACTTGGCATCGAATTCGTTGAATTCAACAAGCGTCTCTTCATTGCAACTGATTTTAGTAACATCTCCGATGTCATTGCTGGTGAGAGCGCCGTTTTCCATATCAGCCTTTCTGCTGTCAAGAACAGGTGCCACCATTGTATTAGATTTGTCCGGTCTTAAAATCTCCTCTCTATGCATAAAGGTCTCCAGACGCTTGATGGTCACCATAAGTTCCAAAATTTGAGATATGCTAGTCGGGAAGAAATTGGTGAACGTTCGTTGCAGCAAATTGAAGTATGCCGTGATGAAAAATGCCTGTCCAGCAGTTAATATGTTTCCTAATAGCACAAATCCTACAAGACTAACGAAGGTAAAGGAGCGAGATAGACACATGCCAAGGGCAATGAGAATGCCACGAATATAGTTGACTTTCTTAATGCAGACCATCTCGTTTTGGCGTGTTATCTCCACGAGTTTTCCAAAGGGCTTCTCCCAGGCATACATCTTGATCACCTGAATGCCAGAAATTATCTCATTCATCAACCGAATGCGTTCGTCAGTGCGCAGAGCTGTGAGCAGCCTCAGCGTCGATGTCTTCTTCGCCAGATAAGATTGTAAGGGAATGATAAGCAACATAAGAGCAACGCCAATAAAGCAAGCGACGCCAATCTATAATAGAATATATATATTAAATTCAGTTATAAGTCTCCCATACATTAAATTCACTCTTTCTGCTTACCTTTTCGAACATTAAATAAGTAATTACCACTAACTGCAATGGACCCAGCCATATATAATGTAAACTAACCAAAACTGAATCGAAGCGTCCCACATCGTTGGACAGTAGATTTACCACCTGACCTATTGATGTGTCTCCCAAAGCATTATGGCTCAAACGCAGAGCTTTTCGATAGACCAAGCTGCACACCGCAACTCGCATTTTCATGCCCAGATGGACTATGCTGAGCCCACAAGGATGTTGAGTGATAACTGAAAGCACGGAACCAACCATCAGGCCAGCCGCATACAATTTCGCCTTCATTGGGTCTGGATCCTCGCGCGAAAAGTATGACATAATTCCATAAAGAAAAATGGGCAGGCTTACTCTAAAATAATAAGAATTTAAATTATATGATCACAGAGAGCTTGTCAATGGACTTACCTTGTTAAAAATTCTTTTGAGCCTAATATAATTCCAGTAATAAACAGATGGAGCCCAAAGATACGGACCATAACACGACCTAATCGAGGCGGTTTCTTTTGGGCTGATCTCTGAATTACTTCTTCATCCCAGGCTGCGCTTAACCGATCTCCAAGAGTATCTGAATATTATTATATATAATTTAGATTGATTGTTACTTAACTGCACAAGAAATGTATATTTTCTGAACTTACCTGATCTATGTTCCTTCAAGGGACGATATAAATCTGGTTGTTGTAAAGTCTTTTTACGGCCTTTGAAGAGTACAGGAAGTGCAAAGCTTCATGGTACCAATGAACGAAAATTAGATAAAATAAAGATTTTCTAATTATAAAAAATGGGAACTTATACAAATTGGTTACTACAATTAATAACAATTGAAGCCTTTTGTAGGCAAGCTCGTAATTGTTCAGTCATTCGTCCGAATCAATTCAAACATATAATTTGTACATTACTTATAATTGGATTATCTTACCGGATTGATTTGTAAACATTGCAAATTTAAGCAGGACGCAGGGGTCCAAGTTTTCTAATAAATATTTGTTTATGCATTTCCATAAATATCGATAAGCAGCTATCGCCTACCACCACCAAAAAGAGAAAATATATGGCCACATTGTTGTAGAAAAAAGACACGTTGGCAGGAATAACGATATAATGTGACTGCATTACACAAGGTGGCGTATTTAGCGGTTAGGGAGAGTTTGCCACATAAAGAAGAGCAAAGAGCGAGGACAGCCATGGTTCTGGCGGTTTGAATTATGGTGTGACTTCGCGCGGAAGTGTCTTTCACTCCCAAATATAATAATTTCTTCCTCGGGAAGTCTCACCAAAGTTCAATTTTCGATCAACGATCGCAACGGCAACGATATATTTAAATATTTGTAAATAAAATTAAATTAAACAAAGGCTAGAGCTAAGAATAGGTATTTACACGCTGAAATTTAAAATGCGTCATATATTCTAAAAACAGCGAATTGCATCTATCTATGAGAAACGGAATGACAATTGAGGCTATTCGTATAATATGTATAATTCGGTTTCCAAAACAGGGGGCGTAGTGCTTTTGCACATCATTATTACATTCATCAATATATTATTCACATTTCTTATTATTTGTTATGAATTTTTTATTTGAATATTTAAATTTATATAATTATAATTAAATTAAAATAGGGCATCTTTTTTTTAATGAAACCCCCAGTTCCAAATACTTATACTAGAGCTTTAATTCGAGGGTGAAAGGGATTTTAATAGTTGGATATTTTGAAAATATTTATATCGAATTTGGCAAGATTTCTAACTCAAATTCAAAATTGAACAGCCGATTAAAAATTGCACGCCACCTAGCGGCAAGTTCTGTTAGGATATACCTATATTAAAAAAATTGCTGTTAATAAAGTTTCAATGAAGTTCACAATGTGTGAGTAAAATCTATGGCGGGGAGAATAGCCAAGAGTATGGAGTAGATTGATCGTTAACTCAAATTTAAGGGCAATAGACCAATAAAATTATTACAGGCTCAATGGAGGAAGGGTGGTTTCGTCCCGGCCATAAACATCAGGCCTGCCAACTGTTTTGTTTATTTTATGTGGGTGCATTTAGGTCTTTATGTAATGTTGTGTTGGCCGAGTTTTGTTTTGGAGTCTGTACTGTCTATAGGCAGGGTTCGTTACCCTACCCTTAGAAAAATAAGCTAGCCGATGATGCCCACTGTTAAAATCTAAACACGTTGCAAATTATTGATAGATAAGCGACATAGATAAAGCCCTGTCAGTTGTGCTTCATCTAAGAAATACTATAGATAAGAAATTTAATAAATTGTATCAAAGAGAAATAAATTGAAAAGACCATAAAATACTGATTCAATAATAAATCAATTGCAGTACTCACCAGAACATTAATTCCGAAAGTGGGTTCGAGCTCTCACGCGGATTTTCTGGTAGCTCATCGGCTCTTGTTATTGCCATTTTTTTTTTAATAATTTTAAATATTGTGCATTTAAATAAATCAAACAATTATAACCAGCTTATTAAAATTTTGTTAGCCTATTATATATTAAACAACTTGGCTTAGTCTTATTTATGACTAGCATATTATTTTGGATAATTGGACCTCAACATTATATTCACTACAGATAGCAAGCATTCTGTGTGAGAGCGCAACTCGTTCTAATTCTCTGCTGAGCAGCTACCGCTTTTTATGATGTTCCACAAAGCTTGTGCTCTCTCAAGCGGAACGAGCCAACTGAAATTTGAGCTTTCAGCCTCTGCTCGAATTGTTACTGGCTTATCGGCAGCAACACGTTGCTACACGGTCAGGAAAGAGTGTGTGAGAGCGAGAAGAGGGGTAAGAGAGTAAAATGTGAGTAGACATCTTAAATGTGATAGCTCTCTTTTAAAATGTAAAATGTTATGATTGGTTACTTAGACATCAGAAACAAATACAAATGCAATCATGTCTTTTGTAGCCTTGGTAATTTATTAAAGAGTAATTTCGTAATTATAAAACATAATACATTAAGTAGCATTTCGATGAATAAGATTTCTTATTTTGACAATGGTGTCTATTTGATGATCTAAGAAAAGAATATGTTCTATGATACTTGTTATTTAGTAGAATTATTGAGATTCCCTCAGATTCTGCATTAGTCCTAGGCAGTCTTGGACTTCAATGATTCCAAATGGGTCTGTGGGACAATAATAGGGATTATTATATATACTGAAGTCAACAGTATACGACTACGAATTACATACCTTCTCTGCTACCCTCAGCAGACTATTAAAGTTATTTTGACCCGTCTCCATGAGCATACCATGGAAGATCTTCGACTCACTCTGAGTAAGGAGTTCATATGGTGATCCAAACTCAACTAGTTGACCAGCATCCATGACTATCACTTTGTCCGAGTCCATAATTGTGTTCAGGCGATGGGCTATTGTCAGAACTGTGCACTCCCTGAACTTATTCCTAATCGTCGTCTGAATGAGGGCATCTGTCTGTGGATCCACATTGGCTGTGGCCTCATCCATGACCAGAATACGATTCTCTCGAAGAATTGCTCGTGCCAAACACACCAGCTGCCTCTGACCCACACTAAAATTGGTGCCTCCCTCGGAAATTTTACTTTGGAGTCCATTTGGAAGATCGCTGATGACGGGCTTCAACTTGACCTCCTCCAAACCATCCCACAGCTTTGCATCGCTGTATTCCTCGAAAGGATCGAGATTGTAGCGCATGCTGCCCGAAAACAGTACCGGTTCCTGTGGTATTATGGAGATCTTGCTTCGCAGATCGTGTAATCCTAGTTCGTTGGTGTCGCGGTTGTCGATGATGATGGAGCCATCGTTGTACGACAGGCGGAAGAGGGCGTTGATAAGCGATGATTTGCCAGCACCCGTACGACCAACAATGCCAACCTTTTCCATGGGTTTGATCTCGAAGTTGAGCGACTTGAGCACATACTTCGATTGTGGATCGGGGAAGTAGCGTAGACTTAGATCATCTGCAACTATCTTTCCTTGTTCAGGCCATGTGGTGGGTGGTTTCTTGTTCGGCAGGGATTCATATTCGCCCTCTGGCTCGATTTCATCGTACTCCACAACACGTTCAACTGCTGTCATGGTGTTCTCCAGCTCGGCCGATTGCCGCATGCCCCATTGAACCATGCCTGCCATGCCCATAGCTTGGGTAATAGCTAATCCTACCTCGCCCGAGTTTACGGGGCGATTTATGAAGTAGTTCAGTATAATTATCACAATGTACAGTGTGCAGAAGCAGTCAAGGTAATAGCCGAAGGCACGATTAGTAGAAAGGTGTGTGTAGTAACCAGAGCTGTGCAGATCCTGCAAATTATCGAACTCGGCAATCAAAGTCTTTTGGGCGCCCAGTGCTCTAATTGTAGGTAGTCCATTTAGAGAAGCACTGAGATGAGAATATATCGGGGATCTGGCAACTGCCTCCAGTCGTTTTATATCTCTTGATGTCTTCAGATAAAACTCCCTTATATAATAGAAGATTATCCCCAGAGCCAGAGTCAGAATCAGATAATAAGGATTGGTGATGCAGATGACAACAATGATACCTGTTAATGTTAAAAAGATCTGAACCACATCAAGCATTACGGTTGGCAGAAGTTCATCTATCTGACCGAGATCCTTTGAGAACCGATTCAATATCCGACCCGAGGGATTCGTATTGAAGAAGTACAGTGCCGCTCTTGTAATGCCACGGAACATGGCATTGTGAAGCGTTGTCGAGCTACGCATGGTCATCTTATAGAATAGCATAGTCCTTACTAACGTAAAGAGAATTACGGCTATATTAAGGGCAGTGAAGTAATAAATATCGACTGGATCTGAGTCCCTGTCTGCAGCGTTTTTGTTCTTGTCAACCCTTTAATTGAGAATTAAAACGTATTATTCAATTTATTTATTTGATCGATAAAATAGATGACTTACCAGTAGGCGAGAAACATGTCAGCTGCTGAACACAAAATTTGTGTGCCCAAGAAAAGGAAGACCATTAAGCATAACATGAGCCAACCACTGCCTGCAGTAAAGTATTCCTTATAGAGCCCCAAACCAATGTTGCCTGTGACACGGGTCTCTTCCACAGCCATAGATACGTCATTAGCAATCGAATCCGTCAGGGTACCTAAAGAGCTAAAACTGTCCGTGCGCGAGTGTTGCCGACTCGGCATACTGCTCCGTGAGGCGACGCTCAGACGATCCCAAATATCGCCAGCTTCACTATTTCGATCATTCGACTCCTCGTCAGACTTGTTGGGATCATTCAGCAGCTTTGCAAAGTCCAAGCCGCTGCTTTGCATCGTGGCATATGTGCCCATTGCACTAATTTTACCCTTATCCATAATGACAATGAGATCGGCGTGCTCCAGGAACTGCAGCTGATGTGTGACCAGAATGACTAACTCACTTCTCAGATACCCTCTCATGCACTGATCGAACAAGTGCCGCCCCACATGAGTATCCACTGCGCTAAGTGGATCATCTAGGAGGTAAATATCCGCCCGACGGTACACGGCTCTCGCCAGACTGATGCGTGCCTTCTGCCCACCAGAGAGTGAAGCTCCTCGTTCGCCAACGATCGTCTTATCACCATGTGGAAGTAGCTCAAAGTCACGCTCCAAAGCACACTTCTTCACCACTGTCCGATAGCGATGCTTGTCCAGAGTCATTCCAAAGAGGATATTTTCACGAACAGTTCCCGTGAAGAGCCACGGCTCCTGAGAGGCATAGGAATATTTGCCATTGACTTTGATGCTTCCCTTGCCAGCGGGGAGTTCGCCGAGAATGGATTGTATCAGACTAGACTTGCCTGAGCCGACAGGTCCAATCACAGCCACCAGTTTATGACGACTTAGTTTAAGATTGATGTTGTCTAGAGTGTTCTCAGTTGCTTTGGCATCCCACTTGGCATCGAAACCGCTGAATTCAATTATAGTCTCGTGACTCCCGTTTTCTGCTGAAGCACCATTTTTCTGCTGATCGAGAGATTCAGAGGCCATGCCACCAATTGATCTGTCTTGGACGAGAGTCTCCTCGCGATGCATAAAAGTCTGCAGACGTCTAATGGACACAAGGAGCTCCGCGAACTGCCCGATGCCTTGTGGAAAGAACATGGTGATTGTGCGCTTCAGAATGTTATAGTAGGCGGTGATGTAGAAGGCCTTTTCGGCAGTCAACAGATTGCCGAGCAGCACATAGCCCACCAGACTGGAGAATGTGAAGACGCGGGAGAGGAACATGCTGAATGAGATGAGAATGCCACGTATATAGTTGACCTGCTTGATGCAGACCATTTCCTTGAGACGTGTGAGCTCCACAAGCTTGCCAAAGGGCTTCTCCCAGGCATACATCTTGATGACTTGAACGCCGGATATGATCTCATTCATCATACGGACACGTTCGTCTGTGCGAAGGGCCGTACGCAAACGCAGCACCGATGTCTTCTTGCCTAGATAGGCCTGCATTGGTAGGAAGAGCAGCATCACAGCGACGCCAAACAGTGCCGAAATTCCGATCTGTAAAACACCAAATAAAATAATAAAATATAAAATTGATTACCCTGAGGGACTTCTCACCTGTTCGTACATGAAATACGTAACGATGATCAACTCTAGGGGTGCTAGCCACAAGTAATGCACATTGATCAGCACCGTATCGAAGCGTCCCACATCGTTGGACAGTAGATTCACCACCTGCCCAATGGTTGTCTCTCCCAGAGCTGTCCGGCTCAGGCGCAGAGCCTTACGATAGATTAAACTGCAGAGGGCAATGCGCATTTTCATGCCCAGATGCAACAGACTCAGCATGTACGGATGCCCAAACGCAACTGAGAACACCGAACCGGCTATTAGGCCGCCTGCATAAAGCTGCGCCTTGGTCAAATCCGTGTCATCACCGGCAAAGTAGGTCATAATACCAAACAGGCAAATGGGCTGCGCAACCCTAAAAGGCTTAAAATCTTAGAATCGTGTGCAGATTGAGTTTGAAATCATATAGAAGAATGCTTACTTTCCCAGCATCTCCTGGACAAGGAGCAAGAAGCCACTGACAAGCAGATTCCAGCCAAATACGCGGGACACGACGTGAAACAAACGAGGCTGCAGATTTCGGGCAGATCGCTTGGCCACTTCGTCATCCCAGGCTGAGCACAGACGGTCGCCGAGGGTGTCTAACAGATAACAGATAATATATATATTAGTCGGGATAAAGATAGAATGACGAATTGCTCTCACTCACCCGACTTGTGCTTCTTGAGAGGCTTATAGAGATCTGTTTGTTCCAGTGCCTTCCGGCGACCCTTGAACAAAATGGGCATCGCAAAGCTTTACGCATCAAAAAAGAGAAAATTAACAAGTGCAACAAGGGCGATTTGTAAACATAAGAAACACCAATCGCATGGGTTGCTAATTATAATTATAATGGGAACAAGACAAGTGTTCATTTCGCAGATAAAATATTCTTTTTTATCAGTTTGTTGACTTATTTAATTATTTTTGCAAGTCATCATGTTAAAACAAAACCTGATTAAAAACAGAGATAATGAAATGTGATCTTTCAGCTTTTATTTCGTCTATCTTATGAAAATGAATTTCGTCACAGTATGTTGAACTCAGTTTAAGACCGAATAACAAATCGCGACATTGTTTAAATAAAAACAGTGCTTCCCCAAAAATATAGTTATCATATCTATAAGCACTGTTAAGCAGTGAGCTTAATTTTGTAAGTCCAACAGTAAAATATATATCCAATAAAGATATACTAAGAATAACTATTGTTACCACAGGTAGTGGAGAGATAATAAACTATTATATTAACATTTTTTATTTATTTTTTGATATTGACTGAGGGATATATTAGCAACTTGAAAGATAATATTGGAATTTCTTTCACGTTAGCACGCACGTTGGGAGGTAAGTTGATTATCAGCCAGTCATTAGCAAATGTCAAAATCGGTTTAATGTTTAAAATGCGCCATATTGAATCATATACATATATTTATATGGAGATCGGAATTCATTCGTTAAAGCTGAGTTTGGCCGACGGAGGAAATTAAAGTTGCCTTAAGTGACAGCCAATTGAACGAATAAGTTCAAAATACTTCAAACAAACATATATGTGGACATGTTGACGAGTACGCGAACATCGCCGCCATCGGATGCCCAGAGAATCAGATTGTGACTGAGACTCAGGCACAGGCGAGAAGCTCGAGCCCGCCAACTATTTAAATTAAATGGCCCATTGAATACAGTAAAAATAATAATTCAAATAATAATGAACTCGAGGCAATCAAGCTATCTACACAACCCTAACGCTAAATGCATATCTGAACGGACTAAAACCAATCGGCATCAGAATCCGGTTTTGACTTACCAAAACATCAGTTCCGAGCACCAGTTGGCCCTCTCCACGGGATTTGTGGGCAGATCGTCGGCTTTTAGTGATTGCATTTTTTGTTTTGTTGTTCTTTATTTTTATTTTTTATTTAGTTTACTTTTTACACAAAGTTTTGTGTGCACTAATTATTTGCATTTAATTTGTTTATATGTTCAAGTTTTGGAGACATTTAATTTGTGTTTGATTCGATTTCATTAGCACCCCAAACCGAAACGCGCTGCGCGTTAATAAATTTAATTATTGTTTAAAAGTCATAGATTACCGCCTCTGTTATTTTTCACTTATAACGTTATTTGGTTTCGGATGTGGTTACATCTATTTTAAAAACGTTCCATAAAGCATTATGTTTTGATTGCTTTAATACGATCGGTATATTTTGCACAAGTCACATAACACTATTTCATCATATACTGTTCATATAGTATACGAACACATAGATAATAAAGAATTGTCTTTTGTTTTATTATTTTTGGAAATTCAAAGTTCCGCCGACTCCGACGCCCCTAGCTGATTGTTGTGCACTCTCCGATCGACGCACTCATTCTAACGTGTACCGACTCACCAGCTGCTGGTAGAGCACATTTGATAGCAGCCAGTATAAACAAATGTTTGCCCTCCCATTTTACAAACACGCTCCCGTTGAGCTTTTGTAAGGTTGCTCTCTCGCTTTCCTTCACTAACTCTCTTTTGAAATGCTGCCAATCACGCGTGTTGATTTTGGCGCTTGACTTATCTGTCGTGCGATAAGCGATTCTTTGCCTTTTCGCTAACTTGTTATGCATTTGAGTGCCGTTATCAGCCAATAGCTTTTGTTAACCTTATCAATGTAGTTGTAATAAATGACGGACAAATGAGAGAAGAAGAAAATATCATATGAATCACTAAAAAAACAGAGATAAATTTTATCTGTTATGGCCTACAACTTAAAAAGAAGTAAATGGATTTAATACGAACGATACTGCTTTCTTGGCTGAACTGCTTTGTTTACGACAATGGTGGGTGTCTCGGCTGAATTCAAGCAGAGCAAATTCTTAAACAAATTTTTTAATATGAATTTTATTTAGATTTGCGCGCTTCGCATTTCAAAACATTTGTTAATATATATTTTTTAAAAACAATTAAGAAGTGCAATAAAATTAGCATATACCTGGCTTTCATTCAGAGTTTTCGTATTATTAAAAAAAATGCCAACTGTTGCATCTGTTACATTTATGAAAGCCGAGATACAAATGACACAAGATACAAGATAGAAAAAACTGTACAGCTGCAGTGCAAAATGCTGAAGGCGTTAATTGAATTAATTTGATAAGAAAGCGAGAAAAGAAAATATAATTCGGCTAGCGTGACTTCAATAAGTCTTTTGTCATATTGCATTCGACTGGCTCGATTAGATTACGCGCTCGATTCGCTAAATAGATATATATATACACACATTACTATATACAGATATATATTTTTTTATATTCTTAGCAGAGCATGTCAATTCTTAAAGCAAAGGTGGGTGTTGCCGGTGACCCACAATATATGTACAAATATAAATATTGGATTGGCGGCCCTTGAACTCGCAGTTCTCACAGTGTATTGTAATATGCCACAATACTTATGACAGTTATGTGGACGGCGTGTTTGACTCAATTAAACTGCAACCAATTTATATTTATGGGCGAGGGACGAGATGCATGTTTAATAAATTTATGTATGTTTAATATGTAAATAAATAATACATCTGCGCATGGGATCATAAAAAATAAAAATAACAAAAAATATTTTTTGAGTTTATATTTATTTAAATAAATGTTATATTTTACTGTAAACAATTTTCTTTTTTTATATTTGAAAAATAGATTTTTAACCGTCGATTATCGACTTCGACTCGATTTAAATAAAATTGTATTAGCGCTTAACCTTAATATGGTTACATAATACACACAGAATTTTTAATAGCAATAATCTTTTTATCAGTTTGCTTAAAAATAAACTAATTAAACAGAAATTGAATTTAACTCATATCGATATCGCTGTCATAAAACTTTGAGCTCTCTCTTCTACCGCTATCACTCTTGAGAAACTCATTTGGAGCTTTTACTCAAATCTTCTTATCTGGCAACGCTATGCGTCTGTATAAAAGTACAAACAAACGCGAGCTTTTATCAGTGGTGGTCCGATTTTCGTAAAGCGCAAACCAGTTTCTATTCAAAATGGCATCTTTTGTTGGCAAGAAGTACAAACTCGACAAGTCCGAGAACTTCGATGAATACATGAAGGAGTTGGGTGAGTGAACAACAGCTAGGACTCTACTATATATTGTTACGTCAAAAATGGTGTCACATGCACACGTGTCGCAAAGTAAAGTTTAATTTAGCTGTGTGAGCGAATGAGCGTGAGAAAAAAGCCGAAAGAAATGCTAACCGGCCGGAAACTTTTTTTTCCGCGCAGATGTGGAAAAGAAAGATGATGTTAGGCAATAAGAATGAAAAACGTGGTTGCTGCGAAATGTTCTCTTTTTTTGGAGCCATGGGTGCTGCTCCAAATTCTTGCTTGGAAACATTTAAAGTTCAAATGTCATAAAAGAAGTAAAGTCCCTTATCCAAGGTGCGATGGACTAATAAACATAAAACTATCAAATATATACTTGGGGACTCAGATGGACTTTAATACGTTCTAAATTACTAGTCGGTGTGTGTGTGTGTGTGTACGTGTTTGAATTTGTGTGTAGACATACAAAATTTAGGTATGACTAATTTGCGACTCGCGAACTTTGTTCTGTTTGGATTATAGTTAAGTAGCGTCCAGGTGTAGTTGACGTATTTTGAGGAACTGGAGGAAATTTGATTCGGTATCTCGCAGATTGTGGCACTGTTATTTTGTTATGATTTGCACTTGCGGTCTAGGTGCGGTTGGGAAAATCGAATCCCCAACTGCTGCAGCTGTGTTTGCTTAGTAACGAAGTCTCAATTTTCACCCAAGCTTATCGTGAAGTGGGCCTTAAGCTGCCTCCACTTTGAAAAGGTATGCATTACCTGTTTTTAATAATAAAATAACTCTCGAAATGTGGTAACAGACTTATTTTCCGATATTTCCTTATATATATTATATATATACTATGTATATCTGCCAGATTGCACTTCTATGCAGCCAAAGTACACTTTAAAAGAGATAAAGGCTTTTGCGATATGAATTTCCTATAGTTTTCTGCACTTATATACATATATATGTTTAAAGGTTTTCAATTTGAAATTTCTTTTTTCTTTTGCACTTTGCACTTGATTATATTATTTGTAGCGTGGCAACGGAATGATATTAAAGTTTTGGTTCTTTTTTTAAGGTTTGCTTATCTATGTCATAAAGGCCAAGCCAGCTGCAGAGGTTCTCGGCATTTATTGATATAGATTGGCAGAGGGAAGAGATAGATATATATATATATGTATATATATATATTTATCGAACCATAAAACACTTGGGGCCCAAAGGTTGTCCACTTAAAAACTTTCATAAATACATAATTGAGCATAATTGATTTGTCTGTATTTGATGGATTGGTCAACAAGGGGGCAGTCGTGCACTGCATAAATATGTGAATATAAATATATACATATATATATATGTATATAAAAGAAATATATATATATTTATATTCGTAATTGAGTTATACACTTGATCTGTGCATTGTATGATAAGGTTGCTCGCGTTTATTTGCTTGCTCCTCCAGCGAATGCTATATTTAGGCGGACCAATTGATAAGTACCGGAGGCTGTATGTATATAAGAGCAGACAACCATTCCCCCCTGTCCTCTCCACTGCTTGCATTGTTAACCTTGAGCACGACTCTTGTGGTATGTGGATGTGTCTGTGTCCGGGTTACTTGTCGGCAACTTCATAATTCATCTTGATTATTTCAATTAAATACAATATGATTTGCATTGTGCATGTTATGTGGGGGTCCTCAACATTGACCAGCTAATTCAATTAGTAACTGTCCAAATCTTCAAACTTTTTGAATGCACATGCATTCATGATATATATATTTAAAATCTACTTTATTATACTATGTATTTTAATTATATTATATCATATCATAACATTTTTTATATATATATTTTTTTTTTTGTAAATCCTCTTTGCAGGTGTTAACATGGTTCTGCGCAAAATGGGCAACTCGGTTAGCCCCACTGTGGAGGTTACCGTCGATGGTGATACGTACACCTTGACGACCACATCGACTTTCAAGACCTCTGCCATTAGTTTCAAGCTGGGCGAGGAGTTCGATGAGGAGACTCTCGATGGCCGCAAGGTCAAGAGTGTCATCACCCTCGATGGCAACAAGTTGACCCAGGAGCAGAAGGGTGACAGGCCTTCGACCATTGTGCGCGAATTTAATGACAGTGAGCTGATCACCGTAAGTACAGTCCCCTCAAATCTCAAACTTGCCAAAATGAATCTAAACTTGATTTCCTTCCTCCACATTTAGACCCTGACCATTAATGCCGTGAAGAGCGTCCGCACCTATAAGGCAGTCTAAGGAGCATCTTCCTCTGCGCGCAAATGACTGAATTTTCTATCGATTGTCTAAACCAGTTGTGCATTACGAACTAACTAATTTCCCAGTTTAGTAATAAAACATACATATATTGTTATTGATTAACAGCTAAATGAAAAGATCTGCACATTAATTATAATGTTTATTTATAAACACAAGCAGCTGCGTTAAGCATATATTTAATATCTGAAATACTTTCAAAATGCATTTGAATAAATCTAAAATTTTGCTTAAAGCTTTAATCAATTGTGATGCTTTTTATTTTGATTTAAATTAAACTCAGTTATAAATATTTCAGAATTAGAAATAACATATTTCTATTTGCATTGCACTCTCTGAGTTCTATGATATTCTGATGGGTTTAATTTCATAATGTTTAGAGTCAAAAATTGCACATGTCGAATTTTATTTGATAACTATGTGTACAGTTATTTTCTGACGTTCATAAGAATTTTTGCCCAGTGTGCATTGAAAGTCGATTCTCACGCGTTGTGCTTGTGTGGGTGGCCTGAGCCTGGAACTGGCGCATGCTCAGTACAGTTAAATGGGGACAACAGTGAGTAAATCAAAAGCATTCTTTTGGTTAGTTAACAGCAGCAGTTCGCCGGTTCCAGTTTAGTTTAAAGCTCGCTTGTTATCCACATGGCTGCTGAATTAATAAGTATTTTTTGGTAAATTAATACGATGTGTTATTAAATGTTAAGCATTATGACTACTTGCTGCCAAAAGCGTAACAATTATGCATGGACGTTGATTAATTAATATTAAGAAATAAACTTAAAAGCATAGCCATCACACATGTATATATGTGTGTGTGTGAGTGTGTAAGTGTTTATGTTGTGTAATCGCTGCTAAGAAAAAATAATTCTGTCTATTTTGCGGCTGTTTATGCTGCGCTCTTTTGAAAAGTTAAACAAATTTATTTTTTTTCTCTTATCGCGGCGTATGTACGAGCTTTTCCAGTTAAAAAAAGCTCTCGGCAAGTTTTACTATGCCAAACGAGTTTTGCTGATTAAGAGACGCTGATCATTTTTTTTCTGCCGCGTCGTCATAAAAAAAATGCAGTATCACGCCATCGCCGTTACTTTTGCTCTTAGTCAGCGACATTTGCCTTTGCCTTCGCTCTGGCTCTCTCGCTCTCGATCTTGAGCGAGAAGCAGTTGGATGGTTTCTGCTTGTCTGCTTTTCTGCTTGTTTACAATTGGGTTGCTTATTTGAATTTGAGTAGGTTTCTCTGCGATTGGAAAATGGAATTTTTTCCATAGCGTGAAGGCAGTTGAGTTGTTGCCCTAGCCGCGAACGGGTCACATTCGCATTCCAATAAGCTCATCAAACGGCCAAATAGACCATATACGAAGAGCTATAATTATTGCATTTATTCGATTGTAATTAAGTGAGTTAAGTTTTCAGTGAAGCGGCTAAACATCCATTTACATGCTTGAGAGCATGTTTCTCCAATCAGAAATGTTCGATCGCACAGCGGTTCCAGTTCTCTAATTTGAACTGCTTCTGAGCGTGTGTGCATGTGCATGTGCATATGTGTTTGTGTGTGTGTGTGTGTGTGTATAATTCCAACGAAAAGTTATCATAAAACTTTGTTTATCTTTATCACGACTGAGTTTATTAAAATTCGGTGTAAATGAAATAAAATTCATAAATAAATATGCATAATGTTTGCTGTTAAGTCCATTATTAATTATGCGATTTCAGGTCTTATATAACAATAAAAATTAGTGAAATAAAAAGAGAGCGAAAAGAGCATTGATTGCGAGTAACAATTATCAGGCGATCTTAAGTAATCACAATCAGTTCAATATGTTTCAATGGCAAAGGGAGAAATACATATACGAAGAAAGTAGTCACACATCTGTCACATTTATTTAGTCTGTGTTCTTATACAACATTTTTAGTTTTGTTTGCACTTTGTATTCAAGGTGAGATCGGTGCGATCAAATCATGAATTGTCACGAAATATGCAAACGTTATAGATTACCAAATAAACCTTATCAAGCAATGTACTTTGAAATGCTTCTAATTACCAAACAATTTGTATTTTTTAATGTATTTAATATTTTATAATGATATTTTAGCTCTGCTCTTGTTATCCATTAAATTTTGAAGCCTACTTCTGATAATGTTACTTCATGTCACAAATACACACATAATTCTCAACTTGTTATATATTTTGTCAAACAAAAAAAATAAATTTTCTAGAAAATCCAATCAGTTTGAAAAATCTTTAATTACCGATTTCTACTAATGTGCACAGATTAAAATGGATCGTCAGTTACCCAGCCCCTTCCTGCTTCGCCCCTGGATGATTGACAGAGGAGCCGCGGCGGGAGCAGGCGGCTCCAAGGGTCTCAAGGGCATCGTCGCCGGTGGCATTACTGGCGGCATTGAGATCTGCATTACATATCCCACCGAATACGTGAAGACGCAACTGCAGCTGGATGAGAAGGGGGCCAATAAGCGATACAACGGCATTGCCGATTGTGTGAAGAAAACGGTGAAGGCACAAGGATTCTTTGGTCTCTATCGTGGTCTGAGCGTCCTCCTCTACGGCAGCATACCTAAATCAGCAGCCAGGTCAGTTTCCCCGCTCTCTTCGCTGCCTGAAATTTGATTTTGAGTTTGCGTGCAGATTTGGTGCATTTGAATTCCTGCGGTCCAAAGCCGTCGACTCTTCGGGACAGCTGAGCACTGCGGGCAAGCTGCTCTGTGGTCTTGGTGCTGGCGTCTGTGAGGCTGTCGTCGCTGTTACGCCCATGGAGACGATCAAGGTGAAGTTCATCAATGATCAGCGTAGTGCGAATCCCAAGTTTAAGGGCTTTGCCCATGGCGTCGGACAGATAGTCAAGGCGGAGGGTATCAGTGGCATTTACAAGGGTCTGACACCAACGATCATGAAGCAGGGCTCCAATCAGGCCATTCGCTTCTTTGTCATCGAATCCCTAAAGGATATGTACAAGGTAACCATGTCAATTTTAATTGTGTCCATTACTTTTGGTTGTAATCATCCCATTTAATTGTAGGGTGGCGATCAAAATAAACCAGTGCCAAAATTAGTTGTAGGCTTTTTCGGTGCGATTGCTGGTGCTGCCTCAGTGTTTGGCAATACGCCGCTGGATGTGGTCAAGACGCGCATGCAGGGTCTGGAGGCGTCCAGGTATAAGAATACGGCGGATTGTGCAATGCAAATAATGAGGAACGAGGGCTTGGGCGCCTTCTACAAGGGTACGGTGCCGCGCCTGGGTCGTGTTTGTCTCGATGTGGCCATAACATTCATGATCTACGACTCCTTTATGGATCTGTTCAACACCGTTTGGAAGGGCTAAAACGAATTAATAACTGTAGTGCATGTTACTTTGACCTAAATTTGACCTAGTCAACTGTTACAATATTTGATACAACCCAAATCACAACACACACACACACACAGCAAGTAGGCAAACAGAATTATGTGAATTATTTCAATTGCATTTATTGTATAAATAAAATTTGTCTGTGCATTTAGTAACTAATGGCGAAATACGTTTGGATTTTGGCCAAAAATATAGCCAATATCGAATCGATATCGCACAATGATTAGCAAAGAGATTTTAAACTGGAATATTACAGAAATTGCACAGACTTTCTTAAAATGGAACATTCATGCAACAAAGAATTGCACGATTTGGTGGCAATTGATGTTGTCTTAAAGGGAATATCTATTTAAATATATATAATTATATATGCTTGCACCATTGAAATATATATTAGGCTAGAAGTAGTTAACTAGAGCTGCTAGCGTATCACGTTCAATGGTATCGACGCATTTTTGCTGCTCAGAATCCTGGCCAGCGATTCGTCCAGCGGCGCGCTGAGCTCCTGCCAAATGCACTTGCCAATCAATGAAATCTCCTCGAGCGGTGGCCTGAACGCAACCAATAGATTCAGACAGAGACCATCGCTATTCGCATCGCCAGTCGGCGCATGCTCCACACTGAGCAGACCATGTGGCCGATGCTGCGGCAGCTCTGCTCCAAATATCTCAATCATGAATTTGCGCAACGTTGAGTGCAGGCTGCGATTGGGATGCATTTCCACCGTTGGAAAATGATGGGCATTCTTCTCGCTAATCAGTATGTTCATCGAGTTGGTGGCACGTTTCCGTGCCACAGCCAGCACCCGCAAATAGTTGTGCTTGTGCGGATAACGTGTGGGCAGAATATTGGCATGCCACTGCTGCGACTGCGACTGGTTGTCGGTCTTTTTCTGCTTCTCATGCTGATGATGGGCACGTCCGATGTCGATAATGTTGAGTATATCGTTGGCACGCAGCGGCACCTCTTTGGGATCGCGCAGCCAGAGCGCTTGTATCGACTCCGCATCCGCTTCGGATGGTGTTTTTAAACGGCCTCCTGTAATGCGACCCGTCAGCACAAAACGAAACCAGGAGCCACCGGCTGATTCCACGGCCAGCAACGTGGTCATCTCCGCATTGAGACCGGTTTCCTCAAACAACTCGCGTGCGGCTGCCTCTGTGATGGATTCACCTGTTTCCATGCGACCAGCCGGCAGATACCATTTGCCTGGCCAGAGACACAGAGGAAGAGAATAATAGAAAGAGAGAGAAGTGAAATTGGGGACATGAGTCTTTTAGTGTATATCTCTTTTACTCACCTGCACAGTTGGGCTTGGCCTCCTCGATCATGAGCAGCTCGTCTTTCTCATTGAACAGCACACAGGCCACAATATAGTTAATCGTCTGGCCAACTTTGGGCAAAAAATCGGAGGCAGTCGATGGCTGCACACCTTGCGCCTCCGCCGTGGCATTTTGCTCTTTGAGCGAGAAATCGCATAGTTCTTGCGTTATCTCCCCCAAATCGGTGCCATTCAATATGCAGCGCACTTTCTCCTCAATGTTTGACATCTTTGCTTCTCTATATCTATATATATAATGGTCTATATATAGTTGTTTGTCGTGTCTGCTTTTAAGTGTGGCCTAATGTGAAAGTGGCGTTAGAATGATTCTTCTTTTTGTCGTTTTTGTGTATTGTCGACGTCAAACTTACGTTTAGCTTAAAATTGCGTTGTGACTCAATTTGAGAAACATGCTCAGCGCTGAGTTATGCATATGGCAGCTTTATGCAAATTACAAAAAAATTAGAAATAAAACAGCCAAAGAATTTGTGTTGCGAGAGAGCGCATTCGATGCGAAACGTGCTCAAGAATGGGCAAGATGTGACTGTCGTTGTTCCATTGTCGCCTCGGCCATGCCAATAAAACGGGGCAAAACACGGCAATCAACAATGTGGCTGTTGTTATTGTTGTTGTTGTTGTTGCTCACACAGGTGTTTAGTAGTCTGCTAACGACAACAGTACGATTTTTTCTTCTTTTTTTCTATTGATATCAAATAGATGTCAAAAAAAGCAACAACAAAAGCGGCAAGACTGGTTTTGCACCAGCGGGAGAAAGTGCATTGGAATGCTTGTTTGCGCTCCTGTTTTGGCTGGCTATCTTGTTCTTCTTGCAGCTGGCGCCAAGGAGTTGTGCGTTGCTAACTATTTAACACAATTAACAGTTTATTGTTTTCCTTAAATATTGTTTGTCGAATTTTGTGTTATTGTTGTGCGGTTTGATAGTCCGGCAACGCTTGACATTTGTTTACAAATACCTGCAAGTGTGACAGTAGAGCTGCTAATCTAAATATACCTCAAAGTACTACAAAAATACATTGTTGGTATTAAATGCATAAAAGCTGTTACGTTGTCGGGCTGTTCAAAAAGTGTGGTTCAAGTTAGTATCAGTTTTTTTTTTTAAATTGTAGCGAATATTGATGACATTAGAACAACAAACTCTTAATTTCAACCGAAAATTAGCAAGTCAACAGCAAAAATAGGTTAATGTATTTGTTGACACAGTGGTTGCATACCTTTTTTAATTTTTATAAGTGCTGTTTTTCTTCGCAGAAATATGCTTCATGATTGATTTAATTTACTTTCCTCTTCAACAGTTTTTAATTTTAAATTCTGTCGTAAAATTTGTTACGCCACAAAAGAGACTTCTTGGAACCAATAAGGAATATATTTTCTTATTCAGCATAACTTGTCAAGTTGATATGGCAATGCAAGTGTGTCTCTATATAACCCTGATCAGCATCAGGCTAAAATATTAATATAAAACTTGCAACATATTTGTCCTTTGGCTGAATTCAGTACATTAAAACTATCAATTGGAGAATATCAATTTTAGCAAGATAACCGGATAAATCTCACAAGTTACTATGATCTTCGAAAGTCTGTTTTTTATGTAAATATATTTTTGTTACTAAAATCGATAACAAACATTTAAAGCATATAAAAAACAAATATAAAAAAAATTAAAGTAAATGTTAATTTAGTTACAAAACAATTCTTAGCTTACCACTGTAAATATTTGTGTTTACCGTAAGTATTTGTATGTTTGTATATATTGGAATATATTGTATATAAATATGTATTCGCAACTTTGTCATTACATTGCTAATTTGTTTTAGTTGTTTTTTAATTTCCTTGGAGTCTTAAAACTCATAGATGCGTGTGCGTGTGTGAGAGTGTGAGCTTTATTTGTGTGTAGGTGAGTTCAAGTGACGCATGCTTCTGCTTGGGATGACAGCGTATGCCAGTGGGATCACACACATACACACACACACACATATACACATATAACTGTATTATTACCACACTCACGCCGGATGTGAAATGAGTAGCCCAAATAACCCGCGATGAGCTTTTGTCACGGTTTTGCTGCTCAGAATCCTGGATAGCGATTCGTCCAGCGGTGCGCTGAGCTCCTGCCAAAGGCACTTGCCAATCAATGAAATCTCCTCGAGCGGTGGCCTGAACGCAACCAATAGATTCAGACAGAGACCATCGCTATTCGCATCGCCAGTCGGCGCATGCTCCACACTGAGCAGACCATGTGGCCGATGCTGCGGCAGCTCTGCTCCAAATATCTCAATCATGAATTTGCGCAACGTTGAGTGCAGGCTGCGATTGGGATGCATTTCCACCGTTGGAAAATGATGGGCATTCTTCTCGCTAATCAGTATGTTCATCGAGTTGGTGGCACGTTTCCGTGCCACAGCCAGCACCCGCAAATAGTTGTGCTTGTGCGGATAACGCGTGGGCAGAATATTGGCATGCCACTGCTGCGACTGCGACTGGTTGTCGGTCTTATTCTGCTTCTCATGCTGATGATGGGCACGTCCGATGTCGATAATGTTAAGTATATCGTTGGCACGCAGCGGCACCTCTTTGGGATCGCGCAGCCAGAGCGCTTGTATCGACTCCGCATCCGCTTCGGATGGTGTTTTTAAACGGCCTCCTGTAATGCGACCCGTCAGCACAAAACGAAACCAGGAGCCACCGGCTGATTCCACGGCCAGCAACGTGGTCATCTCCGCATTGAGACCGGTTTCCTCAAACAGCTCGCGTGCGGCTGCCTCTGTGATGGATTCACCTTTTTCCATGCGACCAGCCGGCAGATACCATTTGCCTGGCCAGAGACACAGAGGAAGAGAATAATAGAAAGAGAGAGAAGTGAAATTGGGGACATGAGTCTTTTGGTGTATATCTCTTTTACTCACCTGCACAGTTGGGCTTGGCCTCCTCGATCATGAGCAGCTCGTCTTTCTCATTGAACAGCACACAGGCCACAATATAGTTAATCGTCTGGCCAACTTTGGGCAAAAAATCGGAGGCAGTCGATGGCTCCACACCATGCGCCTCCGCCGTCGCATTTTGCTCTTTGAGCGAGAAATCGCATAGTTCTTTCGTTATCTCCCCCAAATCGGTGCCATTCAATAAGCAGCGCACTTTATCTTCAATGGTTGACATCTCCTTCGAGTGTGACCGTACCGCTGCTAATCTAAATATACCTCAAAGTACTGAAAAATACATTATTGGTATTAAATGCATAAAAGCTGTTATGTTGTCGTGCTGTTCAAAAAGGGTTGCACAAGCTAGTAATGATTTTTTTTTACAATTTATAAATGAAAATTAGCGAGGAAATAGCAAACAGGTGACACTTATTCTATAGCCATCCCGTACTTGATAGATTAAAACAATTTAAGTTGATAATGTATATGTGTATCTTCGTATTACTATTGCCATTGCCAATACCATTACCAGCGTATTGTGTGAGCGAAGTCTAAGCAGGAAACAGCAACAGGCACCTCTGAAGGATTAGTACAAGCTAGCCATGTCAATTTTTATTTTGTGCATCACTCTTGTTTGGGGGCAATTGATGACAACAACATGTCGTATAGGGAATATCTATATATATATTTATATCTATGCTTGTACCATTGAAATATATATTAGGATAGAAGTAGTTAACTGGAGCTGCTATCGTTGAGTGGTATCGGCGCTTTTTTGCTTCTAATGCAAAACCTTGCACACCTTGCGCCTTCGCCATGACATTTTGGTCCTTAAGCGAGAAATCGCATAGTTCTTACGCTCATATACGCACTTTCACCTTAATGCTTGACATCTTCGCTTTTCTATCTCTAAATATATAATGATTCTTCATTTTGTAGTTTTTGTTTATTTAGCAAAGTCAAACTTACGTTTATCTTAAAATTGCGTTGTGACTCAATTTTAAAAACAGGGTCAGCGATAAGTTAATAGAAAGGTGTGACGTAGCGCTGCTAATCTAAAAATACCTAAAAATACTAGAAATCACAGTTGGTATTAAACACAATACAGCTGTTTCGTTGACGGGCTGAAGATAATATCGTATCCCTTTTTTAAATTGTAGCGAATAATGACAGCGAATCAATCAGCGAATGTTTGTAAAGCGGATGCGATTAGAACAACAATCGCTTAATTTCAACCGAAAATTAGCAAGTCAACAGCAAAAAGGCGGCACTCTCTCCTCGCCATCTCTTACATGATAGATTAAAGCAATTTAAGCAGATAATGTATGTGTGTATTTGCGTATTACCGTTGCTACTGCCATTACCATTACCAGCTTATTGTGTGGGCGAAGTCTAAGCAGGAAGCAGCCTCTGATTGCCAGCAATAAAATTTGAATGCGGAAATTTCATTGTTTACCCAAATCGATCATCATTAAAAGCGTTTGCCAAGTGCAAGTGCGAATTGCTCGATTCCATTGCGTATACTTAAGTTAGTCATTGGGTGTTTGTGTGTGTATGTCTTTCCCTGTCCCATAAGCACTGGGCGGGTATTCTTGGTAATTCAATTTTTTTCCCTTCTGGTAAATGCTTGATTTGTTACTGGTCTGTTGCCAGCTGCCTGCGTGTTTACAAGAAGCCGCAGCATATTCATATATATGCTTGTGTGCGTGAGCATTTACAGACATATGGCGTATATATGTTTGCATGTAGGTAAATGTATTTGTTCACACAGTGGTTGCATATGTTTTTAATTTTTATAAGTGCGGTTTTTCTTCGCAGAAATATGCTTCATGATTGATTGTTTCAATTTTCTTCACCAGTTTTTAATTTTAAATTCTGTCGTAAAATTTGTTACGCCACAAAAGAGACTTCTTGGAACCAATAAGGAATATATTTTCTTATTCAGCATAACTTGTCAAGTTGATATGGCAATGCAAGTGTGTCTCTATTTGACCATATGTGGCATGTATAACCCTGATCAGCATCACTTGCCCTATCGATAAAGTCCTGTTTATCTGATTAGATGTGAATTGAAACATATTTGTCTTTTAGCTGAATTCATTATATAAATTAGAGAATATATATTTTGTTTTAGCCAGATAACCGGATAAATCTCACTAGTTACCATGATCTTTGAAAGTCTGTTTTTTATGTAAATATATTTTTGTTACTAAAATCGATAATAAACATTTAAAGCATATAAAATACAAATCTAAAAAAATTAAAATAAATGTTAATTTAGTTACAAAACAATTCTTAGCTTACCACTGTAAGTATTTGTGTTTACCGTAAGTATTTGTATGTTTGTATGGAATATATTGTATGTAAGTATGTATTCGCAACTTTGTCATTACATTGTTAATTTGTTTTAGTTGTTTTTTAATTTCCTTGGAGAGTCGCAAAACTCATAGATGCGTGTGCGTGTATGTGCGTGTGTGTGTCTGAGCAAGAGAGAGAGAGAGAGAGTGTGGTAATGTACTAAGAGTGGGCGAGCTTTATTTGTGTGTGTGTGTGTGTGTGTGTGAGTGTGGTAATAACGGCTAAAAGTAAAACGCTGATAAAGTGGTGAATGCTGTGTGGAATGCGTTGCGAATGTGTTCTGTGCGCAGTGATGACAAGCAAATGCGAACACAAAACGTTCATTTCCCACAAGCGCCATTATTCGTTAAAACCAGTAAATTTTGCTGAAAACGAAAGAGGCACACACACAAACACACACTTCTCTAAATACCAACAACAAAAACCGCAAACAAGAAATTTAGTTTATCTTATTCATATCGAAGATTGCATACACTTAATTTTTCACAAATATTAATTAAAGATGTATAAGAAAAAAAAAATTCGCTTTGAACTATTTATGAAAACCTTCTATTTTCAAAAACCAAATTTTCTTTACCATTTTCTGAGTATCAGATAATATTTGGTTAATAAATAATGCTTTGCACTTCTGCTTTAATTCCACTAAAAAGAAATATACTTATGCAAAAAAGAAAAAATACCTTTCTAATTTTACGAAATGTTTGTTAATATTTTTAAAAAATTATACAAAAAAAAAATGGTTTTTCTAATTTTCAAGTCGTTTGTTTTTCTGAGTGTATTGAATTCATTATTGATAATTTGTTTCAAAAAGATGAAGAGCATAATTTTACACGCTACAAGTGGGTGTTTATTCGAATATCGAAACCAAAGCTATTCGGAGAAATCACATAGATTCCTTCCTACCATCTGGAAGGGTATAATAAAGAGAATAGCATTACGAACAACAAGAAACAGCAACAAGACAAGAAGCTGATGCTGCTGCTGCTGCTGTTGCCGCTGCTGCTGTTGCCGCTGCTGCTGTTGCCGCTGCTGTTGTTGATGTTGCTGCTAAACACGAATATAATGTTTAAAATGTTTATTATGTGAGTGCAAGTGACGCGCGCTTCTGCTTGGGATGACAGCGTGTGCCAGTGGGATCACACACAGACACACACACACACACACACACACATACACATATAACTGTATTATTACCACACTCACACAACACACACACACACACACACACATTACCCACACATGTTCGCAGATATTTGCCGGCAGCGACATTGACGCCGGATGTGAAACAAGTAGCCCAAATAACCCGCAATAAGCTTTTGTCACGATTAACAAGGCTTACGAAAATGCGTATGCGTATGTGTGTGTGTGTGTGTGTGTGTGTGCGAGAGTGAGTGTATGTGTTTTGAGTGAAAGAGTGAGTGAGTGCGTGTGGCTGAGCATAATTACATGCACATCGTTATTCCTCTGTGTGTGAGTGTGTTCGTGTGTGTTGCTGTGTGTGTTGCTGTGTTTGTGCATGCGTGTGACTCTGCCATATTTTAGATTAATGACGGCGTCGACTCATATTAGGCAAATGAAGAAATCGACATCGTCAGGGAGACAAACGTCGGTCGGCGCTTAGCGGGTGGCGGGTGGCGGTGGCCAGTGGCTGTGTTGCGGTCGGTTGCGCTGCTTCTGTTGCGGCTGTTTTCTCGCAGCATTTCCGCTAACAAATTTGCCACAACAATAAGTGCATATCATTATGCTGATTTAAGTGGCAACTCGGCACGTAGTCCCCAGCAACAGCACACATCTATAGCAAGTTATTATCTGACCCACACACCTCATACACCTCCACGCACCCACACACCCACAGACACACACAAACACACACATTAGCAGCACATACAGTGGTTTAATTTAGACCAGCTTAAAATATGTCTATAATTTAAATGTGCGACTTAATTTTAAATGTTTTGTGCAGTTTAAAATGCTTTCATTCGCTGATTGCAAATTAATTTTTTTCTGCTTGCAAACTTTATTTTTTTGTTTTTAAATAAGACTTAAGTGAACTGAGTGATTAAACAAAAAACATAATATCTCAGCCAGCTAATTAATATAATTAAATATTAATGCGGGGCTTAATGTGTTTTCATGAAATCCACAATGAAAAATGTTTATATTTTCTGGCTGTAATTTTTTAATGTTAATTAAATAAAATTATAAATATTTCTTAGCAAGACCTGTGAGTATTGAACAGCTCATTTTAATAAAAATTAATGTTAAAAAGAGTTTTCGATAATTTTTGCGTATACTTTAAAATGGATATCGAAATGCAGCTGAGTTTTTTTTTTTTATTGATTGATTTTTAATTGTTAAATTTGAAATAACCTTTTTGTTTTCTTTTGGAGGCGTTTTACACCCACTGTAAACACACGCACACACACACACACACACACACACGTGTACATTTATATTACTTTGGTGGCTAAGAGTGTGCTTGCAAGTGGGTACATAAATCTTTGTTTAAAGACACATGCACAATGTAAGTTAAATTGGCAATAACGTGCTTTTCTTCTATACGCCAGCTACAGACAAACACACACACACACACACACACACACATACATATGCATATACAAATACAGATATGCATACGATATAGCGGGCATAACGGTAACGGAACCTTGTTTGCAAGGAAGTAACAACCTGTTTTCACTCCATAGAGTGGGTTTTGGCTTTTATGTGCGCCTTTTCCCCCGCCATCTTCTTGCCCACACTTGCCGCCTTCCTGCGCCTTCGTCGCTTTCTTCACGTCCACGTCGTTGAAAGCTGTAACGGGATTTTTTTTCCTTCCTTTTTCGTCTTTTTTTTTTTTTGTTCTTTTTCTTTTCATTTGGGTGGAGCTTGTTTCGGGTACATTTTGCTGGGCGTTGCTTCGACTCCTGTTATACTTTAATTATGCCCTTGTCAAAAGGTGGGCTCGGGCCCCGCTTGTCCAGAACAGCGTTGCTTTTGTTGGGCTTCAAAATATATACATACGATTACATACATATACAAATACAAATACATATACATACGTATAGCACCATAGCACCTACCTACTACATCTGAACGTATGTGAAAGGACTACAGAAGTTGGTTAAATAAAATGAAAAACATAGAGAGAGAGAGAGAGAGAGAGAGTGAGAGAGACAGGGAGAGAGAGCATAAAGTTAAATAACATTTGTAAATACATCAATTTTTAACTACTAATTGCTAGCCTGAGTTACAAACAGTTGCCGTATTTATGGGGCACTCATCCAAAAAAAGTTTTCTAAAGAAAACTCCAGCGAAATTCATCCAATAAGCTGAACAAAAGGATGTTTGGACTGCAGCACAAAAAGTTAAGAAATGTATTTTCATTGTTGTTTGCTATCCTAGTACACACACTTAGTTATTATATTTCGCAATTTAAGTGGAAATCCCAGAATATTAAACGCCAAGCGGTTGTTTAAATTATTTCGCTAGGTTATCCACCTATTTTTAAAAAATAAAACAAAATGCGACTAATAAACTTTGTAATAAAAAATGTGGCAGACATAAAGAATATTTCTCTTGTAGCGACATAGAAATTGGAGAGAAATGTTCTTTGTGTCTGAAACATTTTTTTACACAAAGTTTATTCGTCGCATTTTGTATTTAATTATATAGGTTAACAAATTATTTTGGTGCTCCCTGTTAGATGAGCTCATTTAGAAAACTAATTAGCAGATTTTTCTTTACAAACTTCAGTCAGCTAGTGTACGTAAATAATTAGTTTTATACCCAACGCTGCTGCATTAAGTTTGCCAGGAAAAAACTGAAATATTTTTCCTCAACAAGTATTTACCGTAATTTTCCTGTAAGCATCTGAGACAGTTTGAGCTATAAAAAGGATTATTTCAATATCTAACTTGAGAACTGTGTAATCTCCAGTCGCACGAACTGCTTGGCAGTAATCCGAGCCATAACGGAACACTGGTTGGCTGGAATCTCCTGGGAACTTCTTCTGCTCCTGCTCTGCTCTGAATGATGGCAAACTAAGGACTACGGGACAAACCCAGCCCATGTGTGTCGATTTTATAGGCGAATAAACGTCTAAGCAAACCTAACCCCAATATCCAACTGTATTAATGCCAATATATATCCTTGCACAGGAAGACATAGATTTGAATTTTGTGAGCTAAATTGCACATTTTCTTCATTCTCTGTGACTTGGATCAACACAAATCGGTTTTTAAGTGAGTAAAGGACACATTTAGCACTGACCGCAAATACGGAAATCAATACAAAATCTAATTTTGAAAACTCTAATACGAATTAAGTTAGATCTCAACCCTTTGCCGCTTAAATCAGGTATACATTTTCTTGGGGGGGGGGGGGGGGGTTTTGTTAAAGGTGTTTGGGGAATGCCCCATTGTTGGTGCTCATTGCGACAGCTGAGATTTGTTTGCATTTCACTCGAGGAATGCCTGCCGAGTGCCGACGCACATTTTGTGTACCAAGCCAATTCCAAGGCGTAAACGCATTCCAAAATGTGTTATGCTCGCTGAATTGAGACAGACATGCATTTCAATATTTGTAGCACACACACACACATATATATATATATATATATATAGCTTGATATGGAACTGCTGGTCTTTGCCTGGGCATAACATTATCTAATCGCACAAAGCGTGCGTTTATCTCATTAAATTTCAGGAGACGCCATTGAATCATTTTACAAATGGCTGAGTACATGTCACAGATATGAATGTGAGAGGGGGTGGTGGGGGGGGGGGCGGCGGCGGAAAGTGTGTGTTGCGGAATTATAGTCGAGGATTTAACATGGATGTAACGCTACGTCTAGGCGAGCACTTGAGTCTTTGGCAACACTCACACACACACACACACACACACACTTGCATTTATATTCACACACACACACACTACTAACACACGCATAGCGCAATTGCTGACAAATGAGATAATTTACACGCTGAAATGAAGCCCATAAAGGCTCATTTAAAATTCAGCGGCGTCTGGGGCATAATTTTTTTGCGCGCTGCTTCTCCGCTGCTTCTCCGCTGCTTCTTGGGGTACACTCTGTTCCACTGTTTCCATATTATTATTATTTTTGTTCGCTTTTGGTTTTTGTTTCGCTCTTGCATTCAGCTCTAGCTTTTACTCTGCTTTTTGTGCTTAATGGTTGTGTGCCATGACATACGTGGCTGGATATTAAAACGGAGCCTCCAAACCAGCCAGGGCCAACGACGGCGCGTGTGTGTGTGTGTGTGTGTGTGACAGAGACAAGACGAGGCGAGACGAGACGAGTGGCACATCCAGTGGCCGTAGCCGGCGCCGTGGCAAATGGCTTGGGGCACGACAGAAAAAATCTTTATTAGCATACGGCATAAAAATTTATTAAAGATGAACGCGGCTAAATGAAAAGCGCGCCAAGGATTTCGATGGTGCTTTTCACCGTTTTCTTTTTTAGCTAGCTCCTTTCAGTTATTACTCTGCTTTTTTTGTTTTAGCTCGTCCCCTTGCTCTTGATAATCTGCTCTTCGTTTAGTGTTTATTGTAAATCGATTTGAAGTTTTTGATTAAACAACAACTTTGGGGCCTAGTTGCTGTCCATTTAGTTTTTATTCTCTGATTTTTCTATGTTTTGTTGTTGCTGTTGTTGTTGTTGTTGTTTTTGGTTTGTTTCTTTCTGTTATTGCCATTTGTTTGTGCGGAGCAGTTTTTATGATGCTCAACTTAATTTTATACAAATGACCTTAGGCCATATCACCATTTATATCCGTCAATCCCTTTTTGGTATAAGTTTTATTCTCGTTTCGTTTTGCTGGACCTAATTTTTTTTATATATTTTTGTGCCTTGTCCACTTTCTTGCTGGTTTTGTGTGTGTCTCTTTGCCGGCTTTTAAGGGCATTTTTATGCTCGCTCGAAGCGTCATCTAACGGCAAGCTGGCCCTAAAAGCCTTTAGCCAAATATCTCCAAGAGACAGACAGGCGTAAAGGTAGTATATATACACACGCACACATATGTATATATATATATGTATTATATATACATTTATTTAAGTATACGTATATGTCTGACTGACTATATGCTTATGTGAATAAACAAAACGCAGCATTTGTTTGTGCTGCGAGCTGAGCGACACTGGAATTTCAATAGAACAAGTGGCAATGTCAAGTGTACTCAACTAAGACATACCCTGTAAGCAGAGAGTAGTAACACTTAAAGTATATCGTATAGATATAAGCAGTTTTATTTTAGAAATGATATCCAAGCAGTAAAGGCCTTTTAAAGCCGAATGAAATTAAATAATGCTTTTTATATATGTGAATTTAAAAGGACTTTTCTGGTTCATGTAATATACCCTCTATACTTATTTAAACGACTTTAGGGTATAAAAAGCAAATCCGTAGCCACTTGCGAAAATGAATGGAAAATGTTCAGAGTTGGAGCGAGGAGTGGCAAAAAGCGTCCATATAAATATAGATGCGGATGGCGAGATAGGAAGCTGAGAGCTTGAAGCTGTGGCTAGCAACTAAAGCCGAAGGAAAAAGGGTGCCAAAAGCGACCAATGGCCAAGTTTGGCCTAAGTCAAAGTATTTCCTGGTTATTCAGCTCCTAAGAGCCCAGCAGTCCGGCAATTGAGTTATATTTGATGCATATCAGATGCTCAATGTTCAAGTCAAAAACGAATGCAGACAAAAGTCCTTCGACTCATATATAATACAAGTTTAGTGGAATGTGTGTATAAGTGTGTGTGTGTGTGTGTGTGTGTGTGTGTGTGTGTCCGAGTTGTATATGTAAATGCTCGCGGGGCTAACGCGGGGCTAACGCGGGGCAGTTGCCGTGAAGGGAATTCAATTCCGAGCCGGACAGTTAAGCTCAAGTGGAAAAAGGATGCGAGAATGCGAATGCTCCAACTCAAAGGGAAATATATATAAAAGATATTTATTTGTCATACAACATACAAACACACACACAGAAACATCACACATAAATACAAATATTATTAATTATTATATGTGGATGTGTTTGTATATATACATTTGACATTTATATATACATTATATGCATATTTCTTTGTATGGCCATCACATAAATCAGTTAAAAGCGGAAGAGAAATGCTGAAGTGAAACTGGCCATGTGACATTTAAGGAGTTTGTTGCTGGTCCGCAAACAAATCAAATAATCGTAAAACTCAAAGGGAAGTTGCAAAAAAAAAATTGTTTCACATATAAATCAGTCGCCTAATGGATTAAACATAAGTGGAATTAATATTTCAAAGGCTTAAGAAATATGAATTAAATTTATTCATTTTTTATTAAGACATTTATCCATAATATGTCTAGATATATAACTAAACTTGCAGCTTTTGAAATACTTTTCGTAATTAGGTCTCTGTAAAAATATAAAAGTTAGCAACCTTTGGAATATTTTTTTAGGATTTTTGTCCTTTTTTTGGCACAAAAGTTAACTGTCCATTTAGCAACCGAGCCCCAAGGATACTTGATACCTTAACCATAATTTCAGGGTAGACAGGGACTAGACGTGGAGTATGAATTTTTGTATAGCTGAAGCAGATCTTGGCAGTCTCACTCAAATGCCACTGCTTGTCCTGGGGGTCTTCAGCTGAACTGCGCAGCAGCCTGCCTAATTAGATCCAAGCGATACCGAAAGTTGGATGTGCATGGAAACTAAGAATGCGGAACACAGAAGGGTTAATTAAATTTAAAGCTCCCAAGAGAGCAGCAGAACAAGAAAGAGAGTAAGAAAAAAATGAAAGAGAAAGGAGTGAATGAGCTGAGTGGGTTAGGCGGTGGAGGGGGGGAGGGGGGGAAATCATATTGAGTGCAGCAGGCTTACACATTTGTGTGTGCGTTGTTTTTACATAAACTAATATTGTGACAGATGTGAGCTGCTTACGTATTAACTTCCATGTGGACGCATTACTGGGAAGGGGGTAAGCATGCATATATGTTACCAATATATAGCAGAGTGAGAGAGATAGAGCGCCTCCTGTTGTGGAGTGAGCAAGTCAATAATAAAATATGAAAATTGAATTCCGAGTGGAGACAAAGACCATAAATTGAGCCGATATCTGCATGACAGGCTTAAACCATCGCGCTTAACCTCATTCAACATTGGAGTACATTATTTTTACAATGTTTATTGCCCGTCCGTACAAATACAAATTTAAATAAGTACTAAGTACTGGCTGTAATAAAATGTTAAAGTGCTTTTTAATACATTACATCGTTGCGAATTGGAAAATTTGCATTGGCTTGGGCATTGACTGGGGAAACGAAATGTTTATCCTATTTGGCTCTCAAAAACGAAATGAATTGCTGGCATTGGCTGGTTCAACTTTAGCATGCAAATCCTAGAAAATCAGACACACACAAATCGATAAGGAACACATACTTAGTGGCAAAAGCCTGGGCGCATTTGCACAACCTTGAGCAGCATCCCAGACTAACCGAAAGGTGAGCACATGGCAACTGAGGCAACGTGATGCGACATACGATACTCACACACACACACACACACACACACACATACACACAATCACACCGAATCACAGACACAGAAACTTACTCATATGAGTAACATTTTTAGACAGCAATAAAGGGGGAATTGTTGATTTGTATTGCCGTGTTTAAAGGGGTTCCAGTTAGCAATGCTCTTTGATAAATTCCAAATGTAGATAGAATTCTAAAAACAGCCTAAGCCATTTACCATTATTTCTCCCAAAATAGGCTTGGTAAGCTCAACAAACAATGTTTACACAATCATTATAATTATATTTATTGATATTAGCATCACAATTTGACTTTATTGTTTTTCTGTACACATTTTGCTAATTTAAACATAATTTTACTCTTATTTAGACTTAATATTAATCGCATTTATGTTCATATGGATTTTTCTGTTATACATTTTGAATATAATTTTAAAATACATTTTTTATTTTTATATATTAATATTATTGCCCTGCCTTTGCTTGTTTGTATTTATTATGTTATATATCTTTATACTATTTACGCTTTATATGCTATTTGCTAGTGTTGCACGTTGTATATAGCGCACACTAATCAACAATCATAGCCGTCACGGATACGTCTTTTGCCCCAATCGGATGCACATCTAAATCCAACCTCAAATTGAATAATGAATGCTAAGTGTTTGAGTGGCCGCCACCATTACCAGGTGCCCATTTGCTATCGCTGCCCGATGGGAATGCATTAAATCAAGGTATCGTTGAAAGCAACTTCTGGTCGCCAATCCCCTAACTAAGTAACCAACAATGGCAGTGGCAGTGGCAGCAGCAGCAGCAGCAGCAGCATTGGCAGCATTGGCAGCAGCGTTGCAATTGGGCAGGTGCCCCAAAAAGTAGGCAACGATTTTGGTGATTCGCGAAATGTGAGCAACTCATTGCTGGGCGCAGCTCGGTTTTCGCTTTTGGCGGGGACTGCCTGCTGCTTAGCTGTAAACATCAATTACGCCGCCCCCAAAAACTATTCATGCGATTAGCCGCATTTTCTAGTTATTGGGTAATAGCCATTGCCAGTTGTTGGCGGCTATTTTGGATAACTGGCCAGTTGGGCGAAACATGGGGAGCAAAAAAAAAAAAAAAAGGCGCAAGCGAATTTTCAGCGTTTGCGCTGAATTGAATTAACGGGTCCGGTGCTGTGGCTGTAAATTTCCAACGGTGCATCTGATAAACGTGGCCCTGCCGACATGTTGGGGGCCCATAAAAAGGCTGAGCCAGTGAGTCAGCAGCCGTCGGAGACCGAAGAGTTATTTCAAATGTTGAAAACTGTGCGAAAAACCTAGCTAAATGTAAAACAGACAACGCTGCAAGGACTACAAGTGTATGTGTTCATGTGTGTGTGTGTGTGTAAATTTGCTGTGCTGTGCTGTGCTTCTGGCCTGGTCTTAAAAGCGTAAAGCCATTTGTATTCATTTGAAATTAATTTAGCATTCATGCAAGGCACAAGACGCGTCGGCCGCAAGAGACGCAAAATCAGCAGCAACAGCAGCAATGGCAAGGGAAGGGTAAGGGTAGGTGGGCTGGGAGCGTGCCAGTGTCTGGAGTAGCAATATATGGCGCCGCTAGCGCCAGCTAAGCAACGGATAAATACGTGTACGTGGCATACATTTGCCAACAATACAAAAGACGAGCCCAAACAATTTGCTCCCAGAGCCGCGTCCTTGTCGCCTTTCGCCTTATCGATAAGCAGTTGACGCCGAAGCCCTACAATTGAAACTACCAGAAGAAGGCCCTCTGTGTGGCTCTAGGCTAGGCGCCTCTGCTCCACTAATTTTAACAAATTAATTGGCAACAATAAATTCAGTTGCAAATAGGTGTACAGATAGCATCTCCGCATAGGTTGTGCCACTGTATGGGAATGCGATAGACAATTTGCTCGTGTGTGTGTGTGTGTGTGTGGGGGGGGGGGGTTTGGGTAGCTATAGATTGCTCCACTAATTTGATTCGCTCAATGAGAGGCACTTAAACAGCGCTGATATATATTTTATATACCCAGCACTCCCAACTCTAAGGGGTATGCAGAAAACAGTTAAGACTCCTCGTCTATTTAACTAAGCTGCTAATCTAACAAGGAGCTTAAATTCAAAAAAAACAGAGACTACTTTAAAAATGATTAGAAAGCTGTACAGAATTTGTCATAAATATACAATTTTATTATCTATTTTATTTTACATACTTTTTCACTTTTATTTGCCCAAAGTTTGACCTAAATAAGCAATCAAACATAGTTTTATTTAAATCCGTTTTTAATTAAAAATGTAACTGCAATTTCATAATTAAAATTTATTCACACAACAATTATTTTCTATGGTTTTTTAATTTCTAATCATATTTATTCATTTTAGTGAACAATTTTATAGTTTGAAATAGTTGCTAATATTATATATATTATATATATAAAAGCGATTTAGGTGGCCACAGAATTTGTTGCACTCTTCTTCTTTAATAACTGTTTTCCTATTAAATATTGTTGTATTTCCACTTTTATCAGAACAATATGAGAAGTAGTTCTGGCAGCCTCAAAGTAACTTGGTGTGTTGGCTTTAGAAATCATCAAGAATAACAATAAACTACAAAAAAACTTTCATATCTAGAAAATCTGTTTTACATATATTCGTCTAAGGCAAACTTATCTTCTTGGCTTAAGCAAACTTCGCTCCACTCGATAAAGAAAAAAGAAGAAGAAAAAGTAGAAAATAAACGTTTAGAATACAAAAATAGTTAATGTTCTGTTCATATCTCAAACGCTTAGAAAATCTTAGAAGAGCCTTAGAATTTGATTGGCTTTACAAAACTTTGAAGAACTTATGAAAATGAACCATTTCAAGTTAGCTCATATTTAAAACCAAGGCAACCAAAAATGTTCGATGTTTTCATTATGAGCTAAATAATTTAGTGTTGCGGCAACTTGCGCAACAATCATAAATGTCAAAAATAGTTTTTATTGTGCCACAAAGTGTTTTATATGGTATGTATTTAGTCTAGGGAATTTCACAACGGAATCGTTGAACATGAAACGCTCGAGTGCTCTCATTGTCCGCTAGGTGTCGCCACTCGGCCATTTATTCATTGTTTGCCCGAAAATTTACATTCAACAGCAGCCTACTGAGCGCTTTTCTAGTCAAGCACTCTCGATTCGAACAAAAAAAATAAAATTGTGGCACTTTATTTATTAGCTTGTAAGCCCCGCGATGAAATGTCGTCCCCTATCACCCGAACCCCATCCCGCAACCCCCATCGCACCGCCCACGCCAACAACGAGCCTGACCTCGGACTCCAACTGCTCTTGGACCCATCGAGTCGTGCCCGCGTTGACCGTACCATGTTGGGGGGACGGCAAATTGTGGGAGTTTTGGGTTACGGATACGCTTTCGACAGCAACATTTGCGGCCCATAACACGCAACATTTGACATGGTCGGCCCTGGCGAACATAGGCACAGGAACATCAGTAACCACATCGTACACAGACAGAGAGAGAGAGAGAGTGGGATGTGGTGCTGGTGCAGGAGCAGGAGCAGGAGCAGATGCAGACACAGGCACAGGTGCAGGGGGGGTGCGCAGGTGTTCATTGGTTGGTCCTCCCCGGCGGGGCGACCTCACAAATCTTTCACGACTGCGGCGCGTGTACATAAACTGAAATTGGCCTATAACTGTCTGTTCGATTGTTTTGTGCCGCATTCCGACAGCCGCCGGGCGGGTGAGTGGTGGACAGAGTGGTTGCAATGCTTGTAAATATACCTACATATTGCGGTAAAAATCACAATTCTGTTTCGGTTAGGGGCTATGTAAATCATTCATGTGCGTTGCAAAGGCCCCCAAATGTAGACTATATTAATATGCCAGAAAACGAAGGCGTGTTTTTGGTACGGCGAATATTCATTTGTACGTGACTATTGAGCAGATTATGCTCGGTTACGTTGCGATGCGATGCGATGCCATCCGATCCGATGTGATGCGATGCGACGCAATTTGAGACGAGACGCGAAGCGACGCGTTGCGACGCAACGGATTGAGTCGAGTCGAGTTGAGTTGAGGCAGGTTGTGCTAATAACCCAGTTAACTTGTGAGCAGCGCCACTCTCCGTTTCGTTTGCCACGGCTCGCACTCGACTCAAGCGGCTCGGCTCGGCTCTGCGGCAGGCTCTGAAACTACCTGCGACAAAGTCAAACCATTTGCACAGAGCCTTAAAGCATAAGCAACCCCTCTCCTCCCCTCGACAAACATATCAAAAAAAAAAGAGAGAATACAAAAATGTTGCCCACTTTGGTTGATATTAAAAATGCAAAGAAAACGCAAATTAATGTTTCATGTTTGGCGCGCTCACCGCGTCGGCGCGCTCTTTAAGAGAAAACGAAAGAGAGAGAGAGAGCAAGAGAGAGTAAGAGTTGTGAGAGCATTGTGAGTGAGTTGCTTCGGTTTTGGCATTCGTGTGTGCTGCTCTCGCCAAGGTAGTCATCGACACGCGCTGCCTGCTGATGAATCAGTTTTAGTACGCGAATTCTGCGGCAAGGATGCACGTGTGCGCTCGGCAACAGCAAATTGATTGCTTACATTGTGCCACATTTCAAATATAAAAAACAACTTAAGCGAACCCCCCAAAATATAAAAAGAGCTAAATATTAAATAAGACAACAACAACAACAATCATTTTAATAACTGTATAACGAAACTGTGAACAAGCAAGAAGAAGCAGCTGCAGAGCGAGAGCAATTCGAACACGTACGAGAAGGATACACAAAAATGCGACGCTCGAGTGTGTGACTCTGTGTGTTTGTGTTTGTGTGTGTGTGTGCGAGTGAGTGAGTGATTGTGTCGGTGTGGTGAGTGTAGTGTAGTGCTTATATCGCATACCTATAGAGCTGTACCTAATGTGCCGTTCCATACATACATACATACATACCTAAATATCCAAATACATACATACAAATAATAAAAAAAATAACACAAAGGCAACAGCTTTGTCCTCTCGTGTACCCCCCCCCAACCGTGTCCATGCCCGTGCCCGTCTCCGTGCTCATTGTCGTTGCTCGAGTGCTAAACGGAAATATTTGGTAGTCCAGGTTATTGCCAGAAAGAAAAAAATATAAAAAAAACAGAAACCGAGAAAGCAACAATGCCAGTCAAAATGAGAAGCTACTGAAGCGAAAAATGTGTGCCCACATCTATATATATGTATAAAGATATATATAGATTCACCACTAATTATTCCGCATTGCGCAATCGATTGTCAAATAAATCAACTTTACACAATAAATCAACACCACAAATTGGGCTCAAAATGGCGCCGGGATACGAGCGTCGCATGGAATACACATAGAACAGGTGCTAACTGGTAAGAGAAATGTCATTAAGGATCTATTTTTGGTCTTAAGATCTTAACTTTAAGTAATTCATAGAACAACTTCAAGATAGAAAGTCCTTTTTTCTTATCTGAAAACGATTTATTGTTTTAGTTAAAATACAAACTAAAAAGTAGAATTTATATTCAGTCGTTTAGAAAATGCCACTTTATAACTTACTGTTGAACATAACAAATAAAAAAGCTAACGGCAAATAATCGTTTAAAAATTATATATTCTAAAATTCGATTCAAAAGATAAAATAAAATGCAAAAGTCGCTGAGCAAAAAAAATACTTTCAAAGTCATATTTAATTGCCAAATTTAGCAGAAATTGCCATGTTTATAGCCCGAGGCGAAAGGCTCTCATTGTTTGTGTGTAACTTTGAGTAATATGTGGATTTAAAATGCTGGTTAGATATTTACTAAGCAGCGGTTAAGGCCGGACATTTGTATTGTTTGATTTCCATGGAACACTGACATTTTGAGGCCCCGGGGCGATAATTCTTTATAATAGCAGAGCAAAATGCTAACTGCTAAAAGGGACAACGGACCATAATATATAATAAAAATATATGTATATGTATGTGTGTATGTGGATATGTATATGTATATGTATGTTTTTGTATGGGGGAATGACCAAAACAAATAGCGGGCCACACGAACCCCTTGACCCAAGTCACGCAGCTAATTGGACTGACAACGAATATATATGTATATATATGTATATTTGTGAGTAATGACCCAGGATTATGAATATTTTCCCGTGCTAAATGTGTTTCCCCGTTGACCCAACGCAACTGGACAAATTCTTGGGCGTTATTTATTTTTGTTGTTGTTGTTGTTGTCTTTTTTTGGGCTATGATAGAATGGAAGAGCTACTGCTGTAAGTGGTCGCCATAAATTGTAACTGTAATTTATAAGAAATGCAGTAAATGTTTCGAGTATTAGCCAAGTGGAGAAATGAGTATTAAAGCGCATGAATAAGCACTTATTTTGTGATAGAGTTGCCTCGTTCATTTATGCCTTGAGCCACCCCCCAAAATAATAGTAATTACAATAAATTATTCTATTAAGTACATCATTTGCCGAGCTTTCCACGATATTTTTGCAAACTTATTCATTCACATTTACTTCAGCAATTGCCTGCAATAATTTAATGAAAATATTTGCAACTTGATTTTCATTTTAATTTCAAATTTTCTGTTAGCTTAAAGAATTTGAACGATTAACTTTCTGTTGAATTGATTTGAAAATTGAGGATTACTGATGAATAAGAATTAAATTGCTTGAAAGTTTCTTTTTTCAAATTAAATAGCTTAACGAATCAGAATGTTAAGCTTTAAATTCAATTTTATTGACGAGTTTTGTTTAATGCGATTCGTTCAAATTGCGATTTCTTTCTTGATTTGCAGATAATCTCTAAAATGTTTTTTTTTTTTTGATTAGGCCTGTTGAGCCTTTAAATTTCATCCTAAATTGCATCAATCTAGGTAATTATTTCAAATTAAATCACAATTAAATTCAAGCACTTTTTAGACAAACAACAGGATAATAGCACTCGATAAAAAAAAATATTACTATAGGTTTTAGGATAATCGGTTTTAGTGACTCAAAAAAACACTTAGGTCTAATTAAATTTTAATTATGGCCATAATTGTAATAAAAAATACCATGTTTTTTTCCAAATGCTCTGATTGACAATGTTATTAAGCAAAGCTAATGCATAAAAAGGGCATTAATCAAGTGAATTATATATTTATTTATTTTTCTGGGCCAGGTTTTGAATATTATTAATGACCTGTACTTTGATAGGCAGATAAAATATTCATTAAAATTATTACAATTATAATCGTCACAGTTGTATGTTGAAATGGCATGCGCATTAGCCAAAATTTATGTGCAAAAAAAAATCGATAAATATTAAATTTATATATGTTAATAAAGCGTAAAAAGTGGGTTACTAATTTTTATAAATTTGTATGTGTTTGCTTTTTAGAAGTAATAATATAGAAACAAATAAAAATATTATTTCTTATTACATATTTAATTTCAATTGGAAAGTGTATTATCTGCTTAGTGAGAAGAAAAGAAATATTAGTTCGATAAAAAAAAATATTTTTATTATATTTTACAATTTCAGAACTCAGAATTTGAAATGCTGACTTTTACATTGTAGGCTAACACAAATAAGTTAAAATACAATCCACTTTGTAACTGTATATTATAAACGTTTTTTGTTTTTTATAGATTGTTAACGCCTCTGGAAGTCCTTAAAGATTGTCATCGATGTGGTCATTGTTGTTGTTGTTGTTGTTGTGGCATTGAGAAGAACAATAATAAAGCGAAAAGGAAATCAGCTGTCAGTTCATCGATCAACGTGGGATTATGTCGATGGACATGGAGCACAGCTGGGGCTGCGCCTCGCCCCTAAAAGTGATTTGGCTAACACAATTGTGGCTGTTGCTGTTGCTATTTGGTAAGTTCAGGATCAAGATGCCAACGACATGGCATTTAAAGTGATACCCACGCGGACTCCATAAACATGGGGCATGAACTGAAATGTTAATATTGCTCTTCTTCTTCTACTTCTTATGAATTCTACTTTTTTTTTATTGTTTTGTTTTGTTTTATGTCTATTATGCCCACACACACACACACACACACACAATAGAAAGCGGCTTGGTCATCAGCGAAGTGCCTCCACATTACTGGGAAACCCCCTACTCGCAGCCGTACTTTGATAACTCGTCGCGACGCGAGGTCACCGCAACTGTGGGGCAAGCAGCGCTGCTGCATTGTCGCGTACGGAATCTGGGCGACCGGGCGGTAAGTTGTATGATGTTTTTCCGTGGGGTGTGTTGGGGGTCAGCCCAGAGGCGCTCGCAATTAAAATGCGCTTCGAGTCAAAGCCAAAACATTATATATGTATGTATAAATATGCCGCATAGGGTATAAGGTATGTTATATGGCGGTTATTGTTGCTTATGGTAAATGCTTTGGAGTGGTGGAGGGGAGTGGATGGGGGGAGAGGGGCTGACAAACAAACGACCTGCGGCGAGCGCCTGGCAGATTTGTAGATTACTTTTAAAAGATTACGCCATAAAGTTGGCGGTCTAACCACCATAGCCTCTAGTTCTGCTACCAATCTGCCACAGCCCCTGGCTCCCTCTCTCTCTCTCTCTTACTCACTCTCTCTCTCTCTCTCTCTCTCTCTCACTCTCCCTTTCTCTCACTCTCTTTCTGTGTCGTTGGCTTCCGCTTCTTTTGGTTCTTGTTCGCGCATTTGTAACACGGCTTCGCATCCGCTCACAGCGATTTGTTAGCAAATGCAACAACAGTTGCTTCCTTTTGTCATGCCTCCTTTTGTTGCCCCCCACCGCGCCTCTTTGGTTTGTTACCTCAAAAGCGCTCTGGCCGTGCAATTATGCGGTGTAATAAATTTGTAGCTGTCCGTGCCCTGTCTTGCCCCCCGAAAGCCGCACGCCGCACGCTCCGTTGTGGCTCCGTCCAGACAACGACGATATTAGTGACAACGTTGTGTTGCCTGGCGACACTCCAACGATCTGAACTTTTTAACCCCAGACGGTTGAATTGAGTAATTAACGCCACGACCCGAAAGACAAGCCAAGTCAGGCAATCAGCGTAACCAGTCACTCATCCACCTCCAGTTGGCAACTGGCAACTGGCAACTTCCACTAATTCCCGACAAGCCAATTCGCATTGTCGCTTCTTATATGCAGCTAATTGGAGCGATGTGGCACGTTTGTGTGTCAATCAGAGTAGAAAAACTATTCACAGATTCAGAGTGTAAAAGTTTGAACCTTAAAGCAGACAACTCTTCCCAAAATTGAATATTGCTCAATATATATATTTCTATGATCTTATATATTTTTCACTTGATCAAATTTCACTTAAATTGCTTTCATCAAATTATTTATTTATTTTCGTATATTTATTCAAATTTTATTTCAATAGTTTTGGGGTAGCTTGTATAAAATTCGCATTTATTCTCTATTATTCAGCAACACTTACATTATTTTTTGGCCGCATTTTTAAAAAGGTTTTTGTAGTAAAATTTGCATATGCGAAATTTTGTGGTTTGTTGTAGCGGGTGGTGGGGGGGGGGGTGGGGGTGTGAATAATGTACAAAAGTTTTTTACAGAGTAATCGCTTTAAAAACTTCAAACAATTAGTAAAGTTATAATTTAAACATGCAAATTTATCTTATCTTTTGTATTAGTCAATTTAGTAGTTTGTCAATGCTAATGGAGGCAAATTAACTTATTAAAATTTTTATGACTATGACTTTTTTATTCAATTTCGTTAAATATCTTCATAATCTTAAAAATGAAGTAAATCAACTTGTTAAAATTTTTATGACTACTTTTTTTATTTAATTTAGTTAAATAGTCAAAGTCTTAAAAAGGAAGCAAATATTTTAATTTCAAAGAAAATTCCAATTTTACACAAGACTTGCTTAATTTGTGACTACTTTTTTTTAATTTAATTTCGTTAAATATTTTCATAATCTTAGAAAAGAAGTAAATATTTGAATTTACAAGAAAATTCTATTTTTGGAAAAGACTTGCTTAAATTGGGGCTGTTAGTTAAATGATTTCTGGCGAATGGCAAAAATTTCTGACTTTATATCCAGCTGAACTTAATAATAACTAATGAATAAAAAATATATTTTTTATGTAATTTCGTTAAATATCTTCGTAATTTTAAAAAAGAAGCAAATCAATTTATAAACATTTTTATGATTACTTTTTTTTATTTAATATCGTTAAATATATTCACATTTTGAAAAAATAAGCAAATCAACTTATAAACATTTTTATGACTACTTTTTTTTTTATATAATTTTGTTAAATATCTTTATAATTTTTCCTTATATTTGTCACAAGACTTGCTTAAATTGGTTCTGTTAATTAAATGATTCCTGGCGAATGACAAGAATTTCTGACTTTATATGAAACTGAACTTAATAATAACTTCATTTTATTACGTAAACTTGCTTTAATTATAAGTTAGTTAACAACTCGTTAATCACCGTAGGCATAACAACGCCCACTTGTAAATATCATTTTGGTAATTAATCACAAAATATATATCCTTTCCCCAAATGTGCCAACTCATCTACTTCCTAGGAAACACACAATGAAAATCTTATCAAATTTGATTTTCATTCATTATTTGAGTTTAATTAGTGAAGCGTATGGAATTTTGCTCTGTATTTGATCGAAAGATTATTTGGCAACACAATGAAAATTTTATCAATTTGATTTTCATTCATTATTCGAGTGTAATTAGTGAAAGTCTTATGGAATTTCGCTTCGTATTTGATGGAAAGATTAAAGTTGTTAGTGACAGCATTAATTAAGTTTGATAAGTTAAATAAAGAAAATTATTCTGAATATTAAACATTTATAACTGACATAACCACTTTACTTTGAAGTATGATAAATTCTTATTCTTGCTGGACTTTTATTTGAAAGTGAAGAAGTTAATCAGTTTACCAAATTTATTAGCTTTGTATATTTTTCATTAATAGTGGCCAAAGTGCATTAAGCCAAAATATTTGCATTTTAACTTAGTTTTTTAAGCTGAAGGGCAAAGTTATTAATTGGTTATTTACTTATTAATAAGCAAAGAAAAATGTGCACAAAAGGAAGGAAAAGCTTTTAGTTTTTAGTAGAGCCTTCCGGCTCTATTTTCCGTACAATCGATGCACAAAACAAAGACACGTTGCAAATTTGCCGGACATCAAAGTAATGGAAAAGAGCAAAGCTAAAATGCAACTTGCAACGAGGCAAGTGAAGTAAAAGCTGTAAAGCATCTGAGTAACATGACTTGGGGCACAAGTTGCACATCAATTTAAGTAACGAGAAGTGGCAACATCGATTTAAACTTAATCTGTGTATTAATTTGCTTGCCACTTGGCCATTTTCTTTTGTGGCAGGTATCGTGGATACGGAAGCGAGACCTGCATATACTCACTGTGGGCATCTTAACCTATACGAATGATCAGCGCTTCCAGTCGCTGCACTCTGAGGGCTCCGACGAGTGGACGTTGCGCATATCGTCGCCGCAGCCGCGGGATTCCGGCACCTACGAGTGTCAGGTGTCCACAGAGCCGAAAATCAGTCAGGGCTTCCGACTCAACGTAGTGGGTGAGTATATATACGGGCTTGTGTATGTATGTATGTATGTGTGTGTGTGTGTGTGTGTGTGTGTGTGTGTTTTTGTGTGGCGCCGTATTTTTTAAGGTATGAAAGCAATTAATTGTATTCTGCGGTTTTTTACAGTGTCGCGTGCTAAAATTCTTGGCAATGCAGAGCTGTTCATCAAGAGCGGCAGCGACATTAATCTCACCTGCCTGGCGATGCAGTCGCCAGTGCCACCGTCGTTTATCTACTGGTACAAAGGCAAGCGGGTCATGAATTATTCGCAACGTGGCGGCATTAATGTCATCACAGAGCGCTCGACGCGCACCAGCAAGCTGCTGATAGCCAAGGCCACGTCGGCGGATTCCGGCAACTATACGTGCTCCCCAAGTAGCTCAGGTGAGTTGTCTTTGTTGCTGTTGCTGCCACTGCTGCGGTTGCTCCCCCCCCCTCTCTCTCTCTCTCCCTCTCTCTCTTCATCTTCATCTTCATCTTCATCCACTTTAATGGCAACGTCCTTATCCGCCTGTCTGAGTGCGTGTCAGCTGCAAGTCTCGTTCTTTGCCTGCTGGCAATTAATGTGACATCTCCAGCCAACGGCTTTTCTATCACACACAACTACCTCTTACCAACATCCGCTAGAGATGTGCGCGTTGTAGTGGAACAGGCCAGAACTCAGCCATCGATTAAGTTAACACATAACACAGAAAGTTGGCCAATAAGCCAGCTGAGTTCTGCTTGTGTTCGTTTTTAATTGTGTTATTTTTCCAAATAACTTAAATTTATATTGATTAAAAATGGAATAAGAAAGAGTAAAATTCAATTTTTTTTTGATGTATTATTTATAGTTTATTATTATTATTATTATATTATAGTTTCTTTGAAATCATTTTTTTAGTACTACAAAACACGAAACGCTGACAACTCTAGCAAGATGCTCCACTCTTCCACTCATCTCCTCCCCCCCCCCCTCCCATACTGCATTAATATGTCATCCACATGTTTATCTCTGTTATGTTTGTATGTGTGCACACACAGACTCCGCCTCGGTGGTGGTGCATGTCATAAACGGCGAACATCCGGCCGCAATGCAACATGGCAATAGCAGCGCGAGCTCCTTGCGCTCCTCCTGGAGCCCAGTGCCTTTAGTAGCCATCACAACGACGACAGCTGCGGTAGCTGTAACATGGAACTGGAACTGGAGCAGCGGTTGCATTGTTGCTGCTCTTAATGCGCTGCTGCCAGCGGCGATTGCCAACTTGTGGCGCCGCTGTAGCTCCAACTGGAGCTGGAGCTGGAGCTGGGGCTGGGGCTGCAGTTTGAGCTGATGATGTTGCAGCTATTTGGGCAGCAGGCAGCTGAATGACGGTCCCGGCCTAGTTGGGGCAGTTGCACTTATCTTTGGTTTAGTGTTAATGATGATGCATTTAATGTGTGTGTATATGTATGTATGTGTGTGTGTGTGTGTTGCCATTACGGCTCGATGCGGCTCATCAACTGAGGTGTACATAATGCAGGAGTCCTTGAACGAGTATTATCTGTAAGAGAACGAAAATGAAAATTTAAAATGACAGCCTTGCTGACTAAATAAAAGTATTACGATGGAACATTTTAAAAACAATACACCCAAAAAAAATTACAAAAAAAAATTACTTAATATTTAAGATTGTAAAACATAATCACAGAAACCCGGAGTAAAAACTTGTAAAGTTTTTTTTTCTTTTCGTTTCTTTTTCGATCGACAAACGCATTTTTCGCCAATTTGCCTAATTTTGTGGTTTGTATACATTTTTTGGCGCGCAGCTTGCTTAAAGTTATAAATAACAAAAATGGCAATGTGCAAGTTTATTTATCAAAAAAAAAAAAATTCATTAAGCCATAAGAAAAGGACGAAGAAAAGAAAACTTGCTCGCACTCGCCAAAAAGTATGCAATAAAAAGTTTTGCGAATTTGAGTTGAAATTCTTTTGTTCTACTTTTTACACAAAACTCATTTGTTATTCTTTGACACAATGTGCATATAGTATATGATACAGATATATATATATATATATGCATAAACATATATATATATGTAAAAATGTATTCACAATTCACAGTAAATTCCAGCCAAATTACACGCTATTTAATTTTACCTTTCGTTCACATTTAGGCTTAAAATCCCAAAATTTATAATAAAATAACATGAATAATACAAAATGTGCGGCCATCTACTGTGTATATAGTATAAATATTTGTTATTATTCGGCTTGCATTATTCATTATTTGAACAAAAATCAAATACATTTTAATAAACACAAAACCAAACAACTAGAAAAAAACATTAATTGATTTTCGCCCATTTTATACCAAAAAAAAAAATAATAATAAAATACAAAATACAAAACAAAAAGAATATATAAAGTAACAAAATTTATAAAAATCTTTAACAACAAATTCTGTGTATATGTATAAGTTCTAACCTGGTTGTCTGCCATCAAATTCTATGTAGTCCATCAACGTGTAAATTATTGATTATTGATACATAAATGAATAACTGTAAATTTAGGTCTTGCTAAGACTTTTAAGCGATATAAGTATAAGCGCCCCCAAGTTGACAACTTTCAATTCACAACAAAAAAAAAACTCTAAAAACTAAAAACAAAAACCAAAATAAAAAGAAACCCAAAAAATAAATTGCTAAACAAAATAACAACAAATAATACATAACGTTTTCTGTTTAAACAAAAAAAAAAAACCCAAAAAAATGAAAAATGTTTCTCCATAATAAAATAATGGTTATGGTTAAAATATTAAAATTGAGTGGCTTTTTAATGGTACCAAACTGGGCAATGGGATAATAATAAATGCAATAAATATAAAAGCATTATTTGGCCTATTGAAATTTTTGGGTTTAGGTTATCTGGCAAACACTACGAGTTGGCTTATGACATTTATTTTGGTGCACGCTTTGGTAAGTTGGCAACAATATTCATTGTGATATTGCTTTTGAGTTAGTATCAAGTTGGCAAAGAGTGGCATTTGGCTTATGCCATTGGACACGTTTATTGCTAGATTTTAAGTGATTTTGGCAACTGGGCTTGTACTTGACTACTGTTACTGCAATGGCTTTAAATAAGCTGAAGGACCCGAGCAAATGGCAAACCAAATAAATGGCTGATGAGCGGCTTACGAAGGCTTTTAACGGCTGTTCTGTGCCTAATGATTCAGGCTAACGAGCAAAAAAGTGGCGTATCGTTTATCCTATTATGGCAATATTTAATTAACGTGCCAAATGTGTTGTTTCATCCCAAATCTGATTCGATTTTCTTCACAACACGTTAACCATGTTTGACCCGTAAATCCGACAGTTTTTGTTCTGCTCGCATTGCTGCGGCCAAAATGAAAGACTAATTAAGCGGCTTAATAGACCAACTTGTGGTCGGCATTTGGCCAGATGTGTGTATGAGTAACTGGCTGCTGTTGTTATGCTTATTTTTGTGTGTGTGCGTGTGTGTTTTGTGTGTGGGTGTGTGTCAACATAATACAATAACAATTACAATGACAACAGCAACAACAACAACAACAACACTAACCATTTATTTATATTTCGATTTAAAAATAGCAAACACTCAAATGGACTTATAAAACTCTCGCACAGCTTACGTGCCACCGCCTCCGCCTCCGCCTCTGCCATTGCCGCAAGGGGGCCACAAAAAAAAAAACGACAGAGTAAAAAACACAGCAAAAAAACAGAGCAAAAAAAAAATGTAAAAAAAATAATGAAAATAAATACAAAAATGTATAAAAGGGTACAAAAGTCAAAAAGAAATAAATGGTTGTTCAACTTTTATTTACTTGGGAGCAGAGAGTAGAGGGCCAATAAGAGCTGCGAAACGGAATCAATGTAAAGGTCACAATTTATTCAATTGCCTTGGCAAAGATATTTTTTTTATAGCGTGTTCAGGCGCTGAGGCCCAGACCTAATCCCAAATCACAACGGAATTACAGACTAGTAATGGTTATGTAGCGGATGAGGCGGCCGGAACTGTGTGTCCCGGGCTCAAGAATATAGCGTATAATGGTCAATTGATAGCCAAAAGGCATTAACACGCCAAAGGAATTCCCCCGAACTAAAAAATCGAGATGTGCACCTCCGCTAACCGCACTTCCACTTCCATATCCACGCTTTAAGCTGACTCAAAAAGAGCCATTTTTCGCAGGAAAAAAAAATCACACACACACACACAAATCGCAGAGGGACCCAAATATTAAGTTGAAATTTAGCAGAAATCCAAAATACGTGCCATGCAGCAGTAAACAGAGCTGGAACGATGCCAGCGATGCCAGCGACGCCGCGACCTTCGAACCACCCCACAAATATTCACTCATCCCCAGCCTGTTTAGGTGTGGCTCATGTGTGTAAGTGTGTGCGTGTGTGCGTAAGCTGAAAATCACGTCGTATTCAATGCTTTCGTTTTTGGAATTTATTGGCGGATAGGTCAGAATATTCATGCATCGATATTTTTGCTTTATGCTCGTTTATTATTTCCTTTTTTTTTTTTTTTTTTTATAAATTTTAATAAAAATTGCTGCCAGAGCACGGAGCACGGAGACGGAGACAAATGATGGCCAGCGTGTTGCCCGGACTACATAATGGCCAAGGTATTTACGCAGTATTCAACATGCCCCTCAGCGCCGGCAAACACTTACGGCTATTAAATATTTTACGATATAAAATATATACATACATACATACCAGTACATGTATGTGTCAAGAACCTTGGTCCTCCCCAAGGGGGGGGGGGTGGGAAGTTAATGGCTTAGAATGGAATAAGAGAATGTAACGCATTAGGCATATTTATGAAATTTTTATCATCATTTTTCACAAGCCAAACGAGAATGCAGCAAACTCTTCGACAGTTTGGAGCTGCCCAGCTGCATTGAGTTACACAAATACCCTCAATCTTGGTTCCTCTTCAATAGCAGCGAGTAACTGGACACTCCGCCGGCATAGCAAATAAGACTTGCCACAATATTGACAACACAGCAAATAACGTTTGCCACATAAATATACCCTGCAAGTATTTTTTTTTTTGGGACTTAAGTTTTTGCGCAAGCAAACTTTTGTTTTCAGTTCAGTTTGTGTACTAAAGTTTTGTTTTACAAGTATAAATTGTGGAAGTAGAAAAGAGATATTTGTAAGAAGCGATTGCTAAAGTTAGACACACAAAATCAATATTGAATTTTTACATCTAGCTAGATAAATGTATATATATATATATATATACATATATGTAGTGGTAAATGACTCCAAGAAATGAGAACTACACTGAATGATGTGGTGCTTGGCCAATATGCCACATTTGGAGTCACAACAAGAGGGTAGATGCATTCAGTAGAATGAAATAAAATGAAAATTGTTTAAACGCATGGAAAGTGCTTGTGGGTTGGCTCTGCGCATAATATTTTGAGCTACTTACGGGGGAGGGAAGATGTGGCAGTGACAGTGTCTCGTTGAGTGAAAGAGTTGCAGCTTAGAGCATGACCATAAAAAGGTATGATATGGATGAGCCTTAGCTAAGACAGCAACCAAGCTAAAAGGCAGACAGACAGAAGAACAATAGCAAAAACAGCAACCAGAGAAAAGACAACAGAAAAATTGAAATTGTTCAAGTGCATGGAAATTGCTAATCGGATGTGCGAGAAATGCTCTGGAAGGGTGGGGGGGGGGGGGGTACGGGTACGGCTGCAATAGAGCCACAGTTAAAGCAAGTAGAAAAATGCAAAAAGGGGTGCGAGTGCGGGTGCGGGGTGGGTTAGTGCAGACCACAATCAAATGAAAATTGCTTAAGCCAATTGCATGGAAAGTGAGTTGCGGATGTGCCAAAACCCATTGTGACAGTTAACAAGGCTTAAAGACAAGGCACAACGCAACAGCCAGCAAAAAGTTGCATAAGCCAGATATCAAATTGCTTAAGTTGCCAAGCGAAACATGCTCTTAACACACACACACACACTAACACACACACCTAATGCTAACACCAAATTAATCACTTCACGCTTGGCAAATACTTGCAATTCCAGCAATTTTAGTCAAACTGTTTGAGAATTCTATAAACAATAAATACTTAAATAATGTTTTAAGACTGTTTGACTTTCAAATCTTTTCTTTCATATTTTCAACTAACTTTATTTATATGAACTTTGTTTAGAAGAACTCTTGTGAAATTTGTTGTTCACCTTGGAAAGTGCAAGTTAAGGCAATCTTTTACCGTAATCAGGAATAAGTTTAGTTTTTGACCAACTTCCGATTTGAGGTAACTAAATAACAAAATAACAGTTAAGTGCTTAACGGCTTAAAGTGCAACAGCAATGCCAATTACCAGTTTATTGCGTTCCAAACTGATGGTGATTGAAGAACAATAACCGTAATAATGAGATAAGAGCTGAAGAGCCAAAAACAAAGTAAAATGCATCCAAAACAAAAGCAAAGTAAATATTTTTTGTGCTGTTCTATGGTCAAATTTGAAATACTCTGTTTGTCAAAAAAAAAAAAATGTGTCAATGGTATATTGGATTGAAAGATTTATTATAAAATTGATATAACATTTTTGGAATACAAAAATAAATATATAAAAATAGCAAAACGAAAATCAATTTAGGAATTCAATTGCTAAATTAATTAAATGTAGATCAACTTTTATTTTTTATTTATATTTTATATATATTTATTTATATTTAAGATACAGCAAAAGTTTAGATTATGTAAGGATACAAAAAGAGATCAGAGATATGTCAGAGAGATCATAGTCAGAGTCAGAGTCAGACAGATCATAGTCAGAGTCACAGATATCAGCTACCTCTGCCGAGCCCACAGGGTATGGTCCAGTCTGGCAAACAGCGGATCTGTTAATGCGGCTGCTGCAGCCACTGTCCATTGCCTTAGAAAAGTCCGTAACCTTCTTGAGCAGCGTGGTTAAGGCTGCTTACCACAGCGACAACAGCAGCAGGAGAAGCAGCAGCAGCCCCCATTTAAAGGTCCAGTGTGCGGTGGGGCAAGCAACCAGGCAACCAGACAGCCAGAGAGCCAGTCAGCCAGGGAGTCAGCCAGGCAGTCAGTCAGGGAGTCAGCCAGGCAGTCAGCCAGGCAGTCATCCAGCCAGCCAGCGTCCCCTAACAAGTGTTTTGCCATTGTATACTTTGGGGGCTGGGACTGAGGACTTGGCGACTTGTCGAATTGTGCGCAGCGATAAGGAGCCAAAGTGCCAATACACCTGGCAACAGGACCAACAGCAACAGAAGCAACAGCAGCATTTAGGGATATACACAGAGGCAGAGGCAGAGACAGAGACAGAGAAAGAGAGGCGGTGACAGGGTGTATTAGCTGCTGGCTAAGAACCCATTTGGGTTTTGTGCTTTGCCTTTTGGGCATTTAGCAGACTGCATAGAAAATGGGCATTGACTCATTTGTACATGTGTGTGTGTAGAGTTGAACGCTTGATTCACCCTATGAATGTGTGTGTGTGTGTGTGGGTTTGTATCCATGGACACGTTTTTATGACTTAATGCTAACAAAACGCGTCCACGTGCCAAAATAATCGCCATTCTTTTCTGTCGATGCGGCTCATTGTGTGTTAGCTGTTAGCCCCCAAAAACTGTGCCATTGGCCCAATCCTCATTCACAGCTAACATTGGACTGAGGAGCTTTGGCAGTTTTGTTGCCAATACGTTTTAGCCATGTTTGTACAAAACGCAAACGGATTTGCCAATGTTTATGCCGGGGATTATTGCGGTGTGCGTTAGTGCGTCTATAGAAGCGCCACGCTAAATCTCTAACTCTATCTCACTCGCACTCTCTCTCTCTCTCTCTTTCACTCTCTCGCACTCTATCTCTGTGTGTGTGTGTGTGTGTGTGTGTGTGCCCAGAGCAGTTTTTCATTTGATAAAGCCGCGGCAACGGGGCCTTTTCCAGATGGTTAACGGCTACATTTTCAAATCATATTAAAATTTATGTGCCACAATTCTAAAGCTAAAAGTGATATGTTTTTTTTAGCAGCTTCGTCAGTGAGCAGATTTGCTCTTAGCAAGGGCTTAAATAGCTACCAATTAGTAGTTGGCTACAAGCTAACAATATTAGTTAATAAAGTCACACATCTAAGCTGACATGCAACATTGCATCAAATTGGCGACACAGCGATGTGGCATGGCAGAAACAGCAGCAGCAGCAGCAGCAGCAACTAAAGCAATTTGGGCTGACAGAAACAGAGACAGAGAGAGAGAGAGAGAGAGAAAGAGACAGAATGGAAGAGAAAAGGATTTGAAAATCGCAGTCAACTGCAATTGCTCCAATTGCTTCAAGTCTTCGTTCCAAATCTGGTTGACGCGAGCAGCTTTGACAGCTTTTCTACGAAATCGCTGAGAGATTAAATTATCATGCAGCTTAGCCCAATCAGATTTGTATGTCAAACTACTTATTCATGCATACACACACACACACATATACACACATACATGCTTGTGTTTATTTATTTATATATATATATATATATATTAATAATCCGCTTGTGCATTTTTAATTGAATCGACGTGACATGGCAATTATGCTGCTGTTGTCATTAACATTTTCTGAATTTTGTAATTAACACGTTTCACCAAAATAATAATCCTTATCATCATTATCATCATCATCATCATCATCATCATCATTTCATCATTTCTGCATTTGATTTATTTCATTTAATTTAATTTGGATACATGCAGCAATAGGATGAGTCCATAATCCGGCTTTCGCTCCATTCTGCACTGGATTAGTTGAGCTCAACTGTCCATATTAATAAACAATTGTGTATTTGGGCGATTTATTTATTTGAAATATAAATAAGTACAAATAAGTACAAATTCATTTAAAATAGTAAATTGCTTTTATTTTTTGTTTAACAGAGACCAAACTTTGGCTTGACAATATTTCTGGAGCATTTCAGCCTGATTTGTGGATACACAAATTTTTACTTTAAAGAATTAAAATGAAGCTGATTAAAATAAAGTGAATTAAAAAGAGAAATAGTTATCCACATTCTTAATAAAAAAAACTAACTATCCAAAATAGATATTTATAGTAACAAGCAGTGTAGGTTTTGTGAAGTTGAGGAGGAGTCCTCCACTCACATCCTAACAGAATGTGTCGCCGTGTCCAGGGAAAAGATGCAGCATCCTTGGGATGCACTAACAAAGATTCTGGCATTCGTCCAGGAACTGGGGTTAATGGAGGAGCTATAAGCTCAGAAGGTGGCACAATTGATCTAATAGGTCGCAGTGCAGAATTCTCAATGAATATCTAATATTTAATATTTAATATTTATTAATTAATATACTTATACTATTTATGCAAATAGCGCTTATTTTATATAGAATTAATAATGTCATTTGTTGCAAGTTTATTATTAATTTTTGTGTATTAGTAAGAGTAGCTTTTTTAACATTATTAGAGCGTAAAGTTTTAGGTTATATTTAAATTCGTAAGGTACCAAATAAAGTTGGTTTAATATATATATATATATATATATATATATAATATAAATAATCTGAGTCAATTCTACTAAGTCGAAACAATCGTTTGAATTATGAAAAGATGTCGCCAGTCAATCAAATCCAGCTTTTGTTTGCTTTAAACAATATGCAAAATATTTATATTAAACTTTATTGTTTTAACTTAAAGCTAAAATTGAGGTCAACTGCATGTTTAAGGCCAAACACTTAGAGCACAGAGTCTATAATATTATTAAAGTTTATAAATGGAAATTCTTGCAAACAGTTTGGTTTTTTCTTGCCATGCAATATCTAAACTGATTTCCATATTGACTTTGTTAAAACCCAGTTGTCTTCCAAATGTGGGCGTAACCTAACCTAATTTTGGTTCGTGGCATATGCCTGTCAATATATGGTGATGTGTGGATGCCACTGATGCCACTGGATGAGGCCATTTCTTTCCTTTGCTGTTGCTTGCGTATTTTCGTAAATTCAGAAAGTATTTCCATGGCTGGTGGGTTAACTGTCTGTCGGAATCGCTCTATTTGGCTTGGAGAGTCAAATACATGGATTGCAGCACGACTGTCAGTGGTTGTGGCAAGTTGGTGGGGGTGTTGGGTGGAGCTGGAAGTGTGTTGTAACAATGACTGCCTGAATGTCTGACTGACTGGCCCAAATGACTTGGCAAATGGGCTGGCGTATGCTCATTTGTATTGGCTACAAATACAATTTGATGGTCCTGCTGCTGCTGCTGCTGCTGCTCCAAACTCCTCTGCCTCTCTCTCCCTCTCTCTCGCTCTGCTCAGCCTGTGCCTGCCTCACTTGCTGCAGGCGTCGGGATATTTATACACACATGTTCGGTTTGCAAGCAGAAAACAGTTAAGCACATCTCATTGTGCAGGTGCAGGACGGGGGTACAGGCGGGGGTTGCTGCTGCTGCTGCTGCTGTTCAGTTCAGTTCAGTTGGGTTCAGTTTGGTTCTGTTTGGTTCGCAATGTTTCTGGTACACCTAGGCGAATGCTTTATAATAATATGTATATGTGTATATGTATATATGTAAGGCGCACATGAGGACGGTCCAAGTGCTGGACGAGGATGGCTTCCGTGCGAGTCGGCAAAGGGGGCGGCATGGTGGTGGTGAGGTGACTAAGATAAAAAGTTGAAAATAAATTTTTATTGTTATGGGGCACACACGTTCTTCTTGTCGTCCTTGTATCTGTTTGCGTGTTTGCGACACTCATTTTCTGCAGATGTCTTTTATATGTATGTGTATACCATGTCTCCAAGTGTCTCTATGTGTGCGTGTGCGTGTGTGTGTGTGTGTGTGTGTGAGTGAGTAGTAAGTGCAATGGGATCCAATGAGAGCATGTGTACTTAACATAAATCGCTCACTCATTGAAAGCACTTGCATAAAAACGAACGAACAGAATTCGCATTGGGCTAGGCAACTCTGGCGACCCTGTAACCAGGAACACCCGATGTACATATATACATAATATATATATAGCTATATTTATATATTTATACATATGTATAATATATTTACAAACTGGCTAGATAGGCAACTAGCGAGTGCTGCTGCATTTGCAAAACATTTATCGATTTCTAGCCAAAAAATTATCTATGCAGATTTCCGCACATGCAAAGCGCAGGCACAAACTTTCCTTTCCATCCCGGTGCTCTCTTTTTGCCCTGACGCCACACCGTCCTCCCATCCCCTCCCTCCACTCAACATCTTTGGTAAGTTCTGGTTCGCGCTACCACAGTTGCTCCTCTGCAGCCGCACAGATCCGGCATTCGTTTCGCCCACGGACCCACGTGTGCAGAAAGTTTTGCCAACAGTTTTAATTTCCCATAATTACACAATTACAAAGCGTAAAGTTTTCCAGCACACGCCACGCCTCCAGCCCCATTAGGGGCACGCCTTGCACAATGCCAACTGCGCGTCATGGAAATGAGCAGTCAACAAAAACAAATACAAAAAGAAAAACCAGAAAAATCAGAAAGAAAAGTAACAGCATGCAGGAAAATGAGAAAATTAGTTTTTCAACCGAACGAATTGAAAATGCTCTAAGATTAAAAATAAAATAAATACTTTTATGATCGATACAAGGATTTGTATATAAATATATAAATAGAGATAAATATTTAAATATGTAGAAATAATTAGATTAGATGTGTATAAATTAAAATTAAAAGAATTTATGATCTACACTGGGATTTGTATAGTTCGAATATACATAGATATATAAATATATAGTATGTTAATGGATAGAGATAAATAGTTAAAGATGTAGAAATATTTAAATTAAATTTGTGTAAATATGTATTCTTTTTTTTAAGAAGAAATATTAAAGTAAACATTGACAGATATCGATTATATATATGAATATGTATTATTTATTATTATTATTATTTATTTATTATTTTTTATGTACGAATACTCACTAAGAAATAGTTGTATAACCTTATTAATTTATTGCGTATAGATTAGCTTTATATATTGTAGAAAAGTCGAATCAAAATGTATATAGGCCATCAAATGATACACTTTAATTATCATTTCTTGGATGAAATGAATGTTGTAGGATCTTAATTAAACCTAACAAGCTAAAATAGAAATTTGATTATGAAAAGTTTCATTTATTGATGATATTGAATATTTAAGATAGGTCGTATATTTATCTATCGTTTTTCTATCTTCAAAGTATTTATAAAAATGCGAAATATAAAGACTGATGATTTGATTTGAATGTTGAGTTGAGGATTTTCATTTACTATAAAATTGCTGATTTTTCTAGCTGTTTGTGTATCTTTCCTTTATTTTAATTTACAAATGCAAAATAATGTTAAATCGCGCTTAGAAACAGTTGTAATTCCACTTATTGTAATACATAACTTTAACACACCTAAAATATATATATATACATATAGGCGTATAAATACTCAAGTGTTTTTGTATATACCATCAATTAGGGTCCCTAAAGCACACTCGAAATAGACTTGAACAAATGAATCAATATGTTTTGATATCCAGGGCACTCATTAAATCATAATTAACTTATAAAAAAAAAAAAAAAGACTTAACGTGGCAATAAACGAACATTGAGTAAGCAAATGTCCTTCGAAATGTTATCAGTTGTCTTGATTAATACACACACACACACACAGCAGACAAATAGTTATGCCTATCGATTTGGTAAATAATTTATATTAATTGCAGGTCTTTCAGTTTTAGTTATAATAATTTAGTCAGCCGCCGTTGAACAAATTTTGTGTTCAAGCGAATTGTGTTCGCTGCAAAGCAAGGGTAAAACTGAGGAACCGTCAAGCGAGCAGTTAAAACTTTTTTGGCCACACATCCAAAGCACATGAACACACACACACACATGAATTCACACACATGCACACACACACATGCACACACACATGCACACACACACACAATCACACTCGCACACACAAAAGTATTTATTGAAAACTGTTACCGTTAGCAGCAAACAGTTCACGTTTTTACTAAGACCCCTGCGCCGACTGCACCTGTTAGCCACCCAAACAAACCCCACCTCAGCTCGGAGCACACAGAATTGTAATTTTTGTTTGCTGCACAGCAACAATAACAACAATTACAACAACAACAACAACAACAAGAATAACGATTGCAAAAAGAATAACAGCAGCAGCAGCAACAACAACAACAACAACAACAACAACAACGTTCACACTTTGGCGGTGTGTCGGTTATCGCTGCAGTGTTTGGCAAGGGGTGTGTGGGGTGGGGGGGTGTGGTGGGTTTTTAGGAATTGTGTTCGGTATTTTTGGTTGGGTGGTTTCAAATGACATCCTGTCAGTGTGCAGCAAAAACGTCGACATCGACGCCAGCAGCGACGCCAGCAGCGACGTCAGCAGCGACGTCAGCATTGAGGACAACGACTTTTCAAATCAATTGTGTATTCAAGTTATTTCCCCTTAAATCAGCGCCTGTCCAGCCTGTCAATGTACCATAATCCATGACACTATTTAATTTTCAATTGTAATCCTAACAATTTATGGCAGTTACAAGCACACCAAGCCACCTCCCCCATTCTTATCCTTATCCTTATCCATTATAATAAGCGTCTTGCATAGTTCTTAAAAGACAATCAAAATTTTGGCCAGCGGCTTACAAGTTTTTGGGTTGCGCTTCATAATTTATGCCTTGCCAATAAAAGACGTGCGATTCATTTGTCCGTCCGTCCGGCGGTCCTTTCGTCTATTTGCCCTCTTTCGCATTGGCCATCAATTTGGCTTGGCTAAGAGCGGGGCAATGCGTAACTGTTAGCTGGTAACAGGCCGCAGCAGCCGGGCCAAAATGTTGGGCCACGTTAATTATGCACGGGGTTAGCTGAGCATCAGCCAGGGCCAAACTAGGCCACATGGTTATAACGAGAATAGTGTAGGGTGTCGGCGAGGGCAGTGCAGAAGGGGGAGGGGGGGGGGGCAAGCGACGAGTGGCGTCTGGTGACTCTGTGCATGGGTTATGTATGTGCGGCGTGCAGCGAACTTTTAATCCGCTTTAACTAAAAACATTTAAATTTGCCTCGCTTGCAGCGGGTGGGTGGAGCGGGTGGCACACAAACCGCCTGCTAACCAGCCACCCGCCAAAAACAACAAAAAAAAAAACAACAACAAAATTGAGAGAAAAAAGAAGTTAAATAAAAAATTATGTTTGCCACATTCTAATACCAGAGCATAATCAGGCATTATAACTATGCTGGAATGTTGGGAGTACCAACAGCCTGGGTGGGTGGTGGTGGGGGGGGCAGGATATATATTTACGCAAGTGAAGGGTTTTATGATTCTTAAATAGTTTATGAAAGGCATAAATCAGCCTTACTTTACTGTTTTTGTCTGATGATTAATTTTTGAATGGCAAAGTTTTGCAAGCAACGCCTGAAAAACAATTTATTTTATTTTCGATGATTTATAAATCTGCAATTGAGATCTGTAGCAAATAAATAAAAATTAGAAATGCCTCCGAGAAATGCTTTCAGTTTCAGAGAATATTTTAAAAAGGATTTATAGAAAGATAAAAAAAATTATATTTTTTGGAAAGGGTATTAACTCTTCTGTTTGAGTAGAGCAACCTCATTTTTCATACGTTTTTTATTGGAAGTGAGTAGTTCCCTTTTTTTTTATGTGAAGAATTTATTTTGTGTTTTTTTTTTGTTTTGGTTTTTTTTTTTTTTTTTTGTGGTTGCTGTCGTGGGCTGTAGGAGTGATGAGTTTTTTCCACTTTTTTTTTATTTATTTTTTTTTTGTGCTAATGGAAGCCGCATCGCGCTGCAGCCACAAGCTGCTGTGGAATTCTATTTGCTAATCACAACTTGCAACTAAGCAGCTTACCAAACTTGTGTATTTTCTTTTTTTTGTTCTTGTTATTTTTGTGTAATTTTCTAGTGATTTTAGCGAGCGAATGAAACGAAAATTTTACTTGAGAAACAGCTGCAAAACCATTTAAAAATTCGCTTAAATGTTGTCAACTGGATTAAATGTTGCCATTTTCTATTGCTGTGGTTAGTTGGTGTGCATAAAATTATATATAATTTATATATACACATATATCTGTTGTCGAGTTGCTTAACAGAACATATTTAACAATAAACAGTTTTTCATGGCGCACATAGAGTAAAGAGGGCCAAAAGGCACTGACAACAATCCGCTGGGGAAAACGGCAAAACAGCAGTCTGAGCCGCAACCATAACTTAAATTTTGACAAATGTATCTGACACTTACAATTAGTATAAATTGACTGGCATGTTGAGTGCCATACACGCACACGCATACCATGAGAAGCGCCACATCATACTCACTCACACACACACACACACACACACACACAGCAACACACACGCAAATGTACATTGTTGAGAAGGCCTGCCATTTTGGAGAGCAGACAATAGAGAAACGAGTACGCCAGACCACAACAGCAGCAGCAACAAGACACAACAACAACAACAACGACAACAACAACAACAACGACAACGACATTCACGACAATAATATCAGGATATCTGCTATTGTCAGCTCACAAAATGCCGATTTGCATTACACTGGAGGGCGGCTTAAAGCGTTTAAGGGTAAAACAAACTCAGCAGTTTGCTCATTAAAAATTTTTAGGCCATGATAAGCCAATCTTCCCTTAATGAGTTTTCCATTTTAATAATAAGCTTCTACTAAATACAAAAAAAAATAATGGCAAACTCATAGAAAAAATTGGCTTAAGAAAAAAAAGCTTAAGAAATTTAATTTGATATATGGAAAATCTCGACTCGAAATGTCGTCTGATAAATTATTTAAAAACATTTAAAAATTTGCAATTTATTAAAAACTAAACACAATAAACTAATTATTTTATTTATTTAAATCAACTATCATTCTGTTACATACAAATAAATGCGCATAAGACTATTAATATATTAATTTTAATATTTATTGTATCTTTTTGTTGATTTTGTGCATACTTCGTAGAAAGTACTATATTGATTCAGATATATTTTAATTATATAAATATATTAATATTTAATATTTATGGTATCTTAAGATTTTGTGCATACTTCGTAGAAAGTACTATGTTGATTCAGATATATTTTAATCGATCTATTAATATATTAACATTTAATATTTATCTCTCTTAAAATTTTGTGCATACTTCGTTGAAAATTCTATGGTGATTCAGATATATTTTAATCATATTAATATATTAATATTTAATATTTATTTTATCTTAAAAATTTTGTGCATACTTCTTAGAATAGAAACAACTATTTTGATTCAGATATATTTGAATCAAACTATTAATATATTATTATTTAATATTTATTTTATCTTAAGACTTTGTGCATACTTCCTAGAAAGTAATATTTTGATTCAGATATATTTGAATCAAACCTCGCTCATATGCTATATATAGTCGCTTAAGAGCTGCTAAGATTTATATATACTTATGTATATATATACAAATATATCATCGAAGTTTAAACTGCTGCAAAAGCTAAGGGCAATTGCTTTTGACAGTTATGTATAAATTTATGGGGCTTAATGGAGGAACTGGAACGTTGTGCAGCATTCTGGATGAGGAGGAGGAGGAGGAGCGGATGCTTCAACTTTGCTGCGAAGTTTTGGGGGGCGTGGTATCCAGCTTTAATTGATTGACTGTCTGCACTCATACCAAAAAAAATTATTCTATTGATTCGACCTAGCCTTCCCTACAGCCTCCCCCTCCCACCCCCCCACCAACACACTTCTTCCATAGTCTTAAACGCAAATGGAAACTGTTCTTCTACCTATGCGAAATGTCAGTGGAAGGTATCAAAAATTACTTACAATTCAAAACAAACTTTTGCGCCGAGCAACCTAAATTTGTAAGTCAACAATGGCCATGGGGGGGTATTTAAGGGTATGGGGGTGGGGAGGTGACATCTTAAGCGTTAGCCGAAATCCGAAAATGTCGCAGAGCCAAAAGTAAAACGAAGAGGTGGAGCGGTGGGTGGGTGGGGGGGGGGGTGGAAGGGAGCTGGCAGAAGGCAGCAACTGCCTGCTGCAAAGTGAAGAAAAATTGTAGAAAACTTTTGCTGATTTCGCCCAGTGCGCTTCATTTATTTCAACGATTTGTTGCCAGCACCGAAGACGTTGCAGTCACGACCAAAAACCAATGGAAACCCAACCCAACCCAGAATCAGAGCCAGTTGTAGCCATGGCAACAACAGCTTCAGCATCCGGCTCCCTTTTTGCTTTGACTTACATTTTTCGCCGTAACGCTGCCTTCAGTTATTGTCCAAAGAGCAGATGTTTTAGTTCTTGATAGGGCTGTCTACTTACTAAACTCCCAGCAAAAAACCCCTTTTGTCCCGCTAGCTGACTTTATCGCTTCAGTAAGTTAACCCCCCCAACCCCACCCCCCCAAGACCACTTTGCCGTTTTATAATATTATAACGTGCGTTGTTTGTGCTTGAACAATTTTTCGGCGTTACCTTTTCTTATTGGAAAATTGCAAGTTTTTGTGTGTGTGTGTGTGTGTGTGTATGTGTGCACAACAAAAACAACATATATAACTAAACATATGCGCTTGAGAGAAAACTTTTTGACAACTGGAATTTAGTTTTCACAGTGGCCTTTTCTTAACAACTCTCCTATTTGAGTTATATAAGTAGACAAAAGCTTAAAAACAACTATCAAAAAAGTCGATTTAAAGTCTTTTTTCGATAATCAGAGTTATTTTTTTTTTTTTTTGCTGATTTACATCTTCTTGCTTTAATAATAATTAAAATGAAAGAAATGACAACAATGGGAAAAAAGGTCTGCAACCAAAGAACAAAGTTCATTCAGCTTATCTTTAAGTGTTTGCCAATGACACTTAACTTTTATTTCATGGTTTCAATTGTAATTTGTAAACGTTATCTTGCTTTGGCCCCATTCTTATTCCGCATTTCTTTTTTGCAGGAATTTTTAAAATTATTTTATTTTTTTTTACCCTGTACTCATCAAATTGATGTAGAAAGTTGCGCAATGTTTTCTGATTTCATTTGAACTCAAAGTTTGTAAATAACTTCATGATTTTCTTCAAGTTGCATAAATTTATCATTTATTAAATTCTCAGAAAAATCATATATATTTATCTATAGGATAGCTTCTAGTTCAGCAGCAATTACTTGCATATTTATACTTTTAGCTCTTTTTTCCATTTCTATGAAAATTGCACACTTTTCATTTACAGTGCGTACCCAAAAAGCAGAAATTACTTTTTCACAGAAGAGATTCCATTCTCTCAAATTGTTCCAACTATTTCTGCCTAACTGACTTGCAAAAGAGTCAACTTAATTGTGCATTTAATTTATATTTATTACGCATATTCATGAGGACCACAATGAGGGTTTGATTCTAGAATTAACCACTTAGCAAAGCTGGACAATGAGAATGGTTTTAAATTGGATGTAATTTTAGCACGAAAATCTCATTAACAATGTGAATAAGAAATAATATCCGCTGGGCATTGGTTATTGCACTTCCATTCATTCAGCTGCAAAAATGAAAATGTATTGAAACAATTAAAAACGCAATACACTTTTATAATTATCAATAATGTGGAAGAGGAGACTCGATTAAATTGGCGGCATTTCAAAAAAAGGGGTGCTTAAAGAGAAGTTTTCACAAATTATATATTGAGTATTTTATGTTATTAAACTGTGAATTTGCATGGTTCAATACCTAAATTTCCAATCGTACAATACGCCTGAGCACTTTTCCTGTTTTTAGGTCAAAGTAGGTCAAAATTAATTGTGCCATTTCAAACAAAATAAATTGTTCGCTGTTTAAAAGTCGCTTAAGCAAATTGTTTTGTTAATTGTTTGTTTTCATTAGCAATGATTAATTTGTCATTCAAAGGAAAATGAAATTTCTGAACCAACTCGAAAAAGCCCAAATTGAAAGAATTGTTTGAACAACATGATTTTATTATTAATTCAAATAATAATTGCTAATGCCAATATTATTAATTTGGGGATTTGAAATGAATTATTTGAAATATTAATAATAAAATAACACATATATTTTTCCCACAAGCAATCATTAAATTGAATAGTATCCAGGTGCAAAGGATCTCACACAAAATCAGTATTTATTTAGTGTGAAATTGTAGCATACATTTCGGGGCAGCTGACCAATATTTATGCTGCTCTCTCAATTTATACAATTTAAAAGGTGCCAGAACACGCTATCCAAATGTGTACTCAAAGTTGCAAGTTTCAAGTGTTTTCTAGTGCATTTAAGAGATTTTCTATTTAATTTTGAGTACAGCTACTCCATAAATATTCCATATATGCTGTGTGTGTTTTTTTTTTTAAAAAAGTTGAATATGCTTGTCCAACTCGATTTTCGTTGCTATGTTTTGCTCCTTTTTTAACAAATGAAAACTGAAGAACTAATTAACTTTGGCATTTTATCCAAGTATTGTGAAGTGCTTTACATAATTTGTCCAACTTTGCGAGTGAATAATTTAAATGAAATTTTGAACTGAGCACCCTTTTACTTTTGGAGCAGTCATAGTCATAGTAATCAGCAAGTTATATGATTATAATAAAATCTTGTGAAAATGTGAAGATGCCCCAAAAAAGTGGATTGTTCGTTGGGCAAAGGATTGGTTAGGAAATTGGTACTCTGAGTGGATTGTGCTGCCATGCAAATGCAGGAACAGATTTAAATTCTTTAGCATTTTAGGCAGCTGCATTTTATGTGAATTGCTGCGAATATTAAAGTAGCTTCAGCGTTGCCATTTGTCGTTGGTGTTCTTGTTGTTGTTGTTGTTGTTGCTGTCGTTGTTGTTGCTGTCGGTGTTGTTGTTGTTTTTTTGCTGTTGACGTTGCCGTTTTAACAGTGTCTTTGTGCATGTGAATGTTGCAAACATTTGCGAAAAAGCTACACACGCTGCAAAACTGCACAATGGTGCATAGCTGCTCATTGCTCCTCATTCTAGTAGCACTACTTCGTATTGCGTCCTGACCGCCCCTTATTCCCTGACAAACTCATCGTCTCATCTCGACTCGCCTCGTCTCGACTCGCCTTGCCTCGCCTCGCCTTGTTGCTGCCTTGTAGCTTAACAAAAAGCATTAACACAATGCAGGCGCAGCATGACGAGGGCCACGTTTCGGAGCACAGGACATAGGAGTGTTTGCTGCTGCAAGAGAGACAGAGAGAGAGAGAAAGAGAGAGAGAGAGAGAGAGAGAGAGAGGAAAGACAGAGATAGATGGCAGACACAGCTCCAGAGCCGGAGCAGTAGTCGGAGCCATTGCTGCAACCTTCGCGGGTCGTGTTATGTACCGACATTTTCATACATAGAGTGGCGACGAGAGAGGCAGAGAGTGGGGAAGGGGAAGGGGAAGTGAGGGGGGGAGGGAAGCGGGTGTTGGCTGCATGCAGCTGTTGCCGGCGGGCATTGCGTGGGACTTCCGTTGAAACGTAACCACAGCAGAGCCAGCGGCAGAGACAGCGACAAAGCGGCACACACAGAGAGATACGCTTGGGGAGATAGAGTGTGTACAAGTGAGTGAGTGAAAGGGGGGTGGGGGGGGGAGCATACAGTGGTCACTCAGACAGGGTATAAGAATAGTGCATAACTTAATTATAAACTTAGTTGCCTGCAGCTATTTTATTTTGTTGCATGCCTGAGTTTTTTTTTGATCCCAGAAATACATTGTTTGTTATAATTGTTTATTATTCATATACATAAATTGTGCATTTAATTTGAAGCAAACGCTTGTCGAACAACTAATGCAATTTTCCATATAAATTATTCATTTCAAAAAGTGTTGCATTCAAATAGTCACATACATATATCTAAACGCAAGGTAAAAACCGCAAATAATCAATTTGAGAAAATAAAAACGGGTTTTTGGGTTTATTTTTGTATTTTTTTTTTTTTTTTTTTTGTTATTGTATAAATTGCAAATTGGTTGCAGATAACAGAAACAGACTCCAAAATGCAATTCAGCATTTATTCTTAATAAAATTTAAACTCTAAATTAATGATTTTTAGTTTCAGTTGCAGATTTTTGCATTCGATTTCGACAAAAGTGTTTGCAACAATTTTATAATATTTTTTTGAAAGCTGCTTTTTGCACTTGAAACATTTTAGCTACTTTTTGTGTGAGTACACAAAATAATTTGTGTAAATTGAAATATTCGACAATTTGCAGCGCTGCGTTTGTGTTTGCGAGCGAGTACTGTAAAAAAAAGCTGGACAAATTTGCAAGCCAACCAGCAATGGGTTTGCGGATTGGCAAACGGAAGGAGTTTGGGCAAAAAGTAGTCATGGGTGGGGGGGGGGGGGTTGGGGGTTTGGGAGTTTTGGGGCTGAAAGCTTGAAGGCGCTGGTAAGTTGCAAAGGGTAATTGCGAAGCAATTACCTACTTGCAAAGATTAATGGTCATGGCAACAACTTGGAAATGTTGCCGCAATGCTAACAATAAGCCACACACACACACACACGCTGACACACACACACACACACCTGTGTATATTGTTGATTGTAGCTGTGGGCGTGTTGCATTAATTAGATGATTGTGGGCGTGGTTGGATTTCATGCATATTCGTGCGGAAAAAATGCTTAAATTATATGCAAATTAAACTGAATTTTATTGTGAATCAATTCAGTTGGAGTTCGGCATTTGTAATTCGCACCGGATATATTTTTCAGCCATTTCACTCGAATATATATAAATATATATATGTATATATATATTTTTTTTTTTGCTCCGTTCGAGTTGCAATCGTAGCTGCTGGTGCATGTAGCAGTAGCATGCCATGGCAGCCATACCTTAGGTCACCCGCTGCGCTTTACATAAATTATATTTCCGGCGGAAAAATTAACATTTTTATGAATTTCCTTTCAACGGCGCGCATCGTGGTGTCAGCAGCGGGTGCGGCAGGAGGCGCCGTGGCTGCCATGGCAAGAGATGGGCATGACAGTCGGCATTGCAATGCAGCAGCGTAAGCCAAACGCACACTGACGCCAACCGAGTAACCCTCAAGATAAAAAAAATCACACACACACACACCCACAGATAGCACCAGCAACAGCTTTGCCTCGAGTCGAGCTCGATCGCAAACTTTGGTTGGAACTGGGTCTGGGTCTGGGACTGGGACTGGGGCTGCGGCTCGGGTTCCCCAGCGTGCGTTTTTTGACGGAGGGTACAACTGCTCGCTGCGAACTGAAAATGAAATGTTGTTATTGAAATTGGCAAAGTTTTATGTGCGCTCGTAGTTTTTTACATAGAATTGTGGCCATGACTTGCTGCTCAAATCATAGCCAAGAGGCCACAGCCGCAGCAATTTTAGCCCCATTGGCTCAAAGCCTTTGCCTATTTATGCGTTTTGACTTCTTGCGTTATTTGCAACGTTTTTTTTTTTTTTTTTTGGTTGTAAAGGTTTTGTTTTTTTTTTGTGCTAGTTTTTTGAAATGTTCATTCTGTTTTTTCAAAATGATATCCGCACATTTGCGCCAATGTGCCGACGTTGACATCTCTGTCGACGTCATGTTGGTGTAAAATGGCACAATACGCCGACAACGGAAGCGACAACAAGAACAAAATAAAAACAATAGCAACAGCAACAGCAACAGCAACAGCTAAAGAATAAAGTGCCAGGAAACACATTTAATATCTACGCATAAAAATAAAAGTCTGGCAGCGCCGGCAATGGAAGTGACCAAACGTAGCAACAGCAGCAGCAGCGGCAGCAGAAGCAGCAGCAGCAGCGCCAAAAGGCTGACCAAAGCGTCTGCGAGAGGGACACACACAGAAAGACGAAGAGAGAGAGAGAGGCAGAAAGAGTGAGAGGCTGAGAAAGAAAGTGGAAAAGGGACAGAGAGAGACGCTGGTTGAAGGTCTTGTTTATTACACTCGCCTAGCCAAATGCATAAATTTACGGACCGATGCGTGCAAACTGTGTAAACTTAAATAAAAAAAATAAAAAAAAACATAAATGGCGTACAGCGTACGAAAGAAATGAAAAAAAATTATGGCAACGCAGAAGCTGCAAATGAATAAAGCGACTCAGTATAACGGCAACAACAACGTCCAGGGTAATGGCAACAGCCACTTGCACGCCTTACATTCAGCTTGCGTGCACTGCAAGAAAAGCAACAACAACGACAACAACAACAGCATTAACATTAACAGTGGAGATGAAAAGCTCAGTTGATTGGGACAAAGCTCAAATACCCTTGCACACACAATTCGTTATACATTACGTATTACATACAATACGTATGACATTAACATTGGACGCTGAAATCAACTGTAAAAGTTTAATAAATTTGTGAACCTGTCAATTGAATATAATTAAATCTTCTAGAGCTTATTTTAAGTTCTGTTTTTCACAATATTCGCTCAACTTTTATTGTCTGTGGGAAAGTGCAATTTTGTTAATGGTTTGCGCTTGCTGCATATCAGTGGCATATCCGATTATAAAATGAGAATACCTTCAACCGTCGAGCGTAATAAATTCAACCTGTTAAAACGAAAAGAAATAGTTCGTGCGGAAATTTAAAGAAAATCGTTGCGTTAATTAAGTTCAAGCTACAAAAATCCACTATGCATAGCAAACTGAAAGAGTTGTCGAGCAAATTAGTGTTTTTGTTTGTTTTCCGCACAAATTGATTCATAAAGCTCGACAATTCTATAAATAAATAGATGGAAAAGTGGCAGCTGTGCTTAAACAAACAATCAACAAAACACACTAAGCGCCATTTTCGCACAGTGTACCGTGCGGTGTACACAAGCACACACACACACATTCACACACACACATTCACACACACACACACACATTCACACGCACACAAAGCCTTGGTCTAAAGTGTGCACAAGAAATTATGTAGACACCGAAAAGATAAAATAGTAGCCGAAAAACAAAACAAACGACGATCGAGGAAATGCAAGAGAAATGAGAATTTATCTACAATGAAGCTATTTTAAGCAGGCTCCCCGCTATAAATATATACGGCTTTATGAGCGCGTGGCGCGTTTGTGTGTGTGTGTGTGTGTGTGTGTGTGTTTATGTGCGTTTGTGACAAATGTCCTGTGAGCTAGCGCCAAAGCCGGGAGCTGTGGCAGAAGCTGATTTAGATGAGAATGACTTAGGTGCATATTTATGAAGCGGCTGTATTGAACGGAAGCTGCTAATGTGCTTAGTGCTTTGGGCCGTCAGTCTGTGGAAATAACCGGTTAATGGCCCATCATTTGTTCCGACTGGCGAGGCGTTAGTCCTGCCTATTTCAGCACGTTACACTGGAAGTGGAAATGGGGTTAGAATTGGAGCTCATTAGGCAATGGCCCTAACGATTTAACAAAGCTTTTGATAACCAGGCAAGCTTTAGCGAAACTTTTGCAGCAAAGCTTTCGTGGCAAAATACTTAAAAAGCTTTCAAGCTTACAAAAGCTCTGCCCGCACTTATAGCAAGTTTTATGGCACTTTATTGGGGCTTGGGAAATTATTTGAATATATTTCCCTTGTCGGAGACGTTACACTCACACTTGAAGTCAGTCGACGAAAAACTTGAATATTTCCGCACATTGGGTGCTCTTCGTCATCCTGTCCTGTATTTTCCGTTTCTGGCTTTGGCGTTGGCCTGGAAAATACATATTTAATAATTCAAACTTGACTGCTATAAAATCTCAGCGGGTGTATTTCAAAGCGGTAATTTCATATTGTTCGTTCGGCTGGATAAACCAGGTGGGACAACCACCACGCCCCACACCCTTCTCCAACCATTCACGCCTTGCGCACCCCTATACAGCTACCCCAAAAATCTGTTGGCCTTTTTCATCTTTATTCGACTTGTTAATGTTGAGGTTTACTTAGCGCCCGAGCTATTTGGCCTTAAGGTTATTGAGTTGTGAGCTTCCTGGGGGAAATTAACCTCTTTTGCCAGCGGGTGCAATTCTAGCGTGCAGTTAGCTGTCACTTTGGCACCCACACACCCCCCCCCCCACACACACACACAGAGACACGTTCCTCGGTGTGTGTTGGGCAGTTTTAGCGATTTGGATCAAACGTTTTTGTTTGAAGATTTAAGTACATGCGCCAAACGTTCGCCTCTGAAGCTGAAGCAGAACTTGCCCAGGTTGCAACCAATGCCATATGCCACATACATTTTGGTGTTTATACAAAATGGCCTACAAAACTGGGGAACAACCATCGCGTGTCGCATGCAACAAAATGACAGCAACGTGCAAGTAACAAATACTGAAACACAAAACTACAAAATAACAAAATAAAATAAAAAAGGAATACAAAAAAAAAATTGCAAGTTTAGTGAAATTGCCGTAAAATGCAGACACTTTTCACTTTGGAAGAGCGCTCAAAACTAAACTTAAATTAAAACCAAAGCCCATTAAACAGAACAGCAAAGCCAAAAACCAAACCGAAAATCAACATTTTTGGGTTGAGGGTATTCAAATAGTGCCAGGCCATTTATTATCCGCAACTCACTTGGATTTTAAAGGCAGTCAGCAAATCACTTAAATCTCTCTTGTGCAAAAGTCTTGGCCAAGTTAAAGCCAACTTAGCCTCAGCCTCAGCAAATCGCATGATAAATGTTTTTTTTACACTGTGCGAAGTGCAGTTTAATTGATTTATTTGGGGTATGTGCATTTCGCAATCTGCTTGGTAACAAATGATAATTGCACATTTATTAAAGTTATGTTATATTTGGCCAACATTTGGCATACATTTATAAATATAAAAATATAAATAAATTAATTGAACTGCAACTAGCTAAAATATAATTAAATTATAAAAAGAGTTTACCAAAAAACAAACAATATTTTTATATAGCTTAATATTTGCAGGAATTCTTTTTTTACTTTATTTTGTATTGCATTTAAAAAAAATATATATATAAATAAAAAATTCTAAACTGCAGGCAGCTAGAGATATATTTTAATTATAAACAGAGCTCATTAAACAATAAAAATAAAATTAAAAAATCTTATTTTTGAGGTATTGAAAATGTTTTCTATTTATATTTTAATTAAGTTACGATTACAACTTCAATATTTTTTTGTGTTAAAAATAGAGTATGAAAGAAAATTTAAAAATCGTATTTGCGAGTTATTAAAAATATTTTCTATTTATTTTATTTTTTACAACTCGAATATTTGAAGTGTTATAAATAGAGTATAAAATGGTCTTATATAGAAATACAAAGATTTTGATTCATATTGATGTTGTCTAAAATAAATAATATACATTTCAGTGTATTTACTGGGTAAGCTGTTATGTATTAAAGTTGTTATATTTCTTTTGTTTTTTTTTTGGGGTTTTTGTGTGTGCGGTTTGCATGGGATATTTAATAAAATCGTTTGCATTTCTTATGTGTTGCTAAAGTGTCAGCGAGAATCTAATTTGATTTATGACCCGCACAGTTATGCCCCAATAATATCGAAAGATAAAGTTTTTCAGCTTCTTTTGCTACTCGTTTTCATTTCCATGTTGTTGTTGTTGTTGTTGTTGTTGTTGTTGCTATTTATCTAGGTTAGGCTAACGACAACGATGACTAAGGGCTTTTTAAATGTTAAGAGTTGTCATTGTTTTTGCCAAACTTGCGTGAATACCAATCATAATTTATTCGTATGTATGTGTGCGTGGCTGTGCATGTGCGTGTGTGCGTGTGTGTGAGTGCGTGTGTGTGTGCGTGTGTTTTGTGTTTATATATCATGACACATCCATGTACACACCATTGGTTCTAGCTAGCGGTTAAAACAGGTGGAGCAGTACCCATATCCTTACTCTGTCACATTCTGTCTCATTCTACCCCTCTCCCCCCCTCTCTATCTATGTTCACCCCTCTCGCAGCGCAGTGAGGCAGCAAATATTCATCGGATTGTAAGCAATTGGTTGCCTTGACGAGCCGTTACGAGGCTGGTTACAAATTTGTCGAGCATAATACCTGATAATCAATTGACTAACAGCATAAAACTGAATAATGAATTGTTGTCAGTAGCCCTTTATCGATAGGTGTATACATACATACATACACACATACATACATATATATATATATATATATGTATGTACATCAACTGACTATCAATCAAATTGGTTGCATCGTTACCGCTTGCTAATTAGCAAATTAAAAATGTTACAGCGTTTTTTTTTGGCTATGTATTTAAAATGTTGATTTTGCTGCAGCACGAAAAACTCATTAGTAATTAAATATTTTCCGAGGCGACAACGCCCCGTAGTTTCTTAGTCCGTTGTTGTTGTTGTTGTTGATGTTGTTGTTGCTGGTGTCGTTGCTAATGTTGTCGTTATTGTTGTTGTTGTTGTTGTTTGGGTTGTTGTTGGCGCTGCTGTCGTCGTGTTCGCACAGTCAGAACTTCCGTTCTGGCATTTACTCCTTGCTTTTGCCACTGCTGCCGCTGTTGCTGCTGCTGACACACACAGCGTATACGCAATTTTTTGGGGCTGTGCGTATTAAGATCGTAAACAAGTCTACGGGCTCCTCTGGCTTCGGCTCCAACAGAGCTGCGCTGGGCCTGGCCTGGCCTGGCTCTAGCTGTAGCCGTAGCCCTGAGCATGATTTGTTACTGACAACGTCTCAGCCAGCAGCAACATCATACACTGAGAAAAAGCCACAATTCGAAAACTGCTGCTATGCACAAGATTTTTATTGCTGCTCGACTACATATTTAATATAAATATAAGCTTTTGCAGCACATTTTAATAATCGTCCTTTTTTTTTGATGGAAAGAATTTTGGAAAGAATGTTTTGCATAATTTGTTTAAATAGTTTGTTTTACTACATACTTATTTACTTATGTGTGTCGTAAAATGTTGTTTGTTGTCTCAGTGTAAGAGAGACAACGCTGCTAGCAATGCAGAGAGGCAGAGCCAGCGACAGAGACAGCGGCAGCGGCAGCGGCTGAGGCAGCGGCTGAGTTTGATTTATTTCACGCTGTAGAATTTATGAGTGAAGGTGAAGCAGCTACCAACAATAACATCCAGCAGCAATAGCTCTTACTGTTGGCACTCGCAATTCATTGAGCCGAGGCCCAATGGGTTACATTTCTGCATGTACAGATATATATATATATATATATCTTTATATATCTTTATATATCTTTATATATCTATATGAAATATGTATGTTACTTAGGGCTTGTCAGTGTTCGTGGCAAAGACACGCAAAATATTCCCCAATGATTTCAAATGCTTCAGGCCCAGAACCCAGGACAAACAACAACAACAACAGCAGAAACAAATACAAATGTTGGGCATATCTTAGGAGTGCGCTTGACTGACTATTATGATGGATGTGAAGGCTCTTAAAGTTATGAAAGCTATTTGGTTTACAATATCATTAGTAGCGGCTCCCGGAGCCAGGCTCCAGGCTCAAGGCTCTCGGCTCCACGCATCCGGCTCTAGGCACCCGGCTCCAGGCCCCCGGCTCCCGGCTCCTGGGCTTTTATTTCAATTAGTATTGAGCATATGCAAAACTCCATTTGAACATCATGTCAAATGCTGCGTAAATGTTGCCTACTCCAAAAGCACTGCAACTTTAGGCAGTCCTCTCAAGCCGCCAGTTAACTTTATCCACTTGACCCTCTTTCCTGCTGTTCTTAATACATTACCACGTTATCTTAGCCATTTCAAGCGAATTTCGCTAATTCAGCTTTTGTGTGGAAAAACATTTTAAGACTTGGGCAAATTCAACGAAAAGTGCAGCCTACAAAAAGTCAGAAGTTTTTAAATAGATTTTAAATCAAAACTCAACTTGGAATTTTGCCTGATTAATTTCGATACACTGCGAAAAGAGCGCGTTGTTTCTTTTAATAACTTAATTGAACTTTAATTCTGCTGGCAATGAACTTTCAAAAAAAAGCTGTGTTTTAAGAATTCCCCTCATTGAAATTAATTGAAGCAATTACTTTAGTATAAAGTGTGGCTGCTAATAAACTGAATTCGATAGCTATAATTAATTAAAGCGACCAAGAAACTGCTTTTTTGTGTGCCAACAAATAATTAAAGTCAGCAAATCAAACACTTTGTTACCATAATTAATACCAGCTGCTAAAAAAGGTTTGGGAAAGATATGTCCATCGCTTGGGGGAGTTTCCAATAATTGTTAAATTTGGCGACTCTAGCTTAAAAATTGTGGAAGATATGTGCACTCAGATTTCTAGGTATGAAGTTCCTAGAGGGCGGAGGATGTGGGCGTGGTCTGAGAAAGGTTTATGTCGAACTTTAAAGGAAGCCACTAGCCAGGTAACTTCAACGTTTGGTAAACCTTTTAAAAAATATGTGAAATTATGTGAAGTATGCGAAAAATTCAGCTTTCACTTTTCGAAAGATTTTTTTTGCGATAATGGGCGCAGATGTTGGCGTTGCTACCAAAAAGATAATAGTAATATACCTAAAAATTTAATACATAATAATTTAAATTATGAGATTAGCTTGGAAAATGCTGATTTGGAAGTAAATTGCCAAGAAGACAGCAACCACATTTTGTGACTATATCCTTAAAATCGCTTTGCGGTTATTTAATTTATTTGCATAGATTTCCTATACTTCTAGTGTACGTAGCACACCAATAACTGCAATTTGCTTATTAGTTTCTCTAAGTGTACAAAACAAATATACTATAATATATACCTCGGTATCAAAGTACCAAAATACATTGGCATTTTTATTTAGCTTTTCGAAGCGGACTGCAAACTGAATTGCCACAAAGTGAAGGCCAAAACAACAAAGCGCAACAAGAGTTTAAAGCGAGTGCGTCAGAGAGAGAAAGAGAGAGGGAGGGAGAGAGAGAAAGAGTTCGCTTGGTACTAAACTAAGAAACAAGGTGTCGAATATGTCACGCAGAGTCTGCTTTGTTGTTTGCAAAAAATATGAAATACATATAGAAAATAATTAAAAATGTTTATATTTTGTTTAAATCGATATTTTTTTTAATATTGAGCAAAAGTTGAACATTTAAAGTGTGGCTGCATCAACGGTAAGCGGAAGTAAAAGCGAAACACAACAAAGTTCAAATTGTGCTGCATTAATGCTGCCGCTGCTGCTGCTGCTGTTCTGCTGCTGCTTTAACTGCTGCTGCTGTTCTGCTGCTGCTTTAACTGCTGCTGTTCTGCTGCTGCATTAACTGCTGCTGCATTGACTGCTGCTGCTGCTGCTTTAACTGCTGCTGCTGTTCTGCTGCTGCTGTTCTGCTGCTGCTGTTCTGCTGCTGCTGTTCTGCTGCTGCTTTAACTGCTGCTGCTGCCTTTACTTCTGCTGCCGTCGGTGAATTTGTTTTTTCTTTCTTTTCATTTCCCTTGCATTTTACTTTGATTATGTACATGCATTGATGGTTAACACACACAAGCGCAACAGCATAATAAGCTCAAACTTATGCACTGGCACATTGTGAAAATCATTTATGCGCATTTTCCCTTGGTGTATTCTTACACGCTGCACAATTGACAGAACGAGCAATAATATTTAATTAAAAATTAAAATAATATTGGCAGAAAATTAAATCATCTGTCTTACACAAAATAATAAAATTAGAAAAATATTTACTAAAATATATTTTGCTAATTTGAGCTAATTGAAATGTAACTTTTAGATTTTGTGCCTGCACACAATTTATTTGACCAACTTTTCGAAACAAATGTATAAAATTAAGCAAATAAATAAATATATTTATAATTTGTTATTTACTATTTTTTGTTTGTTAATTAAGCAACGCAATATCTAAATTTTAATAGCTGTAAAATAGAATTATTAAATTTAGGAAAGTCGGTGAGCAATTTAACCTTTGTTTGTTGAGTACTTAAATAGATATTTACATTTAAAATGTTAATTACCAATCAGTTAAACATTTGATCGATACAGGTCTGTAAATTACCCCAACTACAAAAATATCCAGGTGCACAGAGTCCTTAATCGTTGTTCAATTTCCGCAAGAGCGAGCCCCAAACTCCAAGTAATCCGCATAATCTCAGTCATGTAATCTGCCTCGGAAAGATTCAGAGTCGTAAATGTAGTGCAATTGCTGCGAATCAGAATCGGAAGTGGGTGTTGTGTGTGTGTGTGTGGATGACTTTGAATTTACCGATTATATATTCATATATTCATATGTTCATATTGTCATTAATCATTTGCATTTGTTTTTGTTTTTGTGTTTTTTAATTTTAATTTTCGCACTGCACACGCTGGCACAATTTATCGTAATTAATCTAGATGACAGATAGTAGCTATACCTATGCATGTGTACCCGGCTCAATCTTGGGTGTTTTTTTGGCCAGATACATGCAGCAACATTATAATTGGTTTTAATGTTTATGTTAATTAAGATTAAACATTTATTTACAGTACTTTTTTTTTTCGATTTTATGTTTGCAGTTTCGTTTCACATTTGCTTATTGCTACACAACAAATCGATTAATCGATTGCTCAATTAATCGATTGCTCGATTTTTGGTATTCCTTTTTGTGCTATTTGCTTTAGTTTTTTTTAAATGATTCGCTGTATGCGCAATGCGTCTATTCACATTTATTAATTACGTATAAAAATACTTAAAGCTGCCTAAAATCAAAACCCAATTAAATTTACATATATACAGGTGCGTCAATTGCCTCGCTGCTCGCTCCTCCCTCCTCGCTCCTCGCTCCACTCTCCTCGCTCGTCTCCTTGGGCGTGGCTCGTGCTGTAAGGTGGGCAATAATATCAATTGCAAAGTCCCTGAAGAGCTGCCACAAGCGAGCAAAAGAACATCAACTTACTTCAGAGTTCACAGCACCAGCACCAGCACCAGCACCAATACCAACACCAATCCCAATCCCAGTCAGAGTCGCAAACACGCACGAAAACACACACAGAACGCAAAGCAGACATCAAACATAGGTTGCGGGGCTCAGCTTAGGCCAGTGCGTGGTGGAGTAGGGGGAGCTGGCGGTGGCGATGGCGATGGCGCTGTGCCGCATGCAGCAGCGTGAGCAGGCCGAGCAACAACCACAGGCTGGGCAGCTCCAATCTCACGCCCAGCTCATGCTGCATGGCCGCGTGCTGTTCGCTCTTAATGATATGCACAAACACGCTGTCGGAGTCTGCAAATCGGAGAATACACACATTTAGAGATACATATATATAGTCGAGGAAATGGCGTGTGCAAGAGGGCGTGTGTGTCTGAAGAAGGCGGGCGTATACCAGCTGTGTGTGTGTGTGTGTGTGTGTGGCACTCACTTGAGTTATCCGCGGAGCATGTGTAATTTCCAGAATCCGTGTGCAGGACACGCGATATCACCAAATTGCTGGTCTTCATCTGCTGTTCGGAGATGACCCGTATTCCGCCACGCGTCGAATCACTCATCAGCTCCGTGTCCTTGTACCAGAGCATATGCGTGTACGGACCCGGCGCCTGTGGTGCGATGCATGTCAGATTGATGTCGCTGCCGCTCTGGATGAACAGTTCCCGATTGGAAAGGATTTGCGCCTTGGATGCTGTGAAAAGGGATACACAAAAAAAAAAAAGTAATCTCTGTGTCACTTGCCACCGTGTTGAAAGCAACGTGTCATTCACAAAAAAAAAAAATGAATAAAAAAACTCATTAGCTTTTCTTTCCGCATCTTTTGCTTTCCATTTCATTTACACCTGCAGCTGCATGCCTCGTTAAACTAATGCCACACCACGTCCACCCCCCCCCCCCCCATCCCACAGTCCAAAGTACACTGTTCGCTTTTGCTTAGTAGTTGTGCGTAAATTGCTGCACATAATCCCAATTTAAATGTAAAAGTTGCCCAAGTATTAAAGGCCAGTTTATGTTGCCAAATAAGTTGCATTTTGATGGAAATTTAAAAATCCCAACTAAATCTCAACTAAGCTGCAACTCTCATCAAATCTTGGTAATAACTAAACTATTACAAAACTTATAAATGAATAACAGTCATTTTTTATTCTATTTATGTTTCTGTTTTCAGTTTTCAGTTTTCTGTCTTCTGTTTTCTGTTTTCCTTTTTCAATTTGAGTTTTGAACATTTGTGCATTTTGACCCAGTTCCGCTTCATGAATTTCTCTATTTTTCCACTCTTGATTTTGAGCATTAATATTTTTTTTTTTTTTGTATTTTTGTATTTTTGTTTTACTTCCCATTAGTTGTATTTCTTCGGGAACTTCTTGTGTTTCCTTTCGCTAATTACACAATTAACTATATCACGTAGATCTCATTATCACTATCTCTGCTCAACATGATTTAATTACTTTACTCTTCTTCTACCTTTACCAACAGCTAATTTAGCATTTTATTTATTTAACTCTGCCTGCTCAAACTATTGATAATTACCTATAAGCAAGTTAATTGAGAATTTAAATAATTGTTCATTACAAAAACATGTTTTAAGTTGTCTCTTTAAATATTGCAATGCAATATTTTGAACAAATTGCAACTAATGCGAAAATAAACAATCAGAATTCGCTGCTGGTACTCAGACATAAATACAAAATTGATAAAAATAAGTAAAATTAATTGTACGAATAAATAAAATGATTAAAGGACTAGAGGTACATTTAACTGAAGAAATAATAAAAATGATTAAAATTTTAGAAATAAATTTAACTGAAGAAATAAATAAAATGACTAAAATATTTGAAGTAAATTTATTAAATTGCAAGAATAAATATTATGATTAAAATGTTAAAAGTACATTTTTCCTGAAGAAATAAATAAAATTACTAAAATATTTAAAGTAAATTTAATTGAAGGAATAAATAAAATGAATAAAATATTATAAATAAATTTAACTGAAGAAATAAATAAAATGACTAAAATATTTAAAGTAAATTTAATTGAAGGAAAAAATAAAATGATTAAATATCAGAAATAAATTTAACTGGAGGAATAAATGAAATGATTAAAATATTAGAAATAAACTTAATTAAGCAAATATGTAATTAATCTTCTAAAACATGGAAAAATGATTGAAATAAATTTTAAATTCGAATCGTCATCAAATAAAGTATTAGAAAACAATTTCAACTAAGCCATAAATAAAATGACTATAATACTAGAAATAAATTTAAATGATGGAATAAAAAAATGATTAAAGTATTAGAAATAAATTTAAATGAAGGAAAAAATAAAATGATTTGAATTTTAGAAGTAAATTTAATTAAGCAAATATGTAATATATCTTCTAAAACATGAAGAAATGATTAAAATCAATTTATAAATTCTTATCGTCAACATTAAAAGTGCTTTTAATAATTCTGATTTATCTTGAGTGACTAGAAGAAAAATCTCTAAATAAATAAATAAACAAAAATGAATCACGTTTATTTTGATTTGTTGAATCGATGCTGCTCAATGGAATACTTACTGACAACAATCAGTTTGTAGGCAAGGCTGATTTTGGGCTCCGTGGAGACCTGGCACTCGTAGACGCCGGCATCGCGGGGCTGCACGGAGACGACCTTGAGCACCCACTCGTCGGAGTTGTCGATGTGGCGGGCCAGAAAGCGCTGATCATTGGTGTAGGTCATGATGCCAATTGTTAAGATGTGCAAGTCACGCTGCCTAATCCAGGACACCGCCCGATCCCCCAGATTGCGGACAAGGCAATGCATGCGAGCCGTGGTACCCAAAGCGGCGATTATATCACGCTCGGTGCTGTTATCAAAATGTGGATCGTACTCCTCCGGTATTAAATTAGATAGCTCCGTGGCCAGCGCTGTAGAAGAGGAGAGAAGAGAAGAGTAGAGAGCAAAGCAATGAAAGATGGCTGCAAAGGAGAACTGTCAAAAAAACGCTTGTAAAGTGGTTAGAAACTTGAAGAGTTTTGGCCACAAAAAAACACACACAAACAATGCGAAACTGGCCACACTCAATCATGTGCACTCAAACACGACAACAACAACAACAACAACAATAAACACTTGAAGAGGGTATTAAATAACTGTATCTGAATGTCAATCTAAATGTATTCATGGTGCATTTATATTCGAAATCAACGTCAACGGATGGAAAGAAATCCACTTGACCCCATGTTGCAGGAGACAGCTAGGCAAATTGATATGAATGGACAACCAATGAGTGAGTCCACTGAGTGGCCAGTGGCCAGAGCAGTGTCTGCAACGAATCAACATTCATTTGATTAACGAGTGTTTGTGCTTAATTTATGCCAAAGTTTGCCATCTTATTGGCAGACACACTTCACTTCAATATATGCATACATATGTATTTAAGTCCGATTCGATATATATATGTTGAGTTAGAGCCAACACCCATTCGCATTATGATCCATCAGTGGGTTCGGTTTGCCAGCACTTGAGGCAAGTGATTTATGTGGAGCCCTACAAATGCTTTATCAACATCATGTATTAGCCAACTAATGCGCTAATAATCCACGAGTGCCTTAGCAAATACACAAATAAACAAACATACAAACATACAGACAAACATACATACAAACGGCTACAAGTACCCGACTAATATGTGCTTAAATATATATTGATTTATTGGGTCAGCCATTAGCCCATGTGGCTATCAAATATCGGGCAATAAAATGCCGCTAAACACTTAATTGAAACTGTTGCTGCCACATTTAGTTGAAACGACCCGCCTCCGCCGCAGCAGCAGTGCCTTGCAAACAATTTACAAATGAAATTGCTTTTTGTAGAGCACAATAAAAAAAATAACATGCATATTACAAAACACTCACACACACACACACACACACACGCACATAAAAAAGAGTAAAAAATATAATAAATATTTTTTTTAATAAAACTTTTGTATTTACATACAAAGTGAGCTTTGCCGGTGAAAAGTAACCAGAAGCGATTTTTTTTTGAGATCTCAAATTGTTGAGCTTAACCGCAGCAACCTCACGCCCATGCCGCACAACCCACATGCTGCACGCCACACCCCATTCGCCCCATGCCCCATGTGAACACTAAAACTGAGGCCAGGTGCCATATATAATAAATGAGAAAATGCAGTTGTTGTTGTTTTTTTTTACCAAACATAATAACAAATGGCAATGTACATAAACACACACACCACATGAGCACACGCACACACATCTACACTCGTTTTACACACACACACAGCCATAGAAACACCAAACAATTGGTGAAAGTTGCAACTATTTTGCAGTTTTGCTAGTTATTTCTATTTAGTTGGAATTTATTTCTTGTTTATGGTTAAACATTTCGTAAATTCACAACTTGTATTTAATTGGAGCAGCTGGGATTTGGTATAACCAGAAGGCTAACAAGACACAGCAATCAATTGATGAGCTGCATCCAATTAAAGATCTGCTTAAGCTTAAATTTAGATTGATTAATTAAGCTAAGTTAATTTAAGTTAAGCAATTAAGTCTTAATTTAAGTCTTGGTAACACTTAGCTGAAGCGCATTGTTAATAAAGTTGAATAGTTTTCATAAAATAATTTTAAGTTGCCTCGTTTCAAACAAATATTGAACTTTATTGCGCTGCACAAGTATAACTTAATTTAATTAAAAATACTTCCACAACTTGCTGCCTCATTTGTTATTAAAAAGATCGGGTAAAATTCGTGTGGCATGTGAGTTGTTGTCATGCTGCCTGTGGTTAAACATTTTACAATAATTAAGGGCCAATGCTCATTAAATTTTTAATTTTGTAATTAAATTGACAATTTGTCTTGACATAATTGCCATGTAACCTAATAATGACAATATTTCAAAATTGCCCTTTTTTTCCTTTTGCTCATCCAATTAAATTTCTTATCTATTTGTTTTTTGCCCCTTGCATTTTCGACAATAAACTTTTTGATATATTCGAATACTTTCTTCAATTAAAAAGTAATTTGCTTAGTCCAAACTTTGAAGACGAATGAATGAATTGATTGAATTGCAGTTGATATTTGTCTGAGTACTTACCAAAGTGTTGCATGCGGCTTGTGTTGCTTGTGTGCTTATCGAATGTTGTGGTTAATCCCATGATCACAAGCAGCGCCATAAAGTGTTCCAACAACATTTCATGCGCAATTTGTGACGCGATTTAATTATAACTGCAGCCAAAGACGACAACGGCAAAAAGTAATTAAAATAAATGATGGCAATCGCAAAACTCGGGACAAAGACACTGCCAACGACTTAAATGAGTCAACGCCATATTGTTTGGCCAAAACCGCCATACTCAATTTATAAGTATTATGGGCCAGGCCGCAGGACTCCCACAAACAGAAAGAAAAACAGACAGAGACAGATAAAAAGATAGAGAGAGAGAGAGAGAGGTGCGGTGCGGTGCGGTGTGAGTAACCAACGGAAGGGATTAGATTTTGAGTCCTAACTCTTAAGTCTTATCGAAGACGGAAACGGACACGGAGACGGACACGGAGTCGGAGATGGAGACGGACACGGAGATATAGACGGGCGCACAGTCATTTGTGTGTGGAATGATGACAGGTCCGCATTGCGGTTGAGTTTTCAATCACCATGACGACTGCAGAACATGCGGGAAACGAGTGGGGATGGGGGGTTTCAGCCAAACTTCAGCAATTACTTCATTACGCATTAAGCTGTTGAAAAATTTGGTGATCTCGGGCGTGGAATGTGGCGGGGGGCTGCTGGCCGGTGTCAGCGTTATTGTCCCAAATTGGATGGACCGTTTACTTTTTGCCCAGTGGCTATAATTTTGGGCTGGTCACGTTTTACTAATACACTTAATTTTACTCAAAGTCATTTATATATAAATATATATGTATATATATATATATATATATCGTCGACTAGGTATTCGTTAACTGTATCCGCTGTGGTATTCGAATTTTGCGGCTACCTTTTGTGGACTAGAGCAATTTGTGGCTGATGCGTTTGGATTCAATGTAGCGCGAATTGCGTGCCGCCATTTCATGCGCCACGTAACGCATTCGGGCGCGTTGCTTTTAAACGTATTACGCTTTACGCTTTACGTTTCACGTTATTCCTTTTGGTGCTGCTTGCTATATTTTTTTTAATCTCTTTGCTAAATAGTTTTACGTCACTGCCTTTTACGCTACGCAAGGCGACGCGTTACGTTTACGCAAATTAAAGCACTCGGTTAATGTAACGGACGAAATGCACACGAGTCGTATGTCGGGTCGCTCGTGCGATACGAGTCGAGTCACAGTGAGTCACCGACGGAGACACGTCTGAATGCGTATTGCGCACAACCGCGTTGTGTGTGGCTTGAGGCGCGCTAAACAACTGATACAGCAGTGAAGAAACTAACCTAGCCTCTGCGTGTTGCTGAACAACAACAACAACCACACAGAAAGAGTGGTATATGTAAATGTTTGGCTCTGGCGCAGGCGCAGGCTCTATGCTCCAGCAACATGTTGCGGCAACATTTATTGAAAGCGTAATTTAATTGTAACATAAACCCTTAGATGGGTCCTGCCTTCATTTATTTGCATTGGGTTGGGTTGTGGTGGTATGGAGAGGATGTGGTGGGGTGGGGTTTAAGTGGGTATGATATATTGGTATATTTGTTGTTTGTGCCTTTGTAAATGTCGCTGATGAAATTTCATGCGTATTGCTTTAGAATTGCTTATGAAATATTTAACATGGCATTCTATGTAATGTCAAAGACACTTATCCAGTGCCGTTAGATTTGTGTCACGTAACAGCAACAACAACGGTGCCCAAGGCCAACAATCGAAGCAGAAACAGGAAAAACATTAATAAAAAAAAGACACCAAACGAAGAATAAAACCTCATGCATGACAAGGCCCGTTTTACAAGTTTTGTGTCAGTGCGTTTTTCAATTGAAAGCGGGAAATTGAAACACCCAGCTACAATAACATGGCTCACACCTACTCACACACACACACATGCACACACACATGCACACACATGCACACACGTACACACTCGAATTCACACTTACACACACTTCCGTACACACACACAAAAGCCGGTGACCCATTATGTTGGAGCGGAAGCGGATATGAAGCTTGGCAGCGTTGTTGCTCCTCTTGTCGCAGTTGTCTCTGCTTCCAGCTAGCAGCGACTTATCAAAATCGATGAGGCAACATATGGTCGATTTTAATTTTCTGGCACACAGACAACGACAACAACAATGCATAGCTATTGGCATCAATACACACGAGCCCAGACACACACACACACGCACACACACACACACACGTGTGTCGCCATGAAATGCAAATTCGTTTAACATATTTTCTTTAGAAATTGAATTTCCAAGTTATTATAAATATTTCTCAGATAAATGCAATTTCAATGGAATGCTCACAACTTTACCCAAGCTCATTTTTAGCTTTCTATGGAGCAACAATATTTTGTTGTCTTAACTTCAGTTGAATAAAACCGAGAGAATCAAATCATCAAATAGCTGAAAACTGTTGCTCTGCTGGCACGCTTAAGCATATCTATGCTGTCGCCCATCATCCGCCACCTGCCACCCGCCACCCGCCATCCTGCATCTATCATTTTACACTAACAAGATTTCCACATTCCTCAAACTAAGCGACGACATTTTCCCATGACTCCCCATTCACGCCTGCCGCTCATAACAGAGCTGCTCCCAGAGTCCCCTCGGTCCTTCCCCCCGCCCAGGCACATTGCTCACTTCTCTAAGTGAATTCTTATGCACAAAAGTGGGTAACTTCACTTGTTATGGCCACGGCTCGAAGTGGATTATATTCTTGTAACCAATTTAAGAAATTTAACAAATTTCACAAATATTTTAATGCATTTCAATTAAACGCGCTGAAAAACACGTTTTGTTATGCATTTCATAATTCAATTTGAGACGTGCTCAATTAAATAACTTAATTGAATCGTTGTAAAATATTTACGTAAATGAATTACAATTTAAAATTAATTATTGAAAAAAACCTTTAATAGTTATTATTATTGTTTCATCATTAAATTACAAAAAATGAAAATCTCTTAATACAGTTTTGTTATTTTCTGCACACCTCTGGTGCATTTTTTCAATGTTTGCGTTTGATATAATTACTATTTTATAATTGTTTGCTATAAGCAATAATGTGGAGCTGTTTTTTTTTCCTCTCAATTGAATGCCTCCCTTCCAGAAATTGTCCAACCAGGCATGACATAAGTCCTATTAATATGAATGGCAGAGCTTTAAATGGCCAATTGGTTTGCCTGAAAGAAATATATATTTATTTTATTGGTCTTTCAACTTAAAAGACCTATTAAGGTATACAAAAAAAAAACCCAAAATTATTTATTAGCATGACAGTTATAAATGTTCTTAGATTTTCAGTTCGAGGGAAGCGATTGAGCCAAAAAAGAAAAACAATTTAAAACTGAGGCGCGCTTCTAAATTTGATAGAACCATAAATATTCCTGATATTCCGTTTCAGGCTAACAGCTATCATCGAAATAATAAATAAACAAGTTTTAGATTACTGATAAGCTATTAAGTTTTGAATAATAATTTATATGTGTAAGTTGTTTAGATTGAGCGGAAGACAGAGTCCAATAAAATGTGAGCTGTTTAAACTGAGACGAACCCTTGAACTTTATTCGGGTCTACTCGTCAAAACGTGGGGAAACGTGTTAAACGTCCCTTGGAGGCGCCACTTCATCTTGTTATTGTTGCTGAGAGGCATCGTTGCGTAGCGTCTTCGATTTGGACATTGATTGCATACCGAATTGATGGAAATGACGACACGTTGTGCCTCCACGGGAGAGCGAGAGCGATATGTGAACATATTTTGAACCCGGCGGGGAGCTCGTCCACCGGGAAATTGAATGCGGGGGCGTGTGTAAAATTGATAACTTTGTTTGTGTAAACAGCGTCGCGACATTCAACGACTCTACGACAATAACAACAACAACAACAACAACAACGACAACAAAAACATCGCACCTCAACCTCGACAACCCGCAACCCCTCCTAAATTCCAACTCCAACCTCAATGGATGAACCGACAAATTTCACTCGACATGATGTATGTATGGGTTACGTGTGCGTGTTTATCGCGTATACGTAGCGTGGGCTACACAAACACACACACACACACACACACATACAGGCATATATATATGTATGGCAGAGCAAAGAAAAATTCACATGCGAATTATCGGTGTCAATTTTTATGCTGCTACGTGTGCGAAATTCAACAAAGCAGCTGATGATGAGTGGACGAGCTGAAAAAAAGAAAGAAGAAAACAAAACTCACACGCTTCCTGCGATACCTGTAGACGAAGACTGCAATAGCAGCAGCAAAAACAACAACAACAACAACAACAAACAGCAACAACAAACAGCAACAATTTCGAAATTGAACATAAAACGCTGTCGCCCAATTTGGCATTACATTTTGGTCCATTGTTGTCGACATTGAGTCGATAACGAAACGAATCGCAAGCAAAAGAAAGCAAAGCGCACACTAACAAAAACCAAACATAACAACAACAACAACAACAATGAGAATAACAAAACTAGACTCTGCCCCCAAGGTGGTGGCAAGTGGAAGAAGGAACAGGAAATCCAGGATCTGTTGGTTGTTTCGTGCAGAGGACTCGGGAGTCAGAAGTGCGCTTTAAGCTTTGTTCAACTGTGCATCAGAATTACAAATTGTATTCGATTTCCGGCATTTGCGACGCTTGAATTAACAATCGATTGTTTTCTTCAGTTTTATTTTTTTTTTTGGACGTCTGACTCAACTATTCACGCCCCCCCCCCCCCCCCTCAAGGGGCTTTTTCGATTTTAATGCCACATAAAGTTTTACGCATATTGTGCAATTGTTGTTGTTGCTGATTTTTACAAGTCGAGACAGCAAAATTCGTTGCCATTTGAGCCAGTTGAGTCGCTTTTAAACGTTTTGATTCGATTAGACCGATTGATTTGTATTAACATAGAAAACGCATTTGATTTCGCTCACTTGAGCAATCTCAGCCTACAAAACAAAAGGGGAAAACATATCCAAATAAAACCTGCTTCGATAGTTCTTTCAGCTCAACCCATTTTCACAAAAAAATGTCATTTTTTATAGTGTTCAACCTTCAAATATCTCAAAGGCAAAAAACCAAATCTTTTAAATCAAAATTGACAAAAATTTCAATTTTCACATTTGCAAAAAATATCCTTTAGGCAGAGAGAGAGAGAGAGAGGGAATTGAAGGGAATGTGCAGCGTTTAACAAATTAATGTTAATTTAATTAGTCTCATTTCGTAATCAAAATGCATAATTTCATTTTTTGAATGGTCATAAATAAAAATTCTGGTTAAAGTCAGCGGCTATTTCACACTAAATTAGAATGCTTTTTATTTAATTTAAATTAAATTAAATTAATTTAAATTTAAATTTATTAATGCGATTGAATTAACATAATTGATTCTCAAAAAAAATATGTTATTATGCAAATTATAAAAGTTAAGTTCTTAACTATTGACGAATATCGAAAATTTATTCAATACTAATTGCAAACTTTGATTTTAGATACGATTTTGGGTTATCTGTGAAAAGTCACATATATTTAAATATTTTTTACATAATTCATATAAACAATATATTTTATTTTATGCAAATAAATTTAAGATAAATTAGTTAACAACTTCAAAAATATGTTATCATTAATAATAATATTAATATAGGGTATATTATAGTACATCCCACTAACTAATCGCCGAGTAATAAATAAAGTCATAAACTTAATTGAAACTAAATCTATTTGAAATTAATCAGCTGAAGGCAAATTATTGAAATTGCTGTTAATACAATAATGCCAAAATCTATCTACTACATTAAATAAATACAATTAAAGGCTAAACGGATATTAACTGTTTCAATCGAACGGAGTTTTGCTGACTTTAAATTTGACACTGCAATATTAAATGCAATTAGTAGTTAAATTTAATTGTTCTTAATTAAAATATTACTTTCCGGCAGAACTGGCAAATGGTTAAAATAAAATAAGAGCTAAGTCAAACTGGTAAAATGAATACATTAAAGGGTCATCAAATGTTGTGTTATGTCAAACAAAGAGAGAGTTATTGCTGTAATTGAAAACTTGGCTTTAATTGAGTCTGGCTAAAATGGTTCAATGATTTTAGTGGCTTCTTGAAGTGTCATTTCGGATAGCAGTTTGTCTGTGGCACAATTACAGAACCAGCTGAGGTCATCATAAAGGCGCCAGTTTAATGAGCGAAAATTGAGAATGGAACTGAGCTCATTTTGGGGGCCAACATTCATATACACATGAATGCGATATGCCTGTTTGGCCATAAAATTCAACCAATGATTGACCAGCAATCATGTGGCTTTAACCGGGAAATTGTCCTGTGGGCCAGTCGCTAACTGCGCGCTTAATTATGGCCAACATAATGCGCACAAATAACAGGTTACATTCAATTTGACATGTAATTTTATCGCTGCAGAAAAACCAAAAAAAAAAAACTTCAGACTGTGTGTGTGTGTGTGTGTGTGAGTTTGTGTATGTCTGCCACGTCATGAACAATTCAAATACATATATTTTATTATTTTATTATCTACTGTTTTATAACTTTCTTTTGTCTTTTGCTCGCCAGACTCGTCGCTGGCTCGTCGCTCTGTAAGCTGGCACTCAAACTTTCCGCACGTTTTACGTATAAAAAATGCTTTGGTCTAAAACGTATCCAAAGCTTCCGTCAGCAGATTTGTGTCGCTCACATTCCTACCCCCATCATTCCTCCTTCTGCCAGCCGCCTGCCGCCTGCCGCCTGCAATCGACCGACATCATAAGACGCGGCAAATGGCGCAATTGTGTGAAAGTTGAAAAACGTTTTTGGCGAAATGTGCGGCACTAAACAATGCCATAAAGCGTCAAACTTGTCGATACTTTTTGCCACACACACACACACACACACACACATCTCGCGTAGCTGGTATCTTGTATCTCGGCGAGTATGTCGCGCATTCGTATCTGCAAATGTATCTCTATCTATGGCTGTATCTGAGCAATGTATGTGCTTGGTATCTGCTGCTGCTGCTGCTGCTGGGATTTTCATATTGCTTGTGCTGTCAATTTCAGTTGCTCGGGTTTTCTTTTTCTATTTCATTGTTATCATTTTTTTTTTTTTTTTTGCTTGTTATTTGTGCTACTTTGATTATAACAATGGCAAACTGAAACTGCGATAGAGCTTGGCACAACTGTAAGAGTATAAGCCAAAAGCAAAGAGTGGAGTAGATGGGCGGATAATATGATATGGCTGGGTGTGGGATTGAAGGGTGGTTAGAGGGAGGGGTGGTTAGTTGACATACAGAGAGACAATCGCTTACAATCTTGGCAGAGAAAAGTTTTCAATTTGTAACTATTTATTGTTCTAGGTTATGTAAATTGGCTGATGTTTGTTGTTGTTGTTGTTATTGCTGTTGCTGTTGTTGTGGGAACTTTTCAAAATTGTTTTCATTGCGTTTGCATTTACGAAAGCACACACACACACACACACACACACACTCAAAATTACCTTCACACCCCTCGTTCGTGCAACAAGGCAATTTCGACTATCTGGTTTACACTTCATTTGCAGTGGCAGTTTTCAGCGTTTGCCAAATACTACTTCCAACTGGTCATTAATATGCACTTCAGTTAATATATATATATATATATATATATGTGTGTGTGTGTGTGTGTGTTTGTGACTAATTTCATGAACATTTTATAGAGTTTGGGCTTGGGCTTGGGTCATCATCATCATCATGATCAGAATAGAGCTGTACGCAAGTTGGCAACTTGGCCCATTAATCATTTATCATTTATGGGGCGCGTCAGTTTTTCACTTTAGCGGTTTTTCAATATTTCAACACTTGGCCACAACTTTCTGCCACACAATGCACTTTTATAGGCCAGCAGCAGCAGCAGCAGCAGCAAGGACCCGCCCAGGGCCTTAACATAATGGCAATCGGTAGCTAAAATTGCAGTTTGGTCTTCGGCTTGTTATTGTTGTCGTTGTTGCTACTGTTGCAAGTTGTGTGTGGCCTTGCAGCAACGGCAGCGACAGCGCCGGCGACAGCAGCTATGGCAACAATTGTTTGCCCCGGGCGGCATTTTCAATGGGCAATTTAACCCAACCATTGAGTTGTCTCTGTATAGGCGGAGAGGGATGGGAGTGTAGGTTCGGTTGCGTCCAGTCATTGTGTCCCTGTGGCAACTATCTTGATAAGTTTCGCAATATCCCTTTCGCTGCTTAATAAATATATTTGCAGCGATAAAAAGATCAAACATCTCATTGACAACCCTCACCGACATCCAACCAAAGTGGCAATAAAATGCTTCGCTACATTAATTTAATTTAATTTTTTATATCAGCTCAAAAGTTATAAAAATGAAAAAAAAAAAACAAATACACCTTTTGGAATTGTGTATACGCTACATTAAAGCTCACACTGGGAAAGTTATAAATATTTATTAAGTTTAATTTGGCAAAAGTAAAAGTTATAAAAACTAAAGTTTTCTAGTTGTTTCTTGTTGCTTCAACAAAATGTTGAAAGTAATTTTTCGCACAACAAATCGGATAAAAAATACTTGAAGAACTTTCAGAAGTTTTTTCATACAATTTGATAACATATTTAAAAGGCTTGTTCATTTCCGTTCTGACCAAGTTCAAGCAATTCCAATGATTTCATATTCACATTAACTATTACAAATTGTTTATTGTGTTTGGTTTTATTTGTACCAATAATTCAAGCATGGTTGCATTAGCAATGGTGTCCATAATAAATGCTTCAGACTCACACAATTATGTCATTCATTAAGCGCACAAAGTGGTCTTGCCACGTTTCGTATGCTTTGAGTTTGGGTAGCGTGCGCCAATTTAATGATGCTCGACTCTCCAAAAAAAAAGAAAGAAGAAGAGAAACACACACACACACACACACACGCACATACACAAAAGCAGAATTGCGAGCAACAAAAAATCACAAGAGCAAAAACAAGAATAACAACAAAGTAAACATATGTCAATTTTCCACTCGAACTGCGATGCAAAAGCTGAAGTGCAAAAAGAAACGTTAAAAAAAAAGAGAACCAATATAAGTCGATAGAGCCGAGCGGATAGCGGAGACCAGAAGCAGAAACAGCAGCTGAAGCAGCAGCAGAAGCAGCAGCAGAAGCAGAAGCAAAAGCAGCAGCAGCAGCATAAGCAGACCCAGCAGCGGAGCCACAACTAAAGCGCTCAGAACAGAGACCAATGTCCATGAATGTACCGTTCTCAGTTATTTGCTATACGTGCATGCATATGTATATATGTGTGTGCGTGTATAACTGTTTGTGGACATTCCCTTTATATGTATTTTCCATTTTGTTGCCAACAAAAGTCGATTTTATTGAAAATTTCTTTAGCTATTTTGCAACGTTTTCTCTTATGCGATTTTATTTGATTTTTCTCGATAATTCGAAAGCATTTTAAGAAGTTTTGTGCGGCGCCCAACACGAACTTCTCTTGATAAATATTGGTTTACCATCCAGTATATATATACATTATATATATATACAGTATATATATATATATGTATATATATACATATATATATTATGTATGGGTGCAGGGACATTCACTGAGTTCTATAGCACTTGGCAAGGACAAGTCCGTTGACAAGTGGGTGGCTACTGGCCAATGGTTTGCTTCGGTTCGCTCCGGTTTGGTTTAGTTGGCTTCATTTTGGTTTCGTTTGGTATGGTTTTGGTACGTTTATGGTCTACTGTCGAAATGGCAAAATTGCTAGAAAACATGTAATTTTCATGGTTAGTTACATTTTTATTGTGACTTTAAGTGGTTTGAGTTGATGCTCAATTTTTGAGCCTATAAATTGATTGCAATTGCCATATGTAAGGCAATTATCTCAAAATGTTATCAAGAATTTTCAGACTGCTGGACGTCCCGAAACCACAGTTTAGTTTTGCAAATACCAAAACAATTATTGAATCTATTGAAATTTGTTGAAAAAAATGTATGTAACTGACAGGAAGTAACTTCGACTAAATAATTGTTCTATGTCGAGATCAACAGCTAAGTCAATATAGCCAAGTCGATTTGTGCGTCTGTTTGAGCAAGCGGATCTCAGAGACTACAAAAGCCAAACAGTTCACATTTTGATGTATATATATATATTATATATAAAGATGAAGTTTGCTACATTTTTTCAATAATTGCCTTCGAATTCGAATACTTTTCCATCGTTTGACATATTCATAAACTACTAACTAGTTGATAGTCAGGATAGTTACATTCATCATATTAAAATGCATATACCCGATATGTAAGAGTAGTATATCATTCTGCAATTTAGTTGGAAATGAGAGTGAGTCAAGTGTTGCCCATTTAACGGGGTAATTCAACACTTCAAACACTGGATGGATGGACGGATGGGGCTGACTGGCGTGGCCTTCCCCAGTCTGACCCGTGTCTCGATGGCTGGCTGGCTGGCTGGTTAGTTGGCTGGCTGGCTGGCTGGCTGACTGATTGACTAACTGGCTGCAGCGTCATTCAGCTCATTGGCGTCCTGCAATCTTCGCAAATTCGAAAACATTCATCAAGTTGGAAGCGTTTGGCTGAGTGTTTGTTTGGCTGTTTTAGCCATTTAGCTCAGTCATGGCGCTTATGCCGTCCATGACTCGCCAGCGGATTAGATCAACATTTGTGTTTAATGCGCCGCCTTGCCATGCCAGCCGTGACCTCAAAGGCAACATCAACTGTGGCACCACCAGCGCGCCAGTAGCAGCAACAAACGTCAAACAATAAATCGCAGGTCCTTGTGCTTGCCAGCATAATAAGTACGTTAGCTTCTAGGTTTACGTAATCCATTGCCTACACGGCTTCCCATTTGAGATTAACCCGCCCCGAACCACACAAACACACACACATAAACACACACAAACACACACAGCCCACAAAAACAGACACGACCAAAAGCCGCAGCTCAACAGCAGTTGTAGCAGCAGCGGACGCAGTGGCAGCAGCAACAGCAACAACAGCAACAACAGCGGCAACAGCAACAACATCAGCAGCAGCAGCAACAACAGCAACAACAGCAGCAACAGCAGCAACAACAGCAACAACAGCAACAACAACAGCAACAGCAGCGTCGACGTCGGCAACTACAAAGCAGACAGCATCAGGTTTAGCTCACCTTTTCAAGGGGGGTACGTGCCACGAGGGGGGCGGGGGTCTATAGCTAGTATCTTGCGTTGGTTTGTCTCCTTGCATTTTATTGTCGAAGCGTTGTGTTTATTGTTGTTGTTGTTGTTGTCATTGTTGTTTATGTGCGGGTATCAAAACGCTATTATGGCATGACTATGACGGCTGTACCGCTATGCGTCTCTCTCTCTCCCCCACTTCCCCCTCTCCATTCTTTAACTCCTTTTCTCACTAACCCCCCCTCTATCCGTCTGAGACTGTGCCTCTATAACTCTATGCCTACTTATGCTTCTGTACTTGGCGAACACACAATAACTAACCAGGCTAATTTGACTGCTCGAATACTCTAGAAAACTTTTATATAAATAATTAAAATTTTTTAAATTATCATCTAATAAGCCTAATTTCATTTTAAATATGTAGAGTTGTGATTTATATATATGTTATTTAAATATTTTCACATGATTTTTATTTTTTTCTTAATTGGAAACAGTTTTAAACCTTTAAAAATTTATATTGTAATCATTCGTTGTATTATCAATATACAATTTATTTAACTATCCTTCTTTTTCTTAGGGATTATCATAAGGACAGAATTTATTTTTGTATACTTTGTATATATTTTATTTTATATTCCCTTTGTTTTCTTAGATTTTTAAGGATTATCATATTTTAATTTTTAGTTTTTCTTAAATGGAAACATTTTAATTGAACTTCCCTTTTTTTCGTAGATTTTCATAGAAAATCCCTAATCTATAGGCAATGCATTTATTTTTGTAAAGTTTGTATATATTTTATTTTGTATTGCTCTTTTTTCTTAGATTTTTAGGGATTATTAAAATTTATTTATTTTTGTAAATTTAGTATATATTTTATTTCGTGTTCTTCTTTTTTCTTAGATTTTTAAGGATTATCATATTTTAATTCTTAGTTTTTCTTAAATGGATACATTTTAATTCAACTTCCCTTTTTTCGTAGATTTTTATAGAAAATCCCTAATCTATAGGCAATGTATTTATTTTTGTAAAGTTTGTATATATTTTATTTTGTATTCTTCTTTTTTCTTAGATTTTTAGGGATTATTAAAATTTATTTATTTTTGTAAAATTTGTAAATATTTTATTTTGTATTCTTCTTTTTTCTTAGATTTTTAAGGATTATCATATTTTAATTTTTAGTTTCTTAAATGGAAACATTTTTAAGCTTTTACATATTTATATTAAGTTCATTTATTGTATTATTAATATGCAATTTATTTAACTATCTTATTTTTTTTTTAGATATTTAGGGATTATTATAAGCAAAGTATTTTTTTTTTGTGTTCTTTGTTTATATTTTATTTTATATTCCGCTTTTTAATTAGATTTTGAAGGATTATTATAAGCAATTCATATATTTTTGAAAGCTTTGTATAAATTTTATTTTGTATTCTTAATTTGTATTTAGATTGTTAATATAATCATAAGCAAATCATTTATTTATGTTATCTTTGGAAATCAATTGCTTACATAACTTTCTTGGCTTAGTTTGTTGTTCAAGTTGATCATCTTAAGTTGAATCCATTACACCTGAGCTCCAATCTATAAGCCTAAACAGCAAAAACTAAACTCTTGTGTCATCAATGGAATCAGCAATCCCACTTAAGATAGGTAATTGTTTATATACCTGAAACACTTAAAGGGATTACAGGGTATATTGAGTGTATCTTGCTGGTGTATTTGGGAAATAAACAGTGAGTTGTATATGTGTGTGTGTGTGTGTGTGTGTGTGTGTGTGTGCGAGTGCGTGCTTATGAGTGTGTTTCTGGCGCTTGTTAACGCCCTCGTTTGGCGGCTTTCGAAAAGTTTGTCAGCGCTGCTGTTATTAGGCAAAATTAAAGACTTTTGTCTCCAACACGCTCTTTGGGAACGCACGTACCCAGAAACAAATGGGCTTTTGCAAATAAGCAAACAAAGCCCACCAAATGCTACACAAGGAGGATGACATTGGCACGGGTTGGGCAGGGGTACGGGAAATGGAAAGGGGTAGGAGAAGGGAAGCCTGGACAGCCTGCAAATTATTTAAAGTAAACTTCATTCTTGAGTTTGTACAACTCGTTGGCTGTTTCTTTGCACATAACACACAGAGAAGTGACAGGGCCTGAAATAAATAGCGGGGAACAGTAAAATTGTTAAACGGAACAATGGAACAACTGAAGAACTGAGGAACTGAGTAACTGAGTAACTGAGTAACTGAGTAACTGGGAAACTGGGAAACTGAGACCGGAGGCTCCAGCACCACAAACCCAAAGAGCAAAGCGGGCTTCGTTCATAGCTTGTTTTTCAATCATTATTCAGGCAAAGGCTTTTCCAAGGCTTTGCCCAAAAACATTGTATTCGTCTTGGCCAGATTGTAACTATATATATATAAGCATATAAATACATATATAAATGAGTCAGTCTCTCTCTCTGCGTGTGTGTGTGTGTTTGTGTTTGTGTGGGTTTTTAGAGTATCGTGTTTTGCACGCTTTTAATTAAAATGGGGGCTCTACGATTTTTCACTTTTGCTCGGCTTTGCGCTGTGATTTATGAAACCTGCTTTCATGTTTTATAGTTTTACATATATACACATTCCCTAATATATTTATAGATATATATATATTTTTTTTTTGTGTGTGAATGTGTAGAAAAGTAAATGCTAAGTAAATGCTAGAAAGGTTCAACAAGGCACACACACACACACACACACACACATAAGCAATAGTGCAGAAGGGTCTGCAGTTTTAATTGAAAACAAGTTTAAAGGTCGCCCAAATGCGGCCAACTGAAGCCAAAGCAGCATGGCCCTAACCCTCAAATACATTTTCAAATTAATATAAGACTTACACACTTACTGTGAAAATATGAAGACACACACATATATACATTTATATACATATATATTTTTATATAGGCCATATATTTGCACGTTTTTGTTTTTGTATAGGGAAACTGGCAACTTGCTCTTATCTGGCCGCCCAGGCAGCTGTCCAATGTGTCCTCATTTGGCCTTGTACATCATGCGATTAACAAAAATGCCAACTAAGTACGCGACACTAAACTAAGCACAATTAATAGCCCCCCCCCTCCCTCCCCTCTCCGACCCTTAGCCATCTTCCCCAACGGGCCATAACAATGCGGCTGTAAGCAGTGCGTCATTTACTAATATTGATACAGACATAATAAGATTATGGGCCACGTGAATGTGGCCATTTGTTATCGCTCATTTAAGGAACGAGAGAACGAGAACGAGAACGAGCACGAGCCAGGCAAGTGCCCAGGAACCAGTTGTGGCACTTAATGACAGACAGACACCATTTGGCAAGTTCGTCGCAGTCAGCTCATGTTTTTGTCTTAAAGCTTTAAGTGCCTGTCATACACTGCGTATGCGTAATATGCGTTAAATATGATGCAGCTGGGCTCATTTTCAATTATAATTGTGTGTGTGTGTGTGTGTGTGTGTGTGTGTGTGATATAAGTACTAAATATGAGGCAGACGAGCAGCAGGAAATTTTCAATGTGGCCTGCCACAAAAAACAACAATTACAACAATGCTTGATTTAACAGGGCATAAAATTACGTATACGCAACACATGCATTGTTGAACATTGTCAGACTAAAATGAGAATTTAGTCAATTAACACAAACAATAGTTCAACGTTTTAATAGAGTTTGCACCTGGCAGTTGCCACACAAGCAAAATAAACCTGACAGCATGAAAATTGAAAATTTATTTATTTATTGCTTTTATAATTGAATACACTGTTTTTCCGGCACATTTCCTTTTAACTTAATTTATGCTAGAATGCCTCTTAAAGCGAGTAAAGGACGAGTTTTAAAAAAACGCCAGGAATCGAGATTTTTTTAGGCTAATAATAGAAAATGCCAAGCATTTTATTCAGCTACTTCAATTTGTAAAAATATTTTACTACGAAAATTTTTAAGTTTACAGAGAAATAATAAAATGTTTCTTTTCTATCTTAAGTAATTTAAATATGCTGATATTAGTTTAAATATACTCATGTTTTACAAGTAATTTTGAAGAGTGCCAATTGTTAATTTTTAGTTAGAAAATATTTTGTATATACTTGTTTTCGAGTTCAGCAATTACAAGAATGCTGCACATAAATAATAAACTAGCCGAAACAATTAAATAATTCATATTTCAATTTCAAAGAAATCAAATGCAAATGTATCTTAAATAAATGGTTTGCCTGCAGCTAAATTGCTTTTCCACACAAATTCACATTTGCAAAACTGAAGAGTTTTAAGTGCGCTTCACAGAAATCAATAAGATTCACATACATTTTTTTTTTTGTATTTTTTGGATTGACAGTAACAATTATTGTGCACTTATTTTGCTGTTGACATTTACTGCAATTGTTGTGCAAGTCATCAATTTCTTTTTAGAAATCCCAACAGCAGCTTCTATTTGCAATTGCATTGAAGAATATATAAAAAAAAATAAATTTATTTGTGTTTTACAATGGAATTCTTTTCTCCACAAATCGGTTTTATCACTTTTTTTTTATTGGGTTTATCGAAAATGACTTGTGTCATTAGAGTTGAGTGTCAAGTCAGGCAAAATAATTGTTGGCAAAAGGACCAAAATGAAAATGAAAAGAGTGTAAAAGGGATATTGTACTGAGTTGGTTTTATGCCTGCTGTGCCTTTTGTGCCATCAATGCTTTGATGACCATTATCCATTTAACAATAACAGTTAGCCAATTAGAAATCGGAATTGCCATTTTGCTGTTGCCTCCTGGCCACTCGGACTGCTCCTGTTTTGCTGGCTTTTGCTTTTGCTTTTGCTGTTCAATTAAAGCTGGCCCTGGCATCGATGCCATAAAAGTTCTGGTATTGCTACTCAGGGCTCAGACGGAGTTGCTTTGGGGGCGATTGCATTTAGGCACATGAACATAAAAATTAAACGCTTCTCGTTGCAGCTAATGAAACGGAGCTCAAGCCCAAAACCATATAAACGGCAGCAACGTGACAGACGCTTCTAGGCCACTTCCAAAGTGTAGCCAGAGGGCTGAGATGGAGGCGAGGAGATGGAGTGTGCGGCATGTGTGGCATGCAGGAATGTGTGCCCAGTTTAATTTGAAGTGTGCATATGTTGCCCATTATATTCACATTATGACGCTTCAATTTGTCGTGCCCACCAGGCTGCAAAAGCTGCCGGCGTTCCTGCCTCAACTTCATTCATTCAATCCAGTTCCCAGCCAGAGGTTTACACCCATTGTCAGCATGCAGATGTGGCGCCTCCCTTATGTCTGTCCCTCGTCTCTCGTCTGTTGTCTTCCTCGTCGTGTGTGTGTGTGTGTGTGTGGAGGATGCTCGCTTTTAAGCCCAACATCTATTTTACATTTCCACATCATTTGTTTTAGCCATGAATTGAATGTAATATACAGCATCCTCACCATAGGTGGTCGCATAACAACCACAAGCCCATTCACATCCCAGCCAGACTGCCAGGCAGCCAGGCAACCAGCCAACCAGCTGACCATTTCCAGCTGCCGCAGGGACACATGCGTAAATGTTATGTAGCGCATAATGATAACGTGGCCCGAATATTATACCCAAAACAGGACATCTCATATGCAAGCACACCCAAACACACACACACATATGTCCAATAAGCGTGTGGCATGCTAACCAACTTTTTATTGACATCTGATTATGGGCGCCCATTTTTTATGTGGCACTCTTGGCAAGTCTGAGTGCAGCGCGCCGCAAAGCGGAACGCGAGTTGCACATAAAAGACACATAAGCACAGCATAAAATATATTGAAATATTTACAAGCAAGCTTGTTAATTTTCTCACAATGTTTTACGAGACTGCAAGTCTCAACTGTCATTTGAGTAATAGCCACATTTCTCACTCCAATCCACAAACAGTGGGAACATTTCATCGTTTACTCTCAAAATTTAAGCTTTGAATAGTAATAATTTTTATGTTCTATGGTTTTATGTGCTTTAAAAATCATTGATTATTGTGGCAATATATATAAATAATCATATGTTTATTTTTATCCTTTTAAATTCGATAAAGATGTAGCATTCTAGGAATGCATGTAACCGTGCAGAATCTTGGCTCAGAACCGAGCAAAATAGATATAGTAAAAGTAGACACTTTTATCCAAATAAAAATACTTTAAAAACATTCAGATTATTGTTGAGGTTTTACTTAAAATTATTTCAGGTATTTAGTTATTTTCTATTTTTTTTTCACTCAATTAATAGTTAATATATTTAATTTATATATACCAATTAAGCTTGCAAAAAACTGATATAGTAAAAGTAGACACTTTTATCCCAATAATAATACTATAACAAAATTTAAAATTTTCATTGAAGTTTTACTGAAATTTATTTCAGGTATTTTTTCTTTTTTTTTTTTTTTTGTTATTTGCACTCAATAAAAAATACTTTGAGAGTATTTTATGGAAGCTTTACAGGTATTTAGTTATATATTTTTCTATTTTTTTTATATTTGTACTCAAATAACAGTTAATAGATTTAATTGATATATATCATACATAATACTTTCAGAGTTTTTTTTTATTGAAGTTTTACTTAAAATTATTCAGGTATTTTGTTATATTCCTTTTTATTAGTATTTTAACTCAATTAATAGTTTATATATTTTATTTATATATATCAGTTAAGCAAGCAAAAAACTGTATATATAGCAAATTAGTAATAAAAGTATGCATAATTTGTTAATTAATCAGAATCCATTCACAATCATTGGCGAAGTTATTCGCTCAGAACGAATCAAAATAGATATAGTAAAAGTAGACACTTTTATCCCAATAATAATACTATAACAAAATTTAAAATTTTCATTGAAGTTTTACTGAAATTTATTTCAGGTATTTTTTTTTTTTTTTTTTTTTTGTTATTTGCACTTGATACAAAATACTTTCAGAGTTTTTTTATGGAAGCTTTACTTCAATTTTTTCAGGTATTTAGTTATATATTTTTCTATTTTTTATACTTGCACTCAATTAACAGTTAATAGATGTAATTGATATATGTCATACATAATTCCTTCAGAGATTTTTTTTTATTGAAGTTTTACTTAAAATTATTTAGGTATTTCGTTATATTTATTTTTATTAGTATTTCACTCAATTAATAGCTTATATATTTAATTTATATATACCAGTTAAGCAAGCAAAAACGTTGATATGTAACAAATTAGTAATAAAAGTATGCATAATTTATTAATTAATCAGAATCCATTCACAATCATTGGCGAAGTTATTCGCTCAGAACGAATCAAAATAGATATAGTAAAAATAGACACTTTTATCCCAATAAAAATACAATAACGAAATTTAAGATTTTCATTGAAGTTTTACTGAAATTTATTTCAGGTATTTGAATATATGTTTTTTTTTTATTTGCACTCAATTAATAGTTAATAGATTTAATTGATATATGCCAATTAAGCAAGCAAAAAACTTGATATGTAAAAAGTTATTAATAAATTGATGCCAAATTAATTAATTGAACAGAAATCCATTCACAAAAGCATGAATGTAAAAATGGGAAACATATAAAACAAAAAGTAAGCGCATTAAAATAAATTCATATGAAAAAAGTTGAATCAATAATATTTGATACTTTAAGCAGCTATTTAAATTTGAGACAGCTCACAAAAAGCTTATCTCCTTAATTATAATTTTGGTATGCTTATTAAATTTAGGTGTATTATTTAGTTTAATAAATGACTGGCAATTATGGCTCATCCTGTGTTAGACATTGATTGAAATCACAATAGTGCTGCCAACACAGACGTTTATAATGCCCTTAGACCCATCAAAGTCGACGCCTTCTAGAACTGATGTGGGTATTTCTGCAGCTGTCTTCAAATCGGACGACTTCCCGTCGACTTCGCTGACTGGATGAACTTAACTGGTCCTTCAGCTCACGTGGGGCACCTTTCGCTTTATGAATTTATGGCTTCCAAGTTGCTTACCCAGTTAACCTGCTGGCTTGCCAATGATGAGTGCAGGGTGGGGTGGGTTTGGAGGGTGGGGAGGGGAGGGTTAGTATTTGCGGTCACAAAGCCACTGTAGCAGCGTTGCGAGCGAAGCATTTACAGTTCATACAATATTCCTTAGCACACAAATTGCCAGAGAAGCGCTTTGTGTAAAGCGTGTGTGTGTGTGTGTGTGTGTTTGGTAATGAATATGTGTGCATGCTAGTGTGTGTATGCACGTGCGTGTGTGTGTGTGTATTTTAGTGGAATGTGCATACATACTTAGCGTAAACTTTTGTCAGCCTACATAAAGCGAAGTTTGAACTTCGACGTTGTCGTCGCTGCTTGGCCGCTGTTTACATTGTTTCCAAGCTAAATGTCATTATAGCTGCGCCCCCCCCCACCCCTTTAACCATGCTGGTAACGCCTACGACTATGCCCCAGCCACACCCCACTCCTCCTGACTCTAGTGGCTCTTTGATGCAAAGCGAGAAGCGAATTTGCTTTTATGCATGTCGCCTGTGTATACATCTATCTGCGCGTATCTAAGCGTGTGTGCGTGTGTGTGCGTGTGTTACGTGTGTGTGTGTCTAACTGTGCGTATGCGTGATGCGCATAAAATGCCATGCGAAAATAAAAGCTTTGCCCATCCGCCCAACTCCCCCTCACACACCAACAAGCATTCAGACAATTCATTTATGTGCCCACCACTGTGTCCCCTCCCCTTTCCCTTCCCCTTCCCCATCCCTGTACGTACCGCTCCCGCCGCCAGCAGCCGCTCTTAGATGCTAGCTGCCTGATTTCTGTTTGTCCTTCATCCTGGCAAACGGGCTACCCCTTTTTCGCCTGGCATTTGGGGCGATTTAGCTTTGCAGAAAGGAGGAGGCGTTGTCACTTTATCTTAATGTGTTGCCACCTACAACTTGCCACAATGTCGCTTCTCGCTTTTATTTCTGGCTACTTGCGAGCTAGTGTGTGTAAGTGTGTGTGTGTGTGTGTGTGTGTGTGTGTATGTGGCAGCTCAATGTGTCCCTGCGGTAGAATAATATCATCATTTATTGATCCGATTTATGTGACAGGCGAAAACTATTCGCACGCTTTTACTTTATATCGCTTAAAGTGGGCGGGGCGGGGCGGGCGGGGCGGTGCGACTCAAAATAGTCGCTTAAAAATCTCTAAAGTGTACAAAATTGTTCATAAATGAAAATTTTAATGTGCACAATCATTAATAAATTATCATGTATATGAAATTGTTAATAAATTAAAGTGGTTAGCTCGTGAACCCATTAATAGAAGGTTCTCATGACTCCATTACATATATATTTATATACATATATATTTATACAAATATATATATATTTTTCTATCTGCACATAAATACCTCTGATTTATTTCTATATATGTTATAGCAACTGTAAGATAAATTGTATCAATTTAAAATATATTATCGCAACACATTGAAAATGTTTGTTATACCAAAAAAGAACCACTTTAACCGTAATCATTTTCCCACAGCCAAGGGAACGGGCTTGGAATAATTAGCGGGGAAAGAAGACCCTTTTGAGCTTGACCAACGGATCGCAAATTAGTTGAGAGGTCAGCAACTTTAAAGAATCGAAGCAGCTGTGGAAACCTGTCAATTAATCATCTTGTTGATGGCTGTTTCGGGCGTTTCACATGCATAAATTATATTGTTAATAAATATCTATTTTGGCTTTGCAGTTTTTGCTAGGCGTATAAATTACAAATTCATGCCCAGACACACACGCACAACATGCACACACCACGGTGCTGCTGCTGCTGCTGCTGCCACACTCTTTTTGCCTCGCCCCGCTCGATGAACTTTAATTTACCGACATTTGGGCAATCAGCTGCCAGTTGCCGTCAGCAGCGGCAGTAGGTAGTCACCAGCGTTGGCAGTCGACAGTCGACAGTCGGTAGTTGGTAGTTGGTATTCGGTAGTCCGTAGATAGCCAACAAGCAAACCCAGTTGGCCAGCTAAGTGCAAAGCAAATGCTGCCAAAGGCAGACACTGTTAAATGGGGCTGCGGCAGTCGAACGTGTATCGGATGTGCTCATAAATCAATGTTGGAATCAAATAGTACTCGTATTTCTGTAGATATATATATGTATGTATATGCATGTTTGTATATTGATGACCCACTCCTGGCCAAAGAGGCAAGTCAGGCTCTGGCAGAACGGATGCCAGGAAAATGGTCGACGACGACGCCGCCGGAGCAGATCGCTGAGCGTAACCTGACTTGGCCAGCGGGGACTGCCTCTGCCGCCTGCCATTGTTGAGCATTTTGACATGGGCACCAAGTAAAAAGTAGATGGCAGCTGCAAACACTCACACACACACACACACGCACACACACCTAAAAATATAAGTAAATAAAAATAAAAACGTGAGAATTAAAATAAGTTTTCAGCGTTTTGGGGTTAAACCTTTTCAGACACAAGGGGCATGCCACAAACTTCCTGCTAGGAACTCAGTTACTTAAAACGATGCGCAGCAATTTTTAAAGAAGTTCAACTTTCTTTTTTTTCTGTTTGTTTTGATTGCCATTTATAACACTTAAACATATATCTTTTTTATAATCTTATGACACTTAAATGATATATATATATATATATATATACAAATTACATGCATACAAATAAGCTAAATAAATGTAATTTTTTGTTGTTGTCTTTTTAGCAGTCAAATGTATTAACACATTCCTTTTAGTATTTTCTCAGTCCGTGAATATTAAATGAAAATTCCTGGAAAAGTGTCGAATGTCACAAAAGAAAACGCGTCAAATTCTTCTACATAATTTATGCGCTCAGTTTTCAATTGTGTTCGCGACATTCGTAATTTACTTTAACAATGCTCGTGTTAAATTTAATGAGACACAATTTGGGGACTGCTCATTGAATATATAATTATAATAAGGACAGCCTTTTGTTGTTATAATTTTATATAATTATTTATTGACAGCTAAGCTACATAGTTTTATACACTGAACGCATTTTAAAATGTGTGAAAAGGGTGTAATGATTTTGTGCACATGTATGTAAGAAGGAGAGGCGAAGCACCTCCATATATATTCTTGATCAAGCTCAACACGCAAATTGATATAGCCACATGTCCGTCTGTCCATCTGTCTGTCTGTCCGTTTCTTTTTAAGTATATGAATATCTCAGAGACTATTCGAGCTATAGACTTTCTAATATATGTACTCGTACATCCGGCGCAGATCAAGTGTGCGTTATTTTATCGATAACTGCCTTCGATATCCGACAGCAAAAAATTCCATAATTTTAACAGCAGTATCTTCTCATTAACACATAATATTGATCAAATGTCATTTTTTGTGAATAGAAATTTGCGCAACATTTGATTTTTTTTTTCATTTTATTTAAAGTTAAATTTGTGAGAGAAATTTGAATAGTTTTAACAACTGTGTAGAGGGTATATCGTAGTCGAGCCCATTAAAATTTAATTTATTATTAGTAGTTTCAATGGTAGTATGAATTTAATATCAATTAAGGTATAATTGATAGTAATCAGTTTGCGTCAGCATTAAGCCAACTACCGAATATCGAATATCGAATTTCTCATTTTCGTATGTTTGCTATCTTTTGATCCCTTGTGCAAAAAATTACAAAACTGATTTGTTTTGTGTATGTTGACTTATTTTGCAAACTTTTTAAAATTTTTGGTTACATTGTTGACTTGTAAAATTCTCAACAGAGAGTTACACAAAGTCAACAGCGATAATTGTGAAACTCTTTTGGGACGTAACCCTTTCCAGCTCTGACCCATTAACAGCTGACGCATTTGTGGCTGTCAAACGAGCTGTTAATAAAGTATATATATATATATATTTATATATAGACACACTGACACCTCCACCCCCTGGAGCGACAATTAAGTAATCAGGTTGTTGGCTTACCAATTTTGCATGAAATTTTCTTATCAGCTCTTTTTTTTCCTTAGACAGAAGCCGCTGAAAACCCAAAGCCCCAAAGTCGGTCTCGGTTTGGAGCGGGGTCTCGGAGCGGTCTTTAGTCTGGTTGAGTCAAAGTTTACGTGTTGTTCGTCCTATGGCGATGTCGTCAATTTCTATTCTCATAGCGGGGTTAAGTGCCTTAGGCAAAGTTTTTAAGGGCCTATTCAATTTCTACGCTTGATTAAATAATGTGCCATGTTGTTAGTGTGTGGATGTCAGTGTTGTTCCTGTTGTTGTTGTTGTTGGCGGCGGCAGACGCTTTTAGCATTTGGGGCCTCGACTAGGACAATTTTCATGCACACACACTCTGCTCAGATTATGTTTATTTTGGGTGTGATGGGGTGTGCGTGTGTGCTTGTGACAGACGGCAGACGGCAGACCATCAAAATGGAAAATGTTTTGCTCGATGAGCTGTGAGAACAGCAAAAAAAAAAAAACAACTTCACAAAAAAATAAAATAAAATAAAATAAAATAACATAGAAGTAAAAATATATGGTAGCATACAGAAGCAACTGTAAATGCGGTTGTGGCCATGGCCAGCACAAGAGAAGCTGGCCTTAAATGTTTCATTGGACTGCGCCAGTCATATTCATTTCGAACTACATTCAATTCTATTCATTTGCATGTTTTGCTAAAGCATAAAAGTACTTTTATATCTAAATATATATACGTAAATATATATATATATGGGAATACATGAATATATAATTTGTAAATGTGTGCTTGGCTATTAATATATATATTTTTCATTTGCCTGTACATTATTTTAATTTCCTGTCGCATAGATATTTGCCAGAGCCAGGCAACATGTTGCCAAGTAGCCAGCGACAACATGTTGCCAACGTTCTCAGATAATTCACTCACTGTCGCTCTCTCAATGGCAACCACTTTGTGCTCTCTTGCATTTAATTTGCTTTCACTTCTCTCTCTCTCGCGCTCTCTCTCTTTCTGTTCTGTTCGACAACTGTTAGCCTAGTCCTGTTTGTGTGCCGCACCGCTTACGGGTTAATGCTAAGAACTCTGTCAGCGAGGCAGTGGGTCAACCAAATGGGTTGTGGAATGTGCAGCAAAAGCATCGGCAGCGTTGCACTTCTTTCGCACTTTGGAGGCATTGAATTAAATGCTGTTAATTAGTAGCAGGTGGCAAAGAAAATTACTTACAATATGCCAAGTGAGCGTCTCCATGTCTATGCCCACAAAAGACATATTTTCGCCAAATGCAACTCGTTGCCTTGACGAGCGAAAACACAACCAAACCAAATACAATGTAACGAAAATAAAATACCCTTGCAGAGCCAGTTACTTCATTAAAAATAAAAAAAAGTAACCACTTTTTACATTTAATAATTATTTTTCTTGTAAATTTGTAAGCAAGTAATAAGTAAGTTTTCCTTACAGAAACAATAAAGTTGTTGAAACTTAAACTTACCTTAATTAAATAGAGAAATATTTGGTATAATAATTTAAGTTTAAATCTTTATCAATTGCTTTTATGCGAATTTTATGGGAGTTGTCTTATAGCTGATGTTATAGCTAAAATACCCGGTGAGAGCAATTGAAAAAGCAAACGACAAACAAGTCTCGTAATTGTCGCAGGTCAGTGGATCAGGTTCAGGCACTGACTAAATGTTTTTTTGTTTGCTTAATTTTTTTTTACAGTTCACATGTTTTGGCTTTGGCCAAGCGAAAGCAATAACAATAACACGTTAACAGGACCGGCTCAGCAACTGCCAACAGCAACAGCAACAGCAATGGCAACACAGCGGCAACAACAACAACAACAGCTAGCTGCAACGACGAGCCAAGTGTAAACAAAAGCCATGTAAATCACGCATACGCAGCGTTGCACGCGCACAATAACAATGTCTGAGTGGTGGTCTGTTGTAGGCCTCGGGGCAGAGGTGCTCAGTAGGAGTTGCATCCCAAAATGGCAAGGGTTAGGCTGTAGTGCGGCTGATGCTACTGCAACTGCTGCAAATGCAATTGAAGTGGCTGACATGAGTCAAACTGGAGCATTTGCCGCATAATTCTAAACACATTAAAACTACGCACATCCGTAATAAAAGGACAACAGTTTCACGTAGCAGGCACATGCCACATGACGTGGCACGGACACAGGCACATGGTAACCGGTTCAGTTCCTGCTGTGCCACCAACTAAAACAGTAACCAGCTGAGCGAAAAGTGCAACTCTTTGATTTTATGTGCCCCAAAGCGAGGCAACACAACGAACCCAACAAAATCACTAAAAACAAGACCAGTTTTAAGTTGAGAACTATGAAATATTTATTGAAAAATGGAAATCGCATTTTTTTTCATACATTTCCAACAAAGCATTTCAATTTTTTTTTTTATCTGTTTTGGAAGTTCTGTTTTCAATTAGCCCGATTGAGAAATGCAAATTGCCAATGAATAGAATTTTTTTGAATTGTTCCGATATTTGGGTTTCAAACGTTTTAACAATAAAATTCTCACTTGATTGTGTTCTTTATATTATTTATTGAATAAAAAAATGTTTTGCGGCAACTAAATTTCAATATATTTCGCTAATATTTTTCATGTATTTTACGTGTTTTATTTTTGCCACACCAACAATTTTTAGAATTCAAACGATTACGTTAGAAGTCAAACCAGTTCAAATAGATGTAAAATTGCTCATATATTGAAATAAAATATTTAAATAACTCAATGAAATGCCAATATCGAGAACCCCACTTCGAGTATAAAAAAAAAAACAGAATTGAGCGAAAAATCACAGAAATTCAAAAGAATTTTATACAAAAAAATAAGAAAAAAAATTCTATTGTTATTTTATTTAAATAAGTTTAGAATTGTAATCTAAATTGTTAGATTTTGTGTAAAACTTATATTATTAAATCACAAATTTAAATAAAATTTTTTATAAGTTATTATTTTTTATTTATTTTTTATTTATTATTAATTATATTATAAGTGAGCTTAATATTTGAAAATTAGCTTTAACTGTTCGAAGCAGAAATTCAGTGTAAAGATTTAAGGGAAATTGGTTTGTGGATACATTTTACACTAATTACGTATTACAAATTAAATTGACATAATTAATTTAACATTGATATGTACAGGACTCGACTTAAGATGAAGGAAAAGAAATGACTCTCAATATTTGGTAATGGTAACAAAAGTAAAAAAAAACTGGCAAAGAGACTCAGCAAATTCTTGCCACGTATGGAAATTGGAGTGCCTTGAAGTGGTTTTCATTTGTGCATTTCTTTTCACTCTCTCTTTCTCTGTCTCTTTCATTGTCTGTATCTCTCTCTCTTTCTTTTGTGTGTTTTTTATTGTGTGCATTGCACTTTTGCCAGCCGAAATTTCATACAAATTTCATACATTTCTCTTTGAGATTGCCTGTGTCGCACCCATTAACCGCCAAGTGTGCGCAATTACATTCAAGCCACGTGGCACACCCGACAACCCGGGAGTCCAAGCGCAGGTGGGCAAATGAGGGGGACAAAGGCGGGGAAGTCGCAGGAAGTCGCGGGTGCGCGCTTTACAGCTGATTTGCATTTTGGGGCTGCGCTGCAGGTGGCAGCAACAGAAGCAGAAGCCGCAGCTGAACAAGGACCTGCGACAGGATCTGGCTGTGGTACATATTCTTGTGTTGTTGCTGCTGTTGTTGTTGTTGTTGTTGTAGCAGCTTAACGTGGGTCTCAGCTTATAGTTAGCAGCTTTTGCCTTATGGTTTCAGCCAGTTGTTGGAAAGTGGTGGGTGAGTTTGGCGCACTTGTGGCATCCGTTTGATGGCCCACTCCTTGGCCGGGTTCTGTCACATTTCCCTTATGCTTGAACCGTCTGTTGAGTGTTTCGCTTAATGCAGGTAAACGAGTTTTTTATGTAGCCCAGCTTGGTGGTGGGTGGGACATTGCCAGAAGGGGCGTGCCACTGCCACTGCTACTCATTCGTCGGTTACTTAATGAGACATTTTGCACATAAAAAACAAGTGCTGCTGCTGCTGCTGATGTTGCCCACACAAAGTGCTGCAGAATGAAATGTTCCGCTCGTTACGCAACAACAGCTGACATCAGTTGCAGTTTATTGTATTGACGGGTTGCCTCAATTGTCCGAGCGTGGAGCCAGCGCCATAAATCAGTTGGCCTGTAAGTGCCTGTGGTATGAAAATTAACCAACTAGCAGCTCAATAAACATTATCTCAGAGCCAAGTGCTGCTCCAAGTTGCAGACTCTACTCCAGCTACTCCTGAAGCTCTTGCGAAGCTGGCTGGAAATGTGATGCCAAGTCGCAGTGACAGCATTTGATGAATTGTGCGCACGTTCAAAGTGAAACCGAGTCTGAGAGTGATGGTTATGTGCTGTTGGTCATGTGGACCATAACAACACACACACACACACACACATGTATATATATATCCCACACCTTGCATGTGACTAGTTGCCGCTGCTGCTGCTGTTGTTGCAAAGCCCTTTTGATGCAGCAACCATAACTCATCGGCCAAAAACACTTGCCGCTGAGATAAAAACTATCATTTGCCAAAGCTGATGTGAAGATACCCCAGAGTTAAGGCCTAGAGTCAAGTGTGATCTGCCCAGTCCATCTAACTCACCTGACTTCCCACCTCCTCCAAATCCTGTTCCCTGCCATATGGCATTTCACACGTTTTTATCTCCGACGAAAACAAATAAAACACGACTAAAACTCTGCTCTAAAGTCGAATATTTAATGCACTTACCGAAATAAGTATTTAATTTATTTAATTTTTATTTAATTTAAATGAAGTCACTAAACAGAAAAGAAAAGACAAATGGAAGAGTCTCAGAAGAGGCAGCAATAGATCTAATTATGTTGCATTGCTTGGATAACCCCAATAAAATAAAAATAATAATTAATATTGATATAAATATTAATTTAAAACAAAAATATATTTTTAAGCAGACACATTATTCTTAAAGCAATTATTAAATGTCAATTGGCAATTTAGCAGGTTTCCGTTAGCAGCAAAAAAGATATGAATCGTTAACCAAAATTTTCCATTCGTTTTGTTTATTTCGCAACCATTTTGAAAAAATCATACTTAAATTTACAAGAAATATAAAATATTGGCAACATAAATTTCAAACCAATTTAGATATTTTATGTGTTTTTCGCTATCTGCTTCAATTTTGTGGACCATTTTAAGTGCTCCCGGTTAGGGCATACTTTGACTAAAGTCATTTGTTTTCGCTGCTGCTGCTGCTGCTCCGCCTGATGACGCTACTGATGACTAAATGACTTGCTGACTTGACGACTGAACCACTCCCCCCCCCCCCCCAGTTGGGTTGGTGGAAGGGGGGAAGCAGTGTGACGCCATTGATGACACGCACGCGGCATGCTTGTCTTCGGGCTGTCAACTCGATTTGTATATGCTGCCTCCTGCACATGGGGCACCCTGTGAGCGGAGGCGTTTACTGTTAGGATTTAGCATATGTTTTTGGCCACTTGTTTATTGTTTAGAGCAAACGAAAAGACAACATCGCGTGGCTCAAATTATTCATGGAGCGAGAGAGCACAACACAAATCTAGCGCCACTCCACGTCACACCCCCCAGTGGCACCCCTTTTTAGGGGTCACAGGGGTCTGCACCACACACCCGCTGCGGCGGCAACTTACGTTGGCTAGCGTAGACGCAGTCAAGTGGCCTAATACATATTGTTGGCAAGCCAAAGTGGCCTTAACCCCAACTCGTGTACAGAATTCCTATTTTATTTTTTGTTTTTTGGTGTTTTTGTTTTTTTTTTTTTTTTTTTGGCATGTTTTGCATATTTGCGTGGGTTTTCACTCCCGCCCTCCGGCCTTACGCCCTCCCGCCGCCATTGTGGTTGCTGTTGTTGGCTGTCTGCAAATTGTGCGCCAGTTAAATCGTATTAACTTTTACCGCTCAGCCGCCAACTGGCTGAAGTATATTAAGAATATATTGAGCCGCTTAAGATACAAGTCTATTGCAATTTGCAAACCCTTGTTAAGGACCCTCTTTCCCTCACTTGGCACTTGGCACACACTCAAATAAGATGCAGCAACAAAATTGCATTCACATGCAACGTTTGCCAAAGATTCTCGCATTTCCTGCAGCCTGCAGCATTTTGCTGAGCACGCCCAAATATGTGGCATGGCAAACCAGGGCGGCAGCATGTGAGGCTTCCAAGTATCCGAAATATGCATCCAAGCAGGTTTAAACAGCAATTTATCTAGCACCGTTTCGGTATCGGCTCGTAGGGGTTAAGTGGGGGGGGGGGGCGGGGGGCTGGGGAATCCGGAGCGATGCGAAGCAAAGTAGAACATTGCATAAGGATAAGCATAAGTTCTCACGCCATTTTGAGTTGCGACTCGAGCTGCAGCAGTTGCAGCGGTGTAGGTGAAGGGGGGAAGAGGGGGAATGGCGCCTGAGTAAGGCACTGTATAACGGGGGCACAAAGATATACGTAATACGCATAGGAGAAATGCAAATACTTTGCATCTGTGCAACGCGGCTTTGAATCTATTATTCATGTGTCAAAGTCATTTGTTTTATGACCCAACACACACACACACACACAAACACACACTAACACACACAACATATATCAATGCAACTAATTGTTGCTCTTATTTTTATGCAACTCCCTCTCGCTCTTTTCCTCTTCTCTCTCTCTCTTTCACTGCAGAGGATTGTGTATCAATGTGTAAATTGTTGGATTATACGATTATTCTGCTAAGGTTTTCCAAGGAACTAGACTTTGGGCACAGAAGTTCAAAAGAAATTGCAAGAAAAGGGCTTAAATTGATTGCTGGTTTAGTGTTTTTAGTTAAGCGTTAAGTTGCCGCTAAGCTTTAAAAAGCCAGAAAGACAAGTCTTGCCAACGCCCAATTAGATACTCAACAACAACTAGTGGAACATGGAACAATGATTTACAGCTTGAGATTGAGAGAAGCCCAAAAAACAAAAGTGTTTTTAAGAGAGGCCACCAGCTGTATTTTAGAGAAAAACTTACAAAAAATAAAAGTAAGAAATAACGATACAGATTTTAAAATGAACTTTAAGTTTGCATAAGTTATGAAACTATTTTAGAAGTGCTCAACAAACACTTAAGAAGTAATTTAACTGAATGCCATCAATTCAAGGCGACAGCTTAGCCAAAAAGCCAAGCAGTCATAAATTAAAGCGTTTCGACCTAATAAGCTAAGAAGCTTTAAGTATAATACTTAATTTAATTTAAAATCAGAAGTGGAAACACAGCTCGAAGAGGGCCTCATTGATTTTGTGGAAGCGTTTCAGTAATTCAACCGCAATGAATGAAAGCAGCTGCGGAAGATTCGACGACGCATTTAATGACTCTGAAGGATCCTTAAATATACTTGAGGAAAAAGTTGAGCGCAACACAATTTTGTAATTTGTGTTCGCATTAAGCGAATTGGTCAGTGCGGAAATCATAAAGGAAAAATAAAATATACTTAGCTGTTGTGTCAGCAGTTGGGTAAAAGTAAATAAATATCTTTTGAAATTCGCAGGAGCAGAAATAAATAATATATATATATATATATATATATATATGTATATATCATAATATTATTTAATGGCAGACTTTGAGGACACCCACGAGACCAATTAGGACTCGTCGAATACGCGACTTTAATATTTAAGTGGGACTTAAAACTGGGCGTGGCAATTTCGGCATTAATTGTGCACAGATGTGTAACTTATATAACATTTAATTTGATTGCATAGTCACATGTTAATCAACAATTTCACTTCACTATCAATTGGACTAATTATGCCCTTTATTGCCTGCTTCTGCACCACGTATTTGCACAGGATGTGCCAAGTACTCCCGGGCGAATTACGTGTTTAAACAGTTGGCCAAGTTCCGTTTTGAGCCCAGTTCTGCTTGTGTAAGGTAATTCCAAAAGTGCGTTGTATACATGATGGTAAAACATGCGTAAATTAATTTAATGTGCCTTATAAATATTTAAGCTGGCGCAAGCCCAATAAATTTTTTTTCTCCCTATTCTACCCTGTAAACATCGAAATGTGGCCAGAAAGTATTTGATAGACTCAACGGAATATAAAATTAATTATTTAAGAATTGCATATGCTTAAATTTTGATGTATTAAATTTAATTTTAGTTTATGAATATGGATTTTAATTTAATATTCAATTTCTAAGTTTCATTTTGGGTTTTTTGGGGTATGCGTTAGTCTAGCAATTTTGGGTAAATATTGACTTTTGTTTGTAGGTTTCATTGTTTTGGCAAAGTTTTAGTCCTTGTTGGGGCTTCTTATACGCCGTGTTCTGCCACTGCCACTGCCAGTGCCACTGCCACTGCCTCTGTCTGTGCCCCTGCTTGTTGTCGAGAAAGTTTGCTTTACAATTTTTAAGCCCCAACTAATTGCAGCAAATTACAAATGATAATAGCCACAACACACGCTCAAGGTTATATGCCAGGCCATTTATTTTGTTTTCAACAGCACAACAGGGGGTGTGGGGAGGTCCTGGTGAGCTCTTAGTGGGTGCACGTAACCAATACAGCCAGTCAACGAGGCGAGACGCCTCCGAAGCACTGTCAGAATTATTGGCTATTTATCAAGCGACGCGTCGGCGTTCCACGTGCCACACTCTTCCCCTTCAATCATCTATAAGTGATAACTTTGCGCGGCTCTCTAATTAAATATACATATGTAGGCTTATATATATATGTATATATATATTATATATGTGTACCCCATATATATCAAAGTTTATGCTGGACATGACCAGAGGGCGTCATTAAAGGCGCGTTAATTGCGCCCAATTAATGGCATCAGGTTAAATGTTAAGTGAAATAAAACAGACGCAACGGGGCTGACCTTCCCTTGATATTCCCGTGATATTCCAGATATATTCAACATATTTTCCCTCTTTATTTACGGTTTCTGTTTTTTCCTTTTCCCAATAAATCTCGGGCTGAAAAAGGTACTTAAACTTTAACTAGCTTGGACACTGGCACAGGGCAACAATTCAGAATACTTTGTTGCGAGTTTTCTCTGGAGTATTTAGCAGCCGCTTTAATGCGCGAACACCCACACACCCATACACACACCCAAACACACACACACACACACCCACCGACACATAGAAAATCGCTTGGGCAACCAGCATTTAAATTTATTTTGCTAATTAAAATATGTTGCATGCTAATGGAGCATTGTCAGTGGCTGCCACAAATGCCTGCCACTTGGCCAAGTGTGAATAACAGACCCTCATCCGCATTAGCCACCTCCTCCACCTCCGCCTCCGCATCCGCATTTGCTCCATCCTACAGCTCTGCCTACATCAAAGTTAATGATCCGGAAATGCTGCACATTTTTGAGACTAGATTCTGGATTCTGCAGACTGCATTCTGCATGCTGCACCCAGGAGCCATCATGTTGATAAAAGCCATTAAGGTTGAGGGGATTAAAGTGTTGCTCCGAATAAAGAGCTGCTGAAGCGAGAATATTACCTAGATGGCTTCCAAGCAGCACACATTGCCAAAAATCTCTCCACCGGAATAAACCTAGGAAGTGCTAAATATAAGCCAACAGAGCAATTGGCCAACGTCATAATTACAAATTGCCAACACTTGTTTGTTGTGGTTGTAGCTGGAGATGACTAAAAGACCAAATAACCGAGTAACCAAATAACCAAAACATAGATTTAACTCCACGCAAAAAGTTTGTTGTTTTGCTCCCCCAGCGGATATGTGAACAGAATATTTAAGTGAATTTCATTCCCCAAAAAAAAAAAAAAAAAAAAATAAACCCGAGGAGCAGCTTTAACAACAACATCGACCAATGTAAACATATTTTTTTTCTGTGCACGTATTTAAATTATATATTTTTATATTTGTGCACAGTCAATGCTTGAATTATATATTTGTATATTGCTGCTATCAAGCTGTAAATGTCAGACTATATATTATTATGTAAGTAGAACAATTTTCCGTCTCTGATGAGAGTGGCAAACACTCGTCGATGGCTTATCACATTTTGTCGAGAGCTGCCACATAATGTGGCACAACAGTAAAGTGCGAGTTATACATCCGGTGCGGTCACCTGCAAAACCAACGCAACAAAAGCTGAAACAAATTTGACTGTCGAGCAAAAAAACTTAAAAGTACTTAAAGACTTTAAGGCTTATTCCTGGAAACGGAAAAGTAATCAATGACTTTACGACTGAGAATTATATTTTTTACTCTTGACAGATTAACAATATTTCTGAACAATAAAAGTGCATGCAGTAATCTGGGATAAAAACACATCAGAGAGAGACAGAGAGAGATAGAGAGAGAGAGAGAGAGAGAGAGAGTGAGAGATTGAGGGAGACATGTAAGGATGTTTAAATATATTCAAATTTACTCCCGAAAAATATTGTGTAACGTTTATCACATTATTAAAATGCAGTAAATTATTTTTATGTGTTTTTTATTTATTTAAGTTGCAAAAAAAAAAACAGTTCATAATTTGAGAAAGGTTATGAAAAATATGATGTATTACTGAAAATGCACATGCAGCTAGGAAAAACATGATGTTTTAAAAAAATAACTTACAAATCAAAAACAATAAAAATATTAAAATAAATTATTTTTATGTGTTTTTTATTTATTTATTTATTTTTGCACAAAAAACAGTTCATAATTTGGGAAAGGTTCTGAAAAATATGAAATTTTAAAGAAATAACATGCAAATCCTCTTCTATCAATTTAACAAACAATAGAAATATAAAATTATATTATTAAAAAAATATAAAACAATATTTACAATTTATATTTCCAGTGTAAATTCAAATTTTAAGTCTTTGGCAGAGCTTAAAGTTTATTCAATTAGTGCCAATAATGTTAAACGAAGCAATTGTGTGGGGTTTGTAAGGACATTGAATGACATTAAATGGGAAAGTTGGGCGAAGAATCTACCCTGCCCCCAGCCAACCACTTTGAAGTGGCAAGTACCCATTGAGCAGGACGACGAATGGGTGAAGTGCGTTTTCTTGACAGGTTCGCTTAGCAAACTAAACGTTTTGGACCAGCTCGCTGAAAGGGCACATGAAAGCATTGCTTACGGAGAGTGGGAGGGAGAGAGAGGGGGGAAGGTGGCATCACATAAACCGCTAAGCTTCATTTACGCCCATTCCAGGGTTTCATTAATTACGAAATCACATCGAGCCAGAGCAGCCGATCACATCATCTAAACTGGCACCAAAAGCGGAGCTGATGTGCTAGTTGGAGTGGGAGAGGGGAGAGGGGAGATGGTAGATGGGATACGGTAGATGGGAAATAGGAGATGGTAAAACAAGGGGTCCATCAGCCAATTGGCAAAGGCAGAGTCAGTAGCAAAAGCAACTTCAATTAAGTTAAGTCAGTTGCCTCATTTCAACGACAACATTGGTTGCCGCTCACCCCCCGTCTCCCCTCCCCCAACCACCCACCACTCGGAAACAGTTGTCGTTTGTTTCAGCGCCGAAGCTTTTTACATCATTAGCATTTCAGCTCAGCTGAGCTCAGCTCAGTTCAGAGTATATATTTTTTTTTGTTGTTATTTGCCCAACCCCCTCTGTGTTGGCCTGGCACAAATTCGCAAATTTTCCCATCATTAGCATTCAGAGCAATGAAACAAATACACTTACAGACTGAGATGGCGAGATGATATGATTTGGACTCACTCGCTCCCACTTTGGTTGAAGTGACTCTCCCAGCGAGTTGACTAACCAAAGTTAACACAATATTTTCATTCAACAAAAGCCCCCAGCAATGTTCCACAATTCCGAATCTGTTGAGCAGAATCCAGCCAACAAACCAGATAGTCAACAGAAACAAACAGTCACACATCGGCTGGGATTCGGTTTCCCCACCCAAGTTCAATTAGAAGCAGTCCATGTCAGTACTGGTTTCCTCCGGCAACCCTCAATTTCATCTTGCTTAACTCAAATAGAGATGGGAGCAATTTAATGAACCACAAATAGCGACTTATTTACTGAAGGAATAAAATATAAAATAAATTATTCATAGATATTACTAATCGACATAATTTAAATATAAAATAAATTTTTCATTGATATTAATTGAAATAATTTTTAAAAATTTGCGTTGTTTAGATTTAATGAAAATATAGAAAAAGATTTCTCTGTATTTAGTGTAACCAAAAATGCTTTTAAAATGTTTTTAATAATTATATATAACTACATTTTTATTAAACAAAAAATAAATAATAATAATAATAAAATAAAAAAAATAAAAATAACAAAAATAAAAATAATATTAATGATAATAATAAATAATCTCTTTTAGCACTTGAGTATAGTGTTAATTTGCAAAACATAGATTAAGGAAAAAATGCAGAAAAAAATTCAAGTTCAGTTTAAAGAATTTTACAAGTCATGTTTTCTATTTGAGACACCTCAATAGGAGCTCCCACAACAGGGAACACAGTTCCAAATCTGCTTTTGGCGATACTCTCATGTCCTGTTTTGTTTTTCCTGGGTTTGGCTCTATCTTGATTTTATTATGCTTGCGCACTGCTCGAGCCACAGCAAAGGGGGGGGGGGGGGGTCATCGGGGTCACAAAACATCAAATAGACTAACTCCCCCAAAATAGGAGCAGCCAGAAGCCAATTTTTCTTTCAGTTTCCCTCTCGCTTTTAGTTCCTGTTGCTGTCGCTTTGTGTCGTTTTGGTCCTTTTTGGCGCTTTGACTGGGCCAACACTTGGCCAGAGCCGGTCCGACAGAGTAGACAACGTGGCTGAGGCTAATCAGAAATGTTTTACTTAGGAATCCTTTGGTATTCGGTTTACGTATCTCATTTTCGTTGCGCACAATTTACGATATAAACTTGTCTCAAAGTTGCACCGCCATTGCCATTGCCACGCCCCTCAGCCATCACGCCCTTTATTGATTTGCATTGGATTGCCATTTCGAAAGAGGGTGAACGCTGCGGGGCAATTCGGGGGGGCACAAAGCATTTGCGAGGATTTGCTGTGATTTCTGGCACACAACAAAACTTTTTTGTACGATTCGCTTAAACTTTTAATAACTTTTGTCAATTGATTCAATTTGGGGGCCAAATCCTGGTAATAATGTGGGCCAAACTGCAAATGTGCCGGAAATCGATTTTAGATTTTAGTTGAAGGCGTTCTATTTACACCTAATCGGTGTCCGCCTCAATAAATGGCTTTTAAAAGGCTCACACACATATATATATATATATATATATTGGTAATAAATTAAAACGAAATTCAAGCTGTTTACCTAAAAAAAAAAAGTTTCACAAAGTGAAATGAAGCGATTTATTTCCCCAAAAACTCTTCATATTTAAAATCAGCAATATTTACAATAAATGTCAAAATGAAATTGATATTTCTTATGAATTTCACTTCAGAATTGACAAAGCTCTGTCGAATTCCCAAAACCGAAATTTGTAAATTGGCAACATAAACTTGAAGCCGCCCCAAATGTACTTAGCCATGACCCAAATGGCATTTAACTTGCAAATCCTTTTGTAAGTCTTCTTCTTTTTATTTTTTGGACTTGATCTGATTTTAGGAGACTTTTCTGGAACGAATGGGGATGTAGGCTGAGGCAGGCATTACATTTAATTAGTGTACAAATTTTATTTTTCTTCGACTGCGATTCGTTTGTCACGTAAACACTGTACGGATTTGCGCTGCTTATGTAATAAGCCATATAAAGTTAATAACAATGACAGTTTTTGGACAAAGGCAGAGACTGACAACAACAACTCCTATGTTGCAACAACAAGCAGCAGCAGCTGGAGCAGCAGCAGGAGCAACAGAGATCCCCTAAGGCTTCTCAATATGGTTATGGGCCAACGTGCACGATTTATATGAGCTTGTTACACACAGTCTCCATACAGTCAGCAAGTGGGTGTGTGGTTGTGTGTGTGCTGGGAAAGATGCCTAACGAAGCTGGTGATTCCGATTTGCCAACACACACAACACACACAACACACACAACCCACACACACACACACATCAAGGCCCGGCCCGGTAGGCGTTGATGAACTGACAATTTGTGTCAACTGTCGGCGGCACAGAGCAAAGGGCAACAGTTTCTATATCTATTTCGATTCTCCGACTTTCATAGCTCATTCCAAATAGTGGCACTCCACTCAATGTCCATGGAGCGACGCCCTCAAATAAATGTATTTTCGAACACAAATGCCATTCATTCGGCTCGTGCAATGGGTAGCAGAGCATAATAAAAATTATTCGTTTCATGTTGCGTCCTGGGACAGGATGCGGAATGGGTCGGTGAAGGGTGAAGGGGTGCGCAAAGGCAAGGGCAAAAAAAAAATTGTATATATATATATATTTCAGCAGCGAGGAATTTGCGGCATATGGCACCAGTCGTGACCGTGACCATGCCCCCCAGTTTCGTGCCTGCAAACATATTGCAGTGTGCGTGTGTGTGTGTGTGTGCGAGTGTGTGTGCGCGTGTGTGCGGTAAAATTCAGAACGCGGCACGGGAATTATTAACTTGTAATGTGCTCTGCATAGCGTTTTTAATAAAAGCAAAGCTGAGCGGAGCATAACGTGACCAGCAACAGCAGCAACAGCAGCAGCCAGTTTGGATAACGGTGTTTGATGACGGTGGCGGTGGCGCCACGTGTGTGCCTGATGGGCATTCCATAGGACACACACACACGAAGGCTGGCTCATACATTTTGATGTCCTCAATGAAGTGACGGAATTACATTATTGTTGTTGTTCCACTTTTTTTGTATTTTGTATTTTGCCTTGTTTTTTATTTCGGTTTTTTTTTTGTACTTTGTTTTGCATTGATTGCGTCGTCCGGTTTGAAATGGCTGCAGGGGAAGGGAGGGGGGTGTGTGTGTGTGTGTGTGTGTGTGTGTGTCGGGATAGTTGCCGTTTGAATACGATTGATTTAACGAGCGCTGTGGGAATCAGTGCAGAGCACAGCATGCGCACAGCACAAACACACACAGCACACACACACAACGTATACACACACCGTCCACACACACACACACAATGCACAGGATACACGTAGTTGCTTTAAGTTAAAGCTGAACAAACTGCTATGCTTTTTTTTCTGCGTCCTTCTGTTGCTAGTTGACAAGTGTTTGTCCCTTGGAACTGGACCGGGTTATGGGATTAATGCGACGTCATGGCATCATCACAAACTTTATCAATTAAACTTGAACAAATTTCCTTTATTTTTTTTTTTTTTTGTTGTGCGAGCCCACGCAGCCCGCAGCATGTTTTTAACTATAGCAGCAATCTGCTGACACCGAACTCTGTGTAGTCCAGGCAGGCCAGGTCCTTGGACGGCACATGGCCTGTGGGTCACTTGTAGGCCATGCAAAAAACAATAGCTTGCACAGGCCAGCCACGCCTCTTGTGTGGCCAGCCACTGATGTGGGAAAAAGACAGATAAAGAGAGAGAGAGAGAGAGAAAGAGATGGGAGCATCCTGCACCCTGTTGCTCAACAGTTGCTCACAATTTATACTCACAAACAATTTTAAACAGACATGAATAGCCATGAAAAAAAACATGTTACAAATTACTTAATGTAAACATAAAAAATATATATTAAATACTGAACAATATATTTATAGCTTTACAATTAAATATGCAAGCTACAAATTAGTTTTGCTTAGCAACAGATTAAATATATAAAACTTTAAATATAAAAAGTGAAAATTATTGCAATTGTTACAATCAATTCAGGCTTCCAGATGTAAACGTATATTTTCATTGTAAATATCAAAATACCAAAAACAAGCTAATCTATAAACTGAAAGCAAATCTACAAATTCACATGGAAATTGTTTGATTTTCAACAAGTGCCGACAATTTGCACAGAACTGGGAACTCAATTTACTTAGCATATTGGCATATCAGATAGCAAATCTCTTGGATTACTTGTCTGCTCATGTGTATATATATATATATATATATACATAATTTTGGCACATTGCCGATGATTCTGATGTTTCTGATGTTTGTTTTAGAAATCAGGAGGCTGGCAATCTCTGCTTGCCCAAATCAATTTCTAATTATCTCCGACAGTGGCTCATTTTCATAATCTGATTGCGACAGATTTACGACTGATACTAACTGAGTCTCTTAGCCGGATAGAAACAGTGGAGGAAGCAGCAAAAGCAATAAAAGCAATAAAAGCAGTCAGCTTAGCTGGCAATGCTCCATTGGCGTTGTGGCACTCACTTAGCCGGACAAAAGGTGCTTCGACCGGAGCTTTAAGTCCTTTGGCAGCACTTTAACAAATTGTGGCAGCTCGGATCTGCAGCACAGAGCGGGTCACCCAGTTGCTGGATGTGGTGGCTGCAGCAGCTGCTGCACTGCAAGAACATTGCGCATATTTATTTTTTTTGGAATAATAAAATTGTAATCCGAGTTTGTCAGGTGTATTTTTTCTTCGAAAACTAAAGCAATTTCAATAAAAAAAAAATATATATATATATATAAAAAAAACTTATATTATTTCTTGATGCGATGCTCGGCTACAGATAACTGATTCTATTTTTCTCAAGTCTTAAAAATATGCAACTTGTGCGAGTTGCATGAATTTGCTGTTTTAAGTATGTTGTTTTCTCAGTGTATTTCTGCTTGTGCTGATGCAGCTGCACAGAAAAGCGACGCTAAGACACAACTAAGTTCGCCGCGTCAGTCAAAACCACAAACAGCATTTAACTCCACTCGACCCAACCCAGCAATGCCACACGGAGCCACACAGAGCCACCTCACCACTTCACCACCTCACCACCACCCGCACCTAGAAGACCAAAAACTTTTGTGCGCTTTGAAATGCTTTTGTTCTACTGCTGCAGCTGCAGCATTTTTGCATGGCTGCTTTTGTTGTCGTTGTTCGTTGTGCCTCTGTTGCAGTTGCTGCTGTTGCAGCATTGCGCCGATTTTAATTACAAAAGTTACGTATACGTCCTGCAGGTGTTGCACCTGAGTCTCAATGACTGCCAGCTGACGCCACACTCGCCGCTGCTAAAAATGCTGCTTCAAAGTCGCCAGTTCCGTTCGAGCTCGTTAATTAGCGTCCTACGAAATTAAAGCGAGCTAAATACACACATATAAATATATATATACATATATGTATATATACGCAGATAAAAAGAGGCCAACTCTGTTGCTGATAATAGTGGCTGGCAGGAAATCTGACCAAAAATGTGTACAGACCAAACAAAACTCACTCCGTAAATTCCACATATCTGTGTACATAGTATATGGTATACTGTCTAAGCCGTATAACTGTATAATTAGTGCTATTTTGTGCATGCAAAATAACCAAATGAGAGCTTTATGTGTTTGTCATGCCAATTGCCATAATTTCGCATTGTTGCTCTTGTTCTTTTATGCCCCACGGGTTTAAGGGGTATGTTGCATGTATGTTGTGTGTGGCTCTTTTCTCTCCGAATTAAAAGCATGATTTTACATTTTGTATAAAACATCAAAAGTTCACTTTAATTTTTATATTTTTTATTTTAGTTAATTAATTAACTTTTATTTATATTTTTTTGTTTTAGTTAATTGATGATTTTAAATTTTATATAACACGTAAAAAGTTATTTTTATTTTTTTTTTCTTATCAATTAATGATTTTAAATTTTTTGTAACACATTAAAAGTTTACTCTTATTTATATATTTTTTTTTTTTTTATCAATTAATGTTTTTAAATTTTGCATAACACGTAAAAAGTAAACTTTTATTTTATTTTTTATCAATTAATGATTTTAAATTTTATATAACACATAAAAAGTTCACTTTTATTTATACGTCTTTTTATCAATTAACGATTTTAAATTTTTTATAATACGTAAAAGATTATTTTTATTTGTTTTTATCAGTATAATTTTAAATTTTGCATTATACGTAAAAAGTGAACTTTTAGTTCTTATTATTTTTTTCAATTGATGTTTTCAAATTAACTTATATATTTTTTTTTGTTTTATCAATTTTTGCCAAGTCAGCTTAATAGTGTTGGGTTTATTTACTCGTACAAAACGAAATAATATTTTTTAATTTTCCTTAATGTATTGGCAAACAACAATGCATAATTTTTAAAATGGGTTTATCCGATTTTTTATTATTGTTTACACTTAACATTTAAATGGGGAAATAAAAAATATATACGACAAATAAAAATAAATAAAAGAAACTTCATAATTATTATTTATATATTCAGCTTCTGATGTTTAAAAAAACAGGATATTTTTCAGTCGACAAATGGCCGTTGGAAATGTTTTCAGCATTTAGTTGCTGTGGTTGAGCATTTGCTTTGTTGTTGGCCAGCTTGGAGGAGTCACTCTGGGACTCACGAGTACGTATATGAGTTGTGGATGATTACTCGTACTAGTTTTGAGTGCAAATGAATTCTAATTTTTTTGCGCAAACTTTTCGTTTAAATCCCCTAAGCCGAGTAAAAACTGTTTAAAATGCACAAGCAGTGGAAATCACTGTTATGGAACCAGCAATGGCAACAATAAGCCGCCATATGGACCAACTTTTGTGTTTGAGTTTAAGCCAAGTTAATAGAAACAAGTGTGATTACCGTTATAGCAAAGGAATTATAACAGTACAATTGTTTTGCAGTAAAATATATATTTAAACTGAAAACCCGCAGGCTGTCGCCTGACAACCGCACACCCCAAAAAACACACACCTCCGCTTCACACCTCAATAATTATGGTCCGTCAATGGGATTGTGGTCACACCTCGACAATTCAACGCTGACGTGACCGCCGAGGTGCCGGATAAGAGGGCACTCCACCAAATCCAATGCGGTGTTAAGCTCACCCAACACTAAAGTGCCCCAAAGGCCCCGCAGGCTGAGCCTTTGTGATGGCGGCTGCCAAGCAGCAGGTCCTTTGTGAATACAAAAATTAAATCTAATAACGAAAATGTAAATACGAATTTATTTGAATTTTATGTGTATTCATTTCAAGATTAAAGCGAACCAACAATACTGTTTTATGTATCAATTAAATAGCAAATATAACAACAATTTTAACAGCAACATTAAAATGAATAATAAATTTAAGTGCTTCTGTTGGAATTTGAATGACTTCAAGCAAAAGATTTTCACATCTTAAAATAAATTATATTATTGCAGTTATTTACTCAAAGCAACCGCAACTATTTTGAGGTTAATCATCTAAGCAATTATGACAATTGACGCAGATGTGACTAAAGCAAATCTAACTAAAACTTTAATCAATTAAAAGTTCAACTAACTTGAAACTGATTCTTTGAGTCTTTGAGCCTTTGAGTTGCGTCGCTTTTGCTTTAATTACAATATATAATAAAAAAAAAATACACTTTTATTCCCCAACTAAATTCTTGTTGCTTGTTTCACTTATTTATTAACTGATTTCCGCTCTAGCAGATTTCCATTAGACTAATCTCTACTGTAGCGTTGCACACTGACTCACAACTCTCGCTTACACACACACACACACACATACATAAATACATAATGTGATGCAGATTGCATTATTCTTATATAGGCTACTGTGGAGCATCAGATTTGTGGGTGAGTGAAAGGGGTGGAGCAGGAGGGGGAGATGTGATATGGGGCAGCATTGTGCTGACTGGTCTGTGAGTGTACACAATTTTGTTTTATGGTTTTTTTTAGTTATGAAACTGTATTACACCAGAACACACACACACACACACACTTATGTAAATATGTAAAATATGTGAAGAGTTTAAAGCGGCGCCAACGAAGCGTCTCCCGTTATTGTTTGATATTGTTGACTGGCATATTTACGCAGCTCTTTTTTATACATAAAAAATACAAAATATATGCGACTGGCTTGGAGAGGGGAAGTGAAGTGTGGAAGTGTGGCTTCTGCTATGGCAGCAGAAGTGCGGCAGATAATGTAAGCGTTGCTTCAATTTTAAAAGCAGTTTTACTCCCCATTCAACCATAAAGTGTTACATGAAATCATTCGCAATCCTTCCCAAGCCGAACGCCGCTGGAAACTTTCCAGAGTGGCAGCCGCTTCAGACTTTCAGTCAATGGACATTCCTATGTAAATGAGTAAAAAGCACACTTTTAACTGCTTGTTGTCTCGCTTTCTCTCTCTCTCCCTCTCTCTCTCTCTCTAACGATTCAAGCATGCCACTAAGCTATCTATCCAGAGCACACTTCCCATCCTGAACTCCCTTTTACTAGTCATTTGCAAGTCTCTTTTTGTACCCAGCATTGAAAATGGCTAAATCGGGTAGCATAAAATGTATATAATAATCAAAAATAATAATAATCCGATTTATTTAGTTATATAAAATAGAGAAAATAGCACATTTAGCATCAATTTTGTTATCAGCAGAATTTTTTAAAAGAAAATAAATATAAATTTTATCAGGCTTATTTTTCGATAACTAAGCTAGTTACAAATATATCGATTAATATTAAAATTTTTTCCTTCTTGAGCATATCTTAAATGAGCAATATTTCTAAATTAAAAATACAACAAGTTGCATCATTAAAGACGAACTTATAAAGTTGCTTTGCTTTGGATACCAACTAAATTATTTAACATTTGATAAGGTTAATTATTGTAGAGGGTATCTTTCTGCCGTGCTTTCCCCCCCTCGAAAGCAGCGGCACTTGTTGTAGTCAGGAGTTGTGTGAATCGTTTATTTGAATGCAATTGACTGAGGGTTTTAGCCGGCATAATGTGTGCGACCTCAGTGGGGCTTAGTTTGTTTGGCGAAATGTTGGCTTATGGCTAAGCCGATGATGTTGCCACTGACGTTGACGTGGCACATTCCGGTCCTACTGTCTATATGAGCAGCCACATCAACAGCAACAGCAATGGCAACAGGGGCAATGACAGTAACAGCAACAGTCAGAGCAACATCAGCAACAGTCAGAGCAACATCAGCAGCCAGTTGCAGCAACAGCAGCAACAGCAGCAGCAGCACGCATACATGTATTTCCGTATCCGGATGTGTTTCCGCTTTGTGCATTGGTAAGCAACTGAAAATGGCAACAAGCACACACAGGCAGGCAGATAGACAGCTGAGTGGTAGGCGAAAAGACAGGCGACAGTCAGCAACAACAACAGCAACAACGAACAACAACAACAACAACAAACAACAACGAACAACAACAACAACAACAGCAAAAATTACGGCGGCAACTGTCATGTGTTTTATGGCCACATTTGACAATTGTTTGTGAATTCTTGACGTAAATGTCACTTTTGGCTGCTTCTCGTTTCCAACCACACATCCGCCGGCACCCGTTAATCTAATTTACGGAATTATTTGGCTACTAACTGCATAGAAGAACTCTTTAGCCAAAATCGCTATTAAACAATTTAGTTGCATTAAATTTGTCTTCAAAATTGATCTGATTGGTGGGCATCATTTAAATAATAAAAAATACACATTAACCCAAATGTTTGTCTTATGAATTTGGGGTATTTTTAAAAGTAATATTTAAAGTGAAATGTTGAAAGTATCGTTTATTTACTCATATTTTATTTATTTATTTTTTTAAAGTCAAAATTCAATGAAATTCCATACGTACATGGATAGCTGACGATATTTAATATTATATAAATTACGAAGTCCATCGAAGGCATTCCACACAATTTCCGAACAGCAAACGGCAACGTGGAAAATATGATTTTTATCGTGCACATTAAACGTTGCAGCTGGGAAAGAGTAGATCAGCTAGTTCATCCTGTTTGTTATTTGGGGCTTATTACAAGGGCAACAAATGGAGAGCTGATATATATGGAAATAATGCACGAATAAATCCGAATAATCTATGTGTTTTTTACTTGAACTTGATTTGAAGTCATTTTGAATGCAATCGTTTGCAAAATATTTGAACTTCGTTTGCGTCTATAGCTTGGCCAAATTTGGATGCGTTAACCATTAAAGTAACCAAATCCCCCCTTCCATAGTTGCTCAGAACTGACCTCGTTAGGCTAAGACCAAGTGGATGAGTGTAATGGTTAAACTAACACGATGTCTAAAATTGATAGTCCAGAAAAAGAGAAAAATGGCGAGAGACTGGAACAGAGAGAGAGAGAGAGTGTGAGAGAGGGGGAGGTGGGGGAGATGGAAAAGGATACAAAAATGAGTGTGCTGCAGTTGTTGGTGCTCATGATGATATACATACCTTCCGCTTGGGCGCCAGTTGGTTGCACTTGCTCCACAATGCAGTCGAGCGATGTTTGTATTGCGTTGCAGTTTTTTCTTTCGTGTTGGTTTTAATTCAATTTAACAATCGCGTTTTTGCCTCATGCAATTTTCTCTATAGTTTTTTTTTTTTTTGCCGCCAACGCAGTTGCTTCTGCTGCCCGGCTGTGTGTTTTGCATTGTTGCTGGCAGCGAAGCGAACCGGAAGTTGCACAGCAGCAGCAGCAGAATCAGAGGCAGCAGCAGCAGCAGGCCGCTGCCATTAGTGAAAATGAAATTGGATTTTGTGCCCCAAACACTCAAAGGAATTTAATCAAAAGGCGCTGCATGCTGCTCTCCATAATATTTGGCATATTTTCACAAATATTTTTCTATTCTATTTTGTTTTTTTTTTTTTTGATATTATTACTATTAAATCGACTGCAACGATTTGTAAGCCAACATTTTGGCAGCAGCAGCAGCACTCTGAAAATGATTGCTGATATTATTTTGTTTATTTGTGCAAATTGTGCACTTCATTAGCATAAAGGACCCGAGGTGCTGTTTTACTTTTCGACTGCATATAATTAAATTTTAATGCCCGTCAGTTTTTGCTGCTGCTGTCGGCTTACTAACTGACTTTCCCGCAGGTGAATTAATGAAGTAAGGAAAATCCAAAATAATTACAAAAAGCATGTAAATTTTCTCAGGCTGGCTTAGGAAACAAGCCGATGACTGTGAAATATATGCAAACAATTTTATCATAATTAATATCCAGCAATTAAATTGATTGCAACCTAAACTGATTGTATGCACACAATTAATATGCAAAATCAATTTCTACTAAAATTGTATAAATTATGATATGATTCGAAGTCAATCAATAAGTGAAAACCTCCCCCAACAAAATCTAAAGCAGACAATTTTCCCCTCACTGTCAATAAATCATTGCATACTTTCAGGCTGGAAAACAAATAATCTGCTTGCTTGGAATTAAGCCAAATAGAAAACGTTTCATTGGGCTAACAAATTAAATAACTAGGTCTTGCAGGACATGATTCCTTGGCATCATCTCAGACCAAATTCAACCAACTGCTTCAGGGTCAAAGGTATCACCTCCAAGTCGATTTTGTGTGTTCTTCGCCCAGTTAACAAACACTAATTGGTAAGAAAGAAAAAACCTTTTTTCATTTTGCACACATTTGGCTTGTTATTTAATACTGCGGGTTGGCTTAATTGTAATTAATATTATTCGAATATAAATCCACTTAGAGCGAGTGCATTTTAGACACAGTTTACAGTAAGCAAATAAAATTTCAGTTACACACACACACAAAGACAATAAATCATATTTCCAGCTATACCTAAAACATTGACCTAGTTAATAATACATTAAAATTTTCGCTGGTTTCTTTAAAACTTATAAACTATCTTTTTGGAGGAAGCGGCAACCCAGTTTTAGGTCCAAACGACGCGCTTGCGGGCAAATCTGGGCGGGACTACGTTCTGCAAGTTGACCACATTGATGGAACGAGTTTCCTTGAGGCGTGGCGAATCGATGTCACCACGCACCGGCGGCATATCCTGCCAGACATCCAGATTGAGATTGGCAAATGAATTGCTGACCTTGGGCAGGAGAGCTGAGTGCTCGCTGGGACGAGGCGAAACAGGCGCTTCAATGGTATCACAATTGTTGGGCATGGTCTTGGCGGCTTCCAGGGGCAGACGTGGAGAGGATAACACTTGCTCCTTGTTGAGCTGCTCCAGCTGCTTGTTGGTCTGCTCAATGCCAGAGACGTGTGTGGAACGCAGCTCTATCAGGGACTGCTGCTCCATGAGATTCTCGTGCAGCATCGAGCTGAGCAGCTGCTGCTCCTGCTCGAGGAGCTTGTTGATGTCACCATAGCGTTGCAGGTGCTGCTCGCGCCAGTTGTCCTCGCAGCGCTGTTGGCTGTACTTGGCCTCCGACTCGTACATGGCATCGATTTGACCGGATGCCAGGATCTCGGTTTGCAGCTGCTCCTTGCACTTGTCCAGCATTTGCTGCACCTGCTCCACCTTCACCGCATACTTGCTCAGGCGCTCGAGCAGATTGATGCAGAGGGTGATCTGGTTGCGATATGCCTCGCTGCGATTGCGTATGAAAATCTTGATCTTCTTCAGGTTGAAGGCTTGACTAACATCCGGTTGCTGCAGCATCAGAGATGTGCTCTCCTCCAGCAGCTGCTTCTCCTTCTCCAGTTCGGTGAGGAACAAGCGGAAATGCTGCTCCTCCTCCTTCAGTTTATCCGCCTGCCCCTGACGCTGCTTCAGCTCCGACACATGCGACTCCTGCACGGCGCGTATATCCTTGATCTCCTGCTCGCGTATGAGTTGGCGCTCCATTTGAGCCTGCTCGGTGCGACTGATCTCCTGCTGGAGGAGCAGCTGTCGTTCGGCGGCCAGCGCCTCCTGTTCTTCACGCTGCTGCTGCTGCTCGATCTGCTTGTCCAGCCAGTTGAGCTTGGCCAGCACCTCGTTGTCCGACTTGGATTTGTACAGCAGCTTCTCATCGTCGACCCCATGACGCCAACGTCCATAGAGTTTCGCCTCCATTTCCAGCTTACGCTTCAGTTGCTCCTGCTCCTTGAGTGACTTATTGAGGCGCTCCAACGTCTTTACATCGCCGGGCGAATCACGTGGACGGCGCTTGCGTCCCATCTCCATGTCGTACATATTATTATCGTGCTCCAGCAGCTGGCGCAGTTTGGTGCGTCGCTCGGCCAGCTCCTGTTCCTTCTGCTGTTGTCCCTTGCGCTGCTGCAGCCTCTTGTCCGCCTTGTCGTAGTACGCCTCATTGGTCCAGTTCTCAAAGCGCGACGTCACCTTGCCCCAGTGATCATAGTAGCGGTTCACCTGCTGCGTCGCCTGCACTCGATTGTGCTCCTGCTCCCGCCTCCAGGCGTACACCGCATGCTGACGATTCAGTCGCCCCGCCATCGCTGCCTGCAAGTAGACTGGAAGGATGTCAGATTTATGAGAAGCGATTCACTGAATGACAAGTTCATAAACTCCTAAGAGTGCCGAGAGACAGACTCAGCCAAAGCGTATTGCTCAGTCGTGCTTGCAACAAACAGCGGCAGCAGCAGCAGAAGTGGCAGCAGTGGCAGCGATACCAAAAAAATAATAAAACAAACTTCAATTTTCCGACTGAAAGCGTGGATTAGAAATGTGCCAGAAAACCCGATTTGATATGTTGGCTTTGATAAGCATTTGGCATTTATCTTTATATATTGTATTTATTTGATTTTTCAATTTTTCTATTTATTGATGGAATAAACTTAGCCTAGTCGAGGCTAAAATAAATGCGTAAATTCCACATACAAATTTCAAATGGAGCTCAAATTATTTAAAACGATAGATTTTGATTATTTGTAAGACGAATAAATAAAATAAATCCACTGCCCATTTATCATTATCTGAAATGCAGTTGGATTTAGAATTTCATTGCATATTGGTGCCACAGAATCAGTACATTATTTATGCTAGTCTAGTTGCATGCAACTACTGAATTGAGGCAAGCTGTTGAGTTGTGGCACATTTCAAATTAAGTAAGTGTCAGGTGCTCGTTAGTTTCTGCAAGAGCAAACAATGCAACAGCGAAACTGGTAACTGGCTGACAGTATTTTAGGGCAAAAGAATGTCTCAATCTCGGTCAACTGGAGCATGGCAAGGGGCACTCCCAAAATTTCAGGCTTGTCGAGATTAGATATTTCGCTCTTTACGCTGTGTCTGTTGGCCCGGTTTTTGTGATTCAATTTTTTTTTTTTGGTTTTTTTGGTTTGTTGGTTTTTGCGTGGCAGCAGCTGTCACTAACTGCCAAGCCGAGCACAGAGAGCAAAGAACCGCCGACAAACCCAAAGCCAACGGCAAACGGAACCAACCAAAACAATAACAGCACAGCAAACCAAGGAGACCCATCCAAAACTGAAAGGGCCCCAACTTGCAGAGGGGCAAGTGAAAATGTTGTAGCGAAAAACGCCCAAGCGCAAACCCAAGGGGCATTCAGATACAGGCAACTGTCCATCCCATGCGTCCATCCATCAACGGTGGCCCCGTTGCAATATGTCAGCGTCCCGGACTTTCTGCGTATTGCTAACCGTGCTCCCAAATTGGCCCGGAATCGGGATGCAAATTGTCGTTGGCGTTGCGTGAACGTGGTCGTCGGCGGGTTTGCTAATTTTGTGCGAGATTTATGGGCGTCATGAAGCGCATTGATATATGCCAAATTGTTTACAAATTGATTACATTATTAATAATGCCCCAAAGCAGGCGGCAGACGGGCAGACGGGCAGGCAGGCAGCAACAGCAGCAACTCAAAGCCAACAATTCCCTGCCCAGGCCACCAATCAACCAACCAGCCAACCAAGCATCCAGGGGAGCCACAACAATGTGTTGTTTGGTTTATACAAAATTCACAATATATTCTACAAAGTACTTCTTATGTCATGCGACTGACAAAACTTTGGCAATAAATCAACAAACGGTGCGAACAAGCAGAGGTTTTTTTTTTTTTTTGTATGCAAAGGGGAGGTGCAGTGGCAGACGTGTGTGTGTGTGTGTGTGTGGGTGTGTAGATTGAGTGGTGCGAGTGGATCGAGCCCACTGAGCTCAAAGATGCCAAGATGACGTCCTAATAGACTTAATACACTTTCGGCACACCAAATTCACTTCCTTAATTGAAATTTTAATTTGAATACTTTGCCAAAGTTTTGGCATTCAGCCCAGATGATAGGCGACGGCGATGGAGGTAGGTTGTGGGGTAAGAGACATATCGGTATGCAGACACACACACACACACACACACACACGCCAAACAAACAAGCAAAAGTCGCTGATGTCGCCAGCAACTGCCAACGAAGTCAGCCAGCCAAAATGTTGGCCCGCCCGCCCGCCTACCTTCCCCTTCCCCTTCTCCATCCCCTTTCCCTTCTTCAACGTCATCGTTTTGTCCTGGCTCCTGTCTTCTAACTGCAGCAATTTCACAGGCTCAGCGCTTTTCAATTTACGCGGCGCGCAAATCGTTTGTCATTTTATGTATGCCTTAATATATGGCATGTGCGTGTCGTGTGTGAAACCAGCCAGGCCAGGCCAGAACCAGCATCAGTTAAGAGATATAAACTGCTTCTCCAATCCGCCGTCTATTCCACCGTACCCACCCAGCCTCTTCCTGAATTATTTCTATCCCAAAAGGCAACCAGCATGCGTTCCTAACCCAAACAGAGAATGATTTAAGTGACAGCCAAACGCCAACTGATGAGTTGCCGACTGCCAAAACTTTGTCTAATATATACTAAATATATATATAAAATATAAATATATGTATATATAGAATATATAAATATATGTATATATAGAATATATAAATATATGTATATAGATGCATGTATATTTATTTACAGTAATTAAGACCTCCACAAATAACAATTGCCACAGACTAAAATAAGAATGCATTTGACGCATTCAAATATAAATTACTTCGGTATTTTTCCTGATGTGATTTTTATATGACAAAATACGCATGTAAATTATGTAAAAAATGCATTATATTATAAACTGCTTCTCCGATCCGTTGTCTGTCCTAAAAAATAAAAATGTATTCGACTCATTCAAAAATTCAAATTACTTTTGCATTTTCCATAATTTGATTTTTGTTATAATGAGAAAATATGCATGTAAATTATGTAAAAAAGAATACATTATAATGCAAAAAAAAATACATTATTTGTATAAAAATAAATAATTATTACAAATATTTGGATGAATTTAAAGACTAAAAATATTCGAATAAGCAAAGCCAGTTAAAAACAGCACAAAAATTCTGTACAATAAATAAGTAATTTGCGGAACTTTGAATTCGTTTATGTGCTTGAACATTGAACTTTAGTAATTACTTTTGCTAATTATATTAGGCTTCCATTATTAACTAGCACCTGCACAGATAATGTTTCATTTTGTGAATACCCTAAAAAAAAAAAACAATGTGTAAGCAAAGAAAAAAAAAATACAAATAAAAATAGTACAAATAAAAAAAAAACAAAGAGCGTGCCAAACCGCAGTTCACAAACATCGCACTTAAAACCCCGATAAGATGTGTGATTAGCCGGCATTCGAATGTTAAGTTTAATATAGAAAAGACTTGAAGAAGCTATAGATTCAGAAAGAGAACGAAGGCCCCTCGAATACACCATATCTGGCAAGTAAATATGTCTAAAACTGAACAAAATTTTCAAAAGTGATTCAATATAAAAATTCTCTACCATAAAAGACAAATTTTGTTTGCTTTGCTCACTTTAAAGTGACATTAAAAAATAGATATTTAAAAAATGTTTTAAGCTGAAGAATCATTTTTTTCAGCCCATTCGCATATGTTCAAAAACAAAAAAGGCAGTGTATGAGAAACGCAACAAAATTTGTGAATTAATCAGAACGAATAATCGGCGTCGGCTTCGGCATTAGCATGGAGACTTTGAGTTTTTCGGTTTCCCGGACGAGGTTTTAGTGGTATTCATTTTTGCTCTGGTTGTCAACGACGTTGTCACGATATAATATGGGCGACGAGCGGTCTGGTTGTGGATTGTGGTCTGTATCTGACGCAAACTATACGCTTCTTGCAACGGCAGCCACACCAAAAGTAGCTGACGTAGACTCAGCCACACGGCAACAACAACAACAGCAACAACAACAACATGCCATAATTTGTGGTAAGTGCCGTGCCAGCAATTTAACTATTTGAACTATTCCATGTGTCTGCAGAAACTTCCCCTTTTTCAAAATCAAATAAATAAATAGCATAATGTGGAATTGGTCGAAGAGGTTAGTGTGTGCAGCGGGGTGGGGAGGGGATAGTGTGGTGTATCGCTTGTGTGATTACCTTCCCACATAAACACAACCAAAACATTTGCCAGCAAACGACATAAATTTCCTTTTGATGATGGCCATCTGGAGGCTGTGGGAATCCCCCAACTCATCTAGAAAATATATATATATATATATATTTGTGTGCTTTTTATTTCTTAATGATTGTGCAAATGGAAAACAAGAATGGAAAAGCATATAGAAGATACAACGACGCTAATATACACTAGCAACAGGCCCATATTAAAATGATTTTGGTTAATTTTCTATTTTGATTTAATTTCAACGTTTGCGAATTTTGCACACTCCATTAAGACGGATCTGCCCGTAGAACAAGTTTTTGGCAAGAGAGTTCTAAGAAGTCGACCATATATAAAAATTATGCTAATTTCTGACATTTCTAAAATGTATTTGTTATACTGAGGTCAACATTTGAAAATGCGTCATGCGCTACAAAAAAAAAATAATAAAGAAAAAAAAGAATGTTAGCTAATAAAATTGTTTAAAAAATTCCGTTAACCTTATGAGAATAATAAAATACTCTTACATATTGACAATAAAAAAATGAATAAAATCGAATAAAATAAAACAGCTGCTAATTTAAGTTAAAATTGACTAAAGTAATTTAACAAATACATATAAATTGTACTTCCCCTTGAAATCAGACAGGGGAATCCCCACAAAACGACCACTGCTTAAAGTATTAAATAACAACAATTTTTTAACGAAAGACATGAGAAGGGGTTGAGGAGAGAGAGAGAGAAAACTGCATTAGGTCTGTGCAAGGCACGGACAGGTCACTCAGTAGTTATTCAGGAATGCAGTTGAAAAATATAATCAATTGATTAAATCTTGGATAAATATGCGGGGGAAATACAATCTAAGCAATAGTTAATAAACAGCCAATAAAGCTATGCAATAATTCCTTTAGTATTATATAGAATTTTTGACTATTATTTCGAATAGTTAAGATATGTGATTCTTGATAAAATTGAGATTAATATTGTGCTGATCTATGCATACTATATAAGAAACCTTGCGATTTATAACCGACCATCGAATATTATGACTTTCTCCCAATATAGATTTATATGACCATTAAAAAGCATAAAAATGTAATCAATACTATAGCAAATGCTTTATATAGATTGTTGAAAATTGGTTCTATCTAATCAAAAATCCAAAATCCAAATGACCGATATACGTTTGACCTAGAACACAATGATTTGGCAATTTGTAAAATTTATTGGGTATCATAAAATAAAACAAATAATAAGAAATTACTAAGCTCAATCGACATGTCGCTTGTGAATGACCCGGTGGAAAGTGTAGTAAACTTCCGACTAATTTGATATTAATGCCAAGTCATAATAAATGCGATACGAAAAGAAAAAAAAAGTACCCGTAACCCCAGTGTAAATAAAAAAGTACCGTCCATCAGGCCGAAAGCCGAGGCACAGTTCAAAATGAGGTCAATTAATTTGCAAATAAATAAATAAATAACATTTTTGTAATTCACATAGAGACGAGTCAACCTTTGATACCAAATCGCACGCTAGCTCAAATTATTAATTAGGCAAACTGACAAATCCCCATAACACAGCTGATAACAATATTATCAGCTAATTGAGAGCGTCGAGCGATCCATCAATTTGCTCAGCTATGCCGAGCGGAAGCGAGCACAGCGGAGCGTCGAAGAGCGAATCGAATGATCCGAGCAGCGACGCCGGCGTTGCTAACGACGTTAACGCAGACGCCTCGGTAGCTGCTGTTGGTAATAAATTTCATGCGATTTAAAAATTGCTGGGCATTGCGCGCAGGCAACAACAGCGACGCTGACGTCGACAGCGTTGGTGCGAACGAAAACGAAAAAAAAAAAACAAAAAAAACAAACACTACCAAAGAAAAAAATTTGGTTTTTGTTTCAATTCACTTTTGGTACGCGCGTCTATAAACATTGGTGCGCCCTTATGTTGCCCAACCATTCGCTCTTCAGATTCGCGTGAATGCGAACATATCGCAAAAAAAACCAAAAGGAAAGAAAGCAAACAGAAAAGAAAAAAATTAGCAAAAAGATTCGGGAGCAGCATGTGAAAATTTGACCTCGAATAAAATTTGCACAACTCTTGCCAACACAAAAACACAGCTAAACAAAGTTCCTAAATTTTACATAAGACATAAAAAAAACTCGCAATTCTGCAAAAGTAAAAGTACATATAAAAAAAAAATTCCAGCCGAAAATACACGCAACACCTGGAAATATGGCAGCACTTGGATTACTTTTGCTATCAATGATGGGTAAGTACCATGAGCCCAACACTATGCCTTATCGCAAACTTGCCCCTGAAATGCACACGTCTACCAAAAACACACACACACGCACACACGCAAAAACACACGCACATACATGTCGAGCACACGAAGTCAGTCAGCAAGTGCACCTTATCAGGAAATGCTGTGCGCCTGTCACCTGCCACTGGAAGTCGTTTCCAGCTCACCCTGTAAGCTGAATAAACAAATAAAAATAACTAAAACACAAAACTTAAAACAAGTGAGAAATATGCATTTCTCGAGCATAGAGTAATTTCTATAAACGTACTATGTGAATTTAATTTCCATTTTCAAGTACAAATTTAATTAGCTCGCATTTAATAAGATTGTCATTTGGGGCGACAACACGGGGCACAATCAGTGGCAATCAGACAGGCAAATTTGTATAAAATGCACATTATAATTTATTGTTTTGCAGATACTCTTTCACTGCGGCATAACTAAATTATTATTATTATAACTAAATTATTAATTATTAAAAAATGATTATTATTAATTATTATAACTAATTATGTTGGCTTGGCAAAGTACAATAAAATTAAATAAAATATTCAATAATATTGACTATAATATTAAATTGTAATTATTATTAAAACAATATGTTTTATTAAAGTAAAGCACTATCGTAGAGTAGTATAATTTTCAACTTTTTTTAGATTATGAGATTATGAGCTGTTTTTTTTTTAAATGTTTTTTAGAGTCTGTAGATGTTTGCAACAGTTCCGCTTTTTTTCTATATATATATTAGCAGTGACTTTTTTATTTGTGAAATATTTCGTATGACACATTAAATTATGACAGATAATAACATACTCTTCATGTTTAAAACATAATATTTGCGCATTTACATACTATTTATGAGCGCAGAAGTGTGTGTGTATGTGTGTGTGTGTGTGTGTGTATAGCATATTTTATGTGCTGTGGTTGATTAAAAACAAACAATTATTGCGCGAGGGGAAAGTTGTGCGGCAACAGTGGCAAAATGAATAAATGAGTTGCTTCAGTTATGAGACACAATTTGATAAAATTCAAAATATTTAGGACTTATCCAATTATCAAAGAAACCAGTGCAGCCCCGAGGCAAAATTATTTTCTTGCAAATAGTCAAAATTACATTTTCCCAACCAAATCTGAGAGTCGAAACAAATAATGAAATACCCAAGAGTAAACTTAGTTATATGTATATATATATATATATATATATGTACATATATGTATATAAATATATTTATAAAAGTAGTTTGCTATATTGATTAACACAACGAGTTTAATGTTTACTTTATTGGGCCGCGCGTAATTAGGGCCAACGATTAGAGAAGCGTGTTTGGAGGTGGGTCCATGTAGCGGGGACGTCACGAAATGGGGGCGACGATTGCGGTAAATTTAATTTAGATGTTTTGCGTGTATATGACGCAGTGTTAACGGTAAATATACGAGAATATAAACGTAATTAGCATGTAACACTAATAAAAAGCGGAGGACATAAATTTAATAGCAAATGATTTGACAGCCGCCACCCCTCACCCCTCACCCCACACCCCTCACCACTCACCCGACCCCAACACACGCCCCATCCAGCGGTGCACGCTCTATTTGCTAGTCAAGCACCCGCTGCCAATGAGATGAGACCTTCAGCCACAGCTACAGCTTCTGGTGGTGCTGCTTCAGCCCCTGCAGCTTCAGTAATATGACTCGACTATGTGCGTCAGAGTCAGGACTGGGTGCAGGTGCTAAGGCAAATGTTTTGCGCTCTAAAATTTTAATTAGAAACGGCTGCTGTTAAGTTAGTGAAGTGTGGCGGCTTCTTGTCCTTCCGCCGTTCTGCCAGTTTCGCGGTTCCATGCCAACTTTTGCGTATGCGTAGACAAAGGCGTCGGGATGGGGGGCGTATCTGTTGACAGGAGGTTTCCGCCACACTCAGACGACAGGACGATGACGACGCCTCGGTAAACATTCCAAATGGATGCCGCTAAAGTTTCACTCTCGTTCTAAGCAAACACAGACACACACACACACACACAAATATATATATATATATACACCCACATTAAATGTATGAAATAGTTTTAGTAGATGGAAAACTTGCATTGATGACTAGAGCAGAAATTTGACTTTGAAACCCGTTTTCTGGTCTACAGCTGCCTGCTTTGGCGAATAACGGGCCAAAACTGATAGATGATACAACCTGTTGAAATCGATTCGATTCGATTCGAATCGATTAGTTGAATTCATTCGTGGAGCTGACTCATTATTATTTGCCATTTATCAAAAAAGACCTCTTCAACAAATATACTCTATCAATGCACAAAAGTGTGTCACTGTCAGAATAAACACAACTGTGACGAATATGTTTTATAAGCTCTTGGTTAATTTTATAAATATTAAGTTCCAGCTAAATAAATAGAAAGTAAATTTATTTTATTTATAACAGAAGGCAGCTGAATATTTATTAAGCACGCTCTCGTTTTGAAAATGATGAAAACATTTATTCACTTTAATTTGTACTTTCTAGATGTATTTATAGAAATCTAAATAATCAGTCATTTATAGAACATATTTTAGTCTATTGGAGTTATCCTTCACAGAATTTAACTATATACTGTCTACCTGTACTTTCCATTGAAAAATCAGGAAATTGTTTATCGAGTTTGCAAACAAATGCAGCAAAGAGTTTGACATTTCGCATTTGGCAGCGTATTTCGCAAACAAAAACTGCTGAGTAATATTTACATTTTATATGTATTTTATATGGCCTGAGGCCGATTCATTAATTGACACGTTTGGCAAAGAAATCTACAAACAGAGTAAAACAATATCTAAATACAATTTCAAATAAATTTAAGCGATGTGATCAACTTGGAACAACGACTTGTTTACTTAGTTTAAGCAGTTATTGCTGGTCCATTCTCAATCACACTCACAGTCAGTTTCTCTCTCTCTCTCTCTCAATCCCACTCTCTTTCTCTCTCTCTCTCTCAACCCACTCTCTGGCTTTTGCGTCTTGTTAAGTGGTATGCGGGGAATTTTTATGAAGCGTTCCGAATGCGATTGGACTTGGTAGTTTCATTTCGATTTCTCACCTCGTTAAGGCAACACACAAACAGACACACACACACACACACACACATAAACACACAAAAACAATCGGGGAATCCGCTTGAAATCATTTAGCAACGGGAATGCTTCACATACCAAGGCTTAAATAGCAAGACGAAAAAGTTAAGGTTAAAGTAAAACACAAAACTAACGCAATTAATGAAAAGAAACTTTTGCTACACACTTTGACAACATTGTTGTAAGTTCTAAATAAACAAAACAAACACAAAAAGCAGCTGCAAACTGATAAACTGATGTCCAATCTATTTTTTAGGTTACACCCAACACATGCATCAGGCCGGGCAGGAGGGCGTGGGTTGCAGTTCACAGCTGCTGTCGCGCGCTGATTGGGGAGCACGCATGTCCAAGCAGGTGGATAAATTTAATGGACCAGCACCCTATGTCATCATACATCACTCTTACATACCGGCGGCGTGTAAGACCACAGCGGATTGCAAGCGCAGCATGCGGGACATGCAGGACTTTCATCAGGTGAACCGCGGCTGGAACGATATTGGCTATAGCTTTGGCATCGGCGGCGATGGTATGATCTATACGGGACGTGGCTTCAACGTCGTCGGCGCCCATGCTCCCAAATACAATGACAAAAGCGTGGGAATTGTTCTAATTGGCGACTGGCAAAGTGAGTGTTTGACTAATTTTACTTTAACTTTGATTTAGAAGAGTAAAGATTTTAAATCCTCCTTATAACCAATTCCCCAAAAATTGCTTAAAGATCAATTTTTATAAAAATAAACATTTCTTTCGGTTAGTCAAAAGATTGATTACAATTTCCTACTCACATTCACTTGATTCCTCAAGTTTGCAATTTGATCTGTTTCAAGTTTCATTCTGAAAATATCCCGAAAATTCTTTACTAACAGAAACTTGATAAAAAAAGTTTACTATGTAATAAAAATCAATTTTTCTCTATTTAAAGCTGAACTTCCACCAACTTGCATGCTGCAGGCAGCGAAGGATTTAATAAGTTTTGGAGTCTCACAGGGCTACATAGACCCGGCATACAAGCTGCTGGGCCACCGTCAGGTGCGGGAGACTGAATGCCCTGGCGGCCGACTGTTCCAGGAGATTTCAACGTGGCCGCATTTCACACTGCTCAACTCCACCGACACCGCAGCGACTCCGGCTGCGGCCAAAAAGGTTTAAGCTAAACCATAAAGAAGCTACTTGAGAGCCTTCAAGAGAGAGGGAGAGAGGAAGAGGAAGTGACTCCCATATACAGTATTTCATACAAAGAGAGAAAGCATATGTTTACAAATAAAACAAACTATTAGCATTACAATTTAAAAACTGCCTCATTTTTCACAATTTATTTGTACAATTCGGCAATTTAACGCTACAAATTTTAGCAAGGCATTTTTTTTATTTTTTTATATTTTGTTTAATTAAAAACCGCTTCAAAGTTGGCTACGATCATCAAATTGATTTACGGTTATGGCAAGGTTTTAGCTTGTCGTCATATAAAAATAAAAAAAAATAAAAAAAAATAAAAAAAAAACCAAAAGCCACAGAACAAAAACAAATAGGTAGACTCAATGCCAAAGTGAGATTTAATTTCATTAATTTGATTTGATTTTTTTTAGCAAAAATGGTGCGCAAAAGGAAACATGTCAAATAAACGATTTAATTAAGAGTGTTTGACCGGAAAATACTCGCTACTCAGTTACAGAACATCAATTATTCAGATGTCAAAATACGAATGTTGAAACACGTAGTTAAACACCATTTTATATAATCACTGAATTATTCGACTTTAAAATCCCCCGACTAAATGCAAGTAAAAAATCATTCATTTATATTATGGTGCTAATTAAATAATCGACTATAAAATGAAATGTATTAATTTAGAGCATATTATATTTAGATATAATATAAAAATATATGCATCAACATATAGAAACAGCTATAATTAAATTACAAACTCTACAAAATATTCTTTATAAATATTTATGCTTATATTTAATCTGCAAACACTATTTTTAAATAATGCCACTTACAATCTATTTTTTCCCAGTTGATTAAACCCATTTGATACGCATTGCGGCTACAGGGTAAATACATAGTCTAAATATAAATATATATATATATATATATATAAAAATATCTGGCAAAGCCAAAAAGTATGCAGCGAAAATTTGTAGACTGTAAAATTGTTTGCTGCATTTAACTTTCAAAATATGCTGGAATTAATTACGACTATTCCCAAATAAACAACACAGATACATCTGCATTTCATCAGGGATATCTCTAACAGTATGCAGATTAAATAAAAACTATGATATTTATTTCAGGTATATCAGTTTAAAAATGTGCATAAAATTTTAAATGTCCCATTCATTTGTAACTCATACGCCTAGTGCAAACACAGTGTTGAAAAATATTCAAGTTTTAAATTGCATAAGCAACGGTTTTTCTAAATGTAAATTGATTTTTGCCTAGCTGAGTGAAACCTGTAAAATATTTGACAAAGCCAAAAAAAATGCAGTCCTTTTTTGAAAGCATATTTTCGCATTTTACATTTTGTGGCATAAATGAACAAAATATTAATTGCCTCTGTGAGAGCTTTCAGTTTTGACTTTGACTTGCATCAAGTTAACAATAATTAAAATGATGATAGGCACATTTCAAATAATATGAAACTGTGGGGCTTCATTTATGCCAGTTTATATTCCCAACTTACAAACGCATTATCATCAGTTATCACATTCTTTCATAAAATTTTATAATTATTTTATCCCTTTGTGTTTCTTACAAATACGCTCTCCATTTCATCTTTTCAATCCGATTAATTTGTACTTCTTTTCTCTGTTTTGTTTGCCTTTTTACTCGTTTTAATGCACAAACGTCGAATCTTAATGTTCTCCACCTTTTCAGACTCTTTTTTCTTATCCTTTTTTTGTTTCAGAACTTATCAGTACCTCTTTCTTTTGAGACTTTATTTTTACCTTTCTCTTTTCACTTTTACTCAAGTCGTTGCGTATTTTACTGCTACCACTGTGTAATTAAATTACTTTCTTTTTTGTAACTTAATCTGTTGTATACTTTAAGTTCTTTGTAATCTATTACATGCAACTATACTTAAAGATCTAGAATTTGGTAGCTGATGAACATTTGGAGACGGTTCACGTTCATCTCATCGATATGCAATCATTAGGTGCTCTATAAATAAAATCACGCACTAAACGATAGCAAATCAGCAATCAGTCCACTACAAATGTCAATCGCTTTCAACAGATTGCACTGAGTACAAAAAAGAGAGAGTAGCAGGCAAGAATTAAGAGGCGACAACTGGCAACTGGCGACAATGTAAATATTGCAAAAAGAAACTCAAGAATCAGCACAAAAAAACATTTAACAGGAGTACAAAAGAACTGAGGCTCTAATGGGTTTGGATTTTCTAGACGAGTGGTTTTTATCACAGGGTAAGACGCGTTTACGCACTACCAAATACCAAAAGCACCACCCAACCACCACCCACCCACAACTATGGCAAAGAAACTTGCGTAATTGAGACCCATTATTTCGTTTGCTTTTGGCCAATTGATAAGAGATTTGTTTTTATGATAAGTGCATAGTAAATGTTATGCTAAACAGCTGTGCCGGCTACTTAGCCACATAATTCACATATATATATATTACACTTGTAAATATCTGTATATATATATATATATATATATATATATAAATATTCATAATTCCAGTTTCATTGAACTGTGCTGCACCTGCTATAAGGTCAATCGACTGCGGCGAGCGCCCAATTGTCCGAGCATGCTAAAAATATTTTGTCGGCCAAAATAATGTTCAATTTCATTTTTCTAAATTTTGAAAACGAAGAGAGTGTGTCTGTGTTCTGCTCTGTATGTTCTGTAAATATTGAGAGCGTGTTTGTTTCAGTTGTTGTTATTTTCGAAATTCTCAAGCATTTAGCGTGCTGTTATAAATACATGAATTTAGTTTTTGAACCGCTGTCATAGGCGGTGCGTGCCGAGAAAAATTCAGTGTCTACAAAGCGTCCTCTGTTTATTTGCCCCACTGTGCCTCACCATTGTGTACGCCTGTTTGTGTGTTTGTGCATCGTGTGGGTGTGGACGATATCTAAGCAATATATAGCAATAAATTCGGTCTATAAACGTGTGCGCAGTGTGCAATGCAACTGCACAAAGCAAAAATATATTGAAAAATAATTTTTCAAATTAATTATACATATAAAAATAAATCAAGCAAAATGCGCAGCATACCAAAATAATTTGCTCAGTCAATGCCATTGAAAAAGAAAAACTCCACCAAAAAAAAAAACTACAAACACACAATGAAAGTTATATTTTTCAAAAAAATCTATGTAAATCTTTAATTAATTTGCAATGGCAAATTTCTGATTGAAAAAATCTAAACAATAGGTTTTTCTCAAATTTCTGGCCTTCATTTTATTTGAGTCTATATAATTCCGCCTAATGACGGCATATGTATAAGTAAAAATTTTATTTGCATGTCATGTTAAATTAACGCCTTCAACAGAAGGAAACACAAAATTTGTTCCATATCATTTAGTTAAAATAAATATAAAAAAAATTGCAAAAGGCCGTTGGAGAAATGGAAATGGAAGAAGAAAAAAAAACCATGGAAACTGGCAATGGAATGAATCAAAATCACATTTCATTCTCTCGCCTCGTCCAGGGTTTTTTTTTTTTTTTAATTTTTTGGTTCTCTAAATGTGTTGGAGTGTGTGTGAATTTCATTGTATACTTTGTGAAACGAGGCGAGAGTGGCAAAAGACAGGCAGCAAAGCGCCAGAGCCAAAGCTAATTTTTTGTTTCGTATTTTTCGTGTTTGGTCTTTTTTTTTCGGATTCTCCCGACGCTTTGGCTCTCTGGGGCCACAAAGAACCTAAAATTAAATATTTTCGCCTTTTACATATCAGAGGCAGTGGCAGAGCAAATTGTTTTGCTGGCATTTGTTGTTGTTGTTTGTTGTTGTTGTTGTTGTTGTTGTTGTTCTGCCTGTTGTTGTACTGGAAAAATGCATAGGATTAAACCAGCATCACTTGTTAGTCCGGGCCAATTTCAATAGTTTATATAGCGAATTACGCGCGAATTGTTACCATGACACAAAAGCCTACATTTCGGTTTTTGGATAAAGCAAAGATACACCAGCTAAAACAACAACAACAACAACAACCAAAACAACAACAACAACCAAAACAACAACAACAAAGTACGAGAGTTGCCAGCTAATGAGCGCATGCATTTAAAAATAAAATCTCGAAATGAAACATACCCAAATATATACAGAATTGAGAATTGAAAATATTTTAAACAGCTGTTGCTCATCGTCCAACACAGCGCACACACTTTTCAATAAATAGCACAACAGCAACAGCAACAAACGAACAAAAATAAAACAAAAATTATATGTAAAAAAAATATATTAAAAAAAATTGAGTATAAAAAAGAACAAACGGCAATTTGAAATAAGTTTGGACAAGTGGAGAGTAAGCCAAGTGAAGGTCTCTGCTACCCGGACAGCGTCGCACCGTTAACGGTTTTGGCTCTGGTGCTAATGTGCAAAGTTTTATGTTTTCATCAACAACAGCAACAACGCGGGGAAAAATCACAGAAAATTATTTAAAAAGTGTGTGCAAATAGACGACGAAAAGTGGGCGAAAACAGTGTGTCAGCAGCAACATTTAAAGCAGCAACAGCAACATCCAAAGCAGCAACAGCAACAAAAACTAAAACAAACAACCCTTGGAGAATTACCAGAACGGAAAACAGTTGACGTTAAGTTTGCCCAAAATGCCCTTCGTGTCGCCCCATAGCACAACAACAGGCGCAGGCAGCAGCGGACGCACCACATTTCGTCCGCCGTGGGTGAAGGAGGATGTTGCCACAGCATCCAGCAATGTGGCTGCCACAAAGCCGTGGGCTAAAAAGGCAGCTGCAGCCAAGGAGAATGGTGAAAAGCCAGCACCGGCAACGGCAGCAACAACCACAAAAACAGCCAACAGCAAATTAAAGGCAGCTCCAGCAACAACAACAACAGCTGCGTCTAAGAAGACAGCTGAGCCGGCCAAAAAGGCAACTGATGATCCAGCGAAGAAGCCATCAACGACAACAACAGCAGCAGTCAAGAAAAGTGCAGAGCCAGTGAAAAAGTCACTTCCAGAACCGGTGAAAAAATCAGCACCAGAACCAGTTAAGAAATTGGCAACCAGTTTGGCCACAAAGAAGCCAGCGGCCAAAAAGAAGGAGCCCACTCCGCCGCCCGAGTCATCCTCCGAGGAGGAAGAAAGCGAAGAAGAGGAGGAGGAAGAAAGTGAGGAGGCAACCGAGTCTGAGGAAGAAGAAAGCGAAGAAGAGGAAACCGACGAAGAAGAAGACGACGATGACGAGGAAGAGGATGACGATGACGATGATGATGAGGATGATACGACACTGGATGCCAAGGTGCCGGAGCACGTGAAGAAGGCGGCACAGCTGCGTCCGACGCAAATCAACAAGAAGCCGGAGCAGAAGGAAAGTGAGTTGACACAGCGTTTCACCCTAGAGAAACCCAAGTTGCGCAGCGTTGTCGTCAAGCGGGACAAGTCGATGAAAAAGATAGCGCCCGAGGACGACGACGAGGCCGTTGAGGGCGAAACGGAGGAGGAGCGCGAGCGTCGCTTGCGTTTCAAGCTCGAGAAACCAAAGCTGAGGCATGTGAAACGCGAGGAGAAACCGCTGCCCAGCAAAAGCAGCGATAATTTAGCCAAGATTCGGCCAGTGCTGAAAAAGGTACCCAAAATCGATGAAATCCTCAAAGAACCCAAAGAAGAACCCAAGCCCGAATTCAAGACCAAAACCCTGAGGAAAGCGCCCTCAATTAAAAATGGTAAGTTTGGATCGAGCCAGTTAATCGGCACGACTCTGGATGCTAAACTACCCCGATTAACAACTCTAATGGATCGCCAAGCCAAACAATGCCAAAACGCTGTAAATATTCTTGACGCTTGACGCTAATTTTCACAAAAAACAAAAAACAAAAAACCAACTTTTAAATCCAGGCAAAATTCGTACTTAAGTATTTTAAATATTTGTTGGGTATTTTTAATATCGCAATTGATATATAGATATATACATAAAAATATCAATGAACTGTCCGTGTGAATTTTTCGCATTGGACTGTCTTATTTGTGTTCCCGCGCCCCCTTCGCCCTCTCCCCTCTCCATCTACATTTACCTCTGATGGGTATATAAAGGGGACATAAATATGCTGGCGAAAGGCAAGGCCGACAGACGTCACTGCAAAAATTAATCAAATATAAGAGACAAGCGCGGCAAACGTAGCGTATGAGTGATATATATATATATATATATTTAAATATATATATATATATATATCGATATACTATCTGCACAGGTATCGGACTGAGAGTCTATTGAAATTTGGGGATGGGTGCGTGACTCTGCAAATCGGAATAGCACTTGAAGGGTTTGGATAAGCGTATATGGAACAGATCTCTGCAAATACTAATTTGATTTGAAATTAAAATAATTTTTAATAATTAACGATTTAAATTTGCTACTAGTGACAATTATCTGTTCAACTGCAAGCAAGCACTTTTAGTGCGATTGAAAACGTTGAGCTATTTAATTATTTAAATACATTTCCGAATTTCAAGCATATTTTTATACAACTGAAAAAATTGGATTACAATTCTGACAGTGGCTGAAATTTTAAAAAAAAAATTGCACAAATATGCAAATTGACGTTGAAGTCATTGAGAACTTTTCTTTTAAAGTCTAATTAATTTGCATACCATTTTCGCATGAGTTCATAAATCGATTTAAACAAATTGAGCGAGAATTCATAAAGTAATTTATCCACTTCTACTGTACAATTTCTCACATGTACGCCATAAATTTATTGGGTCAAAATACTTTTTTAAATTCAAACTAATTTAAATATAGACACAAAATTAATTGGGTTGTATATTTTTGGACAAACAACGAATATAGGTATAAATTTAAATTAAACAGCAATAAATTGGATAAATTTAATTTATTGCAAAGACAAAAATAGATAATTATGTTATAATATGTGGCATAATAAGAGTTGGTTTTACTGACTGATTCCTTAAAAACATTCGAAAAAAATAAATAATATAATTTAATATGGGATAAGTAGAAATATTCTACAAATTGAAACATTTAATAAGATAAATAAATAACATAAGTAAATATGGGATAAGTAGAAACATACTGCATATAATTGAAACATTAAATAAGATGTAATCCGGCGAATATTGCTAAGGACTGGAAGGGGAGTAATTTATGGGATTATAAAGGCAATTGGTATTATTTCCATTTGTAAATGTATGCGAACGCATATTTTATTTTTCCAGCCACTTTAATAGTTTACTCAAGCGTCGATTAAATTTATTACAAATTTAAAATAGTCACTTGCAAAGGGCGGACACAGCTTTTGTTGAAGGGGATTTAACAATCGCAAACTCAACTCCCTCCCTGATGCTACTTGCATTCGCCATTGGTCAGCGTATGGAATCTGTAACAAATTTTTACTCAAAATTCACAATATATTTTGAAGTCAGACAGACAGATAAAAGAAAAAAAAACTGAAATTTAGTATGCGACACAAATGTAATTCAAACTGCAGTTTTATTATGCATGACGAAATATTTTGAGTCATGCGACCATCTCTAGACTACACACATATATATATATATATATAAAATATTTTTCCCATTCCCGTGCATATGAGTGAGTCCATTCAGGTTCAACAGCGCGTCGACTGAAAAACGCATCAAGAGTTTATCATATGTGGATGCATCTGTATCAGTGGACACAGACACATCTGAATTTAAGTATGAAATGAAAACTTTTCATCAAACAAAAACGACAAAGCACATAAAGACACACCGTTAAGTATACACACACACACACACACACACACACAACCACAAATAAGACGATAGCTAAAATGCAATATAAATAACATATTTTATTTATTAAATTTTTAGTGAGTGCTGAGCATTGCATCGAAAGAGCCACAAAACCGCCCTCTAAATAAATAAAATCCATAAAATTATTAAAATATATAAACAAGAAAACACACACAAAAATATATACATATATATATATAAACCATTTTAGCTGTGACAAAAGTTTTGTAATATTCGAAATGCATTTTGTGGCCGCGAGCGCTGTCATTTGCTAATTTCTCAATTTTGAGAATTATAACTGTGAGTTGCAAAAGTTAACAAATTGAATTGCAAAGTTGCCGCTTAAGGGTTAAAAATTGACAAGTATGAAGTGAAAAGCACGTTAAGTGCCAGTAAGGCAAAATGGTATATTTTATGCCATAAGGTGTGTGGGGGAAGGGTTGCCCCGCACGGCGCAGTTAACTACCGAGCTGTGAGCATGTCCTAATCAGTGGGCAATAACGTGACCACAAATGCGTCCTAATCTTAGCCAGGCGAACAAAAGGCAAAAGACGTGGGTGCACCGGAGTGGGGCAACGATGGGTTATAAAAAGGGAAACAGAATCGTATGCCAGGTCACTCAACAAAATGGTAACCGTTGTGCCCAACGTTTGTCCTTTAAAGCTGTCGCATAAAAAACAGGCAGCAAAAAAGGCAACAATGCAGACAGAAAAGAAAAACATTTATTTAATGTGCTCGGACGACGTCTTGGGCCGCCTTTGAGGGTTTTTCTCTTTTTATGATCTAAGTAAAATTCATGATTATTGCTCATTGTGTCAAAAGTACAACATAAAGTGGAATGTTTAAAACCAGATGAGGATAGATGAGTGGGACAGGCACTTTGTGTTTTTTTTTTTTGTTTCCCAAGGTTCCTTAAAGCTGCCAACTATCAATAGAGTCAGATTCAGCGGCTGTGGCAGAGACAGAGACAGATATAGAAATTGAGAGGCAACTGTTTTAGTTCGTTCTTGAGTTCTGTTAAGGACAAAAGCTGGCCAAAGATATATGGCCATGTGCTTGATATAGCCAAACTAAATGCGCCATTTATATTCAAATATACGCACTAAAAAAAAAAACGAGAAAACGAACAAAATATATAAAAAACCGATGCGGCCACAAAGTCCACAGCAAATGTCTTCAAAACAGCCAAAAGGACAAGCGCCTGGACAAAAATTTATATTTTCTTTTATTTAAATGAGCCTGGTCTATATATTTTATATATATAGATTTCTCTGTGTGTGAGTGAGGAGTGTATATATATATATATATATATATATATACATATTTAACGATATGTAAGGGCTGTGCTACATTTCTTCTTTTTTTTTCATTTACTGTTTGCTCCATTTTTTGGCTGCCATTAGAAATGTCGACATTCAATAGGTACAGCTGCAGGAGGAGAGGAGCAAGGGGGGCAGTGGTAGGTGTTTTGGGTTGGAGTCAAGGCATAAAACATGATTAGGCCATTTCAAATTTGGACATGACGTAAAAGCACCACATTTTGTTGTCAATAATTACACTGGTCAGCAATAAAATGGTCGAATAAATAAATAAATGTAACAGGAAATTGTTCACTTTGAATCTACCCAATTTCCACTGATTGGCGGCTTAATTGCTGAACATAGCTTATATTTTATTTAGAAAATATTCAAATTATAGTTTTACTATTTACTTTCCATTTCTTTCAAACAAACGATTTCTATTTATATTTTTACTTGTCTTTCAAAAACACAAATCGAATTGAAAACATTGAACGTGCTGTGCACTGTTTTTTTTTAGTTTTTGGCCACAAATAAGCTGATAAAATATAGTTATTAACAAGATGACAAAATGTTAATCAAGCGCCAGAATCCCGGCTGGGATTACGGCTGTCAGTGTGTGCCAGTGAGAAGTGCGGGTGACTGTAAAATATGGCTGACTCTCAGCGCAGAGCGCTTCATCATGCCAGCAGCTCAGACAATGGCGAACAAAGTCAGTCATCAAACTGGAGTCCATGCAAATGCGCAACCCCCCCCCCCACCAAAATTCGCTCCCCCCCCCCCCTCTGTGTGTGTGCGCTCGGCCCAGCGTGATTCAATGACAACGGCAACATTTGTGCATGCATAGAATATTCTCGTTTGTTTGATAACACAATGAGCAACAGCAGCAGCACGAAGCACGAAGCACGATGCAGAGGAGGGGGCATGGGGGTAGGATCTTAAACGGAGTGAGCTCGGAATATTTATGTTTACATACCCCGCTATTCATTTTGGCGTCGTTGTAAGTGGGGGGCTTTGCGGTATATTAAGTGGGTAGCATCATCTTGTAGACGCTGTGGGAGCCGCTGCTCCAGCATTTTATTTAAATAAGAAATAATTTTGTCGACATGAATGAATGAATGAATGAAGAGTTTTATCTGGCCCGGGACCCAAACACCACAGTACACACACAGACACACACACACAACATGCAATCTCCAACCCCAATTCACAACAAAGCGTTTGGGGGCAAGTTTTTTGTTTTCTTCTCTCTATCTTTTCTGTTTTTATTTTGTATGTGTGTGTGTCTTAGAGTGTGTGTATCTGTGTGTGTGTGTGTGTGTGTTTTTAGGGGGTGTGCACTGATTTAGGATGCCGTTTTTGCCAGAGCTTTGCCATAAATTACTAAAACGAATTAAGCGAAACTTACTAAACGAGCGCTCAATTGGCTGTCCAAAAAGTTGACCACGTATTTTAATCAGTGACTACAAATGGCCAAAAAGAGGACATGCAGACACGGGGTAGGTGAGCGCGAGGAGGAGTACATTAACATGCAGCCGGGTAACTGCCAGGCAATAATCAAGTTGGGCACTGATTTCATTCGAGACAAGTAACACGACTTTGGGATTAGTTTCACAGCACACTCACAGGTGCAGACAATACATATGTATATATGTGTGTGTGAGTGGGTGTGTGTGTATGCGGGGAGACTAATGCAGCACCTCAAAGAAGCAGCCAACCACTTAAAGATTAAGTGCAGATTCAGCGAGGCGCAACTGCTAAAACCAGAGAAACCCAAAGAACCATCAGCAGAGCAAGAGCAGCCAAACAAAAGGATAAAGATGTATTTCAGCTCCTGCTGCTTCAAGACTGTATGGCTGAGTGGCTTTTCGGCAAAGACGGGGCACGTTGGGGCAGGGGTAGGAGGATAAGACACAAACTGGAAGGCGGGTGGGGCGTGTCATCGTCGTCGACGCCAAAGTTGGGTGTCCTTGGGTTGGCGGTGGTTCACTCAAACAAAGATAATTAACAGATTTGTCAGCTTTTCATCACTTGGTCGCCCAGTATTGTCTTAAGCAGTTGTTTGACTCTTGCACTTTTTCCCCTTTCTTATTTTTTGTAATAAGCAAAACACAAATAAAAGCCAAGTCAGCAACCTGTGCACACTCTGAAAAGGGGGGGGGGGGGGAGAGGGACTGGGGTTGGAAAAAGTATCTGCAAAGAACGCAAAGAAATGTTCACAAAGTGTGTACAAGTCGCAGGTTTGGCAAAGTATGCAAAAGCGATACAAACAAAAAAAAACGAGAACTTTCTCAATTGCTAATTACAAGTGAACAACTGGAAAGAAGTCTGCCCCCCCACCCCCCCCACCGGGGAAGTTGGCAGGTCTCAGGGAGCTTGTTAAGCGGAAATTTATTTGAGACGAAACAGCAGGCAACAGAAAATATTACGCAAGTAATTGGCTCAGCTAATAAATGCCGGCAAAAGCGCATCACAGACTTTAAGACCAACAACTAAGCCAAAACTAAAACCAAACCAAACCAAACCAAAGGCGATTCAAGCGCAACGAAACTAAACGAACAAAAAATATAAGCAAATGCAATCAAAGTTTTGCCCCGATGCGGTTTCGCCCTTCGACGGGGGTGTGGGAGGTGTTAGGGCAATAAAACAAATTGACAGAGACGGTGGGCGAGAAGGGTGGGGGGAAGGCAGTGGTGGTGGTGTTGGTCCTAACTTTTCAATCTCTGCCAATGTGTGGGGCAACTTTATACGAATTGGAATGTAAGGCGCTAAGCCCACACTCAATTGATATATATATATATAGCCTGTGGCCAAAATGCCAAAGGATGGGGAGCAGGACGAAGGGACGAAACTTTTTGCAAAGCAAGAACAAAACAGACACAAATTGCAAACTCATTAAATTAAAATTATATTTAATAACCGCGCTTGCACGCAGCGCTAAGCGATTTATTCGCTAAAATCCAAAAAAAAAACAAAAAAAAAACAAAAAAAAAACAAAACAAAAAAAACATTTGCTAGACTATTTATTTCCAACACAGCCCGTAAAGTTCTCAGTTAACCGTTTGCTCCTCTTTCTCCCTCGTAAACACAAATATTTTGCAGTTCCAGCGCCGCCACCGCTGCCATCGCTGGTGCCCAAGGCGCCACCACCGCCACCACCACCATTGGCGCCCGGCGAGAAACGCTTACTTACCGACTCGCAAAAGCAGCGGATCGAGAAGCTCAAGTAAGCAGCACATGGACAGTCCAATTGCTAAAGTGATATCCTTTGGCTAAACCATCATTTATTTTACTCTCACTTTCTTTCGCATAGGACAAGACCGCGCCGTCGACCCGACTGGTCGGAGATGATGAAGGAGGTGGAGAGCGGCAAGAAGCTGCGTCATGTGGCATGCAACGACAGGTGAGCACAGCTTGCCACACACTTCACTGCCAGTTGGCAGTTAGTAGCAAATTACCAGCATTAATAATCGATTACAAATGTGTTTTACAAAGCCATCAATTAATAACAGTCTAGAAAAATTTAAAAAAAAAAAAGATTTGCCTCGACAAATGCATTTCCCATAGAAATCGAATTAATCTAAATGTCTAGAAATAAATTGAGTTTAGTTCAGTTTTCTCTGAAATATGGGCATCAGCAGTTAATATTGAACTTTTACAGTGCTTCAAATTCGAATTGTTTTTTTAATTTTTAAATATTAAAAGTAGTTAATAAATAATAAAGTAAATCAAAGACTTAAAAAATCTCAAATAGTAATCTAACAAATACAAATAAAGAACTTGACTAGAATAGCAAATCGGTTAAGATTTTACTAAGGAGTAAATAGAAATAGTTTTTTTTAGCTCAAATCCATTGCTAGGTTAACTTTTCCTTAAAGGAAATAAAATGAAATTTCGGATAAAAGGATTCAATTTATTGCTCATAAATCGAAATTTCATAACTCAAAGTTAAAGGGTAAAATTGCTGTTAAAATTACAGTTAGTACAACATATATACGTGTATATATATATATATATATATATATATATGCATATAATAACCCAATTCACAATTGCAGATCTCAGCCAATATTGACATGCAAGTCGATGACCAAAGTGGATGACAAATTCATCTATGAGACTGAGAAGGATAACTCGCACAACAAGCTGCTCAAACAGATCCAGGGCGGTATCCGGCTGAAACCCACACGGACAAATGATCGCAGCAAGCCGATATTGGAGGGTCTGCGAAAGTTCCGACGCCAGATGACCATCGAGGAGCAGCTGCACAAGTCGCAGTCAAAGGTCAACATGCTAAGCGAGGCGCCCAGCAGCCATGCCCTGGGACCAAACAGTGCCGCAGCACAGGGCGCCGGCGGCTCCAGGCCCAGCATCGCCTCGGCCATGTCCATCGATGAGGAGAGTCCCGACGAGCTGGACGACATTGATAAGATACGCGATGATCTGCAGAGCACCAAGCAAATGCTGGCGCTCGAGCTGCGCAATCGGGAGGCGCAGGATCGTGAGAACAAGAAGCTGATGGCCAAAATACGCACTCTCGAAACGGAACTGGAGCGTGAGAAATCGCGTGAGAAGAATCTCGAATATGGCTCGAATGTGATTGTGGCCACCATGGATCCGACGCCCACAACGGAGCAGGCATATGTCAATTCGCTTAAACGTGAGGTCGACGATGCCCGCAAGGTGTCCAAGGAGGTGGAGAAGAACTACCACGACACCAGCGAATTTCTCGTCGAGGCCAAAACGGAAATCGAGGAACAAAAGCGACAGATACAATTGCTCGAGCGCAAATTGGCAGCTGCCCTGCAGGTAAGCAACCGAAAGCGACACAGACGCAGACAGATGTAGGCGTTGCCACATTTGTGGGCGGGGCACAACGTGTTGGTGTTGTCAGTTGAAACTTGCTAGTTAAACTTAAAGTACAACAATTGTAGTTATAGTTGTAGTTCTCTAATTGTTGTTGTTGTTGTAGATGGGGAGGGAGGGGGCGGTCATATGACCCATCCACAGAGACAAGTTTCCAACCTGTTCTCGCACATTTTCAGCGACGCCGTCCTCCGAGCGGCAGCTCAACCTAAACAAAAAAAAAAACGAGCCACTAAAAACAAAAGCTAAAAAAGCCACCGCAATTAGTCGCTTCGCATTGATTGTAGTTTTTTGTTGTACTAGTTATTGTTGTTGTTGCTCTTGTTATTTTTCTTCTTGTTGTTGTTGTTGTTGTCGTAGTAACCTACGACTAATAATTACACATCTCAGCTGACAACACGACACATTACAATAGAGCACAGCACAGGGAGCTGAGACAGGTGCGGGCTGCTGATATCCGCATGTGCCAATTTGTCTGTACTTTATCTCAAATTGCCAAAGCTTTCAAACACACAAAAAATAGTAATAGAAAAAAAAACAATTGTTTAAAAATTATTAGACGCTCTTAGAATTATCTATTTTTTGAAACGATAAGATTAGATTTTTCGTTTAAAAGTTATTCAGTTATTTGCGCCAATAAATTTTCTAATAGTTTTTAGCGTTTTAATACTGATAAATTCAGAAAATTAATTTATATATTTTTAATGTTATTGCGACTAAAATATTAAAAAAAATAAATAAATTATAGTTTTTCGTATCGCAATAGTCAGAAAATATACAGTATGTTGAAATTTAGAATAGAGAAAGAAAGTTAAGTTAAGATTAAAAACATAGGTATACCATCTGAATATATCAGAAAGTATTGATTTTAGCTCATGGTACATTTTATTTATCTACCGAATATATTTCGTATTTGATATAATAAAAATATTGCCAAATCTATTTCAATTTTGGCTTTTGTAAGAACCCGACAATTTACACTGACATTTTCGCTTGATCGAATGCTTTAAAATCTCACAATATGACTGAGAACTGAAGCATTCGTGCAATCCTAAAGCTGCAGTCTCAAGAAACCCTTTTACTCAAATAAAGATTATGATCTTTAGTGAGGAGAATACACTTTTAATAAGCACAACACATGAAGGAAGACCTCTTCCCGGCACACTAAAACATTAACCGATTAACCAATGCTATCGCTATTTATATAAGGACAATTCGACACCAAGCACTAACAGACCGCATATTAGTTTTCGCTTTGCTTACGACGATGACGACGACGATGATTACTACGACCAGGTGAACGGTAATCATCACGGTTATCATCACGGCCTGCACAAGGTAATGCCCAAAAAAAAAGCTGCATTCGCTCAGGGGCAGCCTCCTGATCGAGATGAATGCATTAATTCTCTTGATTAATTTGCGAAAATAGGGCGGCTCATTTGATGGATCACGAAGAGCGAGCGAGGCGCATTTCGGAAGCGACAGTTCGCCGGAACTGGAGCCGGAAAGCGAAAGCGATCCTGATGAGCCCGAGGAGAAGAAGACAGAGCGACGCGAGAAGAAAATGGGCAAGGAGGTGAAAATGCTGCGCAGCAAACTGACCAAGGTCAAGGTCAAGGAGGAGGCGGCCAAGAAGGAGAAGGATGTGCTCAAGCAGGCCATGAAGAAGAATCATGTCCTACTGAAGTAAGTTTAGCCAGTGAAATATTCTGGGCATACAAATGAAAATCTCAATATTTACAGGGAGGAAAACAAAAAGTTCAAGAAACTTGAGAAAGAGGTGCAAAAGATGGCAGCATCGATGAAGCTGGACGAAGATGAGCTCGATGCCGATGGCGAAGCCGAAGACAAAGACGACGAAGAGGAACCCGAAGAGGAGCACGAAGAAGAACAGGAGTCCGAAGAGGAGTCGGAAGAATCAGAATCCGAAGAGAGCGGAGAGGAGTCCGGCAGCGAATCCGAGGCGGAAGTGAGTACAAAAAAAATATATGTATAGAACGTACTATAATAATACTAAAATCCAAAATCATGACTCACCTGTGACACGTCTTTCAGGATGCTGCCAACTCCGTTAAGAAGGGCAATTTGGAACCGCGCGTGAAGAAGCACGAAAGTCGCTTTGCCGCTATGAAGAAATGCAATGTGCTCCTGCAGGCCAATGTTGATAATTTGCAGGATCAAATTTCACAGGTGCGCTCTCGGGCCACCAATCTGCAGGATGAGCTGGATGCTGTTATTGCTGATTTGGGCTTCTAAATAGGCAATAACAACAACAACAACAAAGGCTGCTTCTACTTCGTCGCGGCACAAGGAATCGAATGTACAACGTGTTTGTTTTCTGTTTACGTAGTGTTCCTTTATTTTCAATGTATTTAAATATAATTATATATATATCGACATATGTAAGTCCAAGGCACACTATGTACATATGTATTCATGATCACGTTGATTTGGTTTTCCGGTTTTTTGTTTTAATTGTTCTGAGTACTTTTTTGATGCCGATTTGTTTTGTTATGGCAACCGGTGGCGCCGACGCGTTGCCAACCTGGTTTGTAACATTGAAAGGTTATGTTAATTGCATGTTACCCATAACATGAGTATGTAACCCAATGTGTATAAATATAAAAAGTATCGAAATATCAGCTGTTGTTGTTTCGCGCCTTAATTTGAGTACAAGTGCCACCAATAGTTTTTTCGTAAAGAATATTCAATTCAAAAGTCGACGTTTTTTTATTTTTACACAAATTGTATAGTATTTATTTAGTTTTGTTCATGTATCGAATTACTTTAGTGTAAGCATGTATAACAATGTACAAAACAACAACTCAATGAATTTGGCTAAACTAAAACGTAAATGCAGTTATGGATGTATATCATAGTCATATGTATGAATATTTGTTTGATGGTATAAGAGTATCACGCTCGAAACTTTAAAACTTTATAACTATTTGAAGTATATTTAGGTGTATTTATATAATGCGCTTATTATTATTTTACTAAGCTGAGCTTTTTAATATGCCAAGTCTAAAGTGTATGAATTAGTTTAAGTACGTTTGCCGCTCGAAAATTATAGCGTTCAGAAATTAGAATACTAATTTCAATGAAATCAATTTGAAATTCTTCAATATATGTGAGAGTAATATATTTTTTTTCTATATTTCACCTGCCTCTAAGCAGAGAATTTGTGAAGAAGAAATTGATCAAAAACCAAAACGTTTTAATTTGCGAGCGACAACTAAATTAGTTATTGAGCATTGTTCCCAGATGCCCAACAAATTTGATTTGTAAACGTTGTCCGCCGGCGTAGTTGAGAGAAACCACTTACGTATCTAAAGCATTCCATTAACTAAGATTACAACTACTACGACCTGGTTGCCTCCTACTCCAGGAGAATGACTCGCAAACGTCTGCGCAGCGAGGAGTCTCGCGGCAGGGTCATTGCCCACTTCTTCATGGCAGTCAATATCACCGAGCTGACGACCATTAGGGCTCCGAACAAGGAATACGCATTGGGCGCCTCGCCAAAGAATATCATCTGCCAGATGAAGGCAAAGACGATGTCGGCACATCGTGCTATGGCCACTGGGCCGGCCTGCTCCACCTGCAGCGACAGCGTCAGCAGGATTTGTCCCAAAAAACTAAAGATGCCAAGCACAACGACCAGCCAGCGATCGCGTCCACAGCTGGGCCAGCATACTGCGCCAATAGATCCGCACACGATCAGTGTATAGACGAGGGCGATGGCACCAAAGTTTGTCATGATCACCGAAAAGTGAAGGTTCTTAAGCGCACGCAGAAGAATGTAAACATTGGCACCGAACAGCGTAGATGATATGGCAGCAACTGGTCCCCAAATATCGTAGGTTTTATCTGAATACTTTTCGGTCTCCTGCTCGGAATCCTGATCGCCAAAGATCCAGGGCGGCCGGGTGATGAGCACAACGCCAAGCAGCGTCATATTGATTGTGAGCACATTGAAGAGCGTGCAGGGCTCCTTGAGGAAGGCACGTGCAAAGATCGCAACGAACACGGGTGTGGAGAAGATGATTACACTGGCATCCGCGAGGGGCATATGACGGAAGGCATAGAAGCTGAGCATCAGACCCGTGGTGCCCATGAAGCAGCGCAGCATTAGTATGACCCGCTTGCCCTCCGGAAAAACGGGTTGCCTTGTGTAGATCAGTATGGGTATCGTGGGCAGGAGGACGCCCACAAAGCGAAACGATGCCAGCTCCATGGGATTGACATCGACCAGGCCCTTGACAATCACCGAGCAAAGAGAGAAGAACAGCGATGAGAGGGTGGCCAGTATGATGCCCAAATATGGGCAATTAACGCGATTCCTCAGCCGTTCCAGCCATTGATTTGAGATCTCTCCTGTTCGTGTCCCATCCACAAACTGATGCAATTCCAAATTCTCTGGCATTGTGGACTCTAAGATTCTAGTCTTTTGATTATTGATTAACGTATATTATATTTGTAAATGGCACATTCTGCAATCATTCCAAATTAGTTAAAACATGAGCCGTAGGAAATTTAATTTGTTTAATTAATGTTACCTGTTATTTTTTGATTGCGTTTGAAAAATCGATTTTCAACTGAGTTGCAGCGTTTTTGAACTTGCATAGGCAAATTGCATGCAGCTGCTGCTGCTGAAGTGAATCATTCCTTAACTTAATATGCCTGCCGTAGACGACACATATTATTAAACATTATTTAATTTAATCAATCGTTTTTCTCACTCAAACATTTAAAAACGAGCTGAAATCAACTAAATTATTTAACAGCTGTCGCTCCGTTTGGCTAACCGCTCACAGCAATGTTATACCAGAGTTGGCAATTGGCGACAAATATGTGTTATGTATCGATATACGCGGTTAGCTTTAACTATCGATAGATAACAACAGTTCACCTAGAAAACCTGCAATAATTGCAAATAATTAATATAAATTTTTACTTTGTATATTACACACCATATTGATCTATAGGCAATAATAATTATATATTATATAAAACATTTTAAAATGTGTATTTTTAAACATTTGTTTGAAGACTTTCTAATCATTCGTTATCGAACTATCGAGTCGTAGTTTTGTATTTCATTAACATTTTGCGAGGATTGCGATGAGTAACTCACCAGTCACACCCAACGCAAAGAAATGGGCCATAGTCGCCGCTGGTGTTGGCCTGGTCTACGTGCTCATGCGACAGAGACACTCCATATGGAGCACGCTGCGACTACTTCGCTCCAATACCATGGAGAAGGCACACATCGAAGTCATCAACAGTATCCATCAGACAGGGTCCATAGTAAGTCAACTGAAAGAGTAAGTGCAAACTGTGGTTTAATTGTCAATAGCGATAAAGACCTGATCTTTGGATAGGCACTGCAAACACTTCAAGGTGCTGGGCTTCGACTGCGAATGGATAACGGTAGGCTGTAGCCGGAGGCCGGTGGCGCTGCTCCAGCTGAGCTCTCATCAGGGGCTTTGTGCGCTGTTTCGCCTGTGCTCCATGAAACAAATACCCAAGGATTTGCGCGACCTACTTGAAGATGAGAATTTAATCAAGGTGGGCGTCGCGCCCCACGATGATGCCATGAAGCTGTCGCATGACTTTGGCGTCGGCGTTGCGAGCACCTTCGATTTGCGGTACATGGCCATCATGGCCGGCTATCCAGCCGAGGGTCTGGGCAAACTCTCCAAGACACACCTCAATTTCCAGCTGGATAAGAGCTGGCGGCTGGCATGCTCCAACTGGGAGGCACCCCAGTTAACTGCCGCCCAATTAAACTATGCTGCCAATGATGCACTGGTTGCGGTGGCCATTTTTAAAAAATTATCATATGATTTGCAGGGACGACAGTTTTGGGATTGGCGCACGCTTAAATCGGACGCTGTGCGACCCCATATTGAGCCATTTCTAGATATTGGTTACTCAGCGGGAGTAACACAGAATTGGGGTGCAGGTTCCGGTGCCGGTTTTCAGACCCTGACGGCAAAGGTAAAGCAAGGGAAACTCCAGAAGCAGCGGTACCAATGCCGCAATTTCGGAACCCAGTCCAAGACCTACTATGACAACTGTTTGCTGCAGGCGCCGGATGGGGAGCTCCTCTGCACCATCGATCGGCGGAAGGCTGCTTGGTACTTGTTCAAGAATCTGGGCACACAAATCAGCGAACAGCCCTTCACAGTTCGCCTGAATTTTGAGCCAGCTGGTCGAGCTGTCGGCGACGTGGGTCGCTACTATCAGATTCCCAAGGAGAATCAGTGTGTCGTTTGCGGCCGTCAGGATGCCTACCTGCGGAAGAATGTGGTGCCGCGCGAATATCGCAAACACTTTCCCATTGTGATGAAGTCGCACACCTCGCACGACATCGTCCTGCTCTGCCCCAGGTGCCATCAGAGGAGCAACATTTCCGATAACGAAATTCGCAAGAAGCTTGCCTGTGAGGCGGCACTAGCGAACGGAGATGGTGTGACCAAATACTACGACGACCAACATATCAGGTGAGTGAATCAGCTACCACCCACAGTCAGTAGTTAATTCATTTATTTCAAAAGGGCCATAAAATCCACGGGTCGAGCCTTACTGCTACGACGCGAGCGCATTCCCAGCGAAAAGGTGGCTCAAATGGAGAAAAAACTTTTGGACTACTACGAGGAGACGGAGATCAGCGATGAGCTCATCAAGAAGGCTGCCAGCTTGGATCATCGCGTGGAGAATGATGACTACTGTCAGCACGGCAAGAAGGTGGTGCAAATGTATTGCGATCAATTTGGTGGCCTCGTCGAATTGGAGCGTTTGTGGCGGGAACATTTCCTCAAAGTGATGCGTCCCAAATTCCTACCACAACTGTGGAACATCAATCACAATGCCGATCGTTTAGAGGTGCGCGCCAGCGAGGGACGCATCAGCGATGCAGATTTAGCTGTAGCCGGTCTGGATCGGCCAGTGAATGATGCGACTGATTCAATGAAAACGTAGCAGTGCCTTTGAGCTTTGAGCTTATAACCCTGTTTTGTACGTATTTAATATAATTACAATAAATTATAAGTTGGCATTTTGCTATTTAAATCTAAAGTACAAGATTATAAATTGCTCACGTCACAAAAAAGTAAACAAAAAGCAAACAAAAACAGCACAAAAATTAATGGCATTTGTCTATCGAACATCTCCTAAATAACTTAATTAATTCTGTATACATATTAAAAGCTGACTTGAGATTAAAATCGAGGCTAACACACAGACTTATGTATACATATATATATATATATATATATATTACATATATCACATGTGTGTCGGATAATGCACTATATACATTGAGGATTGCAGTTTGGGCGCTTCGCTAAATAAATTCGAAACCCTCGTATTTGTAGTCCGTCTCGATTCGCGTCTCCGCCAGCAACGTTTTCCCCTCCACATTGAAGGCGGTCACAAATGTTGAAGTCTTGCCATTTAGCTCCTCCGATTTGAGCGCTATGATTATCGTATCTTGTGTGTTGGGCAAAAACTTAAAGCTGGAGAAGCCATGCGTTGGCGTCGTATTGCCCGCCTCCAAGTTAATCGACTTAATAACATTGAATTCCTCGTCAGCCGAGACGAGTAAGTTGCAGCCCATGTGCTCGTCCAGCGTTTCGTTGTATCTGCATAACATAATAAATTAATAAGTTAAAAGACACTAAAGAATCTTATCGTGCTTACTTTTCTTTGGAGCATCGACGTGGCAAAAAGAACCAGCGTTGATGTACTGGCGACCAGACGCCGCTCTCGTGTATCATGTAGCCCGGCCAAGAGATCTGTGCCGAGTGCAGGCGCAGCTTTTTGTAGTTCTCCGCCCAGGTGAGGGAGCGCACCTCGCCGCTGGTGGTGATTGCCTTGACAAACATGGGATTGTTGTTCTGGTAGTCGCCCATACTGGTTGTCCACTCCTTGCCCATGGATCCCACATACAGTGTGTGATCTTTGACAGTTGCCCACTCCGATTTGAAGCCCTTGGCACTGTGTCCATCCCCGTCGAGCAATATTAGCCAGGGTATCGCCTTGTCGTTGGCTATCTCGTAGATGAGACCCGTGCGATCATCGAAGCTGAGCAGTTTGCCGTTGAAGGTGACCAACTCGGAGAGTTCCATGCCACGGCCCTTTAAAGCGAACGAGGACTCCAGCGTTACGGGCGCACCATCATCCCAGTTAATTTGTATCTCATTTTTCCTTGGTAGATATGTAAGATATCCCTTCTTGAGATAACTGCGCCACGATTCGCTGCCGTCTCCCTTGACAATCTTGGAGCTGGTATCTAGATCGGCTATCATCGCAATGCGATAGCTGACGACGCCGCCCTGCACAGTTAGTGGTGGCGTCAATGGATATGTTGCATTATAGACGGCAACAGCGGCTGTTGCCATCATGCCCCGCTCGCTCTGTCTGCTACTGCGCAGCCAATAGCCGTCGGAGGAGCTGCGACTGCCCTGGCGTGCGTATAGGAAGAGCAGCACCAGGATCACAGCACAAAAGACAAGCAGTGCGAAATGGTAATTGAAACGCACGGTGCGATTGCCAATCCGATAGGTTGGCGTTCGGAGTGCTGTTCGCCAGTCGCGCATATGCATGGTGCGCGGCGACTTGTCCAGTTCGCGGAATGTGTACGTTGTGCTTTGCATTTATCAATTTTGGCGTGGCAGCGTGGCAGCGTTGCAGTGGATAGTAGATATTAGATAAAGGTCAAATATTTGATGTGATGTGTCGGTTTTTGGCTATACTAGGATTCCTCTCGTGATGACATATCGATAACTGTTACACTGTAACAACAGCTGATTGCAAATTGATTACAATTTAATAGTTCGATTGAAAGTATTAGAATGATAGCTAAACTATGTAATAATCGATTATTTTTTCATTTTCCACACATTTAGCGGGATTGTTCAAAAATAAAGTTTTTGATTTAGTATCAAATATTGATTAGTTGTATTTATTTATTTTTTTATATCTGAGGGAATATCGTAAATAAGTATCACACAAGCGACTTATGTTTATCATGTGAATGGCCGTAATATTATAAAAAAGTTACTAAGCCTAAGTGCTTTTAATTACTTGCCCTCTGAACAATTTGCAAAACATTAACTGCAGAGTTCAAGTCATTGATATCTTTAAGATAATAAGATGGAAAAGTGCAGTGCTCATAAAAATGAGTAAATGAGTTGCTGTAACAAAACACATTCATTTAAAAGAACTCTACTGAAGCGAATGTGTTTAAAGTATTTTTAAAGCTTAAATCATTCAATTGTAAGCGGGGAGTTGAAAATGAATATAATTTTGCTGATATTGTGTGTTAATTTAATAATAGCTTATTGGATATATTTTTTGTGGTCACGTCGCGAATATTATATATTGATGCTCAAAATTCCTGGGCCCCTAGGATATCCTTTAATTGGCATGGCACACAAATTGCTGCGCAAAGAATGTGTATTATTCTCATTATTCAGTTTTAATTTATATCCAGATATATCAATATGACAATTACAGGTTTGCTTAAACTAATTGAAATTTATATAAGGGATTATGGAACGACTTTAATTACCTGGATGGGACCTTTGCCAGTTCTGATAGTGAGTGATCCTCAAGTGACGCAGGATGTTCTAATTTCGCCGCATTGTGTAAACAAGAGTTTTATGTATAAAATAATCGAAGATGCTGTAGGCACTGGTTTATTTAGCTTAAAAGGTAAGCAGCTGGAATAAATACTTAAAATTACAAGGGAATTAAATTTTTATATAATTCATAAGATCCCCTTTGGAGCGAGCATCGAAAACTGCTGAATCCCGCCTTTGCCCATAAGGTCTTGCTCAGCACCCTGTCCATCTTTAATGTGGAGACAGAAATACTTGTAAAGGAGCTGGATAAACTGGTGGATGCTGGGGAACTCGACTTAATGCCATTATTACAGCATTTCTCATTAAGCATAGCTACGCGTAAGTAAAAATAATTAAATTACATTGTTGTTATTCAAAAAATCCTCAAACAGAATCCACAATGGGCAGCAGTATAAAAGAGGAGCCGAAATTCAAAAATAAATCATTAATTGCACACTATCAATGGTGGGTAGGTAAGTAATTTATTTAAATAAGCCAATTAAGAATTCCCATTTAGGCTACAGGAATGCATTGCGGACTTTACTATTTGTCCCTGGCTAAATATTAAATTAATTCGTCAGGTGTTTGGCAAAGAAGAGCGTTATGCGAATTCCAAGCTACAAATCCGTGAATTTATCAGCAAGGTGCGAATGCATAATAAAAACTTACTTTTACAACTGCTAATCAATATTTTTACAGCTGGTGGCAAAAAGACTGGAAGCCGATATTTCGGCTAAAACAGCAACAGGCAATAATAGTTCATTTCTTAACGTTGCCGTTGAGCATTTTGAACGCGGCATCTTCAGTCGAAAGGATATTGAAGCTGAGTCCAATATGATGGTTTTTGCTGCATTCGAAACATCGTCCAAGACCGTGAGCTATGCCCTAATGCTACTCGCAATGTTTCCCGAGTGTCAGGAGCGGGCCTTTGAGGAAATCAAAACTCTGTTCCCCAAGAGAGGTGACTTTTCAGTTAGTTATGAGGAGGCACAGCAAATGGTTTACTTGGATCTCGTCATTAATGAAACCATGCGCCTGATTGCACCAGTTCCCCTTGTGGCACGAGAAACATCTAATGATGTTATTCTCTCCAATGGTGTTCGTATACCTAAAGGCATCCAAATTGTAATTGACATATTTCATATGCATCGCAGCAAGGACATTTGGGGACCTGAGGCGGAATGTTTCAATCCCGAGCACTTTCTGCCACACAATGTTCAGGATAAGCATCCTTATGCATTCAATTCTTTCACAAAGGGTATAAGAAGCTGCATAGGTACGATTAGTATATTTAAATGGATACAAACTCAAATATTAACTTAATTTTTCAAATTTTAGGTTGGCGCTATGGTCTCTTAAGTTTAAAAGTAACTTTGGCGAAATTACTGCGAAATTTTAGATTTAGTACAAACTTTAAGTTTGAGGATCTACAATATGTTGAAAACGTAACCATAAAATTAACAACTACACCTCTTATTAAACTGGAAAGGAGAATTTGATTATTTTTAATAAAGATACTTTTAAATTGGCGGTTTTAATATACTTATCGAATATGGCGATGTGTACATATCGACCGACCACCACATTGCACATTATTTTCTCCATTGTTGTTTATTATCAAAGTATCGATGCTGCCTGTGCTTGTACTTTAATCAGCCGGCATTTAATAATTGGTTTGGATTGAGTTTTCTTTATTTAGTAAGTGAAGCTGAGCAACAAATGCTCACCATGTGGACACGCTTTAAACAATTACTACATCTCACAACAGGTAAAGTCAACATAATGGCAGAAACCCCCTCCAGCAGCTGTGGCGAAGCGATTGCACGCCTGCGGGAATTCGGCTACGCATTCAATGATTGTGAGTTTTACATTTATTCTATCAGTTATTCCCAGTCATATTTTGTAAATGTGTGTGCCATATTATCATTCAGCTGGGCAACTGCGCATAATTGATGCAGCCACCGGCGAGCCTGGTGATAAGCCCTTTGAGTTCAACATAAGCGAGAATAGACGTGAAAATGAAGAGCACTACGAGAAGCTCGCCAATCAGATACCAGAAATCATATACGCTCTGTTGGAAAAGGAGGGCCTGAAGAGAACCCATATACCATTCGGCGCACCCATTGAGCGCGCCTCATTCGTTTTCACACAACCTCAACCGATTTCCAAGTCGAAGAAGTTGCTCATTCTTATACATGGCAGTGGCTATGTGCTCGCTGGTCAATGGGCACGAAGGTAAGTCTTCACAAAGAGCAGAATTTCAATTGAAACAAGGATAAGCCCACGAAACTCCACTCGGCTTTGCATTCCCAATCGCATAACATTGATTCACATAACTATTTTCAGGTTGATTATAAATAATTCGCTAGATCATGGCACACAACTGCCTTATATAAATCGCGCACAGAAAATGGGCTACGAAATTCTAGTGACGAACACCAACGACACTTTTCGCATCATAAATGGCAAGCGTAAGCCCATCAAGGAAGTGGACAACTCGTTTAACCATGCAGCTTATGTATTTGAAAATATTATTGTCCCTTCCAATCCAGAAAGTGTGGCAATAGTTGCGCATAGCTATGGCGGCTCAATAACAAAAGCTTTGGTAAGTAGAAACGATAACCGGTGATGTTTGATGTTGTACTAATAATTGGTTTGTATTGCAGTCGGAAAAGTTTATGGATTTTTTCAAGGAAAAAGTATTTGCAATTGCCTTAACCGATGGAACCGTGGGTCATCCGCCAGCCACTTGTAAGGAATATTTTCTCGAGGTTACACGCAATTGGGTATCAAGCAGAGAGCCGCTCGATAAAGATCTAACCGATGGGGATGGTGAACATAATATAACCTGTGTATCTGCTGGACATCCGGAGCACGAGTGGACTTCCTATTCAGCGATAGACTCCGTGTTCAAATTCATTGACAAAAAGTACGAGGAGCGGATGAAAGACCAGCAGTAAAACACTTGCAACTCATTTGACATGTTGACGGTTGCTGTGAATATTCCCATTTTCGTATAATATTTGACACTTATCCCTTTTCTCTAAGGAGCCACACAAACTATCGATTTGCAATGCATAAATCAAGGGGCCAACGACAAACCCCTCATAACCACTTCGATATGTCAAAAACACTCACATCAAGGCCATTTAATTTGATTTTCGGCACTTTGGCACATTCCAAGTGAGTTAATCAACTTGATGGCTGATGTATCGTTCTCGATAAAACAAAACAAAAGTGTCTCCCAAAAAAGCTAAAAAAAAGGAATACAAAAAACAACTACAAACTTGCCCTTAAGTCGCTTGTTGGATAAGAATGGCATTTGACTGGCTTAGGGTTGCTCAGTAAAAAAAAACAACTTCAGCATGTTTGGCCCCGGCGCCGGAATTTCCCAACTCCCCATACGACCATATACATATGACTCAAGTGACCACATCGTTTAACAAAGTCCACCATAAAAAAAGTGTCCCCTGTGCATTTGGCTACTGCTTAATGATTAGAAATCTCATTGTATACCCGTATTTGAGCCACATATAAAAATATATAAAATATTACAATGTTTCTTATGTTTATAATTATTTAGTTGAAATATGGATTTTTATATTTTCAGCACAAATTTTTTATCTTTTCATACAAAATAAACTTTTGCTACGGTCCGCAAAATAATTAATTAACTCGATTTATATTATGTTTACAAATTTGTACTTATTATATGATAATGGGAAATTTGAAACAATAAAATATTATTTTTAAAACATTTGTTGTACATTTGCTTAAACTTAGTCTTTATGCAGAATAATATCTAAAAAAAAAATGAAAAACTGTAAATGAACAAAGAAATCAGATCGTATTGCGGTAAGCTGACAATTATGGATGGTATTTAAGCAGACTCACCTTGCAAGGAAACAAATTTAACTAGTCGCCGCAGACGTTTATCTTTAGCATTAAGACCGAACTTAATACCCACAAAGCCAGAAACAGGCAAAATGTGCGACGGAGCGAGAGGGGGAGAGTGGCTACGGTTGTTTGGTGTGAGAGAGAGAAAGCTGCAGATGACAGCAGGCAGTTGGTTGTTGGCTCTGGTGTGTGTGGTTTTGGTTGTGGGTGGAACCGTTAGCAACCGGCAACCATACAACAGACGCCCCCCCCGCACAACTGTCTCCCTCCGCCTACACCCTCCGTGCCAGCATCGTTTGCCTGTTTGGCTGGTATACATTATCGCTGTCATGGCCGCAGTCATGGCTTCTGCTCCACCTTAGACATTGTATATGTATGCGGAGTCGACATCGTTCACTTCGTTGTCTGTCGTCCTATGGCAGGCAGCTATCTACACTTTGACTCACCCGCACCCTACACACACACACACACTCGCACACACCCAAACACACACAGACACCCCCTTAGCTGAGAGGTTAGACGAGGATAGCATTAGTTTAGTCGGAGTGCGAGAGTTCGTGTATCCTTCGTGTGCTCCGCGCTGATGGAGGATTGTGTGAGTTCAGGAATGGGTCATGCGCCTGAAGCATGTACAAACCTCACACATACATACACAATAGCTTCCTTTATGCTTCCGTATATACGTGCATACATATACCATTTATAATGGCAGTAAATACGCAAGTAAATAAAATAAGTCACAGTTTTAGTTTAATTTAAGGCGACGAATACTTGCTTAAGAAAAGGTTTTCTCTGCTAACAATAGCTGGCAATTACTTAAAATAATCATTCTTGTTCTTGTGGTTATTTGATAAGATCTTAAAGCAGCTTTATACATACATGTTTGCAACGTCCTTCAACAGAGCACTCCCAACCGGAATTAGTATTGGAGATTGGGTATAACCCTTTTGGGTGTTGATTTCAATCCTGGGCTATTTGGAAACTTATTGCAGGCTTGCACAAAGATTTTCATTTTAGATTGGTTTTTTTTTTACTTATGTGTTTCTTAAGATGCCAATTTGTTTTCCCTGCTGCTGGTTTACATCGTTAGAAGAATTTACAAAAAAAAAGACAAAGATACTTTTTGCATGCCAAATTTAAACTTATGGGCTTATATTGATTACCTTATTAAAAGTTAAGGGTAATTTGATAATAATTTAATTGTATAACAATAATTTTAGTAATGGATCAAGGTAAGCTTTGGGGCAATATAAAATATTTTATGTTGGTCTATTATTTTGAGCCTGATTAGGATGTACTGTGAAATATATATTTAAGAACATTAATTTTCATATGAAGCATATTCGTAATGCATAATGAATATCTTCATAAATCAAAAACTCACAACTGTCTGTAGGAAATGTAATTTTAAATAAAGGAAGAGAAATACAAAAAATATACGTTGCTATTGTGCCTGGACTTTATTGCTTGAAAAGTTCAAGCGATGTCATTCAAAAAGTCATAAATAATAATGTTTTCCAATAAATGTTCACATATGAGCGCGCACGCACTTGACTACCAAACCCCCCTCCCCGCCCCACAGGAGTTGGCAGGCAGGCAAGCAGGCAGGCAGACCAATTGAACCCGTGCCACCCACCAGCCACAAGTGGAAGGATCTCGCTCTGTGGAGTGACCGTTGTTGAACCTCAGCCTGTGGCATTTCGGCCAAAAGGGCGCCCAACTGTGCTTCATAACTTACAAGGTCATTTTTACAAATAACCATTAAGAATTTGTATCCTCATTTTTTTTTTGAGTCCTTCACTCTCATTTTTCTCTTATTTTTTTGTTGATAATTTAATGCTCATGTGTGACGAATTTTTATGGCTGACAAATGATTGATGCGTTTTCTGCCATTTCCTGTAAATATCATTAAAATTGCTTGTTTCTTGTTTAAAGCGACAACTTGTTATTAAAGACAATTTGTTGGATCTAAGCTTTCAGCGGGGTAGTTCAACAATATCCTTAAGTTTGTAGACTGTAACCAGAGAGAGTGAGCGGGACGAAAGAGTGAGTGAGTGAGTGAGTGAGATGGATGGAGAAAGTGCTGAAATGCAAGTTTAACGTAAAAATAATATCAAATAAGATTAGATAGCATTGTGTCGTCTTCAAGCAGTGTTTCCACTTAGGTTGGGGTTCAAGGAAAACAAGCAATTTTACAAATTGCACCATTTGCACCCCTTTGCTTAAGAGAGGCTCGCATGCACAGTGGGGCAAGCTACTACTTTTCTTAAAAAAACCAGTTAATCTTTAAAACAATTCAAACTTCTTACAGATTAATATCTAGTGAAAACTCTCACTGCTGAAAGTCTGAAATATTTTGTAACAATTTGAATAATACTTGGCCCACTGTAAGTGGCATTTTAAAATTCAAACGTTGCCCGGCACAAAGCCACACAAATCACGGCAAATACAATAACAAAAGGGAACCCTCCGGCACTCGCCGGAACGTAAATGTTGTACAATGTTAAACTTATTTGCGGTTTATGTCCTTGTTGCTACAGTTGCTCGCGTTGGTGGGCGGCTGAGGCGACAAAAAGGACCTCGAAAGCCAATAAAACGATTTTTTCCAAAGCGGACTGCTATCTATTTGCGAGTATCTATGAATTGTAAATGCTGGGAAAAAAGGACTATTGAAGTAGCCGCCGCGACCACTGACAGCTTGCGGTCGTTCGCGATATAAGATAATAGTATCATCAACACCAGCACCACAACGCACCACACCCTTCGACCACCCCCCGCCCATCGAGGCTACGCCTTGAAAAGGACAATGTCTGAGCATTTATTTATTTATTGTAGGCGTTGCTGAGGGAGGCGACGCCAACGGCTTCAACGGCTTTGGCCACAATATTGGGCATTGAAGTTCGAGTTTGGCTTCGGATTTAGTGGGTGTCAAGCAATAACAACTTGGATTCATGATAACAACTGCTTCTGCTCCGAGCTCAAGCTAATTTGCATGAATAACCCAAAAGACAGAAAATTATGCGACTTCTTTAAGCTTTTAAAGTTCCCGCTTCGGGGGCAAAACTAACAAATTCTGCACGCACATTTAAAAAACATTTAAAAAACCATTAAATGTTTTTCTTTCTTATTTATTTATTTTTTTTTTGTTTTGCATCACACCTCATTTTTTATGTTTTGCCTGCGCTTTTACAACACATTTTGGTTGCCTTTTGTGCTCAGTGGGCTTAAAAGAGGGTAGAATAAAGTTATAAAACAAATTGATGCAGATATTTTGTATACTATATATTTTATTTATATCATTAATGATCTGCTCAGATTTGTTGTGCTTGTTAGCTAATTTATTTCATCATTTGTTTTCGGTTTTCTGCACATTTGATAATAAACTAATTGTTGAAACTTAAGATATGTGTAACTCTTAATTGAACTACGAGTTTTTTGGGTACAGAGTATCTGTGAGTCGCTCAGTGTAATCTGGAGTGTTTTTTTCAAATTTTTTATTTTTCCAAATTGTTTTTTTTTTCCTTTCTGTGGTTTTCTCTAATCTTTGCGCCATTTATTTACACTTGATTAACACACAACTGACATTTGTTTGACTTTTTTGTTGTTGTGCGCTTGTGAGAAATTAAAATGCGAGTTGAGCGACAAAAATATAAACTCACGAGTCCTGTGTCCTGGGTCCTGAGTCCTTTTTCTGCGCCGGTTGCTGTTGCCGCTTTTTGACTTTGCCCTTTTTTCTTTTTATTTTGCCACAAAAATTATTCATTTGTAGAAAATTGTGACGGCGCTGCTGATGCTTTCGGTTGTGCTGCTTGGCCCTGGCTCTGCCCCTGGCCGCAGGCCAAACTGATTAATAAACCAAACGTCAAATGCGCACAATGGGCACGCATCATCGTAGCCACCCCCCTTTGGCAGCCAAAGACGAAATCAGAGTCGTAGCTGCAGCAGCTGTCATCTGTTTGTCATATTCAAATGGCAGCAGGGAGAGAGAGGGAGGCATAGTCACATCCTGTTCCTTTTTCAGCTCCCTGCAAGTGCCAAGTAGGCCTAGTCTAGCTTTGTTGTCAACTTGACTCTTGAATAGATTTCGCATGTTCTTTTTTTTTCTTTGTCGAGGGCGTTGGCCATTGTCAACTGTGACTGCTGCTGGGTCACAGTTGGTTGCCATTTGGCCAGCAAATTATTTGCATATTAAAAATGACACACACCAAAAAAGAAAAAAAAAATTAATAGAAAAAAACCAGATGTGTATCATTGCAATAGAGATGCTTGAAATAATAGCAAAAATATTGTTTTTGCAATACATTTTTGAATGTATTTCTTATAGATTTAAGGAACTGTGATTTTTGTTTAGTAAATGCTTAACAATCTTAACTTTGCTTGTACTCGGTAAGGAATGACCCTAGGGTATTACAATATCATGTGATTTATAAACATTAAGATTTATATGATTGCGCACGTCAAAGGCACACACGCCCACACACTCAAGGCGCACATAAAAATGATAAACAAACAACAGAAAATGCTCCACTATAATATTATTTTGATTTTTTTTTTGTTGGTGCTCAGTTAATGGCACTTCTAATGGTTTTATTTATGGAGTGTTTAGTATTTGGCCCATTTGAAACAATATAAAACACGCAGCCAACACTCCAGCATTCTGATATGAGGGGCAGTTTTTTTGGGATACTTATATATGGCCAGCAGCTAAACCAATCCGTATCGAATCTCTCTGACTTACATTGGCCATGCTGTGTTTTTTTTTTTTTTTTATTTATTAGGGTAGTTGGTCATACGATGTGAATCATCAATCAACTTCATTGTGGATATGCAGAAATAAAGCTGAGCGCTTCTTTAATATTTTGTAAAAATATTACAAGAGATAATATAATATATACACAACTTCAAGCATAGTTTCTTTTTTAAGTTTTAGAATATATGATTAAATAAATTGTCCCTTTCTTATCTAAAAACCTCTTTCCCTGTAAAGTTATTTTGTGCTGCACAAATATTGCTCAATTTTCAAATTCAATTTGTCACTCATAAATTTCACGCTGTATTAAAATAAATTTGTGACAATTGAAAAATTCAAGTGGTTGCCATTCAGCAAAATAGAAAAAAAAATAATTCGTTCTACAATGTGTCGAAAACGTTGCAAAATTTATGGCAAAAATTGTGGTTGCCCAGAGGGGAAAAGAGTGCTCGGCGATGGGTGGATTATTTGGTTTGGTCTGTCAAAGTTAAGCGGCGGCCTCTGCACCGGCACATGACTTGCATGCCAATGGGCTTGACAAACTAAGGGCTCAGGGCGGACACACTCTACCCAAAAAAAAAAAAAAAACAGAAAAAAAATTGTTATAGGCGATTGTGTTTTGGGACTCTCAAAATGTCGCGATAAATTTGCACAAGTTGGCAAAAATGTCGCTCGCCTGTGCAAATTGTAAACTTCTGTTTCGGTTTATATGTAACTGTGAAATGTCCAGCGGGGCGGGGAAAGCGTGACCACATAAATAACAAAATTTAAGGACAAAATATCAATATCCACTTTGCGGTATGCCAACTGCATGCGAATGAGTCTCTGGCAGCAGACTGGCAACGTCTTGTTTCTTAGAAGGAGCAAGTGAAGTAAAGATAGAGAGAGAGAGAGAGAGAGAGATAGAGAGAGAGAGGGACGGAGAGCTTTTGAAAGAAAATATTTTGAATTTCAAATTAAATTCTATTTCTTATTTTTTGTTTTGCAAAATTTCAAATCACTGCAAGCGACATATTGCGCAGCTAGTTTTCCTCATTCCACGATTTCCTTTCATTGCTGAATTTTCCGCATATCAATTGCAGTGCAAATATTCTAAAAGAAAAGATGGAAAAGTTTACGAGACTGAAAGCAATTTTATGTATGAAAAGTATTGGTTAAGTTAGTTAAATGTAATAATTGTACATGGAAGACCCTTGAGTAAAGCTAACTTAAATATATTTAGTATTACAATATATATATATTATATTTAAAACCGTTTTGTATTATGAAGACTCTCGCCTAAAGCTGAACTTAAATATATTAATTAATACATTATGTATATATTATATTAAAAATATTTCTGTATAAGGAAGATCTTTGACTCAAGCTAAACTTAAGTTTATTTAATATTACCAAATATATATTTTATTTAAAACCTTTCTGTATAAGGAAGACTAAAGTCAGTCAAGACTAAAGCTGAACTTAAATATTTTAAATATTATATTATATATATATATTATATTAAATACCTTCAATATATACTTTATATATATTATATTTAAAATACTTCTAAATCTAGCGCTTTAACATAGAATTTTTCACATATTTTATGTTTGTATTTTAGCATCTTGATGAGCAATTTTATGGTCAACGACGTTCTTGATTATAAAATCACTGGAGGTCTATGGACTATACTTTTATGATACTTATCGACATAAAAAATGCATCAAATTTTTTTTTTGTTGTTTTGTGCTGCCCTTTTTTCATTTCACTCCTTGAGCCGGTCATAAGCCAAATTTAATTTGTTCGCATATGACATTTACGTGGATATTCAAATAGCCCCGTTTCTGTCATACTTCAGTGGCTTTGATGTACCCGGTCTAAAGTATGGCTGGGGGATGAGGCGCGGGGTTGTGGAGTCGTTGCAAAGGAAAAGGTTTCGCTAGATTAATTTAGGGTCATGCATATAACATCGTTTTTTATGCGTCTGCCCTTATGCGCTGGATGGGTGGTTTGTGGTTGTGATTGTGGTTGCGTGGTTTCCAACCGTAATCAAGTGACGCAAAAGCTTTCTCTGTCAAGCCGGAGCAGCGCATATGTGAGTTTATTATTTATTAAGAAAAAGTCCTCAATGCCATTTTGCATAAAGTCCTTTTTGTGTTTTAAATCCTTTTGCAACAAGCAAACATGTCTTAATTTATTGCCTGCCTGTGTCGCATATGTTTGGCAAAGTTTGCTTAATTATGCCCCATTTATTTTAAAACTATTTAAAATATTGTTGATGAATAGAATTGCTGGAAGATGTGCTATATTTTAAATTATATTTAGTGTGGCAACTCATGCTCTGCTCTCCTGGAAAACATAATCTCATTGTGCTTATGAACAAGGCTTTATTCCGCTTTCCATTCTACTTATTATTGATAAATATTTGATGTTGTAAATTTAATTTTTGTCTTGGACTTTTCTCTGTTTCTGATAGCAGTTGTCTAAGACTTCCAATAGTCCGTTTAATCGCCAAGAAAAAACGCGCCAATGCGATTTATTACATTTTTATAAATATATCAATGAAATGGTTCACGAACTTCATGTGTAATAACATAATTTGAAAATTCAGCTCAATATTGAACTTTGTAAGTTTCTAAAATTAATTATATAAAGTTCATTTGTTATACGAGAATTTTAAATATTATTTTCATTGATATTGTTATTTAATTAATCAATATAAAAAAATTATATAGTCTGCTCAATTTGTTATTTTTATTAACTCAGTCTAAGTTGTCAAAAGTGAAGCTTGCCAAGTCTTAATGGATTTACTATAAGTATCAGTATCAGTAAGTATTTTTATATGATTTTCTATTGAGAACATTTACATTTTCTCTATATTCATTACTAAAAGCAGAACTAGTTAAGATGTCTCTTCATTATTTTAAAATACATTTGTTTATCACAAAAGGAATTCTTTTATAATTTGTAAATTTATTTTTTTTATTATTGTATTTGCAAGAGTACTTACTTAAAGTACTTACCAATATACCCGCTGTGTGTTCAAAAAAAAGAGAAAGGCAGTTAAGGAAAGGGAGAACTAGCACACGTAGCTGTCATTTATGTATCCTGGTCGTGGCGGGGGGTTTCCCCATCTCTCTGGGGGCCTGTTCCCGCGAATCTGTTACGTTATGAAAGTGACATGAATTCTAAAAGCGTTTGCGGCCCCGGCACATTAGCACATTTTTTTTTTTTTGTTTAGCTTTTGGTATTCCGTGGCACACACAAATGGGGGCAAAATAATTGTTTAAGTGACTTCTTTTATTTGCATTTTGAAACGTTTTGAAAGTGTCAATTGGGAATTTCGCTGAATATATTAAGCGTTAGCAGAGAGAGGTAGAAATCTTGCAGATATATTTGTATCTATCAACCAGTTCGTTTCTTCGAAGACATTTTCAACATTTGTTTTTTGATCCAACCGATATAATCGCTTATCCGTGTAAAGACAAAAACTCTGCCTTTCAAGCAGGGCTTGCGGCCGTAGGAGAGCAAACCATATAGAGACTTTTGCTCCTCATCGATTAATGGTCCACCGGAGTCACCCTTAAATGGTTTTTAAAATGTTATATAGAATTAACTATTTGGAACATATATACATACATCACAGGCACCTCGGATTCCCTTTGTGTTTATAGCACAGATTTCCTGTTTTTTTAAGTATTTGAATTTATACTTGACAAAACATATTGCATTGGTCATAGTACCAAAATGCACAACTTCAATATTCTTGGGCGTTTGGACTTTAGTGCGACCCCAACCAATTAAAATTAATTGTAAATTACTATCTACTTTGTTTCCCTTCCTAAAATCGATTACCGAAAATCTAAGGTTATCAATTGGTATGGCGGATGACAGTTTTAAGAGCATAATATCATTACCATGCAATGGTTTGAATTCAGAATGCCTTATCAAATCCTGCACTCTGAATCGAATTGACTTTCGATCGTAGAGCGTATTGGAGCCACCGATCACAAATAGATCCTTAGCAAAGAGCTGTCGAGGAGATAAGGTACAGTGGGCCGCAGTCAATACAAAATATGTGTCCAGAATTACACCGCCACAGAGATGTTTGTATTTTCCATTCTCAAATACCTGTATGGATACCATAAATGGGTATTGTGATGGTATTTTGTGACTAGTAACATTATTGTTTAATTGTTTTTTAGAAGTTGAGATCTGATTTGATCCTGTCTTGGGGTATATCTCGTTGTGAAAGTTGTAATTGTTGTCAGCTGTTGTAATAGTTAATTTATTTTCGACATCTAAAAAAGTAAATCTTTATTATTATATATCATTTATTTATGTTTCTTGTATACCTTTGCTTCCAGCGAATTCCGAACGAGTCCTTAAAAACATCGGCAGATAGAGAAGAATTGTATAAAGAGGAAGGTTTCTCATTGTTGCTCTATTTGATATATTTTGATGACTGTTTAAAAGTTTCTTATATGCATAACAAATGGACCGATAAATTCAATATGCATGCACAGATGCAGTTAATATGCATAACTTAATATTATTAACTTGGTCTATACATCAACATGTAAGCCTAGAATTTCCAGTATCAATGTAGTTCGTAAAAAACTTACTTTTTATTGACACCATCATAAAACTAAGAATTATACTACACACAGAACTGGTAGATGAGAGTTTCCATTATCCACTTACGTGGAATTGTTTCGTGTACATTGAACATGATTTATGATGACACATAAACAACAGCTTAACTTCCGCCTGAGTACCATGCTGGGTGACAAAAAATGAAGAAAAATTGCAGCACACCCTGAGATATTGACTAAAAGCCCCACAGACTCCAAACCGACAGCGCCACTTACCTTTTCCGCTTAAACACCTCCCCCCCCACCCAACTGGCACATAATGGATAAATGCATTTCGTAGGGGTTTCTTTTTTTCTCACCCAATGCTGCCTACGCTTTTGCCATTTGATTTTTTTATTAGCCAGCAAGTTGTTCCTTACCACAACGCTTCTTTCACTTTTTTTATGGTCACATGTTCAGCCGTGCGTCCAGTTGCCTGGGCGTTGTGGTCATCATTTCGCTAGCCCAGCCCACCCGTGACACATACACTATTCAAAATTATACTTTTAAGGTATTAACTCTAATAAATGTAAATTAAAATTTAATAACATTTTTTAAAAATTACTTATTGAAAAAATATTGAATAAAGAATGTTGAATGTTATTTTGGCTTTGTTGTTATTGTTAATTATTATGCCTTTTATTTTATTTATTTTGTTCTCTCTTTGCTAATAAATATTTAATTTCCCACTTTTCGTATTAAATAATTCAATTTGTTATTTTTATTTATAAAATCCTTTTATATAAACTGTGTGATGTATTTAGTTTATATTAAATAAATAGAATAATTCACAGTAGAAAAAATAGGTTTAGACACAAGAACCTTATACCATAACTATTATTTGGATTTCGATGGCAACTTAAATATTTTGCAGTGTACCGGCTAACACACACTGTGTCCTTGTGTGATATGTAAGGGATTGTTCGGGTCTGTAACTTTGCCTGCTTTTTGTCCTTAGTCAATGGTTTCCAAAGGGAAATTTATTGTTTTGGCAGCGGTTTGAGTCAAAGTTGGATCGCATCAGGTGCACTAGCAAAGGGCGAGGGTGCAGGTTGAAGGGTGCAGTGCGAGGGGTGTCACTTTTGACATTTAAGATGCCACACAATGGCCACTCGTTGACCACTTGCTTCTTCTCGGCGTCCTCGTCCCCTTCCCCTCTTCAACTAATTTATACACGTCGCCTGCATGTGACACCAACAACAACATTTGTTCCGGCCACATTTTTTTTGGTCAATCTATTTGCAATTCCGATTTTTATGGCTAGCTGGCAGTTGTCTCAATGGCCGACACTTGACAAAAAACTGTTGCACTGACAAATCTAATAAACAAATGACTGACATCTGGGAGCAATTTATTGGCGGTGTCCAAAGTGCCTGCATTTGTTTGCTATTATATCAGCTAAAGCTTTTAGTTAATAGAATTAAGGAAATGTTCTATTTGAGTTTATTTGCAGAAATAATAAGCTAAATATGTTAAGTATATGTGTTGTGAAATAAATAAAATAAAATTATATTCACACTTTATAAATATTTATTGCGGCTAATAAACAACTGCGTTATTTTCGATACTTTTCCATTTGGAATGTTATTGTTGGAGAGTCTATTATTACTCGTAATATATATAAAAAAATATATATATATATAAAAATCGTAATAGTAATAATAAATTGAGAAATCTCGTAATAATAATTAATTATAATATTATTTTTATTGTCTAGATAGCATTTTAATTTTTGTAAGTATTTTCGTCTAATCTAATTATTTATTATTTACTCTTTGTAAATAAATAGATTTATGTACAAATAAATATATGTTTACAGATATGTGCAGCTCCTTCTATATTGGCAGTGTCTCAGGTCCTTTGATTGTCATTGTTTATGGTGGTTAATTGTTGGCAACACATTGTTCAATTGTTTTATGGTTCATATGCATTTCACCAACACTCACTTTGCCTAATTGGGTCGCCCATTATGCGAAATGGAGACACAATCGCAATCTCAGCCTCAGCCTCCGTCTCCATCTCCATCTCAATCCAAAACCCCAACAGCGTCAGCAGCGTGCAATGTTCCAGTTTTACGTGTAAAGACAACCATTTGACATCCTCCCTGGCCAGCCACCTCCTCTGGTTCACATTGGGTATTCGCTGTCGCTCCGTTTAACTGCTTGAGGTTTCTGGTTAAATGCTCCGCCTTCATAAGCCATTAAGGCTAAGTGATCTGTTGTTGTCTGACGAGGTAGCTCCCCGGCCTCCATAATTCTCCTTACCGCAAAACACCTTGCAAATTGCCAGCTTAAGAATGGGTTTCTTTCCTATACTCTGTATGCATTAAAAGTGAGTGAAAAGCGTATTCTGACTTGGCATATTTATTATATATTTTCTTTTTCTATATAATCTTAATGAGCATTAAAAACGCCTTATCAGATATTTAAAACAAATACTTATCAATTTGCAGTAAATGTTAATTTGCTTGCTGGATAGAATTTTACATTTTTTATATCAATATGTTTTATATTTTTAAGTAATTACTTGTCGCAAAATATTCTTCCACGAACAATAAAATTTATATATTAAATATATATTTGTTGATGAGTGCTGGGCATCTTCTAGTCACGCACCATTTTTCATCATTGTTATTTTTTTTTATATTTTTTCAGACAGTCAATGGCACAGAATTGGAACGAACTAATTGTGCGGAAGCGCAGAGCACTTGCTGGTCTGAGTGCTCCAGCTATGGGAGACATTTTCTTTATGCATATACATACATAAATACATATGTAAGTATGTATATGAAAATCTTCTTCTTGGTCCAACTTAGTGTCAACTGGTCGATGAAAGCTTTTGAGTTCAAAGATGATTTGTGTCCCAAAAGTTTATACAATGCCAGTAAACTTGGCCAACAACTCAAATGATATGAAAGTTTTTCATTTGTTTAAGTTTGAGTTTTCCATATTTCTTATATGGAAACTGGTAAAGTGTCAGGGTCTCTACTCGACCAAGACATGCTGATTATATCTGGTCATTGTTAGGGCCTGCTGACATGCGTGACATTTGCCTGATGCCGAGCAGAGTGTCAGAGTGTCAGAGAAGTGTGTCTCCATATCCTAGCTTGGAGTTTGATTGTTGATAACAAAAGGGTTGTCCGGACATGGGACTCTTTCTATATCCTTGCAGAGGGTATTATAATTGTCCTATGAAATGTGTAACGTTTACTCTTGTTATATGTTGAGCCAATATATAAAGCTAGATATGGTTACTATGCTAAAAGATTTTAAATACTATATATATTTATTGTTATAGTTGCCTAACTTTACGCTTTATCAACATTTCGACAATCCTATAATCAAATTAAAACTTTAATTACACCAATTGTGTTGCTAAATAAACTGAATATTTTAAAATAAAATTAAACACAATTTAATTAAATTCGAAACTAATTTTGTGATCTGAAATCTGTCATAAAAGAGTATTCAATATTCCATAGAGATGTAGAATTACTCTTTGCTATTTGACTCATAGTTTAGCCAAGGGTTGTGGCCGTAATTTAATTGTGCAATGTCAAATCTAATCCCCATTTGAATCTCAGCCGGTAACATTCCCAAATCATATGCAAGAAGAGTAAGAATTAATCAATGATTTACATGAACAATACGTGTGCACATGTCGCCAGCCGGCGGCAACACAACCCGAGACCCTGTCCAAATAAAAAAAAAAAGAGTCCAACTGGGCTGCAATCGTGGCCAACACCCGCTTGTTAGAGCTTGGTCCACCCATTGCCCAAGGGCAGCAGCAGTTAGATGGCAGGCAGTCGGGCGGAGGGGGAAATGGGAGGGGTCACGCTGAGGCTGCAATGTGCATGAACACAAATAAGGCGTCGGTCCTGATCCTTGTCAACCACCAACAATATTTTCAATGTGCCCACAACGGGCAGACGAACCAGCGGCAGAGGCAGTGGCAGAGGCAGAGTCAGAGTCAGAGTCAGAGCCACTGCCTTAACCTCAACCTCAACCAGAGCCATAACCCAACCACTGGCTGCAGTCGCTAATAATTCAATTAGTTGCCTCTAAAAAGATGCCAAACTGTGATGCTGCAAAACCGCTGTGGTTGTGGTTTTTTTTGTTGGTGGTGAGGCATGGCACCGGGCAGCTCTGCGCATGGGTTTCCTCTTCAACGGCTGCAGTTGCACAGAAGTTTGTGGCGTTGCAGCGTGGCTTCGATTATCAAAATGCCGCCGGCCAAATATCGCACCACTGCATAAATTTTAACGGGTCGCTATAAAATTTCTTAAAACTGGTTTGGCTTTAATATTTGGTATATTATCGTTTTTAAATTAAATACAAAAAACAAAAATCGATAATCAAACTATACAAATATGAATTTTAGCTATATTTTAATTAATTTTAATTAATATCATAATCTTAATAGGAACAATATTAGTACCATACATACTCTAATATATATATTTTTTTTTTTAATTATTACGATTATAGCAATTATTAATATTGTTAAAATAATTATCTTTTATAAATTTAAATGCTATGTTTTATATCTCAAATAAGTATTATATTTACTGTTTATTATTTAAATTCTGAAATCCCTTTAATTTTTCTAAAATAATTCGAAAATAAAAATCAAAAAATCAAATTGCTTACCCACAGTTAGGCACAGCAAATCCGTGGTTACAGCCAAGTAATTGTGATATATAAATAAAAATCAACATATCAAGATACAAGCAGAAGGATGTACAACAACAGTGCAACACCAAAGGTGGTGGATAACTTGAGGGGTGCGGGCGCTACATGTGGCACATGTAAATTTTAAATTGTAAATAATCGTAAATAACGCAAATATCGCCTTAAGCACTGCGAAAGCGACAAAAGGCGACGACTTCGCAATTCGCAATTCTCAATTCTCAGTTCTCAGTTCTCAGCTCTTAGTTATTTGCCCACTTGCACCACTCACACTTGCACTAATCTTATAATAGGTGGAGGGGGGTGGGCAGGGGTAGCTGTTACAAGTCGGTAGCAAGACTGAAGTTGGCCGCTGGCTGAAGGCTAACTCGCTAAGCCAACTCTACTCCCCCATACCCCCTGTGTGCCACGCCTCCTTCTGCTGAGAGGCCTGAGAGTTGTCGGTAAGATTTTGAACAGATTTATAGAGCAGCATGGCGCATGTTTTGGCTTCCAGTCAACGTGTGTGCGTATGCAAAGTGAATTTATTGACTTAAAATGCAAATTTCCCATGACTACAACACAAAAATAGCAAAACGAGTACAGCAAAAAAAAAAAGAAGAAAAACCCCAAAGAGATTTCCACAAATTTCCGCATAACATGATGCGTATTCACAGTTTGCCTCACTTGATAGATTGCCAAGCGAAATACTTGTAGAACCTTCGCGGGGCGGCAGATTACTAGATGGTATTGGTGGTGGCAGTGGTTGTATTGCTGCTGCAGGTGGTGTCTGCTGTATTTATTTAAGCTGTCTGTACAAGTGGCTCGCAATTTGTTGAAGATTAAATGCCATCTTATGTGTTGACAATTTGTTATTTTTAGCAATGGGTGTGGCCAAGGCTTGAGCTTGTTTGCATGCCATTACCCCAATAGGCGTGGGAGCAACTCAGAGAGTATAAAACCATTGATATACTTACTCTCCGAAAAGTTGATGGCTTACTTGGATGTATTTCAGCATGATTTTCTGGGCACACAAGTTATTTTTATCAGCTTTGCTTAAAAATGAAAATGAAAATGCTTAAATTAAAATTGAAATAATGATTCAAATAGAACGCGTAATTGGTTAAAAAAAATTTAAGAAGTAAGAAGCAGAAGAAAAAACCCTAATTATATTTTAGATATATGAAAAGATTTTGGTAATTTTTAGTTAATAAAAATGTTGGCTATCAAAACGATATGCCAAAGAAAACTAAATCTGTTTGAATGGGAATGTTTTCTTATTGTTAATAAATTTATGATTTCAGAAAATCTATTTGATTACAAAATTTTTTATTATAGCTTTATAATATATTTAGAGTATTCAAGTAAATGACAAGAAAACCCAATTAAGACAGGTGTGCAAAGTAATTTCGTGCTTATCTTAAAATATCTGAACAAAACCTGAAGTCTTCCCATTTAAGTGAACTACCCATTTCAAAAATTCTAAATTCAAACATTGTAGAATAAATAACTTTGGCAGCTAACGAAATAATTCAAACTCGGCTTATCGCTATTTTAGCCAGAGAGAAGTGCGAAAGTTTGCGCATTTTGAGTACTTCTCGCTCTTTCAACAAACAAACAGGGAAAACCCAAAAAACCGATGCCAAAATACTCGCAACTAACCTTTATTTGTTTTGTGGAAAAGTGAGTCAAGGATATCCGACGCTGATAAGCGACCAAGCAGGACCATTAAAAATCCCTTTTGTTTTTGAGAACACGCGGAGCAAACAAAGCCACAACCTCTCCGGCTAAAACATGATGTAGAACAAATGTTATGAGAAGGCGGCCAAGAAATTAAGCGTGTCGACGCTTGTTGACTGCAAATGCCAAAGTTGCGTATGAAATGCGGTAATAAAGTGCGCCGCAGAAGCCGCAAATTATAATTTTAACCTTTTACGCGCCTCGAACTGTGACCATGGTGCAAGGGGGGGGGCGGAATGTGAGCAGCAGGCGACATGTGTGTCGGCAGCGATAAGCGACGAGCCGTTGGCCTCATCTAATAGAATTAAAATCCCAAAAGCTGGAGTGCTCCAAACCGAGCGTAGCGCAAAGGTCGTGCTGAATTTTAATGGTGCCCCAACCCTCACAAGCTTCACCTCAGGGGTACGTACAAGTGGCATATGAGTGAAAATAATAATAACAGTAATTTGAATGCTCAACTAGGCAAATGTCGAGTGGAGTTTGGGGTGCCACAAAATTCATATGCAAATGATTTGGAAACATTGCTTATAATCCAAAACCAGGAGGTTGGCCCCGTCACTCGAAGTTAACGTTTTGTAACCCTTTTGGGCCATAAATTGAAAATAAACCATTTGCTCGTCTTTTGCTTGACTGTGGCAAATAATAATAATTCAGGATTAGTTGCAACTTGTTTGCCCCACGCCAACTGCGAGGTTAATTACAACATTCGGTCAGGTCGTCCTGGTCGTCCTGTCATGAATGGTCGTCCCTTAAGCTTGAGATAAGGTAATCGGTTCTTTTGGTGGAATACTTTTGGCTCTTAATGACCACTCGCAATTGGCAATTAGAAACGTGTTGTGGCTATAAAAATGTTAAAATTAAATATATATTATATAATTATGAATTGTAATAGTTAATTTTTTTAATTAAACACCAATTTTGTGAACCATATGAAAATAATTTTTAATTCTTTTTTAGATCGTCAAGAAATGGTACAGTTGAAATGTTTTGAAATATAAATGAGACTGTTTCAGCCGGGCTAAGCTGATTGCTGATTTTTCTGATTAATGGCTAATATCAGCATCTACAAACAACTTAAAAAAAATATTTGAAACTACTTGACTTAGTCAGTTTAAAATAAAATATAAAAAAAATATTAAATATTCGATTTTGATTCCGATTACGGATAACCAATTCATGTTACAAATTAGCATTCTTAAAAAGTTTAAAAATCAATTTTGGTCAACTTTAAATAGCAAATCTTTTTATAGAATATTAAAAAATATCTCAAAGAATATTTATGTGCATATAATAAATAAAAGCCAAATTACACAGTAGTAATTCATTCCAATTACTACCACAAAATGATATGTGGCCAAAGTTGGCGTTGTTTGCACAGCGGGATGTGGCCAAAAGCGAATTTCTAACACTTTTATTTGCATTGTGTTATCGTCCAGATTGGCAGTGTTCTGCGGCTGCGAGTCTGTTTGCCGCTGTTTGTGCTTGCCACAATTTGCGGTGCCTCGAGTTGAGATCATTGACAAACTCTGCCCCCGTTCCCCGCATCTTTGTTGATTGAAACCACCACGAAAATTGCAGTTGTTTCTGCTGTTTGTTGCACTTTGCCTGTTGTTAGCCTTTTTTTTAAATGCGTGGGTTTTGTGCGACTGATTGGCTGTTTTTTTTTTTTTTTTTTAACATTTTTGCATTTAATTTAACGCAATTGCCAAACATTTACACAGAAGGTGGTGCTAATGAATAAACAATTAATCGTGGGAGTTTCCAGTCGTGTCACAGTTTTAGCCAACTAAAAAAAAAAATGCATTTAGTTACTCAATCAGCGAATTACCAATTTACAATCGTGCAGAATTTCTAAGCTTTAAATAAATAAGAATGACAAAATGTATTTAAGTATTGCAGAAAGTAAAACTCAACATTAAAACAAAATTCTTTTTTTAAGATCCTTTACCAAATTATAAATTGCAGATGTATTTAATTACAGAACGGCTTCCACTAATTAATGCAAAGAATATTCAAGGAATATCAATGACAATCATAAATAGATGAGACAAAGAGCAAAAATTATTCACGCTACATAATTAAAGCAAAATGCCACAAAGACGGTAGGCAAAGGGTTGGAGGGTGCAGGGTGGAGAGTTGTGGGTGTTGTGAGTTTGAGCTTTGGCGTCGAATAACCAGGAGGCAACCAAATCAACCACAGTCAAACCAAACCCACTTTTGTAACCACAGGCTCAAAGTGTTTGTCATTTGTTATTTTTGGGTATTTGCGAGCTGCGGGCTGGATTTAATTACACACAATTACCGGATAGCACAAGGCGATCCATTTACACTTGTGTGCGTTCCACTGGGCACAGCCGATGACACTCTTTTCCAGGCAACAGGTAAATTCTACCCCCCACATCCCACCCTCCCTTTTGGGCTGCTCATTAATGGCGTTAGACATTTTAACGAACTTTATGCAAATTGAAAACGGAAACACTTTGAAATCGCGACTCCGCACCCCACTCCTCCCTCTGCCACACCCCCTTTCCCAGGGGTTTTTGGCTTTTGGCACACAGTGCAACTCTTTCAGTGGCTGAAACTGGAACTGGCAGAGTGGGTGGGATTATTGGTTGGAGCGGTGTCTGGAGTGAGTTGGTTAGCAGCTTGTGGCATCGTTTCGTGTTAGTTGAGTTATTATTGTAAATTAATTTTTGTTCATTAGATTTTATAATGTCACAAAGTTTTTCGACACGCAGCTGAGACTGAATGTTGCCCCTTTGGGGGATTGGAATAGATTATTGGAGTTGGAGGTTTCATTTGCAAAAGGAGGAGTGCAACGGTATCTGGTATTTTTTGAGGAGCAACATTTTAATTACATAAATGGGAAAGAAATGAAAATATTAAAGTTCTCATTTCTAATTTGTTATTGCAAATGGAATTGGAATTGGAGTCAGAGATATTATATAAAAATTTGAAGCAATTTTCTTTATATAAGGGAAAAAAATACAGTCTTCTTCTGTTTTCCTCTGTGTTATACACATAAATAAAAGCACATGAGTACGTAAAACACACACCCACACACACATGAAATGAGCGGTAAATAATCCTTTTGAAATGTCGCAAAGCAAATTAATTAATGTGCCACACAGCCGGAATTTATGGCATGAATAGCGAAATGCGGTGGTGCACAGATGCCACAGGTGCATGCCTCTGTGTGTGTGTGTGTGTGGGGGGGCTGGTGGTGTGGTGTATGGTTGTCATTATTACTGCCATTACAGATATACAGAGATACAGATATACTTATATGCGGAGCACACTTTACATCCCCTGGGTTTTTGTGGAAATCGATGCTATTGAAACTTTCGCCGCAAACCCGTTTTGCATATTTTAGTTTTTGAATTATGGTTGAAAGTTGGCTTTTAATTGAAAGTACACAGTCTCTGTGTACATTATGAACTCATTGATATCGAGTCATTATGAAAATGGAAATGTTTATTATTATCATTTTGCACATTTGGTCCTGGCGACATAGAGATGACAAAGCATAATAAATTACCAGACGCCATCGCTGCAGACTCCCGATTCCGGGCAAGCGTTTTTGGCCTGGGTTCAGTGTTTTAATGAATTTTTAATTAGTACCAATTAATATGGTAATTTGTTGAAGTGCTAACAGATACCACAAATCGAATTTCACTGAACTGGGCGCCAAATTGCATCAGTTTGTTGGCCATAAATGATTATAACTATGAAGGGCCGACAAAGTGGCTATCAAATAGACACGCAAAAAGCAACGAATATATTCGAAGATACATTTCCAGATAAGGAATATGAAATATTATGGGGAAGTATTTAATAGTCAGCTTATAAAATGGTTTCAATTATTAATCACACAAAAGTTATTTCGATTCCGTACAGAGTAAAAGTATGCAAAGATATACCTAACTAAGTATTATTATTATTATGATTATAATGACTATCTGAGTATTTAAAAAAAAAATTGATTTATAAAATTGACACAGTTATCATATATACTGTGAAAATAAAGCTATCGCAAAAATTCCTTCATTTACAAATATATTTATATATATATTTACTCTGTATACAAATCAAATTGTTAGCTTATCTAGAAAATACCAAGTTAAAATCCATTTTTTTTATTATTTCATAAATAAATAAAAATAAAAATAAATCACATTCTATGAATAATTTTTTAAAGTTTCTCTGGATATGTTCTTAATCAATCTATTCCAGCTAGAGACACCAATTGATTTATATATATTTTTCATATATATATATATATATATACATATATTTAATCAGCAACTTGGAGTTATAAATGTAAGAATACAAATATCCAACAATTATAAGACTAAACATATATATGTACGTACATTTGTAAGCCTTAATTAATTTCTTTATTAGTGATAATCTCAACTTAATCTTTACCATTTATTTACACTCATTGCTCGACAGGGAAGCGCGGGGGGGAACGGAGCGAGAAGGAGGGGAACAGAAATGCGCACAAACAATTTCATCAAAACTGAAAGGCAGAATCCGGAGGCTTAAAGTCACGAATCCCGCTGCAGATTAATTGCATTAATTAATCGCTAAAAACAAAGTACATAAGCAAACAGAAGACTCCTCCCCACCCCTCCCCTTTACTCATCACTTTGTAATATGGAAGACACATAAACAAGCTGTGGGGGGATGAGGGAGGACTTTGATGAGGTTGTTGAATGAGAAAATAAAACAAGTGGCGTTTCCGTTTTTCATTAACTGCAGACAAAAATCCAAATCAAAATGTCGATGTATTTGTGTGTGTGTGTGTGTGTTGTGTGTGTGTTTAATTATTTTTTATCCATATCGTGTAATATGCCCAGAAAATGATTTGTTTGCCGGACAATTGCTTGGGGTTCGTCTAGTTTGCACTGTTTAATTACTGGTTGCTGGTTGCCAAAACCCAAACCAAAGCGCAATTTCATAATTAACATGGCTTCCATTCGACATCAATCGCAATGCAATAATCATAATCATCATAATGTAAGATTAACCATTGCCCAGTTCCCAAATCCACCCCACTACACATGGACTTTGTTCAGTCAGTTGCATGGAATCAAATATGATTCGAATTGATTGATCATTCCCAGCGGGTGTTGTTACCTATTCCTGTCTCGGCTGTTTGCCTAACCGTTGCCCACCCGTTGTACTTGTAATGTATCCTGTAATCGAGAGTAATCCTGTAAAGACCAGCACAAGAACCCACTCAGCTGGATGCCATCAATTCATTGTTCCTCGTTGCCTCCTCCTAAATGCCCACTCCGAATTCAGGAGCAGCTTAGCTCTGCCTTGATGAATTAGCCTCTTCTATTGGTTCATATTCAGGTATAGTTTGCGATTTCTGACTCGAACTGATGTTTTCTAAGTGAGTTTTTTTTAAAGCTTTCATTCAAAATTTATCTTGCAACTTCTTTAATTTTTTTTAATTTTAAACTACTTCAAAACCCATTCCAAAATTACTTTAGAAAATAAATAATATAAAAATTATGCATTTATTATTAAAGTTATTTTTTTTTTGCATATATGTAGTATTTTTTCCACTAAGTAGAATTACCTAGTGAAAGTACGCAAAACCTTTGCTTATCCGATGACATCAAAAGTCAGCTAAGGAAATGTATCTCCCAGATCTCCCCCCCCCATGCCCGATGTCAAACCGCGTTCAAGTCCCAGGAGTCAATGGACAAACAGAGAGAAAAATCAAAATCAAATGCCATGGCAAAGTGGATTTTCCACCCTTTTTATTAGCAATTGCTCAACGCCCCTGTCCCGGCCATAGTCAACGTCAATGTTAACGCCAACGACGCACTGGCAGTGCCCACAACCACTGAGTAGTGGTTGCTCAGTGGTTGTGGAACGGTAATCCCACAATGAGCTGCCATAATAGATGGCAAGCAAATTGAAGAGCTTTGCCGACGGAATCGAGTGGGTCGACAGCAAAGTAGAACATTTGTGGTTGCCGGTGGGTTTGTTTTGGATGGTTGTGGTTGTCGTGTTGGTGGTGGTGGTGGTGGCATTGACTTCTGTGTTGCGCTTAACATTTGCGGTTTCGCACTTTTGCAACAATTCGACGACGGCTGTCGTGTGCCAGCGGGTGTTCTCCCCCGCCCCGCACCCCTTCCAACCCATCAATTGTACGCAACAGGGTGGAAAGTTGAAGTGCATCCGGATGGTCAGTGAATTGTGGTCGGGTGGTTGCTGAATGGCGCTCCGTTTACTGTTTTGTTGATGCCCACTGCATAAATTACCAAATGAGACTTTTTGTCATTATGCGAATTATGAGGCTGGATAAAAGGTATTAAATATTTTGGTCACCAGCTCTGCACAGCCTTTTTGCCTGGTTTTAGGCTAATTGAAAATCCCGCCCACCTTTTGCCATGTGCCGGGCCCCAGCTGGCCAACAATATTCGGCAATTTGCAAATGGTCCACTCTCGGCACCATCAGCAGGTCCATTAGTACTCGTTAGCCAGTGTTATAAGGCTACTTCTCAAAAGGATGTTCAATTTTTAATAACAACCGTTTATTATTTTTCAGCACTAGTATTTTAGTGGTTTATTGGGTAATTTGTGGAGTAGAATTAATTATGATATATTATATATATTTTTCTACATTTATTTTACATTAAAATAAAAAATTTATCATATGGTTAAAGTATAAATTAAAATATTTATTAGTTAAAAACTAGCTTTAAAGTTTAAGCTGAAATATATTTTTTTTGGTTTTCTTTTTTACAAATATTAAATATAAATTGAAGGGATCATTTGTTTGTTTGGCGTTCCCACAATATATATATATTTATATTTGCATTTCCAGTGAACTCTTTGTCAATATTTTGTTATCAGTTTTTCATGCATGACATCATTCACATATAAATCGCATCTGGATCGGAAGTGTGGCTACGTGTCAACTTTTTTGACATTTTTAAATTTAAACTTTGACAGTTTGCTGATGGGTATATGACCAAACTGGGTAGGTATATAAAATGGAATATCGAACCAAAAATACTTTAATAAGAACTCAGGTAGATGGTTAGAGAGCTAATTTAAGTTCAAGAAAAAAATAAATGATTTGGCTGGATTAATTTTTTGAACAATTTGGAGCTGTTGGATTTGGAGAGTGTTTTCTAAGATATAGTAAAAAAAAGCTATTGAAATATTAATGTTGAGATTAAACAGATGTAACCGAGTCCGGTCTTAATTTGCATGTGGCTGTTGCCCGTAATTAAATCTAAGAACTGTGACAATTCATTTTACCCTTGTTGATGGATTCTGCACGCATGTCCAACCCTTCATCCGTATGCATCCCAACCCAGCCCAACCCAGTCTCAGTCTCAGTGCCAGTGTTGTCTGCCCGCACCCTTTGGTTCAGCTGGAGAGGAGGTTGAGTGTTGTTACATTATCATCGACATGAAGCACAACGTGGTCGGACGGTCACAGGCTAGCGAGACTCCTGTCCTCCACTTCCACTTCCAGGACATTCGCAGACTCCTCGGCACATCATTGTGGCGACAACTGTTTGTAGTCGTATTATGTGTCATTGCTGTGAAGTGCTCTCAAATTCTCAAAATGTGTTCACTCGCTTTTTAGCATTTTAATGCAGTCACTGCGGAGATTTGTGCATTTTAAGTGATTTAATGGATTTTGCATGCATTAAAAAATTGAACAAGAAGCCAAGTTGTTAATTGCAATGCGAATTTATTATTATTATTATTATTATTCATGATGATAAGGGAAATGCGACAAATTTGAAGAGTGCACTCTGCAGGCAACTCAAAAATTTGTAACAACTGTTCAATTCCGCATTGAAATAAAGTCATAAAGTTAAGAGTAAATTTTAAGGTTCAAAAATATCCGAGTTGTGCTGCAAAAACCCAAGCCATTCAATTCTTAAAAATTATAATTATTTCTTAATTCACTTATGTTTTATTTTGAATTCCGTTTAAGCTTCAACTCGGACAATTGCTCAATATTCTTGCTTCTTTTTTTTTGACTTTTGCTGTCTTTGTGTCTCAACGAATAATTAAAGAATAACAAAAGGCAACCGAATCGAGATGACAACAACAAGAACCACATCAGTAACTGTCAACGAGCCAACATTCTATCAAACTGTCAATAAGCAATTCATTTGCAAATGCGATTCTCAATGGGAGCAATAAAAAAACAACTCCCAAAAAAATGGAGAAGAAAAACCCGAAACAAATGCGCCACAAATAGTAGGTGAGTTCGTGTCATTGTTTGTCAAAAAGCCATTTCGGTTCGTATCGAATTTCAAGTGGAAAAAAAAAGTGGAAAGTGACCAGAAATTGTATACCACATATAAATCCCAAATCTTTTCTATGAGAAAACTGCGCTGGTCAAACTCGGCTTGAGCTCTTTTTGCCATCATGTGTGAGAGTTGTAGGGTGTTTGGCCAGTCGGCAATCGGAATTGTCATGCTGAAAAGTGCGATGAAAAATACTCCCCTGGGTGGCTTTTGGCACTCGCATGTGACAGAGTCGACGCGCTTTGGCACTCAGGCGCCCCATATGGATAAGCGTAGCAGGGGGGGGGGGGGCAGGCGTGCCAGAGAGAGAGGGGGGGAGGGTAGATGGGTGTGGGGCAACCTATCAGGCTGCTGCCATCTAACCGAGCGTTGACATTTGTGCATGTGCGCTTCATGCACAATCAACGGTTCGATTTAATGGAAAAAAATGAATTTCACTCCACGGCTGCTGCTGCTGTGGCTTTGGAGCCGCCTTTTATGTGGCCAACGAGTTTCCATGAATGCGAAAATTGGTTGGCAGCTACAAAAAGCGTTTAATAAACCGTTTTTTTTTTTCTCTTCTTTCCCCATTGGCTGCGTCGCACAACAAATCGAAACTCGAAATTGTAATTGAAGCTACTCGCATTGACTGTAGAACTTATACAACAAAAAAAATTTAAAAGCAAAAAAAAAAAAGAAAAGGCAAATATATTTGGAAACTGTCTATGAATTTTAGCATTTGGTTTTCTGCATTGTTGTCAAGAGGCTTGGGCTTAATTAATTGTGGTGTGAGACTCTCTCTGTGTACAATTACAGCATATCGCAAAAAAAGTTTTAGATATCCGTTAAATGCTTTCCATTCAACGCTTGATTTTAAGCTTGAATTAAATTTAAAAAAAAAACACAAATTTCGTTTGCAAAAAAATTGACAATTTTTTGACACAATGCTGCTCCGATAAGCACACGCTGAAGCGTATAGGAAATTACATTTTTCCAATCAAAAACATTTCAATAGCTGTTCACGCATACCAGAGGGATAACGAGAGAGAGACAGAGATAAATATAGAAAGAGAGAGAGCGATACAAAATAAGCATTTTCAGTCCCCGAACGGTTTATTGGTATCGGATTTATTCCATTTCATGTCAATAAACTTGCACAAAATATTAAATTTAATGCATTTAATGCCAGATAAAAAAGATTACATTTTAAATTTTGTGTTGCATATAATATTTATACATAATTTGTACATAAATACATACATGAAAATAAAAATAAATACATAAATAATTAGCTAGTGATTTTGTAATAAATATAAATATTTTACATTTTTTTTTATATATATCATGGCTAGTTCTATTTAATTATTAAAAATAACACACTTAAATATATTTAAATCAGCTTTTAAATATTATGATTTTTTTTTGTAAAAATATATGGTTTATGATTTATTAATTTAATTTTTATACATTTTATAGCAGATGTAATATTTTAAAAAATCTGCTTAAAAGTAATTTGAAGCTTGAAAAACTGAATAAAAATATGCGTTAAGAGCGAAACATTTCAATTAAATATTACGCATTAATATTCATTAAATTATTTGCACTTGTGGTGGATCTGTTGCAACTCTTGTGGAGAGTATGTGGCACTTATATAGTCATATTGCTGGAGATCTGTTCAAAGACAATAACATTAAATCACTTAAAGTGTCAACGCTGTTTTGCTGCTGAAGCGCCCTTGGCTGCCTGCTCAGTGTCCAGTCCAGTCCAGATGGCATTCATTATCATAATCTGCAACATCATAAAGCAATTTGGTGTGGCGTGGTAGTGGCAGGGGGCAGTGGCAGAAGCAGGGGCAGGGGCGGTGTTACATGTTGAGTTGTTTGCGTTGCATAGAGCGTCTTTATGGATATGTGACTGGTGTAGCGGATGCTTGTTGCTCATTTGTGTTGTGGTTGTGGTTGCTACTGCTGCTGGTGTCGCTGTTGATGTTGGTGTTGTTGTTGTGCGTGGGGCAGCAAGCAGAAATCTTAATTACTTGCCCAAGCGAGCGCTTGACCCCATGCAGCGCCTGAACTCACACGCCCAGGACGAGTGTTTGGCGCTGGAGTTGCCGCCTGTTGAAATGCTGTTCGAGTCGTCACCCACAAACTCAGTCGCCCATAATGGGGGTTAATTGGGCTGTGTGCGCGACACGCATACATCTTGGTAATTAACCAAAGAAGCGACTCCAAGCGAGTCCGCAGCCTCCTCATAGGCCCGCTAGCTTCTGTCAGGCAAATGGACATTTGCTTTCTACATCTAGTGGGACGGGGTGTGGCAGTAATTAAGCCTGTGTCCAGTATTCCACTATCATGTGAACCGTTCACTTTCTCTCTCTCTCTCTTAGAGATAAGCATCGGGGGGCAAACTTGGACACCATATGCACATTTCATATTAATTTATGGGGCGTTACATTTTACGCTTTCTCTAGAATTTATTGTGCTTGCCAATGATAATATTTATTTTCTGCTTTCCTTTCGCAGCATTGTTTGTGTCATTGGACTTTCTTCTGGGGTGGACTTTTGCAATTTATGGTTCCATTATGTTAATTATTGACAATTGTTGGATGGTCAAGCGCTAATTATTTCTATTTGCAGGAATGTGCGACAATAATTCAAGTAAATAACCCCAATGCACTGTGCAAATTATGCCAACTTAAACTGGCGTTTTCTAAACGAGTTTTCCAAACTGACAAATTATTATGATATATACATTTATTGCTTATACAAAAGCAGCAGTAAATATTATACAATAAAAAGAGTATAAACATATTTTAAAAGTATTTTAATATAAGAATTTATTATAAATTGAAAATTTATAAAATTAATTTTGACTTAATTTTTATGTGAGTAATATTTATATAGATTAAATAATATTTTAAGAAAATTAATTAATTATGACGAATGCAAGATAATTTTAGCTTTACTATTTAAATACTTTGGTCTAGTAAAAAGTAACACTTTACTATAATAAAAACACTTTATTTATTTTTTAATAAATATTTTGAGGTTCATTTTAAATTCCTGTGCAAGCCAGCACAATAGCTCCATTAGGAGCTGCAAATGTATAATATCAATTTGCAAGTCTCTTCTATTTCTATTTCTATTTATATTTCTGAAAGTCATTGTTGTCCAAAATTGTGATGTACAATGCGATGCTGTCCAGAGAAATGCATGAAATAATGGACTTTAATGGATGCAGAGCCAGGACAAAGAGCGACAGCCACAAACAATTCATGTTAAAAGAGCAGTTAAATTAAATTTTAAAAAATTTAAACAAATACAGGCAAACCACAAAAAAATAAAGATACAGAAATCAAAGAGAGAAATATTTGTTAAAGTCATTAATCAAAGGGAAATTTATCTACGATTTTGTTACTTTCACTTCAGTTTGGATAGAACAGATTTCATTAGCCAACTGTCAGAGGCTGTGGGGGGTGTGTGTGTTGAGTGTAGGCGGTGTACGAGGGGTGCGAGCCTGTGGTTGGTAGCCTTAATTGTTATTTGGACAAATTGTTTTTGGTTAACAAGCACAGGATTAATGATCTGGTCAGTCAATAACTGGCCCCGCAGAGGTGGTTGAAATCCCTTTTGCCCCAGCCATTTCAGCACTGACTCAAGCACCATAAAGCACAACCGTTGCCACATTTTGTGGCATATAAATTGTTAACGGTATGGCAATTAAAGCCCTACTAATTGCCAACAATAAGACACTTAAGAAAACATGACTTCTGCATGGCAAATTGTGCTATAAGAAACAAAAAAACACAACAAAAGGGTTAAGAAAAACCCTCTTAAAGACTGAATTTATTTGCAGACAAATGAAAAGGGAATTCCCCCAAAATTCAATTTGCAATATATTTATCTGCTGACAATGATGTCATAGCCATGACAGGATATCATTACGACATCGTTATCCCATCTGAAATTAGTCATTAAGCCTGAATTACGCCTGATTTTCTTGCCGGCCACAAACGAATTTGCCGTATAAACAAAAAAAAATTGTGGCTGTTTTGGTCTTTTGATGTCGGTGGAAATCAGCTTATAGCCAAATTTATATTGTGACGCCCGCAAAGCGTTAAGAACTGTCCACCTTTTAAAGCTTTAGACGGGCTCAACTCACGTAAATTTTCTATTTTTGTTTTTACCCCCGGGACTGTGTGTGTGTCTGGGTGTGTGTGTTTGGACCCCAATGGAGGCCTTTGCCTTTTCGGCTACAGATAACGGACGCAGTCGTGTTCAAAAAATGTCGCGGCCGGAAAAAAAACTTTTGCGTCATAATAAATAATTTCAACGCATTCGTCTGGAAGGATTAAACCTGCAAACCTGTTCGCACTGCGTTCCTGTTCCTGGCTATATTCTAGCTTTGGAGCAGGTAAGTTGATTATTTACTCCTTTTTTTGTTGAGGCAAAATAAAAACGCTTCACTGAACCGAAAAGAACATTTAAAAAAGGTTATCATTTTGAAAATGCTTTTGGTGGTAATCTGACATTTTTTTTGTATGTGAATTATTGTTGTATATATATATATATTTAAATAGACTTATTATACTTTAAAAAAAAAATTAAATATTTCAATCTTTCTAATAGTTTGAAGCTACCAAACAATTTTTTTTTATTACTGATTTTTATCTTCAGCTAACATTTCCAAGCTACAAATTGCACTTGCGGTAATTAAAAACAATAAATGTTTATTTACGAACTATATCATATCTTTTTCGAACTGTAGATACTATCGGAACGCACTGATAGATACAATTGCTGAGAGATACTTTACCATCTTAAAGATATGGAGGCTTCTGTGACGCACACTAAACAGGCGCCTCTTTAGCTCAGTGGCAGAGCACTGGTCTTGTAAACCAGGGGTCGTGAGTTCAATCCTCACAGGAGGCAATATACGAAGGATTTGCTATATGCAAATGATTTTTTTTTATTATTTTAATATAATTTTCTACAACTGCAACAATTTATATATGTAATAAAATGGCACATTCTACTATGAATTTTTGCAAAAAACCCGGGCTCACAGAAAGTCCTTGCTATTTGAATTTAATTCCTTTACCTCCTAGAAACTTATGTTGATCTGAAGATTGTACCGATTGTACAATTGAAACAGTCAGAAATGCGTGCATGTCCTTGAGCATCCTTGCCCGAGTTCAAATGCCAAACCGAAAAGGAAAAATGTCAAGACTGAATAAAGAATATCCAATTTAGATATTGTAGTCCTTTGACAAGCGCAAATGTTTTACATTTTTAATTAGAAAGTCACACAAGGACAGGAAGGGCAGCCATGTGTGACATTATCGCTGACAGGATATCAACGGCACGAGCCATGCGACGCCAGAGGGCCACGCCCCCCCCCCCCCCCACTGCCCTGACACCCCATCCAAGAGCAGCGGCAACGTTTGCGGTTTGCATTAAAAGGCTTGGCTAGAAAAAGAGCTTGGGGTGGTCGGGTGGTTTGTTGTGCTCAAGGACATGTTAAGGATACTTGGGCTATTAGTTGATGTCGTCGTCGTCGTCGTCGTCACATTTGTTGTTTGTCAAATATTTGCAGAAATGTTTGTACCAACTGCGACCCGCACAGTGAGTTCAAAACGTTGACAACTTTTTGTGCTTTATATTTTGTATTTGACTTGTTGTTCGCTTTTAATTATGTTGTTTATTTTATCTATGGCCTCATATCTGCTCCTATTTGTTTATAATTAAAGTCACGCTTTCAACATTTCGTTTTTTTCCCTCCAAGGTTTATCATCAGCGTAAATCCCATTTAATTTGTTGCCCATTCACTGCCTTAATTAAAAACCAACAATTGAGCCGCCCAGCACTTTTGTTATTAATTAATTTGTCCTTGCTCCGAGCATGAAATGCGCATTAGCCAATAAATCAGTGTGACTCGCATGTGGCAGCAACGACATTCTTCTTATTATGGCAACAATGTTGCAACAGCTCCATTGTTGCGCCACTTTTACACTTGTACATACAATCATTGTGTTGAAATTGGCCTGAAAATTGCATTTATGCAATATGAACGCGGAATTTTTAAAGTTGTCTGTTTAAACTATAAAAAAATTTATTTTTTAAAAAATTAAAAGTTAGTTAGAAATAATGGTTAATTTATATATATATTTTTTATCACATTTTATTGTAATGGAATATAATTCGTTTACAATTGTTGCCGTTTAAGCGATAATTTATATCTCTTTTCTTGTAAATTTCTTAACAAAGTCAACCAGTTAATAAGCGTCCAATTACCAATAATGTTAACAATTGCATTACATTAACAAAACTCAATCACATCGCAATCAATTTGGCTGCCTTGCGGCCAATTTGATTGTTCAATCGTCGCCCCAAAGTATGCAACGCTTTTTGCTTTTGCTGACAAGCAAAAAAAGGTGGTAAATAAAGTGTGGATTGGGGAGGGGGAGGAACGGCGCGACAATTTATCATTCTGTAAAGTTTGCCGAGTTTGTTGCAACTTGTTAAGCGGCTGGCGGTGTTGACGGATGAGGACATGGCTCTGGGAGGTGGGCGCTTGGTTTGGTGCTTGCCATGAGGTCCGTTAGAGGGCGCCACTTGGCTGGCTTATTGCCCTGGCGCCGGGCCCCCTTTTAACTTTTGAGCTTGCCAACTTCCACCATGCCACTGACAACTGTGGCCTGCACTTTTTGCGTCTTTTGTAATTAATTTTGATGGACGACACGTTGCGCTTAGTTGGCTCACAGCTGCGCACCCAGGTAACAACACAACTTTTCCAACCGATCCAAGCGAAACTTTTGCCAACATCCGCTTAATCTGGGCTTGTGGGTGGTGGCGCACTGGCAGCTGTGACTACCAAAAAATGTTTGGTGTTTTAATTTTTAGGTTTTGTCTGTCGCTTTTGCGGCTGGTCCATCAATGTCGGGGCACAGAGACAAAAAGCTATTAAGGGAATTAAAAATGCATGAAGCTAAAAATGGGTGCTGCGACCACTTCGCAGCGAACCCTTGATAGCTGATTACCACTCCCAGCTCGCTCGCCTCGCACTTAGTTAATTAGAGCAGAGACTTGGCATTTTGCTTGATGCACACACACACACACACACACAGAAATTTTCATAATTCATAGCGCAAATTGTTTATGTCTTGGGATCTGCTTGTCAGCAGCTGTCTCAAAATTGCATGTTGCCCGCAATTACAAGTGGGTGGCATTGCAACTGCAACTGCAGCTGCAACAACGACTGCAACAGCATCTACGAATGCTGCTGCCGTTTAACTGTTTGTGCACTTTGCAACTCGGGCAACGCCTTCTCTGGCCACGCCATCAGCTTGCCTCATCTATGTAGAAATGTAGAAAATTATATTTCATCCCAAATGTCCAATTTGTGTGTGCGCCTCTTGGGAATAAGAGTTAAGAAACTATATGTTTTCTCACTCCCACTCACTTATTCATTCATTCATTCATTCATTCTTTCATTCATTCACGCGTTTATTTATTCGTCTTGTTTAATTGCCAAAGTCGGCGACTACAAAACTCTCAACACTCTCACAGTTCCGCATGCAGGGCAGATCTTTTCTCTGTTTTTCTATCTATATTCATTTGTCATCTTTCTCCTCGCTGGGTGCATTTCTTTAATTGTTCTATTGGTTTTAATTGATGTACTTTCATCTATTCACACACATGTGTGTATACATCAACTGTCCCTCCACTTGCAAATGCACAATGTTTGATTAAGCAATTTACAATAATAACTTTCCTCACATATTATAATTGACTGCAAAACAAAGAAAGTTCTCTATCCAAAGTTCATCTATATACCAGGAAATGGGAGTCGTATTATAAGAAAACTTTTAAATTTTTTTAATTCCTATTAATAATTTACAATAATAACTTTGCTTGCATATTATAATTGACTGCAATACATAATTTCTTTATCCAGGTTTCATATATATATCGGGAAATGGGAGTTGTATAAAAGGAAACTTGTAAATATTTTTTATTCTTATTAATAATTTACAATAATAACTTTCCTTACATATTATAATTAACTGCAATATCAAGAAATTTCTCTATCCAAATTTTATCTATATACCAGGAAATGGGAGTCGTATTATAAGAAAACTTTGAAATTTTTTGAATTCCTATTTAGAGTTTACAATAATAACTTTATTTATATATTATAAATGACAACAAGAAATTTCTCCATCCAAAGTTCATCTATATACCAGGATATAAGAGTAGTGTTACAAGAAATATGTAAATATTTTTAATTCCTATTAATAATTGACAATAATAACATTCCTTACATATTTTCATCTATCTACCCGGAAATGGGAGTCTTATTTAAGAAAACTTTTATATTAAATATTCCTATTAATAATTTACAATAATAACTTTACTCACATATTATTATTGGAAGCAATATCAAGAAATTTCTCCATCCAAAGTTCATCTATATACCAGGATATAAGAGTAGTGTTACAAGAAAAATGTAAATATTTTTAATTCCTATTAATAATTGACAATAATAACATTCCTTACATATTTTCATCTATCTACCCGGAAATGGGTGTCTTATTTAAGAAAACTTTTATATTAAATATTCCTATTAATAATTTACAATAATAACTTTACTCACATATTATTATTGGAAGCAATATCAAGAAATTTCTCTATCTAAAGTTCATCTATATACCAAAAAATGCGAGTAGTGTTACAAGAAAAATTTAAATATTTTTAATTCCTATTAATAATTTAAAATAATAACTTTCCTTACATATTATTACTGACAGCAATACCAAGAAATTTCTCTATCTAAAGTTCATCTATATACCGGGAAATGGGAGTCGTACTATAAGAAAACTTTTAAATATTATTTTATATTTATAATTATATACAGCAAGACAAAGAAATTTCTCTATCCAAAGTCTTATTTTAAGAAAACTTTATATTTACATTTTTAATTTTTATTATATATTTACCTATTTATTTTTATAGTAAACATTTTGATTGCTTCCTTGCAGCTATAAATTAATATTTTTTAAATCCGTAATTTATCACATATTCTATGATCAATTATCCTCTTCTAAAGGATATATTAAACTACTCTTAAAAATAAAATTTAAGTAATTGTTTCATAACTTTCATCAATTAGTTCAATTGCTATTCCTTTGCTCTTTGTGGCATAAAATATATATGTTTATTCATTTGATAAAATCCACTTTCAAAATTGTCATTCATTTTTGCAACTCATGCCAAAAATCTGAATTCCACATATTGTACACGAAATGTTGCAGCAGTTTATTTGGTAAGATTTCTGGAAAACATCTTGAAGATATTTTTTGTTTTTGTTTTTGTCTTTTTTTTTTTTTTGGTAAGCAACTGAATGCTGTTTGTCTTATCGATATTGTTGTGAGGCTGCCACTGCATATTGGTCAGCCATAGGCCAAACTTATTGATGCCTGCGATCAGATAAAGCCAGAGACCGAATGCCGGCTGGTCCAGAACACAACAACAAATATCGTGTTGTGGTTCCTGAGATGCATCTTGGTTTCTTCCCCTCTCTCCTCTTCTCTTCTCTGGTTTTTTTTTTGTTTATTTTTTTTTTGACTGTGGCTCGCGACAACGATGACGTTGCATGTGTGACACTTTTGGCACTGCAAATGCTTCCTCATCCTTGGCATAACTCAGCGGCTGCCGCCAAAAAAAAAAATTGTGCCACATTGTGTTGTTGCTGTGGTTGTTGTTGCATGTGGTGAGTGGAATTATGGCGATAAGCGATCAGCTGCTGCCTCTGCCACTGCCTCTACCTCAGCCTCTTCTTGCCATCTATTTACGAGGTTGGTTAGGTGCTAAACTTTGCCTCCACGTTTTGTGGCATCATTTTCGTGGCATTTTTGCATAAGTTGGCGGCATCTAATTAGCAGCTGGCTAAAAATCCACAAATTATCTTGGCTAAGCAATCCGATTACCAGCACAGCCAGCCAGCCAATTGTCCATTTGGCTATGTGTCCATTTGTTTTGGGCACCCGCACCGCAACTGCAACTGTAACTGCAACTGTAACTGTAACTGACAGCAGTCCAGAATGCCAGAGCCACCCTCGAGACTGGCATCTTAAGTAGCCCACAATGTGTGTAAACGTCACACGCCTCTCCAGCGCCTTGTTTTTGCGCCTTTGTTTTCCCGCTAAAATTGTCTACCGTCCTATCCTAACAAATTGATTTAGCATCGACTGGACAAGGGCCAGCCACGATCCTTCCGGGAAGCATATGGCGCATCTTTTTCACTGTGATTTGCCTCATAGATTAGCCCGCAGGCAGGCAGGAGGCAGCCTCCGGTTCTGCCTTTGTCATTGCGGCATTGTCATGGAAATGCGTATGGCGACTGCAACGGCAACGGCAACTGCAATTGGGTTGCATGCGTCTGGTCTTCGGATCTGCTGTTGGTCATTGTCTAAAATGGTATTCTTCGGTGAAATTTGTATCGCCTTTTCCAAATCTACTTAGCACACAATGGCGTTGAAATAGTCTTATTGCATTTTGAGTGCTATTTGCTCGAAGATTTATGGTTTTATTTGTCTCGCTTGCACACCATAAAAAGATCTTACAGCATAATGAACCAACAGCATAATTTTTTTCAGAAATAATAATAATACTGTTTGGAAAAACACTTGCCCTTTCAAATGTACCCGTGGTGGAATATTGAATTGATAGATTCCACAACCCAGTTATTATGACGAAGCACAAAATTTCTCGTCAGACTTTTGGTGATCCTCATAGGTGGAACATGGAAAAGGCACCTTAACATCCCACTTAAAGGCATTTCGTATATCTCGGGTCAATTACAAACGGCTGACAGATGGGTTCAACTTCGTGATTTTGCAGATTTATTCTTTCACCAACTCAATTTTCGCGTGGTACTGCAAGTAAACCTACACAATGCAAGTGACTACCAAACGATATTCAAATGTTGTCAAAGTCGTCGATTATTCAAAACGAGCCACTAACTACCGTTCCAAGAATACACAATGGGCCTCCCTATCCGCCATCCGCCATCCGCCATCCGCCATACCCAATAACCCACACCCACACCTAACCAATCACTTGGCCGATAAATTTCACAAATCTTGGCATCGCAACGTATCAAAGCGGCTTCCACACCAGCAACAGCAACAGCAACAACAACAACAACAACAACAACAGCAACATTAATGGCAACAACTACAAAATACGATTCTGGTGAAAAACAGTTTTTCCTTTAGCTGCGTCACTTTGGGTCTTTTGGGGCTCGGGTCTGGTTCGGTCTTACTCGTATTTATGGCATTTGCATATATTTTGCATAACGCAATCGATGGCATCGACATGGAAAATATGTTTACCCAGCGAGTAGCTCCAAAACTACAGCTACTGCAAAATGTATCTCCTCTGCTGCTGTCCCCAGTCTGGGTTTGTGCATTCTTATGCTGCATTGCGCTTAATTCGGTGGATACAAGATACATTTGCATAGCATCGAGTGGGAGATGCGCATAGATTTGCTGGGAAATGATTATGCGGTGGCTCTGGCGAAATTTCGCCATAGAAAGTTGGCCAAAATGAAACAGTCGACAGCTGTGAGCTGAGAGCTGTGAGCTGAGAGCTGAGAGAGCCGCCCTCAAAGTTATCCCAAATGCAATGTGTGTATGTATGCCGACATTGGCAGACTCAAAAAATAAAAAATGATAATTAAGTCTACTTCTCGTCTATCTACAAATTAAAATCTAAACAAGATATTTTTCATGTTCAAGTCAAATTTTTCCAGCTACAACTAAAACGTGCGCCCAACAACAACAACAACAACAAAACTTAATAAAAGCCACAGCCAAAACTATCCACAACAACAGCAGCTGGCTGGATGCGGGGGGGGGGGGGAATGCCAAGGCAGGGGGAAGAGGGGATGGGTTTGCGCTATGGCTGGTGGGGCGTGCAATGACAAACTCGAGATTATAAATATTTAAAATGCGGTAGCAAACTTTTGGCACGTTATTGTTTGAATAAAAAAAAAATGTTGCCGCTGCTGCTTAGCGATTTTTATCAAAATCAATTTCGAATGCTCAACTTGAGATACCCAAAAAAAAACAAAAAATAGGAGGAAAAAAAATTTGGATTTTTGTAGCGCCCTCGACGAAATTCAGTAGCCGGCAGTTGCTTGACCCGCAGCTGAACTCAAATTTTAAGCAAATTGCAATGGTTTTGCCTCAACGGAGCCACTGAGCAGCTCAGCAGCACTCGATGATTGTCTTTCAAATGCGAGCAACAACCGCAACAATCAACAACAACAGCAGCAGCAAAAACAACAACAGCAACAACAACAACAACAGCAGCAACATCAGCCTAAAGTGCAACTACAAAATGAAGTCATGTTGCTGCAATTGAACTGCAATTGCCAAGTTTTGCTCAATTTGTTAGTTAAACAAAATAAAGTAGACATTAATTGAACCAGGAATTTATGACCAAGATAAATCAATGAATCGGCCAAGAGTTCAAGCTATTTACAACTACTTAATAAGATGTGATTTGTTAGCCATTTTTTTTTTTAAATATATATAAAAGACTTAATTATATAAATTTAAATGAAGTTCAATTGTTGGCTTTTTAATGTCTATAATTTTATTTATTAATTTTTTTAATTACAAATATTTGAATTAATAATGCTACATTTATTGAGATGAATTATATTATTTAATTATATAAATTCAAATTAGGTTTAATTGTTAATTTTTTAATGGGATGCCTATAATTTTTTTAATCTGGGTATAAATTATTTTTTTGAATAAATAATATTTGCATTTATAATGCTATATTAATTGAGAAGAAAATTACTTTTTTCTTCTGATTTGTTTGATTTAATTATTTATTTTATTTATATTTATTTCAGAGATTATTTTGAGATTGCTTAGATATTATTTTTCTATCTTACACCTCAACATATTTATGCTAATATATATTTAAGTATGCAATTTATGTCTTACTATACAGATGTGCATATATACATGAATATATTACATGATATTATTACATTTCCCTATGTTTTTCGAATATTGAATATATATTTATATTTTGCCTTTGATCAATCTGCGCACCCATCTCAATTGGACCTGGATTTGCGTGTGGCTGTTGTCGACGCTTGAGTCACGTACAAGTGGCAATAATTTGCAACACGTTCGCCCGGCAAGTGCATGCACATCAGCAACAACAATAGCAACAGCAACAGCAACAACAATAGCAACAGCAACAGCAACAACAAGCAACAACAAGCAGCAGCAGCGGCAAGAACAACGTGTTGTGGCAAGTTCGAGGCTGCAAGCGTATTCTAATCGAATCGACAGTTGTGGCTGCGGGCAATAAATTGGCAACCAGAGCCTGACCAGAGCAATCAACACCTGTCCAATGAGCCACAACAAAAGCAACATTAACAGCCAACCGGCAACAACAACAACAACAACAAGAATTGCAAGCGGAGCCCTTTCAACGCATAATTTAACGCTGCGATATGGAGAGCAGTGGGTCTATTACCAGTTGATAATCCGTGACGATCGATTCCGTACTGATATCCTTGGCAATGCAATTAAGCAATGTTTCCCGCAACAGCAACTGTTGCTGCTGTGTGTCTGTGTGTCTGTGTGTGTGTGAAAATCAAATTACATTTATTACCAGCACTTTAGGCAGCTGATTTAGTGCACTTATCGATATCTGATGTTTCTTGGTCCCAAACAGATACTGGCCTTAATGTTGTTATTAGGCATATTAATGGCAGCGGTTCTCCTCGTTTGATGCGCCACCAATGACAACCCAGTTGCCAAGACTCTCTCGCTGAGTTTCACGCCCAAACTGTTGTCCAAATCTTGGCTATATCTGTGCGCATTTCCAGCGAAAAACGCGGTCAGATTTCCGAGCTGTGTGCAATCAAAGTTTTTGCCGTTTGCCTCTTGCAGTTTTCACAAATTTTTTTCCTTAGGTTTTCCAATTTTTTTTTTATGTGTTTTTCTTTTTTTTCTCGCTTGGTCTCACACAGCGCGCAATTGACGCGTGTTGGTGATTGCCTTAGCCAGAGCCTTTCCCATTTAATGGTGTCCATATGATTCACGGCACAGCGTACCTTTTGGCCAGTCTCACCAGGCACCAGGCAAGAGCAACTAGCCAAGCTAGGCAACCAGCCACCAGGCACCGCTGAGCATCGCCATAGCCATCGTCATCGTCATCGCCATCGGATCCACAGATGCTTTTCGGGTTACTCAAAATTCGTTAAATACAATTGGATTTCTTTTGGGGCTGCGCTGCGCTGTCGAAGTTGATGATGTGCCCAGTGTGCCAGTGCCAGTGCCAGTGCCAGACCTCGTTGTGGAGTCGTGCTTGGTACTGCGACTGCGACTGGGTCTGGATCTGGGCTTGGGTCTAGGTACTCCCCCGCAGTGCGCACTGCACTTATCCACAATAAGCTAGACTAAAAAACAAAAACACATCAGCCTGGCTTAATCGCAAATGATCAACCGGCAGTTACTCTGTAAGTTTAAAATGCGACATTTATCTGACTTTATTTGTAACTATTTTTTTAACTTTCAAGTGTATAAATTATTCCTGGATATAAAAGTCATCATTTGAAATTTCAGCTCTGTCTGGGCAGGCTCAGCTTAGACAATTGATGTGGATTAGGAATTGTTATATTTCACTCAACATGCTACCCAATTTATACATTTTTAATAATGTGCAGGGTATGAAAAAGAAAAACAATTGCAATTTTCAACTAATGCTTATTGCTGGAAATCAGTTTAGAAAAGCCAAAGGAGCGAGTCTGCTGTCTGCTGTCTGCTGTATGAGTGTATGTGGAGTTCAAGCCACAGCGAGAGTTGCAGCGAGTGTTGCAGGCAGAGCCAGAGACCGAGTCACAGTCAGAGTCGCCACAGAGTCACCGTCACAGTCACCCGGTCTGAACTCTGCGCTGTTGTTGCACTGCTAAAGGTGAGTCCAGTCCACTAAAAGTCGCCTCTTTGATGAAAACTGTAAATTTACGAACTTTACTTTAATCACCAAACATGAATCGCGCACAGCATGTTGCAGCAGCAGCAGCAGCAGCCGCAGCCGCAGCAGCAGCCGCAGCCGCAGCAGCAGCAACATTGGGGCATGCAGCATGTTGCCTGCCCCAGCCACATAGACAAGGCGAGCAACAAAGAGAGCGATATAACGTGTGTCTGTGTGTGTGTGTGTGTGTGAGTGAAATAGTGTTTAATAGGCTCCTATCACTTGTTGTTGTTGTTGTTGTTAATATTTGCAGCTTGAATCAAATTTAGTTGGAATTATATAGGTGCTAAAATCTTTCCTTATTTACTGCCCATCCACTTTGCCTATTATTTCCCTGATGTAATCTCATCTTCACTTGGGAGTTAATTGCAGCTTGTTAAATATATTTAAATGATTTAATAGTATCGTATAATTGAAAACATATACTAATTATTTACAAGCACTTTTTTCATTATTCAACAACTCTTTTTTATTTTTATTTAATTGAGGGAATGATTTGCACTCTTTACTATTTTTTTTTGTTGTGTATTAAATAAATTTACATATATTTGCCGAAATTCTATTTATTGTAAAGTTGAAGCAGTTTACTTCTATTTTTACTCTCAGTTGTTAAGTACATAAAATAGTTGAGAATTCTTCACAACTAATTCAGGCTTAAATTAGTTTCTACATTTACAGATATTATTTTTTAATTTAATTTATTTATTTTGTTTACATATGAACTAATAAATAAAATGATGAAAAATAATGAAAAGTGTGCTTATAAATAAATATATTTTTATAATTAAATCAAAGTAGTATATTTAAAAGATGTTATTAGCTCTCAAGAGAAAAGAAGATTACCCTAAGGAAAATGATAATAAAGGCAACGCGGAGGAGTAAAAATTTAATATTTTATTTTAATTGGTTATATAATTAAGTGTTAGTTGTATGTTGAATAACTATTGGCAAAAATCAGCATCCAACGCGATTTAGTTTTTTAAACTGAACACAGCTGAATTTTTAAGATCATAATTGCTGATATAGGTTTGCAGATATATACCTATCTGTATAATCAAATAACTGAAGCGACTTGAGCAGTTTTCTTTGTAATAATATAAGTGTCTATTTATTTATATATATATATAAGTATATAAATTTAGTAAGGGTATGCAATCTTTTCTTATCCAGTTTCAGCGCTTCTTTCTTTGGCATTTTATTTTATTTCATTGCTTTGCTGTGCTGCATTTTGAGTCTTTGCATGTTTCGAGTCGATGCTGAGGCAAACAGAAATATTTCTTAGCATTTCAACATATCAACGCATGTTGAGAGTTTTGTTAGCTGTCGTTGAATTCATGTTTTGATATGGAACGCGCCGGGATCCTTTTGTCTCTCTGCCATTGGTAGCAGCAGTGGCAGCAGCAGCAGCAGCAGCAGCAGCAGCACACGGAGTAGGAGACGACAACTGGGAGCAGGAAGGCGCTCATTGACTTTGCCCTCAAAGTTGTCATTTGGACTGCTGTGCGACTGCTTCCGACTGACTTCTGGCCCGATAACAGCGAACAGCGGAGTGGCCAGAGAACTGGGCTGAGATTTGGGTTCAGGCTACAGGCATCGGGGGTCGCAGCATGTTGTCCACTGTTTATGTGGCTGCATTTTGTCTTGTTTTGTCGTATTCGCTTTTTGGCCATACTTCTGGTCATCCCGAGCTGGAGACTGAGACTGCGACTGCGACTGAGTTTTGTGTTTTGGCCTCTTTGTTTTGGTCTTTTATGTTGTCAATTGGTTGCGTGCGTGGTCTCTCGCCATCTCCCTCTCTCTCTCCCATTCACTCTCTCTTTATCTTAGCAGCTCCTTGACTCCTTGTGCAGCTGATAATTTATTGCATCGCCTGTGCCAAAAACGGTCGTGTGCCTGAAAAACTCTTGAATCCGTAAAACAACAACTGGATACCCCTGTCGATATATGTTTGTATGCGGGACTCGATGGCATTGGCAACACCTTCGCATAGCATCTGTTTGGCCAACAAACAGAACAACAACAATAACAACAACAACAACAACAACAACTATTATTGCTGCTCTGGTAGCCAGAGCATTGCCCAGTGTTTTGGTCACTTTGTTGATACAACTTTGTTCGGTTCGCTCTGCCCCGTCCCTTGCCCCTCCCCCCCCTCTCTGCTCTTTATAAATGGCCAACAATGAAAACAAATGAAAAATTCGTTTTGTTTTGGTTTTTTGTTCTTTTGTATTTTGTAGTATGTCGCCTGTCGCCTGGAATTAGTAACTACAAGTATGTTAAAAGGTTCATTCATGTTGCGCTTGTTCCTTCGACTTTTGTCTACTTGCCACCTACCATATATATAGTTCCCCTCCCCCTTCCCCCTTCCCCATACAATCTACTCCTCAACTCAATACTATTCGCCAAGTATCAGTTTCATTTGGCTGCTTCACGCTTTGCTCTTGTCTGTAAATTGATAGCCACCAAATAGTTGGCATATTTGACTTTAACTTTAACTTCAACTTGGACTTGAACTCAGACTCGGAATCGGAATCGGACAATTTGTAGTCCATTAAATTAAAATTTATTTCGATTGTTTTCTGAATTGCACTTTAAATTCTGTATGAATTAAGAAATACTAATAATATAGGATCAAAAAGCAGTTCTAAGTTATTGAACTGGTTTATTTGGTTTTATAAAATATACCAAATATGAAAATTTTATTTTATCATTTTTTTATGTTATATATTTATATTTTATTTTGTACTTTGTATAGTATATTTTTATATTTTATTCAAATATTATATTATTATATATGTATATATTTTATTATTATAGTTTTGTATTTTATTAAATTTTTTTAATTAATATTTAGAGCATTTTAAAGATATTGAATTGTTATCAAACATATTCCAGATAATTTGAGATATATTATATTTATTTTTTCGTTGTTAGTCTTAAATTCATCCACTTCGTATACATCAATATCTGGGCTGAAGCAAATTTCTATTATAATTAGTGGAAGTCCATTCTGATTTCAGGTTTCAAAAAGTTCTTAACTTCTTAAACTGTTCCATATTCCTATATTTCTTGTACTCTTATTTGCAGAAAATAATTCTTTCTTTATTTAAAGCTATTTTCAAAATGATTAGTGAAATTCTTACTCTGATTTTAGTTTCTCCAAATATGATTCAAAAAGTTCTTTCCTTCTTTAACTTCTTCCCATATTTTTTGTACTTTTATTTATAGATAATAATGATTTCTTTATCCTTTGTTATTGATTTTAAGTTCATCCATATCTTGGCAGAAGCTTTATTCATTATTATTAGTGAAAGTCTCCCTCTGATTTCAGGTTTTCCGAATTTGATTTCAAAAGTTCCTTACTTCTTCAACTATTCCCATCATATTTCTCATTCTCTTTTGCACAGAAAATAATGCATCTTTTGAAGAGATATTTCCTCACATTAGCCACATAGAAGTCAACATCAACAACATGAGGGTCACACTCAGAGTCAAATTTTAATGAAAAAGTGATTCATCATTTAAGCATCGAGCGACATTGTTAGAGCAATTAAAAACGGGGTAAACTGACGGGGCGGCGGCCCCTCATATCTTCCGAGAAGAATACGGAATATGTCCAATTGGGAATGACAAGCGACCCCAATGTGAGAATGCTAGTCGAGTCGAGTGGCAAATAAGCGGGTCAAATTAGAATAAATAGTTACACAAACAACACGAGACCCCTTTAACATGACCGACTCGATCTTTGCAAGGGACCAAGACAGAGATAGAAAAAGTGTGTGTGAGAGAGAGAGAGAGAGAGAGAGACATCGAAATATTGCAACAAATCAAAAAATTAAGAATAAATAAAAATGAATTGAATAATTTAGGTCATCTATGTGGATAACCATTGATGAAGCGCCCGCCGCTTGCTTCAGTTTATTGAATGAGTTTCCCAAAGCGGCTTTGGGTGCTCTAGGAAATTATTCACTAATTATTTTATGGATATTGGGAAAAACTGAAAAAATGTTTGGGAAATGTTCTCCATTGAAGTATATGAAAATATTTTGAAAATAGAATAGCTTGAGCCGCGACCAGGTTCAATTATGCTGGTTGACATTAGAGCCCATTAGATGGCAACACGTAACCGCAAATTGCAGGCCCTGTTGAGGGGGGTTGCTCGGGGGAATGTGGCGTGGTCTGTGCCTCATGTCGAGGCATGCAATTATGCATTCATCAAGATTATGACACGACATGCAAGTTCCGATCGCTCTGGTGTCTTTAGCAGCAAATGAATTTGTACTTCAGCTGCCACAGCTCCAATTGTTGTTGCTTTTGTCATTGTTGTTGTTGTTGTTGTTGTTGTTGCTGGTTGTTGTTGCTTGTTTTGATAGCACACATTTTGCTGAAGCTGGCTGAGGCTGCCTGACTGGCGTCAGCACGCGATTAAGAAGCGGCGTGTAATTAATCGTCAAATAAGTTTAATTGTTAATGTCTTTTATGTGAGACCAGGTTCATACAATGTCGCGTTTTTTTCAAGCTTCTTCTTCTCCAGATCCCAGATAAATTTATACATCTATGTATATTAGAGCTGCGAGGCATGTATCTATTCAGCTATTCAAATGGGAGCAGATAAGCATGGGATTTAGCTGCAATATTATGTCATCTGACATCAATTTGCAGATTAGCCCACATTTCAAATCGAATCAACTTTGAATATTATTCGTTATTCGTTATCAACAAAATAAATCTGTACAGTTTGAAGACTTGTTTAAATATGATATTTTAAAAAACTTGAGCTAGGCAAAGCCTCATAATTAAAAACAATACCAATTATGAATTATTTTAAAATGTATATTTTTCAGTTGATAAGACGAGCCAATTAAAAAAAAAATGTCATTCAGCCGGTCCAATTACAAGCTGGAAATTAAAAACGTAGCCGTAGGTTACTACAGGCCACATTTAGAGTCTTGAAATGATGTGGGGGTGTGGGTGTGGGTGTGGGTGGAGGTGGGGTGGGGTGTGCGAAACATACGCCGAGGTTATTCATCATCAGCCAAGTGCAACCGCTAGACAGGATGTGCCCCGTCTGAGTTTTGGGTGGTTTTTCTGGTGGAGATCGGGGTGGGGGCATCGCTCTGCCCTGTTTGCCCGCTGATTATGAGAGAAACAACAAAATTAACCAAAAATTTGCATTTTAATACAAAAATGCGACACAAATACATTTTTTGTGGGGGGTCGTTGGGTGAAACAAAGAGAAGCTAATAATTTTATCAGTGGCAAACAGTTGACAAAATCAGCATTTTCCATGGGGCGGGGATTTGGATGGGTGGCAGTGTCAGGAGCTGCATCCGCCTTAGCGCTGCCAACTTAAATTAACTGTGAAAGCGACCACGCAGCAAGAACATTTGTCTTGCCACAGGTCCAAAAAGGAAAGTGCAGATTTTCCGCGCTCTTTTTTCTGTTCTGTTTGCCACCAAATTTGGGGGCAATGGGGAATTCTGTGTGTGTCTTTCAGATTATTAATCATCTTTTGTGCGTATCTTTCACTTTTCGTATGCCTCATTGCTGGCAGCCCCAATGCCATTTTTGAACTTCTCTGCCACAAGTTTCTTGGTAAGCGGCAGGAAATCCTCTTCTAAGGAAATTATTTTATTTTAACTTGGCTTTTCTTTTATTCTTGGCCCTTAGATGACAACTTGGCGCTAATGAATTTCAGAACGCAACGAACTTGATCAATTTTCAAGTTAATTAAGTTTTTAAGATTCGGCTAAGAGATTAAAGTGGACTAATCTAGTTCATATTAATCTGGATAAGCAATTACAGATTTACTGCAGTAATTTTTTATTTTTAAAAATTGTTTAATTCATTATTATTCAGATAATAGAATTTTGGTATAGAATTTGATACTCCAATATTTTTTATTGTTTACAAAACATAGCTTTAAATACGATAAACATTATTAATTCAATATTTGGTAACAACTGACAGAAATTAGTTAACTGACATGCAAACTAATAGAAAACTGTCCACACGGATTTTCCTAAGCAATTCCAAAGTTTGCGGGGCTTAGGTGAAGTTGATTTATAAGGCCGACACAAGCCTACCTACCAATTTGATCGAAAAAAAGCCGCACAATGAGCTGATGTTGTTGTTGTTGTTGCTTGGCCACCCGTGACCCACTGGGCCCCAGGGCCAAGTCAGTACCCCTCCGCACTCGCCGTCGCCCTCGCCCTCGCCATGAGGAACTCAACTGGTTGGCGTTGAGCTTAAAGCGTTAATTCGTAATTTATGTGTCACACAAATCGAAATTGAATGCCAAGCGAAATTATGGAATATTTATCATGCTGCACGAGCTGCAGCAAAGGACTGCAAGGAACCGTTGCAACTGCAGCAGTTGTTCCGGGGGAATTGCGGGGGGAATTGGACAAAGCTTCCACCGAAGCAACGTTTGTCAATGCGAATTACGAATAACGACAAAGTGCGTTTAACTTATGTGAGTGTTTTCGGCGTTGAGGGGGGAAGAAGGTAAAAAAGAAGGTTTTGCCGCCATAAACTTGATTTGCCACTAGAGTGGCAAAGTGGAGAAGAGTTGCACACACTTAGTCGCAGCTTGTTGTGGCACTGTTAACCGTAAAATCGTAAAGTATTTATAAGGTTTGCATACCTCGAGCGAACTGCGTGGCATGCTTTGATGCAGTGGCAAGTGTTAATTGGAATCAATTTGATAATCTCCCAGGGCACACACACACACACACACACACAAACACACACACACAGAGATACGTTTTGTTGTGCTGAGTTCATGATAATTTCGCGGATGTGCGATTTTGATTGAAAATTAACACTGTGGGGGGCTGCGCCACGATTTTGCCTTTGGCCTCCATTTGTGGCAACAGCGCCCAGGCCACATAACTCAACTTGTATTAATTTAAATGCCAATTTATTGCCAAAAAAAAAAAGAAGAAAAACCCACTGCTCACCCTCTCCCCCCTTTCGTTTTGTTGTGTGCGAGTCCGTTCATAAAGGGAGCAGAGAATCTCTGATAAATTACGATCATGCAAAAATCCATTCGAATAACTGTAACTGGACAGATTGCGTATAAATATTATCGTATTATAATTTAACAGCAATTGCACAGGTATTGCATGAAGATTGGAAATAATTCTTAGCACAAGTATTTAATACAAATACCGTTTAATCAGAAAGCTATAAACTCCACTTTCTTAATTATGCTTGATTTTTTACTTATTTAATGTGTTAATTATTTTTTAAGGTATCTTTAATCGAATAGTAAAACTATTCTACCAATATCTTATCACATGCGAGTCTCCTTGGCAAAAAAGAAAATAAGAATTCATTTTTTTTTAATTTATCTAACTTAAATTTGATTTTTTTCTAAAGTAGCTGCAATTAGGAATTACAATTATCAGGAATCTTTAAATGCTAACTTAAATAAATAAATATTATTTACATTAAGTATTTTTATTATTATTTGTTTATAAAATAAAGAGTTTTTTTGTACACCAATTTCTAGTAAGATGTGAGTAATCAGGCTTAAATCAGAAATACTGAAATGCCACCCAACTTGAATTTTATTGTGTTGTTTTTTTTTTTTTTTGAAAATTGCAAAGCCACCCGCAATTTATATGCTACTCCGAGGCTGGCAAATGTGGCTTTGACATGTCAGGGAGCGCTGATTAACATATTATGCGACAAACTGCCACTGGACACTGCGTTGCGACCCAGTCCAAGTGACAGCCATAAAGAGAGAGAGAGAGAGAGAGAGAGAGATAGAGAGAGAGAGAGAGAGAGAAATAGAGGGAGAGAGAAGGAACTGTGGCAATTCAACGCCTGTCACTGGCTGTTTGCACAGATAATTCACGCCAACAAGAGAGATTGAGAGGTGGGGTTAGGGGATTAGAGACAGAGTCAGACACACACACACATACATACACACATACATACATACATGCCAGGCAGCTCCAGTTAGCGGTTGTGTAATTGAAAAAGTTGCGACCGGCGGCGCCCAGGAAGGAGTTGGAGTATCTGAAATCAGTCGCTGGCTCTGCTCCGCTCACTGGCGATGGCTATCAATGTCAGCGATAGGTGAGCCAGGGAATGTCGCCCCGGGGCCGTATGGGCCAATTAAGGGTTAAACATTTTGCATATGCAGTCGATTCAGACTCCGATTTGCATAATTTTCGGGTTGCTTTATATCCCATATCTCTTTCTGTCTCACTCAAACCCCTACACCCCTCACCTATCGCTATATACGTCTCTCTATCATTTGCTCCGTTTCGACATGCGCACGATACATTAATTTATTTGGCTCAAATGAGTGTGGCAAGAGACAAAAACTGTGGAAGTGCGGGGGGAAGTGGACAACGCTGGTGTCCAATTTCATTAGGCACGTCAGCGCCTTTTGTGTATGTTCCCCCCCTCTCTCTTAACCCACTCTCAGCAGTGCGTATGTTTTGTCTAACTGTCATTGAAATGTGTTTCCCTTTTTTGTCACATTACGAGAGAATTTACATAGAATCTTTTGTAAGCGCATGAAATTGAATACCCGAAAGATTCGGACATGAGGTCCTTTTTGTGTCTCTGCGAGGGGCTATGCTGATTAAGTGGGGGTTAGGGGTACATAACTCCATCACGATGTTTGCCTTTTGTCCCAGACGAATTTCATAATTTAATTAGCACAGCGAACAAGCCCAGGCCCAGGCAAAGGCACAGAAAGGGCGGCTGTGGTGTGGTGGGGTCATAATAAATATCTTGCAATTTTCATAAGTCATAAATTAGGCAATGGGAATTTGTTTTCCAATTACACATATTTCACACCGCATGCCAGAAAATCAAATTGAATGCTATTTTCTATTTGATAATTTATAACGCGCAGCAACAAGTACAAATTGTCAAAAGCATTTTGCATCTTGCCCAGCCGAGGCGCATGTGGCCCACCCATGGTGTTGGTAGACCTGGCTTAAAGCAAAGCCACCACAGCACTATCGGAAAAGTGTACAAATTTTTAGGTAAATAATGAGCTAAGCTACTTAAAATAAATAAAAGGGAATCTACTTAAGCTACTTAAATTGTTAATAAAGATCTTGAATTCCCGGAAAAAAATATTATTTCAAAATCAGTTTATTTTTATTAGTATTTATTATTATTAATATTTACACTTAATCACTCACTTTATTTTTTAGCTTATTAAATCTACTCAGAAAATATTAATTTTGCACCACAGTGCAATGTGCTGCTTGGCCCCTATACTTGCCCCCGACCATTGCCACGCGCTCTTAACGAGTCACAAATTCACGTCGCAATTGCCAGAGTCAGAGCCAGAGACGCACAGCTCCGCATCATAACTTCTCAGTCAAACAACACCTCTGTGGGGTTAGGGGCCAGGAGGTAGGGATACCAGTACCAGTTCATGGGTGCCCACCCGCCTAGCCTCAACAGCCACCCAAACAGTCGCTTATTTTTGCGTATTAACGCGCGAAATAATATTTTATTTTGACCATCGTCAAAGGATTGAAAAATGCCCACTAATATCTTTGGGTCTTTGTGACGGCTTTGTGCGAGTCACTCTCTCAGTTGGCTTTGCCCAATGTGTTCCATGGTGTTCCAAGTCTCCGACAGTAGTTACGCTTAGGCTTAGCATATATCTTCTTATTGTTGCATTTGTTTTTATTTTTCTTTCTATTTTTTTTCCCGTGTATAATTTGATAAAGATTTTAGGAGAATTTTGTAAGCAAACAAAAACTGTCAAAATAAATAATGGGCAATTAATTATCACGAAGATTATAAAATATTTTTACAAACAAAAATTATTATAATATTTTTAAAAATTATTGCGCAATGAGGTAAAAATGGAAACTATAAAATTATGTAACTTATATTACAAGATTATTTTTAAGCAATAGTTAAAAATTATTATTTAAATTTATAATTAATTTTGACTTATGTTGCAGTTTTTTAATGCTATTGAATTCAGCTATATGCTTTTCTGCATTGTTTAATTTATGTTTTAAAATATTTTTTATATATGGAAAAGATAAAAAAAAATAAATAAAATATTGTTTAATATTTACAACTATGTTAACATATTGAAATGTTATTTTACAATAATTTTAAACGTTTCGTAACATTTAAGCAATCGTGTAGAATTCAATCAAAAACTAAATTAGTTGCGGCAAGTTAACACAACAAAAGTTAATAGTTATTTTTTTTCCAGATAATGTGTCCCATATATGTTTTGTGGGTAAATTATTGCATCAGTCGTGGCAGGCTACACACGTAATTGGACTTATTTTGCATAACTCATTTACAGCTCGTAAAGATGATAATTTGGTGTACGAAAAGTAGTGTGCGGACACACCTTCGATTTTTCAAGCCAAATTCCCACGTTTCCCAACCGCAGAACGAATCAATCGTTTGCCTAGTCAGACTCCAGTTTTGCGTTGAGGAGAGGGAGAGGGGATCGGATGGCATGCAAAATAGTTGAGCTGTTGCAGCCGTTAAGTTTTTGCCTGACCTGATGGAAGGTGGCAACGCTGTGGATTATCCGGCCAATTGGTCACAAAATCTTAACACCTAGCGGGGCAAGGCAGCGAGTCCAAGGCTTCGTTGATCATCATCAGATGATGAGATGATCAGAGATGATCACTCAGTGGCGGCCATTAAAGTCAAATCATTTTTCACATTTAGATATTGGCCGCGGGGTATGCACAGAGAATTCCCTCCTCCTCCTCCTCCCCCCCACACACTAAGTTAGTCGGCACAATTGAAGACAACTGCAACTCGAAATCGATCCATCCAAAATTGGCTCGATCACGATTTGGAGAAAAATATGTTCAACTGCAGCCAGCCAGATCTGTGTAGTGGGCTCAAGCCCAGACTCGGGTTGCTCGCTTACATAAAAGTAATCAAATCAACACCTTCATCAACTCCTTTGGATACGCTTGGCCCAACCGCAGAAAATGCCTTCCTTATTTTCTCTGGCAATTTGGACTCATGGCTCGAACCGAACAGCAATCTTTATTTTGCCTACCCTTACAAAGGGTATTCTAAAAATGTGTATCGCTATTGAGGACAACACTTTTCTCATTTTATCCATCGGACAATTTATCAACTATAAAAATTAAATAAAAAAATCTATGTATTTTGCAAGTTTTAATTTTGACATAGTTAAGGACAGCTTGGCAAGGGTATGTAATATTCGGTGTGCCCAACTTAGTTGTACTTTCTTGTTTTGCTGTAGTTTTCGGCTCGTTTCGGTGGCGATCGCCTGTCGATCAAATTGTGGTTTTCGATATCTAATTTGTCATTCGGTATCCGCAACGGCAACAGCAACTGCAAACGGCAACAGCAAACGGCAACAGAAAACGGCAACTGCAACGGCAGCGATGGCCCAGAAGACAGCCGTAATTTGTTCATGGGCTGGCAACACGCTGTCTGCGTTGCACGATCCTTTTGACTGGGGCATGGTCTTGGTGCTTGGAGCTGACTAGGGAATCCCGGCATTATGTGCGACGATTATCTTGTCGGCGCGTGAAATTTCGTGGCGTTGAGGAATTGACCTGCAATTGATACCAATCCATGGCAATCCATTACAGAGGCTAAGCGCGCGAGCTGCATGTCTCATTATTGGCAATTTTGGAGCAGTTTGGGGTAATTGGCCAAGCCGGCCCCATGCCGTGGGTCATTTGTATAGAGGTCGCCCCTTAACTGCCGCATGACTTGGGCATTTATTTTTCAACACATATCCAAATTATCATGTTGTGGGGGGAGAGATTTGCTATATGAAATATGTTCAATTGAAAATTGAAAAAATTTCTCATGCTTAGATATTTTTTTTTGTATTTATTAAATAAAATTAATTTAACTGACACTTGATTTCCATATCGAAATTATCAAAAACAAACAGTTTTCCTTTTTTTCTTCTTGTATACTAATTAATACTTAATTATATATTTTTTGATTACAGCAATCAACATTTTTTGTATAATGCGAAGAATTCATGTTTTGCTGTTATTTTTTTTTTTTTGATTTGTTGTGTTTTATGAAAGTCAATATATTTCGCACACACACATACATACATGGTATATACACTCACTCTTTATAGCGACTATCAACTGTGATAAGGTTAACACATATATATATATATATATATGTAGTTGATCTATACTATAGATGCACTTGTCCAGCTCGATGTTTTTTCTTTATTTTATTTTAGTTTAATTACCATTCGGATGACATTTATTATCAATTATTTTTTTTACAAATTTCTCACCTCGAAAATGTATTTACACGCGATCAGGCGATTTTTGATTCAATAAGTAACTGTATTTATTTAATTACTGTATAGTTTAATCTTATTTATACAATTTCTTATCAGTAACACGCAATTACTTGAAACTGCTTGAAAATTAAGAAAACATTATTTCGGCTATTAAACGGTGATTTGCTATATTTTTAAAAAGTGTTTAACACGTTTTTATATACAAATTTTGGCAGCAATAGAAATTACACTAAACCGGAAATTAAATAATAGATAATAATATTGATGTAGACCATTGTGATGTAATTTAATGTAGATAAACGAATTGTCTGTGTTTAATCCCGTGTGGGAGTAAAAGAAATATATCTTTAAAATAATAAGAAAAATAATGAAATAAATTCAATTATTCAAAATGGGTTGTAAATAAAAACAAAGAGAAGGTTCTTTAAAAACGCAATTTTTATTATTATAAAATATATAAAACGTTTATATTTATACATATAAATAAAATAATGCTTAGTCTAAAAGATCGTTTAAAAACTGAAAACTTGCACTGAATTGGTTTTGCCCGCTCTTAATATTTGTATAAAATAATAAAAAATTTGCTAAATTTTGCATTAAAAAATTATTAAAATAATATGTGTAATTTGTTAAATTGGCCACATCTTTAAGATATGGTTTGGAGCAGTTGAGAATTTGATTTTCTTTTGATGTTTATTTTCTTGTTTTTTTTTTTTACATTTTACTTTAAGTAAAATAAAGTAAAAAATGTATATAAAGCACACACAAAATATAATTGCCACACATAAAGTAAAAATATATTTTTGGTATAATTCTGCAAACCACTGGGAAATTAGAATAAAGTACACTATAGATCGCATAGAACTATATAGTAGTTAGATGTCTAGTATCTATATATGTATATGCTACAAGAAATACATAAATATTTTGCCTAACATAGATTTACATTGTCTTTTTATAGATTCTTTTCTTTTTTAATTATTTTGTGAAGGGATATATATCAGAATTTTTAATTATAGTTTTTTTTGCTTTAAAAATTAAGTAGAACTCAGTGCCTTTAAATATTATACAGACATATAGTAGAAATGATTGACGCCCAAAAAAAAAAACAACAGTAATCGTTGAACGCTTCAATGTTTTTTTTTTTCCAGATACCCGGTCAACTTGCAACCAGGGAGCAGTTTGGTATCCACAAGGTACAAAACCGCATTTGGTTGGCAGTTGTGGGCGCCTTGGGAGAAAGTTGAAATTTGTTTATGTACAAGTTACAACAACTAAAAGGAGATTTTAAAACAATTAAGCTACACGATTCGTTTTTGTTTTTTTTTTTACATTTTTCTTTAGATGTTTTTTTTTTTGTTTCTTTGTTTTTTCAATATGCATAAATAATTACACTACTTGACATCCACAATGAGAGGAACTTCACTGATATCGATTAAATTTGGCGGCGATGGCAGCGACTGTTGCTGCAGTGACAGTTGTTGCTGCTGCTGTTGCTGCTGCTGCTGCTGCTGCTGCTGCTGGGTTGTCGTTGCTGTCGGCGTGGACGATGTCGATGACAGCGACCCCGCCGAAGACGAGGAGGCGGATGCCATGTTCGCTGCCGTGGCCAGTTGCTCGTGGTTGTTGCTGCTGCTGATGGTGCTGTTGTTGCTGTTGCTGCTGTTGCTGCTGCTGGCCAGCAGGAGACGTTGGTGGTGTTGTTGCAGGCACTGATTTGCATTGACAGCGGCAGCGGCCATCATCATAGTCGCTGCATCGCAGTAATTAGACAGCATTGTTGTTGTGTTCACTGCCGCTGGCATTGTTGTTGTTGTTGCTGCCATTGCTGCTGCTGCTGCTGTTGCTGGTGTCACATATGCAGTTGCCGTCGCATTGGCCATATAATCACTGCTGCTGCCGTTGCTGCTGCAGCCGGCGCCAAAGAAACCGCTGGCGTTCATATTGTTGTTGTTATTGCTGCTGTTGCAGCTGATGTTGTTGGTGTAGTTGCTGAATTGCTGCTGATTGCAAACGCTGTTGAGACTGTTGCCGCAGTTGTTGCTGCCGCTACCGACTCCGACTCCGTATGTTGCATGCATGGCAGCAACATTGCTGTGATCGTGGCTGTGATTGCCAGCAACAGCGATGCCCCCACCGCCGCCGACGTTGCTGTTGCTACTGATGTTGTTGCAGGGATTGATGTTGAGCGTAGTGTTGCCATGATTGGCTGCCACAGCGGCCGCCACAGCTGCGGCTGATGATCAAGTTGTTGTCAATTGGCGCCACATTGTGTGTCACATCGAAGGCAGATAGGGCCAAGAGAAACTGTTGCCGCTCAGCAACATGTCGCGTATCAGCGTTTCGATGGGCGTTTTCCCGACTAGACGCACAAAAAACAATTGCTCAATGACCTGGCGATTACAAAAAAATGAAAAGGTTACGGAAAAAATTAACATTAGAATGATGATAAGCATTCAGTGAGTATCAAAATATGAGGATCTAAAGAGTTGTTTTTAGTAAAATCTTTAACTTACTTGTGAGGAAACGGTACGCAAGGATGGCAATCTCAGCAGCAATTTGCCAAATCTCGTGGGCTGATTGGGATACTGTGTTCGACAATATTCCTCCAGGGCGCACTGGGACTTCTCTTGCAGGGTTTCAATGTGTTGCACATCCGACAGACCACAGGCATCTACAAAAATATAACAAGCCAAAACACAATAATTTAATACAATGATCAAACTGAGTATTCGAAGGCAAAATGGGTTACATGTAGTTTGGAGTTCACCTGACGCTGACATACATTTACAATACGCTAGAGATACGTTTCCAGCGAATGGGCTTCCAGCGCTCACGTCAATTGTAACTCAACATAAATAGCAGCCACGCCCACACACAACAGCAACAAAAACAATATATATATATATACATATATGGAAAATGGCACATGACGGAATTGCTGCGGAATTGCGTCACTTGCATGATTTATGCCCAATTGTAGCCACAGACCCAGACTCGGACTCGGACTCGGACCCGCAAACAGGCAGCGCCAAGACAAGAGGCCGTTTAATTAAATTTCCAAAAATTAAACTAAGCGGCAACGCCCTCGAACACAATAACCATAAGCCGGGGGTGGGGCAGTGGGAGACTACACTCAACAAAAAAAATGTGTATCTCGCAAAATTCGATTCGATAGTCCCCAAAACAATTATTCTAACTCAATTACAAAAAAAGATTTCTTAAAATTTAACATTTTTACTTTTTAGAATAATTAAATAAGTAAAATATTTGTGCAATTATTGATTTTTCTATTTCTGTAAATCAAATACTATTTTCACTTTTCTAAGTCATCTTTTTTTTCGAGTGTATGCCTTATGCTGTTGACCAGTCGTAAATTTCGAAAAACATTGCGCATCCGCAGCGTGTGCCGTCAAGTGTTAATTGCCAGCCACAAAAGTTTGCTTATCAATATTTTTCAAGTGTGTGTAAATGTTGTAAAACAGCAACAAATTGTGTACACACGACTTGTGCATTTGCATATGTATATATATATATATATATATATGTTTATATTAATATGTATTTACATACATATATACATATCTGCCATGTGTACTGGTCATATTTGCCGGGGGTCGCCTATTTGAAATTCAAATTAGACATCGGCACTTGTAAATTTGCATGGCTTCAGCACATTTTCAATAGCTGTCAAGAATGCCGTGCTGAAATGCCATATAATTTGAGAACTATTTTTGGTTTCTATTTACTTAATTAGTCAGTGTGCAAGCCAAAGCGCAAATAGTATCTGGCAACAAAATAATATATCTTTTGCAAATTACGCAAATTTTTCAAGTGGCATTTATAACATTTTGCAGCTGCTTGACTGCTGCCCAATGAACTGACCATTCTGGCGGCTTGGTGGCCACAAATCTGATGGCATCGTTGGGTGTCCAAGTCCAAGCCAGTTCGCCTAGTCCAAGTATCTGATTGCGGACCGAATGCGAATTTGATTGCATTGCCAAAATGCCAGCGTTTGGGACGTAATGTGTCGTTTTAATGTCTCGAATTTCAGTATTTCATGCTAAGCTCTTGAATTTCATTATGGCCCCTGGACTGCAAACTCTATTGGTTTAGCTGGCTTTGGATGCACGCAAGTGGCCAAAAGCCAATTCACAGTAAAATGAATTGCCAAAAGGTGTGCATTAGACTTAACGCGTTTTTCCTAGCAACTCACAGCTAACGCATTCAGAATTGTGTAAATAGCCCATTAAGGCCATAAACCAATATGAAACACTAACTTCTGAATAATTAAATAATGCATAAATATATTTTTCTGATCGTTATTAGAAAATGTTAAAGTGTTTTTATAAACATCGTCTAAGTAGAATTTACGCTATAATTTATTTGATTTTCTTATTTTAATATATGTGACTAATTCCTTACTATTAATAAAAATAATTAAAATCGAGACTTAAATAAATATCTTACTCATAAAATCTGAATGTATTTTCAAAGCTACATATTTTAGATATAGATTTAAAAATTAAGTTAATTAATTCAGTTGCGCAAAGACACATATAAAAATTCCTTTAATGTAATAAATAAATAATGTCAACATTTGTGGAATTTTTTTTTTGACCATTGCTAAGTGAATTATCAAGCTGAAATATGCGGCTAAAGTGAATAAATAAAAGTAAATTAAAAATATATTAAATTGCAGTTAATAAGCTAATTTTCAAGCGCCAGCAATGGTTATCAAAACTATCTTCATAAATCTTTCCACTTCGCTTGATACTTTATGGCCAAAAACTGACACTTAGCTTATTTCAATCAGCTGGCAAAGAAAAAACAAACAAGCCGCAAATACAAAACTCAACGTTTACATCGAAGTTTGAAAGAGCCGCCCCCACACAATGCGGCGTAAATCAAGATAAATGATTTGTCGCCATTGGCAACAGAAATTCAATTAACCATTATTAACCAATCCATTTCATAGCCAACAACAGCAACAACAATAACTGGTAATAATCGTGAGGCCCACAAGAAGATACAAATTAGATTTGGTCAGTTGAAATGAAAAGCTGAACGAATCACTTCACTTGGCTATGGTCATAATTGTCAATTGACTTTGGCCAATACACCGTTGATGATCCTTAGCCAACTTGGCTCGAGTACCAACTTTCAGTGTGCAGAAAACAAAATCAAACAAGTTGAGAGGACATGGGAAGTGGAAAAAGCAAGAAAAAATTGTGCCACAATTCGAATCAATAAGCCAAGCAAAAATTTTATTTTCATTGAAATGCAGAAGACGTCGACGACGACGACGACGACGACGACGACGACCAAGTGAAAGAAATTCCAGTTTGTCGATTTGGCCAAAAGAAATGCTGCTTGGAGCCGCAAGTTGCGAGCTGCCGCTTTCTCGGGCGTTTGCGACTGGCTATAACTATGGCTTTAACTTGGCTTTGATTTTGGTGGTTTTTTTTTTTTTTTGCTTCTTAACTGTTTTGGGCTGGCTTCGATTTTGGTTGCTTTTTTTTGTATTTTTGGATCGCTGGCTGGCTCCTTTTGCGCAGTTACTAACTCAGCGAGGAGATCGTGACCGCGTGTTTTAAATGCATAATGACCGTAAAGTAGTTGATGTAACTACGTAACCGAATTGTGCTGCCAATAACAACAACAACAACAACAGCAACTGCAACAACATGCATATCGAAAAAGGAGCACATTATGTTTTTTTGGTCGCACAGGAACGTGGCATAGACTCCGCCCCCGCCCCTATATTCGTTGCAACCAAACTGACTCTGGCCATAGTAAAGGTTAAGCTGCTTAACCAAAAATTATGAATTGCTGCATTATATTTTATTATATAGTTTTTGTTGTTGTATTTTTTTTTTTTGGTTTTTTTTTTTTTTGGTCAGCAACTAGCCAACATTGCTGTTGACGGCGACTGCTTCGTGTCTGCCCTGGCAAACAGTTATAACTTTATTTAGTTTTAATAAGCATTAGTAAAAATGCCTGCAGATATTGTTCAGGCCCTCGGCTGGGGGTCCTGTGAGGTCAACTATGAACGGCATTTTTAAGAGTTGTTCGAGAAATTCAGTACAAAAAACTACAGGTATTTTGCTGGTTGACAGCGAACTGAAAATGTATGCAAATTGTTAATAGGTCAAAGTAAAAGTATGAATATTTCTGAAAATACAGTTTTATGTGTGGCTTAAATATATAAAGAATTCTTTCAAAATAAATCAATTTAAATTAAATAAATATTTAATTGTGATTTTATTCAGTTAAATGTAATATTTTAAGGGTAATTCTTCATTGACTATGCCCGTAAATATTTCGTGTAATTGTGATCAGTTGAATCTAGTGTCAGAGTTTAAATGATTAAACATTTAAAAGTTGGCAACATCATATCATATCTATCAATAAGGGTGGCGGGTGCGGGGAGGAAGAGTAGAAAAACGCGCCCAAAAATGATTCTAATCAAAGAGGTCTGTTCGAAACTGTTAATTACAAGGCACAAAAGGCACGTCTGTGGCAATTTTCGGAAAGTAGCGCAGGCGATCAATGAGCACCCACAAAACGATTTGGGCATCAGTAAAAAAAAAAAAAACTAGACACAACCAACAACAACCAACAACAACCAACAACCGACAAGCAACAGCCACATACAAAGGTTGACTGGGATGCAGAGGAAAAAGCAGAGGCAGCATCGATGCCAGAGCCAAAGCAAAAACCAACACAAAATGTTGGTCAAAAAGTGTGGCCAAGACATGAAAGCTACAACTCTTAACAACTGCAACAAACGACAGCAATCAGGCAGCAGTGGAGTGTAGCGTCCAGCGGGGCGGCGTGGGGAGTTGGAGGCATTGTGGCAAACTCAGAGACGAGGCCACAACCAGATTGGAAGATGCACCACAGCGCGGCATTGCAGACATGTCGTCAACGTGCCGCCGCCTGGGTTTCGAGGCAGCAGGCAGAAGATCTACTAAGTCTATACCCGGTATTTTACAACCGCGATCGTGTCTATCACAAGGGGGACGAAGTGGAAGCACGGGGGGCGGGGAGGGGGGGGGGGTCTAACTGCGAGACGCTATTGCGATTGATCGGCTGCAGTTTATGGACTCATGCAGCCAATTCAAATGCAATTGTGCTGCGCAAGAGTCGAAGCAGTCGAAGCACAGGCAACACGAACTCGCGACGCCCCCTCACAATGGACCTAAAAAAAAAACCCCAGCCCAAAATCCCAAGCCCAAACCCGAAATGTATCCACCGCGCAGCTATCGACACACACAGCGTTTTGGAAATTGGAAAATTATTTTCATTGCTGCGGCTCCGGCTGAGGCTGTGGCTGAGGCTGGACTTGGCCAAGGAGCAGCCAAGTTGCGGCTTGTAAGTAAGCGACATAAACGAGTGTTGTATTAATGTTCATAATGTGGTATCTCGACGTCAATAAACGTCGCCAGCTCCTACAGGGGTACACCGACTCCAGGGGGGGGTTGGAGGGTTGGCATAGTCAGTGTCGCAAATCGAGGACAGCGGCGTCTTGCGCCTGGCACACAGCTGCTTGACATGACCAGCCAACGGTTTGACAAACGAACGGGCCAAAGCAACACACATGAGTTGGTCAAGAGGGGTGAAAGGTGGTAAAGGGGGGGGTATATATAAACAGTTGAACGCATCGCTGCATTTTTTGGCCACTGTAAATGAACAATGGGCAGATAAACAGCGTTTGCCGGCCAAAGAAATAGCTGTGAAATATTTGTTTGTTAAACATCAAGCGCCAAAAATACACAGAGAGAAAAATATTTAGCTTAAACATAAAATTGCTCACTTTAATTCTAACGTTAATGAACCCTATTATTTATAGGAAATAAAATTCCACTTAGCAAATTTTTTTATAGCAATTTTTTGATATATTTTTATGATCTGGTTACTAAAATAATCTTATTTATATGCTAATAAGCCTTAATTGTTATTGTCTTATTAAATACAGTAAATTTCTGTTAGAAAAAAATGTGGTTTTTTATTTTGTAAATAATATAATTTGCACACAAATATCGTCGTTTTATTTCAGCCAAGAAACATTAAACATAAAATACGTAAGAAATAATAATTAAATAAAATAAACGAGCATTTAAAACAAGCCATGTGCCATTTCAGTTGTTAAATTTGAATATTTATGAATTTGCTTATAAACTATAAAAATGTGTGTTAGCGGTGTGTTAGACGTGTGTTTTGTTTGTGTGTGTGTGCATGTGTGTGTACGAGCAAGTTGTTCCCAAAGTCCAGTGTGTGTGCCAAAAATGTTGTGTGAAGCTGCTTTTTTTTTAATTTTGTGTGTATTTCTTTTTTTGCTTTGGTTTAAAAATAAAAATATGAAATTAGTAAGAAATAAATAAAGTGTAGTTAAGAAAATTATGAATGTGTTTGCCTTTTAAAAAACAGGTGCATTCATAATTTTTCAAATGAAAAAATGCTCATAAATTCGAAATTTAATATTCCATTTTATTAATCTTTCATTCATATGCATTTTGCTTTTTGTTGGAGACCTAAATCAGGAATTTATTAAGATTTAAGCAATCAAAAAAATTGTGAAGAATCACATAAATGTTGATTAAGTCGTTTTAAATTACTACGAATTTGGTTTTTTTATTAGAAAATTTAAAACAAGTTAATCATAAAAAAAATATACAAAATAATAATTAAAAGATGAAACAATTTCAATGTTTTTAATTTTCTCAGATTAATTGGAAAACTACAAACAGAGAAATTACTAAAAACAAATTTTGCCAGAGATGGCAATAAATTTTTATAAATTCAAAAGATAACTAATAAATAAATTAAAATAAATCAAAATGTAATATTTTTTTGCACTATTTTTAAACGAAATTTAATTCTGGAATAGCAAAATATATTTAGTATTTTTTTTCCAAATTGAAGTAGCAACATTGTTAGATTTAGTAAACAAAAAGTTAATAAGCAAAGACAAATAGTTGTTAGTAGCAAACAAAATAAAATTGAAATGGAAAAGCAAATAATAAAATGAATAGCTTTAAAAATAAGTGAATTAAAATTAGTCAACAAGCGTAAAAAATTAGTAACAATTGCGATGAGTAAAAACACAAGTTAGGATTAATTTTTTGTTTAACAGCAACAGCAGTTTATATTCTTAAGTCTCTCTCTCTTCTTCTTCTTCTCCAAACTCTCCTCTCTTTCTCCATTGATATTTTTGGTAGTATATATGTTTTTGGAACAGTTTCTAAATTGCTAAATTACGACTTAAATAAATAAGACTTAGTTTAAGGCAATAAATACATAAGCAAAATAGGCACTAATTAATTAAATTTACAATAGATACATAATTAAGTACTTCATAGATACATAGTCGATTCGATGATAAGATACAGATACCGCTAGCTAGACTAACTGACTAACTGGATTTATGGGGGGTTCTACAATTGCCATCTACTGCCCGCCAGGCTGTATGGGGAGTATCTATAGCTGGGACTATGGAAGCTAGCGGCGCCACCGGCTGAGTGGGCAGCCGCCGCAGCCGCTGCCGCCGCATGACTGACACCGAACGGGGTGCTGTGATGGAACATATCAAAGGCCGAGCCGTAGGCGCTGCGTGGCGGCGTCTGATAGAACATGGCCGGCGTCTGATATGCTCCAGCCAGCTGAGAGCTGCCCGTTGCCGTCGCCGCTGTTGTTGTGCACAACGTGGAGGCAATGGAGGCAATGGCAGCGGCGGCGGCGGCGGAGGCAGTGGCAGTTGTTGTGGCAGCCACCGAGCTCAGCGGTGACGCTGTCGAATTGAGGGAGGACGAACCACTCTGTGTGGGCAGCGAGGCGCCCAAGCCACTGCTGTTATTGTGACTGCTGCTGCTCTCGTTGCCATTGGAGCTGGCATAGAGCGCGGCAAGCAGATCGACCTCAACTGGGTTGGACTTGGCGCAGCTGCTGAAAGCGCTGCTGGCGGATGGCACAACGGGCACAGTGGCAGCAACAGCAGCAGTTGGCTTTGACTCCAGCTGCAGGTGCTGTTGTTGTTGCTGTTGTTGTTGCTGCTCCGCCTGCTGCACTGCAGCCTCAACGCCCGCCACGCTCTTCATGAACGTGGCCAGGTGGAGCGGCGCCTGCTGCATCTGTGACTCAAACTCGTGGCGATTCAGCTCATCGAGATGATCACGCACCACGGCAAGCACATCATCATTGCTGCAGGCAGCCGGCGAAGGGGCAGAGCCGGCGCCAGATGCCACACGCTTGCCGAGAAGCGCTGAAACTTTGGTTAGCAGTGCGGGCACATCCTTGTAGAGGATGTCCAGCAACTTACCGGTTGTAAACAGCACAATTGCCTTGAGGCAGGAGTACTCGGCAGAGTCGACATGCAGCGCCTTCAGCTTCTCCACCTGCTCCTGAAAGATGCGTATGTGATCCATGAAAGCCACCACGCGATCCGCTGCCATTGGCGACGCATGCAGTCCGGCGGCCGCCAGCAGCGGCGCCACATGCAGCGGCATCGAACACTGACTGGCATTCAGCACGAAAAGCTCCGACCAGACGAGACGCAACAGCGCCACCTGATCGGTCACCTGCAGCTCCGGGAAGAAGGGTATATTCTTGGCCCATTCGACGGCCGAGAAGAGGAGGCGGGCGGCCAGCTCGCAGATGTTGTCGATGCCCATGATGTTGTTTGGCTGCAGACACTGGCCGTAGCGGGATGTGGGATATGGTTCGGCGCGCAGCAGCAGCGAGATGTAGGAACTGAGGTACGAGTGGCCATTGAAGCCAGCCACGCCCATCGGATCGCCGTTGGCCAACTGATATTGGCCATGTATGCCAGACAGACCCGGCTGTGTGGGCGGCACGCGGCCCCGCTGAACAGCTGCAACGAAAGAGAGAGAAGCAAAATGTAATTTTTAGTATTTAATTTATAATATTTTTAGTTTTTATTTTTATTTTTTGTTTAAACTTTAAATTTACTATTTCGATGAGCGGCATGAGATTAGTATTTAAATCTGTAGCTGCATCTGCATCTGCATTTCTTGCTTGGAGTAATTCAATATGTGCGCTCTTTTGTGCGCCTTATTTTGACCGCGACATCACACGCCGCACAATGTTGCCCCATTCAACGTTTGTTGGCAAAGCTGCCACAACGCACAATGCCTATCAGGCACCTCAAATCTCAACGCACTCTTCTGAGTTCTCCGCATCTTTTGTTTGGCAGCGACTACAACAACGTCATAAGATACTTTTCTGATTTCGACCTGGATCTGCGTCTACCCTTAAACCCCTTTTTCATTTTTGTATTTTTTTTTTTTGTTTGTCGTTCAGTTTCAATCTTTTGAGCAACCCCCGTTGTTGCCACAACTGCTTAGATATGCAAATTCAACTAAATACTTTCAACGCATCTTCAAGATACCAGATACAGAAGCACGTGTGTGCCATCCTGTGTGTGTGTGTGTGTGTGTGTAAGCTTCTGCTACAGCTGTTCAAACTACACTGTACAAGTTTTGGTTTTGCCAAACTAAACAAAAGTTTACTCAATTTAAGAAAAACTGAAATTCAGTTCAAATATAAAAAATGAATTTAGAAAATCTTTCTAAGGGAAATATTTTTGTATGTTGAAAGTTCACGTTTTTAATTATGGAAGATAGCCGAAAGCTGAAGATTTTAAATTCAGATTCACAGCTGATTCAAAAATTTATTATTTTAAAGGCGCATTTGAAAATTCAATTGTTGCATTGCAAAGCGCACTCGAAAACCGGGAAACTCAATCCTTAAATGTGCTGATTTGATATTTAAACTTACATAAAGACTGCGCCCCAGCGAATCCTGTCAGCACAAGGAGAGACAGGTTATGAAAGAGAAAGAGAGAGAGAGAGAGAGAGATAGAGAATGAGAGATTACTAATTGCTGAGAACTAAGTGGCGAGACAAAAGCACACAAAAACTGCGCTTTTTTAGGTGTGCTCAAAAAGGCTCTTTCTCTCTCTGAACTCAAATCGCATTCTTTGCCTTTGAACTTTGACCTGCAATTCGCTCACATTAGTAATAGAAATAATAACTACACCTGCAGAGTCTGTAAAAGGCTTGGCTCGGCCGTTAAACGCATTTGATACAAATAAATAAATATATATATAAATAATTTACAAATATTTATATACATTTATATTTGAGTACAATGGAGTTGGGTACTTGATAGCAAATGTGGGTTAGCAAAAAGGTTTTTACACCTCAAATATGAATGGTACACACCTAGACCGAGTCATATGCACCACTCCACACCACAGCACCACACCTAACCCCACTCGAAAGTCAGAGTAACTGGCTAAATTCCAAATAATCGAAAAAGGAAAATCGTTAAACTTTGCCCAAAGGCAGCAAAAAGCAAATAGAGCTAAAAATGATTACTGATCAGGCCAAGTGTTGGGCTCAGCCATTGTTTTAGACACAACACACAACACACACACACACACACACACACACACACACACACATACACACATGCAGTTGGACAGGCAAAAGTAACGTCTTTTGTTGAAGCGAAAAGCGAAAGCATTTTTGGTCTACTCGCACAATGCAGACAAAAATCCAAAGAGTTTTTCATATATATAGGATCAGGGGGACAACAACAACAACAACAGCAACAACAACAACAAGAAAACTGTGTTTGTTTATTGCTTTACCCAAGCAATTAAGTTGCCGGGGGTTGCCAGAACCGGAACTGCCAGACTTGACCAATGTCCAGCGACGGGGCGACACAATTATTTATACAATACATTTGCGTAATTTGCGCAGGCAAACGGCTGATCCTCAACAGCAAAATTATTCCAAAAACTGATCTATGCAGGCAACCGAAGACGCTGCAAACCGGTTAGCTCTCTCCCTCTCCCCCTCTCTCTCTCTGCCTGTCTCTATTGCTGTTGTGTTTTGTCCAGTTTTTGAGCATGGGCTTATTTATGCGCCTGGGAAAATATATATTCCTGAACTGACCACAGCTCAAAACTTGCCAAGACTGACCACAGCAAGCAACTCTGCAACTGCAACGCAGATCAACTCGCAACTGCAACAACAACAACAACAACAGCAACTCCAAAAGCAGATAAAATCAGCCAACAACAACAATAACTACAAAAAATGATGTGAAAGAGTTAGTAGAAGAAGTAACTTTGCTGGGTTTTTGGCGGATTGCTTAATGAATGAGAAGCTGTGCAGCACGTGCTCAAGTCTTGGATGTGCATTTTATTTTTTTCACTTACAGCACTTATGCAATCGATAAACGATATACAAAGTCATCGAGGCGCACATGTCAAGCGGCTCACTTGAGAGCGTGCCCAAGTGGCTCACAGCTAATTGTGGCCAAGTGGATTAACATACGCTTATCAAGTATACATATGTATATTTATACATATATATATATTTATATGTATATTTTATATATATATAGTTATATGTAAATGCAGTTTCCGGGCCTTCAAACTTGCCATGCCATTTGCACGATTAAATATTTGCCTTGCTTTTAATGTACTTCGATTGCTGTTGTTGTTGTTGTTGTTGTTGTTGTGATTGTTGGCTTAAAATTTCCATTGTTAATTATAAATGCTTGTTTGAGCTTATATAAGTTGGATACTGCGACACCATATTTAAGCATTTGAATTTTCATTAAAAATATTAGTAAAATAAATATATTTTTGCATATTGTTTTAAATGTTTAGCTAGAATAAATATCAGCTAAATTTCCGTCATTTTCCTCCTTCATTTTAATACTTCGCTAAAAAAGCAATGGCATTTGCTAAATTATTTTTAATGCTCTAAATTTTTAAATTTAACGTGGAATTTTTGAAACAACCCTCTTCATTGATTTCTTAGTTTTCTGACGCATTTCAAGTTGAGTTTTCGTAGCTAACTTTTTTTCCTCACAAAATACCTTTTTAATCTAAAGTAATTTTTTTGGTAGCTCATCCCTCAGCTGCATTGTGAAAACGAGTTTCTGCAAAACAGTTGTCCAGTTCGCTGACCCACCTCACCCCAACCCAACCCAACCCATACCGCCCCACCCCGTCCAATTGACATTGCAGTTTAATTAGAGCGACCTCCGTGCCTTGATTTTGTACGGATTTTCAGGATTTCAGGTTTTGACCAGGTCTGGCGAGGCATAACCTCGGTGCCACTTTTGTGCTAAGTAACTCCTAAAAAGCAAAAATGAAAGACAAATGTACAAATAAAAAAAGACGCAGAAAATAGGGAATAAAAATTCTATGCAGAATACACATTTTCTCACGATTTCTCAGCGCTGATATAGAAATTTGTGAACTAGTTTTTACGCAGAACTTGTACATTGGGAAATGCGATGGGGAGGAGGGGCGCAACGGGGGCAAAGGTGTTGAACTCTTTTGGGTTTTATGAAGTTGACAAGTTGTCGTCAGCCACTGTGGCAGCTACAGGTAATCGCATAGTTAATGACCAAACAGGTTACCAAAATTTGGGTTCACAGTGTGTCATTAGCCAAAAAAAAAAAACACAAGAAAAAAAAACACAATTTTGTACTTGGCCTAGGCAAATTTGTGTATATTTTCATAGATTTTTGCGAAATACTCTAACGCAATGCCGCTTGAATCAATGTTTAGATACATTTAATTACAATGCGGCTTTAGCTGCATTTTAATTGCATCGTTCTTAACCCAAATCGTAGACACAAACACCACATCAGCTGTTGATATTGTTGTTGTTGTTGTTGTTGATGTTGATGTTGTTTGGGGTAGGGGGTTATTAGCATTTTGCGAAAAAAAAAACCTGTCAATATTAGTGCAAATAATAACAGCTTTGTCCAGCTGTCTCTGTCTCTGTCTCTGTGCCTGTCTCTCCTCCCCTCCCTCTGTTGGCCAGCTAGACGTTAATTGTTAATGCCAACAACTGCAACTAACCAACCAGTCAACCAGTCACCCAACCAGTCATTCATTTAGCCAGTCAGTCAGTCAGTCAGTCATTGATCGATTCAATGTGGCGTCTGTCAAAATTGTCGTTGCTTGCCAATTTGTGGACAAAACATTTGACCCAACTATGCCAAATATTTGCAAACCAAACATGTTGCACGTTGCACGTTGCACGTTGACTTTGATTAACACAGTGCACTGCGGCGAATACATTGTATATTTTCGAATAGTTTTCCAACAAGTCACTTCCTGCCCATCGTACTCAAATATAGCATTTAGCTGTCTAGTTTTAAGCGGCTAACCCATAATTTTGTGTCAGTGTATTAAGCTTGATTTAATCGAATTAGTCTTAATAAATTATTGCTGCCTAAAGCGTCACAGTAATAAAAGTGTTGAGATACAAATTAAAATATTGAGCCAATTTCTAATGCTCAATTAGTATTCAGTATTATTTCAACTATACTCGAATACATGTATAACATACATTGTTTTTTTTTAATTATTAGTTAACAAGCGAACAAGTTTGCATTTGATCTTTAGGGTCAATATACAGTACTCACTGCCTAATTGTTTTTTTTTTTTTTTTTTTGGTATACCCAGCAACCATAAAAGGTGCCTTTGGGTATAATGCAACTTAAATCTGACAAATGAAACCAAATGCAATAACTGATTTTAAAGGGTATCTATTTGTCGAGCACTCTAACTTAGTGTCTGACTGAATGGCTTTATGAGCTCGTTTTAACGTTGTTTAGGAGCTTGGCTAAATGTCATGCGTATAGCTTGATTTTTAATGGCTTATGACAGGGAATGGATATCTTATTAGTTGGCTATTACAATTTGTAATGCCTACTTATTAAGTTATTTCGCGAATTGACAGCTATGGAGAGTTGTGTGTGCTTTTCTCTTTTGACTTTCCGTTGTTAATTGTGCAATTAGCAATTGTGTATATTTTATTAAAAAAAAAAGTGACTTCTTCAGTTTGTTTTTAGCAACAGCTTATCAACAAAGTACCATTTGGATTTGTGGTGCCACATTCTTTTCAGTGCCGGGCACTTGTCACCGGGCAAATTGTTGCACCACTTGCCAAGTGGAGCTGCAGAGCAGCTAAAGAGCAGCCCACATTCCTGGCATGTGACATTTAGTTGTCCCATTATTATTGGGCCAAAATGTAACCCAAATTCACTACAAATATCACATGTTATTTCTCTGCCGAGAGACTTATTTCTATTGTTGTTGTTTTTGTTTTTGTTGCATTTGTTGCATTTGTCGTGTTCTACTTCCGATTTGTAATTGTTTTTTGCTTTCCATTTTTATTTCGTTTCGTTTTCTTTTCGCCTTGGTCTCTGCGCTTTTAATTTATTTATGTATTTGCCTCACTGTTTGACTTTTAATTGACCCACACCCAGTGCGAAACATTTCGAATTTCACTCTATATATATATATATATAAACTAGCAGTTTGTGGCTGCGGGGGAAAAGGGGACTTGGACTCACCTTCGCGTCGCATGCCCATTTTGAGGCACTTTTTCAAACGGCAATATTGGCATTGATTGCGATGATGTTGATCAATGGGACAGTTTCTGCTGCCCCGACACGAATATGTCAGGTTGCGTCGCACGGAGCGCTTGAAGAACGATTTGCAGCCTGAAAATAAATATAAGAAAAATTGTACAATTAATAAATGGAAAAAATTTATTATGTATTATATGTAGAAATTCAATTTGAAACAGAAAAATGTATTTCTTAAATATTTAACAAAACTGTATCAATAAAAATGTAATAAATTTAAAAAGTTGTTTTAATATTTTTTATCTGCAAATAAATAAAGAAAACATTTGAAACAAAACAATTAAATACTATTAAAAATATTATATTTTTAATATTTCACAAAACTGTATCAATAAAAATATCACACATTTAAAAAGTTATTTTATTTGTTTTAGTTGCAAATAAATATAACTAAAACATTTTGTTTTTAATGTTTTTGTTATATTTATTTCCAACAAGTAAATACTAAAAAAAATATTTTATTTATTAATATTTAGACAAACAGTATCAATAAAAATATCACACATTTTCAAAGTTGACTATTTTTAGTTGCAAATAAATTTAAATTGAAAGAAAAACAAAATACTATAAAACTCAAGACATCAGTTGCACCCTTTTAATGCCTTGCAACAAGTTAAACAAATTCCATGGCACTTGGATCAAAACCAAAAAAAAGAAAAAAAAAGAAAAGGGAACAAAAAAATTGTTGCCACTTGTAAAGCAAAGTACCTTGGCGCAGAACATGCCACCAAATGCGGCAAGTTGCGCTTCACATCATGACATTCGCAGTTGTTTGTCCTAGTCCTAGTTGTTATTCCTGAGATACTGCATACATCCCCCCCCCTATCCCTATCCCCCTCCTATCCATCCTGCCTGGCTGTTGTACCCTATGTCAATGGTCATGTTACACGTTTCATGGCTTAACGCCTTCCATAAAATTACCTTTAATGGCTTTCAATTAACAAAGTGTATCTTTGGCCACGTTGATACGAGGGACTCCAGCAACGCCAGCAAAGCTCTTTAAGCGGCTGCTGTTGAATTCTACTTTTCGTTTTTTTTTTTGGTTTTTTTCTCTCTCCACGAATTTACTGTTAAGTCTGCAGACAAGCCAAGTTGCTGACTGGTTGTTGTTGTTGTTGTTGTGGGCAGCCATTAAGCACTCACTGATAGAGTCGGCCCGGCGGACTTGTCTGGCGCGTTGCTTACAAGCTCCAAATGCAATTTGATGTCGCCATGCAGCAGAACATGTGTATCAATTGCGTTGCACCCCGCCCTTTGCTCCCCTCTCTCCTCTCTCCGCTCACCACTGCACCACAACTCCTCCACCCTGCACCTTCAGCTGGTCTATCTGCATGAGTCCTGTGACTGTTGTGGCGTTATTTTTTCTTCATTTTTTTGTACTTTAGCGGGGGCCACGCTTTGGGCCATGCCACACAAAATTTCTCACAATAACTCAAAAAACAATGGCATATGCTCATAAAATTCGTTTTAAGCTGTAAAATCATCATCAAACAAAATATGTAAGCATTCACCCAGTACCCAGTACCCAGTGCCAGGCTAGAGTCGCCACAGACGCTGTCTCCTCTGTCTCTGCATCGGCATTGCTGGCCGATCAGCGCTATAAAAGATTTTCAATGCGCACTCCTGCCCAGCCAGTCAGTTGGTTGGAGGGGGGGAGAGGGGGAGGGAGCTGACTGGGGACTGACTGCGTTGCGATCGTGTGCACCAAAACGTGGCCGAGCCATGTGAATATCAAGCGGTGAGTTTGAGTCTATCAACTAATGCGCTACATCCTCAAAAATAAGCTCAATTTTTGAATATTGAGAAAAGCTACATTTACATATATGAGATTTATATATATAAAAAATATATAAAAAAATCACACGCTACTTTAATTTAAAGTTACAAATAAATAAATGAAATATAATTGCAAAAACTAATCTTTTTCATAAATTGAAGCAAAGGATTTCCCAGTTCGGAATCCAATCAAAATGGATGCAAATAAAACATTCCGAAATTCAAACTTAAAAATGCACAATTTAAGCCAAAATCAAATATTAATTTAAATTTGAAAAAAAATCTGATTCAATTAAAATTTAAGATATGCATTTGGAAAACTATAAATCAGCTTATTTGTGGACATTTGTAAAATGAAAAGTATAAATTGGGATAATGACTATATATATATGTGGCATATGTGGCAAGAAGGGCATGCCACAATGTCGGAGCGGCCAAACGTTGGCCTCACACGCCGCGCTTAGACAAGCCCAAGAGATGCAGCTAAAAGGCATCTAGGAAATATACACACACACAGCACACACACACACACACTTAAGCCTTTTACACCATATGATCTACGAATAACGATATTGTACCAAGTCACGATTTCTGCACAAAACGTACCGTTGCCCGTTGCCTCAATTCCACTCGGAATTGTTGTTGTTGTTGTTGTTGTTGTTGTTGTTGTTGTTGTGCACTGAGGGACAGTTGGGACAGCTGGACAGCTGCTGAGCTGCCTGGTCGTGGTACCTACGGCTTTGAAACTGAAATAGGAAAAGGCTAGCGATATGAAGCGCGCAAGGGAGGAGTGGTTGGTTGTGCTGAGGGGGTGGTGGAGGGGGAGGGGGTAGGCGCTGCCCATATGCGCCTATCGCAGCTTTATCTGGAGCTCCGACGACGGCGATGCGAACTGCGCTGCTTCGTGTCGTTATTGATGAAGATACGAGGCAGAAGCATTCAACTATGAGGCAAGCAGAAAGATAGAGGGAGTGTGAGAGGGGGGGGGAGAGAGAGAGAGGGGGAACTGCTTTGAGAGAGGGTGGGGCTCCTAGTAAGCTGAGCATTGGCATTGGCATTGGCATATCATGTTATATCAATAACCGAAAAAGGGTGGAGCGAAAGATGCCCAAACCCAGATACAGATGCAGCATCAGATGAAGATATATAGATGGGATGCAGCTAAAGCAGAGGCACAAGGTGCGAGCACCACAAAGTCAAAGTCACCAACCGACCAACTCTGCAACTCCCCCCCCCCCATCCCACACATACACACACACACACACACACACACACACAGAAGAAGCCCTAAAGTAGTCGTGTCTTGTGGCCTTGCTATGGCTTCAAAATGTATCTCATAAGTAGGAGACAGTTTAGCCATAAGCACACTTTTGCGGTAGTTTCAATTACGCTTGGCAAGTGTTAAGGGGTATGGGGAAGGTGTAAGAGGAGGGGGGGGGGTTTGGCGCTTGCGTGTGCTACGCGCCATAAAGCGTTCAATACAGTTAGAAGTTCCAAGAACTACAGCTAAGCTCAAGCGTTCGTTCTATTAATTGAACTTCCTGAAATGTGTGCACGATACCAACACACACACACACACACACACATACACAAATTACCCAGCAGCAGCCGCCCGGCACTTACCCCGCTTCACCCCAGCAGCGCAGCGCAAGAGACTTTTGCCGCTTGGCCGCATCAATTTGAAGCGTGAAATTAGTTTAGGCCAAAGCGAATGAGTGCATTCATAGCTGTATCTATATGAGTATGCGTTACCATTGAGTACCCAATCTCAGCTCTCACACACTTGGCCAATATGCCAATTTGGTTTTGTTTTTTTTTTTTGGTTTTTGGCCAATTGCGATTTGTTGGGGCTCGGTCAATGCACCGTTCGTTGCACAAGATGTGTAACACAAAGTCAATAGCAGAGACCAGACTACGCCCCATTGTCGGCTCATTTTCTAATTATTAATACACACCACACACACACACACACACACACACCAACACACACCCTAAATACACAGCCAGAGAGCCGTCATTAAGTCGCAATAATTAAATGTTAAGCGCACATGTGCAGGCAGCTAGTTCAAGTAATTAGCACAGCGCCAAGATCAGCGATGGACTCGTGTCGTGACACCCGTGAGGCAAATAATTAACTAACATTTTTCAAGTGTATTTTAATATTTGTTATATTTGAATAAAATATGTTAGCTTACTTTTCAATTGTTTAACTATATTAATTATTTAATTTATTGTTGTGCAATTGTTAATTGTTTTTTTTTTTTTTTTTTGTATCTTTTAAGCTTGGACACGCGCTCATCTCTGGAAGAGTTAGAAGGCTTGGCAAGACTGAGATTGAGGCGGCGGCAAATCCAAAAGCGCTGCAAAAGCTAGACAAAGTATCTGGAGTAAAACCAAAACATAATTGCAGCCAACAGACACGAACCGCAAAATGTTTTAACTTGCATGCCACCTCGAGTATCTACAAAATGCGCTGATTATGAACGCGCTTGAACTTCACAGCGCGCTGCATGAAGCAGGAAGCCCAACAGGCAATAGCTGTTGCAGTTGCAGTTGCAGGTGCCACAGCTGATTACTGGGTAACTGGCATAACAGCAGGCAACAGCCATTTGGGGTTGACATTGCTATAAAGCAGCAGGGCTTACAGCTCGATATAGGTCAATGGTATAGATACTTGTGGGAAGCAAGCGTCATGGATCTGCAACTGTGCAACTGTGCAACACAAGCTTCTCAGCTGTGGCAAATTTAAGAACTTTCCAGTTAATGAAATTATTGCCAGTCTGAGCGAATCGTAAATTGCCTGTGTTGAATTGAACTCAACTGCTGTTTCAATTCTTTGCGAAGAAACTCTTTCAAATTGTTTGAATTTTGCTGTTAACAGTGAAATGCTTGCAGCACAAAAAAGATTTACTTAGGGCGACTCCAAAAGGCCTGCAAATAGCCAACTCATTGCATTGAAACTCGTTTTTGGTAAGGCCGCAATTCTGCATCCCGCAGAGCCTGCTGCCCCATATGCCACCGTATGCAGAGCAAATTCGCAGAGTAATTCGCACGTTGCAACAGACAACAACAAACTCAAAACTCAAAACAACAAAACACAAAACACAAAACAACAAAACACAAAACAACAACAAAACATCAACAACATTAACAACAACAAGAGCAACATCAACAACAAAATGCCGACTGCAACTCGGCGAAAATAAAGATAAGCGATTTGGCTTTGATTTAACTGATGCTATGCGAAGTTATGCAGCCGAAACTCTATACGAAGTGGCTAGAACTGGCTGCAGTTGGCTAAGACCAAACCCAAGCCCAAGCCCAGTTCAAGTCCAAGTTGCGGTCATGCACTTGGGGCCTGGTTTTTGCTGCTTGTTGCCCAGCGACACATGGCGATAAGAAAGGTTATTGCTGCGGCGCTGTTGCACTATTAAAGAGACCACTCCGCAGCGCTGCGGGGCATGTCGTCATGAGGCTCAAGCTCAAGCTCAAGCTGTGCTCTCTCTCTCGCGAATAATGTTGCAAGTGCACCAGGCACCGCACCACGAGCAAGAGAGATGCCACACAACAACAACAACAACAAAAAAAAAAAAAACGTGCAGCAGCCAAAAGTTGCACAAGTTGCGTTTTGGGAATATCAACGACTGAGTCACACCCTAATCCCAGATTAACTATTTTAATTAATCTATTTTGTCTAATTGGGTCTTCAGTGGGAAGTCTGACTTGTTAACTGTGCAATTTGTATTTTTATATATTTTACATAAATAAATAAAATAAATTTAAAAGGCTTACTTAAAACAAAAATGTAAACAAAACTAATTTAGAATTAATACGCTCATTTTTCCCTTTTGCGAACAGGGTATAATAAATTTTTGGCCATCATGTCAAAGGGGTTGTCGGGGGGGGGTGGTAACTCTGCTGCAGCTGATCGATTAGCCAAGTTAGCTGAAAACGAAAATTGCGCATGAAGTGGCAACAACTGTGTCTGAGCCCTTGTGTGTTGCACGTTGCACGCCGCTGCGGTTGCGGCTGTGTCTTCGGCTGTGGCTGCAGCTTAACATAATTAATTAAACCGTTACATTATAAAGCGGATCAAGTCGCTCAGTAGTTCACGATTTTTGTCCGCTTGTCGATGATGCCGTCGGTGGGAGGGGGGGGGGGGGGTTGGGAGGGGGGAATGGGGATTTTTACGAAATCGCATCGTGTCAGGATGCATTTTTTGCGCCTCATTTGGCATAGACGAGGCACAGTTCAGTGCTGAAGCTTCAAGTTGCAAGCTGAAATTGCAACTGCAACTGCAACTGCAACTGTGGCAACAGCAGCAGCATTATTGGCTTTAACTTTGCCTTCTAAGTACTACGATTTGTAGTACAAGCCAGGGCTTAATGATTACAATGTCTTTCCCCATTCCTCTTCTTGTTTTTATATTGTTTGCTGTTTATTTTGTCTGGGCCAAAATCTGCACAATTAAGTTTCGTATTCTTTTTTAACCAATTGTTGTTTTTTTGTATATTTTGTTGCTTTGGCTTTTTAATGAAGGGCTGGCAATGGCGCTGGCGCTTGTGCCAAATAATTTATATACCAGAGCAGCTCATTAATATTGACAAGGCAAGAAGTGAGGCAATCCACAGTTGCCAAAACTCGATCGGGCAAAAGTAAAAAATCAGGCAAAATATTATGCTTTTTCCACCCTTTATTTTCTTTTTTTTTTGGTTGGCTACCTCACAATTTTATTGCCACAAATTTGCCAAAAATGTATTTTGCTGCTATAAGTTAACCGAAATCCGTTTTTGGTATTCCACATGCATATATGTGGCCAAGAGAAGGGAGGGGGTGATTGTAAATCATGTGCCAAATTGTACGGAAGTTATGAATGTTAATCATAAAGCGATTTATGCTCAAATAATAAATGTTGCATTGCGTTTTAAGGCAAATACAATATTAAATGCAAATTTAATACAAGCCAGAAATTTATGAAGCTTTTCGTTACTAATTAATAAGTAAAATACATTTTGCAGCGGGCGTCGCAGCCACGCCCTAACGCCCCACAAAAACCACAAAAAAAAAAAACTGCATAAGGCTGCAGCGCCATAAATTGCACCACGAAAAACAGATCTGAAAAATGCGCAGTGGGCGTTGTTAATTTTTTGCAATCGTATTTACTTTGTTGTTACTTATATTTTTTTTCATTTTTTTTTTTTTTATTTGGTGTGTGTTTTATTATTTTATTTTTTATTTTTTTTGGGCATCGAGTAGACAGCTAATTGATTTATGTGCGCCTTTTGTTAAAGCTCAGCGAATCTGTCTACCCATTGGAATTTCCATATAATTTATTAAAGACTCTCTTTCGCAGATCTGCAAAAGTGCAATGGCAAAAGCAATCACTCTTTAAGTAACAACTGGAAAAATACTAAAATTTAAAGACTTCTAACTCAGCAGCTAAATATCGACTTCTATATATATATATCTGTATTTTGGAAACTATTTAGCTGTCAGATCGGATTGAATTATTTTGAGTTGAGTGCAATTTACGATTATTTTATCGCTTTATTTGAATACATCATAATGAAGTGAATTAAAAAGCCACACATGTTGTTCAGCAAATTTCTTCAAAAGGAAATCCAAAAGCAAAAAAACCACAAAAAAAAAAGATACAACAAGCTACAATGATGGGATATGGACAAGCTTTAAGCAACTTGTGACATTGTCAACATCAAAAAAAATTGTTGATTTTTTTTTGTTTTTTTTTTTGTGTTTTGCTTGACCATTGTGTGTGGATCCGCATATGAATTCTAGGTTTTTTGGGTTTCGCTTTAATTGCGGGAACGTGGGAAATAATTTAAATGAGTTTACATGAAACTTCCTTTCCTTTCCAGCGCTGAGTGTGCGCACTGTGTATGCACTGTGCGAAATGATAATGCGTTTTGCGACAGCCTACTACATCAGGTTGACAAAGTATCTGCAAGATACATTCGCACAGCTAATGCGTGCTGCTGGCGCTTAATAATTACACTTGATGTGTTTCTTTTTTCTTATTACTTTTTTATTATTATTTTTTATTTTATTTTATCAAGCGCCAGTTGAGGCCTGCATTAGTTATCATTTTTTTCGCTTCGTTTTCTGCATTTTTTAAGAAAAACTTTTCTTTTGCTTTTCGCTTGCAACTAATGTTTATGTGGCACTAAATTAATTGCATGGCTGCTACTTAGATTTCAGTTGCAATTTTTTATGAAATTTATTTGTCGCACTCATGTGGGGCAGCAGATAAATCAAGTTAATTATATTTTGACATGGGCGCTAAGATACATTTTCTTGCCATAAATAAACAACGCAGCAAAAATTATCAATGCAAACGTGTTTAAGGAAAAATTCCAAAAAGTTCTTAGAACAAATGCACAACACAATAGAAATTATAAATGTGAACAAAAATGTTGAGCGCTGAAACTGAGAAAATCTCCTAAATATTGTCTACTAATAGCCATGACAAATGGCTAAATTAATAGGCGAGATATTGGCTTGTTGCTGTTGCCTGTTGCTGTTGTTGTTGTTGTTGTTGTTGTTGTTGTTGCATTTGTTGCACTCATCATTAATATTATCAGTGGTCTTTTATCAGCGCACATTTTTCAGGCAGCAGCAGCTTGAACCGTGACTTTTAGCAAAGGTTATGTGGCAAAGAGTCGCGAGTGTTTTCCTGGTTGTGCAAGCTTACAAAATTATAAGTGGGACCTGATAACTGTCAGTACCTAATTTCACCTACAAGTGTGGCCCAAAAAAACAAAAAAAAAAATAAGAAGACGGCAAAAAAAAGAGGAACAGCTGTGTGCGAAATCAAACAAGTTGCTACTTCAAAGAACTGAGCTGGCCGGGCGCGAGGAGTAAGATGCTCGTAGCCAGGAACACAGGCAACACGCATAAGCTACAATTAATCTTACAGCTATGAATGCTTCGAGAGGACGCTTGACGGAGTGGGGTGTCTTTTTGGAATAAATTTCACATACTGCGCCCAGGACAGACAGCGCCGACAGCGCAGAGGGACTGAGAGAGAGAGAGAGTGGGTACAGGGTACAGGGGGAACGGACAGACAAGTGAGACAGGAACGGCGCAAAACGAGTTGTGGCAAGTATCTGCAAGTATCTCAGCTTGGAAGTGAATCAGCTGAAAGGACGCACATTATGGCATATTGGTGGAAAGCGATCAACATAAAAAAGAATTCACAAAAAAATAACTAAAAACTGGCAATGATATGCTGCTAAGCGTTGAGCGTTTTCTATGCGCTTTACTATTTAGTTTGAAATACATTTATTTTTTTTTTTTTGTGTGTGTGTTCGCCCATGCCTCAACTTGAGACTTGCAACTCAAGATGCGAGACCCGCGAGTCGAGACTAAGTGCATAGAACAAAATAGATTGCAATCGTGGCAACATCATCAGCAGCCGCTGCTGCCCCCCAAAAGATACACAACTGCCACAGTCACAGATACACATATATGCATATATATATAGATATGTATATATCTGTGTTCAACACATGCACATGGGCGAGCGGGTGGCAAGTTGCAAAAAAAAAAAAAAAAACAAAAACACCTTCAGAATGCAGCGAGGCGGTCACCGAGCCACATATTTTGATTGTGGTTCTTATTCGTCTGGCAGTCTACTGTTATTGTTGTTGTTATTGTTGTTGTTGTTGTTGTTATTGTTGTTGTTATTGTTATTGTTGCTGTTGTTGTTGTTGTTGTTATTGTTGCTGCGCATGCGTACAAAATGCTGGGTGATTAATAATGATAAAAGCACATACAATGTGAAAATGCGAACAGTGGTTCAAGTTACTTAAATGGAAAACTAGATAATATTTAGCCTAAAATGAGCCTTTGCCAATTTTCTCATTTATAATGAATTAATTTAAAATCAAATTAAAATTGAAAATAGCAAAATATGTAAAAAGAGGATTCAAATTTAGTACTTCATTTAACTTTTAATTCAACTGTTTTCACTCCAAATTAAACTAAAATTCAATTTATTCAAATATGTAATTTCTAGACTAATAAAGAAATTAAAAAAAGAACAATTTAAGCTGTATAATTTGGCACCAAAAATTCAGAAAACAAAAATTGAAATCATTCAAAAATATAATATCATGACTAATAAGGAAATTTAACAAACAATTTAAGCTGCATAATAATTTAATAAGATTAAGAAAACAATTAGCAAAGATAGCTAATTTAATTTTGTATTTAATAAACTTTGTGGCACTGTTCTCGATTTCCATGCGTTGCAGCTGTAATTTCTCTCTGACAAAGAGCCGCACATTTGAGGAGATACGAAGATGACAAGTTCAACTTTGCGTTCTGCTAAATGCCAGCGTGCTGCGTGCAGCGTTAATCTGGGCTCATGAATGCATTTTTTCTACCTCCCCTCCCCCCTCATGCCAGCTCTTGTGTCTGTTTGCTCTCTCGGCCTGGTCTAAGACAATAAAAAGGTGGGCGATTCATTTAGCGGCCGTAGCACAATTTGCATGTTTGCACAACAATTGTTTGGCTTGGCTACAAAAGCGCACCGTATTTCATATAGATAATCATTTTTTTTTTATTTTCTTTTTTTTGTATTTTTGTTTTAATATTTCCACTCTTTGTAAATCGGGCGATAAGCGAGTCGAGTAGTTGAAAGGGGGGGTGGATGGGTGCGTGCGATGGGATCGGTCAGAGCAATTGCGGCAGTTGTAACGGCACTTGCACCACAACTAACTGGCAAAAGTATCTGTGAAGCAACCTTAAGATTCTCTTTAAGATCTCCGAGAAATTATGCTGATTTTGTTGCAATATTAACCAAGTTACAGATACAAAGATATAAAAGTATCTGATGCAGATTTGAAGTGATGATTGCGCGAATTTTGTGCTGCCAGAGTGCAGGTACAGTAGTAATTGCCTAATGCCGAGATTTGTGTTGATAGTTGGGCAACGTTTCTTAAATTGCGACTGAATATATAAAGTATTTTTAATATATTTAAACAGTTGAAAAAATACGACTGATGTCATATTTTTAAACGATTCTTTATTGATTGATCTATGATAAGTGAAAAAAACCCTTAGCAACAAAACTATCTTAAAAAAGCAGCAATTTTATTTTTAGCTACAGTAGATATTGGTTATGTAACACAATTTGATCATGCAGATAAAAATGTAAATGATGAATAAAAAATCGCGTTGAATATTACATTTGAATTCCTATTAGAAATCACATCCACAGTGGATATTCATACATAACAAACAGTTGGAATTGTAGCTGAAGTTGCTGTCAGCATTTGCACACACACACACATATACACACACATGCACACCCACTCTAGAGATGTTTTTTTACCATAGATCACCAAAGTTTATTGCCAACTCATCAAACTGCCATAATTCAACATAACTGTCAAGATCAGCACGCTTTTGAGTGCCACATTCGGCGTTGCAGGCCACAAAACTATTTTGAACTTCATATTTCTGTTTGGTCATCATTTGCAGAAGGCACAAAAAAAGCAGGCGAAGATTCAATTGCTCCGATGGATAAATTGTGTGTGTGTTACTCACCTTCACAGGTAAATTGACCGTAGTGTTTGCCGGAGCTTTTGTCGCCGCAGACGACGCACTCGATGCTCTGCTTGGAATCGATCTGGGATCCACTATTGCTGCTCTGCGAGTGCGAGCTGTTTGCCTGGGAGCTGGGCGTGGTGCTGCCACCGTTGCCGCCGCCACCACCACCACCGCCGCAGCTGGACGACTGTGAGCCCTTGACGATGGGCACCAGATCCGGGCCATGACCGGACTGAGCGGCGCTTGAGTGATGTGCGGATGTGGAGCCGCCGTTGGCGCTGGGCAAACTGGATAGATCCTCCTTAATGACATGATGTGCGCTTTGGTTGAGGTTTCCCGTCGAGGCGCTCAGGCCGGACAGATCCTGTTTGATGCCCACCGACTGCTGGCTGGCAACGCTGCTGGGTGTGGTGCCACCGCCACCGCCGCCGCCGCCACCGCTACTGTTGGTGCCCGCGAGGGAGCCAGGTCCGGCCGAGGCATGCAGATGGCCGCCCAGATTGGGATCGTGCCAGGCGCTGTGCGGCGGCACGCCCAACGTCATGGAGCGCGGGAGGCCCAGATCGAAGGCGGACAGCTCGGCGCCGGACTGCGGCCGCGTATTGAAGAAGCCGGGAGCAGTGGACGGTGAGGCGCACATGACGCCGCCACCGTACACGCTCAGCGAATTGTGCGTAATAATTTTGGCGGCCGGATCGGAACACGTGGAATAACCGCTGGAATACACTTTGCACGGGAACGCAGTAAGTCACCAAAGAACGGTTTCAACAATTTATCTTTTCTTTCTATTTTCTCCAAAAATATGTAATTTTTCCGTTACACTTTTTTGCCAAGTATTTTAAAATATTTTTTTCGATAATTTGAGATTTTTCGTTGCAATAATTATAATAATTATTAAATTGAATTTATAATTATTTTATTTTTGCTCTGCACATTTTACACAGCACGAAAAACACTTTTGTTGTTTTTATTTCTTATTTTTAAATATATATTTAAAAATTGCATTCGTTGCGTGGTTTCTTTTTTTTTTTATTTGATTTGCACTCGCACGAATTAATTTTGAGACTTGTGAAAAATTTCTTAGCTCGCCTTTGCATGCACTTTGTTTGAAAATGTGATATAAAAATTCAGAAAAATTTTTCTATCTTTTGTGGAAAATGCGCGTCATGCGAGCAGCGAAATCTCAGCTGTTCTCGTAAGGCCTTTTAGAGCCTGACTGGCAAAACATTCGTGGCAAAAGGTACACGACCCGACCCGACTCGACCGTTTCGACCTAACGACACATCACACAAATCTCTCTCATTCCACCACTGACAGAGCGCACAGCTCAGATACACAGTCAAAGATACAGACACAGCTGCACCCCGGGCCGCAGCTCTATTGCTGCACCGCTCGCACCCGCTGCCACTTAATGGCAACAGCTCCATTTGAGTGGAAATCACCGGTCGCACTCGCACCTATTGCTCTCTTTGGTGGCGGGGCAAGACCTCCAATGCGTTTGGCTGATTTGGGCTCACCACCACTACTACTACCACCACCACCAACAGTACAGCACTACACGAGCATTACCAGCACCAACACCAACACCAATACCACCACCACCACCACAAAACGGCTCTCCCTCTCTCTCTCTCTCTCTCTGAGTGAAAACTCTCTTGCGCTCATTGGATTCCGCTGGGCGTCCAACAAGAACTCGTTTCGAATTCTGTTTCTGTTTTTCAGTTGCTCGGCTTGTGTTAAATTTTTTGTGTTTTTCTCTTATTCGTTTTTTAGTTGGCGCATCTGTTAGATGCTTTACCGTTAAGTTTTTTCCTATTTTTTATCTTTCTACACAGTTGGCCAAGTTGTGCGAAGTACTTTAAAATGAGCTCCACGCCCCCCAACACAAAAAATATGTTCAACATTTTATATTGTTGACTTGCAATGTTTTCTGGTTGGCTAATTAAAGTGCGTTTTGCTCCACACTTGCCACATTTAACTAACTTTGCTTACGGCCTTATCTTCGACCAGTTTGAGAGTAATGGCCGATCTGCCATATATATACGTGCTTATATATTAAAGCCCTCTGCCATTGGCTGAGGTCTATAAAAAAAAAAGCTAAGCTAAATGAAAAAAATTACTGGATAAATTATAGTATTGTGTTTTGTGTTTAGCTGATTTGCAGTTTGCTGTTGTTCTTCAATTTGAGCTTAATGAAATGACATTAATAATTCAAGAAATTTCTAAATAAATCGATGTAGTTCTAATATCCCTTTTAAACTAAATTCCAATCTTCTATCTTTAAAGGAGTAAAGCCACAATTTCAATTTATTTCTTTACATTTTTTGACTTTCCTCAAGTTTTGTGATTAAAATTATTACACAATAATTGAAATGATAAAAATAATTTATTTAGCAAAAAAGTTGAAGTACTTGTAAAAGCTACGCCACTAAGAATATTATAATATATAGAGAATATTTTACTTTATTGAAGAGATTATAAATTTCAAAATTTAGAATCGAAAAATTGTTTTAAATATTTCCCATAAGGTATCTATAAAAGCTTAGCATTTTGATTTTTTACATCTCTTTGGGATAGAGCAAATTTTAAGACAGATATTTATTTATTATATTATATTTATATTATATTTAAATACATTTTTTTCCTTGCAGTATTATTAGTAATAATTTGTTTTATTTTGCGCATGCTTCTCTGCTGGTAATTGGTAATTGTTGGTTTTACTTCAAGTGAAGCCCGTTGACTGTTTGTGTCTAATAAAATTAGAATAATATATTAATGCTAATTGGATAAGACACACGTACACTCACACTCGACGCATACGTGTTGCAACATGCAATAAATACACTTGAAACTAGCCGAAACATGAAATCATAACTTAATTTGATTTTAACGAGAGTGGAAAGCCGAGGTGGCCAAGAGGTGCAGTTAAGGCCGCAATTGAAAATGCCAGCCAAAGGCAGTCATTTAAGACGCCAACATACACATTTTTTGTTGTGTTACATTTGTGGCAATTTGCATTTTGTGGCAATTTGCACGCAAGAAGAGCGTAGAAATTGAAAAACTTAAATGCGGCGCGGCCTAAACAATTGTTTGCCACGCGAACGTTGCAAGAGCCAACTTCAGCTTTTGATTTGTCTTAAAAGGCAACCGTTGAAGATTGGTAAGTACGATGGAAGTGGGAGTCGGAGTGGCAAGGGGCCGGCGGGAAGCTTCAGTTGAGATGCGAAAATATTGGAAAAGTGTCGACCCAGTTGAGGGGCCAAATAGTGCCACAGCACTTTGCAACCCCCATGCCCGCGCCCCCGCACCCCCTCTCCATACGACGGTTTTGGGGTAGGGCAAATGTGCATTTGCAGTGCAAACGTACAATTGGATGATCAATTGTTATGGCTCAGAGAGAGGTGGAGTGGCAAGGCAGTTGCTAATAAGTAGAGTGCCAATTTGAAGTACTTGGTGGGTTTCCAATAAGCAATGCTCAACTCACTCACAAATGTTTCGTCAAGTTTCGTCGTTGAGTCGTTTTATGCTCTCACTCACACACAAGCACTCTCAGTCACTGCTCTCTCACTCAAAACTCTGGCTGGCAACGCCCTCTGCAGTGCGCTCTCTCTCACTCGCTCTAGCCCATGCGACAACTATCTCGCTCACACACGCCACTAAAGCTACGTATGGCTTATCATTAACTGTATCGGAATTCGCTTTTTGTTTGCTCTCTTTAAAAACAAGAGGACAACCAACAAAAAAAAAAAAAAAATGCAAAAGCCAAGCAAAGAGCAGCGCCGAGTAAAAGAAGGGAAAAATGTTCAGTTTGCTTTTTATTAACACCGCTAGATGTCTCTCTCTGGCAACCATTAAAGTCTAATTCAATTGGATTTTTGGGATGCTGGGGCTGCCAAGAAGAAGAGTTATGCGACTTGGGGGCGACGTCACATCCTGCACACACAATACATATATATATATATATATATATATATATATTACTTTTTTTTTCTATGTCCATTTTTTCATGCAGCGTCCTGTCTTTTTGCCTTTGAACCTAATCTCGTGGTTCTCGGCACCTCTTGTTAGTGCCTCGTATGTTACTCGTATATGCAACGCCCCCGTCCCCCCCTCCATCATTCCTGCCTCCTTTCTGTGTGTGTGGCATCCTCCATTGTTTTGTGGTCGTGCTGCGTGCGCAGAGTTCGCGCAGCCAGGCAGCACCTCCACCCTTTTGGGTTAAATACTGACAACCCCATTTGAGCGCCTCTTTGCACTCGCTGCTGCTGCTTTGGCTCCTAACCCACAACTTTGCCACAACATCATGTTGGCAACTGGCCAGTTCTCAGTTCGCCTTTTCCCATTTCTATATTCATTTCCCCGTTTATTTTTTTTCTCTTTTGTTTTTGCCCAGTTTATTGAAAGTAGGTGCCTGGCTCTTTAAGCACCATTCACCACGTAAAAAACCAATGTTTAAGCACAGTGATTTGAAATATATAGTTTTTTTTGAAAATCATCAGAGTGTATACGAAATAAATTGCCTGACTAACGAAGTGTTAATTAAGTGTTAATGAAAGATAAAACAACTTAACAACTCCAAAATTATTTTGTATTTGCAAGAGATTTTATAAAAAATTATAATTCTACATAATTAAATTGCTTAAATTCATTACAGTTAAGTTTTCTTTTCAACACATTATTTATATTTATTATAATATATAATTTACTTTATATACTTACCTTAATTACAACCTAATTACTACTTAATTTGAAGAAAACATAATTATGATTATTATGAAGCTGCTTTGTCAATTTAATTATTTTACACAGTTAAAAAAATAATAAAGTAAGGTAATCATTGTTATTTTTACACTTTAAATACTTAACTAATGTGTGTAATTTAAATAAGTTAATGCTATGCTTAGCCATAGGTCGGAAAAGATGAGTTAATAAACATATAAAAATAAATATATTAGTTTTTATTATTATTTTTATTATTTATATGAGTATATCCGATCTACAGATACATATAGCACAGATTTCGAAATTTAAAAGTTGCATGTGCTACCATATTTTTCCATGTTCGCTCAACTGGAGGACGAACAGTTATTCCTTGTATATATATATATATATATATATATATATATATATATATATATATCTGTATACACCAACTGCTAAAGAGTACAGATACAGCTAAAGCTGCAGATACACAGATACTTAGATAATCCTCACAAAGGAGACAACGCTGCCTGAGCCTGCCCCCATTCCGCCTGCTCCTGCCACCCATCACATGTAACAGCAGCCAACTGGCATATAATTTACATTGTTGCTTGTTTCCTTCCCTCCCTGCCCTGCCCTGCCACTCTGCCACCCCCTTTGCCACCCACAAATATATACACATCCGTCTGCTCCCGTTTGGTGAAAAGTTTTACATTGATATATTTTTAGTAATTCTTCTTTTGGCGTCGCTTTTGCTTGTTTGTTTTTGTGGCATGCTCTCCATTTTGGGGCAAGTTTTGGTTGCGCACTTTGTTGTGGAAAGGACTTTATGAATAAGTGCTAAAATGCCAGAGTCCAGGACCGCATTGGACCGGGCCATGTCATCCTGGTTAAACTGACGAGCAGAAGCATACCATCTGCACTAGCAACACACAGCCCCTGCCCCTGCCCCTGCCCCACTCCAACTTGGTGTTGATTTTTGCTTTTGTTTTGTGTGGCAGAGAAAAAGAAAAAAAAAACGATGGCTTTTTTCCTGTTGTTGCTTTTGGCAGCCTGATGATTCATTGGGGAAAGTGGAGCCACCGTCGCAAAATGAACAAAATGTTTTTGCTCGCGTACTTTTTTAATACACAGACACACACATACAGATACACACACACACACACATGCAAATGCCATTTGAAAGGAGAGCTGAAAGTTCCTGAACTGATGATGCTTGTTTTCCAAATGATGGATTCTTATTTTTACAGCACTCGAATTTTTATTAGTTTTTTTTTTTTACTGAGATAGCTTTTTTTCTTTTTACAGAAAGAAAGAAAACTAAATGCTTCAAAAATATTTACAAGCATATAACTAAAATTCCTTAACATTTTTTTTTTGTTCTTATTATAATTTAAGCCAAGATATTGCAGTAAGTTCTGTATAAATAAAATTAGAACAACTCTTTTTAATTTATGAAAAAACTTCAATTGTTCTTTGCTATTTTTAGTTATTTTCGAATTAAATCTAAGCGATTGTTAAGTTAATAATTGTAGCTTATTTCAGTATTTTTAAAAGGGGTTTATGTTTTTAAAGGTCCAAAGACATTAAGCAATAAAAAGGCCAATAAGAATTGGTTATAATTTGTATTTTGAAAGTGCTTTGCCCTTCAAAATGCATTGAGCCCAATCAAATGCAGCACCTGCAAGCTGAGCAATTTAAGGGTTTCAAATGTCATATATAAATATATAAATATACATATATATATATATATACATGTGTAATTTATTTATATATTTGTATGCTTGTATATATCCAATTTATAGCCCTGTAAGCACAAACATACTATTTAAGTACACAAATTTGATTTTGTGCTCCACTCGAAATGTATTTCGAGCGCGCATGTCAAAGGTCTCACACACATATGTGTAAGAGTGTGTGTGTGTGAGAGTGTGTGTGTGTGTGTGCTTGGCAGTAATTACATACGAGCCTCCCCCTTTTTAGTATGAGCAACTAAAACGCCCAATTTTATTTATGTGTCTCGACCAAGCCCAAGTGCAACCCTATATATATATATTAACATACAAACAGGCAATCTCTCCCTCTCTCTCCCTCTCTCCCTCTCTCTCCCCCTCTCTCTCTCACTCTCTGTCTGTGTCGCATATAGCGTGCATTGTCCAAGGCCCCCATGAATTAAACATTTGCGATAAAAGCAAACTGAAGAACATGTCACAAATCATTAGCACATATTCAAATCGGTTGCCCTCGGGTCAGCCAAATGGGGCGGACACGGCGATGCAACCCAGACCAACTATATAAATACTGCCAAGGAGTACTCGGAATCTGCATCGTTTCGTTTTTGTAGGGAATGAAATTTTAATGCAAAATATTCAAATGTATAAATTTTGACCTTTAAAATCTGCAACCTAATTGCGGCTACAGGCAAAAGGTCAGAGTTCGCAGCAGCACCAGACAATGGTAAAATATATGGCAAGATCTTAAAACTGATGCTGTTCTTGGACAGGATTCAGGTAGCTGCCGCTGCTGCTACATCGAGTGTCCAGCATTGACCCCGTGCTAAAAGAAAATTAACCTTTCTGCCGTAGGATGAACGTCACATCGCAGCGCTGACAAGTTCAACCCCCTATATAGAGTAGGACCCTGATCTGATGGTCAGCTCGAAATCAATTTCATTTTCTTACGTTTTGCGTAAATTTTCTGCTTGATTTTCTTGAAATTATAAAGGGTTCCATCCACACTGTGTGGCAGACATACCTGGTGCCGCTTGGACCTAGTTTTCTAAGATTCTATGGGGGTTGATTTTGGATTTTGGGTCGATTTTATACGCATTTCAATCTGTAGCTTAGTTTTTGCATACGCCGAGATTTGTTGTTGGAGTTTTTGTGTCCTTTTTGGTCAGCGTGGGAATTGCGCCCAAGGATATTGGTCAACGCCAGCTTGCAACAAGGACTTTAATCCGATTTTAATGAAGCGCAACGCTTTGCGGTCTGCTGCATTTTTGCGCTTTATTCCCTTTTTGTTCGCTTTTCCATTTTGACCATTTATTTTGTGGCCATTTATTCAAAGAATGTAATTTTTTTTTTGCGTGTTTTCTTCGACAACATTCGGTTGAATGGGAAATTATTATGACTGAAAGCTAGCAGATTTAAATCTACTGGTTAATAATGTAAAAGTGTTAATATATTTCACTTACCTTAATAAAGGTGTAAAAGCAACCTGTCCAAAATGGGTATCTATAGTAACAATCAGTGTAGGTTTTGTGAAGTCAAGGAGGAGTCCTCAACTCACATCCTAACAGAATGTAGCGCCCTAGCTAGGAAAAGATGCAGCATCCTAGGGATGCATGTTATAAATGTCAATGACATAGAAGCCCTCGACCCATCAAAGATCCTGGCATTCGTTCAGGAACTGGGGTTGATGGAGGAGCTATAAGCTTAGAAGGGGGCACAATAGATCTAATAGATCGCAGTGCACAAGACCCCAATTTAATAATAATAATAATCATAGTAAAAATAGTAATAATAATAATAATAATAATAATAATAATAAAATTAATACTAATAATAAAATTAATACTAATAATAAAGTTATAATTCATTAAAAAATATCCATTATTATTTTTATTATTAAGTTGTGAAAATTAGTCTCGAAGACTCAAAAAAAAATTGTATTTAAAATATAAAATATCTTAAAATGATTTCAATGTTTAGGTTAAAGTGAATATTTTTTAGCTACTCTGCATAATTATTTGAAACAAATCTGCATTTTAATAGATTATAAAATGCAATAAAAAAAATTAACTATTCGTCAAATAATAAATTAAATAAATAATTTTATAATAAATATAAATCAATATAAATATTTTAATATAAAAAAATAAACCAATTCACAGTTATCAATAATAAATTGAATACCTTAGTTTGTTGAAGTGCTGCAAAATGCTTAAATAAAATATGATGAATAAATAAGATTTGTATTTGAAGTAGTCCATATTAATGTGGAACTTGATTGAGTTGAAATTCGATGCCAACAAACAACAATAAAAAGTTGCTGCTCGCTGCGATAATTAAGCAGTCAAAGTCAAACGCTGAGAGTCGAACAGTAAAAAACAAAAACAAAAAATAAATAATAAATAAAAAGAGTCTCCAAGTTGAGGCGAATGTTTTGTCTGTGGAGGCAGCTCAACAATGGCAACTCATTTCACCCGCTTGGAGTTTGGAAGTTTGGAAGTTTGATGAATGATCTCATCAGCGAGGTGTCGGCCGCAACACAGTCGATGATTGGGCCTCAAGTTGTGCCACAACAGACTTCAGCTATTGTTGTTGTTGCTGCTTTTGGCCCCATGCGCTGATGAGCCTCATTTGCGGCAAAGTGTGTAAAATTTAAAATTTAATAATTAACAATTGTTTTTTAATTCCACGGCAGCAAATCTCGAAACTCAACTCGAGCTCAAATTACTTTCGCCCGGCCACTTTGGTAGCTGTCAATCGGCGCATCAGTTGGAGTCGATTGTCCTCCCCAATCCCTACAGCTCCCCCCTGACGACTTCATCGCGGCAAGGAGATCTCTTTGTTAGGCATGATTAATGATGCGAAATTATGAACTCGCTTGTTCTAAGTGACGTGCTGCCATGTGGCAGCAGGCATCGAGGAAGGAGTTGTGGGGGCAGGGGCAAAGAGCGGAACAGTGTCGGGCCAGGGGCAGTGGCAGTGGCAGGGGCAGGGGCAGGGGCAGGGGCGAATCGGTCGCTGTTGTAAGTAGTTTGGTTAATCGGTTAAAGAAAAATGACTTCATTAAATTCATTAGCGCCCATGTGTGAAATTCGTTCGATTCCAATTCGATGGTTAACCTCAACTGTTCCACTATTATTGTATTGGTATTGTTTAGATAGGTTCAAATATGGAGAAAAAAATTAAGCAAAAACCATCTATTTATCAACATAATTTATATCTTCAACAATCGAAAACCATTTACAACATTTGACTTAATATAGTTAAAATATTATAGCCATTCATTTTTTGTATATCCCTCAACATGAGCCTCAATTCACTCTCAAAAGTTTCAATCAAGTCGGATTAAGTTAACCACACACTGGCCTCGTTTAGTGGCACCTTTCGTGTCCCGTTTGCCCACTGATGAGCTAACCGCAAGTCCGCATAGCAAAATATGCACACTAGAAATATAATCGCAATATGATTTCCTTGGCTTATGGCTATTTGCCAAGACTTCGAGCCATGGGAAAATCAATACGCAAAAAAGAGGCTAAGAGACTGCAGAGTTGGCCAAGCAAATGTGGCACATAGATGAATTTCCAGTTGCTGTCTGCTGCCTGAGACTGAGACTGAAACTGGACATGGACCATAAGTCATGGGCATTGATAGCCATCAATCGCTGGCCGCTATCCGCCTAACGCTCAACTCCAACTCCAACTGGCGAGAAGTGTAACTACAATTAGTATGGGGCTGAGGCTGAGGCTGAGTCTGGTAGTTGGGCCTAAGATTGTGAGCCGGCTGCCTCTCGGCCAAAACACTCTAGCATGAAAATATTTTTGGGCTCGTTACTCCAACGCATTTTCAAAACTTGGTCATTTTTCTTAAACACTGCACATGGCGGCTGCGGCTTGGCAAGCACACTCAAAAAAAAATAGGTGTATAAAAACGATAGCAATTATAATTGAAATATAAAGTTCATTTTATTTATTATATCTAAATGAATTTATAAATTAATTGTAATAATAATACAAAATAAAATATTTATTTATACAAAAAAATTCCATTGTATTTATTATGTCGAAAACAATTTATAAATTAATTGTAATAATAATAACAAATAAAATATTAATATATAATACAAATTCCATTGTATTTATTATGTCGAAAACAATTTATAAATTAATTGTAATAATAATAAAGCACAAAATATTAATTTATAATAAAATGTTCATTGTATTTGTTATGTCCAAAATATTTTTATAATAAATTTTAATATTAATTTAAAATAATAAAAGTGCAAAAAAAATAATTCACTTAAAAATGAAATGGTTTCTATTTAACATAAATGTTTTCCAGTTCATAATTTTTTCGAGTGCATCTACAGCTCTGGGGCCTCTTGTCTAGAGTCTGAGCAGCAACTGCAACTCCCCACCTGGTAAGTCACTTTGTCAGTTGGGTTTGGGGGCACCGTTTGGTACCGTCTTGTCTGGTTGTCTGGTCTTGACGCGCCTCAGAAGTCAGCGGCTCGTTGAACCTTTTTAACCGTTGCTTGGTCAAGAGTTGTTAACCATATTAAAGTGTTCAATGATTAATTACACGCGTCCAAGATTAATTGAAATCAATCAAAGCTGAAGTTAACTAATGGCCACACGTTTGTAATCTCCGCTAGCTCGCTTCGATTCTCCTTGGTTACAATGCATTCAGATGTGTGCCCGCCTGGAATTTCATATGTGACTCCTACTCCTGACCAACACATTCGTTTTCGTAGTCATTTTATTGGTTCCACTTCTCTCTCTCACTATCTCTCTCTCTCTCTTTCTCTGTCTTTAACTTTGATTCCCATGCTTAATTACAATTAGAGATTTGTGGGAGATTTGTGCGTCTATTAGCAAAGATTTGATTTAGGAACTGAACATTTTAAGCGAAAAGTAAAAGTAGTTCTCAGGCAACTGATTAAGTATTTGAATATTAATATACTGCAGTAATTAAATTTTATATTTGGGTTTAATCACGTGGTGCACACAGATAGATACAATCGGATGACGGCAAGGTAATATCAATTGGCTTGGCAGTATGCTAAATTATGGATTATGCCCCTGGGGCGACAATCCGCATATCGGTTACCATGTGCCCGCACCACGCACGTGACACATGAGCAGCAAGTGATGTGTGTGCGTGTGCGTGTGTGTGTGTGTGTGTGTGTGTGTGTGTGAGGCAACCGTAGCCATAACCGACGCGCTTCTTCCTTCCGCCAACACACCTCGTGACAAAAGCGAGTCATCAAATGATCGAAAGATGAGGCGGAAGCAGTTGGAGGACACGTTAAACCCTCCGCCGCCTCAAACCCACATGTGGTTAATTATAATTACGCAATTTTAATATCAAAACATGCCCGCCTGACGAAAGTCAGGTTGTGCACTCGGCACTCGGGATTGGGTTCGTGTTGAGGTTGAGGTCCTGGACAACCTAACTTTAACTAACTCTGGCCTCGGGGGTTGTTGTGTTGGCGTTGAAAAGGCGAAAAATGATGAATGAAATACGACGATTTTCAATGACAACAAGCAACCCCCGGACACAGGCTCGTATCACCGAGTCAACCAGACCAAACTCACCCACCCACCGACCGACCGACCGACCGACCGCCCGACCTTTCTAGACAGGACCCTCGTCCTGCTCACACCTCACTCCAGCACGCACACTTTGAGCTTTGATTGAGCATATCCGGTGGGATTAATGCGGGGGGATGTTTTGCGGTTACCTATGCCCACAAGTCAGTTTGTCAGCACGCTGTTCCAGCTCCTGTTCCTGCTTCCGTTCCTGCTCCTGTTCCAGCTCCTCTTCCCACTCGCCCAGCCAACCGCAAAATATTAGCTTTTATGATATTGATAGAAGCCGATGTCTATTGACAATTAAACAATAGACACAGCTAAACAGGGGGCGGCACCGCGGCAAGTCCTTGCCAGTTGCTGCCACAATATATGAATACGAATTTAAATACGAATACGACGTAGAGGAATATGTGCAACCATTTGGCCCACAGGCCACACCCGATAACCATCTCTATGGTATTCGAAATTGGCGCAAAATTAATATGCCCCCGCCTTGATTAGGGTTGTTCTCCGGTTTTTATTTACGGGGAGTTCTATTTGCGTTGACTTCAACGTTTATTAGCGGGATTAATACGTCATTAATCTAATCAACAGACCAGATATAGACCAATGAGAGTCCCAGTTTGTAGCATAAATGGATTTTATTGCGCTCTCAACGCATATGTTGCAAAACTTGATTGCCAGTGTGTCTCTATTTATGTGAGCTGGAGTGTCACTTTTCAAAATTAGGTTGGTAAAAGCGCAAAAATAAGTACGCCAATTCATTGGCTGAAACTGGCTCTGGCTGATTTATAATAATTTATTTATATATTTTCTTTAGAACCTTTCACCTTAAGTTGCATAAATTAAACATACCTATTAATATTCAAATAAATTTAGACGAATCAATTGATTTTCCAATTTCAAAACTACCCAAAGCCATGTACGTAATTAGTATGAATATGTATTAAAACAAGTCACTCTTGAAATAAACATAGCATAGCCCAAAGGTAATTTATGCGGTTTGCGTTGTTTACTTGTAGAAACAAACAAAATATTTTAAATATTTCTTGGTATTTTTTTTAAGACGCAGTTGCTGGCCGGGCATCAGAAAAACAACAAACAATGTTGACAGACAGAAAGAGATGGCAACCTAAAGGTCATCTAATAAAAATGAAAATGATAATTATGACAATCGTACGTGATAATTGCAGCATACACAAAGAGACGCCTACACACACACACACACACTGCCCCTCTGTGTGGCAGCAACAATGGTCTGACGTGTCTGCAAATGCTCCAAAAACCGTGGAGGAGAAGATGCTGACGGGTGACAGCTCTGGAACATAAACAAACAGAAGGCACACACAAAAATCAACTAATTAGTAGGTGGAGCGATAGGTGGGGGGTTTGGCGGAGGCAAGCGGCATACTGCAGGCATAGATTAATAAATAAATGGAGATTTGCTGTTATTTATTTTTAAACATATTCTCCGGCAGACACTGAGGCAACAGGCACGAACAACTTAGTGCGGGTCAAACCATTGCAACAGGCGAGGTCAAGTTCCGATCCATTTTTACACAGCGATCGTTTTTTTTTTTTGAGAGTGCGCAGATGTTGGGGAATTTCACTTTCAGAATATCGAATGCTATCTAATCTAATTAGCAGTTCAATTTTTAAACGAAAAGCAATTAAAAAATAGAACAGAACACTTAAATATTAGCAGCAAAGCGAGGCTCGTTGGAAGAGGCAAAATTATTGATCAAATCCAAAATTCAGTTTTATCAGAAACCAAATGCTGGCCAGGAATATTTGGGCCTACTGTGACCAAAGATCCAATGATTCACACACCTTTGAGTTAAAGTTTAAGTTTTATTTATTATTAATACTTTAGCCGTAGAAACCACCGGGGAATCCTCCATAACCTCCATAGCGTCCATAGCCACCATGGCCTCCATAGCCTCCATAGCCTCCATAGCCACCATGGCGTCCATAGCCACCATAGTGTCTATGGCCTCCATAACCACCGGGGAATCCTCCATAGCCGCCATAGCCGCCATAGCCTCCATAGCCTCCATAGCCTCCATAGCTAGGGAAGCCAAACTGGCGCTTGGCACGCACCTGCTCCTGGTCTTCGGCCTCCTGCTGGGCATAGGCCAGAGACAAAAGCGCTCCAAGGATCACGGCGAACAAGATTACGGCTCGCATTTTTTCGCTGTTCTTTAAAGTAGTTGTCAAGTTAACAAATTTCCAAATCGAACTGTGATTTGATGCTAGCCAAGATTTTGCTTTTATAGTCGCAGATTCGCGTGTTTATCGTGTTGACATTAATGGAATTCAAGAACAATCTACAAAATTCCCAAAAATAAAATGAAAACAAGTTTGAAAACAAAGCGTATAAACAAAAACACAATTTGAATCTTTGCGGTTTTTATTTTTTTTTAGTTTCAGCTTTGTCTTGCTAGATGACAAACTAAATAAGTCAATAAAAAACGGGTTGTAATTTATAATTTTCTAGGCCTTGCCCAATGAGTCAATTGGCTTAAAATTTATTTTGATTTCTTTTCAGCATATGCAAAGTATCAAAAATCTATTTTATGTGTTGATCTTTTGGGGACTTTTGTTCCATTTAAATTTAGTTAGTATTAATTATAAGCGTATTTAATTGTCGTGGAAAAGTACGTCAGATACACTTATAAATGAAATAAAATTCACTTTATTCACACAGTTTAAGCCATCTCTTAAACTGGTTAACTTTATTTGTGTTTTGATTATGGATTTGGTGTAAGTTTCGAACAATAACTATGCAAATTAGTTTGAAAACTGCTTAAAAATACACGTGCTATAAAGTGTCACTAATTAAAAATTATTAAAAAAATATTCAAATTTCATGGGGGAAAATAACCTAAGAGCCAAATTAACATTCAAATGAAACTGTTTATTTTTTGTTGGTAAACAAAAATTGATTATGTTATTTGAAAACACTATTTTCGGAAAATAATATTTGTGTATTTGTAAATAAATAAATAAAATTAAAAATTAAGAAAAATTGATCGAAAACGACAAATATTCATCTATTACAAACTCATCGAGTCGATAGGAAAGAAAGAGTATTTCTTATACATTGTGAAGTTTTAATAAAAAGTTTTAATATTAATCGTTATCATGTTAATAAATAGAGTGAAATGTTTGTGGTGTTGTGGAGACTGGAGTGGTATTTGAAGCAGAAATCAAGAAAGCAAAAGTTACTTAGTAAGGCGGAAGCTGAATGTCTATTAAGTTTTGGCCAAAAAAGCAAAGAGTGTTTATTGTTTATGGCTGGGGAATGCCCAAATTGATCAATGACTTAACGCCAAACACAAGCATATTAAATTACCACAAGTTAGGAAATAAGTGCCTATAAAATGTTGGTGGCTGTCCAATTCGGATTTGGATGGGCTTTGATCTTTGTGCTATTTCTTGTTTTTAGTTTTCGATTTTATTTTGATATTTGAGCGGGTAAATTAAACACCAAGTTTGTGCTACGATCGAAATTTGCGCCATAAATCAGCAATGCTGGTTTTTGTACAGCGGAAGCATCGATCGATTGTGTCGTCAACAGAGCATCGCCGATCATCATCATCATCATCATCAGCAGCAGCAGAGCAGCAGCAGATCTTGATGAACATTATCATTGCCTGGCTGCCACAGCGCCTCCATGCCACATGTGCGGCGCAGACTTTTGCGATCGACAACGCATTTTCTTATTGCATCGAGTCGAGTTTTCACTTCGATTTTCAATATACATTTGAGTGTGTGTGTGTGTGCGTGTGTGTGTGTTGTCATGTGATTTAAGGGTACCGTAAATCACGACGCTTGTCTAATTTCGTCTCGCTTAAGATTCCCCACATAGTTGCCAACTCAATGGAATTATTTCTTCATTTCGGGCCTGTCAAGTGCCTCCAGCATTCGCGTCTTTGACTCTGTCCCACATTTTCGCACATGATCTTCATCTATATATATATATATATATAAATATATAGATCTGTCTCTATCTCTCTCTCTCTCTCTCTCTGTCTGCAACACACTTATCGATGACTGTGTTGTAGCTGCAGCATTGCTTTTGCGCAGCATTTATCGCATCTTTATCTCCCTACTGTATCTGTATCTGTGTCAGTGTCTGTGTCTGCATCCGACTGTGCAACCACTCTGTCAAGTCGGATCCTACATCTGTATGTTACTTACTTTGCATGCTCAAAAGAACACCCGTACACCCGCCCCTCTGTCCACATTCGCAACTGTCGTGATCTGTGGCGCGTCCACGCTCCGCCAGCGAGACGGTGATTTGTGTTGCCGATCCCCAATCGAGCATAACATTTACAGACATATCAGCCAGTTGTTTTGCCACTTACGGATAAGGCCTTTCAGCACTCACTCTTTGTTGTTGTTGTTGTTATTGTTGTTGTTGTTATTGTTGTCTTGTTTAAGCTACCAAAGAATGGTTTGTTGATTATTGAGTAACTGTCTGAGCAACTGACTAAGTTAGACAAGTTCTTCGACAACTTCGACAACTACAACTGAAAAGTGAGAGTTATCAGAATAAATAGATAGACATATAATATCTAGAAGTTTTAGATGTCATTTAATTACCAAATATTAAAAAAAAACATATGAAAATATTAAATAAAATATATTAAAATATTAAATAAGATAAATATATTAAAATATCAAATAAAATATATTTATATAGACAACATTAGAACACCAAAAATTATTAATAAAAATATAAGAATTTGTATATCTATATAATCAGCAAGGTCTTCGCTCCAATTTCAGAGGCACATCCTGAAATCTCAGCGCCATATAGTCAACGATAATCAAATCTTCAAAACGAGTACTTGTGCTTAGTTTATAATTTCTTAAGATTTTCGCCAATGTAACTTTCATCGATATCAATGCATATTTCCAACCTACAAACAAAAAAAAATCCTAAATCAGATAAATTTTATTAAAGAAAATATAGATTATTTTTCTACCTATGCAATTCCGCTTGCCCTTTGAGAAAGGTATATAGGCATATGGATGTTTGTTCTCCAGATTTTTAGGTGTACAGTTAATGGGATTAAAGACATCTGCCTCAGGACCCCATAAATCCTTCCTGCGATGCAAGTGGTAAATACAAATGAAAACTTGCAGTCCACTGGGTAACTCAACTCCATTTGATATTCGAACATTTTGATTTAGTTGTCGGCCTATTAACGAAAATATTGGAAAGAGCCGCAAACTCTCATTGATTACCATATTTAAATATTCCATTTTCTGTGTGTCTTCATAGGTAACTTTGAAATCATCTCTGTTGGGGAATATTGATTTGATTTCTTCGTAGGCCTTTTCCTGATATTCTGGATACATGGCCAACAACATTAAGATATTGATAAGGGTAAATGCAGTCGTCTCAAATGCTCCTACAACAATTGTATGGCATTCCGATTCCACATCTTCATAGCTGAGAACTCCAGTCTTAAGATGATCAATTGTCAGGTTTATAAATGTATTGCTTCTGCTCTCGGGTGGAAGATCAGACTCCAGTGTCATGTTAATAAACTGAATATAACAAAAATAAATACTTGAATTATGTAAAGTTTTTTTCTTTTTATCAACCTTTTTAATAAGTTGTCGAATTGTCGAATGGCATTCATTGAAAATGTTCTCTACTCCGAATAAGAATCGCATCAGTTTGTTGTCGAGCCAAGGAGAATGCGTTATTTGTGATGCAATTTCCAAAATCCTTTTGTGGAAAATAGGTTAAACATTATTCGATTACTTATATTATTATTATTGATCTGCGCTTACTGATTATAACTATGCATCAAAGTATTGTTTTTATAAATTGGCTCATTCTTTATATCGCTGCCCATTGTGGTTTCTGTAAATGGTATAAATTTTAAAATGCAATAGACTCAAATAATTTGGATGTCACTTACGAGTTGCTATTCTTAAATTCTGATTTTTTAATTGTGTAAGCAAAACATTCTCGCCCATACCAACCAGCTTATCCAGTTCCAGAAGTAAAGCATCCGTCTCCTTATTGAAGACGGGCAAAAAGCTGATTAAAATATTATGTCCAAAAGCGGGATTCAATGCCTTGCGATGTTTACTCCACAAAGGATCTTGCGTAGATTATAAATTAGTTAAAATAACATTTAGATATTACATAATTACCTTTTTTGACAGCTAGGCCATTATCAATAATGCGTCGCAGTCCATTATAGCCCCAACGAGCCTTGTTCGTGGCATGAGGAGAAGTAAATATTTCCTGAGTAATCTGCGGATCGCTAACAACTAACAGAGGCATTGGCCCAAACCAGCACAACCAAACCGGTCCCCATTTCTCGATTTCCCTTCCAAACACATTAATGAATGATCTGCCTTCTTTGGTGAAAAATCTGTGTAAGATACCAATTACAGGAAATCCGATTGAGCCTGGTAACTTTAGTATCAGCTTATAGTATTTCCGACGGTTCCACAGCACAAATATCCATAGAATTAACAAAATAATCCAAATTAAATTGGTCAGCATTCTCGAATGTTGTTGCCAGAAGATAGAAAGCACTTTGTGCGAATTCTCTGTTTAATCTGAGTTTTTATTTCAAAAATCTCGTCACTCAAAAGCAACAATACTTTTTTTTAAATTACCATTCAAGTATAAAGGTTAGTAGAATGAATTTACCAAAAAAGTTAATGAGGTTATTCGCAATTTTAAATAAATACTTATAAATAAGTGTAAGGTAGATACAAACGTATTTTATATTATGAAAATATTATTACGTATATACATATCCAGTTTATAATCTTTTACAGAGAATTCTCTGAAGAAAATTGCCATCGTTTAAAACTTCAAAACATCAAATATGTTAAGCCTAATAATATATTGGGAAAAATCAATATAATTGTTGTGTAGCATAGAAGATAAAAAGAGACTTAGAAATATTTTTCTAAAAGGATTAAAAATTTCGTGTTTTTAAAATTAATTTTCGGTTTTTTAGATTAGTAATTTTCTACTAAAAATAGGAAGTGAAAATTGTATTCATTATTTATTTATTCAACTCATTTTCATTCTAATTAAATCCCCATTCTAAAACCATTAAGTAATTTTGTATTTAGTGTAACAATTATGTGGTCTAGTTAAGCTGCAGACGAGCTGTAAATTTGTGATTTTTTTTCCCTAGCGAGTGGCGCCACTCGCCGGAAAAGCCCTTACAGCAAACACGCAAACACACACACACACACAAGCACACCCGGTCAGAATAATAGGTGAAAATACGAACCTGTCATTACACTGAAGGCAATTTACGCGTTCGCTGACAGGTAACATGTCATATGAACATATCAGAATGCATTAACCATAAGCTTTAGGCCATTTGGCATGTCATCAAAACAATGGGCGCCCCAAAAAGCACGCAATGCGCTCAGAAATTGAAGTTTCTGTTTGATATTGTTTGGCATTTGGGTTCAAGTTATTTTATATATAGAGTTGAGATTTAGCTAATTTTGAAATGTCACATGTTTGACAGACATTCAATCCCGGCTGTAACTAACTTTTATGACACCAATTATTATATTAAATTGAGGCAACATGACGTTTCCGTCTGTCAGTTGCCAACCAAATTAATCAGTTTCAATCAGTTGAAAAATGGTACTTGTACTAGTTGGAATTTTAGTATAAATATATGTGAATTTTTGAGTAATACTGAACTGAAATATTTTTCATTTGTATTCAATTGTTATATGTGTAATAAAGATTTATGCATATTCGATTCTTTTAGGTAAATGAGAACTGCAAATATTTCGATACGCAAATAAACAAACAACGAATCATTTTTGAAATTCGCTTCCTTTTGTGCGCAAAAACTTTAATTTGTGAACTGAATTTGGATTATGGGGTAGATTTTCGCACATGCCTAAAACCCCAGAACTCCGCTCTACTTTCATGTGTACCACAATAAATCTGATCTGGACAGCAGAGGGTGCTGTGGGTAACTCAGGTAACTGTGAATGCAGCTGGGCCATTGCTGGACCATTTCTCCTGCTGATTTCCCTCAAGATTTTTGCATTTCTTTAACTGCATTTCGGGTAATTTTCGATTGTGTGAATATTTGATGATCGGTTTTTTGTATGCAAAACATGTTTGCAAATTTTTTAAGTGTGTTACGTTTTTTTTTGTGGGGTAAGAAAATTTGCTCTTAAAGTTATTGTTGTTGTTCACGCAATCATAATAAGGCGTCGTGTTCTGTCAGGCTTTGTATCTGGGGTATACATAACCTTAATTAGTTGCCGTTGACCTTTAGAGTTTCTTTTTGTAAAAAATAAAGTTCGAAAGGAAAACTGTACTAACTAAATTTTTTTATGTTGAATTTAAATATGGTGATTATAGTTTCTTAACATCAAAATCAAAATTACAATCGACAACTGAGCTAAATTATTTTTTTTAATGAATTGAAATATGTTTATTTTAGTTTCTTGACATCCAAAACCAGCTACTGATACTATACAAAATTATTATATAGAAATTTTTACACTTTTATCCAACAGAACTTTTAAAAAGACACATAAGTTTACTTACGGATTTGAAATATTTTTTAGTTATCTATTTAGTCAAATTGATAATAAATGTTGAGTATTTTTGATCTGAGTACACCTGGCATCAGTTCTAGGTTTTCCCGCCAGAACAAAATTCAATGCTGTCATCTGAAAACAAAAACAGCAAAATCGTATTCAAATGCCGACTTCACGCCTAATCAGCGTCTAAGACGCTGGACAAAAGGAAACTCTGCATAAATTTTCAAACCCAAGAAGAATAGGGAAAAATCAGAGCAGTAAATGTGAAAATGTCAGGCATTATTTTGCAGTGAAAACTTCCCTTTGCCTGCCTGCTTGGAAATTACAACTCTGTCAACATTGATCTTTTGACCTTTACGCCTGAATGGCCAAATCGCCAGACATGCAAAATAATGCATATGAGATTGCAACTCTTGGAAGCACACACTTTAAGGGTGGAACTGGACGAAGGACGAACGCACAGGGAAGATCAGTCCGAAGGCAAATGTAAAAGAATAAAATGAAAAGTAAAGAATCGCAATAAAGTTGCTGCTAGTTTTATTTTTTTTGGCTGTTTTTGGCCAGTTAAAATCTATAAAATTAAAATTTCATATTGATATTTATCTGGTGAGTAAATTTGAAAATTTCATATTAATCTTTATCTGTTGAGTGATTTTTATATTGTTGGCTGCACATCAATCCATAAATATTATATTTATTACATTTTTCCATCAGTTGGTCATAAAAATGATATCAAAATGCAATTTCGAAAACCATTCAAATGAATTGCCGCCACGAACTCCGAAACTTTTCAAACTAACCTCAGGTGGCAGAGCTCTAAATAGTTTATATATATGCCCCTCGAATAACACTTGAGATCTATCAAATTTATGAGCACAAGCCCTGAACCCTTTTAGGGAACAGTAGCTGTTTCTGCATCTCTCTTCTCGCTCCACAGGAATTGCAACACGCGCTCCTCGCTCCACAGAAAACTCGATTGAAGCACCTCAAGTGGCGATCTCTTTCCCTTTCTTCTGGCAGATCTGTGCCGAGCTGTGTTGTGTGTTGACAGAATACTTAGGGCGTGGACGTGGTCGTGGATGTGGATGTGCATGTGAACGTGGGCGTAGGCGTAAGGGGGCGTGTACGCTGTCTGGCAGCACGCGCCATCAACAGTTGCAGGCTGTGCCATAACTTTTCCGAGTTGTCAGAGCGTTTAGCTACTTAAACACTTGAGATATCATTTGATTTTGGACTTCTGCTCTGCTCTGCTCCACTTCTCTCTCCTCTCTCCTCGGCCGTTCTCTCGTTGTTGGGCCTTAATTGCATTTCTTTGATGCCACACATGCCACTCGAGAGTCAAGTTGGCGCTCCATTTCATTTTGTCTTGGGGAGTTTTCGTCGTTCTTGTGTGTTAATTTTCGGTATTAGTAAATTTATTTGGTTTTTGGCAGAGATTTCGTCTTTGGGAAATTTATTGGCACATTAAGATAAAATGAAGTCGTTTATGTCTTTGTCTCCACTCCGGGCCTGGGGGGCCTTCTCCACACGCTCCTCTTGCATTTGACATTAAATTTTATTGCCTTTTTTGCTCAACATGTTTTCGACTGATGATGGGTAGGAGAGTGAGGGGAGGAGGGTTGGTAGGGGTAGGCGTGGCATTATCGCATCATTTGCTTGTCTGTGCGCCCAACTCGACTCCTCCTCAAGCATTTGTGGAATTTTGTAGTTTCGTATTTTGAATAATGTCAAGCATCTTCATGCTAGATTTATTTGGGCTTACAATTTTGGGCTCGTTCTGCGGGCGGGTGGGTGTATGTCGAATTGGCAGGTGTGGTTTCATTTGGGGGGCCATTAACTTGAGTGCGTTTAGTTCATAATGGACTTTTTTAATGTTAATACTTAATGGCAAACAAATTCGACAAATTTGTGTCTGGCAGGTTACTGCAGGTTGATTTCCAATGCTGATTGGGGCTAAACTGATGACTTTTTTGTTATGTTGTTAATGGTAACATTTTCAACACATTTTTTATGCAGACTCAGTTTCTAACAAAAATAAACATATATTAAAAAATGTATTTGGATGGGGGAAAATAAAATATTAATTAATAAATATGTTTTATATTTTAATAAATAAAATATGAATTTATTTAAACAATTAATCTCTAGCTTCTTATGGGTGGGTTAAGTATTTAGTGCAATCATAAACCATAAACAGTATGTTTTGGGCTCGGTCCTTGCTTCACAGGACTCCCCCTAGCGAAACATTGAAATTCCCATAGAAGGATAATGCTGCAAGTTCCGCTTAGGAAGTCAAACTTCCTGCAACGTTTTGTGAGGGTGAGAGGACTGTGTACTGTAAGGGGTGTGTAGCCGCAAGTCCTGAGTCATTTTGGTCCTGTTGTTGGTGCGTTATCCTGGACGCTATGGTTGCCCAGCCACTGATTGAGTGCATGACTGACCAAACAGGACTGTGGCTACCTTGACTGAGTCTCGACTGAGTTGACGGACTGGCTTGCTGGCTGACTGACTGACTGAGTGACTGACTGACAATTAAGCGGCACACAGCGGAAAATAGACGACGTTGCATGCAACATCAAAGTTGCGGCCAGCTGTGGCAGGTTCGTTTGATTTTTCAGTTGTCATATGACAGCAGCGTCAACGCCGTCACCGCCGTGTGAAAAAGTGACTTGGAGATTTTCAACAACAGGAAGTTGACGCTGCACAGGAAATGTGATTTGTACTTTTTCCATTTCTATTCTCTTTTCTTTTTTTTTGTTGCTTTTTTACTATATTAAAAATTTGTTTGTTTTGGCGTTGCGGCGCTTGAAGTGTGTCCTGTTTTACTGGACCGCCTGCCTCCAGTAGTGTCCTGCGTCCGGCACAGGTGAGCGGCCACTCTGAGTGATATTTTCATCAGCTCTTTAAGTCAAGCGCCGTGACGAGTCGCCATTTTGTTTAAGAGTGTCAATGCTCCAGGTTGACGCAGTGCTACTTGACAACTCGTTCCAGTTACAGTAAACAAAGCCAGGCCATCGCAGACATGGAAACTTATATTATATATATATATATTTTTTTTTTATCTAGTTTTGTACAAAAGGAATTGGGTATATAGATTTCTGATTAAAAGTTGACAAATGAGTATAAAAATAATAAATTTTTTTTTTATTAATTTTTAGTACTTTGATTTATAGATTTACCTCTCATGTTTTTGACTTAGAGGATTCTTTGCTAAAAAGAACCCGCTACTATCTCCAATTGGAGCAGTAATATTTACTTTTTTTTATTATTATTTTTCTTTAACAAATTTGTTTTACTATAATGCACATATATTTGGTGCTTTTAGTCTGGCAGTCAGCAAATCCGTCGTTTCGTTTCCATTGCGAATCGCGTTTTATTATTTGTTTTTTTTTTCATTTCCGTTGCTCCTTTTTTGGCGCATGTCCTTTTGCGTCTGCGGTCTCAAAGGCGGAAATGTCGAGCTCATATGTCGCCGTGTGCTGCTGATGTTATATATTTATATAATGTTGTTGTTGTTGTCGCTCGAAGTTGTAATCAACATTTTTTCAATGAGCAAAAGGCAGCCTGAAAATCATGTCTACTAACGTGTGTATTTGTGTGCGAATGTGTGTGTGTGAGTGTGTGTGTTTGAGTTCTGTATCAAAAGAGTCAACTGTGGCAACCTGGATGCTCTGCGTTGAAATTTTCAATTTAATTTTTCTGTGCTTGCATTTCATGTTGTTTGCTTTGACTTCAGCTCTTTTGCCTCGTTTTGTGGCAGCCTCTGACTGTGTGTGTGTGTGTGTGTCTTTTTGACGCATTACAACGCGCGAGTGACAGTCGCATGTCCTTCTGCCCGGCTGTGACGGCTGCACCTACACATTTCATCCTCATCCTCATGCTCAACCTCATCTTTACTCTCATTCTCGTTTCCATCCGCAAAAGGAAACTCGCGCGTTGTTCATTTGTCGCACATTTGGTTCGTCTAGTTCTTTTCATTCTTCGGTTTATTATATTTTTTTTGTTTTTTTTTTTTTTTCTTTTTTGCAAGAAATTGAAGTGTCACAAATTTTGACATTCGAATTGTGCCTTATGACAGATCGACGCTGCCAGAGATGGAGGGACCAAAACGCATTAGCACATAACAAACACCATATGGTTTAGTTCCTTACAATTGCCCAGCACCTTTGGGGGCACTTTGTACCATTTTTCCTCTCTAGATATTTATATGAAAGCATCGCACGAGTCAATTTGTATGTATTTTAAAGCTCGGAGCTCTTTACAGCCTCAGATGAAAAAAAAACACACCCGTCAGGAAAGCATAGAAAAATTTCTCCTAAAGCAAAGAAAATAATATCAGTTTTTCAAATTCTAAGAATTAATTCCAATAGTTATATTAATAAAATCGATTTTCTATGTATCGAGTAAATGTAGTTGAAAGTTTTATATTTTATATTATAAATCTAGTAAAAAAAACTTAAAATGAAAGCAATATAAAACTTTAGATTATGCCAATAAATTTAGTAAAATGCTGTGGAAGTAAACCGTTTTTTTTTTGGATTGTATAACTTTTTCGTTTTTGATTGTTATTATATTATGTTAATATATAGATAGCTTTATCTATTATTCAACAAAAAGATTATATTTAAGCTTGCTAAATATAATTTATGAATATTAAATATTTAAGGTTGCTAAACATAACCATTTAGTTGAATAATTAGCGTAAAAGGCGTTAAATGTACCGTTTTCTGAAACTAGCTTTCTCTACGGTTAAATATTGTTTACTTTCCAGTATCACATGAGAGAATATTCCGCATATCCGTAAAAGTGAACTCCTATCAAAAAAAATATATATAAACCTAAGCCAAACAGAAAAGGGGTGCATTTTGAGGCAGCGGTAAGAAGAGAAAAATTATGAATTTATGCAGATCGTGTTGTAAGGGAGCGACAAGGATTCATTTGTGTCATCAGTCAACTTGATGGTGTAATTATATAAAATTACAAAAACAACAACAACAACTACAGCTGGAAGCCAAGTTCAAGTGCTGTGCAGAGCCGCGGAAAGTGTTAATAATGTTTTGGTCAGGCCTGGCTGGTATGGGATGATATCGCCGTAACTGGATGCTGGGCTACAGAAACCGGATATAACGCTCAGATGCAAATAATTGACTGCTGTTATGCGCCTGTTACCAGTACGGGGCACTCTGGCTGGAGTTTATTAATTTACATGTCAAGCGGAACTCGGCGAGAGTCGCTGTTGGGTGTCAAAAGGTGAAATTTCAAACCAAAATACAACTGGCAAACTGAATAAGAAACGTGTTGCTGTTTGGCTGACAGATACTTTTCCGTGTTCCATCGAAATACCTAACGAGATTTATCTTCATTAAAGTTGGGCAAACGGCAGTTCCGGAAGTGCACTACCTGTAAATACTTCCAGAGAAGTGCGGCAGCCGGAAAAACAAGCGGTTTATTTCAAAGTGTTGCACAAGAACAAACAAAAGCTGTGTGTTTAGGTGCGATAACAGTGCCAACAGTTGCACAGTTGCACAGTTGCATCTGTCAGATACACACACACACACACTCACCCAGACACACACTCATCGAAAGCCCCAAGGCAGAGGTGTGAGAAAATTAGCAAGATTTATGGAATAAAGACAGCCACAGAGTGGATTCAAGAGTGAGTCGTTGCCAGTTGTCACCAAATTGAGCTGCAGGTGTCAACTAAGCTGGTCAAGATGTGGCTATTAAAATAAACGTCGCACAGGCAGTTAAAAACCCATAAAAAGCCATGAAAAATCATTTGGACGGTTTGCTGCTCTAGAAAAACTTTTAAACATATAAATTAAAAAGTTTAACGATCCACACGAGTCAACATCTGAGGTCCACAAAGTTAACCTGAATAAGTTTTTTTTACTACAAAATTTTTCTTCTTTGTTTTTTTTTTTTTTGGAAAAAGCACCGGATGTTTGAGTAGATAATTAGTTTTTTACGGCACTTACAAGCCAGAAGGTTAGATGAACATTTGAGTTGGCAACAAATGTTATAAAATTTATCCATATAATATATATATATTACTTTTAATTTCTCAATTTTAATATACTTTTTAATATAATGGCAGTAATTTAAAATTTAAATTCCAATCATTTTCTAAAAAATGTAATTGTATAATATATTTCTCGCTAGCAAATCTTTAAATTATTTATATTTTAAAAAATTATAGCAATTTGCAATTGGAGCATATTAAATGTGGCCATTTAATTACTTGGAAATTACTCCAACACTTTAGCTGGCTTACAGGACACATTGGTTGGCCACATTTCAACAAAATGGCTTCAGACTTTACTCAACACATGCGCTCCAAACAGGAACTGTTGCCCTTTCCGAGTTGACCCTTTTTGCTGAAATGTAACAATGCGAACCGCACTCGGGACATGGGCCATTTTGAAAGTATTCGCGCAGCTTGACCTATGAGGACAACTGGGATTCGGACACTCCCCTGGCACATGAATAAAAACAGTAAAGCAAAAAAAAACTGCGCACTTGGGAAGGGCGCGCAAAGCTAATTTGAATATAAAAATCATTAAAATTCAACGTGAAAACGTCTTAAGTTTCCTGCTGTTTTGCAGGACGAGTAGTGTTTCTTGTACTGTGAGAAGAAATGCTGAAAAGTACGGTGGTGACCTCTGATCCCGTTGGGTGCCCCGGTCCCGGGCGGCCAGTACCAGTCCCAAGCGACTTTCAGAATTACGTGCGTGACTGACCAATGCGCTGACCAATGTCCACTTTGTAAGCTGACCACTGCATAATATCCTTTCAGGAAGGGATGCCTTCCAACAGCTAGCTCAACTCGTTGTCCTTCAAATGTCCCGTTTGAGCATAGGCTTTGCATCCAGATCTTACCTCTTGCCTCTTGCGTCTTGCTGTCGTCTTAATGATTAATAAAGTCTAATTTATGAAAATAATCTGTTTGCTCCTGCAGGATAATTGAAATGGCTGCCGCCTTTGTTGCGCCTTTCCATGTACACCAATTTTTTTCTTCCAGGTGTAATTCGAATCGCAATTGCGTTGCATAACTTATCTGGCTGACAAACCAAAACAATGCCAACATCAATCAAAAGGTTTCCTTGTGGAAGCTTTGCAGTTCAGCTTAGCATTGTGCTTTGAATAATTAGCTTAAAAGGATCTATTATATTTCAAATAGATTACGTTTCGGGAACAGAGAGAGAAATATAGAGAAAGGAAGCTATACAGACAAAGACAGTAAAGTAAAAATGAGATATTGATATTCAAAAGTCGTAAATAGAATAACTGAAATTTGCTCAATGTTAAATTAGACAGTACTATAGTTAATCGTATTAATTTGTAACTAATGCTTCAAAAGCTTAATTGGTACTCTCAGAAAAATGTATTTGGATTCTAAATTTATTTTTTAAACACAAAAATATATACAGATAGGTATTATTATATACAGATATTAGACAGGTATTAGTTACAAGTCCCCTTTATATTATTTTCATGTTCAATACTTCATCATAAACAAGTTAAATTACTTAATTACTTTTTACTGCTACTCCTGTGAGTAGCCACATTTGGCACGTGCAGCGGGGAACAACAAAAGAGTAAACAAGCCAAAACCAACCAAAGATGAGAGTGCAAAAGTCAAACTAAATAGACAGCAGCCGAGAACCTGAGCATCCCAGGCATCCCAAATCAAGATCGGCGCTGCAGATACAGATAAATCAAGTAAGAAGCAAAGCAATTCAAAGCGAGGAATACATACTTACCCAAAAAAATAAAGAAGAGAAAAGGAAAAGGAGAAGGAGAAGAAGATCAACCAGATCAACCCTTCAGTGCAAACATTTTGATCTTGGCCATTAAAAAGCAAACAAAAACAGCCCAAACCCGACCTCAATGATATCCCAAAAGAACAAAGATGACGATGATAATGATACCGATGCTGATTCTGATGCTGTTGCTGAGTGCCCTAATTTGTCGAGCTAGCTCCGATCCTAACATAAATGGGTTAAACAGCCGACGAACCGCACACACTAAATGGTCCACAATGGCAAAAGAGGCTGCTGTTGCTGCTGTTGCTGCTGATCCTGCACGCTTCGGGTCCAGACCTGGGTTATGGGGTTATGGGTGTGCAAGGGTTTGGACTCGTTCTGTTTGCTGTTTGCCACGCCTGATCGGCTTAAGTGGCACATTGAAAGGATTACGAGATCTTCTCGGCCGCCTTTTGTTTGTTTTCAATCGTCAGCTACTGTACAACCCTGTCCCGGGAAAAGGATACTGATGCTGGGCATTGAAAGTGTTTTCTTTTCATTTTTTTTGGAATTGGTCCTTGAATGTTCATTGAGTTTTACGCATTCGCATGTGAATATGAATGAGAGGCGATTAGCATAGCAATCGGATTGTGATGATCTGCAATTGTGGCCATTGTCTATAAGGACTTAACACACTTAACACTCTCCCAGCCCCTGAGGGTCGTTCGTGGGCGTGCGACAAGTGATGGCAACACTTACAGATTTTCCCATATTTAGTTCATTCACAGCGGGGCAACCCTGCTGCTCACAGCCCTTGCCAATTTTCACTATCTGTGGCCTATTAGACGAGCACTTGTCATTATGTGTATGGGTGAGTGTGTGTGTGTGTGAGTGTGTGTGCGTGTGTGTATGAGTGTGTTTCGAGTGCCATTGAAAAGGCGTTCGACTGTGCAATTTTACGTGTTATTTTCGCTAAATTGCGCTAATCGCTTAAACTTTTCAGCGGGGTTGGTGGCGGCGGGGTGTCTACTTAGTTTTGTAATTTTTTGCCTTTGTCAATGCGGCTTTTTGCTTATATCATGTAAAACCCACCTATTTAAAACGTTCTCATGACAACGGCTTATAGCGCATTAGAATTACATATTAAATATAAATCAAAAAGGGGGAAAATAATCCCAAGTGGCGTGTGGTTTGGTCAATTAGTTATTATGTCTTTAGGCCATGAAAAGATTTATTTTTCTTTTCATTAAATTTAACAATATATTCGAAATATGATATAATAGAGTTGAAGTAAATTTACTTATACTTATAGTCTAAAAATACATAATAATAAATAGTTATTTTTAATAGAGTTTCACAATTTCATCAGTCCAAAGTTCAAGTTGTAAACAATTTATTAGAATAAAAAAATAACCAATTTTTATTTATTCTGTCAATATTTACGTATATTTCGTAACTTAGTGAATTTCTAGCTAAACAAATATTTCAATTAGCACTTCATAAAAATTGTATACATTTTTTGAATCAGGTTTTTCATTTGACGCATTATGCATTAATTCATAAACATTTAAGTTGAAGAGGCAAAGCTAAATTTCCAAACAAAATATTTTAACTAGTACAAAGAGAGCCAGAATATTCCATTTGGCTTTGTTATATATATATATACATATCTCTATAGGAATATTTTTATACATTTTGTTGCTGCTGCTGCAGACAGTTTGTTGATAAGAAGCATTTTGTTTCTTTTGAACGACTGATAAGCCCCCATTAAAAATGCTGGACGAGGTCGATTGACCTGCTTTTAAGCGGCGGCTTGTGTGCGTCCATTTCATCAAAAGTGCTCTCAAGATGCTGCTCCCCAACAACCAATTCCTACCCCCACACCCAGACCCACAGTTCCACAGCGCCCAATGTTCTCCGTCCGTAGTCCACTTTTGCCTGCGTTTGTCTGCTTGTTTATGACAAGCTGTCAATTGCCAGGCTAAAAATGTAAAAAATAAATAAATTTCAGACAATAATTAGCATTTGTTAAAAATGAACTACATTCAAATAAAAATATTTTTATGTATTTAATAAACTATGTTTACGTCTATATGCCTTATCAGCATAGGAGTTTGCTCAGATTGTGTTTTAATTTTTGCTTTATATAAACCTTATAGATAGTAACGGCAAATGTGATTGTTTTTACTTATTATTTTTTGTTGTTGTTTTTTATGCCTTGATTAACACTGGTGTTGAGTAGAACCTTGCTGCTCGACTTGTGGGCTGCTCCGTGCTGAACTTTTGGTCCTGATCTGTGTGCAGTGCACCATTAACGATCTTTGGTGACATCAATTTTTAGGGTGAACGATTTCAATTAGGTTTACGCTGAACCGAGATTGCGATTAAAGACAGCCACCAGATGACCAGTCACCCAGCCAGCCACCCAGCAGCTGCTTAGTTGAGCATGAATAGCAAACCGATTGCCAAGTTGAGAATTTTCCATTGATAATTGCAATTGTTGTGCATATTTGCTAGTTATTCATAATCACTTTACATATATAACACTGATGCTAAAAATTCTCTCACTAAAGATCTCGAATATATTAAATCGATTAATAGGAAATTTATTGATACTAAATATTCTTTTCCTTTTAAATTACAAATTAAATAAGTATGACAAGCGATAAATTATAATCTGGCTAACTAAGAAATCAACTCGATTATTAAATCTAAAGATTCAGCAGAAGGAACATTATCTGCAGTTTTGCAACATCTTTGGCTGTGTCCCACGCTGCGTGGCGCGTTGCAACAATGCCGTTCACTTTGAGTATTTCAAACAATAGATACATATTCATATTAGATGCACATTAGCTGCCTGCTGCCTCTCCACTCAACTCAGGAGCAACGACATGCGGCGGCTGCGAGTGGTGCACTTCAGCAAAGCGGCTGCTGCAGGAGCAGCTCGCACGATCCCACGGGCCCAGTCCAAGTCCCGCACACAAAACCCATACCCGATGCCAAAGGCAAACAAAGGCGGCTTTTTGTCTGTGGCAGTTGAGGCATAGATGGATAGATTCTTGGTTGGCTGCCTGCTCATTCTCATCTCTTTTGCCAACCGCAAATTGTCGCCAAGGAAGCTGTAAATGTTGTCTAATGTGCACCCTCGCCGCCCCACACACACAGCTAACACGCACACGCACACACACATATATATATATATGCCCAGCTAACAAGATGCAAACTCTTAGATACAATGGGCAACGGGCAGCCACAAAAATACCGTTTAATGAGCACAGCTTGACTATTTTGTAGATCTTGTCAAAGGATATTGGTATTAGCCGGCTGTCCATTTATCTTGAGAATCTTTTTCTTTAGCCACTCGGCCATAATTCTTCTTACTTTATGTCCTATACCCTTTCTCCCTCTCTCGCCCTCCCTCTTACTCCTACTATGTTCTTTCCTTGGTCGCTTTGTTTGGTTGCAATCTGTCCAATTCGGGAATGCCGATTGAATTACCGTTTCCTTCCGCACATAAAATTTAAATAGTTTTGGGACTTTTTCGATTTGGAACCCGCAAATGACAGACCCAAAAAATGTGCAGCGTCAAGCGCAATTGCAAGGGATTAGTTGGGATTGTAAGGGACTATATAAGAATTTGGCTTAATCAGCTAAATGAAGAATAAATCGAATTTTGTTATAGCAAAATAAAGAGTATGCTAAATTTTAATTAGAGTCGAACTTTTGAATGCTGTCGTTTATTAAAATAAATCAAAGCGTTTTTTACTTTGCATATAAGATTAAATTTTAATTTTAATTTTCATAATCACAGAAAAGCTTCAACTTATGTAGAGTATGTCTATAGCAATTTTATCTCTCATTCCTGTTCAACCAGACAAAAGACGTAAAAGGATAATACTTAGGAGACTTGAGTGCCATCATTTGTGTACTTCATATAAATGTGTAATTTTGAATGCAATTAATAAGTTGCTGTAAAAGGGGGACGGATACCGTTCTTGAGCTAGTATAATGATGCTGCAATATATACTTTCTTACTTTCAAGGAATATTAATTAATAAAAATACCTATGAATGGCTTTAGAGAATAAAAATAATAAATATAAAAATTATTTACATAGTTCAAATTTCTATACTTTATATTCTCAAAGTATTATTTTGGAAAATATATGTAAAAGTCTCTTAACGATAGAGTAAAATAGCGGATCGGTGATCTATTCATAGGTAAAACGGTAAATATATTTAAAAGTCTCTTAACGATAGAGTAAAATAGCGGATCGGTGATCTATTCATAGGTAAAACAGAGCGTATCAAATATGATGGATGCTGTGAGAAAGTGAATTAGTCAATTGAGTTCACATAGAGCAGCACCTTTGTAGCTTTTGCTCCTCGATTATTTGGTCAATTTGTGTATAAATTTCACACCCGATACTCGCACATCATTAATAATGGCCCTAATCCGTCAGCATCCATCAAGAAGCCTTTCGCCTACCTTTTTGCCCTCATTGCGATTGTCCAGCTTGCAATGAGGCTGGAATCATGCAGAGCAACTTAGGCGCAACTTTCTCACACTCGTCCCATCGGGCAGGATAATAATTAACCATGCCAAAATAGCGAAACTGACCATTAACACGGAGAGTCCATCAGTTGCATCAGTTCCAACGGTCAATGTCAGAAACCATTATCTCTCTAATAACCGAAAACACACGCGTTCGTCCTGTAAGGGGATACTTTCCTTACGAATTCCTTGAGGAACTCTACCTGGAGTTGCCCGGGTGAACATTTCATAATTTTCTGTTGTCCAGTTTGCAACCCTTTCAACTCGACTTTGATTTTCTTTCGTTGATTTGTTTTTTTTTTTTACATACTCGCATCCTTTTCTTTGCTTAAGCCTTTTGTTTTTCTCGCCATTGTCCGGTTTTTGGGCACTTTGCATAATCAATAATCCTTGAAGCTGGCCGGCTCACATTGTCGCTTTGGCTGACCAAGGAACCAACACGTCTGAAAAGATAAATTATGGTTTGTAGTCAAATTGAAGGCAAACAATCGGCACAAAGACGCATTGCCTGACTGGAAGTGGGACCGGTACAGGCATCACTGCATACCGTTGCACAGCTTGTATGAGTTTGTCGCTCCTGCGAGGTCCGCCGGGACAGCTGCCTGCAGAGACTGGACAACGGTCAGAGTTGCAATCCTAGTGGGGTGTGTTTGGGGTGTGTGTATGCTGATTGTGTATCTGACCGGTCTGTTTGTTTTTCCTATTTGGATTTATGTATTAATTTGATTGCACTTGGCTCTTAAACAAAGCAGTCAAACTTAATAAATAAAAAGTAAGAAGTAGATACTAAAGGAGATGTCCTTTTTAAACAATTAACAAAGTTATTTGTTTATTTGTATGGGAAATTAATTATTTCTCATCCACTGAATTTAATTTAGCTTCGACTAAAAATGTAAAGAAACAGTTTCTGATTTGTTAATACAAATGCCATGATGTTTGACATTAGATATTTGCAATGATGATTAATCTATTTACAACCTATTATAAAATTATTAAATCATTTAATTTTTAATGAAAGAAATATACAAAGAAATTTAAAATTATTTATCCTAAAAGACTTTTACAGATAAGTTGATATATCACATCTCAGAAAAGTATAAACTGTTTAATACCTATCATCATTAATATATAATTTATATTTTTAATTTATATATTCTTTAATTTTAGTTGCACTAAGAGACCAATAAGATTTCAGATTAAGATATTAGAAAATTAAGAAGATTATTGTCAATTTATTTATAATATAATATTTTGCTCTTTGGCATAGTAAAAACTCTTAGAAACACATTTCTGTAATCAATAATCAAATTCATGTGATAAGTTGGACAAACAGAATCCTAAACATACTAAGAAGACTTCCCGAGTGATGAATTCAATGGGCTAAAGAAAATCAAACATAATTACAGTTTTATTCAAATAGGTCTGGCAAAAGTTACACCTATGGATGAGGCCAGTTGACCTTTTTGGCAACGCATGCCTCGCATTATTATCTCTGGGGTTACATTTGCTCGGAGTGGCCAAAAGAAAGTCTGGAGACAAACGAGCAGCTGTGCAAATGTCAAGACGTAAGTGTCAAAATGCTCATTAATAACGAAGTCTTTAACGCGGAATACAACTATGGGTTGCAATTCAGATGCGATGAGGATGTGGATGTGGATGTGGATGGGTCCAAGGATAACAGGCGATGAGCAAACACATTGACAGCAAAGTGAAAGATGAATCGATGAGAATGCAAAAATTTAAGTACAGCTAAGCCATCAAAGCAACTGGACAATGCGGAAACTTTGTCAAAGGATGTTTGCGCAAGTAAACATTGAGCAACTATCCACACACACACACACACACACATATATACACAGGACATACAGGACAATGTCCCTTGAGCATGTGCTGTGTGTGGCACAGTGTTAAATTGAAAAATTATGATAAATAGCATAATGGGAAGTTGCACAACAACATCGGAACATACCAAAACATCCCACTGAGAGCCGCCGAGTAAGTAATATGCAAAAAGGATATAAACAGTCGCAGGACCTCACAGCAGCGCCGGCAAGGGTTGAGGCCGAAAGACAATCGAGGCGACGAGTGTTGAGTGTTGCTAAAGTGTGCAGCGGCCTATAAGGGAAATCCTTTCGCCACGGGATATCATTTACGCAAACTCTAAGTTTTGACCGATCCAAGGACCGTTGGCAGGACATTTTTGTGCCGCGTGTGTTTGCAGTTTGCAGCTTAGCTTTTGTTTATCTACCCGGCAATAGTTCACACAAGCTTATCTCCAATCCTTGCCTTCGACATTCTTATGTATGTGGAAAATGTTTGCGAAAACTTTGCCAATTTGCGGGGGAGTTGACTGTCGGCAAAGGGTTAAAAGATGGCTCCATTTCGCCGCCTCTACTTAAAGGATATTCACAGCTTAGTCGTGTAATGCGTTTGGCGAATGTCCTGTTTGCATTTTATTCGCCTCAACCAACGTTTGGCTGGCGATAAATGTCACGTAAATTACACGCCGTGATTTTTGTTGGCTCAATGGACGCCTTGCCGGCTCTGAACTCCTTCATCCTAAACGGCTATCGGAAAGTGCATTAATTTCATTTATTGCTTCGACTTAAGCGCACATCCTGCGGTGTATTTGGTATATTTTCGAATATTATACTGCTTTTTTATAAGATTTGACTATGGCTTAAATCTTTGATACTATTGGAATCAACAAAATTGACACGAGGGAATATATAAAATATGTTGACAATATATAAAAAAGTATATTGAATAAAATATAGGCTCATATACAAAGTCGGCTTGTAAGACTTTATATATATATCATAATATTATTCCACTTTAATTGGAATTACTATAATACACAGCAAATAACATTTCAAATTAAAATTTATATTATATTTTTCTGTATTAAAACTGAGTGTAAGATAATTATTTATTATAAAAACCTTGAATATTCTGTAAATTTACATCACTCAAAATATTTTCTCAGATCACAGATTATTCAACTTTTTTAGAACCAACTTTTTCCCATGTCAAAGCACATCATTAGCGATCTATAAATAGTGGATATTAGACAGGCAGGACTAAAAAATGTTCCCACAAGCCCACTGGCAGGCACAGTCTGCAAGCATCCTGTCATACTCCTTGAGCAGGATGTGATCTTTTGATCCGGAAACAATAAAATTGTATATGCCATAACAAAATCTGTTCGTAAATGTTTTGTAACCAGGCGAATGGCACGCAATCTCCACTCCACCACTGAAGCAATGAAAGAAACCACCTGCGACAAGCCAGAAATTTACCAGAATTATAAGTAGGGGGCGCAATACTAACCAGATATAAGGGTGCTTGCCAGGGGCGAAATTAGTCGTAGTTTGAGTCAATGGAACAGCAATACGGAAAATGAAAACTGCAATTAGTGTTTAGTTTAAAATTAAATTTTTAATTGGAGCTACCAGCTCTTGGGGTGGTTGCTGGGAAACCTAGAGAACTCTGGGAACTCAGAGGGAACCCAGCTCTGGTTCTTAAAATAGACATGTCCTCAAACAAATCTGTCCCTGACAGTTGTCAGTGAACAAATTTCAAGTATTTCAAACACTGAAATATCAATTTCTCACCTTTCCCAAATCACAGACCGCAGCCGTAGGGCTTCTGTCACTTGGACCCTCGTTTGTATACGTGAGCGATCGTGTTACTCCGTTGCCTAATCCGCTTGTTGACAAAATAAATACCGAGCACGAGAAAGGGGTGATCTCAAAATGTGGAAGCCGTTCGCTCAACTCCTTATAATTAATTGCCTCCAAGGCAAACTGAAATTTATGCGCGTCAACAACGATTAAGCAGCAAATGATGCGGGAAGACACATGCCACCAGATCCAGCTTTAGCTTCTGCTCCAGCTGCATTCACATCTCAATGCTTAAAATATATTCTTTTTTAAGCCAAAAAGAGATAGCTAAGATTTCTTATTATTGATAATGAGTTGATTCAATTTTCACTTACAAGCGTCTGGTATATTATTAATAAATCATTTAGCTAAATTGATTTTATATCTTTGCAGTTATCATTATAAATTTTTCACGGATGGTTAACTTTTATTCCGACCAAACTTATAAGTTGGTATGCTTCCAATAATTTGCTTAAAAATTTATTTAGATGTGAGCAGAAACTTCTGCGTATTTTTAAATACAAATTTTAATAATGTGTTAAATCAAAATCGATTATCAAAAGTGAGCTCATTGCTAAGATCGTTTATATTTGCATATATTCATATTCTTATTCGTATAAAAAATTAATAATAATAATATTAAACTATAGATAACTAAATATATATTTAAATTATAAAAATCTCTTAATATTTCCATAAATTTAATTACCTTTGATAGGATTTCACATGATACGCCCATGGTCAGCGCAGCCAAGCAGTCGACCAAGGCACGCGATCGCTTGAGCCTGTCAATGGGTTATACAAAAATAGTCCTGTCCCATGTTGCACTGTCGGGTCAGGGTTACAAACTGTGGCACACATGTGCTCGAAACCGCAGAACGAGTGCTAAAAGTAGTGCCGCTGTCCAGTGTCCATGTCCTGTGTGTCCTCGGTAAATGCAGCTGAAACCGAACACTGGCGATATGTCTGCGCCTGCTCAGTCCGAGAATATGGCGAATGGTGAATGGTGGAAGCAGGTAGTTGAGGATCTGTCTCAATGTTTTGGCCACTTGACTTGTTTTGTTTGACGTGATTTGTGTAGACCTCTGTTGCAAGTGCAATTAGGGCGCACAAGAGCTGAAAACCGCAGCATGCGCCTGTCTCTCGGTTGCAGGTAGCACAAGTTGCAACCTGGCCACGGTTCAGGAGGTCAACCTCTGCCATATATGCAACGATTTGCAGCACTTCCTGCCTGTCGACTGCATTCATTCAATTGCGACATCATTTAGGAAACTCTATACAAAACGTTAATTATGCATAAGCAGACTAATTTTTCCCTAGTTTCCCCCAAAAAAAATCTTTAAGAAAAGTGTGGGAAATTCTTGCGCTGCTTTGGAAAATCAAATTGGAAATATAGTTTCGCTCCCGGTGGATTACCGCGCCACAATTCTCGCGGTGTTCAAATTACGCTCATTGCGCCGCCTGTGCACACCCGCACTCCGCTCTTGTCACTCCACCTCCTCATTGAGAAATGAATTTTCCCCGCTCGCCTTGGTGTAGTTGAATATCCTTGGGAAATGCCAATGCCGGCAAACAGCAGCCGGAGCATGTTCCTTTCTTTGAAAGACTTATCGGTGCCAGTGGTAAGTAAATATTTTGAAGTTTACGTGATTTTGGAGCAGTTGGATATCCTGGTGACCCGGATACCCGGATGTGTTTGCATAGGCAGGTTGCTGCGGCTTCATTGAACAGGTGTAGGAAGTGGCCTTTCTCAGGATAATATTCAGCAGTGAAAATAAGCAGAATGCAAGGGAACAAAGAATTCCCTTGAATGAAGTCTATGATTATTATAGCTTTTCTTAAGATTATATATATATATATAAATATTTAGAATACATATGAATATATATAATATAATTTAATAATTAAAGAAAATTCTTTATAAATATTAGATCTTTACTTTATTTTATTTATGTATTTTATTTTATTTATTTTAATAATTTTAATTTTTATCCATAAGCATTTAATATATTTATGTAATAATTTTTTTTTCATGATTACCTCAGCTCACTTCCCAATTTCCTATAGCTTGTCACTCCCCTAAACCACAGTATGTCAATAAATCATTAGATCATTCGGCACTTGCATGTCATCCATCCACTCATGTGTCAATAAAGCAAAAACAACTTAAGAGTCACCGAAATCAATAGCCGGAAAATAGTTGACAAAGCAAACACAAGAAACCAAAAATCCAACACCGAAAACACCAGAAATCACAAATTAGCTACACGAGTGTGAGAAACAAAAAAGAAATAAGCCTCAACATTTAAATTTAAATATGAAAATATTCGACACGACACATGGTAACATGTTAAGAGAACATCTGGACAGGCATTAAAAAAATCATATTCCTTCGGAGGATCTACACGGTACGAACTTAGCCGTGGAGGATTACGATTTATGGGGGGGACCCAACCGATTCGACAACATTTAACTATAAACCGGGGAATTCCGCTTGGAGGCGTGCATTTCTTGCACTCGTTGGAATTTGTTACAGTAGAAGAAAAAATTAAAAAAATATTTCCGTGAGAATTATGTGACATTTTTTTTGTTGTAGACTGATGAGGATGTGGGAGCAATAATCTTATGAACTTTCAAGATACAAATCCGAAATCCTTTCTGCTATCGTTAATGTTAAGTTATTTACGAGTCTTATGAAGTGTAAGTTGAGATCTCGCCACTCCTTATCTGCCCAGAGCAACATGCTCTGGTTCTCTGCCGATAAGCGTTGTGTGTCTGCCTTATCACAAAGATACAGTTCTTCAAATTGAGCAGTTCAAATTTAACTTATAACAAGTGACTCAATTTACAAAAAGATAAGCTATATAGTTAATATAGGACTAGAGTGTTGTGGTTCGATTCGATCAGTTTAATATGTCTGAGAATTTCACACGAATTCGGGGCACCCCTTTTTCAGCAATTATGGCTCAATAATACCTTCAATATTTATATCAATTGTTATCAAATATTATTGGTGGCAACTACCCTTAAGGGCGTTTATTGACCGTACCGTGATATGTGTGCCTTACACCCTTTTTTTGTATCGGCAACTGTCGCTCAAGTTCCAATACGAAACTCGAAACCACAAGGCAATCAAAGCCAAACAATGTGAGAAAATGATTGGGTTTCAACAATTACGATATTTCGATTCAAGAGGGTTACACTAAAAGTGTTAAATAACCTGGTTCCGGTGGCACAACCAGAGTCACCAGCGTCTACCAGCTATCCGCCAAGTGGTCAATCACACTTTTATACCCAAACCACTCTTAATTACTGCGACTTACATTTCAAAGAGTCACCAGGGAAGCAATATGTTGCTTCGGGAAATGCTGAAGACTGAAGAACTCGTATAAATAGCTGACAAGATATGCATTTTAGACCGGATGTTCGTCGAATGCTATTAAGTTCAATTTGCATTAAGAGCTGAAACACATTTTCAATATAAAATGCACAGATGTTTTGTGTGCAATGCCATTGAAATACTTATGCAAATTCATGATATATTTGCAATTTAATTGAGAATGACAACTGTGCGACCAGCATTTAAGACTCTTATTTAAATCGTTGAGAAATTATTTCAGTAAATAAGTTTTTTATTTTTATTGAAGCCTATAAAAGTAGTAAGCAGGCAGAAATATACAAATATTTATTTTTCATATATTTAAATAGTTTTATTGTGATCAATTTAGTATCTTTAAATAATATATCTTATTTTATTTGCATACAAATTTCAATTTCTATTTAGTAGATTTTATATTAAAATTTAAAAATATGCTAAGCTGGCTCCAGGTCTTCCAGTTTGACCTGCAAAATGGGCAAAATGACAATTAATCTTATACACACTTTCAAATACTTATTTAAATAGTTTTAAATAAACGAATAAATTTATTTTGTATATGGTTTAAAGAGGACAATTTACAAAATTATAAGAAAATTTTCTTAAAAATAAAAATGATTAAATTAATAGTAATTCAATTCATATTTTAAATGCATAAAGAATCATACAATTTCTCTAAGTTAACTTGCAAAATAAACAAACAAAATAATAATCTTATTCGCACTTTCAAATACTTGTTGCCCAATTTGGAACTCATTTAAAAATATTTACTATTATATGTATTTATTACATAAAAGGCCTCTTAACGGAACTGCTTCTCTTTCGACACATATCAAACTTCCGCTTGGCAACTTTATTTTTGTATTCAAATTAAAGTTCCCACAACATTTTTCACCTTTGGTATTCTCGAAATGCTGCCTAGAACCAACATTGTTTATGGTTGAATATGACTCGGGACGGATTTAAAATTTTGTGGTGACCCAATTGCACTGTACAAGTTCTATTATGATTGTAAATATTAGCATGATGATAAACTTAGAAGATCTTGTTTGGGTCTCTTTGTGTTCGGGGCCTTATTTGCATTTTACTGCATTACGCATACTCGCACTTCCTTCATTGCGCCTTCTGTGTTTTTGGGTGCTTATCTGAAGTGAGTTCATTCATAAAAATATATCTGGTGAGAAAGTCGGTGAATTGCGTCGTTTTATGAATGCATATCTAACAGAAATAGTTGAGATTGCAACAAATCTTGCCGCTAAACGTAAATAGACTTGAATAAATTTACACACGGCAGACGTTACTTTATCCCCTGTTAACTGATAAATTTGCTGCTGTAAGTTGTAGATATATAGATACATACATACATATATATGTATATATACATATATGTGCATATGTGCAGCTGTTTGGCTCTTTCCCACTGAAAAATTCAGGATATTTTGGCCTGCACTCAAGCGGGCCTTGGCCAAGTTCAAAGGTCATATTAAAATTTGAATGCCAAAAAAAAGTAATTGAAATTGGTGTAAAAACAAGTTTTCTATAAAATAAAAACTAGCCCAAAAACTGACCCATGAGAAGTTTTCGTCCATTTTGACCTTTGACACGGGCCGAGTAGCCCACCCCTTGCCAATGCGCGACCCGTCAAACAGGATACCCAGCAATGTGATGACCTCTCTGCCAATTGGCAACTAGTCGCTTCGCTGGTTTATTCATATGCCCCATTCACATCAGCATTCACTTACATTCACAACTGATTAACGAGCGATCAGAGCTCGATTCTTTAATTAGCCGCTGGATGAAAATTATGAATGAATTCAAGTCGATTTGAATGTGGTGCTCAACAAGGGGGCCAAGAGTGCTAAGCCACTTTCATGGCCCCATCACCCCATCTCCACACCCCCTCTCCACACAGCAGTCACTTAATCATGTTAATGGCATTAAGCAGCTTAATCGACGGCAAGATCTAAGCCCAGCCGTCGATATCCCAGACAGAGCAAGAAGCGGAGACCACCCAACTGGTTGGCTTGTTGCCTGTTTGTCTGTTTGTCTTTATCTAATTAAAAACCAAAAGTGCAGCCGCATTGTAAATGTCAAGCGGGTTGTCAACAGTTCGCGGATCACGAACTGAGCCAGTTGCAAAATCAAAATGCATTTCCTCTCCCCCCTCAAATGTTGGCGACAATTAAATGAAAGCCGCTGCGGCAGAGATCACAAAAGTTAAAAAAAAAAAACCAAAGAAAAACACACAAATAGAGAGCAAAAAAAAAAGTCATCTCGTATAATGAAATAATTGATGTTGTTCCGAACAACCCTGAGTATTGACATTTGGCTACTTGACATTTTAATATATTTGTTGGCGAAATTTCAGTTTTTTGTTTCGACATTATTTTTTTTTATAATCACATTTGGCGGCAAAAGGTTTCGCTTATATGTGTAGAAACATTTTCATAAAAAAGGGGCAAAAAAATAAAATCATTTGTTGACCACCACATAAAAAGTGACCGGCCAAATTAACTTAAAGGGGTTAAACTTTTTGTTGATCTCATGGCCAGAACTCACAGCATCTCAGGGCAGACCGCAAACGACATGTGAGCAACTGCTGTGAATTATTTGGGTTAGCTTTATAGAAATTACTATAGAACACTTTCCAGCAGAAGGTATGGTTCAACGGGGTGAGCACAAAAGGTGATACGGAGCACTTTAGAAATTAAATAGTTTTTGAATTCATCAAACCTCAATAACTTTGCATTAGACATATTCAACTTTAATTGAAGTAAACGGTATTTCAAGATTTTCAATTTTACCAAAGCAAATTTATTTTTGTGTCTCTTTTAACTAAACTAAAAATTTAATTTTGTTTATATTTATTCATTTTTAATTTGGAAAAAGATACACAAATTATTCTAATCTAATATATTTTTGACTTTTACCCATACTTATAACAAGTGCAAAGGATAAAGAATCAAAACAAATGCTTTTTATTGTTTAAAAACAAAAGCTGCAAACTATTAAATAAATATTCATTCAAGCAAAATTATGAAGATGGAGAGAAAGAGAGAGAGGGCGAGAGAAAGGGAGATTAAATAGAAGCCAGAAACTAATCACCTGAATATAAAGACATCCACACCTTTGCTCCGACCAAATGACATGGTCAAATGGGCATCTGGCCTAGAGGACTGTCGAGTCCAGAGACAATAAACCAATTTCAACGCCCACAAAATGAGCATGAAATTGCTTACGGAAGGAAGTTCATGTGCCACAAAAACAAGGCCTAAAACAATTGTGTTGGCCATTTAGCACGGACCTTTGGGCGGAGGCCGATGGAGAAACTAAAATAGTTGTCCAAGCTAAAGAAATGTGGTAATAAATGCACAAATGGCAAAGGAAATATGCTAGAATAAAAGGATAAAATGTCCATAAATATGGGCCATTATTTTAGTCAACAATGACAACACAACAAAAACAACAAGAGTTCACATTTTTGTGTTTACACTGAGAGAAACCGATGGAGCAAGTAAACTATACAATTTTATAAAATCCTAAAAGTGTCAGGGAATAAGAAATTGTGCCTGAACACAGTTTTCCTTGTGCCAATATCCACATTATTTTCTTTCAGTGTTGTGGGTGTGCGAGTGTGTCGACGGTCGTTCTGTGGTCCTTTCGTCAGCACGTAAATCAAGGCAAAAAAGGAACAACAAGTCTCGAGACAATGCCGCCTCAGTAGGTGTTGCCCATTGACCATTGTCCTGCACCGGCCAACACCTTCCTGTGGCTGCTGCTGCTGCCACTACTGCTTCTGCCACTACTGCTTCTGCCACTGCTGACAAAGACATCAAAACCATGCGGCATATGCCCAAAACTATTTTGTATTCTTGGCTTGGTCAACACCCACGTGGCAGCTGCCGCTCTCAGCCGGCAGCTAATGCGGTAATTAGATAATGCCTCGAGGCCACAAACACCACGGAAACCTCAACAAAATCTGTAGGCACGCGGCAGTCCCTTCTACGTCTACGGGTTAAAGATTGCAATCTGCAACTGTAATGCGATACTTGAGGCTGCCTATCTGCAACCTCGACTCTCGACTCTCAACTCCTTGCTACAGTTTCAGTTAGGTAGCAATTGCCACCCCTTTTTATTTCACATACATCTCGCGGCATATCAATTTCGCTGACTTCGGGGCAGCCCTTTGCGAGCATCCTTTGAAATCGAAAACCGCTAAACATTAGTAAGCCCATTTTTATTTTATTTGTTTTGTTTTTTTTTCTATATATTTATTTGGATTGTTCTTAGACCGCAATTGTAATTTTATCAAGCAATTAAAAGAAAATTCTTATCGGGTTATGTGATACTTTATTAGAAGTTTTGATTAGGCTGATTTGCCGACCAGTTGTCAAATAAATTGAGCGAGTTGAAACTTCGTTATTCAGCCAGCATTTTTGCAATATGGCCGATAAAGCCAGAGAGAAAGGGAAAGTTGAATAACTTTTTTAGCATTATTTTCAATTTGCTTTCTAGCAATATAACCGTTACTTTCTTCTGATCTCACCTTATTAATGGGGTGCAGCATCAACTATTCAACCATAAGGACAACCCTTTGACCATTGGTCAAATGTCAGTTATAATCTCCAAGCAAACTCATGTTTATATGCATCAAAGGGCAGCTGTCAGTTTTTTCTACAAGTCTCTCAAAAATGTATAGACCCAAGATGCTGCGCCCCTCGCGCTACCCTCTGACAGCAAGAATTAAGATCTTGTTTTGCAACTTTGTCAAATACAATTAAAAAATACAAAAACCTACAAAAAATATAATAGAAAGGCAATTTGATTGAAATGCCAGCGAAATGTCAATCAAGGAATTATGATGCGAAACTCTAGAGCGGTTCTCTGAGAGAACCTTTGGGATCAGTGATAAATACTCCAGAGAGCATAGTATCTGAATTCCATATACATTTCAATCAAATGGTTCAATAAGCATTTTCTTACCCTGCCAAGTCAAATTCAACAAATTTAATTAAAAATCTCTCACATTTGAGCCCAAAAAAATGTATATACAAAATTCCCGTTTTTTTTTCCTCAAAATAGAAAATTATTGTAAGAATCATGCAAGCGAAAAAATATAAAAATAAAACGACTTTCAATTGTCTAGAAATTCAACGGGATGCGCGTTATGCAAATGCAAGTAACGCTGGAGGTCAGCCGAGGTCAGTGCCGGACCGCTGTTGTTTTCTTTTGACGAAGGGTTGGTTCGCCGACTCGAATATTTGTCCAGCTGCTGTCCGAAGCTCAAGATCTGGAAACTGTGATTTTTCATTAGAAAATCATAAAAATAAAATCGCAATGCTTATTGTGCTTGACAGCAGCCTACAAAGCATTTATAAGCATGACAATCGTATCGTTCCCAGCACATCTTAGACATAAACCATATGAGGCATGATTGTGCCGCTGTTGCGCAATCAAATTCAAGGCAGATGTCCTTGCCACTTCACACATCCCGTTACTTGCCCAATTCAATTAGCAGCATTATCGATGAAGAGTGAGGAAATGAGATGAATGCCTATTCCAGACCAGTTCTCCCTTCGTTCTCCCTGCGTTGGTGGTTGGCGACTAACTGTTTTTATGAGGCGTGCCAAATGGGGCTGAGGCCAAAGGCAGTTGGCACCTTCATTGGGACTGACAGCGCATCTTTTTGATATGGCGGGCAATAAAACCAAATGTTCCATTTGATATTAAAATCTCAAATCAGACTGGCATAAATGATTTCTCAAGTGAAGTTAATTAGATATTTATGTGGGGAGCTGCATTCAAATTGGCCCAAATAGCTATGGGTTTATGTCTTAATGATATCTAGGGATATATAAATGTGAGTTTAGTTCACAAGTTTATTTTATAAACAGAACAGTTGCTTCTGCTGTTTTTAAAGTGTATATATTTAATAACACTTATCAAAAGTCATCTTGAAAATTAAAAAGTTCATTAAAAGAAACTATTATTTTATTTTATTATTATTATTTATTATTGCTTAATATTATTAAATTGATTTCACTGGAAGATTTAAATATTTCCTTAAAATGATCAGTCTATTATTATAAAAATGAATGTAAGCTTCTTCGTGGTCGGCTTTTCTTTATTTTAGAAACTTATATTTAAGAATTGTAGAAACAAGGATCACTCTCTTTATTACATAAAGCAAATATTTAAATATTTCTATTTTAAATTCATTTTTTATGCTTCACTAATCTTATTGTTACCTTATAAAAACAAAGCATAAGAAATTGATTTTAGGTGCAAATATTTGTTGCAATATTATTACAAATTATCGAAGAAAATGCGCGAAAATATTCCTTAGCTGCTTGTAGAGTCATTCATTGTATTTTTTTTTTCCTTGTCCTTCTTTTTATTTCCTGCTACTCAAAGCTGTCAATAAATATTTATGCATTATGCGTAAACAAAAATAATGAAGTCAACTTAACAAAGGTGCAAAAAAGAAGCAAAGAAAACAAATTTTGAAGTGTTCCCTAGGCAAAAAAAAAAAAATGGGCGCCGCCAGACGCCACGCGGCTTTTCTTTGCACATTTCCATACCCATTTCAAATCTTACAATCCTCCGACCCAGTTTTCGATCCTTCAAAGAAAGCAAATGAATTTGTTTGCCTTCAACGCAGTTGCAAGAAATTTTGAAAGAGCGGCGGCGGCTGCTGCTGCGGCGACTCCTGCTGCTGCATATGCAAAAGGCAAAGATGCAAAAATATTGGCAAAGCCTAAGAAACTGGGTCAAAGGTCAGCAAGGAACACACACACACACTAACATGCTCACAATTCCATTCGATCCATTTTCGTTTTGGGAGGGTGCAGCGGTAAACAATTTTCTATGCGAATGCATTTCAGGAGCTCAACATATATGCAAAATGAATGCCCAGCTTCAATCTTGATATGCGCCGCTACCCACAGCCCCCTCCCCTCCCCGATTGATTTCTTTACTTTCCGTGTTACGCTTGACATTATTTCTGCCAATTTGCAATGCATTTTCCACTGCAAATAATTTGGATTTCGCATTTTATAGTTGCCTTTTTTTTTGGTTTTCGCATTTTTCCGACATTTTTGTAACGATATTTTCATTTTTACTCGTAGGGTAGGCGGGCTGCAGAGGAGGTGCGGAAAGTGCGATAAATTGAACGCATTTGCACACATTTTTTGGTTTAGCTGTCCAGCTTGAAATATCATTAATTATCATTTTTATCTGTTGCTGTAACTAATTTGATTTTTATGTGCTGATTTTTTTGTTGTTTTCTGTGTGGAAGTTTGTGTTTTGAGTTTTACTACACAACAGTTTAACAAATACCTAAAACTAGTGCAAAAAGAGCAACATTTATGAAATATGTGTTTTAATTGTAAAAAAAAAACATAAACTAAAATCTAATTTTTATTTTTTTTTTAACTTAAGCTTACTTGTATAGAATTAATAGGCAGAGCATATGATTTATATAAGGATTAATACTTTAACTGACGCATCAACTCTAATATAACTTTCTCATAGAGCAGCCCTCTTTAATCTTAAGTTCAAAATGATTTTACACTAAATCTGATAAAACTTTCCCATCAAAACTGTGATCCTAACGGTCAACTGTCCATCATTTGCAGCCTCTGTGAACCTAGAGTTGTTTTCTGTGTTTCTTTTTTAACTGGACCAAACCGCTTGTCACCTCTGATCCAGAGAAGATCGCTCGGTCAGCGCCTCAAGCAACATGTCAGCGACAATTAATAAAGAAAGTTCAGCATTTTACGTAATACAAAAAAAAAGATCGCACACTTCTGGTTTTTAACCCAAAATCTTTGATCTCAAAAGATGAGCGTTGTTAACAGAAAAGGGTCCAGCATCCTCATCCTTATCATCCCTTTTTTGCTTTTGCCATTATGAACTCTTTACCAAAATTTATATATTTTTTCCAGTTTTACACCCAGAAAATTAACCCAAAAAAATAATTTTTTGAATGAGTTGCAGCATCTTGGGCAAACAAAATGTAGAAGGGGCACAAGGGCTATTTGTATAGGGGTTGAGAGGGCTAAGGGGTATTGGCACAACAAGTTATTAATTAAAGGAGGACCTCGAGCCTCAAAAGGGCAACTAAATATAGCAAAATGATTTCATGCTTATACAAAATTGTATTCGAATTGGGGATCTGTTGCCAGCTTATGTCACAAATTCTCTTCTGTGTTTAATCTTATTTTTCTATATTTGGTTTTTTGTAGGAGGAGGGGTAATTTTTTAATCTTTATATTTTATATTTTTGCTGCTGCTGCTGATAAGCAGTTGTTGTGGTTGTTTACTTTAATTCCTGCGACTGCGACTGTAAAAATCTCAATATTTTATTGCTTTTCCGAAAAAGTACATAGAAATAATAAATAAGATTCAAAATTTAAATCGCGGAGACAGGCACACGAGAAATTCATTACTCAACGTGATAAGCGGACCGACTGATAAGGCAAAGACTCGACTAGAAACCGTTAGACGCACGCTGCGTGCTCCACTTCACTGTCGCCTGTGTCGCCTCTAACTGGAAAATCTCTCATTTCGCGTGCTTCCTCTGCTCACACTCGGCCATCTCGCTCCAACACAGGCGCCACTATTGGAGCGCTGGGTCTCAGTGTCCATGTCCGCAGGTTAGAGTAGCACACAATTTGATTAGCAAATAAAAATGAGCGGCAACCGCTGCCCTGCTCTCACTCACTCACACATGGCCAAAAGTAAATCACTCAAAAAAGGGGCGGTGCTATGTGTGAGAATGAGAGTGCGAGAGTGTCAGAGCGTGTGTGTGCATATGTGAGTTCTGAGTGTCACTGTTGTTGAGTGCGTGAGTTCAATGAGCAGTTCTTGAGTTTCGTCAAGTAGAATTATTCTTATATGTCTGGCATTAACAGTGAGCGCTTTGCCCAATTGGCTTGCTTAACACCGAGGGAATATGTTAAATAACATTTGGTTACTTTTTACGTGTTGGAAATGTTGCTTGGACTTTGCTAAAGGGAAGGGGAAAAATTAATAATTGAAAACTTTCCACCTGGAAATAAATAAATAAAACTCTTGACCTGCTGCCAGCGAAAACATATTTAAATAAATAAAATATATATACTATTTATATCAAAATATTTTTCAAAAATCATTTCTTTATTTTTATAATTCCAAATAAATAATAATAAAAAAGTAAAAGTTGAATTATTAATTTAAAATATATAGATTCCTTTATAGATTGTACATTAATATTTATATGAATATATATGGAAAAATTAATATATATAAAATATTTTCGTGAATCTAATGTGCTAAATTAAGTAAGCAATAAATTCATTTTAAATATTAGTCGCTTATTTTTTATACATATTAATTTCATTATGCCAGAAAAAGAATAGTTTCAATTCCCTAATCCAAAACAATTTTAAATGGATGTGAATGCAGAGAGGCTAATGCGAGTGCAAAAATTGTGAAATTCCAACGCGAATTTATATTAATTACCAACCTTTCAGAGAGCCTTTCGACCGGTACAAAACAGCAATAGAAACGGCAACAGCAACGTTCCCAACATGCCCAATTCCGATGCTGAACTCGAGGCAGAAACTGAAACTGAAACTGAGCCTGGAGTCGGAGTCGGAGTCGGAGATTTGTGCCTGAAATAATTAATGATGTGGCGCGCAGCGTTTCAACTTTTGTGGCTGTGCAAATATTAGCAAATTATTTTAGTTTTTAGAATATGCAGTGGAGAGAGCCAAATCTCTGGTCGTGGACCTGGTGCAAAAATGTTCTGTTTACATTTCGCCAGGCTGTCAGTTTTCTCAACTCTCAAGACAAAGTCGAGCATCCCCTGAGCGCTGCCAGTTTTGGTAGGGGTGGGGGATACAAACTGTAAAAGTGGTGGTGGGAGGGGGAAGGGGCACTAATGATGTTCTGTGTGGGTTTCAGTCGTTTGCGCCATTCGCCCTTTCCTCCTTTATCTGGCAATATTTGCACTTTTCCGTTTGGTTAAATGTCACCCTGAGATTCACTGAGATTCAGTTTTGGCTCAGTCTTCGGCCTTTAATTGTTCCTCCTGTCAACTACTTCGAGTAATTAAAAACACCTTTCAAACTGTCGAAGGCGAGGATGTTCCAAGTTCCTCATCCAATTCTTACTCTTCCTCCTCTCCTTCGACTTCTTCTGCTTCTGCTTCTGCCTTTTTTTTTTTGTTTGATTAGCAAATTTGTCAAATTTGCCACAAAATTCAATTTATCAAACGCTGCTAATGATTGCCGCTTGCTGCAATGGGGCAATTAACAAAAATGCTAGTTGATAAATGAAAATTGTTGGTTTTTAGTGGCATTCCAAAGGTTGTTGTTGATTAGTTAAACAGTTAGAGATAAATCTAAGCAAAGGCACTGACTAAATAGCAAATTATGCATTTTTTTTTTAATTTTTAATTTTTAGTTGTTTTACTAATAACAGATTTAAGATGAATATTATTTATAGACTTGGCTCTTCAATTATTCACACATGTATATTTTTAATTTATTTATTTACTATTTATATATATTATATAACTAAAAGTATTTGCCAAATCCACTAAGAAACAAATATTTCTGCAATAATTTACTTGAGAAGGCAGCGCTATAAATAATAGTTTATCCTTAACTTAACGATTTAAATTCTTATTGTAATCTTTGGCGTATCGCAGTCAGCTGTTCTCTATTGTTAACATATTAATTGCCATATCCTTAGTCAGTACACATATATTCAGTAAGCCAAAAGGATAAAGTTTTTAATCGCTCAACGCTTGCTCGAGTTGCTCATTTGGCACGCAGCAATTTCAAGTGGCTAAATAATTAAAACGCATAACATGTGTAGGCAAACAGCAACAATGCTAATAATAAACTTTTGGCTTCCCTCCCGGAAGGGGGGGGGGGGGGGTGGAGAATATGGCTAAGAGGATGTGGCTGTAGCTAAAGGCAGCAATTATGGCGCGTCAGATTGAAGGCGCTGAGCGTAAAGGAGCGAAAGGATAAAAGCCGGATGTCAAAATATGAGTAATAAATGTGCTAAGCTGCTACGGCTGCAAGATGATACACTCGCACACACACACGCACACACATACACTCCCACACACACACACACGCACTCACACACACTCCTGCATAGATGATGAGTTAAATGGGCAAATGCTAATGGAAATGTGACAGTCAAAGGCAGTCAAAGGAGGCAAAGCCAAAGCTGCTCCAGCAGCTCTTTATTGCCATCCCCCACCCCCCACCCCCCGATTTAATTCCCATACTCCCCGCATATATGCAAATAGAATGCGGCACGTGAATTTAGTGGTTCCGGAAGTTTGACGACATTAGAGAGCGGATTTTATTGCCGTCTTGAAAGTTTGCTTACGCTTGCGAGCATAAATGAAAAGACGCGAATTGAAATTCATGGCAAGCAGATCCCCCCCAATCATCCCTCTTCCCCATGTGCTGTGTTTTATTGTGTATGCCTTGCGGTAGCTGCCTGAGACACTTGCGACTAAACGTGCCACAAACTTCAGCAATGCCACAAGCGTTAATCTAAATCTGTGGGGGGTTTTTTGTGGTTAGGGTTTTCTTAAAGGGTTGCTGGGGGAGGGGGGAAAGGGGGTAATGGGCATGTAAATATGGTTAGCAATTCCCTTAACATATGTTTGCTTATTCATTCGTGTTGTTTTTCATATGTGTAAGCCAAATTGCACACAAGCAATTAAAATGTTGTCGTCGCTTTAATTGAAAATTAATTGCAACTCTTTTTGGTTACTTTACATATTTATTTTAATTAAATATTTGTACTAAACAAAAAACATATTGTAAATTATTAAAAAAAAAAAATTGTTACTTTGCTATATTTAAAATGATATTCGGTTAAATACAACTTTTTATTATTTATTCAAATTATCATAAAATGTATTTTTATTACTAGGAGACAGTCTGTAGGCCTCCATTGCGGTCCATCAACTTAATTGGGTTGTTCTTTATTAGTTTGTGCTGCCACAGCCATTAACCATCAACTGACACGATCCATTCATTGAGTGTATTGGAATTTAACCTCGAACGGAATGAAATAAATGAGCTGCTATTGGCTACTGATTGTTGAACTCTTGAACTGCATCGGTACTTAATAGAAACGCAATCAAATAATTGCGCAAAGTGTGCCACAATCAAATATAGCAACAAATTAAACAACGCCAACACCAACACCAAATAACAACATAACTGCAAACAGCAACAACAACAACAACTGCAACAACAACAACAACAATAACAGCAAAAGTAACTGTCATTTTGTGGTTGCTGCTTCTGCTGCAAATCGATAAATCGACAAAACCGCAAAAATAAAATACAACAAAAAAAAAAGCTGATAAAGAATAGAGACGAGAAATAAGTTATCTGAAAGCCCGGCATTTCCCTCCCCCTCCCCTTCCCCATCCCCTCCCCTACCCGCAACCACTTGCCTGTCTTCGGCCATAGACCAAAGCGATAATTTTACAATTGCTTATGACTTCAATTAATCTGTGGAAAGCGCCTACGCAGCGCAGTCGGAGGGGAGTGAGGGGGGAAGAGAGTTGCAACGTGCAATAAAATCGAAATACATGAAAAAATAATAAAAGAATCATTTAAAAATTGATTTATTTGAATAGGCAACTAACCAATACCCTTACAATCTGTTATCACAATTTTTTTACTGATTGATCCTTTATTATATTTGTATATATAATATGTAAATAAATTAATGTATATATATTAATGTATATATAATAAGTATATTTTGATATTTATCGGTATGGCTTTTTGTGAATGCGTTGCTTAACATTTTTTATAAAATTTTATTAAAAGTTGCTTATGAATTAAATAAATCGCGCTAGTTAAAAAAAATACTCTAATGAGCTTATTTTATAAACTTATTTTATATATATATGAAAGGAAGTGAAAATAATAATAATAAAAGCTTTACCATCAGCACTTTATCAATTTCACAGTTTTCATTAAAGATAAAAATATTCTATTTATCTATGAAAAGCAGCTACACCCATTAATTTAGTTAAATATAAAAAATATGATCATTAGTTGAATTACATGTCCAACTGATTTGACAAAAATGTATAGTAAATAAATATTAAAAATTAAATGCTAATAAATAATAGTAAAATAATAAACAATCCTCAAAAATCTGTCCAATCCGCAACAATTTGTTACGCTTAAAACAGGATAAAGCTGCCCAGTTGACGCTATGTATATATACATATTTATATATATATATATACCCTATAGAATCAGTTGTGCCCTGTTTACGTTATATATATGTATACCCTGAAGAATTGACTGTGCCAGGCCATGTTTCATGAGAAGATCAAGACACTTTCAGCTAGGGTATCAAGTCATAAAGCTCGCACACAAAAAATACACATTGTGTAGAATTCAGCACGAAAATAGAAATTGGCAAGAGCTACAGCCACGGGCAGAGGCAGAGGCAGAGGCAGAGGCTGGGGATGCGGCAGAGTCGGAGTCGTAGTCAGAGACGCCTCGCATAGTTGTGCTACAGACGCAGCCACAGAAGACAATTGACCTGAAATTTCATTGAAGATGCGCCCGTTGCACAGTTGAACTGCCGTCATGGCCATGGTCAGGGGCAGCGGTGGTGGGTGGTTGCCGCAGTAGGTGGGGGTAAGCTGGCAAGGCTTTGAAATCTATACAAAAACGGTAAATTGCTTAGTCATTTGGCCAAGTTGCTGCGTTGATGATGCAGCCACAGACACAGACACAGACACAGCCACAGGAACAGACTCAGTCAGAATTGTGGCCAGAGCCAAATGGCCAAAGAGCCGCTGCCAGCATCGATGATTGTAATCATGATCATTATAATTATTTGACTTTGGCATTATTATCAAAATGAAATCGCATGCTGAGCGCAACGTAATGCAACCTGAACCGAACCGAACCGAACCGCAACTGCTTAGCCCCGCAACTGCTCTGCCCCCGTCCCTTGTGCCATGTTCATGTGCAGCACGCAGACGCATCTTTGGATGGCCACAGAGCTTGCAGCATGCAGCCCTATTTCACACACCCACATGAACGATACCCGATGCCAGCTCCACTCCACTTCCCCTTGCTCAGCTCCAGCTTCAGCTGCAAGCTGTACGAGCAGCTGAGGCAGAGGCAGAGGCAGGTGGAGGCAGCAACAGGCGGAGGCAGGTGGGTTGCGGAAATTGCTTTCTTAAATTTTGGACTTGGTTGCATGCAACGGCCTGCGAATTGCCTATTTCGATCAATTTCTTGGGTGGCTCAATGGAAACAGGCGCAACTTCAAATCAGCAGAAGTGTTTGATTCCCATATGAAACCAAGTTGGATCTCTCAATTATTATGGTAATTTTCATGTGAATATTACTATTTAAATAAGTTTTGTAATCGAGTTTGCTTAATTAAAATCCAATATTTAAACAATTAGTTTATATATTGGCTAATTGTTAAATTGAATTTGGAAAATATTATTTAATTATATAAAATTAATTTGTCTTATAAGAGTTGTTCATCTAACCATGGCTAATCACAGAAAGCAAATTAATTTAAATATATTATATATGAAATGTATTATGCTTACGAGATATTTTAATAAATGAATAATCTAATAAAATACCTATGTTTCTTTTCGTCAACAATTCTACTTTGCACCTTAAATTTGATAAGAAATTTCGATTATAATAACAAACTCAAGGTGAATATTATTTATAGACGCGTCTCTTTAAATAAAATAATGCACACATAAATATTTTTAAAATTCCAAAGTTTAATTTAGGCTGATAATAATTGAGAGATGATGATTTTTTTACTACATATTCCCATTTAATATGCCCAACAGTTGCACATCCAGCTGCAATCAATCTGCATAATTTGCATTGATTCCAAATTGTAATATCAATCTAAATATTATAAGTGAATGCAGGTGTTGTAAATTACTCCACAGATATGTAAATCGGATTATGTGAAAAAAAAATCCTTGAGGAGGCTAATTTTCAATTTACGCAAAGACAAATCAAATTAGTCGGGGAAAACGGAAAATGAGTTCGATGCGCGAGGAGTGAGTTGCACATGTGAGCCTGCAACAGCGGCAACAGACAGAACTGCTGCTGTTGCTGCTTCTACTGTTGCTGCCACCAGGTGCTCAAATTGCCACAGGTCCGAAATTCAACAAACAACAACAACAACTGCAGGAACCACAAAAGGTTAAGCGAGCAAAGTTCGTGGCCGTGGTACGTGTATGTGTGTGTGTGTGTGTGTGTGTGTGTGTGTTTTTGCAGTTGCAACTGCATCTCAATTGCAACTGCAGCTGTGCAGCAGTAGCCGACTCCTATTTGGGGTCTCGGTCTTGGTTTCGATTTCGCTCCCACTTCCCACTTCTCAGTTTCAGTCGACACAAATCTCCTTTCCAGCCACCATTCACCGGACAATCTCTCGCCGAGTGTGGAAAACTTTTGACCCTCTCACGCGTCAGTTAATAATTTTCGTGGTAATTGTAAGCGCCATTTGATTTTTTGACCAAAAGAAAGTTGATTACGCCATTTGATTGACGAGTTAAACAAAATTATAGAGTGGAAAACATTGCAATCGATGGGTAAATTTAAGGCATTTATATTGTTTTGACTTCTAACAGAATATTGGTATTATTATAATGAATTATTATTTCTTAACTCAATCAAGAATTGTTGGAGACCCAAGAAACCTTTTAGAGCCTACTGCACTGCAATGCGTGAGTCTTGTTCCATTAATAGACGTGATTACTCCCGATACTCTCGAATATCATCAATCATTTTGTAAAAGCAATTAAGCACCGAATCGTGTCAACTTCTAACGCATTTAAGGCCCTGCTTATAAGCCCCAAAGCCCCAAAAGCCGCAGGTGTCAGGCCAGAGACAGAGACAGAAAGAGGCAGATAGAGAGAGAGAGAGAGATCGGTGGAGAGAAGCGCGACAAGAAGCTGGAGGACAACAACGGCCATAAGCAATTAAAGCCACATATAATGCGTGGTGCGATAAATTTTGTTAAGTGCGTTCACATGAAAGTTGTCAAAAAGCGTTTGAGAAATTTCCACCGCGAGTCACGAAACCCAAAATAAACAACAACAAAAAAAAAGCTCGAAAGAGAAGTAAAAAGTATTCGATGGAACATGCCCTGTAAAAGATCTAAGTCTAATTAATGGTTGACTATTTATCAAAATAAAAAATCTTTACTTTTAATACATTTGGCTAATATTATAAGTCTCAAATATATATGTGTATATATTTTGTGTCCAATAAATCGACATTTCAAAATAAATCTGAGATTTATCTAGCCTCTGAGATCAAGGAACATACAGAGATGAATTGGTCAAATATCTTCTATCGACAACTTCAAAAATTGTTTGGGACAGGGTATAAGAAATCCTATGACATGACTCTGGATGTTTATCGAACACCTCTGCCAATGTGTGAGGCCTCGAGGTGTGGCACCATGCATGCACATGGAACATCATGGAACACGCAAGCAGCCGAGTGAGCCCCAGCATGGGAGACGACGGCGACGGTGACGTCGTCTGATAGCAAACCGATAGGCAACATTACAGTACAATTTTCAATTAACACAAAGCAACTGTAAAGAGTTGGCGACCGGCAATTCCACATGCCATTCCACATGGCCCCATTGGCCCGTGCTGGCGCTTCCAGGCAAGCTTAAAAATATATAAAAAGCGGTCCTCAGCTCCTCTACAAATTGTCTAATCTTGCTGCGCCGACTGCTGAGCGCGTCTGATCTGCTGGTGGTGCTGGTGTTGGTGCTGGTGGTGCATCGATCTATGGTTGGGAGCCGCTGGTGTCGCCCCGTCAGTGAAAACTTGTCGACCAGCTCCAGCAGCAGCACCACTACTGACCACCGTCAACAATTTATCATGCAAACTGCCGCATGTTGGCGCTCGTAAAAGATCTTTGTGGATGCTTCTGCTTCTGCTTTTGCTTCTGCTGCGGATCGCTCGAGCAATATCGAAGCAGGCCCACATATTCCAACATATTATATTATATTTATATTATATTTTATTTATATTTTCAGAATAAACAGTCAAGTGGATATCGCCATGATAGTCTGCTCTTAGATACTATAAGTGCCTGAGAGATCGAATTTAGAATTTAAGTTAAGATCAAATAAATTTCTTTTCATCGATAACTGTGCATTGTACCCCAAAATTATACAATTATTTGTTTTCAATTTCAATTTAATATTAGACGCTAATCATACAACAATTAAAGCTGTTGTTGTTACCAATATAATCAAAATTTTTTATATTCTATATATTATATATTATTTATATTATATTGTAAAAATCAAAAAGAGACCTGATTATCACTGGCTTATATTGAAAACCTCTAAACTAAAAGTTGCATAGAAAAACAAGTTCTTAAAGCTCAATTTTAAATTAAAATAGAAATAGTAAATGTGATATTTCTAATCAACTATTTATAATTTTCAGTAGTAGGCAACGATTCTAAATATATTCAAAGCCATATCAAAAACTTTATATTTTTTTTCTAAATTTAAATTTTTTGCCATGGGTGTTTTGGCGATGCTCAGCTTAATGATTTTAACCCATGGAGGAAAATTGAGGAGAATCAATCCAGAATGCTCGAGCCTGCAACTGCAGAGGCTATACTCCGACAAGTGCGAGAATTATGTGATAGTTATGTTGCGGCATGGTCAATCCGAGATGAATGCGAAGAATCTGTTTTGTGGCTGGTACGATTCCAAGTTGACCGAGAAGGGGCGCAAGCAGGCCTGCGCTGCCGGCGAGGCCATCATGAAAGCCAATCTAAAGTTTGACGTGGCACACACATCAATGTTGTCTCGCGCCCAGGATACACTTGAATTGGTGCTGGATCAGATGGGACTGGAGGATATACCTGTACATAAAACGTGGCGCCTCAATGAGCGTCATTATGGCGGCCTGACGGGTCTTAACAAGGCGGAAACGGCCAAGAAATTTGGCGAGGAACAGGTGAAAATCTGGCGACGCAGCTTCGATACGCCGCCTCCACCCATGGAGAAGGATCACAAGTACTACGATTCCATTGCGAATGATCCGCGCTATCGTAACCAGCCCAAACCCCTCGAAATTCCAAAAACCGAATCCCTTAAATTCACCATCGAACGCACTCTGCCCTACTGGAACGATGTTATTGTGCCCCAAATTAGACGGGGCAAGCGGGTGATTATAGCTGCACATGGCAACAGTCTGCGTGGCATCATTAAGTACCTGGAAAATATATCGGATGAGGATATTACGAAGCTGAACCTGCCGACGGGAATGCCCTTTGTTTATGAGCTGGACAGTTGCATGGAGCCAGTGTCGACTATGAAGTTCCTTGGTGATCCCGAAGCTGTGAAGAACGCAATGGAGTCTGTGGCCAAGGAGGGCAAGCCAAAGTAAATGGTTAACTGATTTGTGAAAAGGGGTCAAAGGTTACACACATTTGCGACAGTCGCAGCCAAATAAATTACTATAAATACAAGAAGAAGGTCAAAAAAAAATATATTTTTTTTTTAATACAAAACACGAGATTCGCAATCTGAATCTGTATCTGAATCTGAGAGCGAAAGAGCTCGAAATGCGAATGTCAAGCAGCAAATAAATTTATTTGATTTTAATTGACAATGAAAAGTCAACAAAGGCTGTACAAAAACAGAGCCACTCAAGAAACACACACACACACACACACATATATATAAATGTTTGTGTAGTTGCATGCAACACCATCTTTCGATGCCAGTTTTTAGGCTTCAATTCCAGTCCCAGTCTCAGTCCCAGTCCCAGTCCCAGTCCCAGTCCCAGTCCCAGTCCCAGTTGTCAGACCCAATCCCAGAGTTATTCCCCGTCAATTTTAATTGTTGCTTTTCTCGGGTTGAGTTGGAATTTTGTTGCGCGACATTCAAATGGGTCGAATTTTAATTTGTTTAAATGAAATACTCATTTAGGTTTTTATTGACAAACAAATTGAATTGATTGATCTAAATGAATTTATGCGGTCAGCGACGACCGTCTAACAAATGCAACCGCTCTCTTTTCACACCCCCTTCTGCCCCTATTCCACGCACAAATTTCACATTTACAATAGTTCATATTCATATTCATATTCATATTCATATTCACATTTTTATTCATATTCAACGGCATGTATAATTCTTGAGTCAGTCACTTTTTGTTCTAGCAATTAGCGAGAGCGGAAGCAAAACTCAGATTTATCATATTATTTGCCAATATGCAAAAAAAGTGGCCTAATCAAAAATAGTTTTATTTTAGCTTGGAAACCTGAAATGAATTGAATTCTGTTCTACAAGGAAGTAAAATGGTAAAAAAACGATTTTGCAGCTAAATTTATTTTATTTACTTAACTTTGACAACATTTTTAAAAATCGCTGAATTTATTTTATTTACTTGAAATTTGACAACATTTTTTGAAATCGATTCTGCAGCAGATTTTGTTTAATTACTTTAACTTTAACATTTTTTAGCTTAATGCACATTCAAATAATATCGGGAATTATTTTATTTTGAATACTTATTTCCGATCAAATAATTATTATTCAAATAAATAAATATTATTACAAATAAATATTATTACAACATTAAAAATTAACTGTTCATATTTAAATATTATACTTATGCAAATAATATCAGATTTAGTATTGATAAAATGCTGTAAACCATCAGTTTTACATAGTCTGGCTGGATAGTTGTAGATCGTTGTAAGTAAATGAGTTAAACAAATCGAAAAGCGTGAGTTTTACATTATTCGAAACTTAATTATGGAAAATGGAAAGCAGAGCTGTTTAGTGGCGCATCTGTCTGTGGCAACTATTTGGTTCCACTACAAATACGAATGCAGCATAGAAATTGAGGGAACATAAAAATGTTTGCACTTCGTATTTGTCGCACATAAAATCTAATATCGAATTACAAGCGCTGCGCGCAATGACTCGCCACGGTCCACGGCCTACGGACCGTGGTGGCATGTGGCAGGAAGCAGGGCATGCGGCATAGAGAAGGAGATGCTGCAAGCTTGCAGCGTGCGTGTCAGCGAAACTTTGTCTGCTGCTCTGCAGGCGTGCCCCCTAGTCACAAAGCAACACCCCCCCCCCTCCCATCCCCTACCCCCCTCTGCAAGCAACTTCTCTTCATCCAGTTCGTTGTGGCTGCCCATAAAGAAACTGAATTGAGTTAAATGTGCGATAAATTGCTTTTTGCATTTATCATGGTCCGCACAGTGCGGGCCAAAAGCTGGAGCCAAGCCAGAGTCAGAGCCACAAGCAGACACAGACACAGGCACAGACATAGTCACTAGCCAGGAGGCCCAGGCCCAGGCCTAGGGCCGAGATGAAGATGCTGCCACTGACTGTGGCGAATATTGAACAAGATTTTTAATTAGCCGCCAAAAATACAACAAAAGCAAAATTACAAAACTGTTTTAATCGAGAGTGAAGGACGTAGTAGATACCCCTTAATCGCGCCAAAACAAATTTTATCTTTAAGCTTACAAAAATAAAATATTTAATTTTAGTTTATTAATTTTCATAAATCTACTGTATTTATTAAATAGACGTAAAGCAAAAATAATACGAGCAGAAATTAAAATACATTTTTTAATCTACGTCGGCATTTAAATTGTTTTTTTTTAATTTAAATTCTCAAGTCCAGCAAGTCAAGTGTAGTTATTATATTCTCTGAGATCGGCTTATATAACTTCTGTGTTGAGTCATAGGCACAACTGCATAATACCCTCTATTTATAATTACCATAAAATTTAAACAAAAATCCGGGTGTTTTGGTATAAAAAATATTCAAATTATTTATTGATTATGCATTTTTTTTGATCCTGTTTAAGGATCTTGTTGATGTAGGACAAGTAGCTGGAGACACGCGTATAAACATCAGGTTTGCCCTGGGCGCATGTTGCAGTGCCGTAGGAGACAATGCCCACCAGTTGCAGCTGTCGCTCTCCGCCTCTGGCCAAGATCAGCGGACCACCCGAGTCGCCCTGTGCAAGTGTGGAAAAGCTTTCATGTAAATAGCTTGGCAAATGCGACTATTACTAATTACTTACAAAGCAGGAGCCCTGTCCGGGCGCTGAGTAAGCGCAAATCTCACTGGCTGTGACGCGAAAACCTTTGCGAGCGCATTCCTCATTCGAAATGGTCTGATAGTTGAGCACCTGCAGCCGATCCGGCACCGTAGCGCCTGCACTGCTGGGCGTCGTTGTACCCCAACCGGTGAGTCGTACTGGCACTTGGCGGCCAATGGGTGCACTGGCACCCAGATGCACAGTACCAATCTCGGCCAGCTGTAGCTTAAATGGCGGACTAACCTTCAGCAGTGCTATATCATTGATAATCAGCGAAGTCATTGAGAACTCGGGATGAACATGCTTGGCCACAACCTGGTGACGGTGTCCGCCCGCCTTCCAGTTGAGTGTGCCGCCCAAAACGCTGATGTCCGACACCTTCAACTTGTCCACACAATGCGCCGCCGTCAGGACATGCTGATCACTGATTATGGAGCCACTGCAGAAGTGCATCCAACGATTGCCACGGTGCCGCATCTGCATAGACACCTGGAAGGGCACCGACTCGTTCATAACTTGGCCGCCTATAATGCGAGTTGGATTCAATGTATCCACTGCCATGGAAAGACTCCCCGATTCATCAGCAACAACCAGAACCAGGCAGAGTTGGGCCATCAGGCAAATCCTCAATAGCTGCTGATATTTTGCTGCCATTTAGTCTGTCAATAGGAAACGAATGTCTTCCAATCTATAAAACTGCATCTTTTATGCAAAATGTATCTTTCGGATGCGTCACTTGTATCTTTATCTTTATCTTTTGCTGGCTGAGATAAACGCTCGCCAATAAATTCTATTATATATAAATAAATTCACATCTTTAAATTGAGATAAGAGGCAGATGATAATAGTCGTCTGATCTTTTTATAGATCAAGGTAAAGGTTGGCATTGTTTATATTGACCGAATAACTGTGCAAGGCCGAAACTTAAGGTTGAATAACAATGCTCTTTATTAATAATTAAGGTAGGGTATATAGACTAAAAAGCCACCTTTCCAAAATGGGTATCTAGGAGATTGAGGACTTCTCACATCCTAACATAATGTATCGCCCTAGCCAGGAAAAGATGCAGCATCCTAGGGATGCATGTTATGAATGTCAATGACATAGAAGCTCTCGACCCATCAAAGATCCTTGATTCGTTCAGGAACTGGGGTTGATGGAGGAGCTATAAGCTCGGAAGGGGGCACAATAGATCAAATAGGTCGCAGTGCACAAGACCTCAATTTCATAATAATAATAAAAGGTAAGGTACTCTCAAATTTTAACCAAAATTTTCGTATAATTTAATCAGTATGTATATATTTAAATAAAATCATTCTATCAAACTCAATTCAATTCAAACCCATAATTAATTTCTGACTCAGCAACTCTTTCGATTCATTTTCCGTAGCTCCGCATAAAATGTAGTTCATAATCAAGTCCGTCAGATCAGGTGGAGCGGAAACTGACGAACTTGGTTAACCCATTTCACGATTTCGCTTTTTTTATTGGACTCACAACACAACACAAGACAGTTAACGCCAGTCGGCCAAAAGGTACGGTGTTAACAAGATAAGCATCCTGTCTGTGCCGGCACAGGCCTGGAACGCCATCATTATTATGACATTTTGGTTGATTGCACGCCTCATTCTTAGCCTTGTTCGCCAGGGCCAACTTCTGTTGAATTGTGCGTGTGGCCAAGTCAGAGAACACAAAAAGAACAAGTATACCGAATATATATTCAGACTGCAATTTTTATTGCCGGGTTGACGGTGCTTAAGCCGCAGTTTTTGTTGTGTTGTCTTCAATGTGATTTATACTGTGCCGACTCTTGAAGCAAAGCCGCTCATTTTATGGCCAAACATTGCAGTTGTAAACTGGACATTCACATTCACATTTACAGTAGCCAACTCGTCTTTAAGCATTTAATTTTTTGAAGCGCTCTTTCACTTATGAATATCGAATTTTGGGATCGTTAACAAAAAAAAATGCTATTTTTATTTACAGTCGAAAGATGAGTTTTAAGTGACATGTTATGTCAAACAAGTATTTACAAAAATCATATGAAATTAAAATTATACAAATATTTGTTTAAAACTAAACTTTTCTAAATAAACGAAACAAAACAAGTTTAACTGCAAATAAGTGTAAAAGATAGAAATTTTTTAAAGATATTTTGGGATATTTGTATATTTTGGAATATTTGTAAGAAGTGCAACAAATTGCAGATTTGTATAAAAATAGTAATTGTTTTTTTTAAGCTTTTTTTTAAAATCACTTCCACAAAATTATTAACTAGTAAGTGAAAGTTCGAGCGAAAACGTAAATTACTTTCAGCAAATACGAAAATGCATTTAGCGATCTTTATTAATTACAAAATTGCAGCTTTAAGCAACAGTTAAAAAAAGTAGCATCAATGAACATATGATTAGCAAACAAGTTCAGCAATCAAAATTAAATTAACAAAATGCATTAAAATTTGTATGCTCATTAATTATCGTTATATGCAAATTGTTCAAGCTGCAGTTATAGATAATAAATTATTGGTAGCCCTATCCTGGCATTTTTTACATGCCTGTAAGTCAACGCAATTTGAAATAAATTTTCCATTTGTTGCAGCAATTAATTTTCGCACTCGTTACGAGAGACGAAGCGACAACAACAACAAACAACAACAAACAACAGCAACAGCAAAGCAAAGGAACAACAACAACAATAACAAGTTTAGTTAATGCCAAGTGTGGAAGATTTGGAACAAATGTGGAGTGGAAAATTAATTGCATGTTTTGCATAATCAGTAAATTGGTCGTTTATTTTAGTACTTAATTTGCCATCACCACAAGGAGTACCCCCCTCCCCCCACTCCCCTCCGCACTTCTCACACGCATACCCAGTGTGTGCACACACTATAAATTATGACTGCAGTCGAGTTAGCCGGATCAGATCTCTCTAAGTGGTCCTTCGACGGGGCCAAATGAAATACATTTTTATTTGCAAATCAGATAAGAGATCTGAGATCTGAGATCACAGCAAGCAGCTTGAACCATTTGTAGATACGGTTACGGATACTGGATACCATGGATACCCTGCTGCCCTGCTACCCCAAACCAACCACGTAATATTTATCGGTCGCGTGTGCTTGTTACCTAATTGATGACAACAGGTAGGCGCTTCTGTCAAGCCACCGAGATTATGATTGCAGCAGCTCACATCCAAGATCTCCTCCTTATGGCTATCAAACACGCACAGCCTAACACAGCAGGCGGCAACAGTTGTCCCACTGTGACCCAATCCAAAGATCAACCAGCTTGATTTTAATGTGAATGAAGGTTTTGAATACATATATATTTTTAATTATTCATTTATTTATTAATTTAATTTATTCCGCCAAAGCTGTGTGTTTCATGAGAATTTATTATATTTTTATTTTTTATATTACGATATGTATTTAAAATTACGTCCACACAATATGGTCACACTTTTCTGTCTGTTTATGTACCTGACAATCTTTATTTATATTGTTAAGTTTTTTAGTCTACTGTACAAAATAGGTCTAATTTTTAACTTTACAATCTTTTTTTTTTAAATATAAATATTATGGTTATTTTAATACACATTTCATTTAGCTAATGTCAAATTCCTGCTTAATTTATTTTTGACTTAGTAAAATTAAGGAAAATCTCGTTTTAAGTTTATTTTAAACACAAGTTCAAATTGGTTTATTTTCAGAAAATAATTATAATTCCGAATTATGTTTACCATTATGTGAAAATAAATATTACTTAAAAAAACGAGAAATAATATTAAATATTTTTTTTATATTAAATCAGTATGTCAAACTGCATTTTTCTCTCTTAAAGGTGGATTAGATTATAAGTCAAAATATTCGACAACATTAGGCACATTAAGAGTTGCTCACAAGATTCGTTAATCAATCCTACGAATCAATTCGGGCTTTTATTAACTAAAATAAGACAGTCAAAAAGTTGCATTTATATTCTATAATTTGCAGTTCTTTGTGTGTCTCATTTTGGGTGGCATTTCGCACACTCCAACAGGCAGACAACGACGAAAGAGAGGTGGGAAGAGAAGGAGAGAGCAAGTTGAAGATGAACTGGCAGGAAGAGCAGTTTCCTCAATTCCTGGGAATGGCACCTACCTGCCTGACTGCTTGCCAGCCGGCTACACCTACAACCAAATTGAAACGACAAGCGCACAGGCACAGCCAGTGAGGAGTGCTGGAGAGGGGGAGAGGGGGCACTGGGGGTAGCTGCAGTTTGATCTGGCTGCAGTTTTAATCAATGAATAATTTAAATATTCCGATTAAACAAGCTGCTGTCCTCGCAGCCGACATTTCTTTTAATTCATTGTTGCAGGCCGAGCACGGAGATGGGGCAGGGGCTAGTCAGCGGGGAAGGGAGAGGGTTAATTCGGGCAATTGGAGCATTGGAACATTGGCAGTTGCCAGTTGCCAGTTGGCAATCAACACCTTTTTGGTTGCAGTTTTTTCAGCTTTTCTGTGTGTGGCTATCTGGGCAGCTCACATGTTCGATGCAAATCAACTCGGGTCTTGCCGAGATCTGGGCGGGCACAGGCTCTGTTGGCTGTGGCTGTGGCTATCTCTGTTAGCCAGCAGCTCCTTACCATGTGTCAGTTCCGGCCTGATTGCTCCCCAACTAATGAATCATTTTGTGCTGTGCTGTGCTGTGCTGTGCTGTGTGTGTGGTGTGTTTGGCGACTGGCGCAAATTAATTATGCACACCTCACTCGGTTTCAGCGTTTCTGGGGAGTCGCTTCTTGGAGTCGCATGTTGAGGTCTTGATCTTTTGACTACTGTGTTAATTGTTGGCTCTGGCTTTGCTGCTGCTGCTGGTTGTTGCAGGTTTTGGCTGCTCAATGCTGACTACGAACCGATTTGAACTCGAAATGGCTTTATTATTTTTGGCCAAAATGCGATTCTGTCTTTAACATTGGTGGCATTGCCTTTGTGGTGTGTGGTGTCTGGCTATGTTGGCGCCCCCTGCCTGTCACCTTATGTTAATTGGACCACCCTGCAAAGCCAAATAACGTGACAAGGTTTATCTTCACAATTTATTTTTAGCTGCTGCACACAATTTGCATGCGAGTTCGCCAAGTTACTTGACAGGTTAATCCCCATGTTAACTCATTAGGCTTTGTTCTCTGTGTCGACGGCAGTTCTTATTAAATTTTGCTCAGCTTAGTAAATCCCGTTTGACATTAGCTAAAAATAATATATTATATATGCATCTGCATATGTTTTTAAGCCAACTGTTAATAAAGTCATTATCATTTATGACTTTTCTTTGATTGATAACTTTGTAAACTAATTTTACTAACTGTTTTTTGCCACAACAATAACCAACTCATTTGTTGGGCTACATGCTGTGAACTAACTGATTAGAAGCAAAACCAAGGTTAACCCACCAGTTTATCACTATGATGACCCGGTTACTCATTATATGGGGTCAGCCCACCCACAGCTACCGCCTCGATAATATTCTAATTAGCCAAATTGCAATATATAAAAGACCAGCTGCTAGCAGCAGTAGAAGCAATACAAAGTTCTACTTTGGACAAGGAGTATATATCGGCACCATGGGAACCCATTTGATATGTGTCTTGCTGTTGGGATCAATCTTGTTTTCTACTGCAAATGCCATGAACAATGTCATCGATTGTAAGTTGCTAAAGTTATCTTCCGAAATGGCGCAGGTAGTCATCAAATCCTCTTACAGTGGACGCACATTTTGAGAGTGTGGATAGCAGTTCGCAGGAGCGCGTTGTTGGCGGCTATGATGTGCCCGCAGAAGAGTATGTGCCTTACCAGGTATCTATGCAGTTCCTAAAGCGCAACGGCAAAATGCAACATTTTTGCGGCGGATCTCTCATAGCACCGAATCGAGTTCTGACAGCGGCGCACTGCGTCAATGGACAGAATGCGAGCAGGATTAGCGTTGTGGCTGGCATACGGGATCTGGATGATCAAACTGGCTATCGCTCGCAGGTGCAGTCCTATGAAATAAACGCAAACTACGAGGAGCTGGTGACCAGCGATATAGCCATACTGAAGATCGATCCGCCCTTTGAAGTGGATGGCAAACGCGTCGGCACCATCGATGTGAGCAGCAATGAGCTGGTGGGCGCTGATCAGGAAGTGCTACTTAGTGGATGGGGTTCCGTTTTCCACTTTGGCACTGGACCCTTCGCCAAGTACCCAACCATACTGCAAAAGCTGTCTTATAAAACGCTGGATAACAGTAAATGCAAGGAGACCATGACGCAGCTGACGGATACGGAAATTTGTGCATTGGAACGATTTGGCAAGGGTGCCTGCAATGTAAGTAGCATAGTTAGAAATGGGATTGCCACTTTTTCAATTGTGTTCCGTTTGTGCAGGGCGATTCGGGCGGTCCTTTGGTGATGGCCAACGGGGAATCCCTCAAGCAGGTTGGCGTCGTCTCCTACGGCACTTCCTTCTGTGCCTCCAACAGTCCCGATGTCTACACTCGGGTATCCATGTTTGATGCTTGGATCAAGGAGCGCATGGCTTAACGCAGCTTCACATAGCATTTACAAAAAGTATATAAAAATGGCCTTATAAAGTTTTTGAGTCAATAAAAAATCAATTTCATTTATTTTGTTGTAATTTTGCAACCAGTTGAAGTAAGTTTTAATTAGTTGAAAATAGTAATTCACAAAGTTTAAGCGCAAAACAAGATTTTATTGCATACTTTTCAGCTTTTGCTTTATAAACAGCTCACATAAATTTATGATGCATACTTTTCGGAGTGGTCAATATTGAATATTGATTATAGTATTTTAATGTTGTTCATAAATTAAGCATCTTAGTTATAATTAATGAATTTATTCATTTATTATTGGTTGATCATAACAACTGAGTCGTCATAGACTATCGGTTGCTAAATTTATACTGCCTACGTTTTTTGTTCCTATTTTGGGCTACTGTATCATATTGCTGCTCATATTAAATAAAATCTAAAAAAATTTTTTATAAATTTTATGTAGAAATTAAATAAATATTAGTGGATTAGTATATTAAATTTTATGAGATTGTGCATAAATAATAGTGGTTAAGTAAAAAGCAGTGTGAAAACGTTTAATTACAGTCATTAAACTAGTTTAATTATCTGATTATCTCTGAATTTTATTGTATGCTGAGTAATACATATTTTTTTAAATTTCTATTTTATAAAAGTCTTGAATAACAAAATTGTTAAAGATGGTTATTTGCATAAATAAAAAGTACGAATTTTCTGTATATAATGTATATAATAATTTGAATAATGAATAATAATTTAAACTAAGTTTTCACAAATAATATACAAATAATTCATCAAAACTGAAAGTTTTATCAGTTAGCGAATTTAGTTTAGTGGGTTAGTTTGAAGCACGTGGCATATGGCAATTACCGGCATGAAAGCTCATTAATTTTGGAATTTCAAGATCAAATATAATGGCATAACTGTCGCGCAACTGGTAAAATATATTTGCGATATCTATGCAAATTTGCCCGAATAAAGGCCAGCTCTATTTCTATATAGGCTCAGGCCTAGACCAAAGCCGAGGCACAAGTCAAACAAACATGGTTCCCATCAAACTACTCTGCCTGATATCGCTGTCAATAGTTGGTGCCACTGCGCGACGCAATTGTAAGTTGAGACACGAGTAAAATAAGTCCAAGTCCAAGTGAAAGATAGCTGTGTCCTAATCCCCAAACAGCTCGACAACCCAGCACCGAGATACCGCCACCTCGCATAGTGGGCGGCTCGGATGTGCCAAATGGAGAGTATGTGCCATACCAGGTATCGCTGCAGTACCTAACCATCCAGGGACAGCAGCACTTCTGTGGCGGCTCCATTATTGCGAACAATCGAATTCTCACAGCTGCCCACTGTTGCGAAGGTTTCAATGCGTCGCGCATGTCCATTGTGGCAGGCATCCGCAACCTGAATGATCAGAGCGGTACTCGATCCCAAGTGGTGTCCTATGCCATACATCCCGACTACCAGGAGCTGGTGACCAGTGACATTGCTGTGCTAAATATCGACCCACCATTGGTTTACAACAAAGACAGCATCTCGCCCATTGATTACACGGATGAGGAATTCGTGGGCGGCGGTGTTCCGGTTACCCTAACCGGTTGGGGTCAGCGATTGCCTCTTCCATTACCGTTTCTGAACAGTGTCAACTATCCGAATACTCTGCAGCGCATGTCCTACAATACCATTACGAATCAGCAGTGTCGAAATCGGGGTATGTCAGCTGTCACCGATACGGAGATTTGTGCTAGAGGCCTCCTTCGAGGCGCTTGTTCGGTAAGAATATAAGATTGTTACCCGATCCTTATATTACAATTATTATGTATTATAATTTAGGGTGACTCTGGTGGCCCACTTGTTAGCAATGAGAATGGTTTAAAGCAGGTTGGAGTGGTGTCTTATGGCCTGGTAATATGCGGGCTTTTTATCTCACCCGATGTCTATACAAGGGTCTCCACATTTAGGAATTGGATACAGGAGCGTGTGGAGACCTCTTAAGAAAACTGTCGAGGCAACCACAACATCTCAGCTCCTTTGAGATATAAAAGAAAAATAGTTTTTTTTTACACTTGTAAAGATTTGTAAAATAAAAACTCTTATAAAAAATCGGTTAATTATTTTGATGGTGTTTAGTAAAAGCTAAAATATTAGACTATGTGAATAAAATATTTTAATATTATGACTGACATAATTGAAACTAGAGATTAAATATTGAAATAGTAAAACAAATTGAAAAAAGCTTAAATCAAATTAATATTTAGATGTCGATTTGTGTTTTTTTGCTTGTCCAATTTCTTTATACATTCGAAGGAACTACAAAAAAATGAGGCTTTTGCGTTACTAAAATGCTAACAATATATCAAGTAGAGGAACAATCTCAATTTTACTTAGCTTATTTTTATTAAATAGTCACTAAATAAGAGATTAAGAAAATACAAATACTTTAAAACTGATCTGTCCGTCTATGCAAAACTGCCTCCCTATTTATTTAAATATAAAAATTACACGTTCAACTAATTTACAAGTCTTATAGCCGACATCATTGGAACACTATTATATAGACAACAGGGGATTATCAAATATTAAAATATGAAAGGAACTGGCAGATCATTATTGTTCGGCTGGTGGAGCTTCTTCGGCTGGCGGAGTTTCCTCCGCTGGTGATGCTTCTTCTGCTGGCGGTGGTGGTGCTTCCTCAGCTGGTGGTGCTGCAGCTTCCTCAGCTGGTGGTGCTATAGCTTCCTCAGCTGGTGGTGCTACAGCTTCTTCAGCTGGGGCTGCTGCTGGCTCAGGTGCAGCCTCTGCGCCTTTTGTCTCTTCGGGCTTTTCAGCTGGCTCCGCACGAGCGGCGGGTGCAACGGACGCTGCTTCGCTGGGAATTGCAGCCGGTGCCGTTTCGGCAACGACCTCCTCTTGAGCAGAAGGCATTGCATCTTGGGATGGAGCTGCCGTTGCAGCTGTTGTGCCGGTTGCAGAGCCTACTGCAGTACTCACTGCAGTGCCCACTGCAGTTCCAGCAATTGAAACAGGTGCTTCGACAACCAGATCCTGCGTGGTCTCATCTTTTGAATAGGGAGTTTCTATTTCCCTGCAAGGGTCGTCCACCTAGTTAGATGAAAATGTCGATTAAACATGTTGCTAATGCGAATCGTAGATTTTTAGTTAACTTACTGGCTTCAAGTCTTGGCGCTAGAAGGGGAATAATTAATTAATAATTAGTTGATATATTAATAATAATTTGACACCACTTACCTTCATAGCAGCGCGGAAGAATTTCTGTATAATTCTCGCAGCTTTGTCCATAATTTTAAGCAAGTTTTCCTTTTCTTGGTCCTGCATTATTTTAAACAAGTCAGATGACTACAGTCAAAATCGTATTTACAATATCACCTGCAGACAGGTGCAGACGCAAACGGGCTGCGACAGCATGTTGCGCACGAGGTAGCCGCGGAAGGCAGCCTGTATGGTGGTGGCGGCCCTGTTCTGCAACTCCTCTTTGATGCGCTTGAGTTCACGATCCCGGAAGTATTGATAGAGCAACTCCGTGCCATGGGCATCTTTGCCAGCGGCCATGTAGGCGTCAACAAAACGATTGTAGGCGCTCTGGATGGCTGGACGGGATGAGTCCAGCTCCTCCTCGGAGAATTTGCACTTTTTTATCAGCTCATCGAGCATATCGATGTCAGCAAAGTTAATCATCTCTTTGCCGCGACGCATCTCGCAGCGGCGTTTCTCAAGAAAATTGCGAAAACATTCCTCCATAACCTGGGCCATCTCACCCGATTTCTCCTTGGACAGATCACACACGCACAGATCCGATATAATGCTGTCAACCTGTCGCAAAGCTCGGTCCAAAATACCTTTGGCCACTGCATGTTCATAACATTAATTATATACATAAATAAATAAATAATTGTCTGTTTCAAAATATTATCAATATTAAAAAAAATGGGTTACGAAAATTGAGAAAGAAAGGTAGACTTTTTTTTTAGTAGTTAATACAATTTGCGTATATTACTCACCCATAGCCTTCTCTCGAGCAACGATCACCGAGTGCAGATAGTCAATAATGAACTGACAGAGGCAGTCCTTGGTCGGCTGGCAGCGGAGCACCTCACGCGTTATGTCCGACAGCAGCTCCGGGAGACCAGCGGGCACACTGATCGCCTGCTGGCGAGCCTTGGCGTGTTGGATGAGATAATGCATTTGTGTGAGAATGTTTTAGAAAAAGCAAACCAGTTAAAAACAATTTTCGAGCTGTGTTTTTGAAACTTCAGATTGTCTCAATTGAAATATGTACGACCAACACTGAATTACATTGTTGGCCAACTGGGTTCAGGATTAAAAATATATTTAAAAAACATCTACAGAAAGTATATAAACTGATTATTAGAAATCAACTAACAAACGCGGAAATAGAATGGAATGCTAAAAATTGACTTCACCACTTGCTGGTTAATTATTTATATTAGTTTACGATAGTATTTCATTTCCTTGTAATGAGTGAATGCGAATGTCTTTCGTAAGGCTAACAATAAATACGAATATTCAATCGGACTTTTGCAATGCAAAACATTCTACAGGTGCGGTTAACGACAATTTTTACAATCAATTTTGAACCGCTTTCCATTTATGCCAACAGACCTTTCTGCCCATAAATTATATGCATTTTTGTTATGTGCGACTATAAGTACCGAATAATAAGGCTGTTCATGTAAATAGCCTGAATTTGCGTAACGAGCTGGGCACCAAAGCGTATGTGAAACACAAAAGAAATAATAATTATGCAGAAGTGTGAAACAACGGTGCATATTAATGCAGTGCAGAGTGCAGAGGCGCCGCCAAACAGCTGATTGCAAACACATTCGATAAGAATTATCAAATTAAATTATCCAATTGGTTTGTTTCTAAACTAAAAATAGTATAAAATATATTTGAGTAATATTTGCTTATGGCTTCTGCATCCCACCAAGACCCCTTCCCCACTTACAGCAACAACGCCACTGCGACATTTATACACATATAGCACATTTATATAAACATATAGTTTATCTGCGGAGGCAATCAGTGCGCGACGAACCCTTACGTAATGCATAAGCTGTGCAGACGCGCATGGGCGCTGGGTAAAAATATAAATATGTTTACACTTTTTGTTTTTGTACTCAAAGCGTTTTCGTAAAGGTCAACGAATTGTCACAAACAGCGACAGAGCCAGAGGCAGAGGCATTGCATGCCTCGCCGCACTCCCAGAAACGCATCAAATACTGCAGAAGACGTGCCGTGATTTCGCCAATGCGGAACTGGCGCCGTTCGCCCGCCAACATGATCGCGAGGAAGTATTTCCTGCGCAGCTGATGCGGCGCTTGGGCGAAATGGGACTGATGTCAGTTGTCGTGCCGGAGGAGTACGGTGAGCGAACCGTGGATCCCCAATAAGAAACCTTATAATTGATCCGTGATTGCTTTGCAGGTGGTGCTGGGCTGGACTATCAGGCGTATGCCATCTGCATGGAGGAGGTAGCAAGGGGCGATGCAGCCATCTCCGTTATGATGGGCGTTAACAATCTTTATGTGGGTGCAGTGCAGCAGTACGGCACCGATCAGCAGAAGCAACAATTTCTCGTGCCCTACACCCAAGGACAGCACATTGGCTTCTATGCGCTCTCGGAGCCGGGCAGCGGTTCAGATGCCAGTGCGGCGAGCACCACAGCCAGGCTGAATGACAGCGGCGATTATCTGCTGAATGGGACCAAGGCGTGGATTTCCAATTCGAAGGAGGCAAGTGGCGGACTTGTCTTTTCCACCATTGACAAGTCGCTCAAACATGGGGGAATCACTGCTTTTCTGACTGCGAAAGATGTTCCCGGTCTGACCATAGCCAAGCGGGAGAGTAAGCTGGGCATGCGAGCCAGTTCCACATGCCAGATGGTGCTCGACGATGTCGCCATACCGCAGTCCCAGATGTTGGGTGATGCCGGGCATGGCTTCAGGATTGCTATGGAATCGCTGGATAGCGGTCGCATTGGCATAGCGGCGCAGGCCACAGGCATTGCGCAGGCGGCCCTCGAGCTGGCAGTCGACTATGCGGACAAGCGTGTCACCTTTGGGAAGCGATTGTCGCGCCACCAACTGGTCCAGCAGAAGATTGCGGATATGGCGCTAAGGGTGGAGTCGGCCAGATTGCTCACGTGGCGTGCCGCTTGGTTAAGGGATAATGGCTGTTCCATAACCAAGGAGGCGTCCATGGCCAAGCTGTTTGCCTCCGAGACGGCCACCTTTTGTGCACATCAATGCATCCAAATACTGGGCGGGATGGGTTATACAACAGACTTGCCCGCTGAGATGTATTATCGCAATGCTCGTGTCACCGAGATCTATGAGGGCACCTCTGAAATACAGCGCATTGTGATTGCCAACTGCGTGTTGAAAGATATTTCCAATTAGTCTAAGCGAATACACAGAATCGAAAATAAATGTATAAATAAATAAAATCATAATCGATAACATCGATATGTAGTCAATTCACCAACCACAACGAGCAATTGTGCGCTAATCAGCACGGCTGATATAACAAAAATATCGCATGTATAACAATAGCTATCAACATGCCACCACATCTCTGATAAATATATCGAAGTGTATCGGACTGCAGGGCAATAAACAAGCCGCTGCAATTAATTAAAGTTTACAATTAAAGTTAATATGAGTGCCGATTTACTGCAATTAGATGTGGACACGCTGTTTGAGCAGCACGGCGTGTCCGAGATTGATGCGGTGCAGAAGAAAATCCAAACGGTGGTCGAAAACAAGCGCGAAGAACTTCGCACAATGGTCGGGTAATGACTGATTTCAATGATGTGGCAAATTGGCTGCCAGCACTGTAAATGATTTCTAATTTGATATGCTATTGCAGCGAACGTTATCGGGATCTGTTGAAGGCTGCCGACACCATAGCCGCGATGCAAGCATCCGCTGGCACACTTATCGAGCAGGTGCACTGCGTCCAGGGCAATTGTCGCAGCCTCAACGAACAGCAGCTGCTGGGCTTCAGGACGATGACAACACCAGCACCGGAGGTGCTCCACCAGCAGCGTGCTGCGAGCAAACAGCTGGACAACTATTACAGTACCATGGTGCAGGTTAAGTTACTGAGCAGCCTGCCAGAGCTCATCTGGACGCACATTGACCGGGAGCAGTTCTACGCCGCTACCGAGCTTTTCACATTCAGTCGACACATCAGCGCCGGCCTGCAGCTGGATGCGAAAAATGCGCTAATGCGGCAACTACCCGTCGCACTGAAGCAATGGGAAATACTGCGTCCCTTCCACTTGACCATCAAGCAGGCGGTGCTCAGCGTTCTGGAGCGGGAAGAGCTTAGTGCCGACATGGCTGTCGATTGCATGCTCAGCCTTCTCCTGCTGGACAAATGCAATTTGCTGCAAGTTCTCCAAACATTTCTCCAGCTGCGCGCCACAGCCTACGTCAACTGTCTGCAGAGTCCGAGCAGCAGCGCCGAAAAATCCGCCGATAAGCCAAGACGCGTCAAGGAGCGCATCTTGGCTAGCGTGCAAATACTAAGCGGAACCATTGAGCTCTTCGACACCTGTCTGATGCGTGAGTTTACTGTCCCATTGATAATCCGGAACATTGTGTATATTACTTCTTTCATTTTAGCCAATGGCCTGCTATTTACACGACTGGCGGATTGCATGTCGCCGACGACGCCTCCAAGTATTAGCCGCATGGACAGCGGCGAGCGGCAGTTGGCGCATTTGCTCCCCGACATTATTTGCGGCTATAGGCCACAGTTTCAGGCGCCTGAATTGACGCAGCCGATGCTGCACGATGCGTTGCGCCAATGGTTGGCCAAGATTGATGGGCTGGCTGCCAAGCAGCTGCAGCAGTTAATTGCGCTGATTGGCAACATGCAGACCATACAGGACATCACGTTGGCAGCGACCGAGGCGGGCAAACGCCACTACAAAGCGCTGGAGGAGCAGTTCCAAATTGCGCCAGAGCAACTTGACTTCTATCGGCTGCACTACATGCCCTTAATCAATGCACGCGTGCGCGAGATCATACGCAGCAGTTGGGCAGCTGCAATGCAGCAGACCTACGAGCAGGTGGTGAGCCTGGTGCAGTCAAGCAGAGAGCCAGCACCGCTGCAGATCTGGCGTGAGCAAAGCGACGATCTGCCACTGAGTCTGGCCGCAGCGCTGAGCGATCAACCCAAGCGCCTGGCGAATCGCACCAAGGGCTACGATGTGGCCACCATTGAGCTGTGCGCGCAGTTCAATGCCCAACTGGGTGCCATTGTCCACGAGTTGGATGCAACGCTTGAAGATCAGACCACACGAATCGAGGACAAAGTGGCGCTCACAAATTTCCTCCGCGAAACGGCGCACAAGCAGCTAACAGAATATTTGACAAAGCTGAAATCGCTGGGTCTGCAGGAGCGACAGGCCTTGCTGCAGGCACTGCGCAACACTCTCGCCTTGATCGAGCTCTGTCCCAATTTACAGCTGTGCTTCTCCCAGCCAACCAGCTGGCGTCAATGGGTGGGCAATCAGACAGCCATCGGTTCTCAGTCCTGGCAGCAATTGTGCTCGCTGATCGAGCAGGAAACGCTTGAACTCTGGCTGCTCATTGTCGATGATGTGCTCGGCGCGCACAGCTGTGCGGAGCAACTGCCTCCGATACTCACGCACGATGTTGTGCTGCGCGATTTTGCGGTAAGCGCTTCACAAAATTGAATACCTAGCAAATTCTAATACTCCCTGTTACAGCTGTGGCATACGCAGATCCTCGAGCAGCGCGACGAGGAGCACGATCAGAATGTGCAGTCGACGATACGCATTCCCAGCCAGCCGCGTCTCTCGTTGCAAACGTATTTGCATCAGTTGATCGAAGCGCTGAATATTGCTGTGCCGCAGACGTTGCCCCCCAAGGTGCTGCAGGCCTTCAACCAAAAGCTGCTTAGCCAACTCCTCGCCCACTATGAGCAACTGGCCGCCGCCGAGTGCACAAGGAGCAGCCAGAACATTGCCCTGCAGATGTACTTTGATCTCAAGTTTCTGGAGCGCATGTTTGGCGTGAACAGCGAGGATCGCACAATCTACGAACAGTTTCATTCGCTGCAGCGCATCCTGCGCGACTGCATCGATCCCTTTGACTTTGAGTTGTTTTCCGAGCACCTTCGGACGCACGTTTCCCGCTCTACGGCGCGACTGCATGGTGAATTTGGTGTCCTCACACCGCCGCCAATGATCGTGCCACAGGGCGATGCGGCAGCGGCGGCGGCGGCTGGTGGAAGTGCTCTCTCCCATGAGGCCGATCCCAATGTGCTGTGCCTGAGTTCCTCGGGCTCCACGTCGCTGTGGTTTCCCCTGCTGCCCATTGTCATGCCTCAGGCGGCAACAACAACAACCAGTGCTGAAATCAAGAACCTTGCATTGGATTCCGAAAAGGTGAGTTTTTGCTTTTGTTTTTTTTATTACAATATATATTTAAATATTTCAAACATCTGAAATGCATATTCTTTAAAAATAATCTTGAGTGTTGAGATCAAAGGAAAAGAAACTGGATCTATATATTTAATATAGTTTTTAAAGATCAGTATAAGTATACATATTTACATGTTATAATTTATCTGATATATGACTACTATATTATTAAGAATATGCATTGTGTATCTACCATCAAGTCTTAAAATTATTATTCAATATTGAATTTCTTTTATAGGCGTTCTTTGAATTGTAGTTTTGTTTTCGTACTTCATCAGCGTTTGTACTTTTTTGGGTAGGCAAATTAAGCTGTTTGTTCTGTTTTTATTAATTTGCATGCCAGTCGAATATTTGTATTTCAATTCTTGATATCGTTTATAAGTTTCGAAAGTGCTAATCAAAAAGTGTCTTCAATTTTATTGTTAAACAATTAATTTTAATACTAATATCGGTTTGGCAACCCTATAAACGGAAGCTGCTTGCATTGCACTGCTTTGTACTGCTTAGGTTTAATACTATGCTTAACAAAGACACAAACCAAACAATCTCTTTGCGTGTTTTGCATTTTTACTATTTCAACATTTTGTTTCCTTTTTTATTCGAATTTTTGGCCATTTATATTTCCCTAATAAATTGCTTTTAACTTGAATTATATGCACATAATTGAGTACTTGTGGAAAATGTGTTCATCAATTAGAGTTAATTTTAATTAGTAAACACTTGAGGCAGAAGCAGCCTTTTCATTTTCCAATTAACAATAAATATACTCAAAATTGCCATAAAATAAATTATAATTAGCTGCATCAACATCAGCCGCAGTAGCACTTTCTGTTGCTACCTTTTGCAAGTGCTTGGCAAGAGTTTGGCTTCAGTTAGCAATAACCAAAAAGCCGCAACTGAAACCAACAAACTTGCAACTGAGCAGCCAACAAACATCGCTGCAGACGACGAGTGTTTCTGTTGGAGTACCTTAAATGCTAATTGATGAATCGATCCATTATTGAAATCAAATCGTTAGGTAAATGTTAATTTATGGTCGATGACTTAGTTGGTGATTTGCGCGCAGTTAGTCGCATGCTTTAGCAATTAGCTGCGAACTTGCCATAAATAAATCGAACTCTAATTATGTGTGTCCATTCGTATTGCTGTTGCCCATAAATCTCGCACTGTTTGCCGCCCCAAATTAATAGATTAATCACTGAAATTACCACTTAATTAATAACACACATATCTCTCGCCCATTAGGCCGCATCAGCGACGACAACGACGACGACGACGACGCCAACGCGTAAGTCGCAAACACGCAAAGCCGATGCCAACAAATCCAAGTCGAGCGCCTCCTCATTCTTTGGCATGTCCCAGGAGTGGTTCCGTTAGAACCACAAAGATGTGTCTGAAACTCGTTTTATCGCGCTCAGTCAAGCATGAAGCCACGGAACCACTGCATCCATTGCCACTGAATCCAGTCGACTGTGTGTGTGTGTGTGTGAACTCCTCTATTCCAAGTGCTCAACTTAAAGGCAAACCATACCAAACATCGCAAGACAACAAAATATCGTTCGCTTTGAGAGCATCGCGTTATTTAATATCTCGTTGTTAACCTTAAAATATAGTTGCATATTTATGCTAAAATTGTAATTTAATGCTATTTGATGTCACTGCAATTGCTATGCTATTTTTTGCCTCCTTTCTTGCTGGCGCCGCTTGGTGGCTTTGGGTCAGGTCCCTTCTTGGCGCCACCTTTCTCAGCAACAGCTTTATTTTTACCACCACCACCACCACCTCCAGCGCCGCCGGCACCGCCACCGCCACCTCCACCACCTTTTTTCTGTAGATAAAAGAAAAACAAAAGAATTACAATTCATAAACTTAAAACGTAAAAGTGCAAATAATTACAACGACTTATGGGAAGCATTTAGGTAATGAGCATTTCTTCATGGATTTCCTAGTGCTATAAATAGTAAATGGGTTCTTGGTGAAACCCTCCAAATGCGCATATTTGTTAGTTTCATATTATTATGATCATATATAATAATTATAAACAATTGTGAAATGCGGCACTTTATTTTAAATATGTGAAAAGTTCAAATTATTGTTTGTCAAATACAAAGTTTATTTTAAAGATGCACTTTGTACCAGCTGGCAATGAATTAATAGAAGGCATATTAAAAATGTGTAATTTTATTTAAAAGCTATTTTCTACTGAAAAAGTAATATATTTTTAGTGGTTTAATATGTCTGCAGTAAAATATATTGTATTTGCATTTTGTTTTGAAAATGCTCTAAGATACGGAAATATATTATGATTTAATAAGGACACATAAAGAAATACTCAAATCGGTTTATATATATAAATACTTATTTAATTAACTATCAGATCGTATCTATATGAAAATTGATCACATTTTTACACTCACAATTAAAACACGAGTTGCATAACACAAATATTGCTTACATTGCCGCCACCGCCACCAGAACCACCACCTCCACCACCACCACCTCCTCCGCCACCACCGCCTTTATTTTTACCCATTTTCGTAACTTCCTTGGTGATTAAGTATTAAATTTGTTCTACTTGTTGATGAGGCAACTTTAGCTGCAAGCAAAATGCAACTAATAAACGCTCGACACAAAAGCGAAATTTAAAATGAGTAAATATAATTTCACAAGCAAGATCAACAAGAAATAAAGCAACAAACCACAACAAAATGCAAAGCACAATAAACAAAACGCAAGAAATGTCCACACAGAGAATAAGAGAGAGAGAGAGTAAGTAAATGAGGGAGAGAGAGAGAGGGAGACCGAACAAAAGGGGTCTGTGGGGACCAGACGTGGCTTGACTTCTGGCGGACGCCAATGCAGGCACTATGGCAATGACCAGCAGCTCTCTTAACTGATTTAGTTATCGACCTCTTGCCACCCATCCACCCCTTGCTTCATCGTCTGTTCTTTGTCACCGCTCACCACCGCCCCCTGGGGGAATTTCGCTGGCCTTGTTTGCGCTCGGCGAGCGAGTGGATTATTTTGTAGTTCTTTTTATTTGGCAGTTTGTATCTCGGTATTTTCTCTTGACCTTTCCCCACTTAGCCCTCAACCCACTTGGGTGGCAATGGCATTGACATTGGTTCTTCCTCGCGTTTACGCTCACCTCATGCGAAGGGGTGAGGGAGGGGGTGGAGGGTTGTCTAATAGAAATAAACTGATTGTGTTCTACACAACTAACCCAAATTGCAGCGACAGATAAATAAAAGCAACATAAATTTGAAACATAATCCAACTAATATTTATCAATAACAAATAAATTTTCTGAGTACTTACTTTATATTTATTGGAACAATATTTATTTGAATTATTAATAAATGTTACAACATACTTTGACACAATTTAAATAAATTGCATTTATACAAATTAAAGCTAAGTAATTTCAAATGAATTCTTTCAACTTGACTTGAATTTAACTTTTTGATTTTAAAATGCAAGTTTTATTCACTTCACATTTTGCTCGATAACAATTTGTAAAACTGAAAAATGTCGTTAATTGAAGCATTGCATATAATTTGCTGAGCCATCTGCATAAATGCTGCCTGAAGGTGCCACTTTGGTGACTTTGTGAAATGCTGTTTGACTTGAGTCAGTAAAAGAACTGGCCACAGGAGCTACGCCTACGTATGAGTAATTTAATTAAATGTAAATGCATGTCCACAAAGAGAAAGAGACCCAGATAGACAGAGACAGAGAGAGAGAGAGAGAGAGAGAGAGAGAGAGAGAGCGAGAGAGATAGGTGTTGGCCAATTTAATAAATATTCCACCTGACTGCTTGCAAGGAATTCCAGGCACAAGGACTCTGACGGAGTCAGTTTTCTTCATATGCTAATTATATGAGCTATCAAGTGTTGCTGGCGTTGACATCACCTCCTGCAGACGGATGCCCAAAAACTCAATGCATAACTAATGAACATGTTTGGACGTTGTTGGCCTTGGGGCAACGTACAATCTTCAGTTCCGTTTTTCCTCTTCTGTTTTTTTTTTGGGCTAATTAAATGTGGTGTTTCATCTGGTCAGCTTGCAACTATAAGTGACATGAAGGTATGCTGAGAAAAGTGTGCCAACTAATGGTCGACCTATTTATGGCAGAGCACATACATAAGCGATGTGAGCTGGCCGAAATGGCAGAGAAGTCGAGTGGATGGCTTTGTTCGCTTTGTGTATTTCAGGTAATTCAACAAGTTGAAATCTGTTCGTGGCTTATAAGCAATGAACATAAAACCGAATTAGAAGTGAAAAGTATAAAATAAGCTTATGTATGTAAAAAGGGCTCTGGCTACGGCTGGAAGGGATGGCATCTAAAGTGAGAGGAAATCAGAGCAGCAGATGCAGACCTAAAAGATAAGCCCCCTCCCCCCGCCCGAAAAGCAGCCCCGCCTCCCTATCCCGAAAAAGAAAAAAAAATTTTAAGAAAATGCAGCTATATAAGGAAGACAGGCAGGCGGACGGATAAATTGGGCGTTGGTGTGGTGGGCGTTTCAATTCTGTCTAAATACATACATAAAAACTGCAGTTCTCCACTCGCCTGGGCACAGGAAAAGTGCGGAACTTTAATTAAGTTTTGGTTCTCCCAGCTGACTGACATCTTGAATTACAAATGAAAAACTTGTGTGCAGGCAACAGAAAAAGTTACGGCAAAAAAAAAAATACTAAAATAAAATAGAGAACAGAGAGAAATAGAAATAGAAAAAGGAAAAAGAAAAAACTAGTAGCATAATAACACACCAAGCTGCAAAAGGTGGGACAGCAACAGACTAAAATGCAAGAATAAGTTGCATTTGGGCAGACAAACAGACAAACGGACAGACGAACAGACGGATAGAGGGATAGACGGACAGATGGACAGATGGAACGACAGACAGAACAGAGAAAATCAGTGAGCTGAGCGCAAACCTAAGCAGACCAAAAATACACAGTAGTAGTCCGGCTAGTTAGGAAGCCAGGAAGCATGGGTTGCCCCAAGGACTGACTCTGTTGCTGCTGCTGCTGCTGCCGCTGCCGGTTTCTATGTACACTGTGACAAAACTACAGGAAAAATGGTTAAAAGAAAAACCGTGAATCGCACAAACGGACAAAAGCAGCAGTCGCGTTTGGCAGCCAACTAAATAGAAAATTTTTATATCTCTGCTGCAAGGAAATTGCAAATGCAGCAAAGTCGATTTAAGTTAGTCGACTTTAAATATACACTACACGTTTTTGGTATCAAATGCTAAAAATGAATAAATGAGAATTAGAGAAGTTAAGCATTTATAATTGGCAGTAAATGTAAATCAACTTAATTCTTATATGTAAAATCTTATTTTATTTGTTCTCTTTCTTTTTCTTTTTATTTATTTTTTCTCAATTCGTAATTCCGCTTTTTGCCGCAACTTCGAATAATACTTACAATTGTCGATTTATGCTGCAACTGTAGGGTATTAAAAGAAGGTAACCTGCCAAATGAATGTCTGATGAAAGTTGGTGAGATTTTGGAGACCGCATCGGAACTTCATCATCAGCGATTGTCGCTGCAGGTCGTGCCGCATTTGGTTTGGCGTTCCCCAAACTGCAGCTTGATTTTTAATGGTGGTTGTGCCGAGGGGGGGCAAGTGGGCGTGCAGGCAACCAGGAAACAGATGTTTGCAAATATCTTGAGAAATCTTTTAGTTTGTGGTATTTATATAAAGGTGTGCTCCAACCACATTTTCGTCAGCAACCAAGTTAACTAAAAAAAATTTTAAACCAAAAAATGAAAAATATGAATAAATTCATAAAAGATGAATCATAGAAAATGTGAGCCAAAAAGGAAACCAAAGCAATTCAACTGCGTCATTGAATAGCCAGATTATTCCAAGAAAAAAACTTGTCTGTAATGGAAATTCAGAGGCAAATCTATAGCAAATTCTTGAATGTGTAGCTCAAAAATACTGCACAGAGATTTTAATGGCAGCTGTGTGTATTCATTTAAGAGCAAATCTTAATACAAATGATTGATTTAATTGGATAGATACTTACGAAGGTTAAGAGATATATAATAAGTGACATTGGGTGCAAATAAATAATTATACCATTTATACATATATATATTCTTTATAGATCAATACTATGATGCTGGTTAGGATATACATTATTTTGAATGAACAGCTATATATTATACTCAACTGAACAGAGTTCAATTAATCCTTACACATTTTAGAAGTTTTTATTTGAAATTTATTACTTTTATTATTAAAAATATAAAATCTTCTAACCTGGAAACCGTTGCCCATTCTAAACATAAACATAAATAACATGTTTAATACCAGAAAAACAATTGGGACACCAGATTTGATTAACGTTGCGCATTCCTTTTATCAAATAGAAATCTAAAAGATGTAAAATTTCATAAAAAATAGCATCGCAAAATTCATATTGCATTTATTTATGACGAAATACTTTCAAGTTCAGATGTGAAGATACAATTCGTCGCTGGGTAAACAAAAATTGGCGCTTTGCGTCAATAAGCCAAATCCGGGATCGCCACATATCATTCAACTACCGTTTTTATATCCTGGGGAATAGGAACAGCGGGCGATATAAATATATTTTATATAGTCATAAAAATCGTACGAGTTTAATTCAACAATTGCGTGCGGAGGATGTCTTACAATTCACACACAATTTAAGCGGGGGGGGTGTAGTATTTTATGGGAGACAGGGGAGTTTGCGGAAAATAACATTAAATCGCGGGGCGTCACAAAAGGCGTTTTGGCACGAAATTAAAGGTAAATAAAATGTTTATGAGTGAAAGGCAATCGTTCATATGAATTCACATTTGATTGAATAACATTTACACACGCAATCACAGCAGAGCTCCGGAGTAGCCCGAATCTGAATCCTGGAGCAAAAGCTGCTATCGCATACCTCGACATATGCGTATGTGTGTGCAGATGTGTGTGTGTGCAGATGTTTATGTGTGTGTTTGTGTGCGTCAAAGATGGGCAATAAATTCAAACATGTGCACATAAATTTTTATTTCGATTTGTTGAGATGTACGAGCAGCACAGCACAGCCCCGCTCCTCCCCTCCCCTTCAGCTGCTTCAATTTTATGAACTGTGAATATGGACGTTACGGCAGGACCTTTGCTCGACATCCTATGGCTGTCTTCCTGTGCCTGTGTGTGTGCGTGTGTGTATGTGTGTCTGTGTGGGGCAAAGAATGCTGCATGCTTGTCTGCTTGGGGCGCTACATGTGCTGCTGCTGCGGTGATATGGTTGAGTGTGGGGTGGGTGTGGGCTGGGTGCACCATCGGCATTCGTCATCATAAATTTTTGCATTCAGTCGATTGCATCGCCTTAAGCGAATTCTTAACTGCATCAAATTGTTGCTGTCTGCCAATTGACTTTTCGTGTCTTTTCAAAGACATCTGTTTTTCAGTGCTCCTTGATTGATTTTAATCAGTACAAATTTGACTTTAAGCAAAATATTGTAAAATATTGGTTCGATGGGAACTTTTTGCGATGATGTAGCAAGTGTTGTGAACTCTCTGAAACTGAACCAATTAACTCACTTCAACCAACTAAATTCAACTTATAACTATATTTTTTTTTTTAAACAAAATAGTTTCAGCTTGATCTTTCTTTTTTTTTATATATTGATAAATAAATAAATAAATGTTGTATACACAAAATATATGTAGTTATTGCCTCCTGTGAGAATTGAACTCACGACCCCTGGTTTACAAGACCAGTGCTCTGCCACTGAGCTAAAGAGGCGTATATTTTGTACCTAAGAATTGGACTATATAATAAAAGAATCATTAGTTAAGAGGTTCTGTGTCATCTCCGTAATAATAAATGATGCTCGTAGATAGCAAACGATAAGATAAAATATGTTGCACTGTTTCCTTTTATCGATAACTATCTGAAGATAAATATAGGTATGAGGAAGCTATCTGAGGTGGTAGCTTGGTAAGTGATTGACACTTAGATACCTTAAATAGGTAATATAGGTAATCAAAAATTAATTGCAGATCTTTGCAAGTCAACAATGGACGGACACCTTGACTACTATGTACGGCTTTGGATCGTTCTCCAAAATTTACAACTGACAAATCGCATAAGGCTTACGCATTTCCATTTATTTTTTATTACTATAAAATATATTTGTATATATAATTTGCCATATTTAAATTCCTTATTTTGTCTAGTTTTTAGAGCTATTTTACAGTAATTTCATTTTATTGCAAGTGTAAGGAAATCATTACAGTTTTCAGAGCGACTTTAGGGTGATTTTCCAGAATTCAGTTTGCTTAACTGCCCAGTTTAGCTTTATAACAAATTTAAATATGTAAAGTTGAGATGTGGGGTCCACTGCTTCTCTAACTCCCACCACGTACTCCCCTGATACGTGTCGTTCCGAGTGTTTCGAACTATGTTGCAAGTAGTTAGCTCGTGCCACGGAAATCTGTCGTTATCTCTCTGTGATTGGCCATGAATATAATAGATTTCCTCTAAATTGAAGTAGTGTTTTTTTTTTTTGTGTAATTTTGTTACAACACTATTCGCTACATTGGCTATGATGTATGTCAACTAATCGGGACTCAATCAATCCCGCCAAAACCTTTAAGCGTACTCGTGTGCAACTCCAGCGATGTGTAATTGCACGAGTCAATGAACCTCATCGGCTTCGGAGTATTTCCGATTTGTTCGGTAAATTGGCAAATCAATTGCGTGCAGGGCAAGCGAGTACCTGGCTAATGTTGGCATCGACACTACTTCGAAGCTTCCGCAGCAACTGACAGCTTCTCTTTTTAGCTTACATCCTTTAAGTGGAAACTATTGCCACATTTTGGCATATCAATTTTGCCTGTTGCATGTGTGTGGCAGATGGGATGCGTGGGGGGAACGATACAAATGTACGTGTAAATTGACAAATTAATGTGTAAATGACTTTCCTCGCATCGTGTCTGCTCCGTTAGCAAGTGATTGGGTACTGAATTCAATTAATGAATTGAATTCGAACGACACAGGTAAATAGTATCTGCATCTGCGTTGACAGCGAACTGCGAGTGCAAAATGCAAAATGCATAGCTAAGCATCCATTAAGCATCTGAAATCAGACATTGAAGTGCCTCAGACGGTTGCAAGGGGAAAGTGCCGCATTTGAATTGAATGAGAATTTGTGTGCGGTGAACGGGAAAATCATTTACACCATTTAGCAAGTAAATTCAGTTTATTGTTGCTGCAATCGAATTTCTGGCATCTCCTTGAGATGGCTCTCTGGTGTTGGATATTATGAATTGATTATGGAAATGTGAATAAGATTTTAAATTATGTATTCATTGCTCTAAATATTGAGTTATTTCAAAATTGTTTAAATCGATTTTTCGCATCAAAAGACACTTATACATTTACATTAATAGATTATTTGCATAAATTTCAACTAAAATTACGATATTTTTGAGTCATATTATTTAAATTTATTCCTGTTGATTACATTAAACTATTTAAATAATTTACTAGTTCATGCGTTGAGAAATTTATCGTAGTTCTACAACTATTTAGGGCTGTTAGCCAGCTAACAATTTACAGGGACACCTTCCCCCCACAAACACCGCGTCCACCTTGACTCGCTTTTGATAATCAGCAGCAGAAACTGAGGCAGCAACTGGAGCAGAACCAACAGCATTTGCCTGCGGACAGACTTAACAAGTATTTATCGAGTTTTTCAATATTTTTAATGTCAGTTTAAATACTTGATGCGATTATTTTTCCAGCGATTTTGTTTTGGATACCCCTACCCAAAACGGTGAGCAATGCTCGCGGGCTCGCTTCGAACTTCAAACTTTTCAAGTGCCAAACACACGCAAACTTCACCCTGAACATGCAACGAGAGACATAAAACTTTTATGCAAGTTATTAAAAGTGCAATGGTCGATGGCAAAAGGGGCAAGGGGCGGGGGTGGGCGGGGGCAAGAAGAGGGCTCCGCGAAGCACACTCACGAAGGGGGTTTCAACGCCAAAGAGTTGTTGCAGCCAATAAGAAAAAACGGTATATTTAAATGCTATAAAAACTGATCGACTACGGAATACCAAGTTCTGTATTTGCCTGTATATATATATATATATATATACATATTCTTTAAAATCATTTAGCCATGTTTGTAATACTAAAGAAAAAGCATTAATTTTTTAGGGAATTGTTCGACTTTTATAAAGTTCACCACATAAATATAGTATTAGAAAAAGTGCCATAAACATAAACTATATCCCTAAAAAGTTGACATCCATTTCCGAAGATATATAAAATTCTCAATAATTTTTTTTTTTCGATTAGGAAGATTTAATGCATCAAATACTCAGCTGCTCAGCGAGCCTATATAGTCTTTAAGATATGTCTAGATTCGCTGTCCAGGCTGATCATGAAAATATGCATGTACCATCATCAATTTTTATTGGGTAAGGACTGAGGGAAGAGAGTAAAAAATAGGTTCATCTGCGTTTAAATAAATCTTAATGCTTTTTGCTGCCAGATGGCCGCCAGTTGCAAGTCCCGAGCACTGTTCCGGACGGCACCTAAATAATGACCGCGCGATGGCGCCAGTTTGTACATTGTTATCTGCTCGGCACAGAAGTATGGACCTTGAGGGGAGTATGGGGTATGGGCTACATGTAAGGTGAAGTTTGGGACGTCGAAAAGCAAACGCTAGCATTGCATTCATTATTCAAACGCATTAGCTAAAGCTGAAGTTGTCCGGCGACTACAATTGCAAATGCCCGACAATCTTATGATATCCTTGACTTGGCATAACTTCTACAATCCTCCTAGAACCCCCCCCCCCCCCCCTCCACACTACACAAAGTGGTGGCAAAGTTTCCAGGCTGCACTCGAACAATAACAGAGCCAAGTATTTAAATGCAAATTAGCCCCAAATGATGCAATCATAATGTGAAGCTGCTTACTCCAGGCTCCAGGCTCCTGGCCCAACTGCCCCTTCTACTCAGGGAGTTTCCAAATCCTTCTTTTAAGTCCATTTCGCTATTTTTTTTTTTAATTTCAACTCGCGCTCATTTGGTACAATTTGGCAGGTTTTCCAACGAACCGTTTTCCTCTGCTGCCCTCCAGGCTGAAATTAATTTCCACCTTTTTTTGTGCAGTTTTTAAGCGAAGTTTCAGCGTCCGGTGGGCGCAAGAAATTTTTAAGTGTGTGTGTGTGTGTGCGTGTTGTGTTTGAGCGAAGGGGGGGTAATAGTCGTTATGAGTCCAGAAGATAAATGCATTTCAACACATGTTGTTGAAAGTTAATTTTCCCAAAAACGCAGCTCATTTCTGCTAAATGCGCATTTGGTCTTTCTTTTGATGCCACTTTCCTTCCTCTTTCCCCTTTTCACTTTCCCCTTTCCCCTTTCTCCTTTCCTCGTTTCTCATCTTGTACAATTTACGTAATGCGCGCAAATGTGTTTTTGATACTTATGACTTTGGAGCTGAGCGAGCCGGGAAAACAGGCACTTGTATCTTGATGGAGTTTAAATGGGCTGTCGGATGTGCAGAAATTATTACTGTCAAATTACTTCTGCCTAAGGACTAAGTTCTGTGTTTTAATAAATGCTTAGCTCTGTTCTCGATCTTTCAATACCTACAGAATGGAATTGCTTATCTTTTTTTTTTTAAATTTAGTCGACATTTTCATTTTACTGCTCATCTAAAACACACCCAAATATTGAGGAGGCAGTTTGCATTCCGCTTGAGAAATTGGTCAAACAACTAAAACTAAAAGCTAAAAAGCCAGAAATCAAATTCTAAACGGCTTTCTTGAGAATTGAGAAGCGAGTGAGCTGACCTCAAGCCACTGACTTGCAAACTTTGATTTAATGGCTGCTGATATCCCTAATTAACACACACAGACACATAATCAGAAATGTGCCACTTGTGTGTTGCATGCAGCAATGAAACCATTTTTTTAAAATTGAAAATAAAACTGCGCCAGTTATTTAGGACTGTAGTGTGTGTGTGCGTGTGTGTGTGTGTGTTGGCATGTGCCTTTGAAATTTGGGGCAGTTGGTTATTTACACAACAAATTATTTATTAGCTGAATTTGCTTGCATTGCGTCTTTGTATGACTGTCAAGGGAGTTGCTGGCAGCTGCTGGCAACGTGGGGCGTATGCGTAATGTGTGACAACAATGCGTTGAGCACTTTAAACTTGGAAACTGTTGCAGTGAAAAAATCTGGCAGCGTACGCTTGAGAACACACTTTAAAGTCCATTAGCGTCGAGTGGCTCAACAATAGTAGTGGCTGCAAGGAGCAAAGGACCAAAACGAGAACTCTTCAAAGTGAAATGCGAGGCGTATGCGCAATCTGCAATCTGTAACACTCAAGCCGTGTCCACTCTTTGCATCTGCAGCACACTCTGACAATATCTAATATCTTATCTATATATATATAAATATCACATTTACATTTTTATTTATTTGTTTTTTGTGTTTTTATTGCAGTCAGTGAAGCGTTATAAATTTGTGCTCAAGCAAAGGGATTTTATTTTGTATTTTGTAGTTTATGTCAATCGCCTGACACAGAAATTTCATTCTTGCTTGACAGCATAATATAAACAAAATGGAGTTGCAAAAACTTGTCAAAAATTACCAACCCCTTCCTCAAACCCCCCCCCCATAGTTGCGTTGGATTTTCTTTCATATATTTTTTATTACTGCAAGTTTTGTATTCTTTTTATTGGTGTAGACAAGCAAAAGAATATGAGAAACTGACAAAAAAAAATATCCATGATATTGCTGCAAAATTTTTCACTGAATTGTTTACGGCAAACTTTTCTTTTGCTGCGACAAAACTAGCTCGTTTTGTAAGTGTTCTCGACTAAATTATTCTTAGAAGATGCGCTGAAAAATATTCATCAAATTTGCAATTATAAATTGTTTCTTTTATCAATATAATAAATATGTCCTATTCCCATTTAGTTGACAAATTGTATTCTTAGTCTCTAAAGAGCTCTTGCCAATTAGTTAGGCGTTAGAAATAAATGGCTAAGAAGCACAGAGAAGTATAATAAGTGATTAATTACATTAATTTCAGTAGAGCAATTCGATTTTGATAGGTAATTTAATTGAAACAATGTTATAAGTGAAGCAATCAAGTTGAAGTGCTTAAGCATATACGTCTATCACAATTTGAACAGAGGAATCAAATTGAGTTAATCCAATTTTATAGCGTCTGGTTTCTTGTGTTGGTGACAACAACAAGTTAACAAGCCAGCCAACAAGCCCGATACGCTTAAGGGTCGCAAGTCGCGACACATATATATATATATATATTAAGAATCCGTGGCTGTCATCAGTGTGGAGTCACTTACAAATTTCCAGCAATGAAAAACCAATGGAAACACCATTTGCTATTATGCCGGAAATCTTCGATAATTTCAAATAATCCACACACACACACACGCGAGAGCTGAATCCTGAAATGGCAGTACTGATTCAATGTTAGCCCCCTGGCAACGTCTCAGACAATCAGCACTTCAGACAAGCAAACAACAACAACAACAACAACAACAACAAGCGGAAGCCAAGGACAAAAGGCGTCTGCGGTATTGCGGGCGGAACTGGTCGGAATCTACGGACTACGGACTACGGACTTGACTGAATGAGTCACGGTATAAGAAACTAGCTGGCTGCCTCCTTGCATTGGGTTAATGGCAGGCGACATCAATTTGCGAGCAGGAGGAGCAGCCGGGGGGGCAAGAGTGTTGATCAGCCAGCAGTGCTGCTTACAAAGTAGAAAACTTTTGCCATTTCTTACAAAAACACACACAGAACTTTCAACATTGCCGGCTTCAGATTTGGTTGTTGTTTATGTTGTTGATGTTGTTGTTATTGTTGTTGTTGTAACAAACTTACAAGCAGCATTTGAAACTTGTCGCTGTCTCTGTCATCGTCAAAGTCAAAGTCGCTGCTGCTGCTTCTGCTGCTGCTGCCTGGTCCGTCACTGCGTATGAGTAATTTTTATGAGACTGCCCCAGTGCCCAACTGCAAGTCTGTGTTGAAGAGTTAATGTTTGCTGTCTGCGTTTTGGCCTTGTTCACCGCCCACCTCTGCCCCACATTAAGCCATGTGTTGTGTTTGCATTTTAACAACTTAAACCCCAGGTTTTTTAATTCCAAAGCACTTTTTTTATCTGGATTTTTTTTTTCGCACGGTCAAAGGACCTTGTGGATTTGCCTGTGGCCTATGTGGTTGCCCTGCCTTTGGCTTGTTTACCTTAATGTGTTTGCATATTATGTCTGCTTTGTACTTAATAGAATTAGGTCCACATAAAGGTAGAAATTAGGTCTGGAGACAGTTTTGTTTGGCTCTGCCGGAGGACAAGCTGTGAATGATGCTCATAAATTATATTTTTATATTAGAGATATATGCAAAATATGCTACGAAATTGTAATAATAATTTACACACAATTCTAACTTAAAATCGTTTGCAACAGCATTGAAATCTAAAGGCTGTAATAAAATTGTAATTATTTTTGTAATCCTTTCACCTTTCACTTTAAAATAAAAACTTTTAAATTTATATGTTTGATTTTTAAAAGTGTTCTATAAAGAAAATATGTCTCTGCAGTCCACATAACTCACATGCGACTTGTTGGACTTGAGCAGAAATATTAGCTTGAGGACAAATCTGAAAAGTTTTCCAGCCACTTGCAACAACTAAAGTTTTATTTAAATTTGTTTGCCACAGGAAACTTTCGCAGCCGCTTGCTGCAGCTGCGTTGCAGTGTGTGTGTAAATGTGTGTGTGTGTGTGTGATTGTGTATATCCAAAATAAGATAAAAAAGTGCACAAATTTGCAAAAGAGATGGAGATGAAGCAAAACATGAACTTGTGACTCGATGTTAAATTGTTTGATTGTGGCTTAGGCATTTCTATTGTGCCGCTGCTCATTTTTGCTAATTGTGTGGAGTGCGCTGGAATGCAGCAACTATGTGGCAAGTAATGGCTAAGCCATCGAGCACACACCACGCTTGGAGATGCAGTGCAGCAGCAGAGCAGCAGAGCATTCAGACATAAATCACAATGGATAAATGCATAAATTATGGCTAGAACTCGAGATGGCTTGAAATCCAAGTGGGGAAGGAATGGAAGCAAGGAGACTGAATGGATGAAGGAAAAAGGAGGTGGAAGAGGATGTATAAACAAGCTGGAAAACATTAAAAAAAAACAAAGCGTTCTCTTAACAAGGCGACATTTAAGGATTTAACGAGAGAAAATCGCTGTCACGCCAATGCTGGATGCATCGTTTTAATCAGCGGCGAACAGTTGAAGCAACCATCCACCCAGCAAACCACTGACCACCACCCACACATACACACACTCACATACACACACACACACACACATGCAGCCAGGAAGCGCGTGCTTTTGGCCAGGACACACGGCTTCAACTGCAGCGCCAATTCATAATATTACGTGCAGGCTAAAGTCAACATCCCTCACTTGGATACAGTGGCAGCAAGAAGACAAAGAAAAGTTGTGGCAAGAATGGAAGAGTTTACTTTGGCGCTGCAAAGTATGCAACGCATATTTTTACTTTACTTCTGTTTGCTTCTCTCGACTCAGTGGACCAAACATGTTCCACTTCGCACATACCTCCAATATGCATCAGCGTTCATATATATATATATATATATATATATATGAATGTATACATATATAGTGAGAGTAATTTTGGAAAATTTCAGGAAATCGAAATATAATTATTGTGATTAAAAATGATTTGTTGAATTGCAGACTGAGTTTAATTTGTCGGCTGAATATCATCAACGGCAATTAATAACGGCTAAATGTGGCATGCAAAATGGCATCGGCAATTAAAGTTAACTCGAACACCAACAAATTGCGCATTAATTAATATTCCATTTTTACAAATTTTATTTAAAGAGATTTATCTTTAGGTTTTAAGACCCATAAATTACATTTATATTATTAAACCTTTTTTTAAACTATCTTTTTAGTTACGCTTTACAGTTTGAAAGATGAAATTTAAATTGAAAATTTTTCAAAATCTTTACTTGTCATTTTTATAAAATGTAGAGTAAGAAATTGATTAAGATTCAGTTTTGCTGTTTGCAAAAATTAAAAGTACTTTTTTTTAGCTAAATGCGAAAACTTATTGATGCAACATCAATTGGAAGATTTTGCGCAGAATTTAGAAAAGTGGTCAACTTTATTGATCCAAAATATTGCCGTTTTTACAGCATCCAAACCAAGAGAATGGATATACCAGAGGGCATACTGATTGGCTGCGGCAATCCGCTGCTGGACATGACCAGCTTTTTGGAAGACACGGTGCTACTGGAGAAATACGATCTGAAGCCAAATTCAGCAATTATAGCCGAGGAGAAACACTTGGCGCTCTTCGATGAGCTGATGGACCTGGAGAATGTGAAGTACTCGGCGGGTGGTGCCTGCCAGAACACCATGCGCGTCTATCAGTGGATTTTGGAAAAACCCTTTCGCTCTACCTTTTTTGGCGCCGTGGGCAAGGACAAGTTTGCGGATAAAATTGCGAAGCGTGCTCGCTGCGATGGCGTTGAGACACATTATCAGGTCAAGGAGGAGGCGTCAACGGGCACCTGTGCGGTGCTCATTTCAGGACAAGATCGCTCCCTGGTGGCCCACTTGGGGGCAGCCGCTCTCTTCACCGAGGACTGGCTGGACATTGAAGAGAATGCGTGCAGGTTGGAGCGTGCAAAATTCTTCTATGCAACCGGCTTCTTTATGGCCATCTCCTCAGCAAGTGTCCTCCGCATCGCCCGCCTCTCCAGCGAGACGAATCGCTTTTTTGTACTAAATTTTAGTGCCGTTTTCGTGCTGCAAACGCACAAGAAGCATATGGACGAGATCCTGCCCTTCGCGGACATGATCGTTGGCAATAAGCAGGAGGCGTTGGCCTACGCCGATACTCACGATTGGAATGCGAAGGACATCTTTGAAGTCGGCCGCCGCCTGCAAAGCCTGCCCAAGGCGAATATGCGACCACGCATTGTCATGATCACGGATGCCATCTGCCCGGTTCTGTGCTTCCAGGATAATGACAAGATACTCGAGTATCCGGTGCCCAAATTTGAGCAGGAGAACATTGTGGACACGAATGGCTGCGGCGATGCCTTTGTCGGAGGCTTCCTCTCCCAATTGGTTCAGCAGATGCCGCTCGACTATTGCATCCGCACAGGTATTTTCGCATCGCAGCAGATCCTGCGCATCGTTGGCGTCCAAGTCGAACAACTGCCCAAGTTTCGCGAAAGATGCATTTGAGAGACACATGCTCCTAAACTAAATTCAATACTAGTAATTATTTTTCAATATTAAAATCAATAAATGGTAGCTTGCAAATAAATATGTATTTTTTTTGTGAATAAGGTGTAAAAAATATGTAAACTTGAGCCAAATTGCGATTAAAGGTGAACATGATTAATTAAAAAAATGCGATTTAGAGTATATCATATAAATATATTATTCATATATGGCATAAAAGTATGTTCCACTTTACACGAAATCCAAATTTGCTATGCAATACTTTGATTAACATTTATTAACTTTCCATCTCGATATATATTTATAAAGCCTTCTTTTATTTCTGTTTAAATACAGGGCATAACTTGTTCGAGTAGTTGAAGCATTTAATTGCTATAATTACCCGCATAAGTCAATAATGATATATTTATGGTCGGTCCATTTAAAATGCTATTAATTACATTTGCATCTTGTAGTTCCTTTATATATATATATATAAACATAATGCACAATTTGAGCGCCATTGCGAAAGTCACGTTGCAGTTGGTCGTAAATGGTGGTAAATGGAGGACTTTCACTTATTGCCAGTTTTGTCGTGTTTTAAGCACTTTTATTTTCACCTGGGGCGGTTTAGTTTTTGGGCGGAGGGGTGAGTGGGTGGGTAGAGAATTTAGCGTTGGCTGTCATAGTAAAAATGTACGACTTGTCAGCCTGCGATGCGTAGCGTTGCGCTTGACGAGCTAAGGATGTTGTTGCGGCCACCCGGAACGTCCTTGCCACGTGTGGTGCACAGGCGGCATGCGGCAGGCTTGTGGTGGTGGGATGCGAAGGGGTGCATTTGCATGCCGGATGAAAACAATGGCATTTGCAGTGCCTTGCGCAAGTTGCCTTGCATAAATATTAATTTGTATGCAACAAAAGCAGCCGTAGCAGCAGCAACAACAACAAAAACAACAACAAAAAAACAAGAATAGCAGAAACAGCAGCAGAAACAGAAGCAGAAGCAGCAGCAGCAGAAACAGCAGCAGAAGTAGCAGCAGCAAAAATAACAATAGCAACAAGCGTCACTTATCGCCTTCCAGCGCCGCAAAGTATGCAAGCGGTTTTTTCACTCTTCTGCTGCTTCTGTTATGCAAATACCCTGTAATTAAGCAGCAAAAGAAGGCATATTCATATGAGCAGTATATAAACAATAACTTCTATGTAATTAGGTAATCTTGTTTTTTATTGATTTAGTTCATTTGTATGCTTAATTTTGAATTAAATATTACAATTTTGATTAAAACTTTATTACAAATTTTAAACTATTCTTAATCCATTTTAATTAATAAACATATAATAAATAGTAGTAATAATATATATATAATAATGTAAGGCACACTTTGTATAAATTGGAGGATATACTTGCTATATATTGCAAGTAATTATAAACGTAATATTTGTGAACCCATAATTGAAATATACGTAAAGTTATTAAATGACTTATTAATTTTAGCATAAATTTGTTTAAATTAATATTCCAGTTTGGTCCAAAATGGATGATACCTGTTTCTAAATGGTTGAGCTCAGTAAAAGTACTTGCTTATGTGTGAACATTATTCTTCGCCGTATTCCTTTAGTAAACCGCAGCAGCAGAAGCGGCAGAAGCGGCAGAAGCGGCAGCAGCAACACCAGCGCCACCAGCAACACAAGCGACAAGCAACAACAGTTAGTTTTTCTGGAAAGTGGGGATGCTTAGCAGCGGTGGCTGCGGAGGATCTGTAGCTGCATCTCGACCGCAGTGGCAATGCAGCTGCATAATGTGGCATGTGGTTAGCATTAAAAATGATATGCAACATGAGCCGCAGCTGTGTGCGTGCAATCGGGTAAGGTGTGGTGGGCAGAGGGGGTGTAGTGTAGGTGCTGGCAGTCACTGACAGCCGCATGGCAATTATAATCTACACGAACAGAAGCGCAAGACAAGCGAACACCATCACCACCACCCACACCCAGTCAGTCATTCGACCACACACACGCACACACCCAAAATACTTGCACGCACAACCAACCAAGCGTATGTGGCTTAAGTATGTTAACTGTGGCATGAGGGGCTGTGCGAGTGGGGGGGGAGGGGTTAGAGTTGCTTTAAGCATCAGCTGCCACTGACATACAATGAACACATCAACATGACACTGCCGGCCTGACAAAAGCTTAGCTGCCAGCTGAGTGACAGCCACAGCCACAGCTTCACTCCACCCTTTTTCCATGGAATAAAAAAAAAAAACCCACCAAAGTCCATTCGCACATAAGTGCCTCGTGGCTCGTGCCTCGTGGCTCGTGCCTCGTCCCTCGTCCACACTCCCTTGAGAGATATTCACACGCTCGGCGCTTTTTTGATATCCGCATCCGGTTCCGGTTTTGTCGGCACTTAGATTGTTATGTAACAAGCTTTTTATGTGATTACCTTTACCTTCTGTTAGTTTTACTATAATTTGGCCTTTACTTTTAACGAGATTGTTGCCAGATTTTCGTACAACGAGCGCAGCTAACATTCCATGAAACTGAAACGTGCCGCATTCAAGCATAAAATGCAGGATGCTTCCAGCACTACACCCCCCTCCCAGCACTACGCCCCTCATCCACATATTCACTTGAGTACTCAAATGCGTATGAATGTCCTTGTATGCACCTGAATACGAGTAGTTTCTCTCCTATTGTGTTGCATTTTCAGTTGCTCATTTCCTAATCTCAAATGGGGAACAATGGCTGCGGCTAACATTGGGTTTATTTTAAGGATTTTTGACATTCTATAGTTCAGTTTTTAACTGGATTATTCGTTCACAGCGTAGTAAAATATTCAAATTTAACTAATCCTTGGTCTTTATTTGTGTTAAGCTTATTTTAAATTGTTTAACATATTTATTATTAGTTGCATCTAGTTAAAAAGTTAGTCAACTTTTCAGTTATCAAAAGTGTATTCCAACTGAATATTCTGAATATTACATTTCATATTTCTTTATGGTCTGATTTCAATTACTTTCCAGCTGTGTGTCATCTAGAAGAAGGCAGAGAGTATTTAGCCAGAATATTTGAATTTATTATTTTTGTTGTTCTTTTTTCTTACCTGTATAACTTGCGATTGGCATTTCAGATAATTGAGAATAAAACGCGTATTGCGACAAATATTGATGATAAACCCAAAATTACCAACAAAAGACTGATAAGAATTCAACATTCTAAATGAAGCCTAATTTTCTTAGACAGTTTTCTAAATTGAGAATGCTTCTCTGAGATTTGAATATAACACAGAAAAATAACACTATAAAATATACCAAAAACATATATATTTATCAAGAAACAATGTCCGTAAAATAGCTAACAAAAATGCATTTATTTTACATGCTTTTTAAAATCCTATTATATTAAAAATGAAATAAAATTTAATTTCATTCTATGCTTAAACAAATAAGTATATCTGCCAATTAAGATCTAAGGAAATTTAGAATAATAACTAAGATTTCGGCTTCTGTGCGAAATCAACTTTAAACATTGATCGTAATCATTGTTAACAAAATTAAATTTTTCGTTTCCATATCACATTGCCACTACTTATAAATCAAAGTTGATTTTCGATTTGTTTTATAAATATCAGAATTATTTTATTCTGCTCGAGAAGTCGTGAGAAGTTGTAGAAAAAATATTTAAATTTTCTATACTTAAAAGCGAGCATTTGAAAATCGAGTTTTGTTTATCCGTAAAAAAGTTGTAGTTATCAAAATGTCACAATACGCTCCTTTTATCAAGCCCTACATCGAGTACAACAAGTTTGGCTGGGGACCCTTGGATACGGCCGACTTGGAGGTGCCATATCAGCCGTTCAACAAGGGCGATCGGTTGGGCAAGATCAGTGACTGGACGACGCCCGTGGATGAGAGGAAGTACAACAACCACAACAAATACACTTCCACCTTTGGCAGCAATAACAGCCAATATGCCTACTTTCATGGGAACGAGGATGCCAGCTTTCATCTCGTCAGTGACAATAATGCGGGATTCTTCAAGCCCCATCAGCGCAATCACTACCGTCCCAGCCAACGCAACAATTTGCGTGCTCATGGCCGCAATGGTCGCTTTAATGCCACCACTAGAGCCGGACGTGGTGGTGCCGGCACAGTGACGGGTGGACCAGGGGCCAGCAACAAGTTCGGCAGGGGCAGGGATATGCGACGTGGTCAAACTGGACGACGGTTCACGCGCAATGCGGCAGCGCACCAGCGACAGAGCTCGGTTGAGGTACATTCCAATTGGGTATCCATCGCGGAGATTGATTTCCCGCGGCTAATCAAGCTGTCGCTTCCAAACATAGAGGAGGGCACCGATGTGATCACCTGTGGCACTCTGGAATTCTACGACAAACAATACGATCGCATCAATGTGAAGAACGAGCGGCCGCTGCAGAAGATCGAGCGCATAATCAATGTGCCCGGCACTATTGATGATCCGATCATCAGACGTTTGTCCACGAGCATAGGTAATATTTTTGCCACGGATGACGTAATTGCTACGCTGATGTGCTGTACTTGGTCCAATTATTCCTGGGATGTTGTCATTGAGAAAGTGGGCACTAAGATCTTTCTGGACAAGCGTGACAATGATCGACTTGATATGTTAACGGTTAATGAGACCGCTATGGAGCCGCCATTGGAGGAGGAAGAATCAATCAATTCCCAACAAAGTCTCTCGCTCGAGGCCACGATAATCAATTACAACTTGGCGCAACAAGTGCTCAAGATTGGGGAATTGGAGCCAAAGCACAAATTTGACGAACCAAATCCATTCGAGGAGCCCGGCGTGGAGCTTGCCTCCATCGGCTATCGCTACAAGAAATGGCAACTGGACGATGACATGGTTCTAATAGTTCGTTGCAAGCAAAACGGAGTCCTTAAATCTCCCGACGGTGAGTTGCAGTTTATTTCGATTAGGGCACTCAACGAGTGGGACTCGAAGGCCGCCAAAAGTGTCGAATGGCGCCAGAAGCTGGACAGTCAGCGTGGTGCTGTCCTGGCATCCGAGTTGCGCAACAATGCCTGCAAGCTGGCCAAGTGGACCGTCGAGGCGTTGCTCGTCGGCTCCGAGCAGCTAAAGCTGGGCTATGTCTCGCGATTGAATTGTAAGTAACAGAGTATCTTATGGGCTGTTGCATGCAACTTAATTAAAAACTCTCTTTTACAGGCAAGAATAATTCGCAACATGTTATTCTTGGCATGCAACAATTCAAGCCACAAGAACTTGCCACACAAATCAATCTGAAAATGGACAATGCATGGGGCATTTTGCGTTGCCTCGTCGAAATTGTGCAACAGCAGCCCGATGGTAAATATCTGATTATGAAGGATCCTAACAAGCCGATGATACGAATCTATGATATACCCGAGAATGCCTTCGACTCTGATAACAACGATAACAACGAAGAGGCCAGCGATGATCACCCAATTCCTAACTCCGATTCCAATTAAATTTATATTCCGCTGGCTTTAATAAAATGATGTGATGTCAACAAAATAATTGATGCTTAAATTCCAATTTTAATATTTACTATGGATATAAGTATTTATTTTTCAGCTCATAATATTTGTCATTAAATATTAAATAAAATAAATGAGGTCTTTGTTCATTATGTATGAGACTATTATCTATATTAACATATTGGCAACATAATGTTTTTCGTTTACTTCGTATAACAGCAACTTGGATACCGAAATTAAACCAAAGCATATTGTTGCAAGTTCAACATGTTCCATATGAAGTGGCGATGATTTGGCACAGGGACAACGCGAAAAACAATTCCGGAATAGTCAATTTCCTGCAATTTCCTCCAATTCTGGTGACCAGAAGCAGGCGGAAACCTCCAAAAGAACTGCGTTTAAAAATCATTTCACAACGATAAATATGATTCACCAGATAATTTACCATTAATTTGAAAATTATTTGATACACATTTTGCCAATAAATTATTATTGTTATATTCTTGTGAATTTGACAATTGAACTTTACTCAAATCCTCGAATATTTGAAATGCATATCCAACACCTAAAATGCCATAAAACGCCAGGAATTGGCTGCATTTATTTGTGGTTATTTCTTTGTTCTATAAAATGTAGATTTGCATATATTATTAACCGATTAGATTTACTTAATGGACATTTGATGTCCTTGTGGAAAACAAATTATGAATAAAAAAAAAAACATTATTGCTTTTGAATTTTGAAGTGTGACACAATCGAAAATTTTAATTTTTAACATGCCAAGATTTTATATTTTTGACATAGAAATATTGCCAGCAAAATGCTATCGATATAAATAATATTGACAATATTTGAAGACCATGTATTGATGATCTTCAATGCTTTGCTCTTATAGTTCGACTCATAGTTACCCCCAAGCTGTGAATGCAGATAAATGTGATCCTGACAAGCACGAAACACAAATGCCAGTTGTGCTTGACTGGTGCAAAACAATGGAAATAAATACAATTTAAATTGAGTTTTTGACCAAGCAAACAACACAACATATTTGTATGAACATTCATGTATGTCAGCCTCAATGTGTACATGTGTGGCTCATTCAATTCCCACTAACACTGCATCTCCACCATCCTCGACCAGACCTCGAGGTCTGACAAGAGACACAGTTATTTGATGATAACATGTCGGCATCAATCATTGCGGTTCTGCATACAAAGAAATGCGAAATGAAGCCAAATAAAATAAATGTTCATTGTCATTGTGTTGGAGTGTGTGTGTTTAGATGACATTTGACATTCTCACATATATAAATATATATATATACACATATATATATATTGATATATGTATGTGTATATGCAGAGAGATGTAATTTAGCCGAGCACATTCGCTTGTTGTTCAGTCAGAGCTTGCCTCAGGTTCAATAAATCACAAAATGGCATCAATCTATACAAATTTCGAGTCAATTTCATTAAACACAGCCAGCACAAAATATGTTGTGTGTTCAAATGTTAATTAAATTGTTGATGCTGCCAAACGATTCAAAATTCAATGGCAATCGAATTAAGAACATAATTAATCGTGATAAACACAGTAGTCCGGAAAACATCCTTTGGGAGTTCACTCGAATGCTGTTCCTTTTCTAGCCACCAATTACACTAATTGCGACTTTGTTAACAGAACTATTCATAATAAAAAATATCTGAGCAGACACAAATTGTTTACAATTTACTACTTCAAATTCTTTTGTAGCATTTTAAATACATTTTTATGCGTAATAAACATACATTTATAATTATTTTTGTTTATAGTTATTTAAATGAATACAGTTTAGTAATAAAAATAAAATAATATAGTATTTAGGATAGGCCAGAAATACAAAAAAAAAAAAGAAATAAAAAAATGTTGTTCAATTAAAATATTTTGTTTGCAAAATCAACATGTCCGGACTAACTACAAAATGACTTTTGTTGGTGGTTGCACCACAGAAAGTTGCTCACTTGGTTAGCTGCCTGAGTGGTTGCCGTTCGGCTTATGGCTTCTAGTTTTAGCTGCTGGCTGATGGGGCTTGGCTTGGCTTGGAGTTTTTTGGCTTGGTCGGCGTGGGTGGGTTGGTGGGTGAGAAGTTGGGTGCTTTGTTGGATTTCAAGGTCTGTGCTTGGCTAACCATGCCGTTGAAAGGCGTTTAACAAACTGCGCACTTGCCACTGCGAGAAGCGGCATCAACTCCGTACCAGGCTCAAGTGGCGCTTCAATGCAAAACTTTGTGTGCATTTTAATGCACAGGCCTGGCAAGGGGGGGGGGGGCTGGCGGTGGCCAGCGGGTGGTGCAGGCGGCACTCAACCGAAGGCATTTGCATATGGGAACCGCAATCGGGGGCTCAACTGAGGAATGAAAAGTTAAGCGTCGAATGAGGGCGACAAATTGCAAATTAAACTCTTTTGCATTTTACACACATGAAACTAGTTTTAAATGAAAATACTAGACACACACACACACACACAGACGCGTGCACACACCAACTTTTGTTCCCAACTGTGAATTTAATTTCATTTAAATTCAGAATTATGTCCCAAAACCCCAAAACCCCAAAACAGATATCAGCGCCTAAGAAATTTAAGCGTTGCGCAGCCCGCTGGCCATTTAACCGTTTAAGTAACAAATCAAATACCCCTCCCCTGACCACCCCCCCCCCAACCCTCACACTGCATGAAAAACCCCTTTGGCGAGCGGCTGCTGGAACGAAATTTTAAAAAGAGTTTAGAATTGGAAGGATGCAAACTTTTTAAATCTCTCGCATTTACTTTGCCTTTTGGCATATTTAATTTTGCGACTCCTGTCAAATTTCAGTTTCTTCTTCTTTTTTTATTTTCAATTTTTTTGGTATGGGACGAAGACATTGGCCATGTCAATTTGTTTGACTTTTGCCGTGGCGCTCGCAACTTTTCAAACGCAACTCATTTAAATATCATTTGTCACAAAAAACTTTCTTTCTTGGGAACAGGCCAGTAGCAAAAGTATGTAAAGCGCTAGGGCAAAATCCACAGAAAAGTTGGCTATAACTGACCGAAAACTGAAGTGGTTTTGTCTAGCCTAATATAAGCTTAGAAATGAGGTTTACTCATGGGATAAGGTATGAAATATATGGCTTGAATATGTATGTATTCATGTCAGCTTTGTATTGCTCCTTTGAGGTTAACCAGACGAATGTTCTGTCACTAAACTGTTGATGATGGCCAAGTTTTGTTTAAATAACAGCTATAAATAACATTGGTAACAGCTTCCAATTCATTTGCAGTTAAGTTTGCCTCTATTATTATTAAATTGGCAATTAAAAGGCAATTAAGAAAATATTACAACTTAAAATTGATTGCAAATTATATAAAAAAAAGTGGGCAGTCATTAATAATAAATACAAGTTTTTTAACTAAGCATTTCATTAATAATAAATACAAGTTTTTTAACTAAGCATTTCATTAATAATAAATACAAGTTTTTTTAACTAAGCATTTCCCTGTACGAACTTATTTTACAGATTGCGATAAGGATAGCTCTTGTATATATATATACATATATACATATGGATAAGTCGTTAGATGCCGCATACAACAAATCAAACCGAACCGAGAAGTGGCAGTCAAATTGTTAGCATCAAATTAGAAATCAGTTAGAGTTGCATAGAACTAAAATGATAAAATACAAACTTTGTAAACATTTTCAAAAGTTTTTCGGGTTTTTAAATCTGAAGTTCCATGCGTGGAGTAAAGTTTTAGAAATGTTGAAAAATTATTATAAAAAATGTGAATATAATGCAAGCAGCAGACTCGACAAAGGGGGGGTGGCGGGGTAGGTGAGACGTTAGCTCAGATGTTTAAATCATTCATATTCAGCCACAGCCAAGTTTTGGTGTGCGAAATCATTGCGCTGACACCCTGCACAATGGCTGCAAAAAGTTTTCGGCCCCACCCGCCCCATTGCATTATGGCCTAAGAATTATCACCAGCCTGGCCGGAAATCAGGAAATCATTCCTGATTTCCGGCTGCGTCTCGCACAGATTTTTACATCTAGCTACACAAAGAAAAATAAAGAGTATCAAATTACTAAAATAAAAAAGCGAACAATAATCGGAGTTCCTTTAAGTGTTACACAACTAAAAAGTACATTTTACATCAAATACATAATTGGTATTTATATGAAATTTTAAATAATTTGAATTAAACTAAATTAAAAGCCAATTTAGCTCATCTGTAAGAATAAATTGGAAGGATGATTGCAATTTCAGGGATTTTTAAATGTGAACAGGGATTCTTGATGGTGCAACAATTGATATTAATTAATTCTACGAAAATTGTTTAGCATAGAGTAATATTAAACACATCTCAGAAATTAATAACGTGTCTTTTTCTCAGTGTAACAGCTAGCAGCTCACAGATTGCAGCTTCTTACAGCCACAAAACATTTTTCATAGCTGCCGCTGCTGGGTCTACTGGGGCGAATGGGACCTCCAACTGGCAATTGAGTAACTTCTGCTCTACACATTTCTAATTCGTTTCGCCCTGCCCAGAGCCCCCCCTTCCCACCCACCAGACTTCACAACCCGTTCGCATTCTGGCCGAGTGCAGCTGCCGCATTTGGCAGGTTGTCGATGGCATCGATGCGGGGCTGCCTCTTTCTGCGTCTGCACATTGAGTGGCACTGATCTGGGCGCCGCTCGATGCATTGTGGGTCCAGCCATAGTTGGGTTGGGTTCCTGTTGGCCTCCGTTTTGGAGTGGGTTGGATTTGGTTGCTGGCTTGCTGGGTCAGAGCCAGCCAGCTGTGCTGAATGTTGGCAAATCTTAAATTAAATTCATTGAATACTTGTCAAAATATTCCATTTGCAGTTCGCTCGTTGCTCGTAATTGAATTTTTGTTCATGCCACATGTGCACTTTGCACTTTTGAATAATTTTACACGCAATTTTCGAAATATTTCTGGGTGTGTGTGTGTGTGTGTGTGTGACTCGCTCCGAGGCAGGCGGCGTTAGGTGCTGCTCGTGGGTCACTCTTTCAATTGTTATCCGTTTGGAAATCCGTTAAGTCATCAAGTGCCAATATTGCAATTCAGCCGAAATTGAACTTAACTGCGACAAATGTGTACCATTTGAATTTTTGCAAAGAATTGTGTGTAAACCTAAACAAATCGTAAAAATCCTTGGTGTGTCGATGGGCTTTTGGCTTTACAATTGAGTAAAGCATTTAATTTTGTAAAATGTATATAGTATAGTACACAAATTAATATTTATATATTTTACAAACTTAACAGAGCGATTAGCATTGCCCAATTCCTTTTACAAAGTATTTTTTTATTTTATCAGTCATTTCCATATTTTAATTATAAGTATTTCATTTATCACCCACACACCAAATAATAAATAATAATATTATCTTAGTTAAAGCAATTAATATTATATTTTGAAATTTATGTGTTACTCATAATTCAACTGCCATTTAATAAACATATTTCCATTGTATTTACACAAATGCTCAAATGGGCAATTCAATAGAGCTGATGGTATTTGCATGCAGTTATCTGTAATATATTTTTATACATATGTATTTATATTGTATTTACTTTATGTATTTACTTAACTTAGATAACTTTGTCTCAAGTAATTTTCGAGAAAATCAAATTGCGATGTACGGTTTTTATTTTTCTTTGTTTTTGTGCCTTAGAGAGATCAAACACAGCGCTTTCATTCCACGTGATCTGATATGGTGATTATGCCAAGCAGATTTTATATTCCTTGTGTGCTGTCGGAAGGAGCAGGTGGGATGTGTGTGTGTGTGTGTGTGTGTGTGTGCAAAAGGTAAAAGCAAATCAACAAGTTGTTTAACTTCAACGCACACCGACTGAATATTTTAAGCTCGTCGAGCTCTTAACTGCTTAAAGTTTTTAACATAAATATTAAGTATACGCAAGCGAAACACACAGACACACACACACACACCCGTTCGAAAATAAAACAAAATGCACAAAGTATGCGAATATGGAAAAGAAGCAGAAAAGAAGCAAAACCAAGTTCAACAAAGGTAAAAAGAAAACCGACGAACAACAAAGTTGGTTTTCCTTCTTCTTTTTTTTTCTCTTGGTTCTTTTGTGCATTTTGCCAAAAGCATGAAAATCGATTACCTGTGCCAAATGGAAAATACCCATGTGTGTTCTTGAGTGTGTGCCTGTTTGAGTGTATGCTTGAGAGTTGTTGTGTGTCTGTCTGTGTGTCTGTGTGTGTGTGTGTGTGTCTGCGTAGTTGTGGCAATGCGCAACCTTACCGAAGCGCATCAAATGTTTTGGCTTATTGGGGCGCAGAAAGCTGATTGTTTTCCCAGTAAGTAAGAAGACTTTGCATAAGCAAAGATGTGAATACATTTGAACAAAACAACATTCAAATTACCAATATACGAATATAGCATTTTTACTCATCTCTCCCCCCACCGCTCAGGCCTCAGGGTATCTGTTTCATATGCAAATGCGAATGAAGGCTTCTTAAATGCCATTTGATTTCGTTTAATTTCGTATTTTCAGCCCATTTGCCTGGCAGCCCTTCTCCCAGATACGTTGCAAAGGCAATAAATAATGGTCAGAAAACAATCCATCAAATGCAACTCGTTGCTTTTTATTTCGGCTCGAAGTGCAACTGCCTGAAAGACTATTCACAGCTTGCTACACAATTTGCAATGATTTTGTTCAATTGATTGCCATCGATTGCCTTTGTCTTGCCAACAATCCCCTCGAATTGTGTTGCTCTCACCCTCAAGCCAAGGGTAAGAGGGTAACTTAAAATTATCACAAGTTTTGTAGGTAACACACAAAATTCTGTTCTAATTTTTATGCCTAATTGCGATAAATTATTTATTATTTATGATTATTATTTTTTATTTATTTTTATCAATCATCAGTATTATTTCTCATATACTCAGCAAATTGACTATTTTAGCCACCTAGCATATGTCATCAATATGTGGGTTAAAAGTCTGTTAGGGTATTTCTTTGGACTTCAAAGGATAATAAGCGATAGTTTCTAGGATTTTATTTTATTTGTAGCAAATTAGGTTTTATCCTTCGACCTCCTTGGACTGTCGAGGACGGGTTGCCACTCTCAGTTTTGACTAGCAGCTGATGCAACGACAAAGTCCGGTCTGGATGTTGGCTGGCTGTTCTTGGCCAAGTCGTCGTATCGGTCACAATGTTAATACAACACAACATATATAGATACTTGTATTGCTTGTGTGCTTTTGCGTTGTATTTGCACAAAGTTTTGCACAAAATTAAATTCCATTCGACCCAATCTTCAATCTGCAATCTTTACCTCACTGCAATCTGCAGCACTTGCAAGTCTCTTGGCTGGCAAAATTTCCATTATTGCAAAATAACCCAAGGGTGGGGGGTGAAATAGTTGCTGGCAAGTGTATGGTTTCTCCCACACCACTGTGTGTGTGGGTGTGTGAACACACTCAATCTCATTGTCGTTCGCTAGCCAGTGTGGCAGTATCCAGAAAAAGATCAAGTGCAACACTTGTTGGCGTCACAAAAATGTATCTCAAGTTGATTTTGATAAAGTTACGCGAACGATGTGAACAGTTCTTGGCAGCTGCACAGATTTCCAGGCCACATCCCACATTCTTTTTCATATATTCCTTTTCTTTTTTTCGATGGGATGTAAGGTTTCTGTAGGTGTTCGAATTGGTGTTTTGCAATAAATTGTATTAAAAGGCATTTGAAATATTTGCGTACATATATTAGCAGCAACTTTTGCTGTTCTGGTCGGTGTAAAATCAAATTTGCAGTTGCATTTTTTCGTTCTGTCGGTAAATAAAAATAAAAAAAGAGTTTAAAATAAATATTTATGATTTTTGTGGTTTGAGCAATGCGAGAACAACATTTTATTTAATATATGTTTTTATCTTATACATTTTATCTAAATAAAGTTGTTGACAGATAAGCAAAATTTCTATAAGACTAAAATAAGTTTTTCATAAAATATTGGAATTTGTTTTCTTAGAATGTTTGTAATTTATTTTGGGCACAATGTTAATCTAAACTATGTCTAATGAACATAAATCTCAAATATTACAGACATAAGCTAGACCGTAACTGATTCGGATTATTTATGTCGTGATGCACTTATGAGTATTGACAACAAATGTTTTTCGGTTAAATTCTTTAGTGAAACAATTTAATTTTATTGGAGCATAGTATTTTTAAACTTTATGCTGAGCATATTGGTAGCTGTCGCATGACTATCATGAATAACCTGAGTAACACAAAAACGGCTAACCTTTGAATCTATATATGGGTGTGGTTCCCCATAGATTGAGGCCACCCCAGCCATAAAACTTATCTTGTGTCCTGGCTGTCGTCTCGCAAAAATATATCATTTTTAATGTGTCTGAATTTTGTGTTTCTTGTTGCTGTTCTACTTCATCATATTCTTTCATATTTTTCTTCTTGAAATTGTTTTCATGTATTTTTAGTTGAGTTTATTTTTTGCGCGCGCTGCTTCGTTATTTTTGCGCCACTTACTTCCGCACTTTAATGTCCAACATAAACTCTGCTTTACGGTCCTTGCCAAAACAAAATGCTGCCCCGGCTCTGCCACGATTCGACTGCTTAAGCTACCACCACCACCACCACCGCCCCTCATTGCTGCCACAACCACTCGTTGGCGCTCATTTATGTCTCTGTCGACGCATGAAGGAGTGTGTCAAGTGTCGGGCGTTTAATGAGCTGATTTGAATTAAATTTTATGTGCACAATCGCATTAAGAGCGAATTTCGTGCTGAGTACCAGACTCACATATTCCTGCCACACACATCTATGCATGTAGGTGACACACATACCAAAATATGTGTGTGTGTGAATTTGTGTAGGTTTAGTTTTGTCGAGTTTCCATAAATTAATAAGTACCTTGCTAAGTGAACATCCAGTTTCTAAAAATTTAATACTACTGATATCCGCATTAATCAGAGTAAAAAATTAGGGTAGAAGTGAAAGTTTATTAAAATAAAAATAATAATTATAATAAAAATATTTAGCATTCTTTTAAGTAAGTATGCACAATTAACAATTAGTTTACTAATAATTAAAGACTGATAATGAATAGAATAAACAAATTAATTTCATTGGATTCCACAAATTCAAATTAAAAGCGATACAAAAAATGTTTTAATTAAAATAATAATAATATATTACGATTGTCAATCAGCGGTAAACATTTAATGTGTGTATAATTTGCCACTCAACAAACATTTTAGACAATTTTATTTCATATTTAATAGAATCAGCTTTAATTAAATATTCTTACTCACTGTGCGGCAGCAGCTATGAAAACGGAAGCGAATTAAATAATTCACGCTAATCAGCACAAATCACAGCTACACTTGCACCCACACAACAGCCCCCCACCACCACTCTCCATCTAACTGGTGGAGCTGACGGGGGAGGGGGTCCCCGGCGGTGTCAGTGGCGACGCCTGTCAACTGAATTTAACGTGACATTTGCTTAATTTGAATTTAAATACCTGCTTGCACACAACAGGAATGCCAGCAAAAAAATAAAAGGAAAAGAAAAGAAAAGTTAAAAAAAAAAGAAAAAAATATAAGCGCACAAAGTAGATAAATCTGACACACGAAAATGAGACAAATAGTGGGGGATGGTCGCAGGAGTGCCATGCGGGGAGTGGATTGTACTGCCAAGTGAAGGTTGTGCAGGTAAAAAAAAATATGCCATGGAAAATCAAGCAAAAATAACGCGAAAAACATGTTGGACGTCGCACGGCGAACTCTGATTATCTGAGTGTGTGTGTGTGTGTGTGTGTTTGATGTGTGTGTGTGCTTCGGCTGGTTTCTCTCTGGCTGCTTACTAAATAAGAAATTATTGTGAGCACATGCAGAGCGACGTTGATGTGCCACAAACAGCAGCAGCGCCATGTTGAACTTCCGCTGCCGCAAACTCACACACACCCACACACAAAGGCAGGAAATGCCGCACACACATACACCAATGTGTTGACCAACTTTCATAACAAACAGCAAAGCCAACACTCAGGCAAAAAGAAAAAAGTTGGTGTGGCCAAAACAAGCACATAGACACGAAAAGGGAAGTTGACCGCTTGCCGCCTCCATTTGTCCCGCTAAATAAGAGTGTGTGCTTGTGTGTGAGTGTTTTTGTGTGTGCCTGTGTGTTATTTAATGTATCCTAAATTTATTGTGCTGTTTCCTTGTAGCTGCTGCCGCGCATTAAATGTACATAAACTTTGCTTTTTCAAACATGTTCCCTATGAGTGTGTGCCTTGTGTGTGTGTGTGTGTGTGGCATGCCGCTTGTCAGTATTGCGCTCGCATCCGTTTGGTCTTGAAACCTGCAAAAAGGCAGCACATGTGTACATGTCCTTATGCGTGTCTGTGTGTGTGTGTGTTTGTGTATAAGTTTGTGCCTCTGGCTGCATTTTTGCAATTTACAACATGAAAAAGACGTCGCCTGTCTGACATTATAATGCTGCAACGGCGACTTTTGCCCCACGGCCGTCGTATGCATTTCCGGCAAGCAACTCCCTTTATCCCTGCCCCATGCCACAATGCCACAACAGCGTAGGTTGACAACTAGGATGTTTTGCAAGCATTTGCTGCTGGCGCTTTTAATACCCTACAGTTTTATATTCGGTTCAACACTTGCTTTTTAATCCAATTAAGTTTTTAAAATGCATTTTAGTGCTGTGCCCAATTAATTTTAATGGCCATTTAAATGTCAAAAAATAATTTAATACACTGCTTAATGAATTTAAACTCAAAACATATTATTGACAAGTGCACTTTACCAAATGCATTTTAAAAATGTACTACAAATTTTAATCGCATATTGAATGTGCCTTCTCACTTCAAATTTTAGTGGCTTAAATGTTTAGAGAAATTATAAATAAGCTGCTTACAAAATCACATTAATTTCTGAATAGGTCACTCAAAAAATTCCAATTGAACAAAACTCTTAATACGAAATATTATTTTGCATTGCAAACATTTATTTGTTATAGCAATAATATTTTCTTTAAGTTAATTTTTAATACTTTTCGGATTTATGTATTCTTATTTTTATTTTTTAAGGTAAGCTTATTAGATAAAGAAAAAAATTAGTTCTAAGTTCAGCTCCCACTCAATAAATAATTGTGAGCAAAAATAAGGATATTCATTTGAAAACTATAAAAATGTAATTGAAATAATATATTTCGCCTTTTTTCTTACAGACATCATCTATGGAGTATCTTGTAGTCCTTGTTGTTGATAGCTTGTTTATTTGGCGTATATTTATTTTATGTTTTGTGTTGTCATTGTTGTTGTTGTTGTTGTGGGGTTTATTATTGTTGCCTCACTGGCTGGCAAAGTGACACAAAGAGTCTTACACTTTGTGCTCTGTTTGTGTCGGCCTGGCCCCAAAGTGCATCTGCGTCTGATTGTGTTTTGCAAAACAAACTTTTTGCCAGCCAAACAATACCAAAGGCAAATTTCCAACGTAAAAAGACAGAGACAGAAACAAAGGAATGTGAAGGGAAGGAAAGGTAGGGGAACAGGGTGAGGAGCAGGGAGAGACTGTGTTCAGGCGACACACACAGTTAAGCATAAACAAATGACAATGGGAAAGTCACACGGGGCGTGTGATTTCTGTTGTTAGGGCGCACTTGTCTCGTATTTAGGAAGCCATAAACAATACCAAATAAATGGTTAGAATCTAGCTGCAGAAGAGCGGTCAAATGTGAGCGGGCAAAGTGCAAGTCACGATATGTAATCTTAGTCAAACGATTTGCCCCTGCCACCATCTGTCACAGTCCGTTATGCAGCTCCGATGGAAGTTGTCCACTGGATTTGGCAAAAGTTGTCGATTCCGGATTAGCTCTCAATTCTGTTATAAAACTGCAAATTTTACTCCTATTTAGCTAAGGCATATGTGGCAAGTATTTAGTGTTAATCATGCTGAAAACTGAATAGTTTCATTAAATACCTTAATTGTTTAGTTAGTTTCCATTTTTCACAAAAAATTGTAATAAAATATATAAAAAAAATATGTATATATATCGATTATGCTTTACTAAATATTTAATAAAATCACATGCCTTCAAACTTTATTAGTTTAATTAACAAAGTTGAGGTTAAATCCACCAAGCAAACATAAATAAACACACACCACATTAATGATGTATATGAGTTTGGAAATTAGCATAATGTTTTTCAAAAGGTTGCCTAATTAAATAATACAAAAAAAAAAACAGCCAACCACATATAAGCCACAAAAATGTTAGCCACACGTGTGGGCCAAAGAGAAAACCAACTGTAAAATTAAACAATCATTATGCAAAGTAATTACGGCTTAAAAGTAAAACCAGCTGTTGACAGCCAACAACAAAAAAAATCAATAGAAAATGGGATCAAAGGGAAACTTATAACAAAATTGTTTCAGCCGTGAAAATTAAAGGGAAACGGCAACTTTAACTTGGCGTCACTTCAGTAGCTATTCAAAAGTCATTTGAAGCAATTACCGATCAAAGGCCTGAGGCTTGTAGGTTAAGGCAGCAGAGGACAGCACTGGGCTGAGGCTGTGTGCAACAAATTGCTGCACGTTACTCGACATCGTCAGTGGCAGGCAAGACAAATTCCATTTGGCTCATACGAACTATTGACAGTTGCGGTGCAGGTACGGGTATTGGCAGAGGGAGATAAATGATGGTAGGGGCTGGGTAAAAGGAGCTAGTATTTACCAATGGGCAGCTGATGATCGAGCTGCGAATTGCTGTAGATGTTCCAGCAAAGAACACACACACGCCCACACACACACACACACACAACCAAGCAGCAGTAGCAGACATTGCATCATAATGCAAACAGTTCGAGTGCCGAGAAAGCTATTTTCGCCAGCAGTGTGACGAGGCTGAGGGTTGTGTGTGCACTTGCTCTTGGAGATGTACAACTATACATATATATGTACATATATATATAGCAGCTGCTGCTGGCATGCCACGCCCACAAAGAACACCCGCCAGCCCGCCTGATGACTGACTACTTAAAGCGAAAGTAAACTTTGCTTTGCTGCCATTATGCGAGAGTATGCCAGAGTTGCCTGGAATGCATGTCACAGTGGATGTGGCTGTGGCTGTGGATGTGGATGTGGCTGTGGATGTGGATGTAGATGTGGGTGGTGTGTGACTGAGGAGCAACTTAGAAGTGGGTTATTGGGAAGCTGTATGTGGCTTTGGTAGGTGTGTTTCTTGCGGTCATTTAGCTTTTCCTCAATGCAGCGTGTAATGTGGTCGCTTATAGGATAAAATGATTGCTGAAAACCATTCTTCACCAGAGCAAAAAAGAAAGAGAGAGAGAGAGAGAAGGAGAGAGTGGATAGAGATTGCAACTTATATGAAATGAACTCAAAAATGAATTATTTCAGTTTGTATTATCCTTTAAATAACATACAATAACAATTCAAATTAATAATAAAACAAACTAAAAAACCGTATTTACTGTTGTGTCATATTGCCTAGACATTGGTCTTACAAAATGTTTAACATTCTCTGTTTAAACAATCTTTTGATATATTTATATTTAAACAGAAATTGAACAAATTTATACGTAAATTCCAAAATGTAGCATAATATTCAAGACGGTTGCTTAAGCCGGAGGCAGTTAAAGAGTGTATTCTCTGCAAGAGCCCTCAGCAAATATAAATTATCTAAAACGATATCGTATAAGGTTATTGCCTTCTAATTTAACTAGAGGCATATTCGATGAATAAATTTGTTATTATCCTATAGCAATTTTCATTAAATTGATTGTTCGTTGGCGAATCTTAATTCGATGAAAAATTATAAAATGTCCATATGACTTGAGACATATTCTAAAAAAAACATTGCTTTATTTATATTATATTAAAATATTATTTGAAAGCATATTTAAAATATTTTTTAAATACCTCAATAAAAACACCTTTTTCTGATATTAGACTTATTCAAAAGCGACTTTCCATTAAATTGTATTTTTGTTTTTCTTCTTAATTAATTGTTACAGTGCGAAAGTAGAATAAATTATTAATTTTGAAATGCGCTCTACTCTCATATTCTTCTCTTAGGCTAAAATATAGTTTTCCAATTCAAAATACAAACATACCAGAAATAAAATATTTGTTCGAATTTCAAATTTAATTTGTTTACCATCTGACGTTGGAAAATGGAAAATATGAAATTGCATATGCAACTTTCTCTCCCTCTTGTTTTCCCGACACCCCCCCTTCCACAATCCTGGTCCATCGCACTTGACATGGATGCGCGTATCAAATCAGTTCAAATGTAAACAAAGAGCGAAATACGCGACTTTTCATTAATTCATTTGCATTTATTACAGTGGTTTTGGGAAATGCGGCCAAGATCGACCTACCGACATCGTATGTTGAATTATTCATAAATTTTTCGCAGTGGGCAGCAACAAAGTTTATCAAAAAATAAAAGTAAAATAGCAAAAATTTGCAAATCAGCTTAGCAAATGAAAAATCTAGAGAGAGAAGCACATAAATAAAATTTGACTGTCTGATGTAGAGGTTGATGGAGTGGAGTGGTGGGTTGGCGAGGGGTAGGTAGGGGAAGACAGTCAAAAGTTGCACTCATTTGTAACAATTTATTTGATTTCGAAGGAAATATTTGGTCGGCTTTGCCTTTTACACTTCGTTTTTTCCCTCTGCTTCTGCGTATTCTTCGATTTGTTCTATTTCTTCTTTTTACGACCAATGCAAAAACGCTTATATTCAATTTTCAGCTCACGTAATATTGACAAATTATTAGCGGGGATTTTTGATAGCATTTGGTTCGTACACACAGACGACGCACACACACAGCCACAGACACACTGACACAAACACACAGACCGGAAACCATTGCCAGCACAGCATATTTGTTGCTGTATTTACTGCAGCTGGGCTTTGAATTGGCGTCGCCGGACTTTGTTTTAAATTTTTTATTGGCTCTGGTAGGTAGGGCTTGATTTTCAGCCTGTTTGTAAAAAAAAAAACATATTTAAATTGATTATTATTGCCCAATTGTCCCACTCCCCGCACAGTCTGAGCCTGGCCAGCAGACACCAGTCCCAAGCAAACAAATTGCTGTGCAAATATTTGCTATTAATTTCTATAGACAACATTTTTGTGTATTGCCGCGCTTAGGCAGAAATTAAGAAAATAGCTTGCCGGCGCACCGAGGATAGAGTGTGAAGCAGGTGGTTGGATCTCTTGTACAAGACAATGAAATTTTAATGCATTAATTGACATAAATTAGCCGAGTGTTTTTTTACCATTCGCCATTTGCCAAGCAATTTGACATTTTGCCACCTCTTTATTGCATTATTCAAATATCCCGAAAGCTCGTAAATACGCTTACAGACAGAGACCGCCTGCTGTTAGCGGGTTAACAGTCGGCTCATTAACAGTGCTCGTGAGAGCGCCAACTGTTACGCATGCGTTTGTCGCACTGTTATGACGCTGTTAGGGAAGCCAAACAGCTCTCATAATTTGACATTCGGCACTTAAGAAATTGCAACTGTTATTGGCCCATTGACACATATTTTCTAATTGGAATTTCCGCTGCACTGCACACTAAAATAAATAGTCTTTTGGAACTGTTGAATTGAGCTGTGAATTGGAAATAATTGCTGCATCGGCCCGGGCGTTGATATGCAGAATATATTTGAATATATTAATAAAGTGTATGAATTGAATAACAAAATAACAATTTCGCAACATAAATAAAATATATAAAATTTATTAAAAAAAAGGCTTATGCATTTTAAAGCTGCTTTTATATATCAATGCTTAAAATACGATAGGTCTGTTTAATTATATATAATTAATTTTCACTTTTTAAAAGTTTAAAGACAAACTAATATCTATATATATATTTTTGTTTTTAGTTTTTCAATTAAGGCACAGTTTCCCTTTAAAATAGTTGCATAATATTAGAAACCCTTAAGTGTGCGCTTCCTTGTTTCCAAGTGATTTCAACAAATGCGAACCTTTGGGCCAGGTCAAGCGTAAAGTTTTATTGTCTTAGCATCAACCCACAAAAATGCCTAATTGAATTTGAACTCATTTGATTGTTGCAAAACTTATAGGAAATGAGCAAATTAGAAGTCAAAGCTAGTGGCATGCCCAGCGTAAATTTATATGGTTATTGGCCTAAAGGGAACACATATACAAAAACAGTTTAGACACACACACACACACACACACATGCAAAACAATATGTGTAAGAATGAAAATGATTTCAGCTACGATTCAATGCACACATACAGTAGCCAGCATCTGTCTACTGCACTCAAGGAAGACAGAGAAAGACGGAGAAAGAGTGTGAGAGAGAGAGAGGGATGGGTGTAGCGTAGGTGTATGCCTCTCACATAAATCTTAAGGCATCACAACAAAAGGGACGAACCCGTTGGAAAGGTTAACGCCAATATTCTAATTAACTCATGCATAAACGAATAATAACAAACGCAAGTGCTATAAATTTCCACATGACTTGATTGATGGCCCCTTTTTGTTTCATTTTATACATGCACACAAACTTATACTTATACTATATAAGTATATATTATAGCCAAGCAAAAGTTGCCTTTCAATTGGCCCCAATTTGGCCAATTGGCGGCTGCTTATCAGTGCGCTTGTGTGTGGGAGTTAAGTTTAAATCTATTCACTTTAGAGGACATTTAATTTGCGGTTGCTGTTGCAGACAACACATTAAAGCAGAAAACTAAAACACACAAATTATTATTATACGACACAATTTTAACTCAACCTGCTTACATATTTTGGTGAACCACAATAACAACAACAGCAACGTCAACAATAACAACTTTTGGCTATTTTGTTAAGGATTTTGTGTGACCTCATTTTATAATCAATACTGTCAATAGTAACTTATGAAACTCACATCGAAGCCCGCACAGCAACAAGATTAATACACATAATAAAATAGAAAGTCTTTTCTCGCGCAGCCGAAAAACAAATTCTATTAAATTCATAAGGGCCAAATGCTGACCACAACTTAGACGGGACTAAAGCCCTGAAGCTGTGGGCTTAACTGAATTTTAATCTTGTTCTTGAAATGATTGGGATCAAATGCTCTGCGTTCAAATAATAAATAGGCATTTCAAGTTAACATAAATTAAATGCCGAATATAAGGTAGAAATACAGCTAATGTGCATTCATTTACAACTTCAATTTAATTAGTTTATATGTGTATATTTTATAGCTTAAATAGATATGGCTGCAACACAGTATTTTAGGTAATTCGAATTATTTAAGAGTGAAGACTATTTTTGGAGAAATGCCATCGAAATGAAATAATTGATATGAATAAAAATGAACCTATTGTAAAATAAAATAGCCGCTGCTGTGTGAGTACAATAGATAAATAAATACCATAGATAAGTTAGTATTGTTATGATATATAAGAGGAGAATTTTGAAATATAAACATAACTTCGAACTTACAACAAAACACAACATTTGTAATATAAGCTTCCCTTTTATTAGAGAATTTTAAAAATGTTTACTTATATAATACATGAATTGTACTAAACTATAATTCAAACGACAAATGGCTTAAAATATACCGAAAAGTAATATGCTTAAATTGAGCCAAGTTTTTGGCAGGTGGCCTTATTTAGGGTGTTATGAATTCTGTGCGGTATTCTCTCTTTTTGTCGGGCACTAAATCACAATTCATGTTGTTCTCACGTAAATCTCATTAGAAGGACATCAAAAAATTATTACCATGGCATTTTATTTACGATTATTTGATCAAATGTGGGACAAAGACAACGACCAGGACGAAGATGTAGACGCAGAGAAACGGAACGGAATGAAATGGACATAAAACAACAAACCGAAAAGGATCTATTCACACACACTAACAAACACACACTAACAAACACACACTTACACTCAACAGAGCGTATAATGCGACGCATTAAGGTCCATAAAGTTAATGCAAAACAAGCATAAGGCCAAAACAGAAAAGCCAAAAAATAAACTACTAACATGAAATGAGAAAAGGTGCAAAGCACAATGAAAATGTGAGAAAAGATATAAAAGTACAAATGTATTTATGTATTAAAAGTATATAAATATATATATATAAATATATATATTTATATATGATATATACAAATGACATGACCCACAAAAACATACACAAATAAATTAGATTAAAAACAAAAGAATAAATATATTGCGGTCAAATATCAAACAAAGCAAGCTTTTGTGACTTTTGTGTATTTGTGCCAAATTTCAAAAGAACCAAATTAACAACATTATTTTTAAGTGTGTGTTTTGAAAAAAAAAAACGATGGAGTTGGTTGAGCATTAAATATAACAGAAAGCACAAAAGAATTAGATTCGTTAAGCTGCTCAAGAGATATCAACCAGTTTCTATATATATAAAATCGAACCCCAAATCTGTCTGATAAATTTCACAGTCTTTGAAGTAATTTTATCTTATTTAAGCTATCAAGTTAAATTTGGTTAATTAAATGTATTATGGTTCCATTAAGCTGCTACTTATTGAAATCAACGCAAGTATGCCCAAAGCCAATTTACCACAGTTAGTAATAATTCAGATGCATTTCTAAAATTAATTTAATTTTATTCTTGATTGATATGAATGCCACATGAAATTGACATCAGTTGTGCAATTGTTTGTTTATTACTTGTTTATTGAATGAAATGTGTAAAGGTAACCGCAATTTGTACCATCTTCCAATTTGATTCAATGTGGTCGACATTTGTGGTTGAAACGCTCAGCAGGCATCATTTTGAGTAATTCTCTAGCCATCTCCTCTGTTGAACTGGTTAAACAAGCACATTTTAATTAAAATACTAAGACAACAATAATTGCTATGAGCACACAAGTTTAAATAGAGGACATGGCAGAGATGCTTAGACATTTGCCGGAACCAGGCATCACATAACCCATAACCCGAATGGCTTCGCATTCAATGCAGAATGCATCAAACTGGCCATATGAGCACGCACACAATAGGAGTGTGAATGTGTGTGTGTGTGTGTGACAGTGTGTGTTGTACTTGTGCTGGATATAAGCCAGTTATTTGTAAGCGAACTGAGTTAAAACCGACTGCTGCGTAGACAACAGCCAGCTGCGAGTAATGAATGATGGCAGCCATTTAACGTCACTCGAATGCTCTTCCAGCACTGCATTCTGCCCCTTTCCTCTCTCTTCTGTTGCGCATGTGCCTTTCCATTATAAATAACAACAATAACAGCAATGGTAACAGCAACTCGAAACGTAACGACTAAAATATACTCTGTACTCAGCCATACATACTTAGAGGCAAAATAAACAATACATTTCTTTGCTTTTCAGAAAACATCTTTTAACAATTCCAAATTTATTCACTTATCATAAAACTTTCTTTCTTATATATAAAAGTTGTTATTTATTTTGTTTTTAAACCATTAAGATCAGAAGCTTATAATTAAAATGTGTATCTACTGGATCTGATAAATAATTTATATATGCTTCATTAAATTGACATTGCTTTCTTCCAATTCTTCTAATAAATTCCAATTAATATTGATTGTATTATGATATAATATTTATATTAAGTAAATTAAGTTATCAAGCAATTGATATAAAAATAATATCATAGCTAAATTATAAATTATATATCGATTCTGACAAAGAATTCGGATACAGTTAATTGAGTACCTTTTAATATTTATTTTGAATTAATATTTAGTAAAGAAAACAAGCTTTCAAGCTATGCACAGAAGCCCATAACTAAATTGCCTTATTGGTAGATTCTGATTAAAAATTCAAAGAAACTTAAAGTTACTATATTGCAACTCTTAAATGCTTTTGCATATCATGTTGTGTAGGGTATACAAATAAGAACAACGAAAATCTGCATCAATAAAATTAAATTAATGGCAAAAGGTGAAGCTTTTGTATAAAACAGAAACCACATCGAGTGGGTTTTAGGTTTTGGTTAGTTTGTTCGGGCTCAGTTCGTTTAGTTGGCAGCGATCATAATTGACGAGTGGCCAAAAATGGCCACTTCAGATTAAAAATTAAACCCCCGACACTGGCCACACAATCACAATCACACACACACACACACACACATACAGATACACATGAGGCGTTGTTTAAACAATAGACTATGCATGATCCCATATCGAATGCAGTTTGCTGCACATGAGACCATCTTGTGTTGGCGCTGGATATGCACAAATAATTACTCTTGACTGGTCACTGTGCGTGTGTGTGTGTATGTGTGTGTGTGTGTGTGTGCTGTGTGGGGTATGTGCGGGTTGAATTGCCCGCAGCTAATTAATGATGCTAGAAAGCGTCAGTATAGTGTGTTCATGTATGTTCATGTGTGTGTGTGTGCGTGTGTGTGTGCGCGTGTGTGTGTGATGTTTGTGCGAACATAGCTGACTGCATAACTCATACGCAGCGTAGCGCACTTAATTCATTTATCTAAAAATGCAGCAACATTGATGTGTAAAATATGAAATCTATTATAAAAATGAATGAATATTATTCAATCGATTTGATACAACTGCCGCCAATAAATATTTGAATATCATTATGCGGGTTGATGCTATTAAAAACTATAAATATCTACGTATTTGCATGTGGCAGCATGTGGGTTATGCGGTTGCATGGAAATTCGAATATTTAAGTGGATTCATGAGTTGAGTTTATCACTGCAAAATTACCGCTTATTGCAATATTGTTCGCAGTTAGCCAATTTTATGAGATAGGCTATGGGAAATCTATAATTTCAAATCGATAAAATCATATATTTTCCACAACTTTAAGGATATAACTAACAAATTTGTTAAGTGGATTGATATGATTACCCCTATGCTGCCTCCAGCATTTATATGAAAGTATTGAAAGATACATTTCTTGATTCTTTGTTGCATTTAATGCATATAATATTTGTGGTACTTATTAGTATAGTTTTCATTTAAGAACATTAAATCATTTATAGCTACTGTGTTTATGAACTTTAATTTAGACCTATTTTTTTTCTAAGCTTTTATATATATATTTGTATTTTCAACTTTAAAAAAAGAAGATGGTAGTAGAAAAGGCATTAATGGTCTTCAACTTGCTAGGAAAAAAAAATTTTAAACTTATTCCATATCCTATACTATTACGAGCTTATTTTTCTGTAAAACATACTTAATTATACTCTTATCCGACATTGTCAAACCATTTGGCGAGACAATCATATATAGCCGCAATTTCATGCAGACAACAATATAACACGTCATTTGCGTAAATTTGTATTTTTTTTAATTAAATTCATTTTTGTAATTTCGATGGCAAATTGTTTGCCCTCATTACAAAGCCAGTCAACACATTTAATTATGCATTTTTTAAAGGATTAAAAGACGGGCAGGTTAAGGGTGGATGGAAGTGATGTGGGTGTGTATTTTAATGTTTGCATGTCATTTCAGTTTTCAATGGAAGCAAAAGCGACAGCAATAAAAAAATTTTAATTATAATATTTTATAATTTGCCATTTATATGAATTTGAAATCGTTTTGTTCACATTGGCGCCGATTGCCCTTCTTGAAACCAGCAGCTGAATCTGCGCACACCTTCATGATCCAGAATGCAAATTATAAATACCGATAATTGAATACACTTACAAATGAATATATAATATATGTATATCTTAAGTGCAATAGTTGATAAATAAAGAAATATATAATATTTACTGAAAATTAGTTGAATTGTTATTTGTTATTATTTAGTCGGCTTTATTTCGTCATATATTTTAACTGTTGTAAAAATCGATCCGCTTATGTGGTTCTTAAGATCTTAAAATATTCTAAGGGCATTCAAAGAAAGACGGTGATAACTAGCCTTCCAAAGTACACTTGAATGCGGTCGAGTCTTGGCTTAATAGCAGCGCACTTTAAGCCAAGTGCAAACATGGCCAAAGCCCACAATCGCCAATGCCAAGCCAAACAAAATGTTCTCTGCTTTGGCAATTCGCAATGACCACTGCCAGTGCCATTTTTTTGTGGAGCGGCGGGCTGCGGGGGCGGAAGCGCTTGGTTGTTCTTGGTGTATACTAAATATAATTGGTGAATGTTTGTGGCAAATTGCCATTTTCATATTATAGCTTTTGTGCTTGGTTCCAAATTGGTTTTATTGTTGGCATTTTATAGTTTTCGTCCCGTCACATGGCATATTTAGCCAAAAATTCGATTTTGAAAAGCATTCAGCGAGTACCTTGATATATTTCACAACTATTTATTATTCTTTGAATTACATATTTTAAAAGAGTAACTTTTTTTTCTTTAAAAAAAAAAACACTTCAATTTTAAGAACAACCTCGACTAGCTTATAAAGTACAAATTTTATTTGATTAATTAAAAAATAATGAAAAAACGGTATACAAAAAATTCAAAATATTCAAAATATTCAAGCATTTACAAAATTAACGCAAGCTGATTGGGAGGGTCATCCAGGTATATAAAATTAAAGATTTAAATATTTGCAAATACTTGCGTTCTATCTGAAATGTGGAGCACAACAGAATAAATTGCAATTATAGTAATCAACTTGCGATTCATGCACTTACAAATATTTATGCGACGGAAATGCACCGGAAGTTAGCTTTTTATACTCTGATTGCAAATGTATTATAACATATTGGATTTGTGCTATGAAAGATATGCTGTCTATAGAAACTTAAGACTTGGCATATCTATTACAGTGCTGATAAGAACCGACAGCCCTAATGGCAAAATATATTTCGAAAAGTGTAAGTCGATAAATATACATATCTCTCGCTGTTTTAAAGAAAGATTCATCAAACTTGAAGGGTGTTTTCCTGGTAACCTTCTTCAATTATACAATTTACATTATCAGAACATGACCACAACCGACTCGCTTACCGCCCCCAAAAATCTACAAAAGGCTATATATGTCTAGGCAACTCTTTTAAATATCAGTTTTTCTTGGCATAACCCAGCCGGTTCTGTAGCACCTTTAATCAGATTGTATAACTGATTTGTATCAGAGTATTTCACAGTCATGCATTTTCTGTTTCTCATATATTGTTTTTTTTTTTTTTATATTTTATGTCAGCTTTAAGATTCATGTGAGATGAGTAGAACCACGAGCTGGAAGTGCGAAATGTGCGTCATAAAGTGTTGTGCGGTAAAAGCAACTCGGCTATTTTCCATATTGGCACACTTCATTGGCTTTGACAGCGCATTCGATTTTCGTGCCTTATTGACTTTATTGTGGCGGAATCAGCGAGCAGTCGGCGGGAAAAAAGCAAGAGACAACCCATATATCTATATATGATGAACATATTAAATTCACGTAATGTTTTTTTTTTTTTTTAAAGATATAGGCCTGTTAAAGGCTTATATGAGTTTAAAGAGGCAACGTCTGTGAATATGAATATACTTTGATGTGAGCTGATTAAATTAAGGTAACTGCAAATATCTATTAGCTTCTTATGGCTAATATGTAATATATTTAAACAACGAGGTCAACTTGTAGTTGCGTTGTAAGTTGCCATTTTTTACCTTGACTTACATAAAAAGATATTCGCGATATGCAAAGCCATTGCAATCATTTTTAGAAAAACTGCACACTAAAAGACCAAAACCCCAAAAATGTCATTGGAAAAATGCCTATTGCAATGCGTAAATCAATCAGATCAATATTTTTTAGTATTTGCTTGATAAAATCATAAAATCATGTCATGCATAAAGTGCACACAACACACACACACACACCACAAACGTGTGTGTTTTCAATTTGTTTGGTTGTGTTCGTTCAGACGAGCTGTGCAAATTTTCCTTGATATTTTTGTGCAATGGCATTGGCAAAGAGTGAGCCAAGTGTGTGTGTGAACGAGAGGCAGAAAGAGAGAGACAGAGAAAGAGAGAGAAAGCTGGAGCGGGCAAACCAACGGGTGAAATGGCCAAAAGTTTCACGTCACACTTTGAAATGAAATATGCACCACTGCAGCGATTTTAGACACTTACCATAAAAATCATAAATAACAAATATTTTGACATTAAATACTTTTCCCTTTACATGATTTTCCAAGCCCACTTTCCGCCTCACTGCCAAATCAAGCTGCCAAGATTTACTGGCAGTCGATGCCGTGAACACCATTTTGCTGACACACTAAAGAAATAAGCAAATCAAATTCAAATCTTTTCATTTTGATTTTATAAAATAAAATAATTAAAAATTATTTTTTAATTAATAATTATAATTGCAATTATAATTATGAAATAAACTTATTAAAAACTATTTTTTAATCACTTGCTGAGATCTGGATATATCTTATGTTAAAAGTGCAGGTCAAATCGAATAGCCAATCTTTAAAATTGTATTACTATTAAATAGCATAAAGATAATGCTGACGACTGTTAATAAAAATGAGATCAATATGAAAATATATTTTAGTCATGTTCTTAATAACAACTTTGTGAATTTTTCAAAATGATTAATAATAAGTAGATGCATTCCATTTATTAAATAGAAACCTCGAAAATGTATCGATAATCGCGAAAGGGGACAGTTATCGATAAGATTAAATTAAATTGATATTTACGAGATAAGCGATACTATATATTTCAATTATTAATATAATTATAAAATTATAATATAATCATTGACAGATGGTCGTGGCTACATAGAGTCAATGTCATTATTTTTAGTGTATAGGTAAGAAGGCTCTCGGAACCTAGTATTGAATTTTCCATAATATGCTAAGTTTTTGCTTGAATTCGTTTCGAAATACGTTTCTGCTGATGTTATGCAAAATATGTCTAAAATGAAAACTGTTCAAAACTGTTGTTTTTAATCAGTCAACTGTTGCGAGTGCAAAGCAGCTACAAATGCGAATACAAATTTAGCAATGGGCCCGGCCCATTCCCCAGAACAGTTAGTTGCATTGGGCACAAAGTCCGGTGGAATGGTGGAAATGCATTTGATGGCGGCTATGGCACAAAATATGCAAAGCCACTCGAGCTATGAGGGGCTGGAGGCGTGGCGCGCTGTTGACAGCTAACGGCTGTAGTTAGCCATTGGCGGGGGGGGGGGGGGGGCGTGTTCAGGGGTGGATGCCGGAAGGCTAAAAGCCGCAGGGTGGCATAATCAGCGCAGCCAATGCAAAATTGCTCACAAAATGAAAACTAATCGATGGCAACGTGCGTTGTGGGACGGAACAGGTCGGAAACCGCTGCGACCGTCCGGGTCCGGGTTGCGAAAGAGGTGTAGCTATGGGTTGGGGAGGGGGTTGTTGGCACAACTGCTGATATTCGGTGCTATTCGGCACGATGGCGTTTTAGGTGTTTTACACGCTGGACGTGCATAAAATTGTGCACAGCGCTGTGTACGTGGCGGGACGACAGACCGAAGAGTCAGCGGAGGGAATTGGTTGTTCGGGGAGGGTGAGTGGGGGGTCGAGTGGATCGGCAAACGTTGTGACTCTTGTCCCCTATGTTGACAGTGCTGCCAATGTTGCCAGCGTGCATCATTTTGTATTCGCATCACGTATCGAAATTTAAATTAACACTTTTTTATGTTAACGTGCCGCGGTTGCAAGCGGCAAGTTGGCAAGTAGAAAAATCATTTTTTAGCTGTTTGACTCGAAAGGGTCAAGGGGCGACTCTCTATTAGTCACTATTATATATTTCATTTATTATTTTTTTGTGGTTATTTTATGTTCATTTTTTTTTTGTCTTAATTAGTCTGATGAATGCAAAATATCTAAAATATTCGATCAATTTACCACATATCAATTCATTCATTCATTTTTATCGATGGCTGCCAAAAGCGCATTTGCATTTTAATTTATTTCGGTATTTATTTATTTAACAATCACTTTTTTTGTATTTGTATGTGGCTCATTTTGTTGTTCACATTGTTTTCAATTTGTCCAAACAATAAACAGCATTTTCATTGAATTCAATGAATGCGGCCTAAATGAAGCGATTAGCTAGTGGCTTAGGAAGTAGTTTGGATATTATTTTTCAAAATATATATGATAAGCCATAAAATAACAAACAATTGGAATTTGAAGCCCTCATCGATGTTTCAATTGAATACTGCATGTCTATCTAAATATTTCAGTTAAAACAATGAACCATATTTAACACCAAGCTGTATTCATTTAATCTGACTTCAAAATTTTATTTAATTACACATATTTTTTCTTACATATCGTAAGAGCAGAAACCGCATTGCAATATATTTTTGGATCAGAATTACATTCGCTATTTACAATCTCAAATAGTATTATTTTAACTCTAAATAAGTAGAATAAACTATTTTCTATTGTTTAAATTGAATCGATTATTTTTTGTGCACCCCTCTAATGGAAAAAATCTAATTTTATTTGATCTTTTGTAATAATTGTGTAATTATGTAATCAATTACATATTTTTATTTGTTTGTTTAGGGCATTACCAAAGATTATCAAAGGAATTTCCCTAACGATAGTTTACCCCACCACACTCTCCCCAAGTCATTTCAGCTAAAACGGGAGACGATGAAAACGTGATTTTTATTACGATGCGCAAGTGCATTTTGTAGTGTTTCGCCGAGTGTTCTTGTCTGTCTGGAGCGCACTTCTGCCCCACTGTGCCCTGCAACAACGAACATAAGCCAATAACCAAGCAACCCCCTCTTCCCTCTTCCCTCTTCCCTCTTCCCACCCTGAATCAGGCCATCTTGTTACTCGACAGTTTTCATATCGCGTTGTCGCTGGCGATGGCGTTGGCGATAGCGAATGGCGCCGAGGCGCTCTTCACAAATGAAGCGCAATTAAAATGTCATTTTTATGCAAATTCCGTGCATAAGTGAACTTTTAATTAATTCAGCACTAAAATAAATGAGAGACACGCCCATAATTATGCATTTTTTCTGCAAGGGCAAACCTTCAACTTGTACCTTTTTGCTGTGCCATCATGTAAAATATCCTTTGCATCGCAAACTATTCAACCAACTTGGCTTGCAAGCAGAGTGCACTGATTAATTTTGAGGGACAACTCGTAAAATGGGCAACAACATTGCAACAGTAAAAGATCTCCCTAATCAACAATATGGCAGTATATAATAAATTTAATTTTATTACAGCCCATTAACTTATTTTATGCAGACTGTTAACAGATATGTATTTTATGTATTCAATTAATTTTATGTATAGAAATTAATTATTTAATGTTGTATCTTATGAATAAGAATATATTCGTTTAAGCATTTCTAAAATTTAGTATAGAAATCACATTGTTACAAAACCAATTTAGATAAGAAATACTCCCTAACGATTCGAGGTTAATTATCGTTTAAAATCTTAATCTTTTCTGCTGTCGTTCGCCGGCTGTACACAAAGTGGCTGAGTGGTAAAAAGCCAGCTGCATCACATACATAAATATAAGTCGGAAAAGCGTTAACATGTTTAAGCTACAGAGAATGTCGATATGGTGGAATGGTTTGGGCCCAAGTGGATAGACGGCTCTTGAGAATTGTGTGCGAAATCTAAACGAAGGCTCATTCAAGGGAAATTCTATGGCACTTTTTCCATTTCATTCAATTCGATTCAAAGCCATCTGCGAACTGTGAAATGAGAGAGCGAATGGCCCTTTGAGGGCTAACTGAACAGGCAATAGAATTGAAGGGCAGTGTTAACGTAAGGGGTTGTGCGGTAGGGGGGATGAGAGAAAGCAGCTATAATAAGCTCTATTTCCGCACACACACACACACACACACACACACACACTAAATAGCCCACAGTTACACACCTTGAGAATGGCAGACAGCCGCAGGTGCGAATAAAACGCTGAATTTGTGTGCATTTTGTAGGACGCGTTTCGCTTGGTGAGTTCCCTCGAAAAGAAATTGAAAAACATTTACCACAAACATACGTGCGTCTCGAAAATGCCAACTAGCGAGCCGGGAAACTTGCTGAATGGAAGTTCACCGGGTCGATGCTGGGGGCTGAGTGGGTGGTTGGCCGCTGTGAAAAACTAGCCCGACTCGGGCAAAGGGAACCTAAAACTTAACTGCTGCTGGCTAAGCACCTAAGTGCCAAGCATATGTTTTTCTCCACCCCCATTAGAAAAAAAAAAATCAGCTAGGTAGACACAAGAAGCTATTTTGATGTCCTCACCATAACTCCACTCCACGCCGGAGTAAACTTTTTGTGCTGCTCCTTGGGTAGAGGAGCAGTAGGTGAGTTTCCCTCAGTGCGAGGATATAGATAACGTGGCAAAGGGGCGGATCCCATGTGTTGAGCTCTGCACTAACAGCTTTTATCATTTTATTCGAGAATTTTACTTTTTGCCCGAAAATTGAAGCAATATCCCCAGTTGGAACAATATGGACACAATGTGATTTGTGCTCTCTTGTCATTTTCTATGTGCCGCAGATAGTGGACGACAGTTGAAAAAGTTGTCGATATATATATGTAGGAAGATATATGAGGAACTCATGACCTCGAAAAAGTTATATTCATGTGGGGTATAGTCTAACAAAGATGAGTGAATATATTGCTCAATATAATATATTTAAAAAGTTTGTGGTTGAAAATAAAAGAGGTTTCAGATCGTTTTTTATCCAATTTATATATTTATCCAATCAAATTAATCTTTACTTCGATATATAATTTGCTATATGTATTTTTGATTTAATTTTAATTTGAAAAATTGTATAAAAGCTTAAATGAATAAATAAAAATTAAATAAAAAAAAACAAATTGTATTTTTTTATAAACTGATTTAAATTTACAGTTTTTTAAGATCAGATAAATTTATTTTCAGTATAATTAGTTAAAATAGAGTCCATCTTTAAGTTGTGAAATTTATTATTGCATTTCATCAAATTGCCACAAGAGTTGAGGGTCATCAGGCGACCATGGCTGGTAAGCAAAAGCAGTTTCTTGGCACAGGATCTGTGTGGTAGTAGCAAAGATAACGAGCTCAAGCATCATTTGTGGCTGTGTGGCAGCGGCGACTATGGCCATTTATTACCTTGCCAACTAAGTAAGCCATCATCGTTGTATTTACAGTTGTTTTTTTTTCGCAGCGCAACATTTTTTATCACGTGCTGCTGGTGCGATGCGCACGTGCGACGTCAAAGGAAAAGAAATCGAATGAAAAAAAATTGAAAATAAGCTGAGGTCCGGCGGGTTGTGCCACATGAAGCGCACAGATTTCTCTCCGATTCTTTCGGCGTGCGCCACAGACAATATAAACAGCGTGACAGGCAGGTAACAGCAAAAAAAAATACCAAAAAAACAGAAGAAAAAAAGAGTTGATAGAGTTGAGTTGTTTTCCGAGCATTACACGTCGAATGCCAAAGTTTGAAAGTTAATTGTTTTAAAATCCCTACACGTTCAACCGGACCAAAAGTGAACAATTCCGTAATTTTGTATAATACCTTCAGACAATGCGAATTGGTTCGTATTTTGTACTTTGTCGTTGATATATTCAATTAGGCTGATCTCAGCACGTCTTTAACGAAAACACACAACACATTTAAGTTTTCATACACAGCTTGCATTACGCACAACATACCTCCGGCTCACACACGCTCACACACACACACACACAGACAATTACATAAACTCGCATTTGCCGCTGAGTGGCACAAATTAAATTACACGAAAGCCGCTTTTATGTTTTCGTCCAGTCCGTCAGTCAGTCAGGCAGGCAGGCATCCTGCCAGGCAGGTCCTCGTTCCTCGTTCCTTGTGCCTGGTGCCTGGTGTCTGATACCAGGATATTGAACGAATCGTAATTCAAATAAAACAATGTAATTCGTGATACTACATCGGCCACAGCACGAGGACGGTAAACAGTCTTCTGGGGATGCCTTGAACACTGATAGAACATGTTTGATAACATATCCAATGTCTGTGGCTGTGTCTGTGTGTAAATATATTTTTTATATCAAACTTTAGGCAGGCAACTTTTGGATATTTAAATAAAACTTGAATTCAATCATGTTAATTGAAATTTCCCTTGAAATTTGAATATGGTTTAGTTGAGAAATGGGGAAAATTTATGCAAATTTTTTAAATTCAATTAAAAAAAATATTAAAATAATTTGAAATACATACTAATTATCAAATATTTAATAGAAGTAAATTTAATATTTTATTCGAGGTATGATAATAAGTGTCTTGTTTAAATGTTATAATATTATATTCCAATGAGCACTAAATTATTATTGCAATTAATTATTGCGAAAATAGATAAAATTGTCAGCGTTGTCTTTACCACATGCTGTAGAAGAGAACACAATCAGATAATCCCACTCAGTGACCAAAAAACCAAAACAATTCGAGTGCAAGCAAAATGATTATATAGCACATAATCTTAAATGGAAGTGCAGATAGACAAAAGTACGCTTGCTAGGTAGCCAGTAATTTGGGGAATACGCCCACTCGAGTCTCACACACATATGAAATTTATGGTAAAACAGATGTACATGGTCTTTATTTATTTTGGGGCAGGCTTGCCACACTCCAAAAGAAACAAAAAATCCAGTCCGTTGTGCTCCCATAATCTCAAAGGAGCTCACACAGACACAGGCACAGACACTGAGACAACATTGAGATATTCGTGCTTGGGACAAAAGCCAAAATCATATCAGACAAAACATAAACATACAAATACGCGCAACACAACCATGAAAAGCAAATCCCTTTGCACATTTTCCGAAAATGAGAAAATGCTAAAGTTTTGCTCCGCATACGCTGAAAGACAATGGAAGAGCAGCCGCGGCTTTTGTTCCATAGGAAAAACACCAGTAGCAGCAGCAACAGCAAATTAACACAAACCTCAGGTTGCCCGTATTTGTAAATGAGCAAAAGGCGCAGCAGCTGCCACAGTCAAATGCGACTCTGCCCCAGTCAAGATTTCTTTCTCTTTTTGTGCTTCTGCAAAAGTTGATGAAATGCTGTGAGGAGCAGGGGGGGCAACAAAAAAAAACACAGTGGGGGTGAAAATGTTGGCTGTTTAGTTGTTAAGCGCATGGGAAGTTTTTCACTCCAGCTGTCTTGAGACTGCGTTTGGGCAAGGGGCAAGGGGCAAGGGGCAAGTGGCAAGTGGCAAGGGGCGAATGTTGTCGTTGTTGTGCGAAAGGAGATTGCGTTAATGTGCGTTCATGTTTACGCACGAGAATTAACTTATTTGTCAGGTACTTGTTAAGCTAATAGAGGCCCATTTAATACGATGAAGTGCAAATTGCTGGCACAAAACATTTGCGCTTCTTTTTCAATATCTGCATTTTTGATTACAAGCATCGAAAATGAGCAGATAGATTTAGTGTAAACAGTTTGTTGTGAGCTTTATTAGTAGCTCAAATGGGTTCTAGATTATATGTTCGCTAGCTCTAAAAACAAACCAAAAATAAAATATTAGTCCCTCAGTCTGCACTTCGATTGCAGCAAAATTTAAGTCCACTTAGTGCTGCGAAATTTTCGTACAGGTAAGCGTATTTCGAAGTGCACCAGATTTATATGGTTTATGGAAAAAGCATAAAAATTGAGTTAAGCGCTTGGTATTTATCAAAAAACACTGCAAAGGTCCGCCATTGAAAAAATTTGAATGCGACTGCCAGTCCAACACAAGCCAATTTAGCTGAGCCATAGAAATATACTATTAAATACCTTGTAAATATAATATTTTAGAAATATGGTAAGCTAAAGTAATATTAATAAAATTTTAATATTAATTATTGATAAGAATACAAAAAAAAAATACAATTATAAACTGTTATGTTTAGGAGTGCTTAGATTTGATTTAACATATAGGTAAGAAATATTTTTTATTTTTGCATTGATTTGACTCGGCTTTGCAGGGTGTATGTCGCAAGCCATGAACTGGACAATAATTCTGAGAGTTGAAATGGAAATAAATGTACAAATAAAAAAATAAAAAAAGAATGAAATGGTAAGTAAATTGTGAACGCCAGAATGAATTCAATAAAATAAATTGAGATTGATAATCACAATAGAAGCAACTGGCTTGAATGAAGCAGTCGGAAGGCAAAATGCCATCTCGAGCTGAAAATACAGCGTGCAGGTACTTGGGGTTATTCTTATAAATTCCTATAGATTTAATCGCAATACGATGTCAATATCGAATTTATCAATTTATCAATAGTATTGTGCTGTTTGGGGAGTTCGCATGCACAGCTGGCAACCTTTTTGGAGTGTGTGTGTGTAAATTTGCTCACGACAAAATCAGTTTGACACTTGGGAAACTGCCACAAATCACAGTTAACATTTGTTGCACGATTCAACTACAACGCACCAGACACAATGTGCCGAGAAAATCAAAATCAAATCAGTGCCGCATGTGCGACACACCCAAATGAAAAGGTTAGTACTAAAAACGGAAAGGCCGAAATATGCCAAAAGTTAGTGCATAATCCAATGCACTGAAGAAGTTCCTCGTATCTCTATTTTTGATATGGAAATTTGTTAATAGATATCTTTCGAAATTCTTAGCGTATTTTATATTTTTTCATTATCATAATCAATTTTACATATGTATTAAAATGGAAGACTTGAAAAGATATAAGCTGAAGCCAAATAAAAAAAATGCTTGTTTCTTGCTGAGTTTTTGAAATCGATTCTAAGAGAATTTTTATAATAATGAGAGAAACTTCATAAATTACATTTTTGCTTTCTGTATTTCGAAATTTTGTCAAAGAGTGAACAGATCCAAGCTCAACATAACTAGAGGGAAAATATAAAACACAAAACACTCTCAGCAAATGGCAATCCAAGTGGGCCGAGTGAGCGATATGTGGACATGTTCTAAACTTTCACAGAGTGTAGTTTAAGGGGGGGTGCTGGTTCGGGTAAGGGGCTATGTTGGTTGTCATAGACTGAAATTTGGAATTTCAGCAACAATAAAGGCCACTTCGACAAATGTAATTGACATTTCTTTAAACGTTTCCAACCAGAGACACAACTTTTGGATGTGTGGCCATGAGCTCATGCAATTTACAACATGCTGTGAGTATTTGGCTAGGAAATGGCTATAAGTGTAAGTGTGTGTGTGTGTGTGTGTGTGTGTGTGTGTGTGTGTGGGTGTGTGGAAGTGTACGTGTCTGTGCAGGAAGTGTTGGTGCTTAATGGCCAGTATCATGGTGCAAACAGCATTGACAGTTACTATTCAGTATAGTAAATACATGCGATACACACATATTGGACTTGTGCTAACATTTCCAGAAATGGGGCGGAAAGGCGTGCATAAATTTAATGTTCACTTCCATGTTGAGTTTCAGAAACTTTTTGAATTAATGTTAATGTTAATATAATTTCAATAAACTTGAGCTTAGCATCCTTAAGCGAACAAAAATCTGGCAACTACATTTATATTGTAATTAGAATTGGGTAAATTCCTTAACCAAAGATTCTGTTCATTTGCTACTTGCTCTTTCATTTTTTTCCATTTCACACTTGTAGTTGTAACCTTTTATAATGCCAATTCATAAAAAAGTGATTTTGAAAATACGTGAAACAAATCGAAAAAGTTTGAGATAGCGTATTAAAAACTTGGCAACTTGTTAAATTTTCGAGTGAAGGATAATTTTTAGCGCATAACAAATAAAAAGAGCGATCCACAAACTAAATTAAATCCGAAACTCTACACAAAAAGCAATAAAATAAATTGCAACAATATCCTCACCGGAAAAGCGGCAGCAAAAAAGAACAACAAATTTAGAAAAAATAAAATAAATGTTGTATACGTTCCGAAACAGCTACTTAACAACAGGTACACACAAAGAAACAAACGTATAAAAAACTCAACGAAAAAAGTTCATATAAACGATGGAGCTAACCTTTTTGGATTGTTTGGTCTACTTGGTCGCGCTGCCTCTGGCCAAAAAGAGCGCATAAAATACATTTTCTGCTCATTCGGCATGCTCCTAAGCCTTGCCAGCCGAGATGCGGCATAGTGGCTAGGTGCACTTGACGCCGGGCACAGAATGCTAAAGGTGACAGCCGCAGCAGCTCCCCCCGTCAGCTATTGGCTAAAAAAAAAAAATACATGCGAAAACTAAAGCGAAATTGCGCAAAAATGGCGAAACAATAGTGACTGCAAAAATAAGTTGAAAACGAGTGAAGAACTTAAGTGCCCGTTAAATTTCCCAACGGACTAATGATAAAAGTTACGCGAATCGCCAAGATGCCAGTTCCATGAGGCATTTCGGTATGAGGGGGGTCCCCCCACTTCTAAGCCAAAGTAACTCGTTGTCTCGAAGATTTGTTTGCCATCTCTTAACCCTTTTGCCAGCCTTTTGTTCTTTTTTTTTACATTGCGGCATTTTAGTTAATTTGCCACAAGCAGATGCAATAAGTACAAAAAGAATGCAAAAAGTAATAAAAAAAAATGCTTTTGTTTAACTTGAATGAGATTTTAATTACTTTATGAACGTTTAACTAGCTCCATTCGTTGCAATTACGTTATAAATATTTTTATATAAGCAGTAATAATTTTTAGTTTCACCCACTTTACGCAATTACGCTAGCCATTTTTCATGCGAATTAATTTTTTTTAGCTACAATTATTTTATATATAATAACTCCAATTAGGCTTGGTTAATGTGATTTCATTTTTATTTTGATTTGAAATCAGTTTGTGTATAGAACTAAAATTCATTTCATAGTTTGAAATTCCCTTCGTTATTTTGAATTGCTGTTATGGGCCGATGAATGCCAATTGTTGACATTCTTGCTTATGTTGCCGGTATTCCTTTGTTCTTGATTGTTGTAAAGCAAATACTAGTACGGCTGTTTGTGGTTGTTGAATGTATTTTTGTGTGTGATGCATAATTTATCACTGGCTTTAAAACAATCATGTTGTCAAGTGTCAAAAGCAGTGAATGCCCACTGAACGCTTGTCCTTTGCCCAGTTGGAATGCAAATGCAAATAAAATTGCGTGAAATATGCAGTAAATTTACCTTTTTCATTTCTACAAAATGTGGCAAGGTGACCCAAAGGTATGTGTATGTTTGTGTATGCCTGCCTCTGGGTGTGCGTGTCCTTCTGTGTGTGTGTGTATACATATTTGCTGAACTGTGTTACTTTTTAGCAGCATGCTGATTTTTTGGTATTGGTTTTTTTTTCATCTTTTTTTGCTGGTTTTTGCTGACCGCAAACTGTTGGCATACAGCATCCATTAACACGCAAAGACCAGATCCACCCCCAGAGTCCTGACCTCCGACTGACAGTCGCATAAGGCCGACAGGAAAAACAGATAGGCAGACAGACAGACAGTCAGACAGTCAGACTGATGCGTGTTTATTTGAATAATTTATTAAAGCCATGTGTTGAGCGCGACCTTTCAACCGAGACGCCAACAAAACGTCCCACTTCATCATTTGGCCAAAAGCTTTCATGCCAAGTGCAATTAAGCATCAGAGGAAAAAAAAACCAATCAAACCGAAAATAAATTGCTAACAGTTGTAGTAGTTGCAACTGCAACTGTGCTGCGTTGCCATACGTTGCAAAAATTGATGCAGTAGCAGTGGCAAAAATCGGTGGGCCTGCCCCTTTTTTATTTGCATTGCAATAAGTTCCGCTTTCGATGCCCTGTAATCATTAAAATAGTTAAGAGCCTATTCAATTGCCATTTTTAATTGGTTTTGATGCCAGTTTCATTAAAATTGCGTCAAATAAAAACTGCTTCATTCTATATATATAAATATAGCCTAAAACTATTTATTTAGCGTAATAATATATATGAAAGCTAACAATTGGGTATTTGAAAGTTGTGTACTCTTCTCTGGTCAATTTTTGATATATATATATATATATATATATTTTTTTTTGTGGCCCATTGTGGCTGTTGGGCAAAATTGTTTGCATTCTGTGCTGCTGATGCATGCGAACTGGAAAATATTTGCAATTTAGCAAAATACGCCCGGAAGCATTCAATGCCAGCGCACAGATCTCTGTACTAAAGCTGAACCGATTCGAAAAGCTCAGATTCTGTTTCTGATTCTGATTCTGATTTGTATATGTATTTCTATTAAGCATTCGCGGTGCGTGCAAAATGATACCAATTAAGAGTATTCATTTTTTTATACAAATTTTAATAAATATCTATATGTATAGCAATTAAATTTTTATCACCTATTCACTCTGTATAAGCGAATAAAAATAGATAATATCTTAAATCCCTTTTACATTTATTGCAGGTTTATTGCAATTTGCTGGTGTTTATAACCCGACAATATTACAATAAAATAGTTTTTCTGGCTTTTTTTTTATATTATCTTGGTTGCTTTTACACATCACTCGATTGATTTATAGTTTGAAATAATAGGCAGTCAATACCTTTGCTTCCTGGACGCTTGCTATTTTTGTTCATATTCGTTTCTTGCTCTTAAATGCCAATAATACGTGAAATTGAACTGCCAATTCCATCTTCAGCAACTGTTTCGTCTCCGGCTTCCTTTTGCCGTGGTTCTGAGGCTTGGGTGGGCAGGATAGCGAATGATTTCCATATAAGCATTTTGCATTTGTGAGGATGAATTCCTTATTCCTTCTTTATTTATACGTTATTTTATTTTGTACGCTTTATCGCGATTCCATTTCGCGTCCATATTGAAAAACTATTTGCTAGAGTCTCAAGTCTCAAGTGAGCTGGGATTTAAACGACGGCTGCAAATTGTACGCAGATCACATTACGACGTCTCCTTTTCAGCCCCCCTTAGCTTGTCCACCGTCACTATTCCGACACATATGCAACTCCATTGAAACTGCTTGGCGTATTCAGTTAAGGAGTGGTGGGCGTGGGCGTTGGGCGTGTCTTGCAACAGAAAATTGCTTCACATTTCGCTGCATTTATTTCCTTTATTCGTTCGAAAAATTGAAAGATTTATTTCTTAGTTCTCTGCGATTACATTTTTTGCAGCTAATGTGTTTCGATTGAGCGACTCCATCCCGGCTGTTTGTCAAAGTGTCAGACATTGAATGTCGCCAGAGGGTCGGAGGGATGGATTTGTTGACAAGTTTGCCAAGTAATCTTGCTTTATATAAATAACCCTAGTTGTGTATGAAGATAAAAGAGTAAAAACCGAAAGAAACTATTAATATAATATTCTATCAATTCAATTAAAATGAATATATTAATCTGAATCTACTTAACATTTTTATAAGAAACTGACTTGTGTCCACAAAACACTTGTTGATCTGGTTGCCACTAAAGCAATTCAAAATACATAAACACTAAGCGGCTTTTGCTGACATTTAAATAAAATAAACATTCGTTTAGTTTTTAGTTGTCAATGGGAATTTGTCAGGTTTCTGAACGAAAGAAAACTACCGACAAGAGCTGTTGAAAAACTGAAATTTCTTATACCTTGACCAGTTAAACGTATATTTTCAAATCGTGTGGTTCGACGGTGGAAAAAAGAGTTAAAATGTTCCTACAATATACATAATAAACAAATAAATAAAATAAAATAATTTTAAAGAATTAAATGAAAAAGTATAATACAAAAACTGAAATCACAACCATATAAACAATTTAAGCTATGTTCACAACATGAGAGTATAACGAACAAGTAATTAAGATAAATTATTTTTTTAATTTTCTAATTTTTTTTGCCTTTGCTAATATATATATATATATAAATATATATATATATATTTATAAATAAATATATATATATATATATATATATATATGATATCGAGGGCTCATATTAATTATGCAACAATTAAATGTGGCCACTCAAGCGCTTTTTCACGACAATCGCCAAAACGGCGCCCACGCAAAAATACATTCCTATCAATATATTGATTGAACTGAAGGAACGCCGCTAATGACGACAAATACGTTTAAAATTGCACGTGTGCTTTGTAATTTTACCATTACGGGTTTCCCTCAGCTTACCTCATTTCCAAAGAAATCCATTCGTTAGACCAACGACCTTTCCGAAGGCCAAGGCTAAGCGCCTTATCATGTCTCGTTTAGTAGTTCAGTTGCTTTGAGTTGCTTGTTTAGAGTGAAAGTGAAATTTTTACGTCAAGAGTCTCAAAAAGCAAACAGCTTAAATTTTGTCTCATAATGTTGTTTTCATCTTTTCTTTAGTTCTTATGAATAGACTTTATTATGTGAATGAAAAGAATGATTAGCACATAATCACGAAAACCAATAAATTACATGAGACAAAGAAAACTCAAACTACAGAAGTTAACTCTTTTACACCGACTGGAATCACTGCCACATCTTCAACACAAGTCGCAGCCATAATTTCCATAACACCAACAGTGGCACCGGTCGTCGCCAACATGGAGCCTACAGCTGCTGCAACTTCAGTTCCGATAGCTACAACAGCCGCTACTCCATCACCAGAAGCAACTGTCGTGCAGACTACAGCCCCACCGACAGCAATCGTACAAGTACCAGCGTCAGAAACAGTGGCAACGCCAGTTGCCGTTGTGGGAATCCAAGTGGCAGTGGTACCTCCTGTAGCTGTTGTGGAGATTCCAGTAAAAGTACCAGTGCCAACGCCAGTCGCTGTTGCGAATACTTCAGCACCAACCCCAGTGGCAACTTCAGGTATCGTTTTGGAGACTCCTGTACTAGTTGCAGAGCCAGTAGCAACTCCAGTTGCTGTTGAGGTGACTCCAGTGCCAGCATCAGAGCGAGTTGCAACTCCAGTACCTTCTGTAGCGACTCCAGTACCAGCATCAGACATAGTGGCAACGCCAGCCGCTGTTGCGGTGGTTTCAATACCAATACCAGTGGTAACTCCAGTAACCGCTGTGGAGACTGCAGTACTTGTTGCAGAGCCAGTGTCAACTCCAGTCACTATTGCGGCGACTTTTGTACAAGCTGTAAAACCAGTGGCAGCGCCAGACTCCTTGGTGGAGACCTCAGGACCAGTAGCCGAGTCGGTCGCAACACCTACAGTTCCAGGGACACCAGTAGCACAGGCACTAGCAACTCCAGCGGCTGTTGTGGAGTCTCGAGCGCCAGTAGTAGAGCCAGTGGCAGCTACAGTATCATTAGTTCATCCAGTTCCATCAGCAGAGACAGTGCCGCCGGCAGTCGACGTACTTGAGGCTCCAGTACCAGTAGCTGAGAAAACAACACCTCCAGCTTCAGCTGTGGAGACTCCAGTACCAGTAGCAGAGCCAGTACCTCCTCCAGCGGCTGTTGTGGAGACTCCAGTACCAGTAACAGAGCCAGTGGCAAATTCAGCGGCTGATGTGGAGACACCAGTACAATTAGAAGAGCCAGTAGCAACTCCAGCGGCTGTTGTGGAGGCTCCAGTACCAGTAGCAGAGCCAGTGGCAACTCCAGCGGCTGATGTGGAGACACCAGTAACACAGCCACTGGCAACTCCAGCGGCTGTTGTGGAGTCTCGAGCGCCAGTAGAAGAGCCAGTGGCACCTCCAGCGGCTGTTGTGGAGACTCCAGTATCAGTAGCACAGCCGGTGGCAACTCCAGCGGCTGTTGTGGAGACTCCAGTACCAATAGAAGAGCCAGTGGCAGGTCCAGCGGCTGTTGTGGAGACTCCAGTACCAGTAGCAGAGCCAGTGGCAACTCCAGCGGCTGTTGTGGAGACTCCAGTACAATTAGAAGAGCCAGTAGCAACTCCAGCGGCTGTTGTGGAGGCTCCAGTACCAGTAGCAGAGCAAGTAGCAACTCCAGCGGCTGTTGTGGAGGCTCCAGTACCAGTAGCACAGCCACTGGGAACTCCAGCGGCTGTTGTGGAGACTCCAGTACAATTAGTAGAGCCAGTGGCAATTCCTGCGGCTGTTGTGGAGACTCCAGTATCAGTAGCACAGCCGGTGGCAACTCCAGCGGCTGTTGTGGAGACTCCAGTACCAATAGAAGAGCCAGTGGCAGGTCCAGCGGCTGTTGTGGAGACTCCAGTACCAGTAGCAGAGCCAGTGGCAACTCCAGCGGCTGTTGTGGAGACTCCAGTACAATTAGAAGAGCCAGTAGCAACTCCAGCGGCTGTTGTGGAGGCTCCAGTATCAGTAGCAGAGCCAGTGGCAACTCCAGCGGCTGTTGTGGAGACTCCAGTACAATTAGAAGAGCCAGTAGCAACTCCAGCGGCTGTTGTGGAGGCTCCAGTACCAGTAGCAGAGCCAGTGGCAACTCCAGCGGCTGTTGTGGAGACTCCAGTACAATTAGAAGAGCCAGTAGCAACTCCAGCGGCTGTTGTGGAGGCTCCAGTACCAGTAGCAGAGCCAGTGGCAACTCCAGCGGCTGTTGTGGAGACTCCAGTACCAGTAGCACAGCCACTGGGAACTCCAGCGGCTGTTGTGGAGACTCCAGTACAATTAGTAGAGCCAGTGACAGCTCCAGTTCCTGTTGTGCCAACTCCAGTTCAAGTAGCAGAGCCAATCGCAACTCCAGTACCCATTGTGGTGACTCAAGCTCCAGCAGTAGATCCAGTGGCACTCCCACCCACTGTAGCGGGGACTCCATCACCAGTATCAGAACCAGAGGCTATTGCAGACCAGGTTAAGGAGGCTCCAGTGCCAGCAGTGGCAACTCCAAGCGCTGTTGCGGAGACTCCAGAATCAGAGATAGAGCCAGTGGCAACTCGAGTAGCTGTTGTGGCAACTCCTATAGGAGCAGCAGAGCCAGTGGCAACGTCAGTCTCCGAGCCGGTAGCATCTCCAGTTGCAGTTGCGGAGACACCAGTAGCACAGCCACTGGCTACTCCTGAGGCTGTTGTGGAGTCTCCAGCGCCAGTTGTAGAGCCAGTGACTACAGTGCCTGTTGTGGCTACAATTCCAGAAGCAGAGACAGTGGCGCCGCACATCGCCGTGCTTGAGGCTCCAGTATCAGTAGCTGAGCCAGCGGCACCTCCAGCCTCTAGCGTGGAGACTGCAGTACCAGTAGCAGAGCCAGTGGCATCTGCAGTCCCCGTTGTGGAGACTACAGTGCCAGCATCAGACACAGTGGTAACTTTAGTCGACGTTGTTCCAACTCCAGCACCAGTAGCCGAGTCGGTGGCAACTCCAACTGCAGTTGCGCAGACACCAGTAGCAGAGCCTCTAGCAACTCCATCGGCTGTTGTGGAGTCTCCAACGAAAGTAGTAGAGCCAGTGGCAGCTACAGTACCATTAGTTCCTCCAGTTCCAGCAGCAGAGACAGTGCCGACGCCAATCCCCGAACTTGAGGCTCCAGTACCAGTAGTTGAGAAAAGGACACCTCCAGTCTCTGCTGTGGAGACTCCAGTACCAGTAGCAGAGCCAGTGGCACCTCCAGCGGCTATTGTAAAGATACCAGTACCAGTAGCAGAGCCAGTGGCAAATGCAGTCCCCGTTGTGGGGAGTACTGTACCAGTTGCAGAGCCAGTGGCAACTCCAGCGGCTGCTGTGGAGACTCCAGTACCAGTAACAGATCCAGTGGCAAATGCAGTCCCTACTGTGGAGACTACCGTGCCAGCATCAGACACAGTCGACGTTGTTGAGACTCCAGGACAAGTAGCCGAGCCGGTGGCGGTTCCAGCTGCAGTTGCGAAGACTCCAGTACCAGTAGCAGAGCCAGTGGCAATTCCAGCGGCTGTTGTGGAGACTCCAGTACCAGTAGAAGAGTCAGTGACAATTGCAGTCCCCATTGAGGAGCCTACAGTTCCAGCAGCAGAGACAGTGCTGACACCAGTCGCCGTACTTGAGGATCCAGTACCAGTAGCTGAGCCAAAGGTGCCTCCAGCCTCTGCTGTGGAGACTTCAGTACCAGTAGCAGAGCCAGTGGCAAATGCAGTCCCCTTTGTGGAGACTAATGTGCCAGCATCAGACACAGTCGACGTTGTTGAGACTCCAGCACAAGTAGCCGAGCCGGTGGCGGTTCCAGCTGCAGTTGCGAAGACACCAGTACCAGTAGAAGAGCCAGTGGCAACTCCAGCGGCTGTTGTGGAGACTCCAGTATCAGTAGCAGAGCCAGTGGCAATTCCAGCGACTGTTGTAGAGACTCCAGTACCAGTAGAAGAGCCAGGGACAATTGCAGTCCCCATTGAGGAGACTACAGTTCCAGCAGCAGAGACAGTGCCGACACCAGTCGCCGTACTTGAGGATCCAGTCCCAGTAGCTGAGCCAAAGGTGCTTCCAGCCTCTGCTGTGGAGACTCCCGTACCAGTAGCAGAGCCGGTGGCAACTCCACCGGCTGTTGTGGAGACTCCAGTACCAATAGAAGAGCCAGTGGCAACTCCAGCGGCTGTTGTGAAGACTCCAGTACCAGTAGAAGAGCCGGTGGCAACTCCAGCGGGTGTTGTGAAGACTCCAGTACCAGTAGAAGAGCCGGTGGCAACTCCAGCGGCTGTTGTGAAGACTCCAGTACCAGTAGAAGAGCCGGTGGCAACTCCAGCGGCTGTTGTGAAGACTCCAGTACCAGTAGCAGAGCCAGTGGCAACTCCAGCGGCTGTTGTGAAGACTCCAGTACCAGTAGAAGAGCCGGTGGCAACTCCAGCGGCTGTTGTGAAGACTCCAGTACCAGTAGAAGAGCCGGTGGCAACTCCAGCGGCTGTTGTGAAGACTCCAGTACCAGTAGCAGAGCCAGTGGCTGCTCCAGCGGCTGTTGTGGAGACTCCAGTACCAGTAGCAGAGCCAGTGGCAACTCCAGCGGCTGTTGTGAAGACTCCAGTACCAGTAGAAGAGCCGGTGGCAACTCCAGCGGCTGTTGTGAAGACTCCAGTACCAGTAGAAGAGCCGGTGGCAACTCCAGCGGCTGTTGTGAAGACTCCAGTACCAGTAGAAGAGCCGGTGGCAACTCCAGCGGGTGTTGTGGAGACCACAGTACCAGTAGCAGAGCCAGTGGCAACTCCAGCGGCTGTTGTGGAGACTCCAGTACCAGTAGAAGAGCCAGTGACAATTGCAGTCCCCATTGAGGAGACTACAGTTCCATTAGCAGAGACAGTGCCGACACCAGTCGCCGTACTTGAGGATCCAGTCCCAGTAGCTGAGCCAAAGGTGCTTCCAGCCTCTGCTGTGGAGACTCCAGTACCAGTAGCAGAGCCGGTGGCAACTCCAGCGGCTGTTGTGGACACTCCAGTACCAATAGAAGAGCCAGTGGCTGCTCCAGCGGCTGTTGTGGAGACTCCAGTACCAGTAGCAGAGCCAGTGGCAACTCCAGCCGCTGTTGTGAAGACTCCAGTACCAGTAGAAGAGCCGGTGGCAACTCCAGCGGGTGTTGTGGAGACCACAGTACCAGTAGCAGAGCCAGTGGCAACTCCAGCGGCTGTTGTGGAGACTCCAATACCAGTAGAAGAGCCAGTGACAATTGCAGTCCCCATTGAGGAGACTACAGTTCCATTAGCAGAGACAGTGCTGACACCAGTCGCCGTACTTGAGGATCCAGTACCAGTAGCTGAGCCAACGGTGCCTCCAGCCTCTGCTGTGGAGACTCCAGTACCAGTAGCAGGGCCAGTGGCAACAGCAGTCCCCGTTGTGGAGACTACAGTGCCAGCATCAGACACTGTCGACGTTGTTGAGACTCCAGCAGAAGTAGCCGAGCCGGTGGCAATTCCAGCTGCAGTTGCGGAGACACCAGTACCAGTAGCACAGCTAGCGGCAACTCCAGCGGCTGTTGTGGAGACTCCAGTACCAGTAGCAGAGCCAGTGGCAACTCCAGTGGCTGTTGTGGAGACTCCAGTACCAGTAGAAGAGCCAGTGACAGCTGCTGTCCCTGTTGTAGAGACTACAGTGCCAGCATCGGACACAGCAGCAGCTCCAGTTGCCATTGTGGGGACTCCAGCTCCAGAAATAGAGCCTGTTTCAACTCCAGGGGCTATTGTGGCGACTGTACAAGCAACAGAGCCAGTGGCAGAGCCAGGCTTCATAGTGGAGACTTCAGTACCAATAGCCGAGTCGGTGGCATGTCCAGCAGCAGTTGCAGTGACACCAGAAGCAATGAAATATTCAGTGCCTGTTGTGGCGACTCCAGAACCAGCAGCGACGCCAGTCGCTAAAGGGGAGTCTCCAGTACCAGTAGATAAGCCAGTGGTGACTCCAATACTAGTAGTAGAGCCAGTGGATACTTCAGCAGTTGTGGTGGAGACTCCACTACCAGTAACGGATCCGGGGACAGCTCCAGTCACAATCGTTAAATCTACAGAGCCAGAAATAGTAGCCTTAGCAGTGACAGGGCCATCAGCAATTGTTGCGGATTCAGGTGCAAAAGAATCGTCTACTGTTTCTGTTTCATTATGCGAATCTTTTTTAGGCTCTTCAGATCCAGATTGGGAACAATCTGCTGTTGTCCCTGTGGCAAAGATATTTCCGATACGTAGAGACCTGCATACAACAGATGTGTCACTATTGGCCATCGCAGCAACTTTGGATGCTATAGCGGATAAACTTAAAGAACAAAGAGCTCGGAACCAGGACATTATTGATCGACTCTGCGAAATAGAGAAAATTTTAGGTGTTCCAAAATAATAAAGTAACTCTTAAGATTTTCTTGTAAAAGAAATCTGATGAATAAATTTGGTTTAGGAAATTTGCTCTTAATGTAAGCCAGTTGCTTATAAGACATATTAAAAACCAAAATTGGTTGTATGTAGTGAAAAGAGTTGGAGCACAGCCGAAATTTTTTTAACTGTTGTTAAATAAATTGCAGGGCGTTCTCAGTACATACACATTATAATATATCTCTACATCCCTCATTTCCCCTAGCAAACCAGCTACTTGCCAACTATGCAAAATTTTCCAGCAAGCGCTTGACAATTAAATCTGAATGAAATTATACGAATGCGGTGGCATTTGCTGTACAAACAAACTCTTGAATATTCCCCATGCTACCATCCCCCATCCCTTGGAGGCGACAACTTTTGGCGTAGGACATGGTTGAATTTGGAAATTAATTATTATGCCGAGTCCTGCTGCAGAGCTCCTCTGAGCACATTGCATTGGCGGCAGAGGGAAGACAAGAAGTGGCTTCTGCGGCCTTAATAAATTTGCTGTGTATGAAAAACTTGAAGACACTTTTGATAAATGGCAGAATTTGAAAGTAATTCTTAATTACCAATACTTAAATTTAATTAGTGATTTTGAGAAAGCGTACAGAACTCTTAAAACTTTTCATATTATTATTAAGCATTTGAAAAGCCAACAAGTATATTTAAAATAAATTGGATTCTGCTTAAATTTATATGCATTGAAAATATATATATTTTTTTTTTTAACTATGTGTACTTTGCCCTATGGCATTAGGAAAGTGCTTTTTATCTTCCAAATACCCAAAACGACCCTTCGGACAAAAAAAGCACAAGACGTAAAATTCACTTTTGGCTGCAAAATAGAACCCTTAGCCTCATATGAGAGTAATAAAATTTTTAAACACTGCCAAGCTGACAATTGAAGGGTTGTAAATTTTATGACCCAACACTGAATTTCGAATTCCATTCGATTTGGCTATTATGTGTGTTATGGAGTTGTTGTAAGCTCTGCAAGTCGAATCACCTACGGCGATTATTCTAATCATTTGACTGACTCTTCCCAACTTTGGCTGCCATGATATGCCAGCAATCTTTGGTGCTGTCTAGCTTGGGGTTTCGTTACAGCCCAATCCCAATACCCAATAACATGTACGACAGCTCAATCTAAATCTATAGGCAAATCGCTTGGCAAAAAAAAAACACATAAAGAAATATATATGAAACTAAAAACCAAAACAAAAATAAATAGGATGCTGAAAACAAATTCCCATTTGACCATTTTGACTGGAAACAATAAAATGACCTTTCACACACCCAAAAGCACAGCACATACACACACACACACACACACACACACCATAAATGATGCAAATGGAGCAACATGGAGAACTTGTTGTTTTTGTTGTTTTAATATTGTTATTGTTGCTTTTATTTTTTGTACTGTGGTAAATTTTATCTTGCCTTAGTTGTCTGAGCATGGCGCTATATGTAGACCAAAAAATAAACCGAGTTAAGGCATAAATGTTTGGTAGACTTTTTTGGCACTTGCAACATGTCTGTTATCCGAAACCCGAGAACCCTGACAGAAGAACTCCCTTCTGCACACACACACATAAACACACTCACATACACATACGCACGCATAAGGCATGGTAACAGTTAAGAACCAGATAACTGTTTGGTCCAGTAAGCAGTGTCTGACAGTCGAGGGTTATCCGACTTAACCGCATTAATGGTATACAATTGCCCTGAAAGTGTAAATATGTAATTGTTGATATCTAGAAGGGTGAAGCGAGGAAAATTAGTAGGAGGATTTGTACAACATTTGCACTGTCAAATAATTGTGAACAGTACCTAAGCGGGGCTAACATGGGGCTAACAATCATAGCTCAGATTAAGAATACTAAATTTTGAGGTAAGAACAGACTTAGGAAAGCACTTTAGCAATTACTTAAAAAATACTTATTATAACGTGGAATTATTTAATCAAAACTGTGTTGTTGAGTTAAAGAAAAGTGTTGAAAACTGATTACCTCTCCATATTGCCAATTAATATGATTAGCATTTAATGGGGCAAAACAGTTGGGTCCTTTCTCAATGCTGATTTGTGAGCATTTAATCTGCTTATGCAGATGCTGGAATATGCATGCCACGTTAAGTTGGACCAGTCGAACTTTCGAGTGCCAGATCAATCATTCACTTATGCATGTTAAACGACAGATGATGCAAAGGTTCGGTGCAAGACGAGGCACGGGAGGCAGTGGGAGCTACATCATGACAGAGCTCATGGTTATATGGTCTCATGATTATGGCACACAAGTGTATGACTTCCTGTTAGTGTTGCTGTCACTCGGCTCGTTGCTGCTGTCACGTTGCACTTGAGGCTAATGCAGTCTCTCTAGCAACCGGCAGGACGACGCCTAATGCACAACAACAACAACAACAACAACAGCAACAACAACAGCAACAACTATAACTAAAGTTGCAGCAACAACTAGAGAGTCAAATACAATATCAGCATATGCAATAACAATGACTATTTGTGCTGTGTGGAAACTCTGTGCGGTCGTTTTCTTGTTGGTATCGAATGCATTTGGAATTAATTGCGCTTATCTCTGGTTGACATTGTCGACAAAGTCGCCAGATCCCAAAAGCGACTCGGTGGACGTCGGAGGCGCCACTGAATTTATGTGCTGCAATCGGTGCTGGTTGGAAACTTTGAATAAGCCCCGCCTTTGGGAGTTATTAGCTTATGTCTTTGTTTCACAAATATGCTGCAAATTCTGTTTTCGATTTTCAGTTTGTCCAGTTTACGGCTTTCAATTTCAGGTTCAGCGAGCTGCCTACAGTCTATGCTCTTCTGGCCATTTGTTTGTTGGGAGGACAGTGTAATGATAATCTATCTAGTTGTCGTCATGTCGCCGCTGCGGTTGTGGTTAAGCTTTGTGTTTGCCGGCTCACAACAAGCTACAATTAATTGACGTGAATTGTTTGCGTTTGGCCCAAAGCCCTCTGAGAGAGCCCTCAGTCCCAAACGTATACGTAATATCCGCCTGCAACTGCTGACTTTGTCCGCTAAGCCGTAACTTAATTAAAGTGCCGAACATGTCAAGCCCAATTGCAACTTAATTTTCAGCTAATTTACGGACTTATTATGGTTTTTCTTGTAATCACAAAAGCGTTTGTCCAATTCGATTTCATTAAATTCTATCTGACCTAATTGAGCGAACAATGTTTGTTTTATCTTTAATGTATCCTTAAACATTTTTAATTATATTTTTTCCGCCTCAATCTCAATCTCGTTCTCATTCATGTTCTCAACTTTTTCTCTTACGTTTCTGTGATTAATGACTTGTAAAAGTGAAAAGTGTGCAAAAAGCTGTGCAGCAGCAAAGGGCCAGAAATGTTCTTACTTAAGAGCCTCTTAATTGAGTGCTATTGAAAAAATGGTAGTTGAGTGCACTTTTTGCTTAAATATTTAAGAGCGTGAATTACAGAAATGCGTAAAGGTCTTGTAAAGAGGTTGTACAAAATATATATCAGCAATTTATAAGATCCAACTTAAACATATCTATAAAATATTATAAAAATAACAAGTTTCCAAAATCAAGTATTGAAAGCATTCTTAAATTACGTATGCCTTTTTTAGTTCAAATATGCAACAATATTAATTAAAGTCTTATAATTTCAAAGAGCAATCAAATTAAATATACCTTTTTTAATTTCTAGCACTTTAAGTTTGGAATCTGTCTGCCACATGCTTCAAAGGATCAAATTAAAATGTGCCATGACGCATAAGTAGGCTAATATGGGACATTTTACACCACACACATGCACCCCCACCCACACACACACACACACACTTAAATGTGAGCTCACTTAAAACTTTGGACATCCTGTGGCCAAGCATATGACACACAAAAATGCCACTTGCTGCTTCCATCCCCTTGGGTCGTATCTGCCGGCTGATTAACATTCATTTGCTGCCACATAATTGGTCACTTCAGTTGTGCCCATGGCAAACGCTTTAGGGTCTCGATAATTATCAACTACAGTCACTGAAAATAGGCACAAAAAAAAGAAGAAATTAAAAAGCCAAAACTGAGGCAAAAGGATTTTAATTTGTCTGCAGTGCTGTGTGCAATTGTTTTAACTGTTGAAATTGCTTTACAAAAAATAGAAAACCTGGCTGCCGGAGAGTAAGTGTGTGTGTGTGTGTGGTTATTTGAGTGTTTGGTAATAACTGTAGGTGTCTTGTGTGCATCCATTGTTTTACAAGCCATCGTCCTGGCAACGGCATGCGAACCACAACCAGTTACTCGACGCCATTGCTGCCTATGACAGCGACTGCAGCACCAGCAGCAGCAGCAGCAGCAGCAGCAGCGACGCCTCGTAAGTAATTTCGCGCATATGTTACGCCTCAGCAGCAGCAACAACAACATCATGAGCAACAGTAACATCAATTGCAATTGTACAGAGCAAGTAAACCAAAGCATGATAGTGTGTGTGTGTGTGTGTTGGTAGTAGTTGGAAGGGGGGTGTGCAATGTTATATACTACTAACAGATAGATAGAGGGACAGCGAAATGTGTGCTTCACTGTCAGCAGCAGCAGCAGCGACAGCAGATGAAGCCAGCTGCGGCAGCAGCTTAAGCTCGGCAGTTCGGCATATTCATGGCTGCTGCACACGACAAATTGAATTTTATGCAAGGGCTTCGTTTAGCCCCCACCTCCCCCCGGCTTCTAATGCATTCTCTACAAATCCCCAGCACTCTAACCCTCTCTCTCACTGTTTCCCTTTTTATATGTTCTCGTTCTGTTAGTTGCTCTCTTGGCTTGGCGACACATCTATAGCCCGTCTGCATAATAGTTTGTTTTTTTTTTTTTGTCTTTTATAAGTGTGTGCGTGTGCGTGCGTGTGTGTGCTGAAGTTAACGGCTTGCCATATTATGTTCATCCTTGTGCATTGCACTTGCGATGCACGTTTTCAGTGCTGCGGCCCTTATTTTATTTTCATGTCCTAGTTCCAGTCAATGCGCTTGCATTTGCCAGCTTCGTTATTGTTGTGCCCTTTCTTTTTCTTCATTATTATTATTTGTTTTCGCTTTGAGGGAGACGTGCAGCGGCAGCATTAAGCGCGAGCTCTATAGGCTCTATGGCTCCATTGTGAGCCGCCCAATTTGCCGGCTTGACGTTAATGGGAAATAATGTTATCGCGCTGTTAAGCGTCTGTAAATACCACTGGGTATATGTTTGTCTATGCTCACTACATTTGTAAATTGGCCAGCATTCAGTTTGGATTTATTGTCATTATGATTATGATAAGCTTATTTGAATTGTGGAGCTTATGCGCTCTCTTACATCAGAGCCAAATCTTGTCCTTCTGGAGTCTATATAAGCCGTTTCGCTTAAATGCCAAGCAAGCTCGTATAAATAATTATTTTACAGCGAAAACACTTAAGCACAATAATTGCAATTGTTTGCAGGGATTAACAATCTCGCTATCATCGTAAAGAACTGTAATGTTACTCAACTGCTGCTGTTAGTGTTAGTTAACAGCACAGCATCTCTGACGAGCATAATCCTGCTGGCATCGCTCTCAGTCCCTGGCACGCTCTCTCTCTCTCAGCTGTTGAGTGTAACTTTACAGAGCAGCATCCACAACAGCTCATTAGCATTGGCGCTTCGTTTAGTCTACTTTTAGCCGGTGTCGCGTACGTTTCGTTTTGCGCATCGTAGTTGAGAAGCAGGTCGTGTGACAAATTCGGTTAACTAAACAAGTGAATGCAGTGCTAATACAATTAATGCACACCATTAATTAAACATTAGGTATTAATTTATGTGACATTAAATACAATTTATGACACATATTTAATTCAAAAAGGACTGAAACTAAGCATGCAGCTTGAACTTCAGCTTGTATGTGTTAATTTGTGCTAAATACTATAAACTGATTTTAAATCAATTAATTTAAAAACCTACTAATTCATTTTTTGAATCGGTGCATACATTACAAATATATAATTAATATCAGAGCAAATAATCTAAGATTATTATTATGAGTTGGACATTATATTCAAAAGCTGTTACTTATTAAGATGGTACAATTTTTTTTAATAACAAATAGACAACATATATGACAAAAGAAATTTAGGAAAACATTTAAAAAATCATAAAATAATTTATAATTTTTTAGTTAACTATGCCAATAAATTATCTGCTTCCAAAAATATCATAAATTCCTGAACAGTTGGATTTTTTTGATTTAGCTATGTATTTATTTCGGTTTTCCTGAAATTGAAATGACAAAATACTGATCGCTATTTTAAGTCAAATATTTATTGCAGAGGTAAACAAATTAAGAACATTTCGAAACTTTGATAAAGTCGCAAGATATATAAAATGTAGTCTTGACTTTTATTATTATTGATAGTGTCTTATTATGCGTTATTAAAAAGTGTCACACACAATTTCATTCAAATAAATATCAATAATAATAATTAATGTCATAATATTATAATAAAATACTCGTACAACGGCATTCAATTAATGGCCGCAACAAAAAACTAAATTACAAGACACAAAATATGTCTGTTTCCGGTTCGGCAGCTAACAAATTTCAGCTTCCGTTCTTGGCCGTTTACTGTGCCACGGCAACGAGACGCACAACAACAACAACAACAACAACAAAGGCAACAAGAATACAACAAGAGCCAAATCAAGAAACAGAGAATATAATTTCGAATTTAAGGCGTATAGGAAGCAACTGGGAACTGTGTTAAATCATTCACACTTCCGCTCTGGCATTGTTGTTTGTGTAATCAATTTGGCATTATTTACGTTATCATTTACAACAATAACAATAACAATAACAATAAGCATAATCTAAGAGAAGAGCAGCCGTTTTCTTAATGCATACAATTCACTCGGCCAGAACATTACATTTGTTTAACATTTGCGTTAACGCTTCATTGACCGGGCTAGTAACCGTTTGCCATTACTTATGTACGGCTGGCATTTGTCAGAGCCCGTTTTCCATTTGCTGGCTGCGGCAAAAGCAAAGTCGCTTAAATCATTATTCCCAGCACACAAGCCGAGCAAAGTTTGAAGTCAAGCCCAGACTTGTAGTTCGACTCCTAAACCAAAAAGCAGGCATTCAAATCCTTTCAATACGTAACTCGTGTTGTGCATTTATTATTTTTCCCTGTGTCTGTCTGCCGCTGTGTACGTATGTGTATGTGTGTGTGTGTGTGTGTTTGTGTGTGTGTGTGTGTGTATCGGGCTTGTTTGCCTGGCCATATGCACACCTTTTACGCCCGACTAAACACCCGCATAAATAAATTTTGCTAATGCCAAATAGTCTCGAGCGTAAAAGAAAGATGAGGCAACAACAGCAGCAGCAGCAGCAGCAGCAGCAGCAGCAGCTGGCCAAATGGAATGCTTTAACATACACAAAAACACACACACTCGCACATACAAACACACATATTTTTGTACACACAGGTTCATGTGTGTTGGATTCCGTTTTCTCTGCACATTCGCCCAATTCGGTTTTGAGTAGCATATTTTTCAGCGCAGCATCTAACTAAAATTAATGTTGTGTTTTAGCACAGAATGTGCAAAACTTTATAGAGTATTCTTTAATTTATTTATTTATTAAGCTCAACATAGTTTATTAAAAAGCTTTTCATAAAGTTATACGCACTTTTTAGCCAAACAAAAAAGATTAAATTTTTGGCCAACTGAAAAACTGTTTGGAAATAGTTAACAAACATTGGATGTCTGTTTCTGAATTTGTAAGCCGCTTATTTGCTTGCAGATAAAATTTTGGCCACTAAAAATTTCACAGCAATTCGTAAAATATTTTAAAAGCTTCATCATTTCTTAACTTATTAGATTCGAATTCGGTTTAAAAACTCTTTAAATTGGCATTGTGTTTCTAGCAGACTTCAATTAGCAAATTTTTGTGGCATTTATTTTATACTATTATAGTCTCAAAAATATTTGATATGTGTTCAAATTGAGACTTCTAGAAACTTGCATGATTGCTTTTGCTCACTTTAGGGAAAATTGGCAGAACTCCATGTGAAAACTTTTCAGAGTTTTCATAATTTGCTTACTTGTGAAATTAGTGTAATTTGCCAGCTAAAACTTGGCGATTCGAATTGCTGGAACTCGGCTGGAAGTAATGCTGCTGGACACATAACTTAACCTTAACTCACACAAATATATCAGAACAGGATTTTGCGCAAAAAAGAAATAGCAAATTAGACGAGTGTAGAAGTAAAAAAAGTAAAAAAGAAAAAACCACAGGACAGCACTGTGGGAATATTCAAAATATGCCATGTGTTTTACTTGTGCCAGTTGCAAAGCTCTTGATTTTTTGTCTGAAATTCGTTGGTATTTTTTGTTTCAATTATTGTAATTGTGTAACTGGCCGTGTGCAATTCCAAAATATGCTAAACCAGAATTGTGTGCGAAAAGAACAGGCCAAATACGCTAATTGAAGAGAAGGGAAGAGCAAGCAGCGACTCACCACAGCATTAGCATAACCACTGGACAGACACTGTTTGTATCTTAAAACAAACCAACCAACAAACCATAATAAGAAACAGCAACAGCAACAGCAAACAACAAACAGAAAACAGCAACAACATCAGTAAGCCATATCAATAACAGGCATAAGGGGGGAAACGAGGGAAACGAGGGATTGGCTTGCGCATTGTCCGCAGCTGCATGCGGCTGAGCTGCCCCACTCCAGCACTTGGCGCATCCTGCCGAGGCACATGTGACCCAGTTAAGCGGCTTTGCTGGCAGACGGCGTGCACCAGAGACGCGGATTATTAATTTGCCCGTCATTTTAATAGAGGTCTGGCAACATGCGCTCCCAGCTCCCAGCACCGATCATCGCCAGCCTCTGCCTCATCCTTGCGCTCGTCCTCCACTGTGCCACAGCGGGTAAGTTTGCAAAACATCCAATCTGATTTTACTTTCCTTATTTTTTTTTTCGCAGCTAAAATTTAGTTTTCCATGGTTTTAATAATAATTTGATTTTGGGGTGTACTTAAACGCTTTAGATACTTTTGTGTGTGTCGCGCATTTTTAGCATTTCTCAACGTACTTTTTTTTTAGCTTCAAGCTGACATTTTTTCCGCGTCGAAATTGAATTGAGAGCTTTATTTTAATAACCAACCATAAAAAGGAGAATATTTATATATATTTACAAAATTCCAGTAAACAGTATTCAAAAAACTTACCCACGATTAAAAAAAAGAAAAATTCTGGTTTTGGAATACTTCCAGAATATCGATTCTTAATTTTCTAAAATTCAGTGACATTTTGTTTACAAGCTTGAAAGCCTTTTGCAATTCAGTATTCCCATACTGTAAGTTAATTAGAAATATTTTGATAATAATTTCGTAGTTTGCCAACTTCAAACTGAGGCACTTCTCATTGCTCAATCAAGTTCATTTTTATACTGCTCATAGTTCCTTCAACTAATATTTCAATTAGTCTAAGCATGCAACCCTTACACATGGCATTTGTATAGAATGTTCATTATGGGACCCAAGTGCAGTTTGTTTTGTTTTCCTGTTGTTGCCTTTAACAGCAAGTTAATTAACATCGAAACTCTACTCCACATTTAGAAAGTTCTTTTCAACTGCCAGTCAAAAGTTGTAAGCAATACACAAAAAAAAAAAAAAAAACTTAGTTGACTACAAAAGGCCCCTTCAAATGCTCTGGCAGTAATAAAAACAATGAGTGAACAGAATTAAAAATGGCAAAATGAAATAGCAGCAAATGAGTAACTACAAAAAGCACACTCAAGTCTTTCATCAATGGGGCAAATTCGGTCAAACGATTCGGTTCGGTTATTATTGATTGAAAACAAAAACAAGATTTAAGCGCATAAAAAACTGCTGCAATATGTTTTCAATTTGTGAGGTAGTCAAGGCCAAAATGTGCGGGTGACGGGGCAAATTGTTTACAGATTGTGTTAGTTAAAAGCTGGAAAATTTTACTTCAAACACAGCAAAACTTTAGTTGATTATTTCAATACACCCTCAAATGGGGATGTACTTATTTATAATATTTCAAAAATAAGTAAGCAATAATAATATTATATATATAAGACATAGTAATGGATTATATGAAATCTACTCGATCTGCATGTTTTTACCTTCATCACATTTTGTTTCAAATCTTGCTCCTAATTTAGCAATTTATTTCAAGTGAATTTTTCCCTTTATTAAATAATGATTACAGAATCGAAATATTGTCTAACAAGAACTGTGTTAATATAATTTAGTACAGATCCGTTACTGAACACTTTCCTAGAAAGAGTACTCAGTAGTCCATATACCATTTAGAAATATTTCTAGTTGGTCATTGTTGATTTTTGCGATTTTTGGCCATGAAAATGGTGAATACAGCGGTTGGGAAACCACAGTTCAGACTACTAGTGGATTTGCAGTCAACCAACAACAGCAGCAACAACAATAACAAATATTCTCAAAGCTAAAAATAAAAAAATAACAACTAGAAAGGAAAATAATAACGAAAAACCAGAGTACAGAAAATTGCGACCAAGTCGAACAATCAAAACAAAAAAAAAATAAAAATAACCAAAAGGTATAAAGTGGCCGCTCGACGCTCGAGATGAAAACTTTTACTTTTGTTTAATCAAATTCTACAGCAAGTCGAGCACCATTGAATTCTTGTTACAAACTGACTGATTCAAGCCGTAGCCACCCCCACACCCCAGCACACCCCCTTGGAGGCGCCCAGGACTGTAGTGTGGCCCGGCATTTCTGAGTAACTAACTCATTCGCTTTCCCACGGCCCCTGGCAATTGGCCGTCATTCTTCATTCTTCATTGTTGCTTTGTTGTTTTTGTTGCTGGTGGCTTTTTGGCTGTTGCCGTCTCGTTTCGTGACCAATCTGCCACGCCCTTGCCCTTGCCCGGCCCTCCTGTTCAGACTCCCTCGAGATGCGACTGGTTAGTGGCCCAACCGACACGCTCGACTTAAACGCTTAGGCACAATTATTACACAAATTACGTAGCCAGTAGCTGGATAAGCCCATCCTCTGGCTGCCTTCGTCATCATCTCGACAGCCGTTTGATGAGATAGCGAGTGTCCGGCTCTGTGGTGTTGAATTGAGATTACATGACCCTGACCATGCCTCAGTTCCGTTCTCACCATAGACGTTAAGGGGATTGCGCCCCAAAAATTGCATCATAAACTCATCTCGGTTTAACTCAACAACATGCCCATCATAATTAGGAAAAGTGTCGAATTGCTGTCAGCCAGATGGACGGTCGGAGATGACAGACACAAATGATAAGGCGACGACGTCAGTGCAAGTGGCGTGCCTGGGATTACACACAAAGAAAATTGTGTACTTGAAGACGAAGGCAGAGAGTCCTCAATGCACTCAACTGGAAATTCAGTTGATAATGCAAAGAAAAGCAGCTAAACAGGCAAAGCTGAAGGATTGCCGAGGACAAGAAGTGACCACAGAAGCAGTCTCTTAAATTGCATTTGTTTAAAAAGTATTACGATTTATATATAAATGATTTTTCAGAAATGCTTGTGTATATATTCTTAGAATATACTGAACAACAAATATTCACCAAATTTTGCAGAGTGAATTTTAAGTTGTTTGGAAGAGTGATTGTAATTGTATGGCTTTTGAGATTTTTTAAGATTATTTTTATGTCGGAAAATTTAGAACTTATCACATCAAACTGAACTTCGTATAATTTTTTGACAAGTGTATTCAAATCAAAAATTCAAGTGATGTAATATGTTGTATGATTTTATTCCTAGAACTCGGTGCTAACTTAAATTCCCACGGAGTTTAGCTGGTTAATTTTACTGGAAAAGGAAGACGCTTCTTGGTTGTGTATGTGGGTGTGTGTGTGTGTGTTTATAAAATGCTGTCAGTAGTAAAGTCGATGAAACTCATTTTATGCCCCAATCTCAGACCCTGTCTCGACTTTGGCCCAACTCAATCTCAGCCATAGCTTCAGAGTCAGCCTCAGACTGGCAGCGAGTCGTCGAGTCGCCGTTGCCGCTTGGTCGTGCCTCATTACACAAGTTTGTGCCACCAATGAGACAAGTTAAGGGACGGCGGGGATGGCGATGAACGGCGCGGCAACTGTGGCCGTCATTTTATCTTTTTATATTTTACTTTGTGAACAATTTGCTCACGTTGGGTGCGTGTTTGTGTGTGTGTGTGTGTGTGTCAGACTTTTTTATAACTTTTTAGTTTGTTGGCTGCCTGGGCGCACAGATTAAGCAAATTTTCGTTGCATACTTTAAGGCGGCTGCTGGTGGAGCTGCCGCTGCTGCTGCCGCTGCTGCTGCCGCTGCTGCTGCCTCTGCTGCTGCTGTTGTCGCCGTCTAAAGTGATATTTTTCTTAATATGCCCGCTTTATTATTCTGTTTTTCTTTTTGCGCCTTGCGCCTTGCGCGTCTCTTTCGCGTAATTCACTTGTTTTATTGCAGTTCCTCTTCTCTTCCTTTTAAGCGCTCATTTGATTTGTTTTTGCCTCGTTTGCTGCGTCTGCCTGTGCTTCTGCTGCGCTAACAACCACCCACCCCGCCCACATCCATTCATCCGTCTACAGCATATTCATGTTTCGCTTTTATATGCCTTGAACTCACAGGCCGACAGCTGTTTGGTCCTTAACTTGTTTGCGGTTAATGAGTTGAAGCAGCAATTGCACCATGGAACAAATTCCTAGAAATCGAATAAGAATTTGTATTTTGCTATCATTATTGAAAATTAAATCATTTAAAATTGTAAAACTATAAAAAAAATACAATATTATTTGATTGAAAATAACTATTTTTAAAGTATTTAATTAAATTAATGTTTATAAATATTATAATAATACATTATCTATATTTATTTTGCTTATGACTTAACTAATAACTCAATAAATTAAAGTTAATTGTAAATTATTTTATTATTTCTGGCTTTGATAGCAGCATTAACATATAGTTAAAATATTTGATTATTTTGATCAAGAATTTATCAGATTATACAATTGTGTTATGGCCGTGGCATTTTGGTAACTTGCTTATTACATTATAATAATTATGATCAAGTTGTTGCAGTGCATCATTAGTGCAGGCAATTAAAAAGTTTTTATATGGAATCGCTTTATCTTTATTGCGCGTACACGCCGCATAAACATAAAACATGATAACATGCCACGCACATCACACTCACATACACACACACACACACACACACACACACACACACACACACACACACACATATACACACACATCCACATTTATACTTAATCACACTTGAAGTGCGACTCGAGCCCTGCACTTGCCCAAAGTAAATTCTTCGTGCTTCACTTCAATTGCCTGTGAATCCTAGCGAATCCAAGTGAATCCTGATTAGATAGTTGTGCTTGGAGTTCAGCGTTCCACGGACTCAATTAGGGACTTGGGCGCTGCTCTTTGCGCAGTGCATTACTTAATTAACAGAAATAACTTCAGCATACCCAGAGGCCCAATGAAATATGGCTACTTCGCAATCGTTTCTCAGAACTGGGCAAAGTTAATACAGTTTATTACCATTTGGTAAATATGTATTGGCACAAAATTGACAGCATATTAAAAATTGCACTCAATATTAATTAAACTAAGCAATCCGGAAATCATACCATATGCATGCTGCATGTGGCATGCTGTGGAACTCATCTTTTTATGTGTATATATATGTGGCATGGCATAATTTTGCCAGTTGCCCATTTTCTTTTTGCCACACTTTTTTGCTCTATACTCATTTATCGTCCAAAAGTTTCAGTACAAAATTTATGGCATCAGTTTGGCAAATTTACGCGCAGCTGCAACAGTAGCCGCATCCTTCGATATGGAGGCAACTAACCAGTGTCATAGGTGCATAAATTATTGCCAATTTCTTATAGATTATTGCAATTCTTTTTACTTAAATGTGTGTACGTGTGTGTGTAAAATAGTATGGCAGAATAACTGCCTGGGGCATTTTTATATGTATTTCGTTTTGTGTTCCATAATATGTTCAATGGATAAGAAGTAATTTACTAAAAGTTCATGCTTCATAAAAGTAACTTTAATTTATATTTGCCCAATATTTTATATTTGTTTAAGCTGTAATCAGTGAGCAAAAAAAGATGAAACATATAATTTTGCTACACTAATTTAAAATTTGATGTACTTCAGAAGAGTCATTGAACATAATTTGCTAGAAGTAACAAATCTTGTTTGGCCCATTGAATTTAATTCCATAGCATGTCAATGAGTTAATTGCCTAAGTAAGTAGATTTAATTGGGTCAAATAAAAAAAATGAACTCATTAATTTTTGCTATTGCGGCAACATAAAATGAACTAATGAAACTCGGTCATGTGGAGCTTTGGACTTAATCACTCTATTTCATTTACCCCTATTAAAGTGACGTGTGATTTCGGCACAATTATCTACTGAATAAGTTTACCTTTTATGGGGTTTTCGTAAGGACCTTCTGGGTTTTCTACACCCACCTAAATTATGCAAATCAATCCAATGTTCACTAACTGGTCGTCCTTGAAGGTAATTAGCTAATTAATTCGCTATTGTTTTACTACAAACATAGAACGGTAGATGAATGCCACTCGATAACAGTTGGCTGAAGAAGTGGGGTCAAATTGGGTTGTGATGTGAAAGTGTTGCAACTTGTATGTGTGTGTGTGTGTGTGTGTGTGTGTTTGTTGGCTCATCAGAGACAAATGTCAATTAATTTATTAAACTTTGTTCGCTGAATTCAGAGCGAATGGCTTCTTAAATAGAGAAGGTCCCGTAAATCGTTTTAATTGTTGCTTGCATATTAGATAAATGGGATCAGAGCATTTGAAATATGTAAGAGGCTTAAGTCGGAAAGCTGAAAACAAAACACAAAATAATTAATTTCTATTCTTTTGCATTATTCTTTGTTAGGCGGCCAGCTAACTGCGACAAGGTCGGCTGAGATGGAGGAGCCGATGGATAAGACGGCTGCGACGGCTGCGACGACAGCGAGTGCTGCTCTGTTAGCCAAATTGTCAATATTAAAGAACGACAATATAAATGATGGGCCATTTCATAGAAGTCAATCAAAGAGAGCGGCGACATTGGCACAATCGCTGCCATTAATTTCGGCGACAACGCACATTGCAATAGCAAATGATGAGCAAATAGCAAAAACAACATCAATAACAAGAATACCGAGTCAAAGAACAATGGCAAATGCAATGCATACAAATGCGAGCTTGTTCGTTGCATCAACAACAGCAGCAACAGCAGCATTGCCCAATCCCACACCCATTTACAGCCACAGCAACATTAATAACATGAGCAACAATGGCGATCAACGGCAGCAGCAGCAGCGAGCCGGAAGCCCATTCACAATGGCAACATCCGTGCCGGGTGTGACGGCTGTGCTGCAAGCAAATCTTATTATGAGCAATAGAAACGTGGAGGAACAGGAACTGGATGAACACGAGTACAAAATTACGCAGTACAACGTATTGTTCCCACACAGCAACAGTAACAACATTACAAGCGGGACAACCACAACGACAACAGCAGCACCAACAGCAATAATGCCAGCCACAACTGAAGAGTCAACAACAACAACAACAGTGGCAGCAACAACTACCAGATCGACACGTCGACCAGCACCAAGGACAACGCTGAGACCGCCGCCAACAATAGATGATTACCAGACAATAATTAGCCAAGCGGGAACCCACGCCTATTTGCCGTGCAATGTAAGTGAAGCTGTGCCCCAAATTCAACTAAACACGAAAGCAATTCAATGCCCCAAAATTCTCTTTAATTAACATTCCATAATGCGTGCCAAATGTGACTCACATTTGAGCTGTAGGTGGCAAGGCTGGTCTCCCCTTGTGTGTGCGACATTACTTATGCAACCTGCTCAAACACAAATGTCACATGTGTCTCGCTGTTTTGTGAATGTGTATGGGTGTGTTGTGTGTGTGTGTGTGTGTGTGTGTGTGTGTTAGTGTGCGTGTGAAGCACAAAAGAAGTCATTACATACTACGAACTCTCTTGTTGCTTGCCAACAAACTTGCCACACTCTCTTCTAATGTCTTAATTGAACTCACGTTGGGTGTTTTGAACTGTTTGGCACCAAAATATCGAATAATCGAAATCTTTTAATTAGCTGAATACAATTTTGTATGCACATACATATTTTATATCCGATAACCTAACCGATAACCATATTTACTATGCATTTTATTTATTGTGTTATGATTTTATACAGTCAATTTATGGTCTGTTCTATCAATATTTATGTATTTTTCTTAATATTTAAAAAGCCAAACAAAAATCTAATATATAAATGCAATAAAACAAACTTAATAATAAGAATATTACTATAAAAAAATTGCAAATGTTGTTGCTTATAATTCTGTCATTCATAAAGTGGCATTTTGAATTTTTAGGCTTTAAATTTCTATTCAAAATCGAAATACAAAATTAGTAAATTTATTCAATATGCAAATTTTCACAATCATATTTCAAGTCTAGAAACAAAATTTAAGCTTCTCTTTTGCAGTCAGACACCTCGTCAGTATTTTAAAGTGCTGATAAAAGGGAGCCTTCAGCAAAAAGCAGACAGGTTATACGAATTATACATTTATTTCTTTTATAATTTGCTTTTGCTTTTATTCTTATTATCAGCGACTTGCATAAGGCTGCTTTTTATGCCTTAAGAAGTCGGAATTTTCGGGCAGTCTTGAAATGATAACTTGATTGATTTTCACTTGAATTGAATCAACCAGCTCTTCCCCTAGTGCCTCACATTGTTAACTTTTAATGAAAAATTTGAGTTTTATTTTTTTTTGTTGTGAATTAGAAGAATAAAAATATTGACAAAAGATTTACCTTTTTTAATAATCATTGATCATTTATAATAAGCATTTGATTATGCAGACTTTGCTTCGTTGGCTGCGATGGGAACAGGAAAGTGGTGGGTAAAGTTCAAATTTGCAGCGCTTTGAACTAATTTAAGCCTGACGCTGCCGGAACTGAAAGAAAACAAACCGGAAATTGCCACTGCCACGCCACGAATCCCCGCTCCCCACTTAAAGCCCTACTTCTCGCCCCAAACGCTCAGATTACAGCTAAAGGCAACGCCGTTTTCGAAGCTGACCCAAATATTGCAAGCCTGGCATGGCACACTACGCTTTTCACACACATATACACACGTTTTTGGGTGTGGCAGCAGCATCCCATGCTGTGTGTGTCTGTGGCTGTGGCTGTGTCTGTGTGTGTGTGTGGATGTATCTGTGTGGCATCCGAAGTTCATCCGCTAATAACATAGTTACTGCTGCTCGGCTGCCTTGGCGCAGTGCCTGCAACGCAGTGCCAATGATCATTGCGAATAATTATAATCATAAGCATAATCATCATTATTGTCATTATAACTGGCGCAGTCGATGCTCGTGTTTAGACAGCAAATTACAACTTGCTAAAACACTAAAATACACAAAAGTGTTCTTCCCCGCCAGAGCTGTTTCTATTTCTGTTTCTCCCTTCTGTGTTGTTGCAAATAAACTTGCCTGCAACAACAACAACAAAACGTAACTTTTGCTTGAAGTCAAAATTCCAAAAATAAAAGCCTTGTAAATTGTTGGTACTTGAAAGCTGTTAGATTTACAAAAATATTTATTTACCTTTTTAAGTTTCATATGCATTATTTTCATACTCAATAAATAAAGTTGGACATTTATTTTGCTTTCTGAGCCCTTTATATATGTATAGCAGCACACCATATATCTAGATTTCCCAGAGCATAATAATCCGATAAAAAAAAATATACATATATTTGTAAAAATGTAGATATATATTTGAATATGCTTGTAACCAAAGGTGAACTCGCTGCTATGGGTTGGCATAACTTTGCGCAATCTGAAAATCTGCTTAAACCTAATCAATTAATAATAAATTTCAAACTGCAAGCGTTTCAAAGAATCCTTGTGTATCGACATAAAAGAACAGAATTCATGGGGAACAAAATGTGTTTCCCTGCGAGCAGTTGATGTTTCTGTTTTCCCAAAAATGACTTCGTTTTTTTGCTTTTTTGCTCCCCCAGCATTCTCTTTGCGTATTTTGCAAAGTCTGCACAAAGTTAATTTTTTCTTTTTTTGCAGATATGAAACGAAAAAGGAAAGAAATGTTACCCGTATTCGTTTGGCGTGGAATAGATGGTTCTTTGAGGTGTATTGTTGTGTGAAAAAATTGGCAAAATAAAAGAAATTATTTACAAACAAGTTTAGACAGAATTCGCAAATGTTATGGGCAAACTTTGTTGTCTGCATGCCTTGGGTTTCCAAAATCATTTGCTGACGATAGCATACAGAAAAGGAAAACGCACATAAAAGGAAAGAGCCCAAAATTTTACTAAGGCTACGGCTGCGACTGTGATATGGAAACCGGCCAGGCGGCGGAGCGATGACAAGTTTGTCAAGAACTACTTTGAGTGGCACTCGCTGGGTTTATTGCCCATTTCCAGACGCTTGACTTTAATGCAATGATAACATTTGCTTTGCCCAAGTCACGATGAGCACAAGAGAGTGCAGCAGCAGCAACTAATTAACAATATTTAAATTGCAAAACCGAGTGAGCACCAAGAGAGGAGACAGCCGACGAGAGGCATCTTGATAAATTCGATGGCAAAATACGGCCATTAATTTTTTGGTAAATTAAGCGCAATCTACACGAAACCAGCCGCATAATGCGCCATCCATAAGCGAGGAATTTAAATTAGCTAATGCCAAGCCAACCTTCCAGATCGTGCCTAACCTGGACCCCCCAAACCACATGAATGTTTGTCAGTTAGCAGGGGCCACTAGCAGCCGCAATGAGCCTCCAGCAAGGACTTATGTACTTTCACTTGCCACCTACCTCCAAATGCCGCTGAAGAAATTCCCCACAGCGCCCGTTACAAGTCATCCAAACACCAACCTCCAACCAGCAATCTCAATCTCCATCAGTTGGCGCTTTGCTCTTGGCTCTTGGCTCTGTCCTTGTGCGTGCCTAGAAGCTGCTTGGCTGGCTGCCCAACTGTCTGTCGGTTCGAGCAACTGGATAAGCATCTTCACTTAATACTCTCTGAGTATAATGTCGATGCTCAGCCTGATAATAATGTCCTTTGTGCGATACTCACGATTTCAATGCCGTCCGCAAAATTTAATAATGTCCACCAGCCCACTGCATAGTGCTTTATTTATAGCAGCATAGTTCAGAGCTTGCAGTAAATTATTAGTTACACAACTTGACTATTTAATATGTAGAAATCATTCTGGGTTAACCTTTCGATAAATATGAAATGTTTCCAAACGAAATTCAAATTTTGTAATAAGATTTGAATAACAAATACAGAAATGGAAACACTGTTTATACTCTGCCAACATTTCGTCTATTTGTAGATTCAGCTAAAAAGTTATTCTGGTTAAATTACATATTTACTTACACCTCATTAAAAGTTTTGACAGCATTTGTAAAATGCTCTTATATCTTAACCATAAAATAACAGTATTCAAATGCGTATTGTCAATCGCTTTGAAATTTTGTGTTATAACAAAATAAACACAATATTAAAGCTATAAAGCAAAGGCAAATGGAAAATACCATAAAAACCATCGACATTCATTTTTGTGAAGTTATTCGCAGGGATGAATTAGAAATTTACGATTGGGCAAATTTATCACTGATGTTGTGTACGAAATAAACCTCATGGCGTTTATATTGTCATAATAGGTACGGTGTTCTTATATGTGTGTGTTGTGTGTGTACTGATTTCTGGGCCGGCATATTCATATAGTTTTGACAGCACGTACAGCAACAACATAAGTGAGTATGACAAGCGAAGGGGGGGCCAAAGGAACTGGCAGCAATTACGACCAAGGCAGACAGACAGGCGGCCAGCTCTGGAGTTGGGAGTCCAAAATATCAGCGGTGAATCGGGGGGGGGGTCGCTACTTGGGGTTGCCTTTGCTGTGCGTGCCTCAGACACTTTTAGTTCCATGGCCTGGGCAGCAACCACAATGAAAAACAACAAGCACATAAAACACAAATGATTATAGTATCTAATCATGACGTCGTTCCCACCCAGACCCCCACCAAACCATGAGTCTCGCCGGCATCGCCGTAGCCAACACGGACAATGTAGTTGATGACAGCAGTTCAAAGACTGTCATTTGCCACTGCCACTGCCACTGCCACAGCCAGAGTCACAGCCACGGTTCGAAATCGCCATTTGAGTCAGCTGCCTTGCCAGCTCACACACCCCCTCCCCCACCAACCATATACATCTCTTAAAATGTGGCATGTGAGCAGAATCACACTGTGCGCAATGTGTGTGTGGAATTTTAAGTGAATCTAAGTTTTGAGTGGATTAGATGATCATTTAGAAATATACGTATTAAATTACAGATTGTTTTTTCCTTTCTAATAAATGTTAGGCAATGTTTTAGCAAAATGACTATGAATCAGGTGAATATTTTATTTCTTCTATTTCTCATATAATTTCAAGTTTTATGAAACAAACATATAATTTATTTATTTATGTACAACTAGCAAACTTATAATTATATTATTATTCTATGCAAAAAAAAATTGTTTGCAATTTCATATTTAAATGGGCAATTAATAGCAACAAAATATTAAGAAATCATATTAGTTCTGCACTAAAATGGAAGAAAGATATAATGATATTATTTATTTAACAATAAAAGAAAACAAAACACATATATGGATGAGCAACAAGAGTCGCGTCGATTTAGCCAAGTCTAATTTTGCATCTTACAAAGAAATCTAAAATATAATTTTTCGTACACCCCGCGGAAATCAAATATAATTCTTTTGATTGATAGCTGAACCCATTTCAATCTTCAAAAGCAATTAGAGCAACCGATATATATTATTGATTACGTGTAAATATTTTATTAGGAGTGGTTATTATTAAACAAACAATGATTTTATTAAACAAACAGTATTTTCAGATTGAACAAACTACTTTTAGCAAATCCCACTTTTTATGTCTTTAATGTATCGTTTAACTATAAACTAAAGTTTCATAACTTGTTTTTAACTGTATATCGTTGATAAGTATGTCCACTTATTACAAGTCTCTAAATACCAATCGTATTTTTGTTTGCTTACAAATTACACTTCAATCAAGTTGCCAAACTATCAAAATATAGATAAATTCCCAACTTAGTCTACAAAAAAGTAAGTTGCAAATTGTGTCAAGTGTAATTATAATAAGCCCTTCTATAAGATACACTTCAGGGAGTCTGCCAAGTAACATAAATGTGTGTGGATGCTTGTTCACGCACACACCACACACACTCACTCACACACACACCACACACACTCACTCACACACACACACACACACACACACACACACACACACACACGTACATGTCTCTGGCTTCCTTTGCGAATTGAATGTATTTTATTCTCTCTACGTGAGTCGTCTGTGGGTGGAAGGAAAACTGCCTTGTAAAATTGCTTCTAAATTATTATTGTCATTATTGACAGAAGTGAATCGTCATTTTGTAGTCGTTGTTGTTTACCGTTACATTGTGGCCCAATACCGTTATTCCGTTGTTGTGGGCGCCAAAGTTGTTTTTTTTCTTCTTTTTTTTCATGTGGAACACGAACAGGAAAAGTTTCGCTGACATCATTCAGTTAGTCAGCTGGGATTTGCTCCTGTTGTTGGCTTCCAGCCCTCCCCCCATCTGTGAGCTATCAGGGCTCTAGACAAACATAATTGCAATGTGTTTAAAATATGAACCTAATATTGCTTTCAGGTTATTTTCAAATATTGACTAATTTGATATTAACAAGCATTTTGATTGTCATCGGCCATGTTTTCTCGCAGGTTAAGCAATTGGTAAAGAAGCCCATCTCGTGGTTGCGGATGCGTGATGGTCACATTCTCACCGTGGATCAGACCACCTTTATAGCGGATCAGCGCTTCCAGTCTGTCTTCTCCCCCAACCCCGAACGTTGGTCCCTCCAGATTAAATACGTGCAACTCAAGGATGAGGGCACCTACGAATGTCAGGTCTCCACGGAGCCCAAGGCCAGCGCCATTGTTCACTTGCGAATAGTGGGTGAGTAAGCAATAATGTTAAGAAAATTCAAAGAAAAAGACACCAGAATCTTAACGATTAATAGTAAATTAAAAGTGATACTCTCATCTTAATATTATTTATCTTAATTTCTTTACAAAATTTTAACTTAGCTTCAAAGAAAGTAAAGAAATAAAATAAAATAAATAATTGTGTAAGCGTAAAAGTGTAGTAGTCATTAATAACCCACTCTTAAGAAATCTCTAAGCCAAATGTATTTTTTCCATTCATTTTTAAATAAGATGACAAAATTAAGAATCAAAAATCTTAACGATTAATAGTAAATTAAAAGTGATACTCTCATCTCAATATTATTTATCTTAATTTCTTTACAACATTTTAACTTAGCTTCAAAGCAAATAAAGAAATAAAATAAAATAAATAATTGTGTAAGCATAAAAGTGGAGTAGTCATTAATAACCCACTCTTAAGAAATCTCTAAACCTGATGTATTTTTTTCCATTCATTTTTAAATAAGATGCCAAAATTAAGAATCAAAAATCTTAACGATTAATAGTAAATTAAAAGTGATACTCTCATCTTAATATTATTTATCTTAATTTCTTTACAAAATTTTAACTTAGCTCCAAAGCAAATAAAGAAATAAAATAAAATAAATAATTGTGTAAGCATAAAAGTGGAGTAGTCATTAATAACCCACTCTTAAGAAATCTCTAAACCAGATGTACTTTTTTCCATTCATTTTTAAATAAGATGACAAAATTAAGAATCAAACAAAATTGCAGAGACAATAGAATTAGAAGAGATATTTATCATGACAGCTATGCAAGTTGCAGTTGCTTCATTGAGTGAGTAGACGTGTTATGGACACAATCAATGAAACCCAGATTCTCAAATGCAGTTCAACTGGCAGAGCAAGCCACACCCAACCCCAAACATAAATCACAAGTCAGGCCAATAAATCAGTGGCTGCTGCACAGATTTTGCACAGATTGTAACCGACTTACTAAACTATGTGTGTGTGTGTGTGTGCGTGTGTGTGTGCGTGTGTGTGTGTGTGCTTTATGGCTCCTTTGCAGAACCTAAAACTGAATTAATCGGGGAGTCGACGCGCCACGTAAAGGCCGGAAGTCAAGTGAAACTGCGCTGCATAATTAGCCAGGCATTGGAGCCGCCCCTTTTCATTAATTGGTTTTACAATCAGAAGCAAATCTATTTGCATAATCGTCGCGGCTGGCGAACGGAAATTGAGCGCATCGATCTGCCAACGGAAGTGCCAACGACGCCAGCGGCAACGTCGACATCGACGTCGACGTCGATGGGGGCAGAGAGGCTAAATGATATAGCGGCCATAACACGCTCATATATTCTAGATGCGATAAATGTGAGTGATGGGTCCGTCATCTCCGGAAATGGTTATGCAATGCCAACAACAACAACGGCCACGCCCACAACAGCCGCAATGTCAACGACAGCAGCTGCTGTTGCCGGCGCTGCAGGTGAAGGTGGAAAGGCAGTTGACACGCCGGCAACATTAACGACAACAACAGGAGCAGCAGCAGCAGCTGCTGGTGCAGCAACTATGTCTACAGCAATTGCAGAGGAAGTTTCAGCAGCAACAACAACAATAACAGCAGCAGCAGCAGCAGCAACAACAACAACAACGACTACAACAGAGCCAAGCACAACGGCAACAACAACAACAACAACAACAATGCTGCCAAGCAGCAGTTTCATTAAACAGATAACGGTAAGTGGCTTACCGCACGTGTGGGCGTGTCTCTCATCATTACCATTATCATATTCATTCAACTCCCCAAGTCTACCCTCCGTTACACAGTTTCCGTTACCCAATGTGGCATCCTGTGGGCGCATACGCCCCGTTCGCCGCGACAACTGTCTCGCCAGCTCAACCATCTACTTTCAATATAAATATTACTTATACGTACACGTTTTGCTTTTGTTTCTCTGGTCTAATTGCAGAGGGCGTCTCTCATCATTCCCGCCGTGGTTAAATTGGACTCCGGCAACTATACGTGCAGCCCCTCGAACAGCGCACCACGCACCATTGTCCTGCACGTGCTAAACGGTAAGCCTGGTGGAACGTAGGGACGGAGGGTGGTGAGGCAGATGTTGGGTGTTGGCCAAGCCACGTTTCAGTTAATGCCAAATGTTTTTGTATTGCATGCCAATTGAATTAAGTTTTTAATTTAAGCTAATTGTATTTTATTACGCTTGCATTCGACACTTCTGACTTTCGATTCACCAACGCATGCACAGTGGTACAAAACAGATAAGATTGCTCAGTATTTGAAATTTGAATGCGTTAAGTAAAAATATTGTGTTGTTATTGTTATTATTATATATTATTTTAAATTATAATTCTGGTATAATTCCATATAATAATGTTGTATTTAGAAATTATTAATCTCACGCTATTAAAAAAGAAAAAACTAATTTTTGTTAACTCGCGCTAATTTTTTGTCAAAATATGAGTAGCATTAAACGCATAATCGATTGGTATAATTTGCGTATCTTGTTAAGCAAATGGTTATAGCTGTATTATATAATAATCCGATACATCCATTTCAGCTGTATTTACTTCACTTTCAGAATCAAGTTACAAAACGTTCATATTATAGTAGTCAAATTTAGATTTTTCAGTCATGCCAATGGCAAAATGCATTTATATGTCATTTATATATAATTTTACTTTTAAACTTTTGTTTCGTTCTCATTTCATTTATGTTTCTGCAACAACAAACAATTCTATTTGCGATTCATAAGACACACAGATGGCAATAAATTTAGCAGTGTCTTTACCAAAAACTACCTTGTATTCAAATTTGTTTATATTGTCAATACTTTTATACTTGTATAAAAAAAATCCTTGTATTTTACCATATATTTGCCACGTGTAAACTCGAAAATTTCCATTTCGACAAAAATTCCATAGTGCAATATTTCGTTTTTATTTTATTTTCAACATTTTCTACAATGTTAATGGGCACTCAGACAGAAACAGTTACATCAGCAGCAGCAGCAGCAGCAGCAGCAGCAGCAACAGCAACAGCAGCAACAACAACAGCAATGGGTGCATTTTTATTGTTATCTGGAAGTGTCCACAGATTCCGTTATTTGTTCAATGTCCACAACGACGGCATCAGTGGGAATGATGATGAAGATGATGATAGTAGTGATGATGAGCTACAATAAACGTATTCGCATAAATATTCTGCTGCCCGTCTGCTTGTCTAGCAAAGATACATTTGCAAATTGTATCTTGTAGCTGTGTGCGTGAAGTATTTCTGAATCAATATGCATTTTGTGTTTGTGTTTAAATTCTGTGCTTTTGTTGTTGTGGTTGTTGTTGTTGTGATTGTTGTTGTGGTTGTTGTTGTTGTGATTGTTGTTGTGGTTGTTGTTGTGCTTGTTGTTTGAGCAGTGCGTGTATGTCAACTTTGACATGTGTTCTGCTGTGTTGCTGGCAATTTGAAGCATGCTACTTGTCTATATGATTGGGGGAGTGGAGTGCGTATGAGGCGTTGCTACTCAGCCGCTAAGTGATGATGACACCTGACAGGTTGGTCCAAACCCAGGACGCTTGAGAGACAGGTGCGCGCTTTGCGTTTGTCGTTTACACGTATACTGTCTGTCCGTCTGTTCGTCTGTCCGTTTGTCGCAAACGACTGTCACGTTTATTCGGGCCACTGGTTTTAAAATAATGGCCATAAAAATGGCATTGCCAATTTCGGCAAATGTTTTCGTGTTCGAGTCAAGGTTCGAACACGTTCTATGCGAATGTCAAGTGATGCACATGTTTTTGTTTTTAATATATATATATATATATTTGTCAAAAAGTCAGATAGGGCAAAGTAATGATTTAAGGGCATGTCTATCAGTACTGCCACCCCTCGTCAGCATGGACTCCCCTCAGCTGCGGTTATCAGTGCGCAGTTGTTATGTGTCACTTGAAATCAAACAAGGCATGAATTGTGAACATATTCAATGGCCCCTGACTTAAACAGCGATGGAATAGCGATACATAAATTTACATCAGCATTCACGTTAAATATTTGCCTACATAAGCATAAAGATATAGATGACACAATCTGTTGAAATATTCCAAAATGTTTCAAAATTCCAAAGAATCTTTCTGAGTCTTGCAAAAAAAAACGCTATTTCCGACGAACTGATGACATTATTTTCATAGCTACTAATAAATATAATTGTGTTCAAAAAGATTATCCGTAAACAACTTTCAATATTTTCAATATGCTACACTACTTCATTTTCAAAATTTCCATTTATTAGATATAATATTAGATAATATATAATATTAGATATTAGATATTTGTGTTATATGGAAATGACAATTTGCAAGCTTAAGTATTGCAGTTTCCAATAAATTGAATAACATATTCAATTAAAACTCTAATTAACTCTATACAAACACAGTTTATTTATATTGATTTTATTGAAAATAACAGAATCATAAGAAATGCATAAAAAAAAGAAAAACGCTAATAACATAAAAAAAACCCATACAAATATTTTATTGAATTTATGTACTTTTAATATTCGCCTAATTGTTGCAGACAAAGTGCGGTTCACAGCGCTTTCAAGCCGAACAAACGAGAAAAACATTTTAAAGCCGGATAATGAAAATCACCGAATCATGTTTCCAGAGTTTTATCATGCATTTTAATAGCATTAATTTTGGAGGTAGGGATTGGAGGGTTTTAAGTAAAAAAAAAAGAAGGACATGTTGTTGACTTTTGTTTGAAATTTAATTTATTTTTAAATAATGGAATTTTGCATAAGTGCCAAAGGTTAATAAACTTAATGTCATTCTGTGGTTCATTTTTATATATATTCGATATTACAATGTCATTGTTGTTATTGTTATTATTGTTCGACTGCTGGCCAATGGGGCAGGGCGGAAGCGAAATGCATTTGCACTTGCAACAGCACGGAGTAAAAGAGAAAAACAAACTACAACAACAACAATTATGACAAATAATTATTAATAACTTAATGATATTATCAATTATTTATTTCGATGCATTTCTCTCATTCATTATGCACACACACATGAGAAGAACCTGCTGCCGCCGCTTTATAATTAATACACACACAAATCATTCATATGTGAATGCATATATATGCCGCATTTCAAATGTTATTTTGATTTAATTACTCGTTTTTTATTTCTACCGACCGCTTCTATATATATATATATATCAAATTAAGTTGATTTAGCATTTATAGCAAACGCAGCTCTTTGGTAGCAAAACATTTAGCTACATTTTATTAATATGCGTTAATTACTTTTGGTCTGTTTTAGCAATTGGTAGACCAAGTGGAAATATCTAAAATGCAACGCAATGCATAATTTGGTGCCATTTAAATATTTTAGTTTTTGATGTTAGGCTATATATTAAAACACCAAATGCTAAATGTTGAACGTTGAATAATTTAATTTAGTTTTGCGTAGTCTGATTGAATTACAAACTTATCTAAGCTATCCTAGAATTAGCTCTATATATGACTTATTATATTTTAATATACATTATATTACGTTTTACAAAACTTATTAAAAAGCATGTTTCTGCGAGCAAAATTCTAAAATGCATTGCTGTTTTATGATTACCACATAAACTCGACATAAAGGCCTTATTTCTTTTCAATTTGAATTACGTACTTTGACATTGATTGGTATAGAGACAAATATTTATTTGGTGCACATTTCATGCCGCTGCCACATACTCGATACTCAAATATCTGATAATTTATGCGTACTTTTATTCGGGTTTTTCGGTTGCAGTGTTTGCTGTTCAATTTTGCCATAGAAATATTTGATTACAATATGCCTCTATTTATTTAATCGACTGATTACACACACACACTCACACACAGTTGCAAGTTTGTAAATTGCACAAATTGATTTCCACAGAATTTGAGCTTAAATTGAATGCGAGTTTTCAGTTTGAGTTATCATTTTTGTAGTAGTATGAATGCGATTGCCAATGGCAATTGTAACAATTACAATAAACATTTGATGATAACCACAAGCCACACCACACACACGACTGTTTCCTTTTATTCCCAGGTGAATATTCTGCGTCCGCCATTAAATCCGCCAGTGTCAGCTGGAATACGCTAATTGGTTGTCCTGGTTATTTGCACTGGCGAAATATTTCAACGATTTTGACACTTTTGTGGATTATTAAATTTGTACTCTCCAGAAATGTGGCAATCTGCTGCAATCATGACCGAAACAAAACCAACGATACACCAGCATCACTGCAGCAGCCACCAGCAAGGACACCAGCAGCTGGCAAAAGTGTCTGCCGCAGGCTCTGTACACAGAGGCAGGCGGCAACCTGCAGGCAACGGCCTTTCGGATTCGATTGCGGCGGTGTCTGTGACAACGTCAGCATCTCAATTAGTGGCACTAAAGTGGCCGAGGACAAAACTTGAGCAGCCGAGCAGCAACCGCAGCAGCCGTGGGGCAGCCGTTGCACTGGCAACACGCAAACAGCTCGCGGCGCAATGGCAATGTGAAAGATTCAGTTTAGACTATTATTGGAATTTTAAGACCGAACAAACAATGAGAGAACACAACAAAGTTTAAATGTAGATACTTGGCGACGAATTGATTTACGATCTCATGTTATGCCAGAAACTCAGCTGATTTATTGAACTCGCTTTTAGAAAATAAATATGTAAGTGTATATTCAATATTGATAAACATAAAAGTATTCCTAACTTGAAATTAAGTTTGCTTTTTAAGTTCACAATTTGTTACGAACGTTTATAAATAATTTGCAAAACATGTTCGATCTCTACCTCTTTTGGTAATAAAGTAAATGAAAGCCTCTAGAGAGTTGTGTAAATAAATAAAAATAAATCTTATATATTTATTGCTGTGTACTTTAATTTCGAAATCTTTGAGAGTCGGTGTAAGCACTTGAGTTATGGTTGTATCAATAAATTAATGTTAAAAAACTACACTGAGTATAAAAAAGAACTTTACAGAGCAGACCTTAAACTGCTCCAAAACACCAGCCAAATAAACCAAAAAAAAAAAAGAAAAGCAAACGTTACCAAGACAATTTGAAATAAAACTAAAGTTAATAATAATTAGAGCTGTACAATAATTGCAGCGTAAAATCAGCATCACCATATTTTGAACATACATTAATAGCTAGAAAATTAAGGTCACATTCGTAGAAATGCAGAAAAACTTCTTGTTCCATTAGAAATCAAATTCTTGAATTTATTTCTACTACTACAAGTAAAAACGAAAATAATGTTTTTTTTTGTGACTCAGCTGAGGTATTCTAATAATTTAAATTGTAAATATTTCGGAACTTGTGCGTCTTATTGTTTTAGTTAGTAAATAAAAACAATACTGTAGAATTCTGCATATGTGTAAACGATAAATCAAATAAAAATTAAATACTTAAATACAAATTTCTTCTAATTGAATCTTTAGAGGAACTGTGTAAATATGTATGTGTGTGGACCGGATATGTAAGCTATGACGTTCCTTAACAATAAATACTCCAACAAGCCAACAAAAAGAAATAAATAATACAAATATTAAATAACGAAATACATTACGAAAAATAAAGATTAGTTAGTATTACAAAACTTGCAACAATTTTGGGCGCAGCTTATTTGTTTTACAAATAAAAACTTAAATGAAAAGCGAATTTAATATTTGCACTATTTCTTAAGCAATTATCATAAGTGATAAAAAAAATATAAATAAAAACAATTTTCCTTAAATGAAATCAAAATTATTTTATTTTGCGAAGAGGGTTTTAGGGGCAGTAAGAAAAGGAACTGAAGAATTTTACAAGCGAAAAGTGTCCCACTATTAAATATACCTTATTATTGATCCAATCATAGTCATCTATTTTTGTATTAAACTTATATATTTCACATATAGAAAAGAATAATAAGTTTCCAGCTTATTTATGTATGCATGCTGGAACTCAAATATTTATGATCATTATGAGATTCATACAATAGAAACATTAATAAATTCCATTTGCTTGTCTTGGACTCTGTCCTTTTCCATTTCCAGCTAACTTATGCTTTCGCCAATCCAAAATCCTTATTTACACACATAGATATACTAGTTGACACAAGCACAAACCCAAAACCCAACCAGAGGAGTTGGGACAGCATCAAGGATTTGCTCGGCTTGTCAATGTTTGAGTGAGATTGTGTGTGTGGAAAGGAGTCCAACGTATCAACTTAAATATTCAAATAGTGCTCATGAATTGTGCACAAGTTTGTTAAATATTCATTTCTTTTGTCGGACCACAAGTGTTGCTGGCTGACAAATGCAAAGCGCAAACACATATTTCTGTAGATTTTAAGTCTTTTTTATTCAGTTTTTTGACGCACCTGATTCTTGAGATTTTCGGGGCTATATGTACACACTCAGATTAATAATCTCAAATTAAACTTTGTGAATTGTAATACAAAAAAAAAAAAGGTAATCAAATATGGAAATGTGTATATCGAAAAATGCAGTACATTTATATATAATAAAATAATATAATATAATTATATAATGCGCTCGTCTACGTATGCTGGTTGAGAATTTTAATATATATTAATAATACGTCTGATGTTCAATTTGTCTAATGGTTTCCTAGATCTGACAATCGTGTCGAAGTCAAGTGGCACTTGTAAGCACTTCTTGGCGTAATTGTGGATGGTGATAAGAGTAGAGCTGCCAAGCTATATAAGCTATGCGGCAGCAGCAGTTTGCAGTACAGCGTAGAAGTTTTTACCTCAACGGTTAAAGCAAAGCGAAGGACTATTTACAAAAATGAGAGCTTGTAAGTTATGGACTGGGTGGGTCCTTTCCGTTGGCCCACTATTTTAATGTGGCACGTGTTGCCTTGTCTTGCAGATAACGTGCTGCTGCTCACACTTGTGATTGCCCTATCGTCCCTGGCTGCAACCAGCGAGGCAAATAGGCCAGACTGTACAGAGCACATAAATGGACTTTCGTTTGCCGATCCCATTAGCTGTTCCAGCTTTTATGTTTGCCTGCGCGGACGTGCGATGCGAAGGGAGTGCGCCCATGGCCTGTTCTTCGATCCCAAGACACAAATCTGCAACCTACCCAGCCTGGTTGACTGCCACAATGGCGACCGCAGCGGTGCCATCGTGTCTATCGATGAACACTCAGCACATTATTCTGCGACAGGTGGTAAGGCTCCATGCGTTCCCACTGTGAATCCACCGTGCGATAAGCCAAAGCCAGTTCCCACAAAAGCACCCTGCAGCGATTCAACGACATCGACAATAAAAACAACAACCACGACTCCAAGCACAAAGACAACAACCACAAAGACAACAACAACGCCTACAACTACAACCCCATGGACAACGACAACAAAAACAACTAAAGCGCCAACAACCACAACGACAACATCCACAACCACAACGACAACATCCACAACCACAACAACTACAACCCCAAGCACAACAACTACAACCACAACGACAACAACCACTACAACCCCAGGCACAACGACAAGAACCTCAACGACAACAACAGCAACGACAACAACCCCAGGCACAACGACAACAATCAAAACGACAACAACCACAACGACAACATCCACAACCACAACAACTACAACCCCAAGCACAACAACTACAACCACAACGACAACAACCACTACAACCCCAGGCACAACGACAAGAACCACAACGACATCCACCACAACTAAAACCACCACAACAACGACAACAACCACAACAACTACAACTCCCTGCACAACGACAACAACCACAACAACTACAACTCCATGCACAACGACAACAACCTCAACGACAACAACCACAACAACTACAACTCCATGCACAACGACAACAACCTCAACGACAACAACAACTACAACTCCATGCACAACGACAACTACCACAACGACAACAACGACAACAACCACAACGACAACAACCACAACAACTACAACTCCATGCACAACGACAACTACCACAACGACAACAACGACAACAACCACAACGACAACAACCACAACAACTACAACTCCATGCACAACGACAACAACCACAACGACAACAACCACAACAACTACAACTCCCTGCACAACGACAACAACCACAACAACTTCAACTCCATGCACAACGACAACAACCTCAACGACAACAACCACAACAACTACAACTCCATGCACAACGACAACAACCTCAACGACAACAACCACAACAACTACAACTCCATGCACAACGACAACAACCTCAACGACAACAACCACAACGACAACAACCTCAACGACAACAACCACAACGACAACAACCACAACAACTACAACTCCATGCACAACGACAACAACCACAACAACTACAACTCCATGCACAACGACAACAACCACAACAACTACAACTCCCTGCACAACGACAACAACCTCAACGACAACTACCACAACGACAACAACTACTACGACAACAACCACAACAACTACAACCCCGTGCACAACGACAACAACCACAACAACTACAACTCCATGCACAACGACAACTACCACAACGACAACAACTACTACGACAACAACCACAACAACTACAACCCCGTGCACTACGACAACAACCACAACAACTACAACTCCCTGCACAACGACAACAACCTCAACGACAACTACCACAACGACAACAACTACTACGACAACAACTACAACTCCCTGCACAACGACAACAACCTCAACGACAACTACCACAACGACAACAACTACTACGACAACAACCACAACAACTACAACCCCGTGTACAACGACAACAACCACAACATCCCCATGCACAACGAAAACAACACCTGGCACAACAACAACCACAACAACTATAACCCCAGGCACATCGACAACAACAACTACAACATCTGGCACAACAACAACCACAACAACTATAACCCCAGGCACATCGACAACAACGACTACAACATCTGGCACAACAACAACCACAACAACTATAACCCCAAGCACATCGACAACAACCACTACAACACCAACCTCAACAACTACAACTCCATGCACAAAAACTACAAAACCTCCTTGCAAAGCACTTGCCTCCTCGCGCGACTGCCAAGGTCTTGAAAATGGCGCTCTCTTTTCAAACGGCAGACATTGCCGCCGCTTCTATGAGTGCCGCAACAACCGTGCCAGGCATCAGCTTTGTCCCAACGGCGAGTGGTTCGATCACGAGCAGCTGAAGTGTCGCCACCGCAGTGTGGTTCTCAACTGTGCGGCAAAGCGCAACTGAGCTAGATTGATTCGAATACCTAGATACGAACCTGTGACTGCACCTGGACTAATCCTATATGACTTACCGGCAAATTTCCTCTATACACTATGTACGCCACTTTCTAAAACTTTTAGATAATCAATTTATTCCAGCAATCAAATGTAATAAAGCAGCATTTACAAAAACGTATAAGATGATTTCAGTTTTCTTATTTAACCATAATGAACTTTTAAATTGCTGATACTTAAGGTGTAACAAGGATCTATGGATTCCCAATGAAAACATTTAGCTTCTGCTCCTAAAATACAAAGCTTCGATATAGATAAATATCGATTGAGGATCAGCTTTGAACATGTATAATAACAATTAGTTAATATCACTCAAACCATATACTTCGAGAGCGAATACAGATTTTAATAACTTTTAACTTTAAGCGAGAACTACTACAACTCAAAAAGAATTAAATAATTTAACCGAATGCATTTTGATTGACATTCCTGATTAATAAGTCAAAATTTGAAAATACTTTGTAACAATTTTTCACCGCCAATGGATTCACTGCGGGTTAACAGTGTGTATCCCACTTAGGCCGTAGCAAATTCAAATAGTATGTTGCAACAACAGATTTGTGTGTGTATGTGTGTGCCTATTTACGTGTGTATTTGTGTGTGTGCACATACCTAAAGTAAGGAGAATGTCATCACAGTTAACAACTGCCTGCAAATACAGTATAAATCATGGAGCACTTTGCTGGCGTGTTGGCATCCGCTCCTCCTCTCATCCTGGCGACAGCGACAAGGACTGCCTCTCATCACTCTTCGCAACTTCTGGCTCGTTTTTCACACCCACTTCATTCCAACTTCACCTCTCGGCAACCCTTCTGCATGTATCTCTCGACAGCCAATCATAGTTTTCACACTCTAGTTAACATCATTGTTACCGAGTTTCACTCAATGTAGAACTAACAAAAAAAACAAAAAAAAGAAATAGGATTTGGTTGACGTTTGCAGTTTGCCTTTTTTTTAACATTTTTTTCTCTATCTATCTCAAACTCTCCCTCTCTCTCTTATCTCTTCACTTTACCAACCTTACATTCATCGCTTGCTTCATTTTGCTGCACAATTTTCAGCCATTTTGCTGCTGGTTTTGAATTCCCCTTTTTGACATTACGTTAGGTCTGAATTCTGCGTCTGTCGTCGAAAAAAAAAAAGAAAAAAAAATCACTCAGCGTTGACATTTAAGTTAATTTGCATACAACCGCACAATATCCTGGGTAAACGAGGTGTGGGTTGCGCGGGGTTATGGGATGAGAATATAGGTATAGGTTTTGTTGGAGTTTTGCTTACCTCTGCTACTGGCATTAAAAACTAAATGCTCCACAATTACTAAAAATTAACATACGGACCACTTTATGGAATATTTACCTCAACATGTATGTTTGCAACATGTATGTGACAGCATATGGGTGTGTGTGTGAACACATTTCAAATATATATACTATATAAATTAATTTATGCAATGTACAAATTTACCTAAATAGTTGTCCAGCTTTTTGTGCCAGCTGTGGGCTATGTTTCGCATTTAGTTTTTATTTTATTTATTTTCTGTTTTCCGGTTTTTGTGTGTCAACTAATTTAGCTTCATTCTTTAATTCCACAAAAGTTAATCATTTTATTTTTTCTGGCATTTATGCAGCTCTTGAAAATCGTTTGTCATTCACAAAACTTAAATGTTCAAATGTTAAGATATTTTAAAGGTTTCAGGTATATTAAATAAAGAATAAAACTGTTTGTAATCGCAATCTGCTCACAATAAACGTATGTCTGATACCTGATTATGTTTTCCCCATTTAATTATGTTTAAATTGGGCAAATGGAAGATTTAATGCTAGGCTATGTAAGTATTACATAAAAATGTTCAAATGTTCATCTGACATTGGCTGACATTAAGCAAATTATTTAATATTTTATATCCAGTTTAAAAATAACTCTTGCTGCCTGTAAGTCGATATATCAGTAACACTCCAGAATTGCAGAACTTGAAAAAATGAATATCTCATCCTGCGAAAATATGGCTTTGATCATCTGAATGGTTGCATTTGTCTTAATTGGCCAAACGCTAATTGGCAGATATAGTTGAAGCATCTCTTAAAACGATTTCGAATGGATTTTACTTTAATCGGTTCTTGCTATTGACCCCTCCTACGATGCATTTAAGCCAGGTCACAGCTCTGCGTAGTCACTTCAACCAACGTGAGCATCACATATTAATGAGGGCTCAAGCTGAGCAGAGAGAGGGAGAGAAAGGGAGAGAGAGAAAGCTCTATGGCTAAGAGCTGTAATTCCACACAGAAATTCACAATGCCATCAAATATGAGCGCATAAACCAAGCAGCTATCCGCAACCAGCAACCAGCAACCAGCAACCCGCATCCCAAACTCGCACCCGCACCCGCACCCGCACCCGCACCCGCATCCACATCCGCAAGGGATCACACTTGTCTATTCGCGTTTAGCACAGCGCCTGCAAGCTGAAGAGCTACCTCTTTCCAGGCAGGCAACTTGCAGCAGCTCGTGGCACACAATTTCCGGTGCTTGCGTAAATACATTATGCAGCTTACAACTACTTAGCGAACTGCAGCTGCAATCTACCATGGACTCAATCTGCACGGACCTTAACCCCAAACTAGCACCTGAGAAACTGCGTCCAAATTATTGATTCAATTCAGATAAAGTGTTATTTTAAGTGTAACAAAGCAAAAGTTTATTTTTGTGGCTTTACAAAATTGATTTGGTTTAGGTACAAATTGAGTTCTATTTAATAAATACAAATTGTGCCTTTTTCGCCCATGGTTGCATGACAGTCAAGTGAATTGGCTGGTTTTTGGATTTTGGTGAATGCTACGTGGCATAAAGTAGCAAATTCAAGGCGCAACTTTTGTCGATACATGCGGCAAGTGTTGGGGAGCTGCAAAGTGTCTGTAAGCATGCAATAAAAGGGCATGGCAAAACTGTGAAAAAGGTGAAGATTACGCACTGAATGCGAATGCCAGCACAAACACTTGCATAACACCTTTTCTTCCTGCCACCCACCAGACGACTGAAGTGGCTTATGAGTTTGTGTGTGTGCGTGTGTGTGTGTTGCGAAAAGTTGGTGAGAGAATTCGCACATTTGTGTCAGCTCAACCGCATCCACTGAGACACTCTGAGACACGCTCTGCACTCCACTCGCATGACAAACATGTGTGATACGCCACTTGCACCTGTAGTCTATTTGCAACACATATTCATTCACCTGCCACTCCTGCACCCACCCCCTCTTGCATTGCTCATAAAAGTTAAGAACTTGTGCAACTTCTGGCATTTATGAGCGCTTTTCAGTTGCCCTCAGCAGCTTCGCGTCGCGCTTGCAACATGCTTCATTACGCAAATGCCGTGTTTTCAAATTATTTTACATGCACGTTCGTCCCTTCCACCTTCTACCATAGCACCCCCAACACACGTCCCACAACACCTTCCGATTCCTGATAGTCGCCTCTTTTTACGGCCCGATAACAAAATCTCTACTTTGGCAGTTTAGTGTGCTGAGTGGATTGGGGATGGTTGCTGATTAGCGCCTCATTTATGCCACTGTTGCAATTTATAAGCCTGCCTCTGGGCCGAACCAGCTCGTTTTGCAGTTTTGAAATTATCGCTGTGACAGTTCTGTGTCAACTGGTTAAACGAGACACTACAAATTTGGGTCGTATAATGGTATATATGGTATAAACAATGGTTAGAAAAATTCAATAGCATTCTTCTATTCTTATTAAAAGTTTGATTACTCATCGAAAGTTATGGCTTGATGTTTACCAAAAATAGTGACTGAGATAATCATACTCTATGCTATACAAACTAAATATTATTTTATTTATTTATTTTTTTTGTCGATAGTTATATTGTTTCCTTTTTATTTCTTGAGTTGATTTCTTATTTGGTTAAGATGTTCTAAGTCTTCCTTAGGCTATTGCATCGTCTGCTTCTGGCTAAGGAGACACAGCTTTTTATAATGAGCTTTGCGGATTTCTTCTCATTTTCACAAAATAGTACTAGTTTGGGTCTTAGTCTAGAGTATCTTGTTAAAAATAAATCGATAAAAATAAATGAGAAGATGAAGATTGAATTTGAAACCGGTCAATGAAATATAAGCAAAATCTTTAATAATAGTTTCCATCAGCAATCTGTCTGTTTTGACAACAAAAGATACACAATCTCTTTACTTGTTCTCGACACGCCGATCAATGATAAATAAATAGAAATAACCACAAGGGTGACTGAACCCAAGGGCCATTATGTATGTAAACACTGAATGATATTGCCAACAATCTGTAGCATAATAAATAATTCAAATGTGGCATTCAAAGGGAAGGTCGAAAAATTAATGAACGTAAGAAGCACACGTCGGTGTACTGGCCAAAAAGGTGCCACAAGGACAGTCTGTTGGCTTTTACATAATTATTTCATTAAGTGTGTCTGCTCAACGGGCCAACACGTAGCATGCCCCACTCTATTCCACATCGAAGGAAGTTAGTTGGAAGGCAGAGAAGGTGAGTTCAGTTCGGATTTCTCACTTTGGCACTTGGTAATTCTAGCATTTAGCGACCCAAACGCAGTACTAATTCAACTTGAGAGGCCACCTCACCTCACCCACTGTAAGTGGTGCAAGCTATGGAAAAGATAGTGGTGGAGTGGCTCGTAACGTTTGTGGGGGCTTAGCTCATTAACAAACATTAGTTACAAATGTTGTGAATTACCTAAGATATTTATATTCCATGCTTCTCACACAACGAGCAGCAGAACTTAATATCCCAAGGCAACACCTAAATATATATATATATATATACATATATATACATACATATATATATATATTATATATTAATGTACATACATCCAATGACTCACTGCCCAAATGAGCAGCAGTCTCAAGTCTTCAACATATTTCCTAAATCATGGTTCTTAGCTTTTGCGTACACTGCTGCGTATACTTAATGCGAACTAATTCATTTATATACACACTCACTCACACATACACACACACAGTCCACAACGCAGCTTTTGCTTCTTTGACTGACACAAAGTTCCTCATTCATACTTATCCCCATTATCAACATCATTATCATCATCATTATCATCATCACCATCATCTTTAACATCGTTGATTGGAATGCTGATAATAGCACAGTTTGTTTGTCTGGCAGTCGGCAGAAACTGCTCCCAAGTTGATGTTAATAGTTTGGCTACTGAATTAATGAAGCCCGCTAAAATCAACACAATTTTGTGGTTAGCTTTTTTTTACCCTAAATCAGTTTAACAAAAAAAAAGAACAAATAAATGTTTAACTGTAAAGTCAACCACTTTCAGAATGTACCAATTATTACGTTATACGTAATTTAACAACAATAATTTTCATTTTTAGTTAGCCATGACTAAAGGATTTATAGAAGTTACTTAGCAACATGCGAAACGCAATAAAAATGGCATAAAAGTAGCAAACTTTATATATTGTGTTTTAATTTATTTTTTGTAGGAAATTTACTTAAATTTATTTAAGTTCACAATGACACTGTTAAAAGGTTCTTTATTGAACGAGAAACATAAAAAAAGAAATTAATAGAAAAAGGTACAAAATTGAGTCGAGAGTGGCAGTAAAAATAGAGCTGATTTTTTGCACTTAGAACCAAACATTTTAGGGCTAAGCGCGTACTTACTTATCTTAAAATGTCATGAAGAACGTCAACCTTTTTGGTTCGATAATTACAAATGATTTTGTTAATTTGTTCAAACCAACAATTTAACATTGACTTATGACAAATGCGGCTATCCTAACAATTTTGGTCAAGAAAAAAAATCCAATTTCTGTCCAGTAAACATAGCAGCCATTAATAATTGAAATATTTTAAAAATATTAATTACTACATCACATTAAACAAATTTTTTTGTGAATTTTTTTTTTTATAAAAGTATACAAAACAAAGTTCAACGCTTCACTTTTTTTAACACTTACTTTATCAACTCAGGGAGAGTTAAAAAAAACACGCTCTCGCAAACACATTTTGCTCGATTTTAGGTGGTGTAGTAAAAGTTGAATTTGTCAGAGTTGTTGTGAAGCACACATCACATATTGGTAAATTTAAATTGTTTGAATTTTCGAAGTAGCAGCCAACGGCTTGCTGAAATTAAAAATGCAAATTAAAAGGCGTTATAAAAACAATATAAAATATTTAATAATTTTATAATAATTTAATTGAAAAAAAGCTAACATTCATTACCTTTCGATCATAGATCAAGACAATTCTCAAAATGTTAATATAATTAAACTCAATTTAAATTAATCAATTTAAAGATTGACCTTGTTAAACACAATCTTTTTATTTATATTCAAATTGGTTTATTTTTATATATATTATCAGTGCCTGAGCGATATGAGAGAGCAACTAATGAAGATAATACGATTCGAGAGCTCGCAAGACTGAGTCAAGATTAGCAGTAAGCTGATTGTCTCCGCTGAGAACAGTTCAGTTTAAGACTCGGAGCAGTGTAAGACATGAAGGGTAGCGCAATTTGGATTACTCTGCTATGCCTTGGCACAGCATCTGCCTTCACAGACCCGCTGATAGTGGATCTGCCACATGGACAATTACGTGGTCGCGATAATGGAGGGTATTACAGCTACGAATCGATACCTTACGCAGAGCCACCTCTGGGAGATCTACGCTTTGAGGCACCACAGAAATATGGTCGCCAATGGAATGAAATCTTTGATGCCACGTTGCCACCTGTGCTTTGCATGCAGTGGAGTCAGTTTGTTGACCAGGAAGATAAGCTGAAAGGCAGTGAGGATTGTCTGACAGTTAGTATCTATAAGCCAAAAAATGCCAGTCGCACCACATTTCCTGTTTTGGCTCATTTACATGGTGGTTGCTTCATGTTTGGTGGTGCAGTTGAAAATGGACATGAGCCAATCATGGCAAGTGGAAACTTAATTGTGGTGAAGATCAGCTATCGCTTAGGCCCATTGGGTTTCATGAGCACTGGAGACTCGTATATTCCGGGAAACTTTGGATTAAAGGATCAACGATTGGCCTTGCAGTGGATCAAGGAAAACATTGCCAGCTTCGGTGGTGAACCTGAAAATATAATGGTTTTTGGTTTCTCCGCAGGAGCTGCCTCCGTACATCTTCAAATGATGCAAAAGGATTTTAATCACTTGGCCAAAGTGGCAGTCTCCATAAGTGGCAATGCACTGAGTCCTTGGGTTCTTCAACAAGGAGGACGACGACGTGCATTTGAGCTGGGTCGCATTGTAGGTTGCGGCCAATTAAGCAATTCATTGGATTTGAAAAATTGTTTAAAATCAAAAGATGCTGTAGAAATAGTCAGATCTGTGCGTAAATTTTTGGTCTTTGGCTATGTGCCATTTACTCCATTTGGGCCAGTGATTGAGTCCGAAGATGTCGTGAATGCTTTCATTACCCAGCGGCCCGTGGATATCATCAAAAGTGGAAAGTTTGCCCAAGTGCCTTGGTTGGTTTCATACACACAGGAAGATGGAACTTACAATGCAGCTGCGCTGCTTGCACGTCAGCCCAATGGAAAGGAGATGATGGAGGAGTTGAACAGCCGTTGGTTTGAGTTGGCACCCTATTTGTTCTTCTATCGGGACTCGATGAAGACAATTGAGGAAATAGATGATAGATCTCGAGATCTTCGTCAAGAGTATTTGGGCAACCGGAATTTTAGTGTGGCTAACTATTCCGATGTGCAGCGCATATTTTCGGATATATTATTTATTAATGGCAGCAAACGATCAATTGAACTGCATCGCAGATTTGGGAAGAGTCCTGTTTACGGCTTTGTGTACGACAATCCAACAGATCGTGGCAGTGGTGTCTGGTTGGCAAAGCGGAATGATATTCAATTTGGTAGGAGACTTTGATGTGATATGAAAACCAGTTACTGATAATAACAACTTACATTAATTTTAATTTTCAGGCACGGGACATGGCGATGATTACTTTCTAATCTTCGAAAATGCCATTAATAAACCATGGCGTTCCGATGAAATGGTAATTTCAAAGAATTTTATTAAGATGCTTGAACAATTTGTTCAAAGCGACAATGGAAAGCTTTATTATGACAATTGCGAGTTTCCAGATAATGTTGAACACGAAAATATTCAGTTGCTCTCCATCAAACGAAACAACTGTGGAATAATTTAATTATTTAAAATATTTTCATTATACGATTTTTAATTTTCGTTCGATTTATTTGATGATTAACCGGTTTAGAACGTACAAAAAAAGTAATAAATGGTTTATATCCGATGCCAAAATTGGTTTAGTACCTCGGTTATTGAACCAGTTGAAATTTGAATAAGATTATTTCAGGTTCGAATGTGGTCGGACAATATTCAAATGATGAATGATTCAACGATGCAAATGATTCTAATTAAAAAATGTTATTAATTGAAAATGTTGTATTATTGCCTTTAACTTGCAGTTAAATTTTAATATAATTTATTAAATTAATATCTGAAAAAGGGAGAGCATATATTATGAATTTTGTGTGGTTCTTATTAATTGTTTTAAAAATTGATAATTTTACTCACACGAACACACTGCACCAAATTATCCGACGTGCATTTTCAGTTGGGGTGCATTGTGGTTTACTGCGCAACTCCTTGAGGGAAAATAATTGGCTTAAGTCTAAAGATAAATTCATAAGTATTAAGTTCTGCAGCCATACACAATAGTTTATTCCTTGTAAATCTGGGAAGTGGTCACAGAAAGGGCGCTTCGCTTCCTTAATGCCAATGGTAATCCTTGGTAATTCCGAAGAAATTCCCATTGCTTTTCTTCTATTTTCTTCGCAAAATGGAAGCAATTCTGTGCACGCTTCTCAGTTTATGCCACACATGCAGTTCGTGGTAAGCCGCTTTCGGAATTTTCGCTTGTGCGTCGTTGCGCCTCCCAATGCGATATCAAGTCTTGTAGTCTAACAGCTCCGACGCATTGTTGGTTTAGTTAAGAGCGAGGGGAACACGGAGGAATAAACTACGGAAATGCAGATTTCAAATATACAAAGCACGCATAGCAAATTAAAACAAGTTAAAGTGCTAAAAACAATGTGATTAACCCAAAGATACTCTGTCATCATCGCCATTGATGATTAGCTACAACCAAAACTAAATTGATAATAAATTAACTAAACCATCAAAAGTCAAGTTTTTGCACTAGCTGTGATCGTCTAAAATCGACTCCAATATACCATATCTATTCATTTTTACGACATTAGGGTATACAAAAAGAGAAAACGAAGCGAGAAAAAGTATAATTCTGAAACAACTTCTGGAACTGCAAACAAAAGGCAATACTTTTGAACAGTGACGCAGCTTGGCAGCTCAGACCCGGAATAGAGGAGCAATGGGTGCCTAGCATGTAATCTGAGGCACGTGCCTTGCATATTCTATGATAGTTAATTATGTAGCAGCATCTATGGGCATTATGTTTCACAATTTTTAGATTTATACCGGGAAATTAGCCAAAACGCAGTGGTGGCTGTGTTTGTAGAGAGCGGGGCCGAATTGCATCGAAAATGGCCCTCCTGGGAAAAGGGGCGGAATGAAAATATGAAAAATAACTTACGCCTTTTATGTGCGAAATATTGAAATATTAGGCAGTAGGTCGGTCAGGAGAATGGGGCGGGGGGCGCCGAGGAAGCGAACCGGACCCAAAGGATTCATCAGCGGTAACAGCTGTTGACGGCTCACTCTCGCCACTCCCGCCACTCCCGGCACTCCCGGCACACTCAGCGCTGCCGAAAATTTTAGCATTTTTGCGATGATGTATCGTTGGCATCATTATAACAGCTGCCGTTCCGGATCCTAACAGTCAGTCCCCAGTCTACCCCAGGCCCCGCAATTGCTCCCGGTTGCCAGTAGTTGCCCAAATGAATTTGGATGCGTTTTGCCTGCTCAGTTATGGGTATGGTTAGGTTTGGTTTGGTTTGGTTAGGTTTGGTTTGGTTTTAGTTAGGTTTGGCTGGGTTCTGGGCGGGCCTGATGGGCAACGGCTTGTGCGTGCCTTGGGTACTTGTTGTTATATTTATCACAGAAGTGTACTTTATCTTGACGAAACAGCCGCCCAGTTAGGGCATCAGTCAACAGCTGCTCGCTGCTCGCTGCCTCAAATCACCAAGCCAAACCAAGCATTATATATATCTTTTGATATATATATATATATATATAAGATGAAAATATTGTTTCGTAATTTATTGAGCCCTTTTTTGCGTGTCGAGCTGGAAATTAAACTTGCATTATAGTCTGAAAAGACATTTGTATCATCGGCATCATTTTTGGATGGGTTACGAGCAAGTATAAAGTTACGTACAGAACGAAGGGAAGATCCAATAAAAGTTTAACAGATGTTCCGACCTTAAGAATTTGATGTTTATGAGACTGGCGAATGCTTTCGTTTGCATTTTTAATGATTCCCTTTTCTATTTCTATTTTATTTTTTGTAATCAAAATCGCGTTGCTCATGTGTAGCGCCAAAATAGAATCCCTTTTTTTGGCCATCAGCTGCTAGCTGACACTTAATGGGACTTGGTAAAAGAATATGTAGTTTAACTCAATTTTAAATTTAAGTTTGATAAAGTTCACATAATGTCAGCTTTCATAAACTTTTTCTATTAAAAACAGCCTGTTCTGTTCTGCCTAAATCATCACATAAAATAGTTACCAATTAACTAAATAATTTGTCAGAAAATTGTGTAATAAATTTAGTTCTAATTAAAAAAGACTAAACAACACAATTTTTGAACTGCTCATAAATTAAATTAATATTTTGTCAGTTTTTGCTAATCGAAACACATTATTAAACACTACTAAGATTTCTGCTGTTTCATCACATATAAATTTATATGTAATTGCAACTTGGAATTTAAAGCTTATTGAATGGATTCCAATTTTCACATCTTCATGCTCATGGCTATTCTATATTAATAGTATGTAATTAAGATTTGTATTCAAAGATGTTGATTGAAATACAATATTGTTGGCCCGATGAGATTGTGAAAGAGGTGTTAGAGGTGTTAAGCTCTTAGCAAAGCAAAATGGAATTTGAGCTAATGTGAATAATTTCATGATAACTGTGGCAACTGGTTCACGTATCCGCTGTTCCTAATAATTAGTACTTATGCGAACACAAGTAATATTACTGGATTCAAGTCAGCTTGACTTGATCTTAATCTTTTATGTTATTTGCACAACTTTGTATTTGCACTCAAATTGAAACATTCATTTCTTATGAAAGGTACACATAATAAAAGCAAGAAAAAAATAATTCCAAGTCCAAAATGAAACCAGCTACTATTTATAAATATATATATATATATATATATATATATATATATATTGTAGATATCAGGGAGCTTCAGAATTCACACACACACTGAATATCAGAAATCTATATTCAGTGTGTGTGTGAATATCAGAAATCTATATTCAGTGTGTGTGTGAATTCTTTAACTTATTTACATATAGAAAGAACTTGCGCCATCTGATAATAATAAGATAAATAAATAACTTTGATCTGATAAACGGGGTAAATTTATATTATTATAGTTTCTGAGTTGTCATCATAAAATAGAATTGGCTATAAGCTCGGTTTTTGAACCTGATCAATAATATATATCAGCCTTTGGCTCACTTTATCACAATAGCATTATGTGCAATTTACTTGTATTAAATTGATTCAGGATTATAAAAATAGTAACAAATAAAACGTACTCACCTTTTAAAAATATGCTTAACTTTACACTCAATCCATGTGAATGGGCATCGGACATTGCCTGTCTAAGAGTATTGCCTTTTTAGCTGCATTTTATAATATTCTGTCATTCTTTTGAAAGCTGATTTTCTTACAGTCCATTATTTTCGCATGAATTTTTTGTAAGCTGCTTATTATTTTTTTTAAGTAGTGCAGCAATAAATATTCCTAAGAAAGTTGCATTTTATCAAAGACAGCAAATAAAATGTAAGCAATATAAAAAAATATGGCAACAATTCAGTCCGTTCCCCTGTTGCCAGCGCTTTCACTTGCTACTTGGGGCAGCGAGCAAACATCATTATTCTCCAGTGGTTTAGCGTTGATAAACTCACAGTGCGTAGGAGTTTCTCTGGAATGCACAGAGCACATCGTTGCCCTAGCCTGGGCGTGTCCTTTTCATCCATGTCGGCCGACAGCGTCGTCGACGTCGCCGTCGTCGTCGTCGTCGTCTTCATCCTTTATGCAAAATCAAATAAACCAAATACAAAATAACCAGCAACGGCAGAATAAAAAAAAAACAACAACAACAACAACAAAAACAAACAAAGAGCTTTGGCCTTGTCTCGTCTTCTGGTCTGGCCGGATGCGCAATAAAAGATTGGTTACGATTTATTGATTTCATTTTACCAAAGGCACGCACACCCTAACACACACACACACGCACACACACATGACTGCATAGATCAGGGTCTGTGCATAAATTGTAAGCCTGAAAGTATGCAACATTCTCTCCGATTTCTTTCCGTGTGCGTGCTTTTGGATTTTGTGTGTGTGACGCCGGGGTTAATGTCATGATTTCAATTTTTCACCAGACCCCTCCCCACGGCAACGCCCCCCGTTACACAGAACGGCAGACTTTAAAAAAAAAATAACCGAAATGTGGGTCACTTTTTCCGTTTGGCTGTGGGCGCAGTGGTGCTGTGGTGTGGTGCGGTGTGGTTGAGTGGCCGGAACAAATGGCTGTGCTAATGTGCTCGGCAAACATACAAGCGGAATTTTTTTAGACATGCTAATTGGTACACAATCAATCGCTTAAATAGTCCAATTTCATTTTCTTTATAGAATTCAGAACTTTTACTATTTAATCAATATTAAAGCAGAGAGAGCACCACAGATTAGGCTTGAAGCTAACCGAACTCGTGAGGAATACAAAGTGTATTATGAATATAAAAGAAAATAAATATAACAACCATATCTTATGTTAAACATAATTCATTATAAGTTTATTATATTTGTTTATCATAAATATACAAGAAAATAAAATATAATAAATAACTTATCTTAAACATTATAATATAATAAGCTTAAAAATATTTTTTAAAGCTCAGGTTAAATTAAAATCTAAATTGATGATAAAATTATTGTTCTTCTAATTTTTACTGTCTTTTATGTATAGACATAAAACTACATAAACATAAAGACTACTTTATAAAATATGGAGTATTCAAGTTCAGTTAAGTTTAGATATATGTCGCTCACATGAAGTCTTATAATATGTATAATGAATTTTAATTGCTTTAAATTACAGTGACAAAAGAAAATATAGATATGGTTTTGGATAATAATAACAAGAGAAATATAAACTGTAATTATTAAATTAAATATTTGAGCTAAGCACTCAATTAGGCAAAATCAACCATAAATCATCAATTTAAATGTCAAAAACCACAGTTGAGGCGATGAAAGCCAAAATCAATAAGCCACGACAAATGATAAACTACTAGATTGTGTGCCATCCCACACACACACACACACACATACTCGGAGGCACAGAAATAATTACGTTAATGTGCACAACATGGGAAAATACAAAAGATAAACAATAACAAAGCTATGATTAAGGTGACATTTACAGCATAGTCAGAGTCAGATTTGCTGTGAGAGAGTTCAGATATCAAATGTTGAACAATTATGGCCGGATTAGTCCGGCATGCCATGTGCTCGCTTGGCCAGGTAACTGCAAAAAATATATGGCCGTAAACTGACCTACGTCACAGCCACTGGGCAGGTGCTGTATATGGGATTTGCATAAATCCGACCACATTTATTCAATAAGCAAAGCCAGTGCGAGGACAACACACACACATCTATATATGTATACAGCTCTCTGTAGAGGGAAACACTTGGCCAATCGGCTTTAAGACCACTTAATAACCAACATGGAAGGCGTTTAAACACCAACTGTGAATGCTGTGGGCTTAATACTGGATTTTAACTAAATGTATGTATGCTGATTGCCCGCAGAGTTGGCATTGATTTGGGTGTTGCCCCAAACTCAGACAGATTCACCAGACCCACCACCACCCAGAACACCCATCCCCAACCCACCCGACACTTCCAGTTTGCCTAAATCTGATATGCAAATCGAATACAACTAAATGTAAGCACATACAAATGCAGCTGGCTGTATATTTGCATCTCTTTCGCTCATCCACTTTTCGAATTTGATTTCGAAAGGGTTTTAATACCCTGTGCGTCCGACCTACCTCTTAACGTCTCCCTGCCCTCCGAGTAAGCTTGGCTGGCTGTTCGGCAAACTTTTGCCAGAACGGCTTAACTTTTTTGCACGTGTGCAGCTGGCCAAGCAAGCAGAAGCACAAAACGAAGACCAAGAAAAATAACAAGCGCGGAGCGTCTTCTTCTGATGCTGCTGCTGCCACATGCCACATGCTGTGGACTGCTAAATTTGTATGCAATCCCCGACCAACTGGGTAGATATGCCCACCTATTACACATATAAACACACACACACACACACACACTAGCTGGTTGCGTTCTTTTGTTTTCATTATGGGCAAAATTCTTCGTTAAAATGTTTTCTTCCTTTAAAATGTTTTCGCTTTTTGCACGAACTAAGCAACTTGAATAGTATTTATAGCATTTATTGAAGCCATATTATTTTTCGAATTTAAAAGTAAATTAATAGTAGTATCTAATAATATTTCATATACTTATTTAGTTAGTTAACATATTTTATTTATATTTTATTATTTCTGTGTATCATCTGTGTGTTTTACGCATGACTCAATTTTGGTCTTAGCCAGTCATCGCTTAACAGCGCAACAATATAAAAGTTATCCTAGTCAAGGCCAACCTCAACTTGCTGTCAACAAAGGTGGATGAGTAATTTATACCGAGACAAAGCAAGTCGGAGGCTGCTGTTCGAACTCATTTCGGGAAGTACTTTGAGTACTTTGAGGTAAATCAACAGCATGCAAATGAAAACGATACCTTGGCAAATCTGGGCAGGTAGACGACAGAACGGTAAATCACGCATGCAACCCTCGAGAGTGCAGCAACAATGGGCCATCAATAAAGATGACAGAAGTCGGTAATTACAGTTGCTTCACACTCAACGTCACACCTGCGCATGCGCAGCGTCTTCAGCAGGTTCGAAAGCGCTTCCGACATGTTGTACGTCGAACCAAACATGACGTCGCGCAGTCGCTGTTAGCGTCTGCGCCGGTTCGCTGCATTTCTTTGGCTAGAAAAATGGGTCAGGCTATATAAAGACAAGTTCAGGGCGATCGACGCTTCAGACGTCGACAACAGCCGCAGCAGCAGCAACAGCAACAGCAACAACGCGAATTGGATTTGCGACGCAACTCGAATTAAACGAAAGTTTTCTGATCATCATATAAAAGAGAAAGATTTATTTATTAAACTGTAACTATTATTGTGGCTCCCAATTGCGGTGCAACAGGTGATATTCGGGCATTTTCGACAATAGCGTGCCAAACTCAAATTTAGTGCATCGAAAATTCGAGCGAGTGAAAGAAGCTTTTAAGTGAATTAATCTCTTGCAAACCGTTGCTAAACGGTAATTACCATTAATCTTTGGAAATTAAAGCCTAGCAACTGCTAGACGACTACCACGTTCCAGGTAAGCATCGAAATTAATTAGTGAATTTATTTAGCTTAAATACTTAGAAGAGAGCATACAATTCGAGAGTTACAAACAAATTTGTTATGCGACATAAATTATTAATATTTTTTTGCTTCACCTGGAATTTTGCCTTCTAAATAGCATTGCATAAATGATGATACAAAATTATAGTAAAAGTAATGGATTTAAATAAAAGTGGCAATTTTATGATTAAAAATCACACATTCTATATTTGCTCAAAATTTTATTCAAAGAAAATAATTGCAATCAAATAATAAAAAATTTAATTTATAAACTTTAATGTTTTTATTAATTGCCTTGCATGCGAAAGCTGTAATTTTTGTGAAAATTGATAACTCACAACTTGAAAATATTTAAATAAATCTAACTCACAACTTAAGTGCTAACCAAATACAATTTCTTAGTATTTCACATATTCTATTTGTTTTGACTGACAATCTAAGCCACAATTGTAAATCACAAAATAAATTTCAATTCAATAATCAAACACAAGATTTTATTGTGCAACTATTGGTCAAAATAATTAATGGAAAATATATGTTGGTTATAAGCATGATTAGCAATTTGGTTTACCTTTCTTCGAAATAGCTAAAAGTAATTATTATTCCAAGATATATGTAGCAATATGTGATTTTATGCATATACATACGTACAAGCCGTAACATCAACAACAACAAAAAAAACACACAATTTGGGTCAGGCGAAGAAATAACAGAACTTCTGAAAACGGCCACCAAGAAGATTCTGTTAAATGAGTTAACCACTTTGCATGAAAAAAGCCAAGTCAAACAAAATGGCATGCAACGCAAAGAGTGAAAGACGAATAGGCAGACAGCTGGACAGCGGGACTGCCACAGCTAACCTGGTTGTTGTCGTGGGGCACGCATTGAGTGAGTGTCATATGGAGATATGTATGCATTGAGCCAAGCCCCAAGCTGTCAAAGCTGCATTGTGGCCAGCGTTAAACTGGCTGCAACTTTTGGGCCACCCACTGACCCAAATTCATGGCAGTTGCGTACCCAAAACAATTTCGAATCACTCGCACACACACACACTCGCACACACAGTTGCACACATAGTTGCATACACCTCAATATCTCATATGGCTGTGGCCTTGATTCTGTATTTTATATACGTAGGCTTGTGTATCCATGGAACGATTCTTGAATCGCTCTTTGCATGCCAATTAACGCCTGGCTTGGGGCTGCGCTTTGACTTCAATTTCTATGCGAAATTCAATGTTTGCTTTATACATTATTAATTGCCCGCAAAAAGACCAAATGTTCGCTCTCTCTATCTCCCATTGCTTGCTATCTCTTTCTTTAGCTTGGTCTTACTCTGTCTATCCATAAGATTCCTTAACCTATTTTCAAACCGCATTGCTTTGCTTAGTTTGTTTTACGAATTCCATGACTTTGACTTCGAAATATACACATATATATATATATATATACATATATATTTTATTATTTTTCCTATTTCTCCCCCCTTATGCACCTTGAAGCAAGTCTTTTTGTAACTTTCATTCATGCAAGACATTTGTTTGTGGCTTTTTTTGTTACGATTGTTGTTTTTGTTGTTGTTGTTGGTTTCTTTGGCATTTTGCGGCTTCTACTTTGTCAACATGGTTTGTCATGGAGCCGTTGTTGTTGCTGTTGTTATTTTCATTGTTGTTGTGGTTGTTGTTGTTGGCCAGTTGGAGGTGAAAGTTTTTGTTCAAGCTGCTAAAGCGTGTTCAATCAATTTTGTTAACGTTTGTTAGCTTTGTGCTGCAGCAAGTGTGGTTGTCCACAATAATCGAAACCATTTTATTTAAAGAAATGCTGAATTGCTTTAATTAAGACTTTTATGCGGCATATAAACGCCTGCTAAAAGTAAATTTCCTTTTGATTTAAAATATATTTGAGTATATAAAATAAATTAACTTTTGACTTGTAGCCAGCAAAAACATATTTCAATGAAAACAGGTCACAAATAGTTAAGCGAAATATAATTATGCAAAAATATTTGTTTTAAAAACATAACTGATTGACCAAATAAATTAAAAGTTTACTTATTGATTCAGTTCTCTCGATTTCTAACTAAAATATGATTTAGAAATATGCAGATACTCGCAGAGTTTTAGTTTATATATATTTAAATATATTTTTTTTATTACATTTATTATTTGATAAATGATAATTGGTTAAATAAAGTAGCATAGTTTTAATTTTAATAAAAAATTAAAATTTATAAGTTTAAATTTCTTCTTTTCTAAATTTATAAATAGTTTAATAAAAAATAATTTTCACAAGCAAAAAAGAGCTTTCAATTATAAACATTTAACATTTTTATATTTGTTCTTAAAATTTTAGGTCTCGCTTACAAATTATTCTTTTATTTATCGTTTATCCTATCTAAGCAAAATCTCGTATTACATTTAATACAGTTATTGAAGATACACTTTTGACTAACAATGTCATTTTTGTCACACTGTTAATTCTGTCAGCTATTAGCCGTTACAATTGTCATAATAATAGTAATAACTGCATTGAGATTGCAATTTGTTCTGCTTTCGTGGAGCTTATAATTTAGATGCCCATTGGGGTCAGGTAAAAGTAAAACTAATGCTGACAGCCTAAATCGGATGCAGCTGTTGCATGACACATGCAACTTTCCATCGATCTGGGCAACCTAACCTCAATTTGCATATATGCGCCTGGATGGGTATGGCAATGCAAATTGATTTGATTATTCGATTATTGCATCATTTTACCAGATTTTGGGTAATTTTTGATGCGTTTGTCATGTTGAGCGACAAACTGTTGGCACCTGTTACCGAATATTCAATCAAATCAAATTCAAATCGCATATAAATGCGCCACAGAGTACCGTTATGTAGCATGCATGCAGACGTTGAGGTTGCTGACCATTGAGCGAAACGAAAGACTAAAGACACGAACCTGCTGGAAAGTTCAGCGCCCAAGTCAATCGCTCTTAGCAGCGTCTTTAGCAGCTGGCTTACTTTTGATTTTTTGGCTTATACAACGGCAGCTAGCTGCGTGGTCAATAAACCTGTAAAGGTACTCGAATTCTTGGCAAAAAGAAAGTGAAACGCCACAAAAAGAAAACACACGCGAGCATACACACAGCATACACACACACACACACACACACACACACATGTATATATTTGAGTTTCTCCTTTGCTATAAACCAGTCGATGACTCTTGTTGTTTATGTTGTTGGCTCTTACCCGAAAATGAGCAGCAGCAGCAGCAGCAACAACAACAGTTGCTAAATAATAATTTAGCTCTCACAGAATGAAATTTAGCAGCGTAATTCCACTCTCAGCGCCAGTTCCAAGCCCCAAACCCATAATACACAAATACATATACCTAAAGCAATACATTTGTATATATATATATGCATGCAGTGGAAAGGTAGAAGAACCGCAGACAAACCGAAAATCACGAAGAGACTTTCTCAGCTTTTTGACCGCATTGAAAACGAAACGCAGATTGAAAATAATAGAGGGAATCCCCTCAATGAAAATGAGAAATGGGTGGCACGAAAGAAAAAACAGAAATTAAATCATATTGTGTTGGCCATTTGACCAAAAAGAATCCACGCATTTTCCCATTGCTTATTTACGGCATTTATTCACTTTCTAATTTCTGTATTTAATAAAAAATGTTATTGCTTTGCTGCAAGTTAAGTCGATTATTATTGGTTACACTTGCGATTGTTTACTTAAAAATAAAAATGTGATTTTAATTGCCAACACACTTCATGCGATTTCATTGCTAACCGTGAAAGTAAAAGTGGCGTGCCAAACGGCTAATAAGAGAGCAAAAACAATTAACTTTACGCTAAGCATAGTTACCTACTATCCCAATCAAATATCAATTAAGTTTATATGGCAAATAACATGCCAAAGCATTAGAGCATAAAAAACACTGATTAACAATGCAAAACGATGGCCGGCTAATGTTATGGGAAGATTATATCACATTATATAGCGTGTTCATAATCAATCTTAAAGAGAACTGCGATATTTATATTGCTTCATTAAATCAATATTCTTCATTTCAGTTTATCAAGAAAGAACTTAACTCTAACTCGTTACTACATAATTAGCCATATTAAATTAAATGGATGTATATAAATTAGTATATCGAGTATTTTTAAATTAAATATTCACCATTTCTGCATCTTTATATTGTTAAAGTTCAACTTTGCTTTTACTACTTGCTAATTTCGTGGCCTATTTGCATTTGGACACCAATCATGATTGATGGCTGAAACACGTTACGTTCGCATAAAATCAGCTCCGCCAGAAACAATAAGACAAAAAAAATAACGGAAGACGTTTCCATGGAAAGATCAAAGCGATGATACACGTTCCTAACAGCTTTCTAAATTTACATAGTCACAATAATTTCAAAAGCGATTCAAATCGAGTGGAACTGTGTCGCAAGAGCGATCGAATCATGATTAATTACCGAATGATAATGCGATGAGTGTGTATATGTGTGTGATTGTGTGAGTGTGTAAAAAACAATTTACATTTCCATGCCATGCCCAAGGCGATCAAATAAAAAAAGATGCTGAAGATGTTGACCCATTCCATTGGCCTGTTTGTGGACCGCTATCTGCTGGCAACAGGTTGTTGCTCAATTAAATGGAGATCAATGCAATCGCTCCCATGCTCATATCTATTGGCATTCTTCCATCTAACCAGCTATGTGTGGCTGTTTCATTATTATTTGTTAACGGTAATATGTTGCATGACATCTTGGAGTAAGAACCGCTACAGCTGAACAGGTTCTACTTGATACAACATTGGCAAAAAAAAAAAAAAACACACACATAATCAGAAATGATTGCAGAACGGTTTCTCTATTTAAGTTGGTGTGCTGAGAACTAAGCGCTAATTTCCCCATTTGAATATCGATCCAGTTTCAGGAAGCATTTCTCCATGGCGCTAATTGCACTTGCCACCTTTCTGACCGTATTCGAAGGCGGCTTTCTTTCACATATATGTTTTTTACTTAGCATCTGGTCTATCTTCTTCTTTTTTTATTAAATGAAGAGATCGCTTTGGGTTGGGTGTAGTCCCATGTTGTCTGTTTCCTAGTCTTGACCAATTTCATTGCTTTAGCCGCTTTCATGCTGCTGTCTAATATGGCCCCTGCGAACAGGTTAGGCTTGGCCGAGACTCTCTCAACAGTCTCTGGCACTTTAATTGTGCACAGTTAGACTTGTTTCTGTATTTTTTTTTTATTGTTTATTTCGGAAGTGGCTTAAAAAAAATAATAATTACGCGCAACAACTTTCAAAAAATTTCTTTCATTGAAATTTACATTTAACGTGTGAAATGCTGTTATTTATTTGGCTGTTAAATGATTTCTCTTTGTACTCAAATTTAAGAAGAATTGAAGAACAATAGAACTGTTGCCAACCATGACTTATGTTCTGTTTTTTTAAATTATTATGATAATACGATTTTAAATTCAAACATCTTTATATCTTTATTTTACATAAATTATAGTAATCGAAAATGATATATTATTTTGCTACAGTTAGTTTGTTATAGATATGAAAAATTATAATTATATAATATCAACAGTTATTTAATTTATGTAAATTATTCAATAATTTTATAAACTAACTTATTTAATTTATTTAGTAATTTAAATAGTCTTATAAATATAAAGGAATTTTTAAACTAAAAGACTTAGAAAAATATATTAATTATATGATTTATTGAACATTACTAAATGTTGTCATTTTTTCTGGTTGTGTAAAACTTGATAAATAACTATAAATACTTTCAATGTAATGCAATATTATTTATGTTTTTGAAAAATCAAAAAATGTAAATGTCTTGCTAGAAACTGAAACTACAATATATGTGTACTTAAAAGTGTTGAAATGTAAAACCATGGCTACTCCAAATATATGTGTATAAATGTACACAGGTTCTCCATTTTGTATATGTAAGTTCTTAAATGTGAACATTAACTCCAAAGATCTAAGGCCCCTTTTACAATCTTCATGTTATGTCATATGAAATATGTCTTTTTGGAATGGACAAACGCATGAACTTAACGCATGAATTAGGCCAACTATTTTCATGTAACGTTTTGTCACAACTGTGTTTTGCTTCAGCTTTAGTTTTTGGTTCATTAAAATGCCCGTTTCGTGCCCAGGTTCAAGCCACTTGGCTCGTAACGTGAAAGTGTTATGTGGCGGCTTGTTTTTGGGGGCTCTGCAATTGGGGTCTTCCAATTTAAAATTCAAGAAACGAAAGACTTAAGACACAAACTAAGCATTGCTTCTATTTTGGTTTTGCAGACAACGCCATGTTTGATCAACGCAAACTGCACGCCTACCTGCTGCTCTCGATAGTGGCCAGCAATTGCCTGCTGCTCACCTACGCTTATCCCCAGCAGCAGGTCTACCAGCGACAGCAGCAGTTGACCCAATCCCAAGCTCAGTCGCCGGTTTATCGGGCCGAGAGCAGTGCTCGCAAGTTCGCTGTAAAACCGAATGCATCGAAGAAGGTGGCTTTGGATGACATCGAGGATGATATTGAGGGCAATCAGATACAGGAGAGCGTGGGCGGACCCGGCGGCTTCACCTGGTCCAACATGCTGTCCACCGTGATGACAATGTTCTTTAACAATGCTGCCAATGCACCAACCAAATCGGATGATGTCGACAACTCCATTGGACTCGGTGGCAGTCCCTGGGCTAATGTCATATCTATGGGTAGGTTTGCAATACTTGAAGAGTTTTCATATATTTATATAAAAAATGTATTTATTTTGCCTTGCAGGCCTGCGCATAATTAACACTCTGTTGGGCGGCGGTGCGCCCAGCGATGGCATCGATAAGGTCGACAATGGTGGCTCTCCCATGCAGGTAATTTTCATTCAATCACCAATGAAATACATTTTTTATCGCTTTTTGTGCCATTTAATTTGAGGAGTTGTATTTTATGTTTATTATTTATACTCATCTGGTTATGGTTATTATTATTTTTTGAGTTTCGTTTTTGTTTGTTTTGTTTTTGTTATTTGTTATGTATTTATTTCCTGCTATTCCTCTACCTAAAAACAATTCGCACAGGGTATCTTGGCGGCTGTGCTGTCGTCCGTGTTGGGCACCAGAGATCCAGATCAAGTCAACTCGATGGCCAAGCAAGCTGGCGAGGTAAAACCATTATTGCTTACACACCTAAACCCACACCAAAATGCACTATGCAACACAGATAACATTTGTAAAATATTCACAAGACTCAAATAGAAAATATTGTATTTTGAAAGATTTGCCTTTTTGAATCTGCATTTCAAAACTTGTTGTACAATTTGTTCATATCAAGAGCACATTTAATTTCGCCGAGCTTTGCCTAACGAGATTGTTAATAACCATTTTTTCAATTTATTAATTAATAAAGTAAAATTATTTAGTTTTTCTTCCAAAAATTAAATAAGTTTCCCATTAAATAAAAGTGTCAAAGTAAAATATCTTCAAACTGATTAAAATAAAAGAAAACTGAAATAAATTCATTACCTAAGGTATTTCATTACTTGTTGCATAGTGTATTAAATGTATATTTGTTTCAAGCACACACACACACACAGACTCACACTTACGCACACATACACAAACAGACAGACTCACACACATTATGAGATACATTGCTACTCTAATTATAAGTTTTAGATATTGGCACAAAACTAATTGACTAATGCTTCCTCCTCACACATACATAAACACACACACATATACACATATACACATATACACACACATTTGCCATCATTCTACCAACAACCAATCTCGTCGCTCCCATCCACAGTTCATACAGATCGTGATGAATCTGCTGGACGCCCTGAAGACCTCGTTCTCACATCGCTCGCTCACCGCTCGCTCCCTGGGCAAACGTGACTCGGTGAGCGATGCAACAGTTGCTGGCATTGCGCTCCTCAAGGGGTATGTGCGCACCTATCGCAACGCGGAGGACAAGTGCATGATGCGCTACATGTGCGATGCCAACACGGATTGTGTGCGTGAAATTGGCGGCAGCAGCATCTTCTGCCAGCTGGGATCGTGAGTGTTCTTTGCCCATCTGTGTGTAATCATGAGCAAAAATATAATATATTGCTTCATCTCCCCAGATATGCCACTAGCTATATGCTGGGACGCAGCAGCAATTCCAGCTTCGAGCAGTTGTACGATGCCGGTCGCAGGGGGCGTTCCGGATTTGATTGTCGCCAGTTGTATCTGGAGTGCAATGAGGTCTAGTGGGCGATAAGAGTGCTACGAATTACTTGCTTTTTTATTAGTGCTTATGACTGGACAACTTAAAGTAATTTAAATTAATTTATGTGCTTACTTGAAACTAGAAACTAGCTATTTATATTATTTATTTAAATTTTGTATTTATTTACAATGTGTTTTTCGCATTTGCATTTTCTGCAAAGAAGAATAATAAAAACTTTACATCATATAAAAGTAAAATTGGTTTCTATTAATATTTTATTTTTAAACTTTTATATGCGATGTGTAAGAAATGAAATTTAAAATTTAAAATTTAAAAAATAACGAAGTTGGTGTATTCAGCAACTGCTTGAATTTTAACTTCTTGCTATTTAAAATCATAGCAAGCAACTTATGTCTGTCAAATGGAAGCAGTGCATGTTCGTCAAACTTTTCAAGCAGTTTACGGTGAAGTTCCAACCAGGTATATAGCAAGCAGTGTAACGTTTGAATTTGAATTCAAATGTTAGTTGATTGAAAGCAAACTTGCGACAGTTGCAAAGAAAATAATTGAGTTGAACTTAATTAGCCAGTTTGAACTATGCTCAGTGTAAGTACTACTGCAATTAAATGTGCCGCAGCCCATGCTAGTCTCTTACAACGTCAGCTCTTATAAATCCGCTGCAATTTCGAGGACAATCACACTCTGGGGTCTACTCAAGGTTAGTCAAGATTTATTTTTGCAAAGCAAAAGTTTTTTTTAGCCAAATAATTGTTTTTGGAAACACTGCGCAGCTGCAGCTCTGGCTGCAATTCAAAAGTTTCTATAACCTAAGAAATGTGGATGCACTGCTGAAATTTATAACACAGCCTGACGAAGCGACGTCAACGAGGAGGACAGGAGCCGACCTCATTGAAACTATATGCAAATGGAGACGTGCCATGTGTGTATGAAGATATCTGCATGTGCCATGAACAAACCTAACTCTCATTTAATGGCCCTTAGCAGCAGCAGCTTACAGCGTAAGATGTGAGCAAAGGGTGGGTAAGTGGGAGGAGGGGCTCTGCACTCGGACCTGCAATTCGCCAGCAGATGAATGCACCAGTGCAACAGCAACAGTAATAGTGAGAGTAACTGCAACAGCAGTGGCAGCCTCCAAAGTTATGATTAATTTCTTGCAGCCAAGTTTTGCCGTTTACCAGAAAGTTGGCCATCATTTATGTTGATTTTGTTAGTGCTGCTGCTGTTATTGTTGCTTTAGTTGTCTCCATAAAGTTAGCAACAACTGCACTAATTTCACCAGTATCTTGGTCAACAGCTTTGGCAATAGTTAAAAGAAGCTGCTGGTGGCTGCTGCTGGCTGCTGGCTGCTGGTTGCTGGTTGCTGACTGCCTCGCAGATCCTCCAAAGCTGCACCGCTTAAAATTCCATTCAATTACGCTGAGTGTTGAATATATCTTTGGAAGGCTAATTAGAGCTAGAACTGGCTACAAAACTTTTCGGACAGCCACTGAAATTGTCATGCTTTCGTCGCTGCAAATTAATTATTACTCGCCACCGTTGGCCACTCATATTCCGTTATACTTTCTGCATAGCAGGCGGAAACGGAAACAGACAAATTTTCAGAATCGTCTGGCTAGTTTCCGTGCAAATTGTTTAATTTTTGTGCCAGCTGTTTGTAATAATATTTAAAGTTAGTTCGCCTTTGTCAAATAAATTAATTTAGCATTTAAGTACTGCATAAGCTGTTAGTCTGCTTTGTTAAAGGATTTCAAACTATTTCATGATTTTTAATTAGAGTTAAGTCAAATATTGCGCTTTATGATCTCTTTATGCATTAGTTAAGGTTATTCTCCAGAACATAAGTAAAGGTACGTAAATTGGGCACTGAAGGATCTATCAGATCTGATCATCGTAAAAATATCCGATTACTGCATCTGTGGGTTTTATTTATTAAATAAATATAATACTTTTCCTGTGCAGGACAATTGTATTTCCCTGACAGAGACATTTTATTTGATTCCCACTGTCTCCTTTTAAACCAGAGATAGCTCTTGGCCATCGAATAATTCGAATAAAGTAATACAAATGATGAAATCGTTATCTAAATCAAAAGTTTTGTTTTTGCCTTCACAGCAAAGGAAGAACATTCAAATCGCCTTGGGAGTTACGGAAAAAACTTCGATTTTGTGTTATTGACTTGTGTTTTATACAATTTTTTTTGGGTGCTTATTTAAGTCTTTCTTAGTTGGCCCCACAATCCTTGCATGGAGTTAACTTGTGTTCTTATAAAATCTGATGTTTATTTATTCGATTTGGAACCCCTTTTCTCATCTTCCGCGTGTCTCTTGATATTTATTCATGTAACCATTTTCCTAAAGCGTTTGGCAATATTTAAAGAGAAAGCAAAAACAATATTATTTTTAAATTAATTAAATTTATATGAATGTCAAATTGTTGGTCAGAGCTGTGAAAACAAAGCTGCGTATAAAAAATAACTATTTTAAAAAGTTTGATTTAAACGACAGAAAGTGCTCAAAGCTGTTTGAATTGTTCGATGAGGCTTTTATTGACTGCTCACAAACAGGAAAAAATAAAATCAAATATAACAAAAATTATAAAAAGAACAAGAAAAAGCTTTGCAGTCGAGCGTAACCGACTGCCAAATACTTTGATATAATCAAAATTTGTGTGCCATTCCAATTGCGATAGATATAAGATAAAAACTGTAGCTTTTAGTTTTCGGCAGATATTGGCTTTTATTGGTTATTTTCCGCATTTTTTGAGGGTGTTGCTACAAATATGACTTTCAAAATGTGTGAGAAATGTCTTGTTTTGTGGTTTTATTGCAGTCAAAGTGAGCGCGGCCATCCAACTTTTTTATAGATCTATCAGAAAGTTGGCTTACATACTTTCATTGTGAAATTACAAATTTTGAATATCAGGTTGTTACTAGCAGGTTACCTTCCAACTTTGGGCCAATTTGTGAGAGAGATGTGGATTTATCGATTTGCGCTTTCAGCAATATCGGCTTTGGCGATTAGGGGCGCAATATACTACCAATATATTGTGATGCCTTTGGCATAAAAGTAAAAGAATAAAAAACTAAGTGTCAACAAAAAAGAGTGAGTACTTTAGCAATTTCAGAGTAAATAAAATCAAATCTTTGCTTCTGCCGTGACAGCTTGGAACAATTTAGTTGTTGCTGTTGAATTTAAGCTTTGGGTTTTAATGTTTTTCTTTGGGTTAAATTGCTCAAATCGTTGCCACAAACAAACAATAACAAGAGAAAAAAAGTCATATTAAAAATGTAACGTTTGCATTCAACAATTTCCAGTCAACAGGAACAGCAACACATGAAACACAACCGCTGCCCCTGACGCTTACTACGAGTTGCCGGCTGAATACGGAAAAAATAATAATAAAAATAAAAAACCAGAGAAAATGCCCGGGAGCAAAAACAAGAACGGAACCCAAACAAACCGCTACTCAATTCTACGCCGTAGAGCTCGCTGCTGGTCGCCGGGCTTGCATTTAAATCGATACACTAGAAACGACACAAAACCAATAATGTGTGACACTGTGCCAAATTTGCTTTTGGGTTTTTTCCGTAGACCAGACCCGAGTTTGCCAGACTTTACCGTACCGGACTCTTTCTCACTATAGCACCAGCCCATTATTCAAAGACCCCCAAGCGACATGTATGCCACATTGTACGTGTGTGTGGGTGTGCAAGTGTTTGTGTGTGTGTGTGTGTTTATGTGGCCCATGTCAATGGTTGTCACCGTCAGAGTCAGCAGCGAAAAACGCGATGTTATTGGCTTTTGTGTGCCACCATAAGAGAAAAAAAAAGATTTTAAAATATATAGGATGATTGAAAGGACGCGAAATCAGAAGGCGCCACATCGCAAAGGTCCCTAAAGAGTGACAACCTTGGATTCTACCATGTTTGTAGTATAAGCGTGCCTCAAAACTGAAATTTGTTGGCTTTTTTATTACTTTGTTGTCGGCAATATTACAGAATATGTTGCACGCCTCGAAGCCAAATGCTGAAATCAAATGCAATTCAATCTATGCTGATTTGATCAAGATCTGAAACGGAATGTACTATTTAAGATACATTTACAGAGCTTTTATTTTAAATCTTACTATTATAAGTTCAATATTTATTTTGATTTTATCTAAAATTGTCCATCGATTTAGTTTTGTTTCAATTATTGCAATGGTTGATTTTGGTTTGGTTCTATAATCTTAATTTAAAAACTTAGATTAAAAGTATAAGGCTTGAAAATGTTTTCAAAATAAATATGAACTTACAAATTATTTCAAATTATGATAAACTAAAGTATTTTTTTTTTTATTCTTATCCCATAACTAGTTATATTTAAAATCAGTCAAGATAAATTTTGTTTTGGTTTCGCTGTATTTCTAAGCAATGTCCACACTAGTTGCTAACCCATGGAATATTCAGTTGTTCCAGTCGATTTGTGGCTACCTTCTGCTGTTACAATTTTCAAAATTGGGATTTACAATAAATTCAGAATGTGGCACATGTCGAGAGGGGCTCCACATTCACTCGGGTCACGTAAAGTAAATTATTAAGAATTATAGGAAATGTGCGGATTTAAATATTGAATTATTGAAAAGGGCTTCAAACCCTAAATATTTAATTAAAACGTGAATCCATGGATACACAATGAGGAAGGATTTGGTCGCCATCTTGACAAGGGTGAAGAATGCTGACGGTTCAATGATATTACTAGGTTTAATCTGTGGTTTCATTTTACATTTAACATAATGTGTTCATTCTGTTTAGGACGGGCAGCGCCTACTTTGTATAGGAGGTCGAACATCGAAATAGCCATTTGGTTGCTAACTACTTTCCGTTTTGCCCCCCCCCCCCCCCAAAAAAAAATAAGGGAGCGGCTTCCTCGGACACTGACAGATTGGGGGGAGGTTTATCGGGCAAGGAATTCGCCCGCATTGGCTCATGTTGCTTCTCGTTTGTTGTGTTATCAGAATCCCAAATTGTGACTGCCCCACGTTCCCGCTTTTGCTGACTTCCCAAGATGTTGATGTAAACAAGCTGTCAGAGAGAATAACATCCATTTGATTGGCTAACGACGATTGGTCTACCCTACCAGCTGCGAGTGTATCCTCTGAGATGGTCCATAAGGACACACAACAGATGGCAGGCAGACCGATAGACACCAAATATTTAATCATAGCACATTAATTAGCAACCGAAGAACATTTTGTTAACTGACTTTGATTGATAAACCCAATAGAAAGTACTCTCTAGCACATTTTCTTATTAATTATTGCTGTTCATATTTTATCAACTTTAATGTATTTGAAAATTGTTTCCAATTTATCAGTGAATTTCAGAATTGTATATTGAGAGATTGACTAAATATCTACCGAAAATTCATTTGATTTTTTCTATTGCTTTTTTTTGTCAATTTAATTTAGCATTTCCTAATTGAACTTTCCGATTTTATTTTCACGAAACTATTCGAATATCAGCAAAAAATATTTCGTTGAATTTCACAAATTTCATTCTGATCAAAAAAAATTCGAATATGATAAAATTATTCATTGATTTCACGGATTTAATTTTCGACAAAATAATCGAATTTCAAACCAAAAATGTATTAGTTATTTATTTTAATTATGTGTCATGCTACCAGTTATTTCCTCTTATCTTTTATTTTTGTTGACAATAACCGAAGTGTGCTTTATTTTTTAAGTGCTTGTTAGAGTATTAAATCTATAATAGACATTTGGCAAGTCGTAATTCCAATTTGATGGCCCCACTGTAAGCGCATACAAAATTCCACTGTTGCGGCTGGAATCACGAGTTGGCAACTGGAATTTAACTGCCGTTCACCTCCACAATAGCCAGCTACTACATCTGCTAGGACTACTTCTACTACTACTTCTACTGGTATTTATAGCGGCAGTTTCAGTCAGTCTCATGTCGAACTTATCGACGTCATCTCCAACTGCCCATCGTTGGCTCCTGGGACCGGCTGATGTGGTGGGATACGTTTTTTTTTTCTCGATTCTGCTTGTTATTGTGCCTGGTGCCCGGCACAAATTGCTTAAATTGGAAAATTGCTGCGTTTGTGTGTGTGGGAGCTTCATCAAACCCTGTTTTCGCCATGTGGCTCTGCCCTCAATACCTATCCCAAAACCGAATCCCTGACCGGAGCACAGTCCAACAACTTTGCGCACTATTCGACTTGGGTTTGCCTAACGGAAAATATATTTACTATATAGCATTTATCTTTTATTGATCCCACTCTCCAGCTGTCTATGCTGCTATCTGCTGCTTCCCTTTTTGCTTGTTGCCATCAAATCAATATTCGATTGATGCCAATACTATTATCATTTTATTATGGCCATTTATTTGTCAGGATGCGCAGCAGGAGGCGTACACACTTGAATTTGCCACTCAATTTTTATACGCTCCTGCAGCTCCTTCAACACGTTCCAGCGAAAAAACAGAAAGGCAGCAGTAAATTCAATTGTCTGATCAAATTAGCAGACGAATTGATTAATTGACTAGATCTGATTGGGCTCACAGACCTCTATGCTCATCAATAAAAATGTCAACTAATAGATTTGGAGCAATCCGAATTCTTGAGTACTTCGATGCCAATCTTGTGAGCAGTCACTTAAACACTTTAAGGCCATCGAGTTGTTAGCTATGATCGAAAAAACCCTTTGATGCCATTTTTTTTTTATATCTCATCGATAAACAGTGTATTAAAATCAAACTTACAGCTTCAAGTATTTTATGGCGTATAAATTTTCCACTTGCATCAGCAATTGCCACGCAAGGCTGCAGCTACAAAGGCAGCCCTATCGTAAACCCAACCCATAAGATTTGTTTAACAATGCCATCATAAAATTGTAGCATCGAGGTCAATAATAACAATAATGTGCTACTGTTTAGCACCGACTAGCTGATGCTCTGTATATATTTTATATGCCTATAGCCTAAGAACTAATAAGCTTTTGGACTATTAAAAATTAGGACAAACAGTTAAAATGGTTATTTATTGACTAGATATTATAATTTTCCAGCTGCAAATCTTTGGAGTTTTCCTCAATTTTTATGGCTACAGGGTATTAAATCTTAAGATTCGGCCGCCGGCCGGCAATTTGTCCAGGCCTTGAAGTCGTCGGTTTATGCTTAGACATAAATATGGCAAAGACATAAAAAGTTGGCCAAGTTCAAGTTGGTTAATTTGCTGCGCACCTTATTGGCTTTTTAATTGTACTTTGTGAATGTTTTTTTATTGGCATTTAAATGTTAAATTTCATTCCCCCTCCCCCCTCCCCAACATGCAGCATGTAGCGAAATTAAACCAATTGTCGGCTGCCAGTCAATAAATTCGCTTTTAGGACATAAACTGGCGCCCACAAATGTTGTTCGCTTTTATTATTATTTTCTTGTTGTTGGCGAAAACTTGCTAATTAAAATTTATCCGCCAATTGGTGTAATGAAAGCTTCAAAAGCGCTCTGAAGCCTAATGGATAAATAAAAATAAAAAACACAAAAACATTAACGCCACAGACGTGTTTTGCATTTATATTTTATGCACTCATTTTATCAGAATATTTAAATTGTTCTAAATAAAATTTAAGTGGCATGAATTTAATATAATATTGTTCAATTCTTGGTTGATTATTTCACTTATTTAATTTACTTTTATTCTGTATTTAATTGTCTACATGTTCTTTCAACCAGTGTCTCTCTGATATAATAGAAAAAAATTAATTTCGCATAGCTTGCAAAATATTAAAATGCCACGAAAAGTTCAACAATTGTTCTAAAACAAAACAATAAATATTAGAAATAATGTAGATGACTTAGTTCAAAGTTTAGATAGATGTTTCCTTAAAGTATTTGCCATGTTTATATATAAAGTTAGAGGACTTGATTTGTGGTTAGCAAAGTTGTTATCTGGATTCGAATATCATAAGCGTCATCATCATACTTTTGTCTCAGCTTCTTGAACGCTCAAAAGTTAAGAAAACACTTTCACATTTTCTTCATAGTTTATCTGTCTGAGTTCGAAACCGTAAACTTTCACCACACAAATATTCTGCCTTTTCTTGTACTATATATATATATATATTATGTGGAATTTAATGGAGTTTCTGTAGCTGATGTCAAATTGTTTGTTATTGGTGTTTTGGCCACAGTTCTGTTAGCTTACATAAGAATATTGTGATAACATTAAGCATACGCCATGTGAACTATAGATAAAATGACGTTTTTCATATATATATATCAATGAGTTTATTCATTCGACAGAAGACATTAGACGTTTGATGGGTGGAAAGTGGCATTATTTGAATTTACACGCAGTTCGCATGTTTGCATTGCAACTGTGGCCACAAATAGGATTTCCGGTTGTGCATTCGCATTCGAAATGGCTTTAACGACTGATTTGCATTTGCAAATGCAAATTTCAAATATGTATTTATAACTGAAATGCGAATTCATCAGCACTAATGACCGTCGCATAACAAGAATGCTAAATATAGCCTAACAGCACCAAAAACCAACACCACCATCGACCAGCACCAACCCATGGCTATAATCCACATAAGTACCACTGATAGCGCCAATCCCCCTGATCCCCGCCTGTGCCCTTTGGATACATCGATTGTGGCTGTGCCATCCGCGTTGCGTACTCAATGCAAATGCTCTTGAAAATGATTTGCATTTAAGCACAGCTCCAGCAAAACGAACCCACAATTTACACTTTACACGCACGCTAACCGACCTTCAAGCCATAACTGGTTGGTGGGGAACCCAATGGCCAAATGCTAGTTTAAACAAAAACTGGCAATAGCTGGTTGGCTGGTTGGCTGGTTGGCTGACTTGTGCCTGGCTGCCTTTCATCCTGTTGCTGGCCTGATGAAGCTAATGCCATTCGAATTAAATTGTTTGGCAGCCCGTGAATGTCATTTATCTTCTTCAAATTTAAGCTCTTCAGATGCATTGATACAAAAGGAATAATACCTTTTATATAGCAGCACATCATTAAGCCTGACAATCCAATAGGAGTCAAAAAAGAACCTTTAGTTCTTTTTTTTCTTCTACGTAAAAGTTATATTTAATACAATAACAAAAATGTTTATTTTTGAAGTGTCAATAAATATTAAATAAATAGATTAATAAAGTGTAATTAATTATTTTGATTGATTACATCACTATTGATACAATTATTAATTTCAATTAGCATTAGCTTTATAAAATATCAATTAAGCGAAATGTTTGCATTTCAGTCAGTGAAAAGCCAAATCAATTGTAAGCAATTTAATTATATTGGGTTAGCAAAAGGCATTTAAAATATACATCTACATCAAATTGAAAGCATCTTAAATAGAATAAATATCTATCACCAAAATGTCACTTTGAATGACTTAAATAGGAAAGTAAATGTTAATTTATTTACTTTCGACAAATATTAGGCTAGATTGAAAGTTATTTGTTTTGTTTAGTCAAGTTTTTTTTCCTCAATCACCTAAAGGTTTTTTGTGAAATTTAAGACGCAGTCAAGTAACAGTATTAGCCAAGCGGACAAGCGACGTTTGTTTATTTGCTTTGGACATTTAGAACTTTTGGCTTGTATACACTTATTTACTGTTTGCAGAAATGCGAAACCGCAAACACAACTAAAGCCCCTTGCCCAAAAGTCAACGCAGAGCACTCAAAAACACCGCACACTTCTGGCTTCCCCAGCTCCATTTACATCCTCCCACAACTATAATGCCAAGAGTAGCCAACCCATAAAACATGCGAAACAGGCGAATGAATCAGGGCATGCTGAGGGAATATGGGGAGTGGAGAGCGGTGAGTGGTGGTGAGTGGTGAGTGGTGCTTGCATGCGAAAAAGTTAAACCACAAATACTTTACTCAACTTAAATGGTTTTCAGAAAACTGCCCCAAAACCCAAGCAGCACTGAGCGAAGTACACTGGACAGCAAACAGCGGAAGGCGTAAAACAGAGAAAAGGCCAACAAAACATGTAAAAAGGCGCCTAGCAAAAAGCAAAAAGTCAAAGTGAGTGCATGGGGAGCAGAGTGAGAGAGCCAAAGGGGGCAAACGTCAAAAGTAAAAAAAAAAAAAAAAAAAAAAAAAACACTTGCAGGCGAAGGACTTCCCGAGTTAGCCATGATGTTAACACAATTAAATGGGTGGCTGCTTAATGGGACAGGAACAGGGACATAGACAAAGAGAGGGAGAGAGGAAGAGTGACTTGATAGCGACTGAGTGGCAGTAAGGAATGGTGCACGATGACCGGCAAGTCAGTGCAGGATGTCATTTTGTGAACTTGCCTCTGCTTCCTATTTTGAAGACATGATTTTTCATCTCCCTCAGCAATGCATATTTTTTTTTGTATTCCCTTCACTGCTGAAAAAGTCAAGTCACTTAAGGCATTCACCAGTTTTTTAACATACAAATATACAAATATAACAAAAAATGAACCTCAAGTTGCACAAAATCAGCGATAAAGCAGAAAAAGGGGCTACAAAAAAGTTAACGACACAAAACAAACAACAGCAAAAAATAATTTATCATATTTTATGAGATTATTTAGCAGTCACTTGACATTGCAAAGTATCTGCTTTTGTCGTGTGCTAAATTTGGTGAGTAATTTGATTTTGATACAAAAGACAACAAAATTGTCAGTAGGGTTTTATTGTTCAATGTAAAGAAGAATAATTATAATTATCACATAAAAACCCAATTATATATGGACGGAAAGTACCTGAGACCAAATCACCACTACTTAAGTAATTGTTGCTCGTAGCATGCAGTTGGATCTTTATGGATTTTCTAGCTGTTGAAATGGGTTTCGCAGTATCTTTTACGTGGCTTTTAAGGACGTAATGGCTTTCTTATCTTGGCCTTACTTACCCATTACTTGTGCCGTTCCGTTTACTCAGCAGCTGTCAGTTATTTGGACATTAGCTCAGAATAGCTCAGAAAATATAAACTGGCCCTAGAAGTTTCTCTTATTATGCCCTACCCTTAACATAAATTGCAAAATATGAGTCCCATAAAATTGTAAAGCTGTTTGTAATTAGCGGGTTAATGTAGAGTATAGTAATTGGTAAGTTGAGTCCATTTTACCAGTTTACTCTTCAAATTGCATACCCTTGATTTACATACACAAAACAATTTATTTATATTTATTTTGTATTGTTGAAAATGAAAATGAGTTAAAAATTACTTATTTAATATGTTGTCTGTGTCATTAAATAATTAACCCCTTGTTTATTATTTATTTAAATGGTGATGCAATTTTATCTGGAATATTTTTAAATTAATTAATTCAGAATTGAAAAGATTGTATTTTCGTACGGGGTAGCTTCCAGTTGGACTCCTTCAATTTTTGCACTCTTACTTTGGTTTTGTTTCCTTTGATGCTTTGCTCTGGAAATTGCCCTTATGCCGACTCCTTGCTCTACAAATTTTACGTGCTCTTTCGCATTTTTTCCATTCTTTCTTTGCCATTTTTTGTTTTTTTGTTGTGGCTGAGTGAGATGTGATTTCCGCTGCAATAAAATAGAGCGTCTACCTTAAGGGCCTTATGACCCCGTTTGGTCGACGACTGGAATTCGTCATTTTATGGTTACGGTTGCCTTTCCATATATTTTTTTCATGAGCTTTCTGCTGTTTTTGGCCATAAGTGTTTCCCCTTCGTTTTGAAACGCTGACGACACATTTTTTTTTTTTGGTTTTGTTTTTTCTTTTGACTTTTTTCAATGATGGGTTGAATATTTGAGACCCAAAAATATTACCATAAAATATTAAATAATTTATGCACATCCATTCGAGAAAAGGATCCTGAACCGATTCTATGCCTGCTGTAAATGGGACCAATTTCTTCCTGTCATTGGCATAAGAACCAAGTTAAAATATTTATTTTAAATGGATTTGATTTGAGCGGAGTAATATACTAATAGACAGATAAGTCGAAGAGCTTAACTTCAAAAGAAAGTGGATTTACACCGACTTTATTTTAAATCTCGTTTATTTGGCAATTTTAATAGAAGATAGAATGCCATGGACCATATTTAAAGCTGTTTAAGATGCTCAAAAATATATGGTCAGACTACACAATGCATTGAAGAGACCACAAATATTATTTTAATATTTAACAACTGTTAACGATAATTTTGCATTTCTGTTTTTTAAAGCTATTAAAAAATGCAATTATATTATAATCCAATTAATTAATGCACGCAACCGTTAAATAATACAAATTTCCATTTGTCTTTCAGATGAATTTATTGAATTGTATTTGAAATATTCAGATTTAAGTTTATTTGGATTACAATAATCTAATTATTGATCTGTTTCACAACTGTAAATGGCAACATCTCGTTGATTTTGTTTTATTATTCATCAGAAATTGGCTTAACTTAGTATATAAGTTAATTACATTAATCGTATATATGTTATTATATTATTTGTATACTCTCTTCCATTGTGTGAATATTTTTTTTTTTTTTAATTGTATATTCTTTATAGTTTTATGCAATGATTTCGATGGGGTTCTAATGCCAGATACACAACCAGTCCCCCAAATGGCAGAGTTCGAAATCACCTAAAGCATATATTACACTTTTAAATTAAATTTTTCAAAAATTTCACATTAGAAACAGAGTATGTTGCGCAGTCGAAAAATGCCGACAGCAATTTTACTTCACTTTTTTAATTGATTTTGTTGATTTATTTATTCTAACAACTATAACTTACACAACCGCATACATATACATATACATATACATCCACACTGGCATGCAGGTATTTGCTAACTGTAAACTTAATTATTGAAAGTTATACCTTCTCTGCTTCTTTTTTGCCCGTCCCTCGTCTCCGCTATTTACAATGACGCGTTTAATTAATCTCTAACCTAAATTACATAACTGCACATTGCGCAAAAGTTTACAAATAATTGAAGTCCGGACTGGCCGCTCAATAAGCGAGTCACGTAATAAGCAACGTCTTGGAGACCTCCAGCCAAACAGTACACCTCCGTCCTCCGCCCAGCCACAGTCGTTGCTGACGCAGGATCAACACCGAAAGCAGCAGCAGCAACAGGAACGTGCTGCGCCTCGTACGTTCTGCCACTCCGGACATGATAGCCGATGCGGAATACTCACCTGTTGGGAATAGTAAGTAATGTATAAGTATAAGCACGTGTGTGTGTCAGTGTGTGTGTGTGTGTGTGTGGCGACACTTGCAATTAATATGAATCATTAAACCTGATATAAAAATATAAAACATAATCACTTGCCATTTATTGCTTCAAAGCAGTTGCAACACGAAATAATCCATGTTTATGATAAATACAAATGTATATATCAAAGTGTGTATGTATGTGTATATGTGTAACTATGATGGACTTACCGCTCAGCACGTGCAGGTCGACGGAGACGGAAACGCTATTTGATGGCTGGCACGTATAATTTCCCGAGTCCTCTTTGCGCACCAACGGTATAATTAATGAGCCGATCTGTAATTGACGTGGCTTTTATTAATTCAATGCTCGACTCAAAGCTGAAAAGCGCAATTTGATGTCATTAACATTAACATAAGCAAAACATACTGATTGATTCATCCAATATTTGTTCATTACAAATGGATGTAACAGAGTTATCTCATACGACTTTATCAGCTACAATAAATTCGATAAGAAATCACAATTTCAAATGCAGAGCAACTGTAAAAATCTCATCTAAAGTGGGTAATTTTTTAATCCCAAAAGACCTCTCATATTAATCGGACTATTTTCAGCAGGAAAAAAGACATCTTTTACAAGAGATATTTGACATATAATTTAGAGTATAATTAGCAATTGGCTTCAGGATTTCTAATAGTCGAGCTTAAGCGACTACAGCATTCATGCTTGTTAATAGTTATAATTATATAATTATTAAAATGATCTACTTACAGTATTTTGATTATCACCAACATTGCCAAATATATTTCGATCTAGCTGGGTATACCAGCCGCTGCGCTCGTCGCTGTCGCTGATTTTCTTCTGGCCACGAAACCAGATGATATATTTGGGTGGATCCAGCGTGCCACGAACGATGCAATGAATTGCCACCTTGCTGCCAGCCTTGACAAAGCGAATCTGATCGCCAATAAGCTCAGTCTTGGGTGCTGCAAAGTGCAAATAATGATCTGAATGCACTGACGTTGAATGAGAACTACCACGTGGTACTCACTAATTACATCCAGATGCACCTTGGCACTCAGTTTGGGCTCTGTGGCCATTTGACATTCGTACCAGCCAGCATCGCTGGACTCCACGTACTTAATCTGCAGCGACCAGGTGTAGTCGCCATGCTCCTGGTAAATCGACTGGAAACGCTCGTCCCCAATGAAGGTAGTCTCATCCACGCTGATTATGTGGCCATCGAGCAGACGCACCCAGGAAACAGGCTTGTCAGACAGGCGATGAATCTGTGAATAGCATTGAAATTTGCATATAAATTAAATGAATCGTAAAATTTATTTAAAAAAAAAAGCTAAAAGGCAATTAAAAATATTTTCAGTCTCTTTTGCTTTGAATTTATATTCGGATCAACATCAAATCATGTTGAATTTATATTTTGTAATTTATTAGCATTCTATGGGTTCTGCTGAGTCTGCTCGGAAATGGAACCAGCTGGCGATTAAAGGGCTCCACAAGTATGTTCAGAGAGCCAAGTTAACGACCTTGCCGACTGGTTAAATTATTAGATTTTTCCAAGCCAGAGATAAACCTAGTTTGTATTTACATATTGAGAACAAACATGAAGAAAGAAAACGCAAAACACCGAGATAGTTGCAAACTTATTTGCATACATACATACGAATTACACAATATATGTATTGTGAAGAGTAATATATATATATATATTTGAAAAATGAAAAACCAACAGCAAAAGCAACAACAAAAGAAACTATCTAGATTTACATGAGTGGCGCTGCCTTAACAGGGCCAAATAAATAACTCGACGTAAAAATGTGAAATGTGAAATGTGTATGGCAAATACTCGAAGAGGTTGTTTGCCTTGCTTACGTCATACAAAAAAAAAAAAAAAAGTTAACAAAATAAATTAGTTGATATGCAAATGAAATTATGGTGAAGTCTGCCCAAAGTTTTGTTGCCGGACGACAGACAACAGTGGCAAGGTAAATAAGCTGCAAGGTGCCACCGAGAAGTAAATGCAAAATAGGAAACTAAAGCAAAAATAAACAACTATCTGAAGAGATTTGAAAAGGATATCATTATAAAGTTTTGCCACTGAGCTTCATCTGATTACAGCCAACGTTGATTAGATTACCAATTAAAACTTGCATTTAATTAGGCAACTTGCTGGTGATACAAAGACAGCTGTCTGGAAAACGCATATCAAAGAAATGAAACTCTAGCTACGAGAGAAAAACATATTTTTGTTTACATTTGAATCACTTATAAAATGTTAACTCATTTAATTTCCTACCGCTAAAAGCGGAGACATAAAAGTATAAACAGCAGACACAAATGTTAATTAGAACGCAGATTTTAGGCATGTGCAAATGGGTCATGTAATACTTCTTGTGTAACTTTAGCTTGATGACGAGTGCAGAAGCACTTGGGTTTGGGATTCGGAATGAGTTTGGTTTGAGTGGAGGCTGTGGCTGTGGCTGTGGCTGTGGAGTAACTCACCTGACATGGCATGTACGCGTGATTTCCCATTTGCGCTGTGATGTTTAGCACAGGCATTGTCAGATTTCTGAGCGGCTGCTGGCCCGGCAACAGGGCCCCATTGTGGGAGGCCAAGTACGAATGCTGCTCATTAAACATTTGTTGTCGCTGTTGCTCGGGTGACAAAGTGACAGCCTCCGTTGCCATAGTTGATGCAGCTGCCGCTGCCGCTGCTGCGGCAACAGCAGCAGCGGCTGCCTCAGCGGCATCTGCTGCAGCGCGGTAAGCTGGCAAATCTGCGGCCGCGAACACGGGAAATGGTGGCAGAAATGTGGGTATGGAGAAACCCTTAGTCAGTGAATCAGCATTCACCGGATGAGCAAGCTGCAGCACTACACGCTCCTGCTCCTGCTCCTGCTCCAGCTGCTGCTGTTCTTCCCCATTCGCATCCTGCTGCTGTTCCACCTGCTCCATTTGCAATAACATTGCTGTTCCAATGGAGTTGTGGGCATCCGTTTCCGCCGTCGTAGTCGTCGTCGCCGCTGTCGCCGTACCTATTTGGGCTGGGAAAGGCATCTCTGGTTGTTGTTGTGTTGATGCCGGATAAATTGTTGATATGAGCATTGTTGCCATCGTCATCGTCGACGCCGTCAACATCGTTGTCGTAGCCGCTGTTTGTGTTTTAGCCACCGTTTTGGGCTGCGTAGTTAGACCAATTTGTGCAGACTTAGTTGCTGCCACTGCGGCTGCTGCTGCCACGGCTGTTGCTGCTGTTGCTGTTGCCGATGCCGATGCCGGAGTCTTAGTCGTATTCAAAGTTGCTGTTATCGTTGGTGCTGTTGATGACATGCCCAGGGTCGTGTTCACATTGCCGCTTTTTGTAGTTGTTGTCGTTGTTGTTGTTGTTGTTGTTGCTGCTGCGGTTGTTGGCTTTTTCGCATTCACTAATGTTGTTGAGTTTCGGGCTGACGTAATTAGATCGTTTTGTGCTGTCATTGGGCTATCTGACAGAGTGGATCTCGGGTAAGTCGTTAGCTGCGGTTCTGTGGCAATTGCCTGGACGTGGGCTGTGCTGCAGGTGGCACGGTCTGTGGGTGAAACAGAAAGCACATACATATACACAAATTTGCTCCGTTTAAGTAAGCCACTGGCAGTTGTGATAAAGACATGAATAATGTCCACATCAAATATTTAGGAAGTTTGGTAAAAATGTATAACTTTTATATGCTTCAATAATTGAAGATGTGAATCAAAAATGAATGCATAACAGGCAAGCTGAAACCAAACTTGACTTTATTAAATAAATATTTAATTGAACTCTGTTTGTGTTCAAAAATTTATTACACTTATATATTTAAATTTTATTTTGTTTTGTGTGCGACAGCTTCTACTAGCTTAAAACCAATTCATGAATAAAATGAATAGTAACCACAAAAAATATATATAATATGAAAGCCACAAGCGAGCTAACAAATCTCTTTGACTCTATTAAGTAAATATTGACGAAGATTCCTTAAGAAAATGTAATATTAATTAATTGATTACATAAATCATATATAGATTTCTTTCATATCAGATAACCAAAGCAGAAATTAATATTTATTGCGCAAGACCTAAATAAATACAAAATGTAACCGCAAATTTCTTGAATAATTTCCATTTGAAATGCCTGCTGATGCAAAGCAGCTCAGTTAATGAGAAAACATTTTTCAAAGGCGTGTTTTGGGCTTAAGACTTAAGGCCTTAAATCATGCTCCATATACGTATTTTGCAAACTTTATTAGTAATTGTATACACAGGTAAAAACACTGTGTTACTTTTTTATGTATTTCGTTTCCGTTCATTTTCAATTACGCTTTTATGCTAATTAAAATCATAACATTTTTCGCCGCTTTCTGTCGCTGCTGCGACTTTCAGCTCGACAGGAGGCTCTTGCTGTGCGAGGGGGTGTTGCAGAGTGTGGAAGGTGGGAGCGGAGGGGGGGGGGGGGGCGTGCAGATTTAGCCAACCATTAAAAACTTTTTGGTTTTTCCTTTTGCTGGATACGCCCCATAGAATATACGAGTACCTATGAGTATTCAGTAAAAAAGTTGCGACACGTTTATAATTATTTAAAATTTAGCTGCTTGAAATTTTGTTTGGCAACTCGCAGCGTCATCAAACAGAGAAACACGCAAATTAACGTGCTTTCAAATAATATAAAATATTTATATGCGGCTAAAACCATTTGCATTTTAAATTTTACATTTTATATTACTTAAATTATTGCAATTAAATTATATAATTGTTTTTTGACACAAATTTGTGCAAATTTAATTGAATTCACAAATTCTACATTCTAAACATAGTTTAAAGTTGCGTAAACTATATTAAGAGCAGAAAGGTTAATCACTTCAGGCAGTAGATTTTCTCACAATTTCTCTGCTTTTCTGTGTGTATGTGAAACGACGGTCTTGCCAGTGATTAGCTTCCCACACATCTCAACTTTCTGCTGGCAAAAGTTGCTGTCACGACCCTCAAGAAGACTTGTCGCCTCGGGGTCAATAGGCAGCAGGAGCCGCCAAACGCTGCCATTTGTCGAAGAGGCAAACAAAAAAAAAAATATCCGCAAAAAAATGAGAAAATGATGAGGGCGTGAACTAAGAACTCAGAAATCGAAGTCGAAGTCGTTCATGTGGAAAGTTTAGCAACAACAACCAACCAACAAATTGAGCTGGCGACGATTCCAAAACTGTTTGAAACAAGTTACATGCAATATTTTTCTTTTCTCATTTTTCTCGGTTTTGTTTGAGTTTCATACTACAAAACGATTAATTTAAAGTTGAGCATGAGATTCAATTTGTCATTTCTCTTATAAGTACTTGAATATAGTTATAATTTTGTTTGATAAAATAATTTATTATGATTGAAGTACTTATTTCGTAATTCATTGTACTTTGGATAAGCGATGTTCTATTACAAAGTATAACGTAAATTCATTAATTTATTCGGTTTTTCAACTTTTTTGTATGTAAATGGATTATACAAATCAGTGACCCAAGAAATGAATATATTCCCCAAATCACTTGCCTCCTAAGCAGTTAGGAAATGAAGCATATTGGAGAAAAAGGTGAAAACACATTTATTCTGAACAAAATACACACTGGCCCAAATGTTGGCCAAAATAAACTCTCCACTGAGTAAGAATCAGTCGTCTAGTCGCTGGTTTAAGTTGATTGCAGATTTTTAGCTATGCGCTGCTGGCAAAGAATTTGCATTTTTAAATTATTTCACTTCACGTTCTTGTCAGACCTTGATATAGGTACAATTTCAACCTAAAACTCGACCGTTCGCTCACTGCGTATTTTATTCATTTTTCAAGTTTTCAGTTTAACGAAAGCAAAAGGAAAATAGTCCACACAAAAACTGCATAAATTTTTGCCACGAATGGACGAATGTGAATGTGATTGCGTGAGATTTGGGCGTGGTGATAAGGTATTGGGTCGGCAGCCAGTTAAAAATGTTAAAAGGTAAGAGAGCCGATCCCAAAAAAAAAAATAGGTAAAACACTTCCAGCCGCAAATGTGAAATGTTGTAAAAATGCAAATTGAAAACGAAACGAAATAGTAAATTTTAAATCTACATCCACTTCGCCCAGAACCCAGTAAAATCCATCACTCAGCTTCTGGTAATTGTTGCAGTTTTTGCATGTGCTTCAGAAGGGGTTTTGCTCTTTGTTTGCTTGTTTTGTGTGTTGTTAAGATACAAATCGACAAAACCCCAAATCTCGAAATAGTTGCTTGTGCTCAAATGTTCAATTAAAGCAGATTAAAGACAATAAGCTGTCCCAAGTGACTGCTTTAAGCGCAGTTTTTGCTCAGATATTTCGGAAGGGATTCTAGTTTCTTTTCTTTTTTTTAAGCGGCTTGAACTGCTCGTGTATGCCAGTGATATGGTTGTTTTTGGCTTCTAAGCCGATTAATTTACAGGCCACAACGCAACAGCAAATTCCGGCGTTAGTTTATCTAATTCGAGGGGCCCTCGAGGAACGAACAGGCCTTAAAAGGCGCACACATAAAGTGTGATCCCAACACTTATTGCACTAGGCGACAAAATGGCGGCAGATGAGCGTGGCAAAGGCGTCAGGCGACATGCGGCAGACACAAAACCACCGCCTACATGGCCAACAAAAATAAATACAAGCAGCCAGCCAGCCAGCATACAGCTCCTGTGGTGTCCTGCCAGGACATGTAAGCGAAACGTGCAATAACACTTAAATTGTTTTTGCAGAGTTTTTGGCCATCTACTTGAATTGCCCGACGGCATGGTAAGTGGCTCGACGTTTCCTTTCCATCCTTAGAGACAGTGTCACTCCTCCGAGCACTTCAAAACTCTGTGTGGCAGTAGTTTGTTTTAGTCTTTTCAGTCGCCACAATACTTGCCAAGGTTCATAATTTTGGAATGTTATCAAAATGAACAAGCGGCTACATTCACAAGCATTCTTTCTTTTTCTCTCTCTCTCTCTCTCTCTCTCACTCTCCTTTTATATATACGTATCTCTCACTCTCTCTTTCCTTGGTTAATCTGCACGCCAACTGAATAGTAATGCTCTTAAATGAGGCCTTGTATTACTCAAATTAGGACTAGGCTTTAGACCCAGTCCAAACCCAAAGCTCATCCGCTCACACACATACACACACTGACATACCTCCAATTGATTGCGAGTGTATGTAAATTTAAATTTCTGCTCTTCTCTTCAGAAAAGATAATGCACACTTCAATGGGCTCGTCAACGTAATCAGCAGCATTACCCAAACATGACGTTAAACTGTGGAGCATTTCACAAAATATGATAATGATATACAAATTCTTATAGAGACTTGTATCAAAATATACATAATATTCATCTAGGACAATCCCTAAAAAGGCAGTGGAACATATTCTAAAAAGCGATAATATTTGATGTGCATTTTTACTTTACTTAAATCTGTTCACAATTTTAAAAACTATTTGACAGAAGAAAACCTTTAAATTATAGTTCAAAATTAAATTATATGCAACTGAAAAAATGGGTAAAATAAATTAAATTTTGTATTTAATAAATCTATGGTTAATGATTGGAAAAAGCCCATAGAAATTCAATTAGACTAATCGTTATAAGGACTTGTTTAAATATGTAAACATTAATTATAACAAACATTTAAACAAATATAAATTTGAAAAAAATAATGTTAGATATTAATGGAAAAACATAGAAACCATGAATATTATCTATAGTACCTTCTGGCCTTAATAAAATATTATTGTTTTTTAATGATATCACTCAGAGTTCACAGGTGCAATATTTTATTTATGCGATGCTAATTTGCAGCTGTGAATAAGAACATTTTCCAATGAATATACAGTTCCGCAGATCCTAGACCTTTAATGAATTACTGCCGAAAAAGTGCTTGGTATGAGTATTAGCATAATTTCAGATTATGATAATTTGATTCAATTAAATATTTGTAGAACAGATGAAAAAGATTTTTTTACTCTGCTCAACACCTGAACATGGCATCAATTAAATCGTTTGTTCCTAAAAGAAGTATGCCAAAATCTTCATTTTTGTTTCTTATTAAAGTATACAAAATTGTTATTATAATTATTTAAAAGTCAAGCAAATATTAAATCATACAATAATGGTGCCTCGCTGGCTTTCGTGCTGTTCAGCAATTACTCAAACTACAAACGGATTATTTAATTAATGCGCCAATATACATTAACTGTAAAAGCTCATTACGAACTACTAATATGCACATCTGTCTCTGGTTGACCCGTGAAAGGTCAATGAATTAATTATGATTTCATGCTTAGCCGCGTTTTGTTGGCCATTTGATGCGTGTACACGTACATCATTAGCGGACCAACGGAATTGGCAAGAAGCTTAGCTTAGTCCAAACGGGAGGCGTAACTTTTTATGCTCGGCTGCTGAGCGGCGCATGTAATTATAAAAAAAAGAAGCATGCTGCCGTAATTTGAAGACGCTGAGGGCTAAAAGTAATTACATATCCAATAAAAAGTCATGGTAGTTGGATGGACAAAATGGCGCACAGGATGCGTGGCTGTCAGCAGTCATAATTAAAAATCCACTGCTAACTACTCGAGAGTCTGGAACGCTCCGCTGCCAGCCACAATCTGATATCTAAGTGGGAAAATGCAAAGCCAGGACAAACTAAGTGAGGATGCTGGCATGCTGACTATGGGTGATGAAGCCGTGCAGGCAGTCCGCGGCAGTACAAAGAACACACATAAAAGCGAAACTTTTCATTGGGGACTACTTTTGGTTATGGGTGCCTTGAGTGCACATAAAACACGCGCCAGCAGATTTCTCAAGGCGTTCGGATTAGCTCCTTTCAGGCACAACTCACAACCAAACCAATTTTGCCGGGGCAAACTAGTTGGCTAAGTGGAGTAACTGAAATTGCGTCTACATTTGCCTGTTGACAATTCCAAACTGGTTCTTTTTGTTTTAGCGGTTGCGAATGAGATTGCGAATGCGAATGCTGTCTGGAGTCGTGGATAATGCTGCTCCTTGGGGTCCTGTTAATATGCGATTTCAACTGTTTCCGTCAGGACGTAACTTAACAATGCTCTAGATAACAGTTCTTTAAAGTAGCCAACTTATTCTGTGCACCAGTCAGTAGAAAGGTAGATGAAGGCACTACATTTTTGATTATCCATTTAAAGCCATGTTTATATTTATATCACTACACTTCACAATCATTACGAATGCATGTCAAATCAGTCGCCAAGCTGTCGTCAAGTGCCTTATGCCCTTATATGATTTATAAACATTTATACAACCCACTTACTCTAGCTGAATTGCTGAATTGCAATTTGGGCATTTGATATTTGATGCGATGAGCACGAATTACTCATAAATATTCGAAAATTTGTGTTTAGGAAACATTTACGAAATCGATCAATAAGCAATTACGAGGGTATTTTTTACGTCAAAACATATAAATAAATAAATAAGCATATTCGCTAGCTGGATGGAAGAGCGAAAGCCATATATATAAAATATAAATGTTATGCAAATACAAAATGCTGTCTGCGCATTAAAAATAGATTTGCATGCGTGTGTGGGTAAGCAGATGAACGAGTGGGTGGCTCACTCTCTATCTCTGGGTGGGTGGGTGAGTGGCTGTGTGGCATGCAACCAGAGTGACGTCTCGAGTCGCTGCTGAATGTGTTGTGTTTGGTGAAAATTGCTTCAACCATTTGCTTGTAGTCATTCAAAGTGAAACATATGTTGGGCGTCACAGTTAAAATATGTTTATACGTTATGCCAACACAGAAATAACGGTAACAGCACCAGATGGCTGTTCGAAATTCAATAGGAGCCAAACAACTCGAACGGTCGGGTCGACGCCTACTGGGGGGTGGGGGGGTCACCATTACCATCCTTAACCCCATTTTCCGCCCAGCTGTCTGCTTTTCTGTCTCTTTCACGCCCTTCACACAGATTCTGTGTATTTATTTTCTGCGTCACAAAATGTTCGCTTTATTTGGTGTTGCGGCGCGGTTGCCTCAATTTATTTTTATGGCATCATGTTTGGTGTCTACGTGTACAAAATGGAAGTTTCTTCGTCAGTTAAAGCAAATTGAAACTAGAGCGTTGCACAGTGCCCCATTACGTATACGCAATGTACTCGTACTCATTTTCGGTCTAGAACTTCACCACGTTCTTATAAAGATCTCCAAAGGCAACGCATTACAAGCACCAGTCGCATTCTCGAGACTGTTTTTCTCACATCAAAGGGCAGAGGAAACAAAGCATAAACAGAGCAGAAATATTTGTGTAATTTCATAAAGGCATCGCATACCTCAGATGTGCTCAGTATTAATAAAATTAATAATTACATAAAACTATAACTTGCTGATATATACAAAAAATCAAATGTATACACATATATATAATTAATATTACATTTTAATTAATATTAGTAAGATAGAAAAACAAGTTTAAGAACTTGCAAAAATTAATTGAAACCGAATGCACTTAAAAAAAATAATACTTTGAATAATTTAAAAAAGCGTTAGACGCTTAGCAAAATTTAAAACACCTATGTTTACAGTTAAATATATCACTTAATTCCAATTGTTTGTATCCATGAAATATGCTCTATTTATGCTATTAAAAATTAATTTCGTATTTTAAATTGAAAGTTTTTTAAGTGGTAGGCCTAAAATTAAATGTTGATTAAGTATTTGTAGCATAGAGAAGTGTTTAAAACAAAGTTCAATTGTAATTCACATGTCCTAAAATTCAGTAAAAGTATATTTGTCAAAACCGTTCATATTTAAATTCTTGAATAATTTACCTTGAAGGTCAGTTTTAATTTCGCGTTGCGAGTTTGAATTCAAGCCTCATTTACATACCTTTAGAAAAATAATTTATGCCAAGGATGCTGATGACATTCAGATTGAAATTGACTCATGTTCTCACTCAATTTCTCATTTCCAAAAAGAATGGAAAATAAAATCAGTTCTCAGATGCTCATCACGTGACGAACGGTTGATTGGAAATCAAATCGGTATAATCTCCAATAAAATTATTAAATACCATATTTGCATTTTGAGTTTGATTATGCAAGAATTTGAACAGCCAACTCTGCCAATTTGGTTGTAGTTGATATTGTTTTGTTGCTGAATTGTTGAAGCTTCAGGAAATTCAGTGACTCCTGAGGGCGATTCCCAAGTGGTTGCATATAAATCAAGTGAAATAATTATGCGACTCTGCAGGACATTACATTATCTGTTTTTGGTCTTTTCCGCAATGGTTTTTATCTCGCTGCTCGTTTTTATTCCACCAAACCAAATATTGACCCACCCACAGACACAGTTACCGACCGCTGCTGCTGCTGCTGCTGCTGCTGGTGCTGGTGTTGCTGCTACCGGAACAGCTCATAAATAAGTTCCAGCGTCGCCAAAACAAAACATTTTTCATTTAGGTTTGGGCTTAGTTCGGCCGTCTGTCGGCATGTGCTCTGGGAATATTTCATAAATTTCAGCGAAGGCCCCAAAACTGAACCAGTGCTCTCCATTGGGCTTTGCTCTGGCATTTCATTAGTTATTTTTGGGGCTTACTCACGCCTGGCCAAAGTAGGGACGGAGAAGAGAGTACACAGAATGGTTGGTCAAATGTTCCGTTAGACCTCGCTCATAAGACTCGTTGACTTTTGGTCGACTGCACTTTGTCATCGGGTGAGCATTTCTTCCAAACTTCTTCTCAACCATTACACACCCCCAACCCACACCACTAAATCCCACACACTTGTTGTTGTTGTTGTTGTTGTTGTTGGTGTGTTTGTCGTTTCAGCATGGTTTTCCATTGTTTTTCCGCTGTTTTCCACTTATGTGTTTTGGCTTGAGCTTTTGATTGCTGGCACGCCTCGTCAGCGACGTCTACACTGACCCTCTGAATAATTTAAGCCGGCTCGTTTTCTAAGTCAAAAAACCAGCCGGATGCGTACACCGTAAACAAATTTTTTGTTTTGGCTTTTGAGTAAGTGTACAGTGGTATTTATACACATTTTTGAATAAATTACTCGTGATTACAGCTTAATATTAAAGTTATAAAAAAAAATTGTCAACTTTTTTTCTTCCTTGTTCAACTTCAATTTTCTTCTTCAAAAAAGTATGACAAGCATTTTATGTCTGTAAAAAGACAATGACAATTTAAGGAAAATTAAATTTCAGTCAAACTAAACAAATATATTCCTTTAAATAGCTGAAAGCTTAACAAATAATTTGTAAAAGTTGTTGAATGAAACTTTGGCAGTCATATTAAACATTGTAGTTTTTTAACATGAGGTCTACTTTAATTGAAGATTTAACTTTTCCTAATATACTGTTCTGCATAAGCTAAACCGGAGTGTGTCATAGAACAAAATATTTGAGTTCTGGTTGCAGACAGGATGTAGCCCAAAGCTCCGCTCGGTTCCGGTGCGGTACCATTCGGTACGGTTGGGTTCAGATGGGTTCAGCTCAGGTTTGTGTTATATTTTTGTCTTTTTTTCGGTTTCTGGTTGGGCAAAATGTCAGGCGCAGACAGGCGACACCATCAACAGCAGTAAGAGCATCGAAAACAGCTTCGGTGTCGGAGGTCAACCGCCGTGTGCCCATGTGTATGGTCCAGAACAAGTGGATTGCCGTTCCTCGGTGTGTGGACTCATAATTTATGAAGGTAAACAAACCGTTTCGAACCCTGGCGGTATGGGACTGACCCAATTGGTTCGTGTGTCGCCTCCGCACATTGCTTTCGCTCGGCATTAAGGGATTGGACACTTAAGAGGCGTGGCGTTTGCTAAACATTTTGGAATTGCCTGGCGGACCACAACCTGTGGCAGAATATGGCTTGATACTTTGGCACATTCTCAAAATTAGCAAAGTGTACCAAGCAGAGTGCGTAATATTGCAGAATTTATTTAACAGCAACAGTGGAGGACAAACTTTAGTTATTTGGCATTATAAGCTGCACTCAAACCTTTTAGAAAATGCATCGGGATTGCCGGAGAAGCACCAGCTCGCCCTTTATTGCCCTTGATATTGGATGAGTTTATAGTCAACCACTCCCTTTGGCCTCGTGTGCCACTAAAAATGTGTTTATTTAACACTCTTGGCAAGTTTTCAATTTCGTTAATGTTTTCAGCGCATTTTTCATATCCCTCCCAAAACTACTTTGTGCTCTGTCTTGGCGCTGCATGAATTTCAATTTATTGTTTTATTTTCGCTATGTTGCATATTGGCCAGTTACCAGCCACCAGCTGCCGAATGCAGTTGCAGTTGTAAGTGGTTTTACAATTTAACTGTGCAACTGTACTCCAGAGGGCAGTAGGGTTAAGGAACTCACAAATGCGGCCCATGAATCATTGGATTGGAATGGCGGACGGTATTCCGAGTTGAACGCTTAAAAGTTTTTATTGAAATGAGCGTACATCTGTTAATAATTTAAATTGCCTCTGTAAACTACGTAAAGACCGGATTTAATACTTAAAAAAGAAAAGGCATTAATACACAAATAATGAGCCAGTCTTTTGTTAAAAAAATATATTTTGTTATATTAGTTAGCAACATTAAGTAGAGAAAAGGAGGAGCACGACAAATAATTATCTATGTGTTCGCTAAGAGTTTCTAATCCAAGAAAAACTGTAGCAAAATTTGTAAACCTTTTATACTTATAAATAATGAAGTTGTGGCAAAGTTTAAAACTGGCAGAAGAATAATGTAATTAAAGTAAATGTATTCTGGTCCTGGATAAGAAGCCGATCTCATTAATAAGTGGGAGGTGGACAGCATAATAATCGAAGGGAGCATAAGAATGTGTGTGTACTCAGCCACACTGTTATCTTCAATTGTGTGTATACACACACATTTACAATGAACTTCTTTGGTTTATCTTCTCCCCCCCCCCTCTTTGTTAACAATGCCAGTGCCAAGAATAAGAAATGAGAGCACTTTCGCACCTGCTTACATTTGAGTGCGCTAAGCTTTTTAAAGATAAGCTGGCCAATAAAACTGGCTTAATGTATTAAGTAGCTGGGGTCAGGGTTCTCGCAATTGAGTTCACACGACAACAGCAGTCTTACTTGGTATATTTGTATTATTATCATTGTATTGACAATTTAAATCGGCACTTGCAGCTGCATATATTACAATTAATAATGTAATGTGTGCAATAAGGCTCACTTACTAATCGGATTTATAACAGGGCTTAAATCTGCGTATATCAAGTTAGTGGAATTATTCACGCTACGGGTTCAGCCCACTTAATTATGCTTAACGAATACGGCGTCGAGTCTCCGGAGTTAATAGGCTTTTGCATGAGTGCTCAAAAGGTCGACACTTCTGATATTTGAAACTTGAGTCACAGTGTGCTGAAAGTTGCAATTTAATTTTGCGTACACTCGCCACATGTAATTAATGATTGTTTCTTTTGAAAACATTTTGATTTTTAGTTATTATATTCTTTGAAGTTGAATTTTGTTTTCCCTGGAATATTTATTCACTGTACAAGCGGTTATAAAAACAAACACAATAATTAAATTCATGGAGTAGAAGTTATAAATGCCTTACAGCCATTAAGCAGTAATGTATCAAGGAGATTCGCAACAAGCACAAAGTACGACTAAAAGATACCCTTTAGATATAAATAAAAGTATTTGGGATTATGCAACTTTTAACAAAAATTGTACAGCTAAGAAATAAATATATATATTTTTTTTGGTTAACATTTATAATTTATTTATTATCATTTGTAAATTATATATATATATATATATATTTCTGTTTAGAACCTTAATAATATGCACAAAAGCTTTTTCTGGCTAACAGAACACAGCCAAATTGACAGCATCAAAGATGATTTGAGCAATATTTTAGATTGAAATATTAATCCAATTAGCTGCTTGGCGAATCCAATTTCATATCACATTTATGAGCAATAATTGTATTACAAATATGCATAAAATTATCCAATTTGATGAACAATTTCAGCTACGAACAGAAACTGTTTCACTTAAATCGTAGGTCAGGTCTGTGTGGGGGTCTGTTGAGTGGTTGCAATGAGTAACTTAAATTAAATCAAAAATTTATGAATGTGAGGAAGGGCAACACACACGCTGAGGGCGAATATCCCCTGGGCCGAACTTACGGGTTCCCAAGTTGACAGCAGCCAGGACTACAAGGAGCCGGATAGCCAGCCAGATGTGTTGCCAAGTAATCGTCCTGCTCGTGCGTACAAATTGGCACCGATGCTGCTGCTGCTGCTGCTGCTGTTGACGTCCAGCAACTGTTGCGAGTGTCATCTTTGCAGTTGTCAGATTGTTGGCAGTGTTGGCTCTGCTTGTTCTGGCTGAGTTGGCTGTGTTGGCTGTGTTGGCTGTGCTGGCTTGGCTGCTTGGGCTGCCTGACTCGGCAGTCCCTGTGGCACAGTTCCTAGCAGTAATGACACTTACAGCATCTTTTGTGCGCTCATTGCCTGGCGACTGTCGCCATTGGGGACTCGTTTGTGGCAGCATCGCCGCAACATTGTATCCAAGTGTTCGGCACGTTGCTGGCCTCAGTTTCTGATTGTGCAGTGCGCAGCCCTCTTGGCTGGCAAGTTTTTCGCATTCTATGCGAAATGCGTCTATTCCCAGTTCAAGTCCCAATTCAGAGTCTGATAAATGGGTTTATTGAATTAATGCACCGGGGACTGAATTTGGTCTCGTTGGTTTCTTACATCCGCAGCTTTTCACTGTATTTCGACTGGTTTTTATGTGTTCCTTAACTTGTTTTTTTCGCATTTAGAGCAACGCGCTTTCATTGCTTCTTTTATTGATTCACCTGTTCCGGCTTCAGTTTTAATTCAACATTTTATTTTATTTTGATTTTGTTAAGTTAAAGCACTTTTTCATTGAGCAGTAATTTAATCACATTATTGAGAATAATACGATATTCTAAGAGAAAAATATTTGTGAATCTTTTATTCGTTTCGGTACATCTTAAATTGTATTCTGTTCGCCAAGTTTTAATTAATCTAACTATGTTTGAGTTTCTTTTTCTTTTCCTCAATTTTTTTGTTCGTTATGTTTGCATTTGGTGATACAATTTTAAATTGCAATTAAAAAAGTTCATCGTTTTTCTCCAAAAAATTACACGTACCATATGCCAAACGAGCGCGAACCGTATTTTGCCATGAATAATGGTTAAAGTTTTGCACAAAGAGATTTCGTTAGTTGGTTCACAAGTTTTCGCTGGTTTTTAATGGGATTTTATTAGAATTACATATTGGGTTGAATATAATAAATTATATTCTACATTTTATTACATTTTTTATGCGCTAGACGCTGTCGTATTAACGAGACTTAACACGTGCAAAATTATTTACACTTGAGTAACACTTTATCGCATAATCCTCATTGAAAATATTTCTCAAGTTTGTCTTAATTTATTATAATTTTTCTTCTGCTTCGGCAAGTATTTTGCCACTACGAGACACAATAATCCCTTTTTATGGGGTTGTGGCAGCCGCTTCAGCTTAACTTCCTTTTCATTTTTGTTTTACTTGTTATATTTTTATTTTCTATTTCCTAATTTTTTTTGTGTGTTTTTGTTTTTTTTTTTTTTTTTTTTTGGCACTTTAGCGTCTTTTGCACATTTCGGTCGCGATTCTTATTTCCATTTTAGGACAACAAAAACGAACAAATTCCAAAAGTGATTTCGGCCAGATAGGGATACACTTGGCAAGCCAGTAAGCTGACTCAAACGCGGCACTCAGTACACAAAATACCAAACACACAAAGTATTTGTACAATGTCTTCAATGCGACTTTGCGCTGTTCTGTTGTTTTCCGTGGCCGGCCCTAAAATAACTTTGCAATTGGTATTTTGCTATCGCTTAGCATCTATTTGCAGCAGCACACCTCTCCCTCCGCTTCTACACGGCCTGAAACAAAAGATTTGCCAGCCGTCGTCGCATCCTTGAAAACGCGCACGACTTAAATTTCGAACCGCAATTGTACGCGGACAAGTTGGCTTCCGCTTCCCGTTTGCCGTTAGCCGTTTGCCGTTAGCCGTTGTCTGAGTGTCACGTCCGCTCGCAAGGGAGGCAAATTTTCAACTAAATCGCTTGTGCAACCAGCGGCAGGAAACTCCTGCTTCCCCGCTGCTACTGTTATCTGTCTAGTGTCTGTCGTCTGTTCCAAGCAAACCGCATGCTGCACCCCACACACAATTGCCTTAACTTCTCCACTGTGTTTCAGTTTGGTTCACTTTGTTGCCATTATTTTACAAGTGGAACGCTTCATCCCCTGCGCATTGCCAACTGTTTCATGAACTTCTCCGCTTGTTGCACGATTGCCTCAACTTCTCCACTGTGTTTCATTTTCCACCCATTATTTTACAAGTGGAACACTTCATCCCCTGCGCATTGCCAACCGTTTCCACTGTGTTTCTTTTTTCTGCCATTTAACAATGGAACACTTCATCCCCTTCACATTGCCGACTGTTTCATGCACTTCTCCACTGTGTTTCATTTTCCTCCCTTTAGTTTAACAGTGGAACACTTCATCCCCTGCGCATTGCCGACTGTTTCATAAACTTCTCCGCATGCTGTACGGTTGCCTTAACTTCTCCACTGTGTTTCACTTTGGTCCATTTTTCACCCATTATTTTACCAGTGGAACACTTCATCCCCTTCGCATTGCCAACTGTTTCATAAACTTCTCCACTGGTTTTCATTTTCCACCCATTATTTTAGCAGTGGAACACTTGTGCCCCTTAGCATTTGCCGGCTATTTGATCTGCGCATGTCCTCATCGACTTAGCCGAAATGACGAAATGCAGCTTACAAAAGACTTGACATTTATTAGCTGACTTTGTTAGCTAACAGTCGATTATACCAAATTAATATTACGTTAATACTTCGAAATTATGTTGAATAAGCATACCAGTATCTCAGCAAAGGGCTTATAAGAGATCAGTGCTGAAAAGGGACAACATGAAATGGCATATGCAAATCTGTAAAAGTAACTTTTTTAAGCAATATTACATGTAACAAGTCTCTTTAATATTTGAAATAAATTAAAGCAAACTAAGATTAAACTGAGCTGTATTTTAAGTAGCAAAGTATTCTTTAAAACCTGCTTTATTTTAATTTAATTCGATACGTGAATAGACTGCTAAAACTGAAGCAGTAGGAAATATTTTCTTAAATCAAATAAAAGCTCAACAGATTAGTGTTGGCAACAGGAAACAGTTATACCTTTTTTTGCACCTTATAAATAGATATTTGTGGCTTTTGCTTATTTTTGAAATGCCATTGCTACAAATTGGCAGCTGTAAATCAAAGAGCAAACCATTTACGCCTTAAATTAACTTCGAATTTCGACATTTGCAATCTTTGTCGCCTAATTTACTGCGTGTCCTGCCACAGGAAGGATACTGTGTGTGTGTGTGTGTATCCTTTGCCAGGCCACATATTCTGTGTGACAATAAAACTACGCATCGCCATTAAATCTGACCCAATATGCTAGGCGTGATATACGGATCTGGTGCCCTAATCTTGTGTGCCTTTGTCAAAGAGCAAGTAACAAATAAATAAATATTATTGAACTTTTAAGTCCCCAGAGGACGTGGGACCAGTATGCCGCCGGCAAACCAGATGGATGGAAGGGGGATGGGAGTTTGCTGGTGAAAATGTGCGTTCTTACAAAGTGCCAGCATAAATTCTTGTACAGTTCAATTTATCTTGTATTGACACAGCTTCCGTATAAAAAACCGACAGCAACAACAAGCCACGGTAAAAATATTTACAAATTGTGGACACTTTTGCGGGGAGCGGATATTGGATGCTCGCGAAAAGCCTGCGGGAGGGACACAGATACACAGATAGCAGTCAGCAGCCATTGTTATTACCTCTTTGCTCTGTTAGCACACCATTTATGGCATTTTCAGTCGATTCCAAGAAGTTGAAACTGAAATGCAAATGATGGCGTTGTCCCGCTTCAACAAACGGCCATAAAATGCTTAGCTTTTTGGCTCACCAAACAATCAAAATATACTTTACTCCGCACTTTGACTAACTGTTAAACGGATTCTGGCAAGACACATACATTCGGCCTAAAGGCAACACATGTTGTCAAACCATTTATACTACACAAACACGCACACCAACACACACACACACACACACACACACAATTCACAGCTGTTCATTTGAGTGTTTCGCATTATGCGACTGGCTCGTAAATTCTAAATGTTTATGGTGCTGCTGGCCCCGTTTGTGTTGTGTAGAAATAACAACTACATTTTTATAAATACACATTAGAAATTCATGCCTTTTGCGAATTGCGTATAAATCGGAAAGTTTTAATTGCGTTTCTCTCATCTGGAGTACAGTTGATGCAGCTTATCAAATCAGTTTGCAGCTTAAAGCATCCATCGCAAAGACTTTAGGGGAAAATCTCATTTAATATTCGTGTTAAAACATGACACGCTCTTACGATATAATACCATATAAAAAAAAGTTCTGTTAATCCAGTAATTGTTCTCAATTAACATTTTATGGTACTTATCAGGTAAATCAGACATAAGTGCACTTGTTGGAATGTTAATTTTAATGCGTGATTTACTTAATTATTTGATGTAAGATATGTGGTGCTTATGACAAGTATTTCATTTTGCTTAAGCAAACCTGATTTAATATGATAGTAAGTACATTTATAAAAATGTTAAGCAATTCTTAATAATTGAATGAACTTTCTCTGATAAAACTAAATATATAAAATAGGACCAAAATAATGCCCTGAAAAAGACAGCTCGACAAGGAATTACGAAAATACAATTTGGTTACCAAAATATATGTTTCTTATTAAATCTTTATGAAACTTTTAGCTTTAATCTTAACAATGCCATAATATATTTTATAACTTAACATTCTGAAATCTATTGCAATCGTAATTTGAATTTAAACAATATTCGACGAATATTTAAAGAGAACAGATATATGAAATTTAAAATCTGCAGCTATTATCGCTTTTACAAATCGGCTATATAAATAATAAATACTAAATTGTCACTGATGTTGATGCTAATCGAGCGTAAATATAGTTAATTATACTTGCACAACTATATTTATACCCCATTATTAATGGTTTCAGGGTACAGGAAGGCATCGTCACAAAGGATCGTATTAAGCTCCAGCCACGAAACTGTCAAATTGCGATGAAGAAAAACACACATATTTTTTTTAAGAGAAACTCGCACGAATAACTTCAATTACGCAGATGCTTAGCGAATGTTCTTTGCCACAGATGCAAATATAACCCAAATATATTCCCATTGTAGTCACTGTTTACAATATGCGTATACATATATATATATATATATATTTATAATATATATATATATAGATGCGTATGTATACATATATCGAGTTGTAAGTTTTTCACTTACTTTACTGTAAAATAAGAAGTGCAGCTGTGCTTGAATGCAGCCAATCTGTTTGAAGGCAACTGATTCGATGGCTGAGTGCACACATTGAACTGAATATATATACATATGTATATAAAAGAGTGTGTAAGTGCGTGTGTGTGTGTGTGTGTGTACATAATACAATGGCTCAGCATTTGAACTTGTTTTGGGTTGCTCAAGCGAGGAAGAGATGGAGGTAGATAGAGCGGGCAAAGCAGGGCGAAAGTTAGACGAAAGACTTGCATTGGGTTAAGCGAGCTGCTGTTAGGCAAAATTAAAAGCAAACAAAAACGCGTAATCGAATGTCATTCAAATGACAATTGACAATTGACGATTGACGACTGAGAATTGACAATTGCGTTGCAAATGTTGTAACAATTTAGCCGTTTAGAGCGTACCTCGTCCTTTGCATCCTTTGCAGGCATTCCTTAAATATGTTGCGTTTGTTCTTTGCTGTTTGCCTCGTCAATTGCTATTTGTTGGTCTCTGCCCTTTGTGCACAGCCTTCGCTGCAAATAGCATTAAAAGTGGGGTGAATTAACGGTAAATATAATTACAATGCCACCCGCCCAGAGATTATAATTCCCGATTAGGTCGGGTTCTTTTTCAACACCGCACCTTAATTCCGTCTTTAATGCTCGTCGTGTGTCTAATTAGTGTAAATTGCCGCTCATAATCATAACAGTAAAATTAAAATAAATTTTCTGTCTTTAAATAGATGCAACACGCCTCTTCTGAATAACAAAATTTCCCACCTTCCTCCAACCCAGACCAGGCAGCCACAAATTAAGGCGTTGCATTGCAACGCGTACAAAGAGAAATTCGCTTTTCTGCTGTTTTCAATTAGCAGCAGATTCAAATAGGAAATTGCAGCTAATTTATTTAAGATTTAAGTGCGTAATTTGATGTCGCTTTCGATCCATTTGTTGACATTCACTTGATGCATTTCGATACGAACTTTTGGTCATCAAAAGTACAAAAGTACAAAATAAGGCAGTGACCTATGCTCATATTTAAATCTGCTACAAGTCAGTCCCTGAATCAGAAGTAAATAGTCTACTTAATGTTTGCCCACGATGGTGTTCAGGCACTTCACTTCGCTTCAGACAGGCAGCCAGCGGGCCAGAAAAGGGCTGAACCCAAAAACAACAAATTTGATGTCATTTATTTTAATTTGCGAGCCAGAATGTTGAGATTTAAGCTGAGCAATGTGTGTGGCAACAAAATGGCCAAAACAAGCAACAAAAAACAAGAACAACGATAATCGAGACAACCGAATTTCAAGCACGGAGTACAAAAATGGCTTAAAGTAAAAATGGCAAAATTAAGCATTTGGGCAAATCGCTTAAAGCCACTCATTTTAACTAATGTCAGCTCGAGAAGTGAAGTGCACAGTAATTTAATACTTCAATTTTCCCTTAATAAAGAAACACTTATCTTCATTTAAATAAATTCATTGTCTTTCGTTTTTTATTTTCCCTGTAGAATTTAATTTCGGTTTGCAGCAGTAGTGCTCTAATATTTTTAAATTATCCGACTTGCATAAGTTCGTATTAAAAACTTAAAGATCGATTATCTTAAATAAGTTTTTTAGAAACAAAATATTTTTAAATATGTTTATTTATTTACATTTGAACTACTTCTACTTTTTTTAAATATTCCTGTGACCCAGCAATTAAAATCAAATCAATCTCCAATGCAGATTTGTTTATATACTTGTGGCTTACAAAATGTTATCTACAATCTGCAAGAAATACAAATCAAATATTTTGTGAGCCAACCACATGGAATATATGAACAGAGTTTGTTATTTAACAAACATGCAAGCACGTCAATCTTTTGTCAAGAAAATAAAAAAAAAGTAAGAAAACTATTTTCCAGAGAGCTTCACTATGCAAAACCATGAACAAAGTTGTTAAATATATTATTAAAGTTTTACTGAGAAATTCCGCTTTAAAAAGCTTAACACACTTAAATGTATGCTGGAAGTGCTCTGACTTTTTATGGCCCTCACAGATCTTGTAGTGAATACGATTTGGGACATACCTTGGATGTTTCGAGTATATCAGTAATATATCAAAATGCTCTGACTATGTAAGCGGCAACTTGTAAATCAAATAAGACTCTTGCTCGATCCGGGTTTTCATACAGACGGAACAAGGGACACGGCTAGATCAACGTGAACAGGAATATATATATATACTTCATATCGGAGATTCATTTGCATAAAACAACTACACATTTTTTATCCGTTTTTCATGGGTTCCGGGTATATAAAACATTAAAGAACACTTGCATAATTTTGAGATTGCCACCAATCACCAAAATTCAACTACACTGAAAAAGTAGCAAAGCAAAGACGGTTGGCAACTTCATCAAGAAGTTGGAGTTGGCTTCTTTATTGGTAGTAGGCTACTCGTACGCTGGGGAATGTGAGTGCTTCCGCTTCCGCTGGCGTAGCCAGCCACATCCGCTTTGAGTTGAGAATTTGAAAAAAACTTAATACTCAATTTGTAACGATGCGAAATGTTATTCCGACACTTACTCAGTCTATATGTGGGTATATTTTCGTATGTGTGTGTGTGAGAAAAGTTGTGTTGTGCTGTGTTTGAGTTCCTTTGCCACTGTAATATAGTCGGCAGCAAAGGAATCACACCAAACAATCACAGAAAAATATAAAATAAAAAACAACTCATTTGGCATGCAAACGATGCTTGAATACATTCACTTTGATATTCATTTTTAATTTTATTTACTGACCCTGGTTGTGATTGTGGGCTTGAACCATAAGTTTTCTCATTGAAAGCTGTCAAATATTCAACTGCATTACGTCAGTTTAATTACAACATTTAATACCATGTTTAATTGGCTCTCAATCATTTGTGCACTGTATCTTGCAGATGCGAAACTGTGCGGCTGTTATTAAATGAATGAATGAATGACCCGGAGTAAAATACCCGTGATGGTTTTTATCAAGCTGAGAGAGTAATTTCAATTGACACTTGAATTGCATACAAGGATGCACAGAGCAAACACAACCATTCAGCAGGTTTCGTGCATATGCATTTTTATAGTCAACTTAAATGTGGGTTATTCAATGAAACGACTACAATTGCAGTATATACATATATATATATATATATTTATATACGTGTGTGTGTGTTTAATTTTGCAGATACGTTTAAGGTGGCCACCTGAAATTACACATTTGTCGACAAGGATGAACTGTGACCTCGGTCAGAGTTACGTAAGCTGCTTGGAGGATGTCAGGCCATTTGCCAATATCGGAATACCACCAGCAGCAAGTTCGACGTGATGTCAACAAAAGCCACCAATTTCTCTCACACATATATATTACACACAGATATACAAACACATGTGTATTTCTCTTAGTAGTTGTTATGTACACAAACTTACGCATGTCTGCATATTTGCCACGCTGCAACAAAAAGAAAGTTTCATTAGTCGAACCGTCGAAAGTACTCACGTGCCTCACATTTTCGACTGCTCTGTTTCCTACTGACGACATTTTGGCATCAACTCCTTAATGGTATGAATAGATTGGTTTCCCCAGTTGACAACAAACGAGCATTTCAAAAGAAGAAGCGAAAAAGCTTCAAAGTGTTGACGAATTTTATTTGCATATGAAATTTCATTTATATTTATGAAAGTTTCCCATTTTTTTTTATGTAGAAACTTTATGCATATTTACAATTCTTTTGACACTTTACTTTACTGATAATAATTAAATGATTTAAAAGAACAGCTTAAATTTTGCATCTTGCATTTTATTTCATCGTTCTATCAAGTAACATAGTTTTAGCAATATTTAAAAGAGACGTATAAGAGATATTTAAAGAAACTAAATATTTCAAATCTAATATCAGCTTTATTTGCGATTGCGTACATTAAAGCCAATTTAATAAGTATTATAATTAAAAAAGTTACGTAACCAGAACGTGTCGCTGCAACTTCTCAACGACACAACATTAAAGCAAATGAGATAAAAATCACTGGAAAAGAAGTGGAAAAGAGCAAAAAAAAAAAGGACGACATCGAATATCTCATGCCGACACCTGCTTTAGGATGAAATTCGATATGGTATTCAAGGGCTTTACACTGAAGATTTTTTTAAACCTTAATGAATCAGAGAAAAAGTTGAGATAGCGCAAAGAAATATATTAAAAATAAATAAATAAAGGTGACAAATGAGAGTCATAAAGTAAATAACCTATAATGGCAAATAGTAAAGAGCAGATACTGTAAAAGCACTCTATGCAAAAACATTGGCATTGAAGTGAGTAAGTTGCACTTGGTTCACTTAATTATGAATGGATTGAATGGCCCTCCAACTCATTGCAGGCTCATTAAAGTCTTAACCAATTGAATGATAATTCATAAAACAAAACTATTCAAAGTGAGGGACTTTTCAAAATGGCACAACATTTACACAGTAGTAAAAAGCGGTAAAGTACAAAACAGTTGAATGAATGGCCATTTGTTGGACTTATCCCAGGCGAGTTTTTATTTACATTTGATGACTGTTAGTGAAGTGGAAAAAAAATGGTCTGAAATATGTTTTAATTAAAAGTAAACTTTTTTGATTGCACCAAATATAAAGAGGATGCTCCCAAATCTGCAGCAAAATCACAGCTGCAAGTAAAACAGATATAAATTTATAAAAAAATAAAAATAAAAATAAAATAAAACTATGCCAAAAATGCAGCTAAGCACCCGACAAAACCCCCAAAGCTGGTAGTCGAAAGAAACGGCACAAAATACCAATGGTTGCGCACAAATATATATTTAATTTTTGCAATTTCATGCAGGGCTTTCCCGTCGAGGCGCCCCCGTGCTGCGTGCAACATGCAACGAAGGACTGTCCCTCAGCAATTTGCGAGCCGAAAACAAATATGATTTAAATTTGTTTGCTCTAAAACTTTTACACTCACAACACACACACACACACGCACACACACACTATGCTCGTAAATGTGCCATAGTCACACTTTGCACTTCGAAATGTTGCGTTGACAAACGATTAGAAAATAAACAAATATAACATTTTTTAGCGTAGTAAACAATTTTTTCGTATTGTTTTCTTTTCAGCTTAGGTAAGCAGAATAAACTCAACGCATTTTAGAATCTTCCGTCTACTTAAAAAAAAAAACAATTAATAAAATAACGTAGAAAATATATTATATATATATATATATATATTTAGTCTGCGTATCCATTAAAAGCTTTGAGTATTAGCAAAATTTTAATAAGTTTTCACAGCATAATCATATTTAAATTCTTCTTAAATTATTGGATTTAAGTGTATATTCATAGTGTTTTGCATCAAATATTTGTTTGGCTCTCGCAAATTGATATCTAAAACTTATAAGTTATTTATGGAAAAATTGATTGGACTTGCAGAAATTGATTTTAAAGTAGATTAAGTTTGGCTATTGTTTAATTAAAATATTATTAATTCGTATCGATTTAAGGGGATAATTGTTCAGGTATTGTTTAGTTATTGGTACAGCAAAAATATAATAAATAACACATATTTTCGTATTTTAATTTGTACATTCGTTTGAATTAAGGGATAAGCAATTAACTATTTAAAAATTAAATTACCAATATTTCTACAAATTGTATATCAAGCCAATAAAGTGATAATATGTAATAACTATTTGTGTATATTCCAATAAAATTCTATCAATATGTTATGCAGCCGATTTTAGCGCACAATAAAATAACAATATGAAGCTTAAAAATTAAATGTTTTGCGAATTATGCCTAATGCAAAAACAATTGAATGAAGATTAAATTTAGCGCATATTATAGAATCACTGGTTTATTCATAATTTTGCATGTGAAATCAACATCAGCTCTCTTTGGAGAGGACAAATCATAGAAATGAATATTGATACTTCGTTCAAATCCACTAATCAGTAAAGTAAACTCAAAGCAGGAAACTATTCCCATTATTATAATATTTTTAAAAGGATTCCATCATCTGATTGATTCCAGCTGAAGTTCCTTTTATGCGCACCATTTAATTTTTTCCTCATAATGCTAAGAGCTAGGAACTATAGATAGCGTATTATGCTCGCATCGGTTCACAACTACGTATTTTTATTTATTGTTTTTTATTGTTTTGAGTCTTTTCCAATGGGACCTATATGCCACATGGGCTTCAATTTCCGTTCACAGCAATCATTTATATTGACCCATTTGCCAAATGTCATAACACTTAAAACACTTTTTCAATGATTTCTCAAATGTAAAAGATTGCAATTGTTTATATAGGTCATTCTTGAGTTGCCACAATATCGAAGAACAATGGATATTTTTTGTTTTGTTCATTATGTCCAACCCCAATTATTTTTCGTTATTTATATTTAAGAAACACTCTTCTTAACATATTACTTTGAAGCAATTTTAAGAGCTTAATAAACATGATATTTAATAAAAATATAAATTTATACATAGGCTTTAACTTAAGCCCCAATTCAATTAACTGGAATCAGGCACCCAAAATTAATGCATGTGCGCATTATAATTACTTTAAGACTTATACTGAATGAATTAATAAATATTTTATTTTAGGCATGTGCATTCCTTCTGGCTCCCTCTTTTTTGTTCTCAGCAACTTTTCGCAAAGTTCAATTTAATTAGGTCCCTTATATAGAGCATATATGCATCATACTTACTTTTAGTCTAATTACTTTTAGGTATATTGTTAGAAAGTTCCCTTTGCATTTTATGCCCCAATGAAGTTAAGTGCCAAGTGGTAAAAGTTGATAAAATGTGTTTCACAAATTCTATTTAAAATATGCTGGTAAACGTTTTAATAAAAGCATCAACTATGGTACTTACTTATTTTCCGCACAGTTATTTTATTGTTCACAATTTTTTTCTATATTTAAGCTGTGTGTGTTATATTTTGTTGTTGTTTTTTTTTTTGTTACTTTATACATAACTTGAAATTGTTTTGGTTGAAAGTGCAACGGCACGCATTGGCTTTGGCCTTGTCTGACTAGCGATTGGTTTGGGGGAGCACAGTATAACCCTCAAGCACACACACAGCAACACAGAACTAACACACACTCAAGCACGCATCCATAGCCACAAAAAAAAAAAGAATACAAAGCTTACCGTGTTTGCACAAGTGTGCGTATGTATGTGTGTGTGTGTGGGTTGGGTGAACAAAACACATACGCCTCACACATGTCAGTCCATGTGGTTGCTGTCTCGCTTTTCACAAAAACAATAGACAATTTTACTATATGCGTTCGTGCGTGTGTGGATGCGTTTGCTCATATAACATTTTCGCACATATGCCAAGCAGCTTTTAACCGTAATGTTGAAAAGTAAAAAAAAAAGTAATGCAAAATCTTTTCATTTGTTTCTTGTTTTTTTTTTCATACACATTTTGAATTTTATTTAGCCAACACATACGTAAGTTAAAAATGGTGCAAAATTGTCTGCGATGTGACAGTTTTCAGCTGCATTTTCATTTAAATGCGAGAGCGGAGACAGATCAGCAAACAGGAGCAGCAACAACTGGCGAAAGCCAAAGTGGCTTTAAGCAATCAACAAACCGCTTGCTTTTTACCATTTCAAGCTACTCACTTCCGTCAATTTGAAGAAGTGCTTTTATTACACAATGTAACAACAGTTATACACTGAGTAAAAATATCTCGAAGAAAAAATATAAGATGCGGTTTTGCGCCCGCCTGCAAAATGCATTACCAACAATATTTTATAAAAATTGTACATATATTTTTTGTGCTGTGTATTATGAGGGGTACAAAACATGATTCTTAAATTTAAGTTTTTATTTTTCTTCTTCCAACAGAGGCAAAATAAGTGCATAGTCAAACTTTATTGCGACAGAGGCAGCTGCTATTTTCATGATAACGCGATTTTCCCAGACTCTGTTATTTTTTAATATAATAGCCTCTGCTTTGGCGGACGTCGCTGCGGGCTATTGCCCTCGCTTCACCACTTGCAATGGCTGTTGTTATTGTTGTGGCTCTGAAAAAAAAAAATGCGTATGTTCTATTTTCGAGATATGCAAAACAAGTTGAGTTACTCTCACCATGGCCAGCACCCTGGCGGAAGAAACCCATGCAGCCAGATACAATGAGCAATACATTATTTAGTGAGAAAGTTTTGCAGTAAGCAGGAAAATTATATTGCTTCCTTTCTAAACAAAAGCAAAAAAAAAAACTTTAAGCTATATCCAAAGCAACGGGACTCAGTGTAGGTTGCCTTGAAGTTCGTTTGCCCATCCCGATTCAATAATCCAAGTCACATAGCAACAATTTAATACCGCATTTACTTGTATATTCCTTATGGAATGATTTCAGCTTGCACTTGATCTATTTTATATTTATAAAAACAAATGCAAATATTCAAGCTATACATACTAACAGAATATATATCAAAAGATTTTATCTTACTGTTAAAAAATATAAATGAAAAGTGTTACATTTTCTATACGTTAAATGATATCTATGAAAAAGTGCTTACAATAAAAGTACGTCAACATTGTTAAAATTATTTAAAAAAAAACGGAAAATTTTAATTTGGTTTAAAAAAGGTATTTACAAAATTTGAAGAGTTTATGCTAAAATAAAATGACAATAATGCAAGAAGTTTAATTTAAATAAGTTGTCTTTAAAATAAGGAGACAATAGTTAAAGGCAAAACGCTTAAATTCGATTGCATTCTAAACTATTAATATAAATTCAAATTCAAAAGACAATAAGTAAAATGCTTTGATATATGCCATTTCATAAGCATTTAGCCAAATTATACAGTTTGTGCATTTACTTGAACAATTCACAGTTCAAGCGGGTCAAATTGATGATAATATCTTAGTTAAATGCAACCATGATTAAATAGAAGCAACTTGTCAGTTGAGTTGATGTCCTTTGTCAATGGATTATTTCGTTAACAATGCCTAACAAAGGCGCTAATTAAATGCATTGTGCATTGAGAGACAAGTCTGATTGATACGCTATCAGACTGATTAATAACATTAATAACAATTAAAAAGTCATCGATAAAAATTATGTAGTCATTGTTTAATTATAGTAAAAAGCAGAACGCATGTCATATCAACTTCAAATTAATTACATGTTAATTAAAAACAATCATTTGTTGACATAAGCAATGATAATAAAATCACATAAAACGTTTATTTTTAATGATTTAATTGCGCAATTTCCATCTGTAAATTCAAGCGATTCAAATTTAAGCCTAAGGCTTTAAAATCTTGTGCATTTGATTTGCTCATTTTCTAGCTTGGTTTATTTTACTTAAAAGCTCTGCAAATATTTTCATGTCCTACAAAATGTGTGAAAAATGCTGAAGGGTAAAGATAATTGTAAATATTATGGCTATATTATGCACTGCATTATGTGAGAATTTAATGCAGATTCTTGCACATTGATGGAGCTGAGTTGGAGACTGATGGGCAGGTAAAAGTGTATATATTTAAATCACTTTTTACTTTGTACTGCTTAAGCACACTTAACACAATATTAAAATATATTAAAATATTTAAGAGATGCCCTCTTAAAGTACAAGATATATTCTTTGGCATTAATAGACAAGTGCAAGGGTTGATGAGTATTAAATATATGTTTAAAATATTCTGACATTTTATAAAAACAAAATAATCATAATTAAAATTACTTACTGTTCGGTGACCTATTTTTACAATATAAAAATGTCTTTAGCTGAAACCAGGTCAAGCATCCCGTTGGGATTTAACATCGTCGCTCCAGTTAACAATTTTTTATATTTAACATAAAGAAAATTTATATTAAATTTGCACTTTTGACTAAATCAAACTTCTGCTCCGTTTATAAATTTAGCTTCAATCAAAACGACATGTGTGGAAAATTGCTCTGTGCAGCAATTTTAAGTTATTTAAAATCTGCTTACGGTTTTGCAACAATTTGAAGAGCTTATGGGCAAAATCGCCTAAACGAGACACAATCCACAACAGAAATACGCGATGAGTGATGAGGCTGCTTTTGCCTCTTCTTCTTCCTCCTGATGTTGCATAAATTATGAGTGTACGTGTGTGTGTGTGTGTGTGTGTGTGTGTTCGTGAGATGAGACCTCAGTTTGGCCAATAGCTCAAATCGGATGATGACAAGTGATAAACGCTCTGACAGCTTGTTGGACGTGTCGAAAGCGCCAACATGTTGTTGAGCGTTCAAGGTTGGGTGTGGAATGTCGAATGTTGAATGTTGCGTTGATTGCCGCAATTCAAGAATGGCAGACACAAGAGACGGGAACCACGTGACGTATGAGTGATAAGAATATTCTGCAGTTTCACGTATCTTAAAATATCAGGTGTGAATTTAATTCGCATGCACAATGCGAAGCCAGCTGTCAAACTTGCCACAACTTTGTGCGAAAACAACAACAACAACAAATATGACAAACTGTTGTCCTCCACAGGATGCGCAGTAGGCGTCGACATTCTGTAGCGGCATTGTTCCTGGAATCGCATTTTGATTAGATTGCAGTTGCTGAGTTTGAGCTTAATTATTTGTATACCGTTGAACCTTACATAATAGCTTGTAGCTCTCCCCCCCCCCCTCCTCCATCTATCTAAATTGCCTGGCAATTCAATAGCTTTTGTGTGCAGCATTGAAATCCGCTCGAATTATGATTTCCACTTAATAAGCAGCTCCTTGGAATATGCTAATTAAATTCCAAACAGTACCCCAATTTTGGCGATGTTTTACTACAATATGTGTGTTAGCCAACAGATTCGACTGTCTGTTACCAGGTTTAATTAACTCAACACATTTCTATGCACGTCCTTTGGCTGTACGTGTTGGTCTCCAGTGTGCCAGCTGCTCTTTCGGTAAATTAATTAATTTATCATTGTTTTTATCTTAGATTTGGTCGCATACAGAAAAACTTTATTTTCTGCGCATTGTTTAATTCAGTTGGCCACCAACTCATTAACGATGCAGCGCATAGGCAACAATGCCATATTTTCTATTAGTTGTAAGTGACTAAAATTTGATAAATATCCTCAACAGCTGTCACTTCTGAAGTTACTTTCTTCCATTAAGACTAAGTCGCCTTGAAAATCAATATTCTTGGCGACCAGTTCTAATTTGTGTGTGTGTGTGTGTGTCTGTGTGCCTTTAAGATGTGCCCCAGCTTGGGGTAACCCTCTGCCACCTTATAAATCGCTGACATCGACAGCCTGGTAAAATCAATGTGAATTCATTTATTTCAATTAATTTGTACATCAACAGCGCGATAAATCCAATCGGAAATTGAAATTAAAAACATTTCGATATTTATTATTGAGAAAAATGTCTACCAAATGTTAAAAATACCTACAAAATAAATTCAATTCTCGCTGTCAATATTTTTTTTCTTTCAAGTGCTATTTATAAGTTTATCGATATTATTTCTGAAGGCAATAATTAATTTTTATTGAATATTTTTATTTTACTAAAAAACAATTTACAAATTAAGCACAATATTTTGTACAATAGTTTTTAGTTCGTTTTTAACAGACATTTTATTCTTTAAAAAATGTAATTTATTAACTTTGCAATAAAATATACAATATTGGACAGAATTAATATATTTAAGTAAATCCTTGTATAAGAAATCACTAAAGGAAGGAAAAAATTGTGAATAAAAATTATTTTATTAAATGATTCAACAAGGCAACTAAATCTTTGGTATGCCGATACTCACAAAAAATACCGCCTCGTAGCTCAAAAGAAATTTATAAAAAACTTTGCTATTTACTGAGTGGAAAAATACATTTCCTTATTTTTGTGTGTGTTTCGTATTTACTTGTTCTCTACTAGAGCACAGTAGGCAAATTTTAAAAATGTTTTAGTCAGCTGCAAATTGCATATCAAATCCAATTGAAATAGAGAAAAGTACATAAAAAATTGTATAGGCAAAATATCTATTAATTAATGGCCTATGCAAACTCCTCACATTATGTCGAAAACAATACTCGGTACACAGGTAAACAGGTAAACACAATCACATACAAAAACAAGCACAAAAACGTTTACAGAAAATTGGCAACAAGCCAAAGAGGACAAAAACGATTGGTGTCTGGCATGAAGCTTGGAAGCTTTACAAGAGCTGCAGACCTTTCAGCGTTAATTTGCATAATTGCAGCTAATTGAAACGAACACGTTAATAAGTTGCGAAAAGAGTCGCTTTAATGACGTTTCACTGTACACTCCATAAGCCCTTGTGTACACACATATTCTTGTTGCATGTTGGCATGTGTGTGGCTATTTGCATATTGATATTACGCCACAGAATGACACAAATTTGTCGACGCCCACAGTTGTTGTTGTTGTTGCTGTTGTTGTTGCTCTTAGTGAATTCAACATGTTTCCGAATTGTGCTCCAGCCGTGTTGTATGCAAATGGGCCATATGCCAGCGCCGCGTTATGGACACCAGAAACCGACAGCAAATATGAGGAAAAGTTCATGTCCGAAAGTCGTGTCAAGTGTAAATGCATACAATTTTACCAGCCATAAACCGATTAGGTCATATGAATATTTATGCCACTAGCGCGACGGAGCAGCCTTGCCGCTTGCAACAACCTTGAATGCTCACTTAAGCACATGCAACAAGAGGCAGATGCACACAACTATTAGACGACGCGTCGTCCCCATAACGATAATTTCATTATGGATGAAAAGGGAATTAAAGACAATAACATTCAAGCATATTACACTGATGAAGTCATACTGCTGCAGCAAACGGATGTAAGTTGAAATTATATAAAAGTAATATTTGAAATTTAAATATTACCTTCGAAAGGATTCTTCTTCTAAATGCACTTGTAAATAGTAGCTGTGAGTTTCGCTTGCAGCATAGATAATTACATTAAACAAAATATTTAAATTAAGCAAATTAAATAAGTGATAAACTAGAGACCATTTCAGTGTTTACAAATAAAACATAGGTAAACCCAAAGATGTGTCAATAAAGGTTTGTTAATATACGCAGCTCGTTGTTATTGATACACAACAGATGGCGCTGTTTATGAAAACCGCATTTGAAATATTTACCACAAGCGTAAACAATTCACAGCATTGCTGTCTCTCTCTTTCTCACTATATCTGCCTCTTCTCTCTCTCATTCTCATAACTACATAAACTGTTTGTCATATGTCATTCCCGAAATTGTATCTTGTTTGACAGTTCTAACAATTTGTGTGGTTTTTTTTTTGTGCTTTGTGAATCAATAAACAATTTTCGCAACATTATCTATATATATATATTTATTTATATATATGTATGTTCGCTTGAAAGGGTTGTTATCATGTGCACAGTGTTCTGTTTAGTTATTCAGCTCGTAAACAATAAATTGTTACATGTCCAACTTGACGCTGTGGGGAATTGATTCTACCTACATGATGAATGAGTTGTGGGAGAACAATTCGAAAAAAAAAAATCATTTTGCTAAACTAGCCAAACAAACGCCCTTCCCAATCCTGTAGTGGCTTGCATTGTATTATTTATAAGTAAATTTTTGGCTAATGCCATACATCATTCGCATCAATGGCCATTGGTAAGTCGGAGCAGACACAAAGTGTTCAATTGCCTTGTCTTGGCATGATTTTGGATTCGGATCTTGCTCGTTTTATTTGATTTATGCCTTCAATGGATTAAATCGATTTTAATCGTCCCATAAGTGTGCGCAATGAAGTGCTCCATAAAACACACGCGAATGCGATTGCAATGGAGCAGTGTTGGGGGTTGCGGGGGTGGTGATAGTGCTGCTTGTGTTGTGCTAGCTTCAATAACCCCACATTCTTCTCGAGGACTCTTAGGCACACGAGCTGTGGAAGTCGGGAGGGGGAAATGGTCACACACACACAGCAAGCAGCAAAACGACGAGTATGGTGTGTAAGTGTGTGTCTGAGTGTGTGTGTGAGCAAGTGAGTGTATTGTTTCAGCTGATTTGTTCATCGATAAATCTCTGTATCGCCATAATCGTTAAAGTTCATTCGTCACGGACTTTGATTGCTCCACGAGCGAACGTTGAAGTTAAACCTGGAAGCTAATGTGCACCATGGACTCGTTAATATTTTATTCCACCTAAATCGATAGCACTGAAAGTAAAATTAGTTATATTTTTATTTATCGAACTTAAAAAAAAATTGAAGAAATAAATTTTTATTCCTTTACATTTTAATAAAACAAAAATATAATAATTTGCTTAGTTGTAACGATAACGCAAAAATAATCTGCCAAATTTTAACCATGCTTAGATTTTTTAAACAGTTCAGTATATTTAAGGAAAATCTATTAGGTAACATTCCAAATTTACATCTCTATTTTTATTAAAGTCAAACTGGTAACTGGTAGAATATGCTCGGAATATATCAAGTCAAACAAATACTAAATTAAAATATTCAATTAATTTAACAATATTATAAATTTAAATACTTTTTTAATCGTTCATATATTATGAAATAAAATTTAAACTACTTTATTTTTATATTCCATCCACTGTATCCATCCGTTTCCAGATTTGTTGTTATTCTAGCTAAACGCACTGAATGTGTTCATTGAGCACCACTTATTGTCGAGTTCCCGTGCCGCGCCTTCAACCAAAGTGCCCCTGGCAACGCCTCTACGGCTCGTGCAACTTGTTCAGTTAAGTGTAATGCTTCAAATGAGTACATAACAAATTTTAAACAAGCAAACAACAATTTTTTATTAATAGCAAACAAACACTTTTGACAGAAAATCTGAACTCTTTGCATTGAACATGGATGCAAACATACTTGTCAATTTAAATGATTCACTAAATAAGTGCAACATTTGTAAAATAAGTTGGCTATAAGCATCTTTTTGAAAATAATAAAATATTTATCCCAGTGATAAACTTGAGTATCAAAGAATAATTTTGTATTCTTGATCTTATTTAGTCAATCAAAAGTATGAATTTAATTTAAGCTAAACTTCATCAAGTTTGTTTATTGAAAGCAGATACAAAATCTACTTTATCTTAGCCAGTTTTTTAGTCAGTTTACACACACTAAAGCCACGGAGATTATACAGATTTCCGACCTGTTGTATAGAGCAATTGACAATGAATATTAGGAAGGAAACTCCAATAACTAAATTCAGTGGGGAGCAGGATTCAAGCTGCAGGAAGGGTTGGTTTGGAGCAGCTGCCTCCAGCAGCATTGTAAACAAATTTCCATTTAGCGTAGCACAAAACTTTTTGCCTGCTTGTAATGTGGAACAAATTCTCTGATTTATTGTTAAAGTTTTGCGCAATTGTGTTCAAATAGCTGAATGCGATATGTGCCGACGACGCTTATTAGATGACTGCCAGAATTTTCGAATTGGAGAATCTGAATAATTATTTCAAACTCAGCGACTTTCTAAATTTGATTTAAAGTGTAACTGAAACGTAGGTTTCACACAGTCCAATTTAATAGAATGTATTAAACTTGAGTATCTTTGGAAAATTTTTAAAATTTTGTATAATGCCATTTAGGCAGTAGCAAAGTATTTATGACATTTTAAATCAGCGACAACAACTCAAGCTACACCTGTGTGGATTCTGCTGGGTACATGCAGCCCCTCAACTTGTAACTTTGCCCGGTTCCGTTTCCTGGGGTGTCAGGGAATGGCAAACCTTGAAACGAGGGCATAAAATGGCATAAACGCTTTCGCTGTTGCTGCCAAAAAGCGAAAGCAATAAAGCCTAAAACAACGGCATTTGGGCTACAATCCATGGTAGAACCGGCAGGGGGGGATGAAGAGTGGGAAAAGGCGGGGCTGGGCGCGGTTAAAGGGCAGGTGGAGCGCATTACTTTGAAAGCACATTGAGCTTGCAAATGACTTTGTAAATGGCGCCCGACAAATATTTTATTACCAGCGAACAGCAACAATTTAGTTTGCATTGTACGCGAAGCGATTTTAAGACACGTTAAGTTCCATACTTAATTTATGCCCAAGATTTTGTTAATGTAAAAGCTTAAAAAGTAACGGTTCCCCTTTGCACCTGCCGAATATTCAATAAATGAAACTTAATGCATTTCAATGTATATTTATTTTGCATACACCTGTTAGTGAAAAGAGCTTCAAATAATGCATGCTGCAGTTGATTCTTTTTTGATTTTTTATGCCCTGAGGCGACAATTAAATTTTCGAATATTTTAATTTATAAATATTAATTTGAATTTAGCAAAAGCCCAATGGCATTTAATCAACAAAGCAAGTTTTAGCCGAAATTAATTCACGTTAAATGTGCGAAAGGCGGCTAATTCACTCATTTTCGCTGTGGATAATCCAAAGGATTTTTTGAGTTTTGTCGCTGACCAGTTTGGAGCATTGGACGTTGTTTGCTCATTGCCATAGGCTCTTGTTTTAGGACCGAGTCAAATTTACCCTTTACCGTATTTGTTTTAGTTTTGTAGTCGCTTTTCGTGGCCGCCTCTGGCAGGGCCGGCGTTGGTTAAACAGCGTAACAACTTTATTACCGAGATTTAACAGAGTCGAATAAAAAATAAGTTCAAAAATTAACGCCCATTTTCGCGTCTATTTCTTAATGCCATTGCGGTGGCAGTGGGGGGACTGACGTCATCTCTACACCATTGTCTGGCTACATCTTCAGTGGACTTTACAGCCTGAGTATCCGGTTCCGATTTGGGCTCCTAGATGGCCGCGTAGTTTGCATTAATTTCACGTTCATTTCGCGCGATAATCGCATTTCTCAGTTCCCTTTCCGCGTTGCGTTGGGAGCAATTGCTGTAGTCTGTTCTTCCATATTGTTTTAATGGCGGATAACGTCCTTAATGGCATCTATTAAACATTTAATTTATACACTTGAAAAGTACATTTGGGCATGCGTTGTATTCACTTACAGAGAAACTGTTGCCAGTTAACTGTGCACGAAATGCCATAAGAATTGTAATTTTATTTGATTATCAAATTTAATTTGATGCTGCTGCTGAACCGATTGAAGAGTGCACAGAATTATTAATATTAAAATTACTTTTTACAATCCCATTAATTATATGCTTATATTTTTGTTGAACGCATATCAATTGCAGATACTTTTCTGAAATAAAATCAAACTAATTTGAAAATGGATATTTAAATTTGTTACTCGTGGAAATAGTTTAAATGTATATTAATTGTGTGTCAACATATTTAAATCATTATTTTAAGATTATTATTATGTTTAGCTTTATATACATTTGAATTAAAAAGATTATTAACAATTTGTATTTATATGTGATACAATAGCTCATTATAAAATTGTAAAATATTTAAAATTATAAATTATCGATATTTTATTGGTAAGAAACTATATTAGTAATATCTGAGCACTGAGATGTGCAAATACGAAAATAGTGTTTAAAAAATATTCCGATTGAGTAACCGTAGCATACGTGGTACATATAAGTAAAAACCATCAAAAAATTCTAATTATTCATTGCTGACAGCGAAAACAATGAATGCACTCAACTGAGAAAACTGCAACAATGCGCATTCCCGACGCAGACTCACAAAGACTCAGAGGCAGACAGATCAGACATAGCTGGGTGGGGTGAGGGGGCGATGGGTTGCATGGAGGAGTGGACATGGCACACAAATGGCGCGGCAGGGAGAAGGATTTGAGCAATGGAAGCATCGTTGACATTTTTAACAATTTTCTAGTCGTTATTCACTATTGTTTCGACTGCAATTCCAGAGAGAGAACGGGTGGGATACAAATACAGATACAGATACAGATACAGATATAGATATAGATACGGATTCAAATGCAGTTGCAGTTGCATTTGCTCCTGATGTTGCAGATGTTACAGATGTTACAGAGACAGTAACCCATTGTGTTTGCGCAACTGGATACGTATACGTATATTTGTTTGCCATGACAGCAATTTGCAGCATTTAGTCGAAAGTCTATTTAACTTTAAATCACTCGTTTTAAAGTTATCCTGCAAACATATGATTCACCAAAGCAGATTGGCGGCGAACGAGTGTTTATTGTTGACAATCAGAAATGCATTTAACTCCAAGCACGAGGCAATCTGGCATAGATTCTGAATTTATATCAGGCATATAAAATGCATTCTTAACTATTTGCTGACCTCGAAAGCCAGCGACAAGCCTTTGGCAGTACAGCCAACAATTTGCATTCAGCCCACGCGCAATTAATGAATTTTTGTTTCGGCGCGTTGCCAAAATAATTTAATCTACCCTGTTATCACAAATTGAGCATGATGATCTTTACGAAATTAACCAAAGGCAGTAAGTTCGATCCTTAAAATATTATACATTTTATATGTAATTTGTAATATTTTAGTTCACAGAAATATCACAAATAATATTTAAACTAGATTTCTTTAATTCGGTGAGTAGGCACAAATTATTTATTATATTTCTGAAGTGGAATATATTTTATACGATGACCTTTTAAAAATTAACCGAGTGCAGTCACTTTGTAGATTAATTCATTATTTTTCAATTATTTCGTTATGCCCAAAAATTTACCCATTAAAGCCTATTTTCTAGTCGAGCAACCTTAATGCGAAAACTCAAACTGTACTTTTTTGTGCGCAATGCGACAATGTCCGGAACACAAAAACACCAATAAACCACAAGCTACTAAAGAGGCTAAAACAATTTCAGAAAATTATACAAAAAAAAAAAACTAAACTGTGCTAAGCTGAAAACTAGTTGGAAAACTTTTGACTCCTTGAAGTAGGCATTGATAAGTAGGTAAATGTATTTGTAATGTATTAGTTATAAATTTTTGTTGTTTCTTTTATATGTGTAAGTTTAAGTATTATTATTATTATTTTTCAATAACCAAATCATTAACAGATGAATGTTTTTGAAGCTATCACTGGGAACGGAGGAGTGCACTCAAACTCACAGTAGCTTCGATACGGAGAGATACGTGGGATAACAAGTGACCAAATGGCCAATATAGTCGTGAACACAACCTCTCCCATGTCCGGAAATCGTCTGGGCCGGGACATAAGCAGGCTGTTGGCTGCTGGGTTTCAAACAGTCATTAAAGACGACTTGACTAATTTGGAGGTGAGCCTTGAGGGGCCAATGGGCACTGCTTACGAGGGTGGCGTCTGGAGGGTCAATGTGACAATGCCCCAGGAGTATCCATTGATGGCGCCACGCATTCGATTCGTTACAAAAATATTGCATCCGAATATCGATTTCAACACCGGTTTCGTCTGCATGAACGTCTTCAAGCAGGCCTGGTCGGCCACTTATGATCTGGTGAACGTGTTCCAAACATTTTTGCCGCAGCTGCTGCGCCACCCAAATCCCAACGATCCACTTAATCATCGTGCGGCGTCCATTATGAAGCAGTCCGAGCAGGAGTTCCGTGATAATGTGTCCGTGTACCTCAAATTGTACGCTTTACCGGTTGTTCCTTCAGACCATGATAATGACGACAAGAATCTCGAGAAACATTCCTCTGATCTTAGCTTGTCGGAACTCCTGTCCGATGTTGATGATGATGATGACGATTAATTGTTGGCTGGTCGTTTGTTGTTTAGTGGAGTGCATTTTTCGTAAACTATCAAGTTATTTTTGTTTACTAAAGATCACAATTAATATTTAAAATGTTATTTAATAGTAAAATTTGGTATATTCTCAACTTAAAGTTCTTCATCATAAGTTTCTTAATGCATAAATGAGTAAAACCCAAATGTATATTTTAATATGCATAATACTAATTAATATTTGACGCTTTTGTGACTCAAAGCAAGTTGCTTGAAAGTGCGACAAAGTTAGATGTCTCAAGAAATAATAAATTGTGAAAATTGCGATTGAATAGCGCTAATTGCCGAGTAACAATTGTATTTAATGGCTAAAGTTTTGAGAGTGTCATTTGAACAGATAAAATATTAATTGCTCAGTTTGCATTCAATTCCAGGAAGATCTTTTCAGCCTTTAGTCTACTTCTTTTAATTCAATTAATAAACACATCGATCGACAGACAAATAAAAATAAATGCAAATTTAAACGTAATTAATTTTCTCTTATTTTTTTATTATTAATTGATAACAGTCTGAAAATGGATTCTCTTTTTCGTTTCCGAGCGCCGAACGGACCACAAACGGCTTAATTAAATACATTTTCTATCTTCAGCCATTATTTAACGTCAACAGCTCCAGTTACCAGTTGCCACTTAGCTCGCATAACTTTATAGCGAAAATGTGTCTATTAAAATTCAACGTCTGCCACATTATTAGCCAGAGAATTTTCGCTTCAACAATCAAAACTTGAAGCATGAAGCAACGAATGAAAGGGATAAAATACCGTAAAGAAAATGGCAATTTAAAACTTTAGCACTGATTTCGTATTTAGACTTCGGTTGAACAGTTCGATATGTTTCCGCTGGTTTTATTCAGCTGCGGTCCAGCACTGACTACTACGGGCCACTAAGAGGACGACAAAATGAATTCGTCTATGGACTGAAATTGGCTTAGAGCAGGGAAGGAGTATTTACACTCGCCGCTTTTCATTTTCCCGGCTGTAATGCCAATGTTGTCGTCGTTGTGCAGCGTTCCACACTAATACGCCGGCAGCAGAAATGGGTTAACCGGTGAGGCAGCCAGCCACACAGTGGGGCAGGCTACAACATAGCCAGCAAACCGGTAAGCTGATGGGCTGCACGTAGAGTGAAGAAAAAAATGCAGTCGAATTGCAAAGAATTCCGTTTTTTGTGGCCCGAATTAATGCAATATTCGTTCTCAATTTGAAATGACTTTTTCGAGCGTCTATCGACAACGATGTGTGATGCAGTTACTGGAATATTTCAAAGAATTTACATCGTCTGCATGTAAATGACAGAAATCGAATGAATTGTACACACGCATCAAGTAAGATGCAACATGTTGCCCAATCGATGGTCTGATAACTTATCGCCTGAGTGAATGGGGCATTCAACTCACAATCTTGGGCAAACATTCCATTCATATTCTTTGTCTGCCAACTAGTGAACGTGTTCTGTTTTGCTGAACAGTTTGTAAATCTATTAAGATACGAATGAATGTTGAAGTTGCAACTTGTGCGTAGACCCATCTAATTTAAGGATATGCCTCCTGTTTGTCACGATGTAATTACTTTTAATATCTTTTTAAAATAGCCCATTTAAGTTGAAGTGTTGCACTTGTTTTGATTATATTAAAATTACTTCATTTTCCATCTATATCTATGCAGTACTTATAGAAGCATCCTCCTTGGCTCCCACTTCGTCGCTCTTTAAGCCCACATCGCCGACTCACAGGTGAACTTGAGTTGGTTTTTATTAATGCTACTAAACCTACTAAACTATCCGATTTATGCACAACAAAGTCCATCTGGGCCCCCATGCTCACACTGCTTGACTTTAACTTGGCTAACATCTACTAAATAAATAGAAACCATTTCATTTGAGATCCAGACCATGCACAATAGAAATTAACTTAGGTGTACAAGTAATAAATATTCTAATTGAGTACATGGTGCACAAAACTTTGCCTTGCTACGGGAAAATACTTGAAGTCCATTTGACTGTCTACAGATTCAGTCGGAATGGAGATTCATTTGAGATCCCAGGCGAATTAAGTGCGAGTGCGTGGGGCCAAGATGCCGAGATGTCTGTTAAGGCGACAGTCAACAAATGGGAACTTTAAATGCTTGAGAGGATTCGCCTGCATTGTTCGCTAATTTATTCAAGTAAATTAACCCGGCTCTCAATGTTGGTCGCTCCTAGCAACATTGATGCTTGAGGGGACGACAGGGTATGGGGACGGATGCCTTTCTACTGTTAGTACGCACGGTGATATTGCGAAAAGCGATTCATTAGCATATTGTAATTAATTTATATTATTCCAAAATGCACAAACTTAATTGCTACGGCCACTTAGTTAATGAATTTGTACCTCAACTCCGGACAGCAAGATTTCAAAACTTTATGCGGCTGCCAATGACGATTTGCAGACTGTCGGGACATAATTTTACTACAAATATTATATAAAAAGACAAAATTTAATTTAAATACAATCTGCAATTCATTTGTTAATATTATTTATTATGATTATTCGTAATCATATTTGATAATTTGTCATTTAAATCATATATAGAGCTTATTAAAGTTGTTGTAGCGAATATTATTATGGGCTCAACTCTAGATAGTTGGCTTAATCAGAAAGAGGCTTAATACAAACTTTTCACAAAAGTCACAGAAAACCAACATCATTTTAAGATGACACGAAATAGGCGACGCTTCCGAATAGAAAAAGAGGGAAGAACGCCTTTCATTAAGAAACGACAAACGAAACAGGCTTTGTGAGATTTTGTTGGCAAACAAATTGTAGTAACTCTTATGGGAAAGAAGATGATGTTGAATTAGTTGCGGTTTCGAAAACTTCCAGTCACATGGATACACCCACACAGATACAATTTCCGGCGCCTTACGCATGGTAAACATAATACGTTGCGTATACGCCCCGTTGTCTGGCCGCCCCTTAACCACTCTCTTCGTCCGATTTGTTCGACTGGCACTTTGTCACGAATAAAGTTTGAGTGTTTGCAAGTTATTTCAACGGCGGCTCTTTGTACGTTTGTCTGTCTGTTTGGCTCTCTGTCTGTTTGTCTGTCTGCCTTTATGTCTGACAAGCGACAACACATGTTTTCAGTGTCGTTGGAATATGCTTTTGACACAATGCCGCTCTGGCTGGCAGCTAATTTATGCCGCACACTACCCAACCAGAGATTGGCACAAAGTCGAGCACCTTTGCGTGCCTGCATAAATGTCATATTAATAATATGCGCTGCCATATTTTGGAAGCACACAATTTGTTCTGGCCTCAGCGCCAGCCTCAGACTGTGTTCGGCCACCTCCACTTTTCCCACTGAAAATGTTAAAACAGACCATCCAAAAAGATTCGGAACTAATAATTTTCGTTGCTCGCAGGCAACAACAAATTAAGACTAATAATTGGAATGCAAAACATGCTGCGGTGCACATTCGCAAATAAAATTATTTTCGACATTGATTCTACGTCAAATGATGAATGCATGTTTCGTCAGTTAAATTGAGAAGTTGTCATTTTCGGTATTTGTTTCAAAATCAAACTGTTATAATAATAATTGACTAAAACTGAATTTTCCTTTTTATAAATATTTGTTCTGCCTCAAAAGATGAAAATGTGTTTTTTGTGTAAAAATTGAAGCTTTAAGTTTTTGTTTTAGAAAATTAAGAAATTGACGCTTTACGTTTTTGTTTCAAATAAAAAAAAAGACAATTTGAAGTTTGGTGAATTTGGCAATTACTTTCTCTTCTTTCTTTTCCTGTGACCATGACAGACAGACACAGCGGCCAGGATCCACAACCACCAGTTCCAGCAAGCTTAGGGCTTGCACCAGACGCGTGAATATTTTTTATTTTTATAATACAACTTTAGTACTTTAATGCCTTAAATAATAGCGAACATTGACGAAACTTAGATTAAGATTCATAATAATATATGAATAGTTTCTGTTTTATGCAGCTTCTAACTACCTAAAATACAGCATTTAAAATATTAATTTAATTAATAATTACATCTTTTTTAAATAATTAGTAATTTAAACATTTTTTAAATTCTCACATATGTTGCTTTTGCTTAAGTTAAAGTAACTATCGATTGTGCGCCATCTATTGGTAGTTATGCGCACTGCTCAAATGCAACCGGTTAGGCTGCTCAACTGTTTACCGATGGCTTGTTTAACATCAGTTGGCAGGTCCAACAGCAGCTGTTTACTGCTTGATCCTAAAAGCATGCTATACGGTTTTTATATTTGAAACTGATTTATTTTCAGCCTCGAGGTATGCTAAGAAAAATATTTTTGCACGATTTCAGGTTGACTAAATCCACAAAAAATAACTTCAATGTATTCCTTTTAATTTATTAAAATTTGTTGTTTCATATGTTATATAAATTTTATTCATAATATTTCGTTGGGTTTTAATTGCAAGTAATGTATAAATAATAATAATTAGTACATGAACACACTTCAAAAAGACAACATTAAATAAAATGTGAGGTAATACGAAAAAACAAGAAAATAAAATTAGTAGTTTGGTTAGCTTATAAAATGCAGTTTTTTTTTCTTCCAGAAGAAAAGGCATCAATGAAAGGTAGAATTACTTATATATATATAAATCGTAATATGCATGGAATGTTGCTGGTCGAACTGAAGCGAAACCTTTAGTTTTTTGAGACAGAATTAGGAGAAAATTGTATTGTCGCTTATAAATTTGTGTTCAGGTCCACACTCAATTTAGAATTGCGGTTCTGCTTCTGACTGATCTCGAGTACTTGGAACATTTCCTTGAGAGCTTCGCTGGTTCCGGTCTTACGACGATGGTTGCGACGCAACGTTACGCGTCCAGATTTAAATTCTCGAACTATAGCGTCAAGACCTGAAAGGAGCCGTTTTATATTAAAATCAGTTGATAGTAATATGAGTTTTAATAGCTCAATGTTAGACTGAGCATCTAAAAGAATCCAACTAAAATGCGGTTAGTTTTTTTAAACCATTGCCAAAAAAGATAAGACAACACCTACCTTTAAGAGGCAACAGCAAGCATGCGACATAATCAAGGGAGCTAAGGAAATTAAATTCCGGATTTTTGGGTTTATAAATCACAACAATTTACAAAAACAACAACAACAACATAAGGGGTGAGAATTAAGCTGACGCATTCAACAACTGTCAGTCGAAAGACAAATGAAGTTGCTTATGCTGCGTATGCGACTTGTTGTGCCGAAAACGTCGTCAATGGAAATGTACAGTAAAGTGTAAGGGTGTGTGTGTGTTGGTGTGTGTGTGTGTGGCATCATGTGTAAGCGTCGCAATAAAAAACGGAAATATAAAACGCACAAATAATAATAATAAGCCATAGCATGGCGACAACAACAACAAAAACAACAATCTGGATTGAAGGTGATGCCTTGTCCCGGTTCTTGGGTGCTGTGGAATCGCCATTTGGTCTGTTGTTTGGTTTACTCGTCAAAATAATAAATGGCGTCTGCCTTGCCTTCATCGAATTTGATACGTTGCGTCGGCAGGCGTTGGGCGTTGGGTAACATAAAGCTCCGTAAGCTGCGAGTGAAACATGTAAACGTCTGATGGCTGCTGTGCTGTTTAAAGCCGAAGCTGTCGCATAGACGACAGCCACAATAGCAGCCGCCCATTCCGCCCATTCCGCCCGCCCGCCCCTCTCCCGAGAAGCTGTGTTGCCAGGGCAGTAGCCTCGGCCCAGGAAGCCAGCTAATGGCGTGCAGCTAGCTACTAGCTTCTGACACTATTGGCTCTTGGCTCTTGGCTCCACTCACACAGCAGGACAAACTTAAATCAATTCAAGTTCTCCTCGGAATGAAATATGCGAGTTATGTTTGCTTCTGTTATTGTTGTATCGTGCACCGGAAATGCGGCGGAAATGATATCCAACTGTGCTCGGTCTGTGCCTACTTCAATGTCAATTAATTTACACTAGCGGAAATTGGTCTAAATGTGACAGTTTGTTGCTAGACGGAGGACAGTGGTGGTGTCTGAGTAGGCTCTCTGGTCAATAATGGTCGGAACAAAAGGCAACTGGCTGGGAAAAGCCAAACGTTATTTGACGGTGCATCAAGCATATAAACACTGTCATGGCAATCTGTGGATAGATGCTGTATAACCCAGTCACACACACACACACACACACACACTCATAAATACACACAACTACAGGTTGGCTTCGCCTGGCAAGCAACAACAACATTGTCTGGAATTTATTCGCTCAGTTTGCTTCATTTGTTTTTGGGCCGAGTGCGACGACGCGTCGCTGCCTGTATGGCTGCCGCTTGGCTGCTGGCTTGGCTGCCTTGGCTGTATTCTGTTGATGGGGACGAGCGCCAGGACACGAATGCCACAACGCTGGCTAGCTGTTGACTAGCTGCTGGCTTTGCTGCCAGCTCAAACGCTTCATGTGCTTCAAGTGACGCGCGCGCGCTTCGTTCTCAGTGCCGGGTTATTTATCGCACAGCTTATATTCCTTACATAATACATATACATATACATATACATATATATATATATATATAGCAATATCAATAACAATAGCTGAAGCCTAGTGTGTTCAACAACTCGCGCCAACTCGTACACAGTAAGCGAGTTGATTGATTTGAATGTGGGCTCGTTACGCATACGCGCCAAAAAAAAAATAAAAATAAATAGAAAAATGGACAACGGCAACAACCGGAAGCGGATGTGTTTATAGTGCGACTGTGACAGTGACAGTGAGAGTGACGGTGAGAGTGAGAGTGACAATGAGCATTAAAAAGTGAGTGGAAGGGAGAGAGAGAGAGAGAGACTCTTGTAATTGAGTCAGCGCGTAAGTCAGTCAGTCAGTCAGTGTGTGTGTGTGTGTGTACATATATGTTGCTGTGTTGTGAGTGTGTTGCAACTGAGAGAGAGGCATTGTTGCATACGGCTTAAGCTTTGATTGCATCGCTCCTGCGTAGCAGCCAGTAATAAGACCTTCTCTTGCTTTTAAGTCACGTTCTCAGTTTCCACTTTCTCCTAATCATTTAGGTGCGCAGTCATCAGACTTAATTAAATTAATACAAGCAACAAAGACATATTTAATTGTCTTCGACTTATAAAAAATAAATAACACTTTTCACAAAAAAATAAAAAATTTCAAGAAATAATTAGCGTAATTGTAAAGGACGATTATAATTGCTGAATGAATCTAAATTTAATCAAACAATTATAAAATGAATTTAAGAATCTCAACTCACACAAAATATATAGCTAACAAATATTTTTGTATTCAATTTTGCGTTGAAACCACATGGGTAACTGTAACTATAATTTAATCATATCTTATGGATCGATAGTTTGTATTTATAAGAATGCTAAAAGTGTTTTCAACCATATTCGGTCTGCCAAAACACAAGCGGAGACACAAACACACACAAACAGTCAGATCCCAGATGGAAATTGCTGCATGGCTGCATTATATTTTATATAAGGAAAATGCTTATGTTTGAGTGTGTCTCTGAGTGTGTCTGTGTGTGTGTGTGTGTGTGTGTGTGTGTGTAAGTGTGTGTGTGAGTGTGTGTGTGAGTGTGTGCCCACCCTTAAAGTACAAACCAGTTGATTTCGTTTTCATGTTCGATACATGGTATATACATATGTTTGTATGTGTGTGTCTGTTGTGGTTAAAGCGCGACATAATGCGAAACACGATTTTGTGCACAACACAATAAAATAACATCTACGTAATGACAATAACTATATATATATATATATAACTATATATATATATCAAATTTTTATATAAAGGCGCCACTGCACAGTCTCTAGTTGAAAATCTTAATTTAACAAATTTATTTACAAAAAGGTATTTTATTAATCTGTAAAAGCAATATACTGAAAATCAATCTAGTACATATCCTTGAAATATTTCCTAGCATTTATTTTTAAATATTTACTTATGCGTGACCAAATATTTCAGTTAGCTAAAGCTTAGACTTAATGTAAGCTCATCTTTAACTGAATTTAGAGGCTGTCTAAAAGCTGCCATGAGGCAATCAGAGAGCGTCGAGCATCGAGCATCGAGCGTAGAGCCTTCAGATCCAACTCAAATCCAAATCAATATCATAGAATTGTTTCAACGCAATAAAAAGCGGAAATGAAACGCCAGAGATGTCATACAAGTGCAATAGCAATATGAACAACAACATCAGCCTACTCACACACACACACACACATCGGCATAGGGACACACCTATATACATACGCATAATCAAGTATGGCGGTTTCACATTGATTGCAAAATGTATTAAGGCTAAAAAGAAATTTAGCTACCAGCTTCCAACCTCGCAAGCTGCCTTCCCTTTCTGCCGAGTGTAAAGCCGACGCTAATTAGATTTTTACTCTGCTACGTCTCAGTGCACATACATACATATACACATACATATACATACACAGGTGTGTGTATGTGTATACTACCTAGAGGCACAACTGGGTTGCGTCAAAAAGCTTGTGGCAAACTTAATTAAGAAGTTGCCGCCGTTGCAGCAACAAGCAGCAGCCATGACAGGCATGGCATGGTAACGTGCACCGTAGCCGTGGCAGACTGGCAACGCTTAGGTAAACAACAATAACAGCATCCACAGGAGTAGTAGCACCAGTAGGAAAAAAACAACAACAAAAAATCGGCACAAAATCAATTATAATCGGTGAGGCAGGTTGGTTGCGTGAGGCAAAAACTAACAATTCTCAATTGACAATTGGCAGCAACAAGTAGAAAGCTGCTAAACCCGAAACCAGGAACACAATAACAACAACAAAAACAGTCAGTGGATCCAGGCAACGCCACTCCCTAAGGATTTAACGAAGACGCCTCTAGAGGCAGAAAACGCATAGTTGGATAGTTGCCATTTGTCAGTTTTTTGCGAAGACATCGGAAATTTATCGCCCGCTTGCAAAAAGAGTTTTCTACTTTTTCGGATATCTTTACTAAACTTAATAGGAATTCTTTATACTACGGTAACGAAATATAGCTCCTAAAGAATAGTTATTAAAAAAAAAACAAAAAAAATGCAGAATATTATTAACTAATTGTGGAAGGTTGGAAAATTCTAAATTGCTTAAGCTGCTTAATTTTTAAATTATCTAAAAATACCACTTAATGAAAATTCAATTTTAAACATAACCAAACACTCAAATATAGATATATATAAATATATATATAGTTGGTATATGTATTATGTAACACACAACGTCAGGAATATTGCTCATACGTCCGGTAATGACACACACACACCTACACACACACATACTAATATATACGCAAACAAAGTGATAAGTGAGGGAAAGCATCATAAAAAACGACACTTAAAATTTCAATCACAAAATGGCTGCAGTGAAAGTGTTCCACGATGCATGTCCTGTCCATTGTTGAGCTATTGACATTGAGGGAATACGTCACCCATACACATATAGCCGACTCGATAAAGTAGGCCAGTGGTTTTAGGGGGGATTGCTGATAAGTGAATGACAGACATACCTGTTGCCGCCTGCGCCTGTACCTGTTGCTTGACGTTATCGATAATCTTATCGCCGACGCCTTTGTGCAAATTACGCTCAGCTATATGCTGACTAAAGCTGCCAGCGTCACCGCTCTCACCAGCTACACCACCCAAAGCCGTTGCAGCTGTATAAAGCATTTTGGACGGCATGGGTGGTGGTGGCGGTGGTGGGGGTGGAGGTGGTGGCAGCGCTGTTGCTCTTGTAGTCGCTGTTGCATTTTGGTGTTCTTCGGCTTGCTGAAAACGCAGCAATTGCTCTTCGGCGAGATCGGCGCGTGTTTGAGCCAGACGCAGCTGCTCCTCGAGTATTTCCAACTTAAGTTGTAATTTTTTTAGTTCATCGTTAGTAGTTTTTGCAATAGCCGCATCCATTAGACTTTGCTACGGAAACAAGAGCAGGGTAAACAGGGCGTGGGGGAAGCGGAGGGGTAGTATCGAATATTAGTCGAGCAAACATTAGTTAAAACGCCTTCGATACGTGTTAATAGAGAGTGTTACAAGATGGCTAAAAGCATAAGGCAAGCGAGTTGCGCTTACGTTTTTGACTTTGATTCTGATTGAAGTCCAGCACCAAAATTATGAAAGGGATCAGCCCAAAACCCAGGTAGACACATTCCATGCATGTGTCAAAAGATAACATGTGTAATAAATTATTGTTAGGTGCATTTACATGTATAAGAAAGGTGCGTGCGTGGGAACAAACTGTCATTTTGTTGTACCATTCGTTGATGTACTCAGTTGCTTTTAAAGAGACCCGAGAACGGCTTGAATATATCAAACACGCTTCGTGTTTGCTTTGATGTAGTTAGATATAAGGTTGGATAGATAAATAGAGAGATACACAGTGGATAGATAAACCTTTACCAAATAAAATATAGATAACAAATTGTTGCTCTCTGCTCACCATTTCCACAATGCGTTCGTTGTGCTCGCGAGTCTGATGCTGCACCTGCTCCTTGATCTCTTCGAACTCGACCTGCGTCTGCAGAGTTGTGGGCGATGGCGTTGCTTGGGGCTGTCCATCGGTAAAGTCGCGTGTCTTTGCAGTGAGTTCATCATTGCGCTGCTTCAATCTAATTAGGGCGGCCTCCATTCTGTAATGTACAATATGTTGTTGTTAATGTGCTTTGAATTTACTTGCATAACAAATAGAAATAATCAGAAGAAAATAACTTCGATTCGAACTCTAAAATATATATATATATAATTATTTTAAATCCTTCAATAGTGTATACTAGTTTTATGTAACGAATTGTGCATTGAAAGGATATTCTTAACAACAACAAAAATTGGTATGTTATTAGTTAGAGCAACAAACGGAATTCATTTATCGATATATATCTTAATGGATCTTTGCAACAAAATAGCTTATTCAAAACTAATCTACCATATAGATAATAGGCTATATATAGAAAATCGTATTACTTCTGACTGGTCTCCACGCTCTCCTTCATGTTGTCGGTCAAAAGTTTGGCTACTTTGGTCAAGTTGCCATTCTCGATGCGTAGTGTTTCGTTCTCCTCCTCAAGTAGATGTTGCTATGTGGCAAAAATTAGGTATAAGCTTCAATTACATTCTGGATATTAAGCACTACTTACATGTTCCACTAGCTCGGCTATTTTCTCATTGGCTTCATACAGCTGCAGTTCGACGGAATTGGTGGCATGTTTCATCGATAGAAACTCAGTAACCAGACGTTCCACTAAGGCGTTGGTAATGGGCACTTCCAGATTGCCGCCGACATCAATAAGGCTGTCCAGATCGTTAGCGCTGCTGGCGATATCGCCGCTGTCTGTGCTGTCATGTTGAAAAATCTTGAGCAAATTACGCTTCAGCTCAACTGAGTCAATTAGTGTGGTTGCAACAGTGTCACCACTTGTGTGTTCAAACTGCTTTTCGCGCATGTGTTCCAGTTCGCTGGTGAGACTGCAACGGGGGAAGAGAAATGCTTCAGTTCGCTTTGATAATAATAATAAACAATTAACAAATTACTTGTGTATTTGATCGACCTTCATTTTGTGTAGTTTGTCGAGGGCATTGCGTTCGTTAAGTGTTTTATTGAATTTGACAGTGAGATCCTTGATGTCTGACTCAAATTTGCTCTGCTGCTGTTGTAGTAGCTCCTGCTGAGCGCAGAGCTTCTCGTGCTGTGCCTGTTGCTCCTCCTGCGTAATCTTATCTGCATGTAGTAAAAGTGGTTATTGGACAGGTAAATGATAGACAAGCATCGTTACTTACGCGATTCAATCTCCAGCTTGAGCGCTTTGTTTTCTTCCTTAAGCGCAATGTTGTCCTCTAGCAGCGTAAACATATCGTGTTCCGGATCCTGTTCATTGTAGTCCGGCTCGCTCACTCGGCTCCGACTGCGTGTTTTGGCCTCTTGTGTCCGAAACTTGGCCACCGGAATGCGTCCACGTCGCTCCATCTCGCTGTTCTAGGACTCTAAACGAAATGGGAAGACAAGATCGAGAATTAGATCAGATACTAAGCAAATGAATCCAAACTGAGCAGCTTACGTTTTTGCGTGCCTTAAGCCTTAAAGCATTATCCTACAAATCTTATGCTATATGCCATCACCATGAATTGCTTGGATGTGTGTGGGTGTGTGTGTGTGCATGATATTTAATGTGGATGCATTGGAATGGTGTGTGAAGAATGTGTGTGTTGCATGTGTGAATTAGTTGTGTTGTCCTTTTGGCTAATCCCACAGTGAAACGTCTTGAAGTTATATTTTCTTCTTGTTCTTTTTTCTTTTTTATTTGAATTTTATTATTTGCTGTTTATAATTTCGCCATTATTTAGACCGCCGCTCAAATCAGCTTCTTCTAGTCTTATGCGCCTTATTGGTATTGCCATTGTTTAAATGTGGTTTAATTGTGATTTGAAATTTCATTCAATATTTTAACGTTGTTAGATATTAATTGGGTTTCTCGTTAATGTTTTGCTTCCATGCTAAAAATGCTCACAGATTTCATTGATTTCATTTTTGTTTTAATTTATCCAGAATTTGACTACACATTTGAAATGCTCTCAAAGAATGCTAGAAGTTTTCAGAATTTCCTTAGCTTGGCTTTATACTATTTGCTTTTCAGTGCAGAAGCGCTTTCACAATTCCTTAACTAATATTTTTTGTTCACATTTTTTTTTTTTTTTTTTTGCTAAATTCTTACGTTTTTAATTTTTATTTATTATTTTTTTATTTTTATTTTTTTTGCATTCTGCCGCAAATTATTTTTTTTAAATAAATTTTTCTTGGTTTCCACTTTCAGTGTAAAAAAAAAACGAAAATGATAACTAAAAAAATTAAAACTTTGAAACTCTTTTTCTATTGAAATATTAATTTTTGAAATTAATTTTTTTCCTTGTGTATCTTATAAAAATAACTAAATCAAGGCGGCTTAGAGCTCTTGGTTTTGCTTTTCACTGTTTTTCTGTTTTAGTTTCATTTTTTTTTTTTTTTATGTTTTTTTTCTCTTTTTAGGTTTGTGGTTGCTGTAAATTTATAAATATAGTTTTCAATTTGGTTTAAATTGCTATAATGTTTTTTTTTTTTAAATTAAAGTTGTATTTTTTTCTTTCATTGTACAACTAATTTTCTTTTTTTTTTGTGTTTAAACTTGTATCTTTGGATTATTTTTTTGTCATGCACTGTGTACTAAATACATACATACTTTACATGTCTTTTTTTGCTATAATTTACATTGTTTAAAGTATAACATATATTGTAATTGTATAATTTTGTATACACGTAGTATTAATTTGAGTCTAAGCCTCACGACAATTTCAAATAGTCATACATTCTTTATAAGGAAATAAACGTATGCTTTCGGTTTGAGCCTTTTGCATGGAAATCACATAAACCAAATATCTTATTAAGTTGTTTATAGATTAAGTAAAAATAATGTGAGAAAAAGTTAAATAATGGAAATTAAGAAATGTTTGTACCTTAAGGTAAAGAATATAGTTATTTGTTAAGAATAACCAAAGAGATTGCTAAACTATGGCGATAGACTAGCGGGAATATTCATTTTTATAATTTGAAGAAAAATCAATTAAATGAAATACTGGATTTGAAAAAAAAAAATAGCTGCTATATAATATATATAAATATATATAATATTTATAAATATATATAATATATATAAATATATATAATATATATGTACCCTGACTTATATATTAAGTTATGTTTGTGTTTGAGTTTCGAGAATACTTTTGACGCCGAGATTCTTTTTTATTTATCATTTTCAACTTTGAAATGTTGCCTTTTGTATTTTGTTTGTAGCAGAAGTTTATTTGCTGTTTGTCGTTTGTTTATCGTTTGTTTTTACACTTTCATGTTAGATGGACAAGTCAATTGATGCTTGTAAACGATTTCTGTGTGTAGTATTTATATAGGGTATACACGACCGCGCTTCGTGTGTGAATAAAATGCTGAATGCCGTTGTTACAATTGTCGTATACATAATACAAATGTTTTGTTTGTTTTTTATTTTATTTTTTGTTTGCCGGTGATTTGCTTCGTTGTTGTTGTTTTTGCCTGTTGATCCATTGTTTTTGTTGTTGTTTGTTGTGCGCGCCGCTCTCAGATTTTCTCGACAAACGCACGCAACTTGTCCTTCAGCTGTCGGGGATAAACGGGGCCAGCAGATGGCCCAGTTTTCTGTTTGAGCCACTTTTGAAAAGAGTCACGTGAGATGACCTCGCTTTCGTACAGCACACTCCAAATGATGCAGATGGTCTCCGCCACGGCCAACTCATCGCACTCGAGCGTATACTGTCTGTGCATCGAGTCGAGCGACTCCTCGATGCAAGCGATCTCGTGCGCCTCCAGCATATCGATGCACAGGCGCAACAGTGGGGTGCACTGGCTCTTGAAGTTATCGACGTTCAGCTGCAGCTGCTTCTTGTTGTTGTTCTTGTTAGTCTTATGGTTGTTTTTAGTCTTAGTCGATGGTTTTGTGATGATCACAGACAGTGCGAAATCACAGCAAAGGAATTTGGTAAGTTGGCGCACAAATGGCACATTTATGTGCACATTGGTATTGATGTAGTCAATTGCGGTGTCGCTGGATATCATCAGCAGATATCTGATGCGCTCCACATGCTCGGCGGGGGTGCGAGTGACCTTTGGTCGCTGCACACCCGAAGTTGTCGGTGTGCTGTTCGGGTCCAAAAACTGAAAGCTATTCGACTGCAAAAAGTCGCGATACTTGCGAGTATCGCTCCAGAAAAGCTGGCCTCGATCCAACTTGATGTCTATATGCCACAACCTGTGTGTGAAGCTGGCACCAAACTCTTGCAGAAAATAGTTGACAAAGGCGCGAACGAAACGCTCGGTGAAGTGGGCGTCCTCCAGCCAGCGTCGTTGCCACAAATCATTGAAGTCCAAACATCCCTCATGCATTATGGGACCGAGAAACTCAAAGACATATGTCCAACCGTTGGGTACATCCACAAGCAGATCGGGAAAATCCTCGCCGAAGCGTCTATATGCCTCGGCAAAGACGCCCCGACCAAATGCATGATGACGCATCAAAAACGAAACGACATTGGCGCATGCCATACGCTGGTCTCGCTTGACTTCTGCCCGATGCACATACTCCATAAGCACATAATATAAAATAGACTCCACAGTCTGTGGTCTATTCGTATTGGAATTGCGCCAAATGGTCAGCACTTCATTTTGCCAATCTCGTGCGCTCATTACCTCCTCGATGAGCTTCGTGAGCAGTGTCTGACACTGTTTGTTATTGAAGTAGTAGTTTTCCACCACTTTGTTCACCACCACCGCCGGCTCCACGGTATTCTTTCTTTTGGCAACTGAAGACGGTGCTGATGCTGCTCCCGCTGGTGCTGCTGCTGATGATGATGATGATGCTGCTGCTGCTGCTGCTGATGCTACTGCTGCTGCAGCTGCTGAAGCTGCGGCTGCTGCTGCTGATGACGGTGGTGCTGCTGCTGCTGCTGATGGTGCTGCTGCTGATAGTGGTGCTGTTGCTGGCGGTGCTGTTGCTGCTGCTGGCGCTGTTGACGATGCTTGTTGTTGCTGCTGCTGCTGCTGATACGGTGGATTTACAAAGGAGTTCATCGTCGTTGGCACCGTACGCTTGGCCAAGGTGATTTGTGGCGCTGCTGGCAGTGCAGCACTCACGGGACGATTGCTAGCATTACGCCACTGATACAGTGACAAGTTGCCCAGCTTGGCAGTCGATGTATCCTCGGCGCCGCCGCTGCTGAAGCGCAGCTTATTGAGATCTATGCTCAAGGATTGGTTCTCCTGATGCTGCGATTTATTCGACTTTTGCATAAAGTAATTTGCGCCGCTATCGTGGCCAAGATGATTTTGCTTTTGTTGTTGATACTGTGAATTCGACAACGGTTGCTGCTGTTGCTGCTGGGCCTGTTGCTGTGGCATTTGCCCACTTCGGACGCCGCTGCTGCTGTGTTGTTGCTGCTGCTGCTGCGTTTGCTGCAGCGACTTGGACTCATCCTGCTGTTTGTGACGCTGCTGCCGGGCAGCGGCTGACTGCGCCGTCACCGGCTGATCCCAGTTCCGTGAGCGCAGATCAAGTACATCCTGCATCATGAATCGTACACGGCTGCTTATTTTGATGTTATGCTGATGCTGGCGATGCGTATGGGTTGCATTTATACGTGAACGCTGCACAATATCCAGGATGCGGCGAAAGATCTTTTCGATGCGCACCCCGCTTTGGTACTGCTCCGTTTGGCCGGACTCCAATAGATGGCCGACTGTGGTCAGCAATTTGCACATATACTCCAATTTCTCCTCACAGCCATGCTCCAGCAACGACTCGACGCAGTGCACCACTCGATCGCTGGTCAGCGATTGCAGTTTAAATAGCTCACCAATAAAGCGTACTGTTCCCCAGGCGCGACGTCTGAATTGATATTCCAAGTCCTCCATTTCGGCGCGCAGTTCGAGCTTCTTGGCCGGATCGGTGCAGCCATTAATCCTGTCCTGGGTGGGCTGCAGTTTCTTCGCCTTAGCATTCGCATCATTCACATTCGTTTCGAACTCGTGCTGAATTCGAGTTATCAGCGAGCTGGTGAACAGCGACTTGTTTTCCGCTTTAATCTCGTGGAACAACACCTTGCAGAAGCGCGCATAGGTGGGCGCAAAGTTCGGCTCACTGATGGTCTTCTCGAATATGAGCAGCATTACCTGTTTAGATCCAATCGGGATTAGTGAGGAGCATATCAAAAATGTTGCTAAGCATTGTACTTACATTGGTCATTTTATTTTGGGTGTCCATTTTGATGCTGGACATCTCCTTGAGTAGCACGTCAAAGTTATCCGGCGTCAGTTTGTTGAGTATGCCACGGACTTTTTTCAGCACCACATCCATGTCATCGTCGGGATCAGCTTCCGTTGCGATGAATGAGGACGTGCGACGCATCGCCTCCGGCTGCCAGGCATTTGCGCATTCCGACAGCTTAATCTCTTCCTTCAGCGATAACTGCACACGTATGATGTCCATGTGCCGCTGATTCGAGCTACCCATGCCGCCGACGGGCCCGGAAATGTTGACACCCGTTATGCCTCCGCTCATCGCCGCCTGGTGTCCATCATGATGTTTCTTGTTCTGGTTATGGCCATGACCGCGTCCTCGCTTCCCCGAACCATAGTCCATCGATTCGTGTGTGTGCTGAAATTGCTGACCATACTGATTGTGGCCATGATGGTGCTGCTGCTGTTGCACCTGTTGCGACTGTCGCGAGACGAACAGCTGCGAGATGCAATCACCCTTCTGGCAAGGCACCATTGGTGGCTTCAGGGACAAGCTCTCCTTCGATAGCTGACGCAGCTCTTCCAGGTTGTACCTGATAAATTTGCTGGCGCTGCGGCTTCTAGTCAACGTATCTGTTATCGCTTTGCTGCCGCCTATCACCTTTGTATTAGATACGGCTGATTTAATCGACTGTTGCCCAGCAGATCCAGAGACCTTCTTGATGGGCAGCTCAATCTTGTGTGTGCTGTCAACCGGGGCACAGTCTACATTGTCCTCGCACAATGTGGTCTGAGAGATTTTCACATCAGTTGCTGCTGGCTGAGAGCTCGACCAGGTGGAGCTGCATATAAAACTGGAATTGTCTGGTGTCGTTTCCTCAACGAAGTCACCAAATTTCAGTTCGGCCAAATAGGCCTCATTGGGATATTTGTTGATTTGATCGGCGCCGACCGTATTGCTTTTCGTCGACTTTTCCTCATCCTCACACATGGAGCTGCTGCTATTGAGGAATTCAAGCTGTTCCTCCGCCTCTTCGCTATCCACATTGGCGTTCATTACATCCTTTTGCAAAAACTTGGCCAAAATATCCTTTTTGGCCAAATGCTTGCCCATATCCAGCACCTGGGCGTCCATATCACACAAATCCTTATCCTCATTCCTCTGCTGGACATCTGAAAATTAATGTAAATTTAAAACGGCTTTAGTCACACACACATACACACGCACCACAGCTGTGTGTTGTGTACTTACATCTGGGTTGGTCACTGGCAGTCGCCGCTTCGGTGTTGTTGCTGCTTGCCAGCTGTTTTTGCAAATCTTTGGGTTGCGAGTCTCTTAGGCTAAAACTTAAGCTAGAATTATTACTAGTTGCACTAAGCATATCAGTCGTCGTGGTCGCCGCTTTGTCCACCTGCGTTGCGGATGCGACAGCGGCTGTCGTTTTAGTTGTTGTCACATACGTAATGATGGTCTCAGCGCCACTTGCACTTGTATTATTATTATTGTTTTTGTTGCTTTTGCTCTTTGAGCTGGTTGTGGCGCCGCTTTTGCTGTTATTATTATTATTATTGTTTTTATTGGTCGCATTACTTACAGCTGCTGCTGCTGTTGTAGTTGCTGTCGTGGTGGCAGCGGTGTTGCCCGATCCTTTCTGTTTCTTTTTCTCCAGCTCCTTGCGCTTCTGCGCCTTGCGCTGAGTCTTCTTGCTCGGCGGCACAGCCGCTGCAGGCATAACTTCAATTGCCACAGCCACTTGCTGAGCTGTGCTCTCTCCTGGGCCTGTACCCGGACCTGAACCTGAGCGTGGACTTTCTGCACTAGGTTTGACGCGTCCAGTTTGCTGCTTTGCCGATTGTATCTGTGGCAAATTTTGCTGTTGCGGAGGAGTGGACGCAGTCGACGATGAACTCGAAGGCAGCTCATATTTTAGTTGCTGCTGCGGCTGTGATAGCTGTTGCTGTTGCTGTTGCGGCTGGGCTTGCTGTTGCGGCTGGGCTAGCTGAGTCGGCTGAACCGATATTTTTGGATTTAACACTTTAACGGGACTCGCTGGGCTCGTTTCAGTTACCAAGCGGGTGCTTATCGCTGTTGTTGTTGTTGTTGTTATTGGCGTCGGCAGAAGCGGTTTCTGTTGCTGTTGTTTGATGTCTGTTGTCTTTGGCAGTTTGATGCCGGATAGAATGCAAAGATTCTTGCTTATACCGCCAGTGGCTGCCTCGGCAACAGCATTTGCTATCGATATGGGCGTGGCGGTGCCTATAATACAATTATCACAATTAAATACAACAATACTTTAAAGAGAATATTTTTGCACAACACTAACTTTGCTTGTTGGCCGACTTGGGTCGCTGTTTCTTGCTCGTCAGCGGCTCAGTGAACAGCACTGGCTCATCTGTGCTGCTGCAACTTGTGGGTGGCAACTCATCGATATTGTCATCAGCACAAGGTATCTCGGCTGCATTCTCCGAGGAATTGTCCACTGCAAATTATTAAGATAAGAAGATATTTTTTTATTAGAGTAATTAACACGCACAAAAACCTAAATTTAACGAAATAAATAAACAAATAACTAAGGCGATATATTTGATTGAAGATTACCCATCAAAATTCCACTTAACTATTATTAAAAGTTAATTTAAAATATTTTTGCACTTACTAAACAGATCAAAAGATTCGTATTTATTTAACGTGCATAATTTGAATGATTAATTCTAGCCTACTTCTCATATTTAACTTACCGTCATTGTACTGCCAAAAGCTGAGATGTTCATCTGGATTGCCAGAGTTGGCGAGTATGTCCTTAACAATGACACTGACTTTATCCTCGTCGGTTAATGAAGTAGCAGATACGGATTCAGATGCAGTTACAGATGCAGATGCAGTTACAGATGCAGTTACAGATTCAGTTAAAGATGCAGATGCAGTTACAGATGCAGTTACAGATGCAGTTACAGATGCAGTTACAGATGCAGTTACAGATGCAGATACAGGTGCAGATGCATCGATTGCTTGACTGTCGTCTAGTGGCTGTGAAGCTTTTTCCGTTTGCATTTGATAATCGACCATGTTGCCGCTTAGTATTAGAGCAGTTAGTGAACTTGCTTCCGAATCGGCATTTGATGTGTATTGCGGCAAGCTGCACTCGCTGCCTGTGCTCGATGTGAGTGTACAGTTCGAGTCCTTGTTGATGAACACCGAGGAATTGGGATCGAGTACATTCTCCTTGGTGTCTGGATGTATGATGGGTATCGCATGACTACGTCGCTCTTTTGACTTGTCGCAAACACCTCCCAGCTGCTGGAGTGCACTTAACGACGTGTTCGAATAAGCAGCAGCAATGCCTCCTGGTACCGTCGCTCCCACGGCTGTGGCATTGGTGCTCTGCAGGTGCGGTGCATACGTGTGCAGACCCGTCGACACAGTTGGCGGCGCTGCCGTTAAACTGGCGGCCGCAATCATGGGCGTCGGTATGGTCTGCGGCTGCACAATGGGAATGTTGGGACAATATGCCGGCGGCATGTGATACGCTGGTGTTCCATTTAGGGGCGAGTTGCGCGACGCGGTTCGCTGGGGGGGCGCTGCTGGCGGCACCGCATAGGCGGGAAAGTAGCTCGGCTGCTGTTGGGGCGGCGTTGAACGCTGCCCGGCTCCGCGCATGCTGCCACGATGACCGCCATTGCCAGCGCCTCCGCCTGGCGTCGATTTATTTTTGTTGCCACTGCTGTTGTTGTTGTTATTAAGCGCCGGCGGCGGCTGTGGCTGTGGCTGTGGCTGTTGCGGCAACGTCGTGTGATAATAGGTAATGGGCTGTGCTAGTGCCGGACTTGGTACGGGACTGGCGCCAATTCCATGCTGCTGCTGCTGGGCAGATGCAATCTGTTGCTGCTGTTGCTGGGCAGATGCAATCTGTTGCTGCTGCTGGGCAGATGCAATCTGTTGCTGTTGCTGCTGCTGTTTTTGATGCTGCTGCGCTGTTACCGCCGTTGCATAGAAGCCGGCGGCAGCTTGTGTTGCCACAGCGGCATTCGGTGCAAATGCCACTGGTTGCGCGTTAATAAGCTGCCCGGGATGATTGAAGGGCAAATAAGTGGTCGAAATGTAGGTGGTGCCGGGCCCACCAGCATTGCCGGCGGCCGGCGCGATCAGTCCAGCTGATTGCGAGAAATGTGGCGTCAGCGTTGAGGTGCCCAAGGCATGCACTAGACTGGCGCTGCTGCCGCTGCTGCCATTCGCATGGCCATGTCCATGACCATGACCCTGATTGGGATGATGCTGCTTATGGCCATGTCCAGCATGTCCCAGCGAGCTGTTGCTGGCGGCGCCGCTCAATTGGAGAGCGGCACCACCTGTGCTACCATTGCTGCTGCTGCTAGACGAGTGTTGGCCGTGATTGGCGTATGCCAATTGTGGCGGCGGCTGATAGAAAATTATTGGCTGCTGTTGCAGATGGTGTTGCTGCTGTTGCTGTTGCAGATGATGTTGCTGTTGCAGCTGTTGCTGATGGTGCTGCTGTTGCAGCTGTTGCTGATGCTGTTGCTGCAGCTGCAATTGCAACTGCTGCTGTTGGGGTAGGGAGTGGTGCTGGTGCGGATGATGATGGAGACTGTTGAGATTGGAAACGCTGCTCGGCTGCGGCACAAATACCGCGTGCGTTGGCGGTGGGGGCTGAGGCAGCTGTTGTTGTTGTTCCTGCTGCTGCTGATGCAGATGAGAGATGTGCTGGGGCGTTTGCTGTTGCTGCTGCTGTTGGGGCAACTGCTGTTGCTGTCCTGCTGCTGGGTGAAGGAGGTGCGGAAGCGGGAGCACGTGTGCCGTCTGATGGTGCTGGGTCTGGCGGTTGTGGTTCTGCTGGTGTGTTGACTGTGGCTTTTTTCCCTTCCCACCCCCTCCCGTTGAAATGAACATGGGAGGACCTTCGTAGGATCTAAATATGCGGCAGCACATACATACACACACACACACACGCATACACATATAGTAATGAAAAAAAAAAGTAGGAGAGAGAGAGCATTTTGTGGATGCGGGCCACAAATATCGTTGGCGTCGTGGAACAGAACGAAATGTACAAAAATTATATTGTTAGTAAGATGAAAATGGGGAAAATGAAATGCATTAAAGTAAAAGCCATGGGTCATTGAATGCGGTAAATGATCGTGCGAGAATAAGCAAAGAAGCGCATGCAAATTAGTAAGCCGTAAATAACTAAAAACATCCAGAAGCTAAATACATTTAAAATCTTGCCAATTGACCAACTCATTTAATTAATAATTTTAGAAATTAAGAACGCTACGCAAGGTGTTACTCGAAAATTTGAACGTTGTTGCTTAAGCGAATACAAAATTAATTAGTATATTGAAAAATTACGAACTCATTAACGATATGAATACTTAATTTTTCAGAAAGTAGTTGAAACTATTATAAGCGTTCCAACTATCGAGAGATCACTGCTACACTTGTTTTTTACAGGTTAAACAAAGACCAAGTGACACAACATATATTGCAGCTCAATTTATAAATAAGTTTTATTTATTTAAGTGCAGATGACTAAAATGTCCGTCAATATTTTAAAAAGAAAAAGTGTAATAGCAATCTATTCCACTTAAGTGAAATTCAACTGAAATCGAAATTAGACACAGTGCAATATGCATTTTAATAATGTCTTTGCTCCAGGCTTTCCGAGCGGAAAGTGAGTATTTGTATTTTTGACTCTCTCTCTCTCGCTTTTGCATTTAATTGGGTGAATGAATTGGCATGATGTCACTTATGGGGCGTGTGAAATACGTACACCGAGACACAACTTTTTAGGATGGCACATTTATTTATTACTTATCGCCAGTTTTTATCAAAAATAGCTCACTATACAATTTAAAAAAAGAATACTTGTCGCGAGTACAAAAAAAATTAAAACCGCTCGCTCGATGACACACAACAACAGGTGGCGCTCTCAGTCAGCAAGAGCCGCTTTCTGTGTGTGGGAGAAGCAAGCAGAGCAGAGATACAAGCAGAAAGAAGCAGTCACATTCTCTCGGCCCACATTCACAGTGTAGGATCATCATCTTTTTTTAAGAGTTTTAGGGGGAAAAACCAGTTTCCAATATTTATTTTCTTCTTTTTTTTATAAAAACATTTTCACTGCATACCAGAAGACGGCAGAGCAGAAAGAAAAAAAGCGAAACGAAAACACGTTTGAGAAAATTTTTGCACTTGCTTGTTTGTAAACAAAACCAGTTGTGGTCTCTTGTCTCGCCTCTCTTTGTGAGTGGCTTGGTTCTGTTAAAAACGATGGTTTTTTGTTATGGTTGTCAAATGGCTTGTAGATTTCACAATAAAAAACAGAAAAAAACTCAGGCAGCAGTTGGAAAAGCGATAGCGCATGTGAAAACTATTATTAAAAGCATAATATTCAATTTTGAAAAACTTACCGCTGCCTGCGCTTTTTGCACCGCACTCCCGCTTGCGTTTACTTTGATAGTGTGGCTGTATCTGTCGAGTTCTCTTCTTCTTCTTGTATTCTTCGTTGTTGGTATGTTGTTCTTGTTGATTTTATTATTGTTGTAGCTGGTGCTGTTGTTGTTGTTGTTGCCGCACGACAAGGGCGCAAAACTAAGTGACGCGCGTTTCTTTCTTCCTTTCAACTTGACTGAATACAATAACTATTGAGCTTGAACTTGTAATACGCAAACTCTTTTCTGATGATTTATTCGCTCCTTTTTTGTTTATAATAAATTTGCAAGATGCCTAAATGCATTTAGTCAATTGGAAAAAAATTGGTTGTTCTGTTTTCTCTTTTCCTTTTGTTTTCTTCTTAGTTTGCAGTCGCGTATTTTGGATTTGGTTAATTGTGAATTTATCGTATGTATAATTAACGAATGCAAATGTTAACGCACATTGACATTAAATTAGACGAAAACACACATTTATACGTGCAAAATATTGGATATATTTAAGTACTGCTAAAATTTCACGGTAATTTTCTCTGTAATTAAAAGATACAAAATAACGTGTGCTTTAATTTAGCAATTATAAATTTTGTCAATTCCAGGAATTGATGGGCAAAGCTTGCTATATTGGTCTACACTGAATTTTGTCCGTTTTCGTTTTTGTATATATTTTTTTTTTATTTTCCTTCTCTCTCTCTCTCTGCCGTCGCCGAGGCGTTGCTTGTTTTTTTTTTTGTATTTTTGTTGCTGCTGCTCCTCGGCGGCTGTCGTCTGTCTGTCGGTCGGCTGATTGGTTGGTCTGTGTTTGTGGTACTTACTCGCCGCCCAAAGCAAAAACTGCTTACACACAGGCACACATCATAAAATGAGGAAACGAAAAAAATTGGGTTCCACGTGGGGAACACGCTTATTGAATACTCGCGGTGCCTCTTTACATTAATTCATTGTTTGTTTTCGCTTTTGTTTACAGTTTTGTATAATCTGTATATATTACTATTACAAAAAAGTTTGTAAATGTATAAACGCTGCAGAAACACGTCCGCTCTTGACAACTTCACTAACAGAATGTTATCGACGAAGTCAAAAATCGTCGACCTAACATATGTTTCTGTCACCCGCAAGCTAACACTTTGTCAAACTGTTAATAACAGTGAGAAATCTATTCACCACACATTTTTTTTCCGTTGCTAGCTTCAAAAATGGTATAAAAATGTTTAAATACTAGTTTAATTACAAAAAGTCAATTTTTAAAATATATTTTTTCAAAATCAAGCAAATGCAGCTCACATTTAAAAACTGCCCATCAGCTCAAAGAGTTTTTACAGACCCGTAACAGAGCAGAGTTGTAATCCAAAGATTTCGTTCATGTTCTGGAATGATCGATACTTATTATTATTATATATATTCCCTTATATACTTTTATTTCTATAAATAAATATGTTTTTAAGTAATTTGATAGATCACTAACGGAATCTATTGTCCTTACATATATATGAAAACAATTCGTAATTTCACAATATACCTGCTGTTAAATATACGGTCACATTATTTTGGTTAAATGCAACTTTCTCCCTTCGCGCAGTTCCTACGGCGACGATGAAAGCTAACTGCTGTATCACGTAAAAACATTTAGCTCATATATAGTTCAATAGATGGCGCCAAAGGATTGTTTAATTCTATTCGTTGATAATTAATGTAGTTGGCGAAAAAACGTTAAATTTTCAGATGTTTTATTTTGCTTTTAATTGTAGTATGAATAGTATTAAAAAGTCTCATGTTCTTCAAATATTTGTTGACAATGAGAAAAGCCGGTGTATTAAATTACAGCTATTGGCACAACTTAAATTATTTAGTTTGTAGATATGTTTATGGTTTAGTTTATTATTTGCATTGAGCGCACATGCGCTCTGCAGTTATTGCTTCCAATTGCCAAGCATTTGACGAGCACCCTGTATGGCCTTGATGCTGGAAAGCTTGCGTTGTTTACGCGCCCAAATCTTGGGAAAGTTGTAGTAAAAATTGTATTGCTCTCCATTTTTGCCGGATGTGCGACTGCTCTCAGAAACGCCATTACTCCTCTCTGCTCTGGCCCACATTTTGTATAGGTATGTGCGTATGTATGTTGAGCGTACAATGTCTATACATACACACACTCAGGCATGCATTCATATTTACACACTGTTTCATCGCATTTCTCGCATCGTTTTAGATCATTTTTGTCATTTAAATTACGTTTATATTTAATAATTTTATTTTAATCTCTTGCTCTTATGAGTACCTTTAACTATATTTTTTCACATTTAAATGCCAAAATCAGTGCCTTTAGTTATTAAAAAACATAGCCTAACATAAATTCACATATCAAAAACTTAAGTCAATTTATGCACTCTTGGAATAGTCTGAATGAGTTCAATAATATTTTCTCACAGGTAAATAAATATATTTGTTGCTGTTTGACAGCAGGTCTTAACAATCCCCAAAAATGCACAAGAACAACAAGAGTAAATGTCAGGTAAAAAGCTTATTTTCCGACCAATGGCAGTGCAAAGGGATTTTGACCGCAAATGCAAATGTTTAAAGTTGAGAAAGTAACCAACACAAACCGCATTCATACAAAAAACACACAGACACACAAGCAAACAGCTATGCAAACTTTTTTGGCTTGTTTACTGTAAGCCCTTACTTTTTTATAACAATTATTTAGGAATTCAAGCAGGAAAGTCAAATTATAAATAATGGACATATTTTGAACGTAACCGCTATTTTATGGCGCCATCTATACGAAATGGCATGCAGCGCTTTAGTTATAAGTGTGACCAAATTCGACATTAGCTTAATATCTATTATATTTGTAATTTTTTTTTGGTTAATTTAGAAGAAGAAAACAAAGAGTAAAGTATTTAATTGAATGACTTACAAATATAAAATATCCTTGAATACCAAGGGAGTAATAAATGTGCTCCAATTTTGAATAGTGTATAAAAATACTAAGCCTGCAAAAGGGACATAAAAATACCGCACTCTGAAGTCAAACATACCACTGCGGACGCTTCCTATTGGAATTTGCGCGGCACTCAGTCTGAGGCCGAAGCTTGTTCCTGACGCGCGTTTTGCGAGCCGCGGCGTTTAAAACGCTTTTTTCCGTTTAATTCTCCTCCACACACACATTTGGCGTCGACGGATATATACATATATGCAATATTAATCGAAAAAAAAACAAAACGAAATTTATTAATAAATTTTTACGAACTTTGATTTATTTACTAAAAAGCTAATCATAAAGTGTGCAATGATAATAACTGAATAAAAGTGGGATACGTTGAAAACGCATCTATGGCAATGGGCATAGCCCAAAATAAAAACCCTTTATTTCAATTTAATTCATTTTATTTAAATCCCTAAGTTTCCCATGTGAAACCGACAATAATATCAACCAATTTACAACTAAGCCAACTACAATAACAACAAAGTGAAATTTGTGCAATAACTTAGATAATTTCTATAAGAAATAAATAAGCGAAAAATATAAAAAAAAAATCAATTAATACTTACGTAGATAGTAAATAAAATTATTAAAATATAAAACAAAAAAAAAAAACAATTATACAGGCGCAGTTAAGCGCCAACGAATAAAATAAAACGAAAACATAACAGAAATCTTCGCCATTTTGTAGACCAACTTACAAATACCAATACTACAATAAAAGCAGAGAGCTGACGACTCCAACACACAAAGGCAGCACATCAGCAAACACCAATACCACGACGGGCCTGCCTGTGTACGTCTGTGTGTGTGTGTGTGTGTGTATAATGGAGCCTGCATAATCCGATGTGAGACCTTGAATTATAACGGAAAACAAGGAAAATATAACAAAAATAAAACAACAACAACAATTTGCCGCCAACTTGACAACAACAACTAGAAGACACCCACCAAAAAAAGAAACATAAGAAAAGAAATCAGTTGGCAGATACTGATATAAAGTCTAAGGCAGAGACAACGGCAGCCCACCTGATATTCAGTACCCCCAACAAACCCAACACACCCAAAAAACACCTGCTAATCGACTATTTTGTTGTTGTCCAAGGAACACCCACGCAAGCGCAAGTCCAAGCCAAACAACAACAATAACAATAACAACAAGAATAGCAACAATAGCATCAGTAGACGAGACCCGAGAAATAATTTCGTGTGGATTTTTGGTCGTTTCGTGAAACGTAAAGTGGCAACAATATTATTGGCCATGGAAACGCCGTCAGTGTGGAGAAAAACGCGTCGTCAGGGACAAACAGAAGCATCAACAACAACAACAGCAGCAGCAGCAACAGCAACAATGGCACCTGCAAGCATGAGAAGAACGAGGATAACAACAACAACAACATCAAAAACAACAGCAGCAGCAGCAAAAGGATTAATCAGCTCATGGTCACAGTTAGTTGTTGTTGTTGCTGTTGCAGTTCTGCTCAATTGCCTCGTCTGTCAAGGTGAGTTCAGCACACCAATAAGAAATATATATATATATATAAAGATGTGTGTGTGTGTGTGTGTGTGTGTCTGTGTGGGTGTGCGTTTGGGTGTGAATGAACACTTTTACTATCTTTTAATAAAAGTGAGTCGGCAAATTGAACGCTTGGCTTTATTTAATTTAGATATGATTTCAGCACTTAAAGTACAAAGCAAATATATTGAAAAAACCATTACCAACAAACTCAAGTCGGCTTATTAGGTATTCGCTTTTGGACAAGGTCTTAGCCACGACTTGAATTGTGGCCGAAGCACAATTGAATTTTGACAAGTGTGAGACTCTACAAAATCGTATCTCAATTTAATAAAAGTATTCATTTGCACTTCACAAAACTGATGCGCAATATAACTAATAATAACTATCATAACTATTAAATTTCGACTTAATAGTGATAGGTTTATTTAAAAAAAAAATAGATAAAATCCCTCATTTCCCATCATCATCAATTTCATATACTCCACCTCCCAATCATTAATAACGACGCACAACTCATCTGGCTTTAGCTTGTCCGACTTTTCGTCATCGATATTCTCTAACCATTATCTTGTGACCTATTTGACTAATTACTACATTTTTAATAGCTCATCTATTTAATTTTATGCAACTTAACTTATAGCATTTATTAGTTGTTTTGTTTTTTAATTTAATTACATTTCAATAATATTCATTTTACAACAGCTGCTTCTTATAAACTTATGTCTCCTACTTTCTTTAAATAAAAATATATATAAAATATAACAACGGACAAAACTAATATCGTGAAATCAGTTGGATTGCCATGTTTTTAAATAATCTATTAATTTTTTTTAATCATTTGGTTGTCACTTCAATTGCATTTATAATTTATACGGACATTATTGCTATATACAAATGAGATGCTCAAGTGCAGAGCAGGGCAAAGTTAATTTAACCAAGATTAGTAGTTAAATACATGTTCATAAATAAAAATAGAATCAACATTTATTCAATAATGACTTTTGCAGCTATAAATAATGCTCATATGCAAAAAGTATATTAATTTTCTATAAAATGGTTAAAATAATGTGCACATTCATTGGATTAATATACAAAAGAAGGCTATATGGTTATATCGACTTGATTGCGGTGCTGATCGGGAAAATATAGGCTTTGTGAGGAGATCTTGACTTGAATTCGTTAAAAACAAACACAACAAAATTATTTTACTTTCTGCAGGGATATAAGTAATGATATCCGTGCCCAATTTTTTGTGATTTAAATGTGTTTATTAAATTTTTAACTATAAATGCACATACAAACATACACATATTTATATATATATATCGTTGTGTCTGGCAATAAGTTTTGCCAAGTGCGCCAAAATGCTGAACTAAGCCATACACCAACTATTTGAAATTGCGTGTAACTTGGCTTAATGAGCGAAACTCATCTGGCGAAACAAAGATTCATTGCGTGCTTGCATCAGTCACTTAATTAACACAATTATTTACGACAATAATTCAAAATATAATTAATTGTATATAAACAATGCTCTTACCAACCGCCAACGTTAGCTGGTCGATTAGTGTCTTGGCCTTATTCGCATCTAGCATTCATGAGTACAACTTTAAATTTTTAAATCACAGAATAGCCATTGTTTTGCATATTACATAAAATACATGGCTTTGTCCCCTTAATTATGATAATTAGCCTGGCCAACAGGCGAGGCGAGGCGAGGCGAGGCGAGCCGAAGCGATGAGAGAATGGCTTTTGGTTCATTGAACCGTTGACAACGACGCTTCTCACACGCAATTGGTCAGCTGCAAGCAACGAAAAGTACAGAATTTATAATAAAAAACAAACTGTTTTACACAGGTAGCTTTTTAACTTTATCAGGTATTTTGAAACGCATTAAATTAGAGCTTTACGATTGCATTAGGCTTAAATGCATATTTGAATACCTAATTATACAAATCCTCAGCGTATATTGAATTTAATTGGAATATTTCACAATAACGTTCAAATAAATTTGTTTAAAGATTTGTTCACAAAACATCCAATCTTTTGTAAATCTTTCAAAAACAATAACAAATTATATTTATCACATTCAAATTATTGTAACAACTTTAATTTCATTGCCAATAAATCATGTTTAATTGCATAATTAACTGCTTTGCAGCTCTTTTTAATAATTATTAAGAAATGCTTAAAAATTCAGTTTTTGATGAAATTGTTTAAAGTTTCATGAGTAAATTGATATCTATCTTTAAGTTCTACATTTTACAATATGTTTACACAATGAGCAGCACTTAATCGAGGCTTTTTTTTTTTGTTAGCCAGTGTTGACGTTTTTGGAGATATATTTGCGCTGCTAATAAGATTTATGGACAGGAATCATTCTTCGCGTTCGCATTAGAGTTCGTATTAATGCTAAACACTGCGATAAGACATTAGAAAGGCCAATGAACCGCAGCAAACTAAATCATTCATATCGCCGCTTCTGACGTGCTGGGAGTGTAAATGCCTGGCATTATTAAGCGTACTGCCAAAAAAAAAAGAAACGAATGGTGTAATGTGGAAACCGGTTGACGCTGACTTCTCATACTTGGACAACAGTTCCCATACACACACACACACACACACGCACACATACACACCTTCTGCAGACTTGGCCTAAAAGTTACACATCAAGAGCTGGCTGCGAGTGGAGCAAACAGAAAAACATAAATGACTCGGCAGCCCACATGCCGGTTACGTAACACAAGACTTTTGAGAGAGAAAAATATAAAAGGAAAAAAAAGGCCAACTACATAAAAAACTCAAACTATTAAAAACGAAATGCACAAGCGCAGTCGTTGTTGCGGTTGCTGGTGTTGCAGTTGTTGTTGTTGCAGTTGTTGTTGTTGCTGTTGTTGCTGTTGTTGTTGGTTTTGTAGTTGTCGTCGTTGAACTCAATTCCATTGGCAAGCAGCCGCTCGTCTTGGTGGCTAATTAACATGCCACAAATATGAGTGGCAAATATCGACAAAAAGCAAGTAGTTGAAAGACATCTGCTAGAGGATACCCAGAAACCAAGTGATTATCTATCAGTAGTCGAAGTTGTTGCAGACGTGAAAGACTCTTTTTGAATAGTCTCTCGAAGCCAAACATTTTCCGTGGATACAATGTATCCTCATGTTTCCCCATCTTTAACTCTGCTTAATGCTCCTCCTAAGTAAGAAAAATATATAATTGGAAATACGTTTACCATGTTAAAATTTAATCTGTTTACTTAACACAAACACTTAAAATCAATTATACTTCCGATCAAAATAAAGTACCATTTGCAAGGGTATCGAAATGAAAGTGTATCTGGCACATTACGAATGCATTCCAAATTGAGCTCAGTCCAAAATAACACAATGCGTGTTGTGTTTATTAAATGACAGTATTGAGCAGGTTTGGCCATTGATGTTATAAATGGATTGTATTGAATCTTAAAAATTTTGTTGTCATCCTTGAATTGTTTAATTAAAAATTCACTTGCAAATCGAAGTTACGTTAGCAAGCTGCAACTATTGTGCAATGTGTCTGTTTGTTAATTGTTAACTACACATAAAATATTAAAGTTGATTTCAAAATGTAGACACTCTACTTCAAATCCGTTCATTGAATATCAATTTGAAAAAATTCCATTTACACATAAAGTAAAGTTTTATTTGTGTAAGCTAATTGAAGATTGTAAATTTGGCTTATTTGCTTAAAATTTTTCTTTTATTATTACAATTTTACAATGGTTGTTTGGTAATTTGTTAGTTTTTATTTGTGTGATAAGCCTCGTAGGCCCCAAGCCGATGAAGTTAGCAACAAATTTTTGTATATTTTTTCACAGCATTTTCAAATAGACTGCATATTTTTAGGCAGGGAGCAAAAATGAATTTTTACTCTGTTTGACTACTTTGACTGTGTGCAGTACAAAAAAGAAACAACTAGTTACAAAACTTTTACAGCTTTTGAATTCGCTGTAACTATAGTTAAATAATTTCAATAATTTCATGTGAAACAAATAAATTGAATCATTTCACTGCTAATTGGCTAACACAGTTTTGCTTATAATTTTTAAGCTGTAACATCTACTAGCATAAATGGCAAATGTTTGATTGCTTTTCAATTGGCTGCAGTGGTCTGCTGGTTGAAGTGCAGACTGATGGTGCTAACATGATTTTGGGATATGGCCAAGCTTTGATAGTGAATTGGAGACAAGTGTGCTGACAAGCTTATCGCGTATTTGCAGTCAACAGAGTTTGGCAAACGATGGTCGTTAAACTAAGCCAACAAGCTTCCAAGCAGTTTGCAATTTAATCTAATTCGCACCAGAAACGCACAGCAGGAGTCAAAGCGAGCAAGTGCAAGAGAGAGAGAGAGAGAGAGAGAGAGAGAGAGAGAAAAAAAGTGAGGGAGTGGATCACTTTTCACGTGTGTAGTTCTAATGCCACGCAGATTGTCGAGCAATTTGCAGAGATTAAATTAGCTGAAGCGTGCGCTTCCCAGGCAAGAAGCAATCCCTGCCGTGTTATTCGCGTTGTTGTTATTGTTGTTGTTCTTGTGCCTGTTGTTGTTACGAGTGTTGCTGGCCGTAAAGGCTCCATGCCACTAGCTGTGGTTGCATACAGAGAAACCACCACCAAACGCTGCTGCTGCGGCAGCATGCGGAACTGAGATGGCGATGTCTGCGCAACATTTTGTGTGGGTGTCAATGCGCCACGCCCCTGCCCTCAGACTCACTAGTGCCCAGCTCAGCTGTTACCCCACTCGTCCTCCCCACTCCACCCCCCTTATGATATTACCGCGCTAAATTCCTAATCTGTACTCTGTACACTGTGCGATACACGAATTGTGGATAGCTTTCCAGCTCCCTCCCCCCCAGCCAACTGCTGCTGCGAACCCCGTCGACCACATGAAAACTTTGTGTACATATTTGAGTTTCATTTCGTTTGTGGTTTGGTTTTTTTTGTTTTGAGTTTTTTTTGGGCAACATGAAGTCATAAAATTGAAATAAATATAAATGCGCACAGCGAGCTGGGCTCACTTCCCGCTGAGCGGTAACGCCCCCTTCTCTGGCACAAGTGGGGGGACGGGCGCCTTAGAGTAGCGTGTCGCTTACAAATCTTCGAGGATTGTTGGCTTACTAAGCAACAATTGAAGACAAAAGACCCGAAAGAACAAATTTATTTTCTTTGGGGTGTCAAAGATTAAATACTGTTGTCGAAAATTAAATCTCTTATATTTTTAATATTTGATTTTCGAAACCGTTATAATTTAAAACGAACAGATACAATAAATCAGTAAATTTTGTTATAGACTATTGATTTTATTGCTGCGGCAGGTAAATGATCCAAGTCTGCTTTTACTGACTTTCATATGATGATTATAGGTCGCTGTCAAACTATTTTGATTTTAAAATCCTTTTATTTATATTTATTAATATATGTTCAAGAATGAACATGAGACGCTGCAAGGCTCAGCTATATTCTAATGACAAAAATATATGAAAATAAATAGTATGTACTAGAAAACTAGTTCATACAGGAAACCAAAATTTGAATTCGGTTTCTTTTTAGGAAACACTCAGAAAAGTTTCTTCGAAAGAATATTTAAAAGTCTTTAATAACGGTATGTACGTGATTTAAAAAAAAATAAGAACGGAAAAAATTACCATTCAGCACTATTATTCGAGAGGCATATCACATTAAATTCGAAAAATGTGAAAGTATCTGCCTGAATTAACCTCAATACGATAAGTAAATATATATAATAAATACCAAGCACTGCCGATTATATTCAGCAACAACCGCTGCAGCATTTATAACCTTATGTTATATTACCCTGGCTCTATTCTGTCTTCGAGCTAATTGCAATAAATTCCTCTGAAATATACTGTCCAATTTATACCTGAACTAGAGAGTTGCCTACATTCCGGGGCTCTCTAGATATTTTCTCTTTGTAATTCGCAACTGGTTCTAGCACTATGGGTACTGTAATCCTGTTGCTGAGCTGAGAAAAGCATACTTACCTGGCGTAGAGGTTAACCGTGATCACGAAGGCGGTTCCTCCGGAGTGAGGCTCGGTCATTGCACTTCGGCTGAGTTGACCTCTGCGATTATTCCTAATGTGAATAACTCGTGCGTGTAATTTTTGGTAGCCGGGAATGGCGTTCGCGCCGTCCCGACCTTATATAATAAATCTGACTCAACTAAAACAAAGTAGTCATCAAATGCACTATTTACTATATTGTACCTAATTTTTGGCACATACTCTTGAACCACATCGTTCTTTGCTAGCTGCAGAATAGATTTTGTGTTGTGCTGTGCGCAAATGATGCTGAAATTTTTTTTTGGTGCCTTAAATCGGCCTAATTAAAAAATTACAAATCAGTAGAATTATTTGAGTGCCATATCACATTGAATTTAAAAAATGTAATCCGATCCTTGAAAGTATCTGTCTGAATTCTTTCTTTATGTCTGAAGATTTATTTATCTGATAACACTGCAGACAGATTTTATGAACTTTTAGTTAAAGAAATAGTTAATCTTAATACTGATAATGATCAATATTTTTTTTTAGCTAAATACAATTAATAATATTCTTTTTACTAAGCAAAATGTTAACAATAATGTGGAAAAATATAATATCAAGTGTAGATTCTTGAATCGTTTACCAGAAGCTATCTGTGCCTAAAACAAATATGCTCTTATAATAATTAACGAGAACTGAGTGCTCTGCGAAAATAAATGATTGTTGCTCTAAGTGAAGCGAAATGGCAATTCAAATAAATGTCCAAATGCCTTTCAGCAATCAGCCGTGGCGACAGTGGATTTACCCCATTCATCGATCAATGGCACCGAAAAGATGCTGCCTCTAATCCGGCCCAACACAACCCGACCGATTCCATTTGATTGTATTCATTAGCCGCTTTCCCTTTTGCCTTCTTTGTGTGCGCGAGTCCAGCCTTTTTTCCCGCGTTTCCCATTTATTTATCATCATTTATTTTAGCGTTGTCGCTTCTCTTTGGCAAGTCTTAAGGTCCGTGCCCCCTTAAGCGAAGTCAAAGAAATCCGAAAATTGTCGCTGTCAGATTACGGTGCAATATTGCTTCCAGTTGCCGTATCCTGCTGCCTTCCGCCCAAAAAATTCATACCATTGTCGACCCCCTTTTTTTTTTTGTTTGGCTTTGACACAAGCAACAATTTACTCGGTTTCAGGTTAAAGTCATATCGTTAGCATTAACGCTTTTTGATTTTTATTGAGTCAGCTAAATTTTATTCGATTTGCCATCCATACACATACACAAAACACACGCACACACACACACAAACACACACATAGACGCATACAGCACGCATCCCTCGTGATATAAGGGAGTATGCAGCATAGAGAACAACATTCCTGGGGGAGGAATATTTTCGAGCTTTAATGATGTTGGGCGACCGACCAACCAATGAACCCGCCGGCTTCCCAGGCATTTGGACTCTGCGGTGCGGGCAACCTGCTTGCCGAGAGTCTATTTGGGGAAGTAAATGAAAATTTGATTTGGAATTTCGTGCGTTGTGTGTGCGACGTGCATGCGGAACCAGAACAAGAACCAGAAGCAGAACCCCTGTTGACGATAATGTTGATGACGACGTCAAAGTCGAAGATGGGCATGTGATAAAATAAATTACGGGCAGATTAGTGCGAATTTAATTATCATTTGTTCCTTTGATGTCGACGACGAGTAAATAAATAGAATAAATACCAAGCACTGACGATTATATCAAGCAGCAACCGCTGCGGCATTTATAACCTTATTATCCTGGCCCTATTCTGTCTTCGAGCTAATTGCAATAAATTCCGGTGAAAATTCTACCTGAACTGGCGTGTTACCTACATGCAGGGGTTCTGCAGACACTTTATATTTATAATTCACAACTGGTTCTAACAGTGTGGGTATGGTAAGCCAGTTGCTGAGCTGAGGAAAGCATACTTACCTGGCGTAGAGGTTAACCGTGATCACTAAGGCGGTTCCTCCGGAGTGAGGCTCGGTCATTGCACTTCGGCTGAGTTGACCTCTGCGATTATTCCTAATGTGAATAACTCGTGCGTGTAATTTTTGGTAGCCGGGAATGGCGTTCGCGCCGTCCCGACCTTATATAATAAATCTGACTCAACTAAAACAAAATAGTCATCAAATGCACTATTTACTGTATTAATAATTTGTTGGTATATAGTCTTGAGCCACATCTTTGCCTAGCAGCAGTGGCTTTTGTGTTGTGCACAAATGATGCTGAAATTGTATTTAGGGCTTCAAATCCGCTTAATTTTCGTGAAATTTCTGTTGGTTGCCAGTGGTTTCGGCTTTTAGGTTGCTCTCCCTTTCTCTCTGTTGTAGCTATTGCCCCTGACTGACACGATTTGTCGTCGTCCCTTTGATGATTACTACAACCAGACGAGAATAACTTTTGTGCAACCGTAGCGGATAGAGGGATGCGCACGGATTTGTGTATGATGCGCGAAGCTGTCAACCCTTTGAGAGAGCAGCGCCTTTGAATACTATTTTCCAGGCACAAAGACCAGGATTGATGGTGCGTGTGCAGCAGCAGCATCAGTCCTTTCAATAGTGGTGCTTGCTGATGATACCCATGGTTACCAGTTAATTTATAGGGCTTATGCTGTCTGCAAAAATGTAAATGTTTAAGGCTATTGCTATAGATACCAGTTGCAGTGCTCCCAGCATTCAGGACTAACTGCGCTTAAGCATGATTAGCTTTTGGCAATAAAAGAGCTAAAAAAAAAAGGAGATACACATCCCCTATTGAATGTTGTTGCTTTGCTTTAAATTTCATTTGAAATTTGGGTCACAACACCGTCGCCGCCTCAATCGGGATGGCCAAATAAAAAGCCATTCCTTGCCTGACAACAGCATCTTTATCTGTCGCGGCAAACCTTATCGCACTCAATGAAGAGAAATATCGACAGGCAGCCACAGTCAAACACTCAGCCAGTGGGGCAGAAAGATAGACATGTCCATTGGACTATTATTTGCTTGGCAAGCAAGCCCACTGTCTCGCCTCCTGTCACCACTGTCAATGGCCCATCCGTTCGCAACAGCCACCAAAACATTATTAACAACAGCAACAACAACAACAACAGCAACAACAACAACAACAACACCAACTACAACAAGAGGACAGCCTTAGGCTCAGTTGGCAGCTCTTTATGAGCATTTCATCGGGCATCGGCAACATCAACATCCACGTCCACATCCACATCCACATCAGCGTCAACGGGCTCGTCATCACTTTGTATATATATCCTCGAGCACGTATATTTCATGGAGACACGTGCTGCATGTTTGCGGACCGGTCCAAATCTTCAGAGATTAATGCACGCATTAGTAGATTTAATGCATATTACGTTGAGCGCACGTCCTTGTGCCGCCCTCCGTCCTTCATCCTCCCTGTCTCTGCCCTACATCTCTATTGATATTTGTATTGGTGTTGCTATTGGCGTCGCCTTGGCTGCCATCATTGCCTTTGTTGTCGATACAATTGAGACATTCTGGGGAATACCCGGGCATCATTTGTTCAGCTACCCCTGTGTGCCCGTAATAAAGTGGCATGAGCGACCGTGCCGCAACATGCTGCAACTACAAGTTGCTAACGAGCCACGAAACATACGCACTGAAATTGTAATTTATTTATTTTGCTCAACTCAAATTTGCTTTATCAATTATTATCCGATTGCTGTTTAATGTTAATTATTAATTAATATTTCATTAAAATTGCTTACGTAAATATTTATTTAGATATCCTCGGCAATTTCATATTTGAATCAATCAATTTATGAATATTATTTAAATAAAATTTTAAATTAATTTGGGTATGGAAATATTTAAAAGTCTGTATATACAATATATAGTAAATTCGTCTGTCGTTTTTTCTAAGATTTATTCTGGTTGCATTTTTGGCAAAAAGCAATCGAAGCAAAAGTTTTCTGGTTGTCCAAAATAAAAAAGATGACAGCTTTTTGAGTCATTTAGAAGTCAACTACAAATTAGCTTCGCCTTCCGCTCTCGAGCTCAGATTGCTTGCATGCAGCTCCAAATGTTTGGTTAGATATTTCCCCGGGCATGTGTTCACTCTCTCTTCAATTTAGCATCAAATTTCAATATATTTCATGGTTTTCAATCAATTTCATGGCAAAGTCACAGCGGGGTAGCAGCAACTCCCCAAGGACCTGTCAAGAGTATTGCAAACAGAGTTGAAAGCTGCCAAGTCCATCATCATCATTTCTTTAATCATTATCATAATCATCATTATCATCATCAACGTCAGCATAATATGCTTACCCATCCTCTGAAGCAGTCATCATTATTCAAATCAAAAGCTAGCCAGTCGAGGTAAGAATCGTGGAGTCCTGGGAACCAAATTGTACAGCTAAAACTGAGATTGAAACTCAAAACTTTATGCATCCTGCACATCTTGTGTGACAAAGTTTTTGGGCGAAGCGGATTAATTTGTAAGGCTGCCGACGCTTTTTGCTTTTGGCCAGCATATTTCTAGAGTCTTCGGATTATGAATGCGGCAACTGCAGTTGTATTCCCTTTGATGGGTGCAACATGAAACGTAATTCGTGGCTCTTGCCAAAGTTTTAGATGAATTAAAAAGCTCTTTCTAACTCCAGTCTATGTCTTCTTCTTTCTCTCTTTCCAGCAGCTGGACGTGCACCACCGGAGCCCTATTTCGGCCGCTATATTGGACAGTTTACGAACTTTGCGCATGGCATCAAGGTGGGCAAACTCATTGGAATCACTGCTGGTCATCCAAAAAAAAAAATGCGAAAAAAAACTTTAAAATTTTAAACTATTCTAGGGTTCCATCTATGCGGTGGATGAGTCAACGCTGTTTGTTAAATCCTTTGCCTACGACGGCACCGGACCGGATGCCTTCTTCTGGGTGGGCAAAACGGCGCGACCATCGCCCGATGGCTATATTATACCCTATCCGGAGGAATATAAAGGACCGTATGTATCACTACTATAACTACTCCAAATTCTGTATTACATATATATTGCTTGAATTTCTTGGGCGGCATTTTTGGATGTCGGCTACTCGAGCGCAACGGCCCATTTCCTTACAACCGAAGTGTTCATGTGTGTGTGTGTGTGTGTGTGTGTGTGTGCGTGTGTGTATGGGTGTGCGTGCGTGCCATGTATCCTTGCAGATTTTACGTTACGCACGCTTGACAATGAAACCACTTTTAAAAATTAAAAAACATTTTTCATCTTGGCTGCCATTTGCGAAGTCGCCTTCGTTCCGTTCGTTTAATGCTTTATTGTTGTTGTTGTTGCTGTTGTTGTTGCTGTTGTTGTTGCTGTTGTTGTTGTTGTTGCTGTTGTCGCTTCGTTGCCTCCTAATGCGAAAAACTCATTTATTTCTTTACGTTAGATCTGCGGTCATACGTATATATTGTGCTGCTCTGTAAGTGTGTGTGTGTGTGTGTGTGTGTGTGCGTGTGTGTGTGTGGCACAGCAATGTAAAGCAAAGCAGGCGTCGGTGGCAAAACAGCCCACAAACAACAGCAAACAATAAAAGCCACAGCGGCATGTATACAACAGCGGAGAGAGAGAGAGAGAGAGAGAGAGAGAGAGAGAGAGAGAGGATGAGAGCGAGAGGGAGAGAGAGAGATGGCTGAATTGCAGGCACATTCTAGTTGTATTTATTTTAAGTCGCCAGCAGCACAAGGTTAAGTCGCACTACTCTGAATTTTATTTACCTTGCTTTCTTGCCAACTAGCATCTTGGTCTCTTCCTACTGCTCCTGCTCCTCCGCATCCTCATCCTCCTCATCGTTCTACACCTGAAACTGCCACTGCCTCTGTCTCTGCCTTATCCAGCTCAGCTACGTCCACACATGACGGCCACTTGAGCACACTAAGCCAGCTGCTAGCGTCGCGTCTCGAGGCGTTGCATGCAACACACACAATTTGACGTCATTTGACTGATTAGGCATTAGGCATTCAATTGCAACTCGCAACGCATTTTAATCCTCATCTTTATCCTTATCCTTATCCTTATCATTTTCATGATCATTGTCATTAAACCAAGCCGCATTGTGAGCCGCTAATCGCCAGCCAAGGTTAGGCTAGAGTGCCACATTCAGAGTGCCACAGCCACGGCCACATCTCACTGACATTTTCGCATGTCTCTGAGATATGTTTAAGACCTGTCGAGATTCGTGTTCCCCATTGAATCTTTTTGAATGCCTGCTCAGTGGAAAAATGTCACGTTTAGCTACCAAAAATAATAACAATGCAACACATATGCAAAAATTCCTCTTAAAAGGTGTTCTTTTTTTATGACAGGTGTAAAGAATGTTTTTCTGATATATTTGCCTAAGAGACAAACTTACAATAAAATTTCCAAACTGTCAACATTGGAATAGGAAGAACCGTTGAATTTATGTTATTTTTGTTTATGGGAAAAATTTAGATTTGTTTTTCAGAGAAAATTTACAAAAACAAAAAGTTTTAATCTAACAAATACTTACCATGGGAACACTAATTTTTGATCATAATGTTTTAATCTGTGCTGCTGGGCTCACAAATATGATTCGGTTAACCAAAGCTTAACTATCAAACAATTATTATCTTTGTTGAAAAATGCTTAACTAGCACATTTTTTTTACTTACTTAAAATATGTTTATTTATCGTTTCAAAAGTGTTTAATTAAACTTGGTTTGAAATTTTTTTTTTTTTTTTGGATATTCACGATTTTTCAGTTAATTGCAATGTGAGCATCGCTTAGGAATGGATTATTTAAATATACAAAATAAAGTTACAAAATCACACCAAAAGCAAAAAGACAATAAATCAACAACATTTCAAATGTTGTGGTTTTTTTTTTTTAAAATGGATTCAAATAAGTTTCAAGTTCGCTGCACGCTCAAGTTTAGATTGTATCCAAAAATGCTTCTTTTTTTTTGACGGCCTTTGAAATGCTTTTCCGATACGTTTTATGCATGGTTTTTTCCCTTGCCCCGTGCACTTGCCACGCGGTTTCTCGCTTGAAAAAACCTTTGCGAAAGTTGATGTTGATGTTGATGTTGCTGCCTGATGACGTGTACATGTTGAAGTACACACAAACATATTTTTATATATATATATACATATACGTATGACAAGCTATGCCAGTTGAACATGGATATAAAGCACCCGAACCACACACCCCACACCCTTTATCCCAGTCCATTGCCAGCTTCATATTGTAATCGACTTTAATGCGTTTCATTGTTGATGCCACGTGCCAAGCTTTATTAGTTCAATGTATAACACTGCCATGCCTCATCCTCATAGTGTATGTGTGTGTGTGTGTGTGTGTGTGTGTGTGTGTGTGAGTGCCTGAATATAAATATGGGGTGGCAGAATGGAGTCGGTGCCCGGAACGAGAAGCGTCGTAGTGGCGCTTGCACGCTTTTACGCTTTCAGACATACACACACCCACACACACACAGACACACACATTACCCATGCCACAACAAGCCGCATGCGAGATGCACCTTCTGGTGGGTTGGCGTGTTGACGGTTTGGCAGGTGGGCCCAAATGATTCCTGATATTATGTGGCATTGCGGCTAAGTGCTAACCAACGCATACATTTGGCCAAACTAATTGAGCGCATTTATTGTGTCTAATAATTGTGATGCTTAATTTAGCCCGATTTTTGTCTAGATATATAAAGTGCATTTACATTTTGGGGCAACACTAATTGATAAATGCACATGATTGACAAAACTTGGCTGGAAGCCTGTGCTGTGCCATCAGGCTTTTGTAATGGCAGCTGACAGCGTTAGTGACTTGAGCGTTGAGCGTTGAGCGCCCGTCAATCAGCTTTAATTATATATATAAAACACAGCGTTTAGTTGAAGGGCTGCTGGCGTCGCTGCTGGCGTCGCAGCTGGCATCGCTGCTGGCGTCGCAGCTGGCATCGCTGCTGACGTCGCAGCTGGCATCGCTGCTGGCGTCGCTGTTCACTTCTTTTTACGTTCACGCTCGCTTTGTTCCACTGTGTGGGGTGTGTGTGTGTGTGTGTGTGTGTGTGTGTGTGTGTGTGTGTGTGTGTGTCACAATGGATGCATCGAGCATAAGTAATTAAATTAGAATTTTTTGAGAAGCATGAAAGCGGCAGCAACGCTGTGCTGATTAACGCCCCATTGCCATGACGATGATGTCCCGTTGTCCCGTTGCCCCGTTGCCCCGTTAGCCAGTTGTCTGTTGCTCATTTGCATTTCCAGCAACGGTTTACAGTGCACAAAAAGCCACCTACTCCCGTTAACAGAATACACCAACCAACCCACCAACACATCCACCCCCCCCCCAACTCAATGCTGTTGCTGATACTGATTTATGCTGATCTCATTAAAATGTGTTGCATGCAAAGTGGCAAAACGAAGTTTTTTTTTTACCCCCTAGTTTAGTTTAGCATGCCCATTGTCAAGTGAGTTAATGAGTGAGCAGGCGGCAGCCATCCAATCTCACAGCCCATCATCATTCATTGTGTTCGTGTTAATCAACGCTGACAACGCAGCCGCAACAGGCGAAAAGCCTTTTTGCTTCTGCTGCTGCTGCTGCTGCTGCTGCTGCCGCTGCCAGCCTTTAACTCAATTAAGCGACAAAAACAAGAAAATGTTCCGCGGCGACAGCAAACACAATGAGTGGCAGATGCCTCAAGTAGTTGCGCCTGTTGCTGGCACTTTTTCGGTTTGCGTTTTCAAAAACTCTAAATTCCCGCAGATATCCTGCAGACCTGTTAGACCAAAGTGTTTAATGCACATAATTCTCAGGCTACATAACCGAAACACATTTTATGAGTCTCATTTCAACAGGAAAATATCGATGTTCATATAAAGATTCGCATCCAAGTTGTATTTTTGTTTACATTTGTTTAATTCTTGCAATATATAATACATTTTTTAAAAATCTTTTTTTTTAATTGAGATTCTTTCAAATCCAATTTCTAATATTGACAACCGTTTTGTCTGGTTTCTAACATAATGTTCGCTCCGTCAAAAAATACAGAAATATGAATGTTACATTATTTATACGATTCTAACTTTTAAAGTTAATAATAAAGCTTTAAGAAATAACTTTGCCAACTAATAAAGCTAAACATGTTTTAATTTTATATCAACTTAAGAGATTTTCACTTTTGGTATAATGAAAATAATAAATAATCTTTAAGAGCATTTTTAAAAGTTCTAAAATAAAATAAAAATCTAAAAGACTGCCATAATAAGATACAGGGTATACACTTAGAGTGTAATATTTCCCCTTGCTGCGTGACTAATGCAGCAAGCTTCAAAGCCCACCCTCAAATTTATAATATTTTATATTTTCATATAAATTTAATTGAGTGGTCGTTGTCCGGGACTCATCTGCGACGCTGCTGGTGACGACTTAGATGGGGCGCAAAAATTAAATATTCATTATATTTTTGGAACACACTTGGCTATGCACCAGCACATATGTATATATAACGAGATATATATATAAATATATATATTTATTTTTTTGTGGGTTGATTGAGCTTTACTCTGTTTCTGTCATTTGTCGCTTGGAGCTTGTGTTATTTCTCTGCTGAGTTGGCTCGTTTTGTTGCCTAGTTTCTGAGCCAGGCGCAATTGTTGTGCGCTTTTGCGAGGCAAGCAAATCTAAAATGCCAGTCAGCTAGCAAAAAAAAAAGAAACGCATTGAGATAAAAATTGATAGACTAACGCAACAAGTTGTTTGAGCCTTGTTCTTGTTGTTCTTGTTGCTGTTGTTGTCATATTCAACGGAAATTGTGCACGCAGCCAAGTCAATAACTGGCAATGGTGATTGACACACTGAACTTTGGCACTGTTCTGTTGCTGGGACTTTGGTTTCTGATTTTGGGTTTGCTATTTGCTGCAGGCCAGTAGACAAACAAACAAGAAGAGGACAGCAAACTCGCCAGGCTTTCAAACTAATTGGGAGGAAGACTGTGTGTGTGTGTCTATGTGCTCGTCTGTAACAACAACGAAAACAAACAACAATAAGAAAATCGATAGATGCTTATAGATTTGTGTGCTGAGTGCATCAATGTATCTGAATCTCAAGCCCGTACACAGCAAGCAGCAAGCAGCAGAAGCTCATCAAATCAAATATAACACAATATATACAAACGTATTTGCAATGTGGCAACCGAACTCAAAGGCAAACAACTGAGCTGAGTGGGTGGGAAAGTGAAGGAGGACATCGACTGACAGCCTGACGAAATCAAAATGAATGTATCTCACAGATACATTTACAGAGACTGGCAGAGATACAGATTCGTTCTGTGCTGCTGTGTTGACACAGAAGCATTCAATTTATTTTGGTCTTATTAAAGGTCAACCTGCAAAACTCGTACTTCTCCGTTCTTAAGGGTGTAAATTAAGTGCTTAGCTATGTCCAATGTCTAATGTTGCTTGTGGCCTGACAGACACTTGTTACTCAACAGTCAGTTCTGCTTGACATACACACCACACACACACCACACACACACACACACACACACACACATCCCTTAACAATGTACTAAACCAAAAACACCCTCACGTTCCTTTGCGAGTTGGCGAATGCTGATTATTTTCATATACTTTGCCTTTTGATTATCATCGGGGAACTGAATGTCTCTTGGGATTGACATTCGCGTACTTCGATCGCAAGTTTTTTATGATTATTGAAAGAGTTTAAGCACTGTGAAAATCCTTTCACGATTGCACACACTCACCCACAATACTTTGGTTAATCAACTGAAGTACAAATTCTGACAAAGAGCTGCTTTTGTATAGCAGATATATATAGTTGGACAAACAGATATGGCAAAAGAGATATTATTTTCTTTTCACTTGAGCTGGCATATCTTCATTTAATTAAGCGTATAGAAAAAAAAATGTAAAAACTGGAATCCTCTTTGAATGCCCTTTGTAAACATTTATGCAAACTTTTGCACACAACTTTTGCCTTGCAATTTTAAGAGCTTTAAGCAAATATTAACGATGCTGAACATTTCGCATTCAGTATAGCAAAACTGTGGTCTGCCAGCTGATTTTTTAATATCCTTATTACAAAATGTAAAATCAGAAGCGTAAATTGACTTAACAACAGACATACATATACAAATACATAAACTCAATCACAACTGCATTCATGCATGAAATTAAGAAATTAAATTTTCAGCAATGAGTACAAAAACTCACAATCATAAGATAATTCACTTTTAGCATACAATGTTGATTTATACTATTTAATACATATCTGTGTAAAATTATCTCAAACAAAATATTTATATTTTCAAGCCGATTATTTTATTCATGGATGAAAAAAATATCATCGAAAATGTTCAACAATTCTTGCTAATTAAAATAAAAAATAACCAGTTTAAATATGAAGTATGCAATCCGAAATATTTGTATATAAAACTTCTATTATAACTGGTGCATTTTAAAGCGATTATGAGTATAAATAAATTTGATTTATATTTTCACTAATGGCATTCACATTCAGATATTCCACAACTGTCAAAGCGTAAAAAGCAACGCTGCACACAAGTGCTCATTCTTATGTACAAAATACATACGCACTGATGTAATAATGTACTAGATACAAGCACGCTTATGAGGATGTTGGTTGGTGAGGGGAGTAGCGGGATGTGTGACACGCCACGCATCGTTGCATTAGCAATAAATCTTCGTCAGCGCCAACGAAAATTATGCAAACGCATAAAGAGGGAATAAGAAATGCTTCATGTGATTGCGACTGAAACATAATGCTACTAAATCAAATAAACACATTTTGTGCTCCAGACAAGTAAAGCAAAAACTAGATAATACAAATCAGTTAATAGTCAAAACTTATGAAAAATACTTGCAAATATATAAATTAATAATGAAACGTTAAAATGTTTCTATAAGGGGAAAAACACTTTCTAACCAGTTTATTTAGCATTTAAATAATGTGATTTCAGTCTTGCAAATAATATCGCTTCAGATTATAAAAACTGTCATTTCACTTGAAACACTGCATTTCACTAAATTTAATTTACAGTAGAATCTTATGTATATATATGTATATAAAAATAGCAATTGTGATGCAGCTATTAAAGTTATCTAAAAATATGTCGTGTTAATTTTTAAAATGTTTTAAATTGTTTTAAAATTGTACTTCCAAATACTAATTCTGGCAAATGTGTGTTGCTTATTAAAATGACAAGCATGAATTGGCCAAGCCAACATATAATCCATGGTTGAATCTGTTTCATCTTCCGGCTGCTTAAAATTTAATTTTAATGACACTGCAGCTACCAGCACTCGTCAATATTGACAGTGCAAATTGGAGGCGTGCTCTGTTGACCAGTGCTCTGTTGGATCGAAGTTGGGCCTGGGGGCAAAGGGACTCGACGACCTTCTGTCCGACAGGGACACAGGAGCAGCGGCGGGATTTTTAATAAGCGCACACTGTATAGACATAGATACTCAAGGATAAAATGGGATGGGACGGGATGGGATGGATGCAGTTCTTGGGATTTTTAAGGACTTAAATGCTGCATAAGGCACACACAGCACACCCACACAATGTACACTATCTATAATGTTTTCTCTTGTCATGTCTCCCGCAGTGATCCGCCCATTCTGCAGGCGCACAACAATACGGACATCATACTGCGCTTACCCATGGGCAAAAGGATTAAGGACATTCGATGGCTGTCGGTGTGGTGCAGACGCTTTACGGTAAGTCTTTCCATTTTGATGCTGCTACTGCTACTGCTGCCTCTGCTCCTGCCACCTCTGTTCCAGCGCTGCCTCTGCTGATTTTCTTGGTTGCTCAAAGCGGCACGCGCCATTCCAAACAGATTTATGTGTGTATTTAGTGAAGACCAAAACCATTTTGTAATTAAATTTTTGTAATTTAACTGCACTTGGGCTAAAGTTTTTTTTTTTCAGCATTATGCTATTTTATGGAAAATTGGAAGATTTTTTTAATTTATTTTTGGCTTGGATGTGGGTCAGTTTTGTCAAGCCAAGTCGACGCAAAGTTTGTTTTCATTAGACTTGGCATATTTGTTTTTTTTTTTTTTTTAGATTTTTAATTACATTTCTACATAGACAAATGCGCATCGGAGAGCTCCACAGCAGCCGGACCGCACCCCAATTCAAGGAGAGCTGAGCCCAGCCAGCTTTGAAGTACATACACATAAAACTAAACTCCGCCTGCGACGCGCGGTACACGTTGAAAATTACTTTGAAAATTAAATGCATTTACTCTGTGCAAAATTTAACTGCAAAAATGTTATCACAACTCTCCCAGCGAACATTATGCTATAAAATGGGAGAGTTGTGGGTGTTTGGTGTAGGGCTTGAAGGGGGCGTTGGGTGGAGCTGTGGCTGCCAAAGATGGCCGCCATAGTAAAATAAATTACAGCAGACATTTTTGATTAACTCAAGTGGTTGCTTATACACACACACTCACACACACACACACTCACATATAAATACACAAACACAAACGAAAACACGCACTCTTCCCTCCCACATACACACACAAACACAGTGAAGAATTATACAGGGTGTCGAGCTGTTACTGTTACATTTGCAGTGTGTGTGTGAGTGTTTGGGTGTGTTTGTGTTACGCACGCTCTCTGTTTCTCCGCTTCCATTGACTGACAGCCAAAAAATATCTTGGGGGCTGACACACACACACAAACAAACAAACACAAGCACACACACACACACTAGCACAATCAGTCCAGATTGGGGGTATGTTTGTGTGTGTGTGTTGTTTTATGGAGTTCTGCGCGCGCATGCCTTTTTTTTTTGGGGGGCCTCACAGTCCCGTTAGCCTGCACGTATACATAAGACCCCTATATACAAATGTTTTGGTATACAACAACGGTGAGAAGCACGCTGGAAACTATTTCGACCTGCCAAATACACTATTTATTTATAAATATTGAAATTTACCTACTTTAGTTAATATTATTATTCGTGTTATAGTTTAATATTATTATTTAATTCTATTTTTATTAAATTACGTTCTTTATATTGTTTCAATTACGCTTTATTTAATTGCAGGTCGATTTTGGCGAGGTCTTCATTCCACCTGGCATAGATGTGCCCAAGCCGCGTGTGTTGCCAGAATTTCGGCGATTGGCCCATGGACTCCGTTCTAGTAACATTAGCGTATTGGACGCAAAAACATTCTATATGTAAGCACAGCAATAAAATCTAAATTAATTTTATACATTATTATAAATATGCAACTATTATTATTAAACAGACCCAATTTGCATTATGATGGCGCTGGACCCGATGCCTATTTCTGGGTGGGCAATGGCAGCGAGCCAAATATCATGGGCATTAAGGTTGGTACCAATATTAATTATTATTTATTTCTCAGGAAAACAATCACTCAGCAAATGTGTAGTGGGTTTTTTTTTTAATTAACTGCTTAGAACAAAGTCAAAACTTTTGACCAATTCACATTAAAAAAAATCAAAGAAGGTCAAAAGATAAGTTCTTATAAGAAAATCATTTATGTTTATCAAAATATTTAACTATTTAAATTTTACAATTACGCAAACTTTGAAATAAAATTATAGACAATTAAGCATTATATCATTTATTGTTGTAAATAAAAAACACTCAGATTTGAGTGTCCAAATATCAAGAGAAGGCGCAAACAAATCACAAAAATTATTTTAATATCAAAATAAAAATTACCTTGTGACACAATTTTCAATAATTACAAAATAAATGGAAAATTCGTTACACTTCTAACTCTTTATCATACTCTATAAGCAACCAAAAGATTGGCAAAAGTTTTCTCCCGATTTCACTCATTATAATACAATAATTGCTGATGATATAATTTTAGTGTTGAAATTATATAGATAAATATCTTAAGACGAGATTATTCCTAAGGTTTGACTTTTCTAAATAATTAAAAATATAATTCTATTGTCAAATATTATTATAATACATTTTAGGTGCCCAATGAGGTTAGCTCGGTGGAACCGCTTCGGGGCTACCAGGGCGAGGACATTGAGATTCAACTGCCTGGCGGCTTGACCGTCTACGATATCGACTGGTTGGCCGTGTGGTGTGTGGAATATAGGCACAACTTTGGACACGTTTTCATACCCAAGGACCTCGATGTGCCGCCTGCATTGGGACAAACGAAGATCACGGTAAGTGTCAAAGTAATTAAATCAACAAGCGGCATTTCAACTAATACTCACAAACTCTAAAACTAACAAACTAACACAAACACCTGTACTTAACCATGTGATCATTCCCACATAACTCATAATTGTATATCTCTTTAATCGATATGCGCCGCATTAGCCTTCATGGTGGTATACACCCGTAAGTACTAGAGTTCCGGCCTCATGCATGCTACATTTTCCACGCCGTTACATGCCACCTAATCTCTAATCTCTGTTCATTACAGACGACAACAACACCTCGGCCCGTTTACTCCAATTGCCGCGAGATTCTGCCCAATAGGCTGCAGGTCAAGTGGGAGCTGCAGGGTGAATATCTGCAGATCGAACTGTTCGGCCGCATCACCGAGGAACAGTACATGGCCTTCGGTCTGTCCGGCGCCAATGGACGTCCCCAAATGGCACAATCCGATGTTGTGGTTGCTTTTTATGATACGAACGCGCGGGTTTTTCGTGCCGAGGACTATTTCATTTCCGATTTATCGCAGTGTGATGGCCAACGTGGTGTCTGTCCCGATGAGCGGATCGGAGCACGCAACGATGTCATTGTGGGTGGGTAGAAAACCATGAATCATGTTATTTTCACAATTAATACTATCTCTATCTATCACTCTCTGCCGCTGCAGTCAGTGGTGATCGGAAGAACGGTGTCACCAGCATTCGGTACAAGCGTCTGCTGCAAACCAATGAGGCCATCTATGACATGCCCATTCCCGTTGATCGCGAGGTATCCATCATCGCTGCCGTGGGACCACTCAACGCACGCAAGGAGGCCAATGCACACGCCCACACCACCAGCGATCACAATCCCGATGACATACGCATCAATTTCTCAGAGCGCGTGAGTACAATCGGTAAAAGCAAATCTCATCGAGCTAATCTTACATTACGGTCATGTTGCAGAACGATCATGTGTGCAAGAGCTCGCTGTATGATGTCAAGGACGAGGGCGGGCCCAAGGCGTGGCCGACGCGCAAGATTGTTGGCGAACACAAGTTCCGGGCCAGCATTGGACCCACAGGTGGCAAGCGGGGCTATACGGCGATTACTGGCGTACCTTCGTGGGGCATTGCTTGGTACATCAATGATCTGCTCATACCGGAAATAACTGTGGAGCGCGGTTTGACCTATGAGTTCTTAGTCGAGGGCGGCAACGATCCTTCCCAGCCGGCCAGGTAAGTCATACGACTAATGGTGTGATAATCATAACATGCACTTAAACTGCCTCTTCTGGCAGTTATCATCCAATATACATTACGGATTCGCCGGAGGGCGGATTGGGTCAAAAGACTGGCCTAGAGGCGCGCAAGCAGAAGGCCTATGCGGGAGTTGAATATGATGAAGATGGCAATGCCATACCCACAGCCGGTGAGTTTTACGTATATACATAAATAGCGATCTATTCCTCACTGTATCCCAAACCAATGTCCAAATCTTTTGTATGCAACTCTTTTGTTATTTATCCAATCGGACTTAAACTATTTTTCAAAGAACTGAAAAGTTCTTAATCTTTACAACTACCTGGTTACAAAATGGGTAACTCAAATTGTGATTAAGGGAAACAGGTTTATTTTTGTACAATCAGCTTTAATTCAAAACTTAGCGAAGAAAAGTCTTAAGTCTTAAGTCTTAATTGCCTCATCACTTTGAGAAAAAGAGAAGAACTGAAAAGGATTTTAATTGCATTTCTTCTATTCACCAGCGGGCCGCTTTTGTGAATGGAAGCATCGCACAGTGGACCGCTCGTCAGAGATTGAGAGCTTCGAGGAATATAAGGACACGCTGTTCTTTCAATGCGAGGAAGGGGAAGCCGGCTACATGAATTGGACGGTGCCAATAGATGCACCCAACACACTCTATTACCAGGTGAGTGATTCAACACAACATCTGAGTATGAAAATGAGCATTTGCCTGCCACTTTAATTGCAGTGCTTCACACACAACAATCTGGGCTGGCGGATCAATGTTGTGGATGCTGGCGCAAGTGGCGCATCTGATAGGACTCCAGGACTCTATTCGCTGCTCTGTTCAATGATGTTGACAGTTTTTAGCCTGGTTGTAAGGCGGTCTACTTTGCTTGCCTGATAGTTAGATAGTTGTTAAACTGACGTTTTAGGCATGTTCCAAGATCTCCAACGGATAAGCCAGTTGTTTGTTCAGAGCATATCTTGCAAGACACTTTACATATCCCAAGCCATGTTAAAGTCTTTTTTAACAAGTTTTCTAAACGAATTTATAATTTCATGAAACATATAAATATCACATATATCATAAATCTCGACTCGTACACAATGTGTGTTATTTGTTGGAGACTCTTGGAACAGCGGAGAGAGAGGCATTTGTATTAGAAGAACAACCAGGCTAATATCATCTGAAAGACATATCTTCATAATAATAATTTTTAAGATGTAAAACTGTTGAAACTATTGTATGCGTGCTCGAGTGCTTACTGTAGTTCGTATCTGCGGGTGCAACTGTGGGCCAGTTGATTAGGAATGCGCAGCAAGAAATCTTTGTATATTTACGTGTATGGAATTCTACTTTTTTACAGTGTATGAAATGAGACACACGAAACTTACTTATACATTTACATTTTACATTGCAATTTTTCTAGCAACAACTACTAATTAAACACACATACATTGTACATACAAATATATATATATATATATATATATATATATAAATACATATATCTATGCATATATAGATGCGGTTCTATGTAAATGTAAACCGACAATAAACAATAAAAGCGACACGATGACAATAAATAAATGTGCGCAAATCGAAGCAAAATAAAACAATTTGTTGAGCCAAAGCTTGAGCTCAAATATTATTGTACAATAAGAAAAATATTTATATAATAAGACATTTGTAACGAGATATGACAATAAAAGGCATATATCTATGTAAATCGGATGGGCAACACGATACAATAAAAAAAATTTACACATTTTAAATGTACTAAAACAAATTACAAAACTAAGAAACAAATAACACACATAAATACATACTTTAATAATGGAATCAAGTTATTTTTATTATTGCTACTGACTACTGTGGTGCTTCATGTAACAATAACAATAACAATAACAATAAAAATAACAATATTATATTGAGAATGTTAAGGAGTAAGAAAGGATTCAAACTTTTTGTTATTGAATGTTTTTTCTTGTAACTTTTGAACTCTTTGCATAATTGATGTTTTTCTTTTTATAAATAAATTTATATACATAACTTTTGTTCTTTGCCGTTTACTAAAAATAAGACAATAAATGAATAAAGCAAAAAAAAAACAGAATACACCTAATATTTGTGACAATAATCAAATGTCAAAAATTAAAGATACTTTGTACTACTTATAATAAAAAAAAAACACTCACTTGCGAATTGTTTTGAATGAAAAATATTAGAAAATATTGAACTTAAGTAATGTTTGTACTTTATACCTTTTGGTAGTTGTACGCACAAGTTGGGCAAGGTTTTGATATATATTAAAAAGAAAGAAAAATATCTAAAAATAAACATACTATATATATATATATATATTTAAATTGTATATAATAAATATATAGACAAACACATTCGAAAGCATAATAAAATGCATTTTTGTAGCTCTTGAACAATACTTAGTACATATTATTCTTAAGTATTCATCAATTTGTTAAGTTTCTGTTGTGTGACTTTCTTTAAACGAGTTAAATTTTTCTTTTTTTGATTTTGTTTATTGTAAACTAGAAATGATTTAAACTATATATGTGAACAGCAGACAGAGAAATCATTGGCACAACGTAGAGCCATCTGAATATTAAAGATTTTTATAACAACATTTGAGATTTACGTATATATACAGAGGTATAGGCTTACGACCTGGGGCTCGATTGAGTTTTGTAAGGCAATTTGAATATTTGTATAGATTTTTTTTGCAACTAAGCGCACAAGAGTCCAAGCAAACAAGTTTATAAATACATTTTTCGTATTGTATTGAATTAAACTACATAAATATAAAAATACATAAATACAATATACATACCTATGAATTGCAATGAATAATCCAAATACATACAATACATACATAAATATATATTTATATATATATATATAAATAAAATTTTCATGTCGATTATAAATTATGCAGCATTTCTGTACTTAAGAAAATTAGATAGCAAACATTTTCCTGCAAAAAATATCAAACGAAATCTTTCATTAATGACTTGCATTCAAATCTCCCAACTTAATTTATTAAGAAGTAAACAATTAAAATTCATAAGTATATATGTGCATGCAAGAACTATTCCATTTTAAAAAAGCGTTAATACGAGTCAGACAATAAAATGAACACATATTGTAAATCCATCAAGTGGAAATCATAAATAATGCGACATTAATTCAGAAAAGAAGCAGAAGCAGACGAGCCCTTAACAATTAAGTGGTAGACAATTGAAACATTGATGTCAATAAGCAGCTTTACGAATGCAAATTCAAAAACTGCTACAAAACATATTCTAGAAATAAAATCGAAAAACAAATTTGCATTCAATTATTCAAATCTAAATAGACCCCGGACTTGATTCTTATTGTTGTTGTGATTGCGTTCTAATTTTATTTAAATATGTGCAATAATTATCTCTTGGCAACTAGGTGGTTGATAAGACATGTTGCAATCACAATTTTTACATATACGCTCTAATTTTGGCAACAGATGATGAAAGCACCTGAGATAAGCTGTGGCAACCTCTGAACCTGGGTACACCTTGACGCCGACTGAGATAGATAGTTGGGGGCAGCGTTCGATTTCTGTGGGGTATATAAGCTCTGTGCTGGCTGCCGAAAAGCAACAGACTTTAGGCGTTGGATTCCAATTGAGTGTGTCTGATCCGGAGTAGTTGAATTGGTAGCAGGTGTAACAAGAAGAGTCCTCCAAGATGAAAATCGCAATTGCATTGCTGGCCTGCTTGGGCCTGGCCGCTGCGGCCAATTTCCATGAGACGAACGAAGTCAAGATCGCCGACAAGGATTTTCTACAGAAACAAAAGTTTTTGTTCGAGATTGTCTACCGCTTGGAGGATCCACTGATGTTCGAGGAGTACATCAAGCATGGCAAAGATTTCCACTTTGACGAGTCCCACTATACTGTAAGTGAAATCGCCACTCACCTCAAGTACTTTCCTTCTAAAGCATTTCACTTTTGGTTTCCCAAAATAGCACTATGGCATTTACATGAAGAAGTTCGCTGAGGCCTACAAAGCACACTCTCTGCTGCCCAAGGGCGAGTTCTTTGGCCAGCTGGTCAAGGCTCATGCCAAGCAGGCACGTGGTCTGTTCAACTTCTTCTACTATGCCAAGGATTGGGAGACCTTCTACCACAACGTGTGCTGGGCTCGCATGCATGTTAACGAGGGCATGTTCGTCTATGCTCTGACTCTGGCTGTCATCCATCATCCTAACTTCCATGGCCTGATGCTGCCCACCATCTATGAGATCTTCCCACAGTTCTTCTTCAACAGTAAATTTGTATACGAGGCCGAGAAGTTCGACTATGAGATGTGGAGCAAGATGGCCATGTACGAGAAGGAGTACTTCGATGTCTACTTCAAGGGACACGAGCACAACAGCATGTACCAGAACAGCGACTACGTGTACGTCAAGGACTGGAAGATGTGGCAGTGGTGGAAATTGATGGGTCTTGGCGAGAACTGGTACAGCGAGCAGAAGTTCATTCTCCGTGAGAACATCTTTGCGTTCAACCAGGACACCAAATGGCAGCAAATGATGAAGGATGTGAAGGTCTGGTGGATGCCCGTCGACTACACTCGCGATCTTAATGTCTACAACGAGGAATCCAAACTTTCCTACTTCACTGAGGATTTGGGCTGGAACTCATACTGGTACTACCTGAACATGGACTACTCCTTCTTCCTCGATGGCAACACCTTCGGCCTGAAGAACGATCGTCGTGGAGAACTGTGGCTCCACACCGCCCACCAGCTGCTCTCCCGCTACTACATGGAGCGTCTGTCTCATGGCTTTGGTGATATTCCCGAGTTCTCGTGGTACCACCAGATCGAGATGGGCTACGATCCCCAGCTGATCTACTACAACGGCATTGGCTACAGCTACCGCAAGAATTACTACGAATTGGAGACCTATGGCAACTTCGAAATGCTTGACAGGATTACCAGCTTCGAGAAGCGCATCTACGACATTATTGACCTGGGCTACTACAAGACAGCCAGTGGTGAAATTATCGATCTGCGCAAGCCCGAGTCCATTGAATACATTGGCCATATGCTGCAGGGCAATGTTGATAGCTTCGACAAGATGTTCTACCAGTATTGGTACATGTTCGCCCACATGTACTTCGCCGATACCGACTTCTACCAAATGGAGGTCTACCCCAACGTGATGCTCAACTTCGAGACAATGATGCGCGATCCCATGTACTACATGTTCTACAAACATATCGTTCAGGTCTACTTCAAGTTCATGCACTACCTGCCCAAGTACAGCAAGGAGCATCTGATAATGCACGGCGTCACTCTCAAGCATGTGGATGTCAGCGAACTGATCACCCACTTCGATCTGGTTGATTTTGATGTGACCAATCTGATGAACGAGAAGATGGTCTTCCACGATGGAAAGTTCGTCTGGGATAAGTCTCTATACGCTCGCCAGATGCGTCTCAATCACCAGCCCTTCACCTACACCTACACCGTGGAGTCCGACAAGGCCGAGAAGGTTGTCATCCGTGCTTTCATTGGACCCAAGTTCGATGAGTTCGGTCGCATCATTTCCCTTGCAGAAAACCGCATGAACTTCATGGAATTGGATAAGTTCTACTACGACCTGAAGGCTGGCAGCAATCTGATCAAACGCATGTCAGACGACTTCTACTGGACCGTCAAGGATCGTACCACCTACAGCGAACTTTACTACTACGTCATGATGGCCTACGATGGCAAATTCGATTTCCCTCTGGACATCAGTGAGGGTCACTGCGGATTCCCCGATCGCCTAATCCTGCCCATGGGCTGGAAGCAGGGTATGCCCATGCAGATGTTCTTCATGGTTGTTCCATACAGCGCACCTACCACCCACGAACAGTTCTCCACCTTTGACTACACCTACTCCTGCGGCATTGGCTCCGGCGCTCGCTTCACCGATAATTTGCCATTCGGTTATCCCTTCGATCGCGAGATCGATGAGTACGAATTCTTCGTGCCCAACATGTACTTCAAGGATGTCTCAATCTATCACTACGACACCATGGAGCCCTACTACAAGTACAAGGGATACGCCAACTATGGTCACTTCGACTACACTTTCTTCCGTGACTACTACACCAAGCCCTAAATGGAACCAGAATCGATCAAATAACCAGGAATTTCTGATACCGAGCTTTGTACGAATGTTTTGAAATTTTTGCAAATGATTAGATTGTAAGTTAAGCAAAAAGTGGAATAAACTTTCTAAAACAACACAAGCAAACAGAGTCTTATTTTCTCCATATGAATCTACTAATGATTTAATTAATTTTAAAATAGCAATCATAAAAATACATTCAATTTGTCAATTTGTCAATTTGTCAATTTGTCGACGCATTTGTGCAGATAACACATTTTAAGCAACTGCTCAGTGATTTTATGACATTATAAACAGTGCGCATATTTTTATTATTATTTCAATTAACAAAATTCACTTTATGCAGTAATAAATAATAAGCGTCCCAATTTTAATTAAATGTCAACTGTTGATTAGCTTCTAGACAATACATGGAAGCGAAGAACTGACTGCATGAAAAATCTGAATTTGATTATTTCGCTTGTGAACGCCAAAGAACATTCTCTCTCACCCTCTCTCTTTCTCTCATCAGTAGCAGCAGTTGTCTTGTCTTTCATTGACTGCATTCGCATATTCATGGACGCCGAGAAAAAGATGCAACAAGATACGAAATTTACTTCAACAGTTACTAAATAGTTTGTTTGTTGTTTTTGCTTTGCGCCGCCTTGTTTTGCTCTGAATGCCACTTATACCATATTATAATCAACCCACCACCGCTGGGAATGTTCAAAATATGCTGCATACTTTTGGCGGCATATTGCATTGCGACGAACTTGTGATTCCCAAACGGTTCTAACAGTGTGGGTATGGTAAGCCAGTTGCTGAGCTGAGAAAAGCATACTTACCTGGCGTAGAGGTTAACCGTGATCACTAAGGCGGTTCCTCCGGAGTGAGGCTCGGTCATTGCACTTCGGCTGAGTTGACCTCTGCGATTATTCCTAATGTGAATAACTCGTGCGTGTAATTTTTGGTAGCCGGGAATGGCGTTCGCGCCGTCCCGACCTTACATAATACATAAAAATAATGAAGATGAAATTTTGGCAGGTTATTTCAATCTTATGTTATGCGCAGAAGTCAGCACGCATTTCGATTGTCAAGTTTATCGATAATGCTGCATTTAAGCAAGAGTGTGTCAGCACTGCTTTGAATGTAGCCCTGGTCTTTTCCCGCGCATTTACAGTAATTTAAAACACAAGAAAACTTTGTTTTTATGCACTGCACGCTTTAATGAAAATATACTCGCGTATGTATATTTGTATGTGTATCGCTAGAAATTTTTATTTTACAATTTATATTTATTTATTTTTTTGTTTGCAATGTTGTATTGTTAACATAATCGTGTCGCAACATTTGATTGAACACAGCGTGTTTTTGTTGAACCATTTTTATTCTTTTAGCATACAAAATAATAATACAAATAATGTTATGATATAATGTAATAGTAATAAAAATAATGCATAATGCGTACAGGCAGAAATTTCATATAATTTTTATGTATATGAAAGGATGAGACAATGTAATCTTTCATAAATGCGTTAAATTGTTTCTCTAATTCAAATCTCGGTAAAGTTTTTAAACTGTACATATTTTTAGAATTTGATTTCAATTGGTACGCAAAATAGTAATCGTAATCTTAATTGTGATTTATTATTTTTTTTTAATAAGTAAGTATGTAAGCTCTAGATTTGGTAAAACAAAAATACATAAAAGTTTGTTTGTTGTCGATTGTTTCTCTACTGCGCGAATGGGAAAACATAATTGAAGATTGATAATATTTAAATTAGGTTTGAATCTTATGTTTATACAGAATTACATATACACAGTTTAGGCAGCTGGCAGCTTGAATCAGTGCAATTAAATCGAATAAATCATTCAATTATTGCTGCTCACTTCAATGCTCATCAAATTTATGGTGCAATTTGCATCATTGTTGCTCGTTGGAAACAATTTATACAACAGACGATGAATAGGAAACAAAATAACATAAAATTATATATGACATGCAATTTGGGATCTGTTGCATGTAATTGATATTTGCAAATGATTGCGTTTAAATAATTACTAAACATTTGTAATATAGTAATTAAAGCAATTAACTTTTACAAAATACATACATGTATTTCATTTACTTTCGTTTTTAAATTAATTTTTTTCATGCATCTTTCTTTTGTATTACACGTATAATTAATTATATAATGATAATAAATAAAGCCTAGTTTTAATGCCTGCTTCAAACTTCGACATTGTTCAATTACTACAAATACATATCTACTATAAAGATGTGCACATACATATACATATACATGTTTAATCTAAATTATCCTGGAAAATTAATTTAATATAACCAGTCGCGCCATCCAGCGGTGTCGCACAGAATGGACAAACGGCCTGGAAGCCGTTGGTTCCATGCGGTATTTCCACATTTGCCCAATATCTGACAAATAGAAAAAATTTAACATATATCAGTATTTAAAAACAATTTGTTGTGCATCGATATCACTTACTTGACAGTTTTTTCAGTCGCCATGTGACCACATGGATTGAATGCAAACGTGGGTGCACCCACATCGACATAGAAGGCCGGCTCCAGGCCCATGCACAAGGTAACAACTGGTCCTAGCTCTAGGCACATGGGACAACGGCGTGCACCAGTGTTCTCATCCTGACCCCAGTCATGATGACCTAATTGGCAAATGAACAATTAATTACATTTATGATTGATTGGGACTATTGACTTACCCTGCACATGGCCGCAGTTTAAGTACACATAAGGCTGATTAACCTGATCACTGATAGTCACTTTGCGGGGTATAACCAGTGTATTAAGGCCCACCGGGCACTGTGGACGACCAGCGTTGATGGCATCGATAAGCTTTTCCAAATCGTGTTTGGTCTGCAAAACAATATAACGGCACCTTGTCATTGTCAACCAATAACTGTATATGTTGGCCAAGTGCTTACCGGTGAATGTTGCAAGCCCTCGGCTGAACGCCAGAGCAGCGTTGCACCGCAGAGATCAATGAGTGTGCCATCCTGCAAGATATTGCATTCATCATAGATCTGTGCGAAAAAATATATATTAATTAGATTCTTTTCCATTTCCATGTTCATTAAATCAACTTACGGGCTGACCCTTTTGTTGTGCCGAACGCGACTCGCGCAGACTGAATACATCGCCACCCACGGAGCATTCACGCCAGAGACCGCACTTGGCATTGCCGCCACAGAACGAGCCTTTGGGATGCATGATTAGTACGCCATTTGTGGTCAGCCCATCGATTTCCACATTATCCTGCCACTTTGTTGCCTTTTCCTGTGAATTTCAATCAAATCCAATATGAGTATGCAAATTTAAATCTTATACTATAAAAATACACTTTACTTACGCCCAAGAATATGTTTCTGCTCGAATCGAAGCCGGCGGCAAAGATTTTCGCCTTGGCGGGCTCACAGCGATTCACCAAAATGCGACAGGCGAAACGTGAAATCGTGCTTTGCATCACCTTCGCATCCTTCTTATCACCGGGCAGCGTGTCCATTACCACAAAATCAATTGGCGATTCCGATGAACGTCCCACCTAATGAAACAACCACAACAAAAAAAAAAGCAGAAAAAATGGATGAGTGATGGTGTGATAAATTAAAAAAAAAACCCATGCTGATTAAGTCGCCTTCATCATCGATTTAAAAATATCCCTACACACAGACACACACACACAAATAGACACACACAGACACATTAACATACACATAATACATATTTAATGCCACTCTCCAAGTAGTTGGAGCAATCTATCAAATGTTTTTCTGACGAATCATGCGATATTTGTATTACACTTCAATCCAATAAAGAAGTGACAATGGAAATGGACTCGTTGCCAGGACAGCTGTCACAATGGCCAATCAATATACTTATACTATGAATGTTCTCCGTGCGTTGCTATGTCCATTGTCATTTTTAAGGGGCATTATTAATGCCATCAATAAATTGAAAAATCGCTTTAAAATGAAAACTCCAGTTATGTTTACATATTATTATAAATATTCGCATTTTTTAGAATAATTTTAATATTTTCGAAATACATTTTTTTTAACTTAGATCGTTTTTTTTACACTATCAAATTTATATTCTGAATATGATTTTCGCTGGTTTTCGGTCAATTATTATTTCAATAATTTTTATATTCAGCTATATTTCGAATGCGGTTCTGGTTCATCTGAAAGGCTGTACAAACAATTTTTTTAACAAATTGGGAATGCAGTAAAATGCTAATTTCACAACAATTCTAATAAAATACCGGGACAACTAATTAAATTTTCTCTCTCATGAACTAAGAGTCGTAAGTTCAGATCGCAATAAGATATAAATTTGAAAATTAAACATATTTTAACTAATTTAATTAATTTCAAGCAAAAAGCTATTTTGTGGATTTGTGTATACATAAACCAATTTATTTATATTTTTGCAAACTCTCGCCATTAAATTGTTCGTTTTGTTGTCATATTTAATTAAAATAGAGCTGAGATTGTCACGCGTAATATCTCACCTGAAACATATCCGTTTCCTTGTCCTCCTTGTATTCGACAATGACGGCCTGGCTGCGTGATAGTGTATACGATATCGAGTGCTGGTTGGCATCCAGTATGGCCTTCGATGTCTGTGGTGATTGTACGATGTAATGCTTGGAGCGTCTAACGCCGCTTGGCTCCGTTCGCTTGTGCAGCACAAATTTGGAGCGTCGACGGCCGCGATCGCCCTGCGGCAAGTAGCCATTGTAGCTGCAACGAGGAGTTAACAATGAAACCATATTATATTCTATTATTATTATATCACTAATAATAATGTGATTGTGCCGGCTGTAATATGGATTGATGTTCTAATGGGGTCAACATTATTACATAACAAACACATACAATTTATGTCTAAATTTCACGTGAAATTTATTCAGTTTATAGGTCAAGTTCTGCGTCGGCAAATGTGTTTAGATAATTAGTCATGCCCTCGCCCCGCCCTGCCAAACAACAATTAGTGTTTAACAATAACTTAAAAGCATCTTTCTTTTGTATTGGCCACACAGGCGAGTCGATAAGTTAATTGCCGGATCATTAGTGGAATTCTATTCGAGTTGTTAAATCGAATTGGCTATTTAAAGATCTTTTCTTTCATTATAGACAAACATAACTTCTGGCCATACAGTAAATACTCAATAGAAAGAACTCAGAAAGGAGGAGGAGGATTATGGAGATGAGGCGTAATTCGTTTTGTTTATTTTTTACTTTTTCTGAGCACAACATAAACTCGTAATTTGATCTATTTAGTGTCAATTAATGAAACCCACAACACAAATCTTAATAAAATAAAACAAACATTCTTTCTTCTGTCACTTTACGACGTCTTTTATGTTTCAAGAGACAACTATGCTTATTATTACTCTGGGATAACGATCAAAGCAACAAAAATATCACATTAAATTGTACTTTGAAAAGATATGTTTGCAACTTAAAATGTGAATCGTGATCGTTAACTGAATGTATTGTAGCATAGAAAGCAAATAAAACGCAAATGTTTCTGTGTTAAAGTCAGAGAATTAAAAGCTTTTTGGACTACCAAAGTTGTCATAGTTCGACAGTTTTTTTTATACCTAACATTTGACAATTTAATGAACTGACTGCCCACATAAAATATCAATAATGTAGGATAGACACAATATACACATTTCGAAACGTGCCGATCAACCCAAACATACTTCAGAACTATTAAAAAAAAAAAAATCAGTGATTGTGAAACATTTTCTTTGGAATAATAAAAATAAATGTTGCCTACCGACATAAAAACAAATCGTTCTTGGAAAAATCAAAGTGAGACTCAAATAAATAAAAACGGATTCCAGAAATAATTCTACAGTGGGTGGACATTTTGCTGGTCTGTAATTATTTGGTTCTTGATACTTCTGAAACATAAATGTGATCATATTTACAAAGTTGTAAATGATATTTAACGCATTAGCAACATTAGCTGAAAAGTGACAAGGCAAAAAAAATTATAAACAACAAATTGTTGTTGAACAATTAAGACTTGACTTGGAAACGACAACAAAAAAAAACTATTTCGCTGGCTGTTTTTTTTTTTTTTTAACCCGTCTGAAGTTGTCATTAAAGTGGGCGGTAAATGGGCGTTAGGTAAAAGATTTAGTGATTGTAGTCCACAGGCCTGTTGATTGCCACAGCTCGGCGCTGGCAAAGAGAAGAAAAATGAAAAATTGATTTGCCGACAAGCCGACGGATAGAAAGGCAGACAGAAGACACAGTTTGTGGCAGGCAGCACACAATAAACGAAAGTTCAACTCTGCCTCTCTGCTCTGCTCTTGCAGAGGCAATTAAAGAGTGTTCAGATAACGAGCAGAAGAGGAATTACTGGGGGCTAATGACAATGACTCAAGCTCAGGCTCAAAAACTACTTCGCCCATCTCAATTCATATGTGAGTCTAACACCGCTCGGGCGCTGGTTAATCAGCGCAATGTCAAGCCTTTTTGTCAGACAACGGACAACGGACAACGGACAACCGTCATCAGACAACGGGCCAGCCAGTCAGCCATCCAGCCAGCCAGTCAGCCATCCAGCCAGCCAGTCAGACAGCAATCAAGATTTACAAGCGTCTGTCGCACAGCTGCCAGTTAAAATCATCAATCTTGGCCCCACTGGCGACTGCAGTGTGAATCTAATTTTCGTGGCCAACTGGCAGGTTGTCTTTTTGGTTGGTTGGTTGACTGCTTGTGGCTTACAGCGTTTTTACCTACTCGCAGCAACACAATTGTTCTTGAATTGCACTGGACAAGCCAGTTAACACGACGGCGATTACATGTCATCGCACACTGGAACAAACGTATTTAAAAAGCACAACAATTTCATAAAGAATGCTTGAAAATATTATGTATTATTATACCACTGTAGAGGATATTATAATCTGGTTGTACTACAACCATAAGGTGTAGAATTCTTGATCAACATCAAAAGCCAAAATTATACAAGGAGATCTCGTCGTAGACTATAAAAGTCTTGTAATATTTCTCTCTAGATACATTTTTATATATTATATAAATTACATACATATAAAAATATATAAATATAACATTTTACTTACCCAAGTATGACTAATTCGCCATAACGCAAACGCGGTTTATCGTGCCCATCGCCACCATCTTCAGCCAGTATGGGGGATTCTGTGCCGTCGGTGCTGCAATAAAAATAAAACACAATAATTATAATCTTAAATTAGATCAAATAATTTTTTGAAATCGCAAAACTTTAAAGTATAAAAAAAAACTTGGACAAACCAAGCAAACGACAATCGTCGTGGTTAGTTGTCAAATGCGTTCATGACATAATACACAGTGGGGCCCCTTTCTTATGCAAGGGGGGGAAGGGAGGTTGGTGTGCGAATGGTAAATAGGACTGTAAAAGAACAATAAAAAACTAAACTACTTTTTTTTTTTTTTTTTTTTTGCTTTGTGTCGGAAAACTAAAGCAAAACAATTTCACAAAGTGCACAAATGCCAGTCAGAAATTGCTTATTTTCAAAGCATTTTTCTTTGCTGACGCGCTCTCGTTGAATTTGAAATGAGGAAATATCTGAGGCGACTCCAAGACGTCTGCCAATGTGCAACGTGCAATGTGCAATGTGCTTTACAATGCCAGCTTATGCCATTTTGCAGTTTTACTTACAAGTTCGTCTTTTGTTCGAGTCGAAATCGCAGTCAGAGTCAGAGTCAGAGTCAGAGTCGGCATTTAAATTTGACACCGACTTTGCCAGATGAAGTCATAGAAAATTCCGTACAAGAGCACCTCAAGTTACCTGTTCAACAAACTTAACAAATTTTACAGTAATGAGCACACGATCAGATTATTAGCTAGTTTTATTCTTGCTACATGCCAAAGATGCTATCATCTTTTTTAGAAGTCTCTTCTTTTTTTTGGGGCACGTCATAAACTTATTTACAGCAATCTAATAAAGCAGCACGGCGCCGGTTGACGCCCCAACAAACAAGGAGGTCGGCTCACCCACACATCCAAACATCCACATAGCGTAACGGGCAAATGGATTTTACCCCCAGCTATGGGTTAGAGGGGTGGGCTAGGTTGGTGCTGAGCGGGGCGTATTGCTTTTGGGGTTGCATTCAGTTTGCACGTTGCATTTAAACTTGCTCCCCTTTTTCTGTTGAGCTGCGGAGTGCGGGGTCAGGTACTTGAAATTGTGCAGCGCAGACAGAAACTGTGCGCACAAAGAGACGTAGTCGGGTGAGGACAAAGGGGTTGAGTGGAAAAAGAGGTGGTGTTAGCGAGGGGGTGGTTGGGTGCACAAGCTGTGGCGCGTGCAAGCTAAATAGAAATGGTAAATTTCTATGCATCCGTCAGCCAGCCGGCAGTCGGTGCATCAAATTAGATACACATGCCTTCAAATATATGCATATATTTTAAATAAATACAATTGTGGAAGAAAATATAGCACCGAAATAAACACCAGTAACATTAGTATTTTTTACTTTCAATAAACCATCTAAACAACGGCATTTCTTAAGGCAATAAAAGCAGCACTCAAACATTGAATCTTTTTTCTTGGGAATCTAGCTTCTCTGTCAAACCTATTCGTTATTCATCCCTTTAGCTTCATAAACTGCATTTTACCTTCAGTCCAGCGATTCTTGATGGGCCTTAGAACTTTTGCCTGTGATGCACATTCAATAACGATAAATTAACGGTTCTAAGTCACTTCTAGCTTTTTTGTAGCTATAGCAGTATTCGAACAGGAAAATAAATTACAATAAGAAATCGTTTAATGTAATTATGTAGATCCATGACGGTGTTTAACCAGCCAATATAAGAAAATAAAATACCGCTAGTACTATTTTTTTTTATAGAATTCAGTTGTTGCCTTAACTTAAATCGCACAAAACACAATACATTTGAACTCAGACAAGCTCTGAATTAATAATGGTACTATTTCTCTGGCCGACACTGTACATATAAACAGATGCAGGCTTGTCTGCTGCTTCAGCGGCTGACTCATTGCAGTCACTGAGACCAGAGGCCGTAAATCAAATGGTTAAAGTCAGAGCACAACAGGCTCTGTTATTCGGTTGAATGTGCAGCGCTGTTAGTTAACAGTGTTAACCATATTGCGAATGATTCTTAGCTAACTTCTTTGAGCTGCTTCTTCTTTCAGCCACTCAGTCAGCTTGTAATTGGGTACACAATTTGCATCTGTTTGGCTTAGTTACCAGCCAACATAATCATTACTAGTAAAACAACAGCTTCAGCTTATTGCATAAGAGTTGCATTAATTAAAACACAAAATCAACTAAATATGTGAGTATTATGTAATAGTACAAAAGGCAAGTTCATTGTTAAATTTCTTACACACTTTCCATCAGTTTGTTAAAAAATTAATCACTATGTATTACGCAAAAGCTTAAGCCATATTCATTTAAGGTAATCAGGTAAACAAAGACCAGGAAATGCAACAAAACTTGAACATAAATTTCGACTCTTAGTTACAAGCCCTGCAAGTTCTAAGAAATAAAACAAAAAATAAACTAGGTTAAACTGATTAGACATGCAATATTTGTAAAGTTCCGCTATCTGCTGTACCACTTTAATTTAATTAACAAACAAACTGAAAACGTGGCAGCCAACAAGAATCTCTTTTAGCAGAAAATGTACTCAGACCAAGCAATTGTTTGGACGTCCTCCTAAATGAGAGTAAATATTTGGACAACAGTCCTAAACAATTGCCACAAATATGCGTGTAGCTTAATGTGAGCTATATAGCACCAAATGGTGCAACAATCAATTCAAAAGTGGAATCGTTCCCAAAGGGGGCATTTCAAATACTTCGCGGATAAAAAATAAAAACAAAAAAGATAACTCGACTCGATAATACCCTGATATCAAGTCGCTATATACCAAATATGGCTGACAAAGCCGAATATGACCTTGACCAGGATGCCAAGGAGAATGATAATCGTAGAATGAATTGGTTAGCTGCGAAATGGCTCATTGAGGCACATAGAATTAAATTGTTTATGATCGATATAATAGTGTTTTGGTAAATTCCTAATTGGGTAAATAAAAATAAATAATGTTCTCTAATGTGTCTCAAACGATATTGATGAAATAGCAGGAGATTTTTTTTACTATTATTATTATTACTATAACTATTACTATTACTATTACTATTACTATTACTATTACTATTACTATTACTATTACTATTACTATTACTATTACTATTACTATTACTATTACTATTACTATTACTATTACTATTACTATTACTATTACTATTACTATTACTATTACTATTACTATTACTATTACTATTACTATTACTATTACTATTACTATTACTATTACTATTACTATTACTATTACTATTACTATTACTATTACTATTACTATTACTATTACTATTACTATTACTATTACTATTACTATTACTATTACTATTACTATTACTATTACTATTACTATTACTATTACTATTACTATTACTATTACTATTACTATTACTATTACTATTACTATTACTATTACTATTACTATTACTATTACTATTACTATTACTATTACTATTACTATTACTATTACTATTACTATTACTATTACTATTACTATTACTATTACTATTACTATTACTATTACTATTACTATTACTATTACTATTACTATTACTATTACTATTACTATTACTATTACTATTACTATTACTATTACTATTACTATTACTATTACTATTACTATTACTATTACTATTACTATTACTATTACTATTACTATTACTATTACTATTACTATTACTATTACTATTACTATTACTATTACTATTACTATTACTATTACTATTACTATTACTATTACTATTACTATTACTATTACTATTACTATTACTATTACTATTACTATTACTATTACTATTACTATTACTATTACTATTACTATTACTATTACTATTACTATTACTATTACTATTACTATTACTATTACTATTACTATTACTATTACTATTACTATTACTATTACTATTACTATTACTATTACTATTACTATTACTATTACTATTACTATTACTATTACTATTACTATTACTATTACTATTACTATTACTATTACTATTACTATTACTATTACTATTACTATTACTATTACTATTACTATTACTATTACTATTACTATTACTATTACTATTACTATTACTATTACTATTACTATTACTATTACTATTACTATTACTATTACTATTACTATTACTATTACTATTACTATTACTATTACTATTACTATTACTATTACTATTACTATTACTATTACTATTACTATTACTATTACTATTACTATTACTATTACTATTACTATTACTATTACTATTACTATTACTATTACTATTACTATTACTATTACTATTACTATTACTATTACTATTACTATTACTATTACTATTACCAATTCTTATCATTCTTATCATTCTTATCATTCTTATCATTCTTATCATTCTTATCATTCTTATCATTCTTATCATTCTTATCATTCTTATCATTCTTATCATTCTTATCATTCTTATCATTCTTATCATTCTTATCATTCTTATCATTCTTACCATTCTTACCATTCTTATCATTCTTATCATTCTTACCATTCTTATCATTCTTATCATTCT